>CM035844.1:49076638-50326638 GCA_020510985.1 Pholidichthys leucotaenia
AGTTCTTAAGAAAGGCAAATCAGCTGGCCCTGACTGTCTCACCAGTGAATGCCTCATCAACGCCGATTTCAACTTGTGTATTTTGTTGTCATTGTGTTTTAACTGTATGTTTGTTCATGGTTACATGCCAGACATGTTGATGGACTCTGTTATTATTCCTTTGGTGAAAAACAAGTGTGCCAGTCTTTCTGACATGAACAACTACAGACCTATAGCTATTGCTAATGTTATATCTAAACTGTTAGAGGGTTTATTCCTGAACAGAATTGAGGATTATCTGTGGACAAACGACAATCAGTTTGGTTTCAAATCAGCTCGTTCAACTGACAAGGCTGTTTACCTACTCCATGAATTTGTTGACTACTTCAGAAGCCACTCCACTAGTGTCTATGCTACGTTCCTAGATGCTAGCAAAGCTTTTGACAGGATTAACCACTGGGGTTTGTTCAGAAAATTGATCGATCGAGGTATCCCTATTTACATTGTTAGCATCCTGCTATACTGGTACAGAAGGCAGTCTATGGTTGTTAGATGGGGCAATGTCACCTCATCCAAATTTCATGTGACCAACGGTGTTAAACAAGGTGGTATACTGTCACCCTTGTTGTTTAATGTCTATGTTGATGATCTCAGTGTACTGTTGAACAATACTAATGTGGGCGGCTCCTTTAACGGTGCACTGTTAAATCACATTTTCTACGCTGATGACCTCTGTTTGTTAAGTTTATCTACCGCAGCGATGCAACATCTCCTTTCTGTATGTGAAAAATTTGGTAAAAAAAATGACATCCTGTTCAACTGTACTAAATCTATGTATATGGCTTTCAAACCAAAGGGCGTCAATACGTCGAATCCTGTTATGTCACTTTGTGGTAATAGCTTGAACTTTGTCGAAAAAGTCAAATACCTAGGTGTGTGGATTGAATCTGATAAGACCAATGCTGATTGTAACAGGCATCTCAGGAAACTGTACGCTCAAACCAATTTACTGTTGCGTAATTTCCATAGATGTTCTCCTGAAGTCAAATGTATGTTGTTCAAGACCTTCTGTACCTCAATGTACTGCTCGCCTTTATGGTTTAATAGCAATGTTGCTGTTAGGAACAAAATCCGCATTGCAAATAATAACTCCCTAAGAAGGTTGTTAGATGTACCACGAAGGTCGAGTGCAAGCAAGCTGTTTGTGTCTGTGAATATTCCGTCTTTTGGAGAATTGATACGTAAGAATGTTTACAGTTTTTTGAGAAGACTGCTGGAATGTAACAATCATCTTATATCAGCAATTGTCAATTCGTCACTCACACTTCATTCCAGCATTTGGAAGTGGTGGCGTTCCATTTTATACTGAGCCCATTATGTTTTTTGTTGTTACAAGAGCGCCGAGTGTCTGCTGATCTGTATATACTTTATTTATTTATCTATTTGTAATATGAACCCTGAGTTTGAAATAAACGTTTGAATTAGCTTACCTTGATATGTGATGTTGTTTGTATCCTCATGTCTTCTTCTTTATACTGCTCTATGGATTTCTAAATGCTCAAGTACTTTTCCAGAGTGTGTAGTTTCGCCGCCTCTGCTTTCTGTTCTCCTTTTTTGCATTTATTCAGGTAAAAAAAGACAGAGAAGGCAGACGCCTCGTATCCTGCTAGCTTGTGTTTTGCGTAACGTTACGCTTGTTTTACGCCAGTTACGCTGGTTTTACGTAACGGGAGGGAGAGGGTTGCGCCGCCTCCCTGTAGCTACATTCCCACCCACTTCAAATGGGACCTAGTGCAGTGGAAAAATAAAGCGGGCCAAACTGTACCGTACCAAACCGTACCGTACTGACCCTAGTGGAAAAGCGCCTAGAGTCAGGACTCTGTCAATCCAAGTATTCCCTTAGAGCTTACTAGTCAGGACTTTATGAACTTTTTCAATAATAAAATTTCATCTATCAGAGATAAAATCAGTCAGATTCTTCCCACCATTAATGTAAATACAGTAACTACTACAACTCCTTCAGCTGATATCTGTTTGGATGAGTTTACTCCAATTGACCTTTTAGAGTTAGACAAAATAATTTCCTCATCCAAGCCTTCAACTTGTCTTCTAGACCCTACTCCTACCAGGTTATTTAAAGAAGTCTTCCCATTTATTGGTAGCTCTATTCTTCATATAATCAATTCTTCATTAACATTAGCCCATGTACCACAGGCTTTTAAAACAGCTGTAATTAAACCCTTACTCAAAAAGCCAACGCTCGATCCAGGAGTTTTAGCTAACTATAGACCAATCTCTAATCTGCCTTTCATTTCAACAATCTTAGAAAGAGTTGTTCCTACGCAGTTATTTGACTACTTGCAGGGAAATGGTTTATTTGAAGAGTTTCAGTCTGGGTTTAGAATCCATCATAATACTGAAACAGCCTTAGTGAAGGTCACTAATGACCTCCTTATCGCATCTGATAATGGACTTGTTTTTGTACTTGTCCTTTTAGACCTTAGTGCAGCTTTTGACACTATCGATCATAATATTCTACCTGATAGATTAGAACACTATGTTGAACTTAATGGTACTTTGTTGCAGTGGTTTAGATCTTATTTATCTGATAGGTTCCAGTTTGTTCATGTCAATAATGAGTTTTCTTCCAACTCAAAGCTCAGTCATGGAGTTCCACAGGGATCTGTGTTAGGCCCTATTCTTTTTAGTTTATATATGATTCCGTTAGGCAACATTATTAGAAAGCACTGTATACATTTTCATTGTTATGCAGATGACACACAATTATACCTGTCAATGAAGCCAGATGATAGTAATCAGTTAGCCAAGTTAGAAGCCTGTCTTAAGGAAATCAAAGCTTGGATGACTTGTAATTTCCTGCTATTAAATTCAGATAAGACTGAAGTCATTCTTGTTGGTCCAAAAAACCTTAGAAATACCTTTCCCAAATCAAACTATTAGTTTGGATGCGGTTACTCATTCTCTGAATAGTTCTGTGAGGAACCTTGGAGTTATTTTTGATCAAGATCTGTTTTTCAATTCACAAATTAAACTTGTTTCTAAGACTGCCTTCTATCATTTGCGTAATATTGTCAAGATTAGGAGCATCTTGTCTCAGAGTGATGCTGAGAAACTGATCCACACTTTTGTTCGCTCTAGATTAGATTATTGTAACTCTTTATTATCAGGTTGTCCTAAAACATCTTTAAAAAGTCTTCAGCTGATCCAAAATGCTGCAGCAAGAGTTTTAACAGGTACTAGAAAGAGAGATCATATCTCTCCGGTTCTAGCCTCCCTTCATTGGCTTCCCATAGAGTTTAGAATTAAGTTTAAAGTCCTTCTCACTTACAAAGCTCTAAATAATCAGGCCCCTTTTTATTTAAAAGATCTGATACTCCCCTATTATCCTAACAGAGCACTACGCTCCCAAAATGCAGGATTACTTGTAATACCTAGAATCTCCAAAAGCACAATAGGAGGCAGAGCCTTCAGTTATCAAGCTCCTCTTTTGTGGAACCAGTTGCCAATCTGGATTCGGGAGTCAGACTCGATCTCTGTTTTTAAGAATAGGGTTAAAACCTTCCTTTTTGATATAGCCTATAATTAAGGAGCAATCATGTGCCCCTGAACCCTCCCTTAGTTATGCTGGTTTAGACAGCCAGGGGACCTCCAACAATGCAGTGGGCTTCATTCCTTTCTTCACTCTCAATGAAATATTTTTGCTGGTCATTAACATCTGTTTGTTCTCTCCCATAGATCGAGTCCCCGTTGTGCTGTTTGCTCTCTACATGTCTGCTCTTTTCATCTTCTCTATCCCCTCACCCCCAAACCAGTCGCAGCAGATGACTGCCCCTCCCTAAGCCTGGTTCTGCTGGAGGTTTCGTCCTGTTAAAAGGGAGTTTTTCCTCTCCACTGTCACCAAGCGCTTGTTCACAGGGGATCGCCTGATTGCTGGGGTCTTTCTGCAATTGTGGGGGTTTCCCCTACAGCTGAAAGTGCTATGAGATGACTGTTGTTGTGAAATGGTGGTATATAAATAAAGTTGAATTGAATTGAATTGACCCATCTGCCACCTGAAATGTGGCTGGTCCAAGTTGTGCAGCGATCTGCATCAGTGATGGTGGCGACGTTGATGACTGGAACATCTGCAGCTGACGTGAGTGGTTGGATCAGCAAATCCAAACCCAGTCCAGCACCGTGAGCGAAGGTGATTTCTGCTTCGAGGAGTGCTGCTGCTCTCTCGTCATGTGGCTGGTGAACAGCATCGTTGCTGGGGTGCCGTTTAATGGAGGATGTGGTGACCGGATGAACCCCACAATCATCTGGGTCTTGCATTAACACAGACTGGAACTCCTGCAGCGAGGTGGCGGCTCCAGGAGGCTTATGCCGTGCAAGGATCAGTCCCCAGTTTTCAGTGCTCCAGTCAACGTGTGGTGTGAAAAAATGAGAGGCTACGCCTATTTCTGGGCAAAGCAGGCTTGGGCCATCAGCCATCAAATTAAGTCCCATGTGATCCGTGGTGGTAAAGCCCAGCTCATAGAAATGATTATATCCTAAAATGTTATCACCAAGGGGTATCATTTGAAATGTGAATACTGGAAGGACTCTTGACCCGCAGTGAACCGTAGAGTGATGATTCCTACCATGCTGATTTTGGAAAAGTGGTTCAGCTTACCGCAGCATTGGCACTTGTGTCTTTTAGTGGGGCAGGCAGATGTGCATGTTCGGTGAGACGGAGAGCCACAGTTACCACATGGCCGGCATGCTTTGTTGTCCTGTCATCCCGCGATGTTAACTTCAGGGTCCCCCAGAGAGGACATGAGGTCGTCGGGCTCAGCAGCGAGGGTAACAGCTTCTGCTAGCAGAGCGAAGTGTGGAGAGTGCGGGCTGGAGGCTCCTAGCTGGGTGTTTACCTGAGCCGCGGCCTCTAGCTGGGACGCCAACTCCACCGCCCTGGAGAGTGGCAAGTCGTCCGGTGCCATTAGCAGCTTCTCCCGTAGCTTCAGGTTGGTGGTGTGCTCCACTAACTGGTCCGGTACCATCTTGTCTTCCAGTTGTGTAAACCTACATGTGCTTGTTAGACAGCGAAGGCTGGCGACACACTGCTGGACCGACTCACCCACACGCTGTCGGCATTGGCGAAATCTAATCCTCCTGATTAGCACACTTTCTGATGTGGCAAAATTTCCGGTTAACACAGCAACACATTCTTCCTAGCTATCTGTAGGTCTGAGCGTTTTGAAGACATGCTGTCCCTTGCTGCCTAAGCAGTGGATTAGCATAGCACGTACCTTAGCTTGCTAATCTTAGCCAGGTCCATGGCGGACACAAACGTCTCAAACGACTCGTGCCAACGTGACCAAGGAATAGGCGGCTCACCGGGCAAAGCAAGGAAGGGTGACAGGGGTAGCAGCAATGTTTCCATCTCTATGTTTTCCAAGTTTCTCCTCGTCGCCAATGTTATGTCTGGAAATAATGGATCTGCAGACAGGTCCACATGGTGAGGTTAGTTTTATTGAACATTAGCAGAACATGCTGAGGAGGGAGCACACAGTGAGGTGACTGGGAGGTGGTTCCAAAGGTGGATAGTAAGAGACCGGCTAGCCCTAGGTAGCCAACTATTATACTTGCGGCATGATGACGTCATGTATACGTACATACAACTACAGCATGGTGCGTCATGCCGTTTCCCATATATCACACTGTCTATGACAGAGAAGGGCCCAAAGAACTGTAACAAATTACATGTATATCTGCAGAGTAGGCTTTAAGAGCTCAAAAATGAATAGCAACACTGAAACTTCAAATTTTAATAAGGCAACTCTTATATCAAATGGAAACTACACTATACTTGATGTACATACATCACAATTCCAACTCCCACTATGTAGGGAAAAACAAAACACATTCCTCCTTTCATTCACAAAGGTCCCAAAGTATCAGCGCAATTAAGTTTCAGTTGCAATTACTCACAATTGTACAGATCATAATTGTAGTAGGAGATCAAACTTGTGCTGAAGTCAGGAAGAATTTATTATTGAGTAAGGGCTTGCTATGACAGCGGAGAGAGTAAAGAGACTAGAAGATTCAAGTGAAGAAATGAAAGCAACTTGCAAACTCACAAGAGACTGACAGCAGCAGTCTAAGGTCTGAATCTGAATTATAGTCTGAACACTCAGCTATGTGTTTGCTTGGTAGAACTCAGCCTGGTATGAGAGGAATGGAAGATGAGGACAGAGTAACCTTTGTGGACTTGTAAGCTACATGTAGATGAGTTTAGACATTTGTGATCGGATCCAGAAAGGGCATCCAGTGACTCAGAAAATCAAGTAGGAGTCAAAAATATGTACATTTTGAAGTAAATTCTAATTTATGATCATCAGCTTTTGTTTTATACAATTCAGTGTTTGCTGATTGCCTTCCTGGTGAATATTTTTTTTAAATTAGTAATCAGGATAAACTGGAGATAAGAAATAACTGTCAGAAATAGATCACTAAAGTGTACATGATTTCAGGCATTGGTTTGTGGACTCCTATCAAGTTTTAGCATCTTTGCTATGTCAGCATGTTTGGCTTGTGAAGCTATGTTACCACAGTATATCAAAATGAGAAGTAGGAGGTTGCCCAAGATCACGAGGCTTTGTCTGTTATGAAGTTGCAAAATTTGCAAATATCAAATAAAATTCATAATAAATGAGTGGCTAAACTGAAAAAGGACTTTAATCCAAGTGTTATGGTGCAGTCCTGGCGGACCGCTAATGGGACACTGAGTCTGCCAGCCGATGAGTTTGCACATTTATTAAACAAGGACATAAACGACAAAATCATGAGCCTCGTGGGGCAAAGCACAAATAAAGGCAAGACACACACTTACATACAATCAGCGAGGATAGAACCGAACGCTGGGAAGAACTGGCTTCGGGCGTAGGGAAAACCAGACCGAAAAGGCGAAGGTCGCAGCCCCAAGCAAACAGAGCTGCTCCCTTAAATAGTGCTTGACAGATTAATCAGCTGATGAAAGGTCATCAGCTGATAGGAATCCAGCCGTCCGGCGGAGCTTGGCTCTGACAGCCGGAAGCACTGCCGAGACGCTGTCATAATAAAAGCCTGGAGGCCAAGAGGTGCGCCAGAGGAGAGAACGGGGAACTACCGCACAACCCGAGTGCAGACAGAGTCAGCACACGGACCATGACAGTTGCCCCTGTTCACGAGACGGATTCCAGACACAGTGTAACATCGAGCCCCCCCCCCCCACCACCACCACCACCTGGAAGGTCAACAGGACCGCCCCAGGGAGAGAGGAGGGGGGGAAAGGCCAAGGAGGGTCAGAGTCTAACCTCATCATAGAGGAAGACAAAAAAAAAACAGGCTACAATAATGAAAACAGAGTAAGGACAACAGGGGCCAAAAAATACAGGCACACACCCTGCACCCAAGCAAAACCTATGGAGAGAAGACAGAGAAACTCAAATGACTGCAGACAGAACATCATAACAGTCCAATAGAGTCACAGAAAAAAAAATCTTCATAACCCACAGAGAAAACAAGGAACTCAAGGTACATGCACAAGATGCAGCATACACCCATAATACCAAGGAGGAGGGAAAAAACAAAACTCATGCTATAAAGCAGTGACCAATGCAATATACAGTAGTCCAGGTAATGGGCAGCCAACAGAGAAACAGCCCTCAGACTACAGAGGAGGGAGAGAAAAAAAAGCACATGCTAAGGAGCGGCAAAATACATGGTTCAATAACACCAGCGCATCCCTAAAATTACAGAAGAGCAGAAAAAAAAACAGGGATGACAGCAGGCAAAACACAATAGCATGGAAGCAAATAGTTCGAGGGTCTTCCTGCGTCTAGCGTCCAAATCACTGGCAGGAGAAAAAAGGAAAAGTTTGGGCGGTCTACCCCAGTCCCGGACCAGGAAAAACAGTACCTCTGGCAGCCAGACCAGGTTGCTGAACAGAGAGTTAAGTGTGTCGGGTGGCCGACTCAGAACACCAAACGGGCGAAGCAATCTCCCAGGCGGCCGACCCGCGTCGTTCAGCCACCAGGACCACAGGGGAGAATTCAGAGACGGCTTCCCAGTAGAGAAGAATAGCGAGGGAGAGCCGAGCCGATAACAGGAAATCCCAGCAGCCCCAGATGGAAGGGAAAAGGGAACGGGAAAAGGGAAAGGGACCAGTCCAGTGTCGATCAGCGCAGGATCTGCAGCTCCTTCTCCGAACCCCATACGGACTGGCGCTGCGCTCCAGTTGGAACCCAAGCAGAACCGTGCAGCACCCATGACGGACCCCGATTGGGCCGGAACCGCACCCATAATGGACCCCGACTGGGTCAGAGCTGCACCCACGACGGACCCCGACTGGGCCGGCGCAGCACCAGGGACGGCCTCCAAACCCGAACCCGGAACCTCCAGTACAGCAACCAGGATGGACTCCGCACCGGTGACCCTGGGAGAAGGCTCAGGAGAAGAAAAAGAACCGGGATCAGGATCACCGACAGCGACAGAGCCCAGCAAGACAAGCTCGGATGCAGCGGACGGCTGCACCCGACTCGTCTCCACAAGAGACAGGCAAAAATGCTGCAGAATTGAAAGGAGAAAGACAAAATAAAGCACTTGCCTGATCTCGAGTTCTGTTGCCGTCCAGGACTTTGACGATCTGGGTTCAGAAGGAAGAAGGTCGTCTTCTGGTTCTCACTTGGCTACGGCCGGCTCTGCAGCCGGCATGATGGTGTCCACAGTCCGGAGATTCCCTGACGCTGATGTCCACGCCAAGGGCCTGCACGGCGTTGTGGCAGGGGATCCGTGACCTGCCGGGTCAGACTGTCCCTCCGTGGAGACCCGGGGATGCTTACTCGTTGGCGCAGGCTCCAAAATGCAGTCCGCCCTCCTCCCTTGCCCATGACGTGGCTGCAGGGCCGGAACCAGGTATTCCAAAGCCGCAGGCTCCTTCCTCGTCCGACAGCGTAAACCTGGTGCCGAAGAACGCTCAGGCGAAGGAGACACAAAGGAAGCAGGTTCATAGTTAATTACTGCAGCAGGTGGAGGAAGCTCAGGGGACTGTGAACCCCAAACTCCACCCCCAGGAGTCAGACAAGGCAATTCACCCAGTGAAGGACAAGAATGAAAATGCACTTGCCTATTCCGCTGAGGACCAATGGAAACTGCTGCAATGGGCTTTGTTCTTCCCTTCCCCCGCTGGATGGTGACGGACACCCCCCACCCGGGCAGACGAGGAGGAGCCGTTCGACCAGGATCGCTGGCGGGCCTCGCCAAAGCAGGATTCGTAGAGCTCACCGCAGCTGGGGAAAACGTTGAGGAGGAGGGAGTGACAGCCGAGGTGATCCGGGCACGGGAAGCTGACGGGACAGCAGAGACAGATGACCCGGAGGGGGAGGCTGCTGGATTCTCCTCCTGCCGTGACACAAGAGAAACAGCTGACTGGGAGGCAGAGATCCTACGGCGACATGGAACTGGATCCGGACGGGGTTCTCGCTGAGGCTTTACACGGGCTTTGTGACGACAACTACCGACAGAGGGCGAGGCGAAGGTTGGGTCAGGAAACCGCCGGTCCTGGGCTGGATGGGTGACAGGAGCTGGATCCCAAGGCGAGGAGCGGGGATGCCTCACCGTCGGCCTCCTGCCGGAGTTACCTCCAGTCCATGGGTCTCCTCCCTCATCGGGACGACCGTATTCGGGGAAAGAGATGAGGGTTCCTTGGCCGCCTTCATGGCCGCTCTCTCAATCAGTTCTCGTTGTTCCACAATCCATGCCACTCTCTCCTTCCCTTCCGGAAAGGAGGTAAGGTGATATTTTAACAATGTCCTCTGGGCGAGATCTAGGTGCTCGTATGCCGCATAGGTGGGCATGAGAGACAGAGACTCGGTCCTGTCCTATACGAGTGTGAGGAGTAACAGCTCCTACCTGGGCAGTGATGAGATGGGGTCAGGAGACGAGCTGCCGTGTGACATGAGGATCTCCTCAGACAAACAGGACAAACTCCACGGCTGCCTGGAGCACCTTTTCAACCAGGTGGACTCCATCAACAGCCTCCTGAAAGGAGCCGTCATGACCAAAGCCTGTGAGGAGACCAAACACTTCTACTCCGACCACGGGCAGCCAGAGTTCAGGCAGACAGAGGACTGGACGGTCCGCGGTCGATGCGTCATCCACAAGAACATCCAGGAGGACCCGTGGAACCTTCCCACCTCCATCAAAACTCTGGTGGACAGCCTGCAGAGATTTGTGGATGACGGGAAGAACCAGCTGCTTCTGGCTCTGCTCAAGTGTACAGACACGTCCCTTCAGCTGCGGCGGGATGTGATTTTCTGCCAGGCAGCGACAGGCGCCCTGTGCACACTGGCCGAGCAGCTGCTGATGGCGCTGAGGTCGCGCTTCAACAACGCCGGTGAGTACCAGGAGGACAGCAGGGAGACGAGCCGCAAGTGGTTGGAGCAGATCTCTGTCATCGGGGTTCTGATGCACTTTCAGTCCACGCTGGCGCCACATGTGAAGGAGGAGCGCACCATGCTGGAGGACACCAAGGCTGCCCTGTTGGACCTGGACAAAGTCACTGTGTTCTTCAGGCAACTGGATGACGAGTATCTAGTGGCAAACACGCCGGTGTGGTACCAGGTGGAAGGCAGCAGACACGCCCTGAGGGTCACCCTGTTCCTGGACAGCTGTCACTTCAGCGAGCTGCCCAGCAGGCTGCAGAATGGAGGAAGTCTGAAGATCCACACCGTCCTCTTCACCAGAGCTCTGGAGCGTCCAGACGGCGTCTGTCCTCAGGACCTGTCCTCCATGGAGGAGTTCCAGCAGCGCACCAACGCCGTGTCCCTGGAGAAGGTGAAGGTGTACTACCGCAGACTCAGGGCCTTCTACCTGGAGAAGTCCAACCTCCCCACTGACTCCAACACCACGGCCATGAAGATAGACCAGCTGCTGCGTCCTCTCAACACTCTGGACGACCTGTGCAGACTGATGCAGTCCTATGTCAACGTCCGCCCCGCTGCCCAGGGCCACCCATCGGGCGTCAGCGTGCTGTGTGTGTCCTCGGAGCTGTGCAATCGCCTGGGGGCCTGCCACATCACCCTGTGTGGCACCGGCATGCAGAGGTGTACCTTGACCGTGACCCTGGAGCAGGCCATGATCCTGGCCCGGAACCATGGCTTGATGCCACGCTGCATCATGCAGACCATGGACATCATGAGGAAACAGGGAGCACGGGTGGAGCTCTCTGCCAAGAACCTGAAGGTGATGGACCAGATGCCTTCAGCAGCTCCAAGGCTCTACAAGCTGTGTCTGCCGCCTTCAGATGGAGACCTGTAGGAGCGCTGGGGGAGGGTGGAGCAACAGACACCACCATTAACAATCCAAGGATCATTCCAGCATGGACGCCGCGAGAGTCTTCGCCATGACTGAAACTGATACGACTTCTGACGACCAGTGCAGAGTATCTGATGATGGAGGAGAAGGAATTGTAGAGATGTTACTGCTCGTGTTATTAACTGGAATTAACCAAACTACCTGTAACCCAGATCATTTCGCCTTGGACTGCAAGCTCTGCCTCAGCATGGGATGGCATCCCCCAGGGCTCCATGCTGGGAACCCCTTGGTTTTAGCTGCAGGGAAGTCCCAGAACAGACTTTGGAAATTTGATTTTGGAAATAGGAAGTGACGGGAATGATAAAGATGGCAGGGGGGGGGGGCAGTTGCATGTGCAATTACTGTAGGTGTAGTGTGAGTACTGTATTACTGCACTATATGAAGGATAGCTATTTATTGTGTCCAGAAGGAGTTTTTATTCTTGTTTGTATTTTTTAATGGCTCACTTACTCGTATCAGGTATTAGAGTCTAAAAACATTCCAGTACTGAACAGTATTTAAAGGACCAATGGCTTGCCGTCGTAAACTGCTCCTGTTTTTGTTTTTTTTTGTTTTTTTAATTTAAGTGCGGGGATCTCAGCGATGTCAGGAAGTGTTGGTCTTCAGGGAGCGAAAAGGGACAAGGTGGAGTCGAGCTAGCTATAATCAGGAGTTTGGATGGCGGAAGCTAAAATCAAACTATAAGATAAATTATTAATATATTAATGCTAGTGGAGAGTTTTTAGCACATTTTTTAAAATTGACTTTTGTGTTGTTTGTTGAAAGAAGTGCACCGATTGGTCCATTCAGTGTTAGCAGAAGAAAAGTGTACTGTAACAAAAAGAGACTGTAGCATCAGTTTACTCTATTTTTTTTGTGTACATACAGATGTTAACGGCGTCAACAGATGGGAGATGAGATTCATTTTACATTATTGCTATAAATTAAATCTTATTTTTTATGGGAATAATATAGATTATAAAGTGGGGTTTTTGCAATTGTGCATTTGAAGAGAAGCTGTGTAACCTCACTGACGACACGTTGACAACTGTTAAAGATGGCTGACATTGAGGAAGCGTGGTCTGGTTTGAACTGAGCGGCGTCGCTCTGCTGTAGCATGACTAGCTTACGACAGACGTCCAGTTTAATTATCGTTTCAGTGTAAATTCACTAGGCCTCTAAGGATAATTAATATATCAACTTATCATATGAAAATTATTTTTTACACTTGTACAAAATGAGGAGGAAGAATATGAAGGCAGCTCATTTCAGTGTAAACAGCATTATATCATAAGTTCATTTTTTAAAATTATACTTAACACACTGATTTATCGAGGTAATTTTTATAACATTTGTATACCACTGTTAATAGTCTCTCGGCGCCACACCAGTCGGCTGCCTTTTGCAACAGCGGCTCGATTCCGAGTTTTTTTTCCCCTTCCTCTCTCTTTTGATGCTCTGAGTGTTGCTATCCCTGTGCTGTTGCAATCCTGGAATTTCCCCGTTGTGGGACTAATAAAGGCTTATCTTATGAGGCGATGGGCTTTGGACAGGTAGCCATCAATCTCCTCAACCCACTCGGGGCAATAATCTTGCACGAAAGCAGACGTGCTAACGGGCAATAAGAGCACCCAGGGAAGGGGAAAAACACAAGCACCAAAGCAAAACTCATGGTGATCGGCGTCTCTTTTTGGCTGCGACCTACTGTTATGGTGTGGTCCTGGCGGACCGCTTATGAAGCTCTATAGGCCAGCCGATGAGTTTGCACATTTATTAAACAAGGACATAAACGACAAAATAATGAGCCTCGTGGGGCAAAGCACAAATAAAGGCAAGACAAACACTTACATACAATCAGCAAGGACAGAACCGAACGCTGGGAAGAACTGGCTTCGGGCGTAGGGAAAACCAGACCGAAAAGGCGAAGGTCGCAGCCCCAAGCAATCAGACCTGCTCCCTTAAATAGGGTTTGACAGATTAATCAGCTGATGAAGGGTCAGAATCAGAATCAGAATCAGAATCAGAAAAAGATTTATTGCCAAGTACATTAACAGATCACTGATAACATACGAGAGAATTTGACTTGACACAGAAAATGAACCTGCATTTCCAGTGACACGGCTGCATCGGGGACGCGCCTGCCAATAGGATGGTACAGATAAGAAATCATACAATAGGAAGGAGCAAAAAAATCATTGAATTCAGAATATTGACCATAAGTAATCAATATTATGATTACAAAGACAAAAAAAGCCCACGATGCACATTCAAGACCAGAGTCCACAGGACACAAGGAGAGCAGTGAATGTTATCTTGTTGTCAGTTTCTGGGTCAGTGTGGATGTAGTGTTGAAGCAATGTTGTATCAATATGAGCACAAGGACACTTTGGCAGAAGATGTTTTGTCTGGCTGCAGCAATTGTCCTTGGCAATTGTCCCAAGCAGCTACTGTCCAGAGGCCGTGTGCTCAGTGTTTTGAAAAACAAAGACTGGGGATTATCAGGAGGATTTTTGTAAGGGAAATTGAGCCAAATAGACTGAACACAGAGAAAGAACTTTATTTTCTTCTGCAGATTCAGTGTTTAATCCTTCATTGCGAGGGCTTTGAGTCCGTCGTGGATAGACTTAAGCGTAGATGTAATCCACCTTCCGAGACAGTTCTCCATTTGTCGCTATCAAAGTCTCCTCCATTTTTCCAATTTGATGGATGCACCTCGCGTGGCCAGCATTTTGATAGGTTGTATCCATCTTCAGCAATTTGCGGTACACCAGGACAATCCCAGTTCCAATCAGAACGATCCCAGTCACCATTATTACGAAGATATACAAATCTTCAATATCTTCGATAGAGAGATTACTCAGGCACAAGATCCTCCAAACACTTGTCACCCGTAAATAGCCCGCTGGAGCCGTCCCTGCGGGGCAAACAGCTTCCCCCGGAGCACTATTCCTTGTTGAAAAAATAGTGTCAATTGCGTTCAAAGCCCAGCTTGTCAATTCCATAATTTCTTTTCGATAATCAGCAGTAGACGCAGACAGACAACAGCAAGCTGGGATCCAGTTAGTTAGGGAAGTGGGGAGCTAGAGCAGAGAGAAAAGAGAGAAGCGTCTACTCTCCTTGAAGAGCGGAAGTGAAGGTCATCAGCTGATAGGAATCCAGCCATCTGGTGGAGCTTGGTTCTGACAGCCGGAAGCACCACCGAGAAGCTGTCATAATAAAAGCCTGGAGGCCAAGAGGTGCGCCAGAGGAGAGAACGGGGAACTACCGCACAACCCGAGTGCAGACAGAGTCAGCACATGGACCATGACACCAAGATATAAATTGCAACAAGAGAGACAGCATACCTCCACCATGAGATGTAACAGACGCTTGTGCCAGTGGGGTGTGGTGTCTTGTTGGTAGCCAACAAAACAGACAAAAAAGATTAGTTTGCTAACCACCAAAGGTAATTTTTTTTTAAATTATGACTTTGAACACTATAACATAAAATTGGCTGTAACTGTTTGATAGGCATGACAGAAACAGGATGAGGGGGCTCAGCTTTTTTCCATATAGAAGAAGAGCTTTAAGGATTTCTTCTATATAAAAGAAAAAAATCAGGACCCACTGTACTCAGTAACAGAAGTTAAAACACCAACAATACTTAATATTGGTAGGCAGACGTAGCTGACAATTGTAGAAACATTGCCAAACAATCAATTCCCCAAAACCCTTATAACACAGTAGACAATAAATGCAGACATTTGCATTCACATATCCCATAGACTTTCTTAGTTCTTGAGGCTCTAACTAAAAATACTCTTTAAAGAAACACTCTTGTCCCATTGCAGTCGCATACATCCTGCAGGATTCTGATATACTATTATTTCAGTAGTATATGTTTCTGATGTACTTCATCAAAAGTCTGATTAGTATTAATGAAGAATGTTAAGAACAGAAGCTCTTTCTTACAGCGTCTCAAGGAATTTGTGCAAGTTTTGCTTCAAGAAGAACAACAAAAAGAGTTATAGATTAAAGTATACTGAGATATCAGCCTCGCACTGCCAATAAACATTATTCAAGTTTCAGCTCCAAATGAAAAAATGGCGAATCACCCTTTCTTTCAAATGGTCATCTGTATTCTCCTTTTTCAGCTTCTCTGTCCTCTGTGCATGTTGCCAAAATGTCTGGATGGAAAATTTAAGCAGCATAAATGTCTCTCGACAAAGCAAAGTTCAAACAAGAGCAGAGGGAGTCAGCTTTCTTTTTATTTTTTTCACATTTTTTCTTTGGAGTTTGATGAGCTTTTTCCTATTCTTATTTAACTTTAAATTAAAGGAAGCATTTACTTAAAATTCACAGTTTGTTTCCAAATTGTAAGGTACAACGTATCCCGATAAACATGATCAAATGCATTTATTTCTAAAATATTATTTGACAGCCCATATTCTACAGAAAATGAAATGAAAACCACATAATTCCAAAAAGTTCGTGTACTTTCTCTTGTAACTGTTGACTCCCACCACCGTCGCCAAATGTCAAAAACTAGTTTGAGGATAAATTTGGGCCAAATCCTGTGGACTAAACAGCCGATTTGTTGGACTATTTTTTGTTTAGAATGGTTAAGCACAGCCCTATTTTCAACGTCTGTTTTTGAGCTAAATTAAGGCTTGGACTGGTGGATCTGGTGTTGCCCCAAACACAACAACGTCTAAATTATAGATTGTGCTAGAAGGGTTAGGAGTGCCTTTGTGTCAGTTTTCTCTGTGATATCTGGACATGGATGTCCACGCTTTCTGTTGTGTTTTGAACCATTTGCACCATTATTGGCTTTCTGTTATCATTTATATTATTTAAGTTCCCTGTGTCCAGTGCCAACTGTTACTTTTGAATGTTTCTCCTCTGTTCCCTACCTCAGCCTTGGTTGATAATTGTGTTTATTTTTCATTATCATGTCTCTAATTAATGTTCTGTAGTTTTTGGTTCCTGTATGTATGTTTATTATCATTCTCGAGCTCCCCAGTGTCTATTGTCTGCACAGCCCCACCCGTCCTGTTTTCCTCCCCTTCTTCTTCTTGTTCTTCTTTAAGATTTGATTGGCAGTTGGCAACCAGCTTACAGGTGCAATACCGCCACCTACTGGGTTGGAGCATGGACAAGAGAATGGCAGGAAAAAAACAAAAACAACAACAAAAAAAAAAAAAAATTCTTTTAATTAACCCAGTTGCACTTAAATGTCTAAACAGACCTATATATATTTCTTTGACTGTTGTTCCTAACATGTTTCCAAAACAAAAATTAAATTAGCCCTTTCCATTACAGCAATCAGATGTTTTCTTTGTTCCTGGTATCCCTGACATTCCAACAAAACATACTGAACTGTTTCCGGAGAACCACAATGTGCACAGCTGCCAGTTGGGTGTTTACCTATTCTATGTAGCATTTGGTTTAAACTAGTGTGTCCTATTCTTAATCGGGTGATGCTTATCTCTTCTTTCCTGTTTCTGCCTACTCCCATTCCAGATTTTACCTGCTTTTGAATGTAATAAAGATGTCTTCCTGAGTCTATTGAGTCCCAATATTCTTGCCACTTTTCCTCTATATACTTTTTAATTACTGATTTGTCTTCTGTCTTACTGAGTGATATTTCCAGATTTATTGCTTCCAATTTTACTGATTGTTTTGCTAATATATCCACATCCTCATTACCTTCTATTCCAACATGGGCTGGAACCCAAAGAAAGTTTATTGTCTGACCTTTATTGTAGAGGTTGAAAATTAAGGAGTGGATTTCTACAGTTAGGTCCTGCCTACATGACTGCAGTGACTGAATACTCTTGAGAGCTGCCCAGCTGTCTGAAGCAATGACTGCATTATTCCTGTAATTTATCTCCAGCCACTGTAAAGCTAATATGATGGCAACTAGCTGAACTATGTATACAGATAAGTGATTACTGGTTCTTTTTTTGATAGCTATTTCATATTGAGGAATGTATACTGCAGATCCTTGGAACCATCAGTAAATGCTATCAGCCTGTTTCCAAAGTTCTGTTATATATATTTATGCACTGTATAATCTGTTGCTGATTGTTTATGTTGCCTCCTCAGTTGGTGTATTGGAAAACCTACCAGTGGCATCTCAAACAGCCATGGAGGAATAACAGACAACAGGACCGTTGAACTAAATTTTATGTTTTTGTTGCTCCCCTGGGTAGCGGCCCAGGAGGAGGAAACGTGCATGTGGAAGTTAACTCTCCAACCTGTGATAGAGAATCGGCAGAACACGTTTCGTTATTTCACACAAGGAGTTTTATTCTTCGTCCAAGTCATTCACATGACCAACATCAACTGACTAGTATTTACTATCAAAGTCCATAGTTTCTCTCTTATTGTCTGATCACATCACCATTAAACAAAACACAATCATGTCCATTTATCACAATTTCCGATTTGACATTAACTGTATACTTAACATTCTTAACAAATTACTCTAACATGAAATGAATTATTGGTTTTATCTCCTTCCCATGTATATAGCTTTTAACTTGTTCAAATGTTTATATTTTAAACAATAACCCATGAACTTACATTTACGTTAATCATTTTAAGCACTGTCATAAATGTACAGCATGTGGTGTTATTCTTAACAATTCACTAACCTGGCCACTGTGTACCTAACACACTTACAATAGTATTCCTGGTATTCGGTAATACACCCGAAATGTGCACACTTGGTGACAAATCAAACCAGTAAATGTCGTACTGTATGAAAACTGTTTCATAACTGTCTTTAAATAAAGTAAGCAAATGGTTCCCAACAGGAGGGCGGATTTCACTGTTGTGGCACGTCCCATACACTCGATCATTAACATTAGCAGGTTAGCTTATACAACAACACATCAACTTTAACAGAAATACCCTTACAAACCCACTTTTCGCCTCACACTTATCACAATATAATCTCGGACATCCTAGGACTCTTACAGTTTATATTGTACTCTTGAATTATTAGTATTTACCAACCTGTGATAGAGAATCGGCAGAACACGTTTCGTTATTTCACACAAGGAGTTTTATTCTTCGTCCTCCGGTGCGGGAGTCTACTCTCTATCACTGTGTGACATGCGCCATCTATTGGTCGGCGTATGGAACTGCACTCAACTCACATGAGTTATAATGGAACCAGGTGGATTACAAATGCATTGTAGAAAAATAAACAATTAAAGAATAACATAAAATTGTAGGGGTGCCTGTTTTTTTTTTAATTTTCTTATCCAAATGTCTTTTTCACCTCTTACATAACTATTAACTATTTCCAACCCTCTACATTTTTTTAATCCTGCCTGCTCAGCAGTGGCATCACTTATTCATCCAAAGCTACTAATGTTGGACTCATTGTGTTCCCAGCAATCATTAAGAATAGCTTTTGCAGGATGTGACCTCTTATGCCCTTTCAAGTGAATGAATGAATGAATGAATGAATTTATTTCGGATAGTACATTACAGGTTAAAAGAAACTGTATAATATAACAACAAGGTCAAATTAGACAAAGACTCCTTCTACTATACAATTCCACGTGAGTTATCCGAAATGGGTGATGGCTGAAGCCGCAGCTTATATTGCCCACCCATATTCCATCCAAGAATTCAAAGGAGAAAAAAGAGAAAACAAGACAAGAGCGATTACAATTTAAAACAAGGCTAAGACAAAATGTGACTGAGAGAAAAAGAAGAACTGAGCTAGTCTAAGTTAAGCGGTTACTATTCAAAAACAAATCTAAGACATAGTGTCACAAAGAAAAAAAAGAAAAAAACTAAGCTACAACACAACACAGGCTGGAAATGTCAATCCTTATGTGAGTTTACATGTCGTCTTGTAAATATGTTTGGAGTATTTCTTCCTTTAGTTTTTGTTTAAATTGTCCAAGCTTTGTACATGATTTTAATTCAGGTCCAAAATCGTTCCATAATCTGACTCCTTGCACTGAAACACAGTGTTGCTTGGTGGTTGTTCTCACTGTAGGCTTTTGAAATATACATGTTCCTCTGAAGTGATATCGTTTCTCCCTTGTTTGGAACAACTTTTGGATATTTGCGGGCAGTGATAGATTCTTCACTTTGAACATTATTATTGCGGTTTTAAAGTCAATCAGATCTTTCAACTTGAGAGTTTTTTGTTTAAGAAAAAGTGGGTTTGTTGGTTCCCTGTAAGCTGCTTTGTTGATTATTCTAATAGCTCTCTTTTGAAGCATAAAGAGTGGATATATGTTTGTTTTATATGTATTTCCCCATACTTCATTACAATATGTCATGTATGGGAGTATTAATGAATGATACAAGGTGTATAGTGTGGGTTGATTCAGCAAATTTTTCACTCTGTGTAATATTGCAATTGATTTGGATACTTTACCTTTTATATAATTAATATGTGGCTTCCAACACAGTTTGTTATCAATTATTACTCCAAGGAATTTAGTTTCGGATACCCTTTCAATCTCTACACCATTTACACTGAGTTTGGGTACTGGGTAGTTGTGATGGTTGTTAAAGACTATAAATTTTGTCTTGCTTAAATTGAGCGTTAATTTGTTTGAATCAAACCACAGTTTCAGCTTTCCTAATTCCTTTCCGAGTGTATCCAGAAGTTGTTCCAAATTGTTTCCACTGCATAGCAGATTAGTGTCATCAGCAAACAATATTAAGTCCATTTTTTCTGAAACTTTACATATATCATTTATATACATATTGAATAATAATGGTCCCAAAACTGAACCCTGTGGGACTCCACAGGTGACCTTCAGTAACTCTGAGTTTTTGCTGTTAACACATGCAAACTGATATCTATTCTTTAAGTAACTACTTAACCAGGACAGTGCTACCCCTCTAACACCACAATTTTGTAGTTTCTTTAATAATAGATTGTGATCTACTGTATCAAATGCTTTTTTAAGATCCAGGAATACTCCAACTGAATACTCTTTATTTTCAATGGCTGTTGATATTTTTTCTGTAAATTCCATTAAGGCATATGCTGTTGTCCTTTTGTGTCTGAACCCATATTGCTGCTCACACAATAAATCATTCTTCAGTATGAAGTTGTCAATTCTCTCATAGAATATTTTTTCAAGTATCTTGGAAAATTGCGGTAATAGTGAAATTGGTCTGTAGTTGGAGAGTTCCCCTCTGTCGCCTGTCTTGTAAATCGGAATTACTTTAGCTATTTTCATTGCATTGGGAAATATACCTGATTGGAGAGACAGGTTACAGATATACGTCAGTGGTTTCACTATGCATTCGATAACAGTTTTGACTAGTAGCATGTCAATACCATCGCAGTCAGTAGATGTTTTACTTTTGAACGATTTAACAATTTCAATGACCTCTCTTTCGTCTGTGTTCTTTATGAAGATGGTGTCTTTTACAGCAGTGTTATTGCATATTGTATCACCTGTAGGCGCCGTAGTGGGTATTTCTCGGGCCAGTTTAGGTCCAATGTTAACAAAAAAGTTATTAAATTCATCTGCAGGTGAAGCTATATTCACATTCGGAGTCGATTTATTATTTTTTGGAATATTAGTTGGGTAGCTAGTATTTCTGCTTTTATTTCCAAGGATACTGTTGATTATTGTCCATGTATTTTTAATATTGTCTTTGTTTTTTTCCAGTTCTTTACTGTAATAGTCTCTTTTACTGCATCTTATTATACAGTATATGTTAACTTATTTTTGTATGTTTTATACCGTTGCTCTGCTTCTTTTGTCCTTTTCTTTATGAAAGCTTTATATAATAAATTTTTCTTTTTACACGCCTTTTGTAGTCCTTTGGTTAACCATGGTTTGTCAGCAAATTTGTGTTTAAGCTTTTTTTTAACTAATGGGCAGTTTTTTTCATAAAGAGTGGTTACAATGTTTATAAATGTGTCATAGGCTTCATTTACATCTGATACATAGACTTCTGTCCAGTCTTGCTTCAGCAAGTCCTCTTTAAAAGAACTGATTGCGTTTGGTGATTTGTGTCTGAACGATTTTGAGATTTTTTCTGGGTTGGGCCCCATGTGACCATGGATAAGTGCAAAGATTGGCAAGTGGTCGCTTATATCATTTATCAATAATCCACTTTCTATTTTCTTATCGAGAACATTGACAAACAGGTTGTCAATAAGTGTAGCAGAGTGAACTGTGATTCTACTGGGATGTGTTATTGTGGGATATAGACTCATGCTGTACATAGAGTTCATGAACTCTGTAACTACATTTTGTTGATGTGGATTAAGTAGGTCAATATTGAAATCTCCACAAATTGCTACCATTTTCTTACTAGTAATATTATTGTACAGCTCGACTAATTTATCTCTGAATGTCTCAATGCAAGTTCCCGGCGTTCTGTATATGCAGCTTATGATTAGATTTTTTGTTTTGTCTAGGTCAATCTCAACAGTAACACATTCCAAAATCCCTGGCAGTGCTGAGGACATTTCATTTACAAGCTTACATCTATATAGGTCATCAATATACAGTGCAACACCACCACCCTTTTTTTGAGATCTGTTAATGTTAAACATCTGATATCCCTCTATTGCCATCAGGGGAGCCTGGTCTTCGTTAAGCCAGGTTTCCGAGACTGCAATGGCTGTGAATTTTCTGTTTAGCTGTTTTAAATAGTCCTGAATCTGTGAGAAGTTTTTGTTAAGACTTCTGCTATTGAAGTGTATTATTGACAGTTTACCATCTAATTGCACTTGACTTTTGAATTGCTTTTCAGTGTAATATTCACAGTGGTTATGAATATTGTTGATCCAATATGCCATCATTAATTTGGTTCTTAATCTTAAAGGCATTTCGTTCATCTCTACTTGGTTCGCTGATGCTGGAGAAGTTTTAAATGCACCACAACAAAACCTAACAGCATTTGTCTGCTCTATATCCAGTTGGTTCAGGTGACAATCAGCAACTGACATGAACGCAACACATTCATAGTCTAGTGTAGCTCTCATTAGACCTCGATACACCCTCTACAGAGAGGCTCTAGAGGCCCCCCAGTCCCATCCTGACCGACATCTCAAAATTCTATTTATGTTTTTACATTTTCCTTTAGTTTTTTTCAATATGCTGCTTCTAAGTTAGTTTTTCATCAAACAACACACCTAAATACCAAACTATCTTTACCTGCTCTAACTTTTGGCCATAAAGTTTTAAAGAAATTTCTTTGCGACTTATAGAGAAGCAAATTATTTGTGTCTTTTAGACCAACGATTTAAAAGCCAGCCAGTTTGCACATTGTTCAACCTGGTCTATTGCCGCCTGCATTTTCCTCTGAATGTACACAAGATTATGTCCCCTTATCCATAAGGCCCCATCATCTGCAAACAAGACCTTCCCTATTCCACTATCGATTCCTTCAAAAATATCATTAATCATAATATTAAACAAAACAGGGCTACACACGCTGCCTTGGGGGCCATTTTCAACTTGATATACTTTGAAGTACTCTGTACCAACTCTTACCTCAGTCGTTCTGTCATATAAGAAATCTAATACCCAATTGTATAATTTACCTTCAATACCAAGTTGACTTAATTTATTCAGCAACACTTCTTTTCACAGCATGTCATACATTTTTTCTACATTGAAGAAAACAGCTATCACGTTTTCCCTAGTTACCTGGCCTTTTCTAATTTCAGATTCCAGGTGCAAAATGGAATCCATAGTTTTTCTCCCTTTTTGGAACCCACTTTGAAAAGGAGAACAACATTCCCTCCTTTCCAAGATGTAATTCAGCCTTTCAGTCACCATTTGTTCCATTGTTTTCCCTAACTATGAGGTAAGAGCTATCGGCCTATAATTATTGAGATCAGATGAATCTTTCCCTGGCTTTAAGATTGGTACTATAACTGATTGTTTTCGTGCCCTTGGAATCTTCCCAGTTTCCCAAACTTTATTAAATAACTTTAATACTGTTTGAAGTGCACTCTCCTCCATGTGCGACAACATCCTATAACATATGCCATCCTTCCCTGGTGAAGACTGCTTCAATTTCAGAATAGCCCTTTTCAATTCTGACAGAGTGAATGACAAATCTATCCCATCCCTTTAAGTATTCTTCCTTATGTTTACATGTGGGTGTTTGGATAAAGTGCTTTCCCTATTTTGTCTAACTTTGTTTGGTAAGTTTTCTGAACTATGAATCTTCACTAAGGTTTGTGCCAAAAGCTCTGCTTTGTCTATATTAGTAATAGCTATTTCCCCATTAATGTCTAGCACTGGTATTTTGTACTCTCTCCTAATACCATTCATTTTCTTAATCATTCCCCAAATATCTGATAGCAGTGTTTCACTTCCAATAGTATTACAATACTGTCTCTATAATAAACGCTTAGCTGTTTTAATAGTTTTCCTGACGAATGCATAACATTTGTACTCAATCACTGTTTCCAACGTATGATGCTTTTTCACTTGCCTGAATGCCCTATTTCTGTTTTTAATAGCATTATTACAATTATCATCCCACCAAGGAAGATTATTTCATTGTTTATAGCCTGTACTTTTTGGTATTGTTTTATTTGCTGACTCTATTATAATTGCACTAATACTTTTACTAAATTTCTCCCCATCAATAACGTCCTCCCTATTTAGTTGCCCATATCTAGTCTTACACAGACATTTAAATTTGTCCCAGTCTGCCTTATTTAATTTCCATCTTGTGCCAGACTGTATCCCTTCTTCCCCAGTTTCTAGACCAATTTTTTTCTTTTTATTTAAGTTTTTATAAAGGGTATACATGTCAATACAGCATTGCATTGTTTACATTTTCATCACATATTCCCTTTTTTTGTTTGTTTTTTGACAACATTGGAAAAAAATTATTACAACACCCTTTTTTTTAAGTGAAAGAAAAGAAAAATTAAAAATAAATAAATAAAAGAGCAGAAAAATAAAAGAGCATCTGAGTAGCGTTGGGACAAAGAGAGGTGCCATTACTGAAATGGTGTTTGTGCAAGATTAGATCTGATGGAAGACACGCAAGTGTTCCAGGGTTGCCAAAAGTTCAAGAACCCATCCATGTCCTGTCTCAGTGCAAATGTCAACTTTTCCATCAAATAAATGTCCTGAATCACGTTAATCCAATCTTCAGGTGCAGGACAGTCTTTTGACATCCATTTTTTTTTTTGTTAGAGCTTTTTTACTTGCCAATATTAAAACAGGGAATAAATATTTTTCTCCTCGTCTTTCCAGTGATTCCGGTAGTAAACCCAAATACAAAGTTACAAAAGAAAAGGGAACTGTTACTTTGAATATTTTCCCCAATATTGTCTGTACATTGGTCCAATATTGGTGGATAACTGGGCATGACCAAAACACATGAAAATGATTTGCGGTCTTTTCACCACACAAGCGCCAACAATTCAACACTTTACGAGTAAATTTGTTTTGTGTAGGTGTTCTGAAAAATCTTACCAAATTCTTCCATCCAAATTCTCTCCACAGCAGGGATGAAGTACTTTTCCATTGTTGTTTATTTAGCTTTTCCCATATTTCCAGTTGTAAAGTGAAATTTCCCTCTTTTTCCCATCTCTCTTTTATATATGATGTGTTGTCTCCTTTTAAATCTTGAAGACCATGGTATATTTTACAACTGTATCTGATCCCTGGGATCCCTTTATATGCCATTAAGAAGACCTTCAGAACACCTGACTGGGCCCTTTCCAAATCCTCCTTTTTAAGTATTTTGTTTATGTGGTGTCTAAGCTGAAAGAACCTATAAAGGTCTTGATTTACTAGACCTTGTTTTTTCAAATCTTCAAAACTTCTTAAAGTTTGCCCTTTAAAAAAAATCGTAATATTTTATCAGTCTGTTCTCTTTCCATTTTTTAAATCTAGTGTCTGTTTTATTAGGAGTAAAATCCTGATCATAGGAAATCCATTGCAATAATCGATAGGGTTCTTTAGTTTGATTCTCTCTGACTATCTTAAATCAAATTTTTAGCGGGGTCTCTATCCACGGGTTAGTGTTATTCAAAAGTTTAGGTAAGGCATTGTTCCCTATTATTGCCTGTAGGGGGATGTCACTTGCTATTTGGCATTCTTTCTCCTTCCATTGTGCAGTGTAGACTGGGTTACATATCTCTACTAAAGTTTTAATTTGCGCTGCTTTAAAATAGTCCCTGATATTTGGCAGCGCGAGCCCACCTTTGTCTTTGTTTAGCTGTAGGGTTCTATATCTGATTCTTGGTCTCGTGCCCTGCCATATGAATCTTGAGATCCTTCTGTCCAGTTCTTGCCATGTTTAACTCTTACTGGGTAATGATCACTCCCATTAGCTGACCGACTTAATACCTCCCAAGATGTGATACCTGCAATAGCATTTGAAACCAAAGTTAGGTCTAACACACTTTCTGTGTCTAGACTACTGCTGAATCTAGTACCTTTCCCATCGTTCGTGCATACTAACCCTCTGTCCTCGAAAAATTCCTGTTACTGTGCCATTTATATCTACATTCCTGCTAGCCCACAATGTGTTATGTGCGTTAAAATCCCGACAACAAACCACTTTACCCTGTGCTTGTCTATTTACAGTGTTCAAAGTGTCGACTGTCAATCTGTTACATGGATTATAGTAATTAATAATTGCTATTGCATCTTTTATTGCCCATATTTTTACCATTATTGATTCATGCTCTTTCCCTATTTCCATTATTTTATAATTTGTTCCATTCTGCACAAAAGTTGCTACACCCCCCTCCTCTACCAGTTTCCCTGTCGTTCCTTATTGATGTGTATCCAACTGAGGTTTTAGCCATGTTTCCTGTATACGAATTACCTGGGGTTTGTCTTGCATAGCAGATATAAACTTTTTGAATTCTTGCCCATTTGATATTAAACTCCTGGCATTCCATTGCAAAACTGCGATTACCATTATGACCTCTAGTCCACTAAGTCCACTTAAGTCCACTAGTCTGTGGACTTAGAGAGCCCCCACTTAACAAGTCCTCAACTGCTTCCCAATGTAGCCCCTTAATGCCAAGATATTTTTCTGCTGCTTTCACAATGATTTTGATTTTTTCTGTTTTCTTGGAAGTCTGCGGAGTGCAGTTTATCACATCTACCACAAATAAGACAAAATTATTTTCTTGCATAACCAGAGTATCTTCCTTAATTCCACTGCATGCACTGCAAGCCTGTACACTTTCCCTGTTCGTGTTATGGTGCAGCACTCACGGACCGCTAATGAGACGCTATAGGCGACCAGTGAGTTTGCGTTTTTATTAAATATGGACAAAAAGGTACAAAATAATGAGCCTCGAGGGGCTAAACACAAATAAGGATTATGACTAAGACACACTGACGATAACACAGACTAAGGAATAAACTTACAGAAAGCAGAGAGGAGTCAGAGGATGACTGGAGCTGGGACGTAGGGACTCCAGCCTAACGTTGGGGAGACCAGTGTTATCCATAAATGTATGAGGTCGCAGCCCCAGGAGAGACCGAAGCTGCTCCCTTAAATAGGAACAGGATAGCACAGCTGATGAGGGCATCATCAGCTCCATTGATTCCAGCTGTCACAGCCAGCTCAGCTCTGACAGCCGGAAGCCCTGCAGAGACGCTGTCAGAATAAGAGCTCTGCGGGACCATAAGGAATACTAATGAAATGGGAGGAAAATACTGCATGACCCGAGCGCGGACGAGATTGGCGCTCAGACCATGACAGTACTCCCCCCCGAACGACGCACTCTGGGCGTAACTGTAACATCCAAGCCTTCCCCCCACCTAGAAGGATACGAAATCCCACCCAGGGCGGGTGGGGGGAGGAAAAGGCTCGGCGGGCAAGAATCAAAGAAAAGACACCAAAAAACAATGACCAGGGCCAAAAACAGAACAAACACGAGCATAGTGCACAACAGACAGGACAATAAATGCAAATAACAGGAGTACAAGGCCTATAAACCAAGATACACAGACCCATAAGAAACAAAGTGGCAACCACATACAGTATCATCCCTCAGACAGAGGAGGGGAGAAAAAAAAAACACGCTAAAAAGCGGTGAATACATAGTCCAAAATAGTTCAAGACCCCAAACACAAAAGCATCCCGAAACATACAGAGGAGGGGGGGGAGGGGAAAGGGATGACGACAGGCAGGACGCAATGGAGTAAAAAAAAACAACACAAGTTCAGGTGGTCTGCCTGCGTCTAACGTCCAGATCACTAACGGGGAAAAAAGGATCAGTTTGGGCGGCCTACCCCAGTCCCAGGCCCGGAAACAGTACTTCTGGCGGCCGGACCAGGCGCCCGAATAGAAAGGCCAATCTGTCAGGCGGCCGACCCAGAAAGCCAAACGGGAGGAGCAATGTCCCAGGCGGCCGACCCACATCATTCCGCCACCAGAACCACAGGAGAGCACTCGGAGACGGCCTCCCTATGGAGAGGGATAGCGAGGGAGAGCCGAGCAGAAAACGGGAAGTCCCAGTGGCCCCCGATGGACAGAAACAAGGAGCGGGGAAAGGATGAGGGACCAGTCTGGCGTCGCTCAGCGAAGGATCTGCAGCTCCATCTTCGAACTTCACCCGATTAGGCACTGTCCTCCTGTCGGATCCCATGTGAGCCCGAGCTGCACCCATGATGGACCCCGATCGGATCGTGGTTACACCCACGACGGACCCCAATTGAGTCAGAGCAGCACCAGGAATGACCTCCAACCCTGAGCCCAGATCCTCCAGAACAGAGACCAGGACCGACTCATCACCGGCGACCCTGGGAGAAGGCTCAGGAGAGGGGACAGAACCGGAATCAGGATCACCGTCAGCGACCGAACCCGGCGAGACAAGCTCGGATGCAGTGGACGGCTGCACCTGGCTTGTCTCCCCGAGAAACAGGCAAAAATGCTCAAGAGTAGAAAGGAGGAAGACAAAATAGAGCACTTGCCTGATCTCGAGTTCTGTCGCCGTCCAGGACTTCGACGATCCTGGTTCAGGACGAAGAAGGACGTCCTCTGGCTCCCACTCGGCTACGGCGGGGTCTGCAGCCGACATGATGGTCTCCACAGTCTGAGGACCCTCCAACGCTGACGTCCATGCCGAAGACCCGCACGACGTGGTGGCAGGAGATCCTCGACCTGCTGGGTCGAACCACTCCTCCATGGAGACCCAGGGACGCTTCGTCGTCGGCGCAGGCTCCAAGTTGCAGTTCGACCTCCTCCTCTGCCCGTGACGTGGCTGCGGGGCTGGATCCAAACTCTCCAGGGCCGCAGGCTCCCTCCTCGTCCAGCGGTGTAGTCCTGACTGCGGGGAACGCTCAGGGGAAGGAGACACAGAAGCAGCAGGTTCACTATTAATTACTGCAGCAGGTGGAGCGAGCTCGGGGGACTGTAAACCCCGAGCTCCACCCCCAGGAATCAGACAAGGCAATTCACTCAGAGAGGGAAAAGAATGAACGTGCACTTGCCTGCTTCGTTGAGGACCGATGGGACCCGATGCAGTGGACTTGGTTTCCCTCTTCCCCCGCTGGATGGAGACGGAGGGCCCCCTGGGAAGATGAGAAGGAGCCTCTCACACCGGATCAGGAACGGGAGCAGCCGGAGACGGACTCAAGGAGTTCACAGCAGCTGGAGGGGGCGTCGAGGAGAGGGGAGGAACAGCCGAGGCAAACCGAGATCAAGGAGCTGACGGAACAGCGGGGACAGATGACCCGGAGGTGGAGGCAGCTGTCTTACTCCTCCGACGAGACACGAAGGCTGCAGCTGGCTGGGAGACAGAGTTCGTGTGGCTAACCGGAACTGGATCCGGACGGGGTTCTCGCTGAGGCTTGCATTCTGCATGGAGACGACGTTTACTGGCAGAGGGCGAGGCAAAGGTGAGGTTAGGGAAACACCGCTCCTGCACAGAAACAGAGGCGAGCAGGTCGGCGTATTCGGGGTAATCATACAGTTCTGGATTCCTCTCCACCAGCCTGACCACCGCTGTCACATGCTTTATTATCAGTGTAGGATGGGAGGCGGAGCGAGCTGCAGCCACTCAGTCCTGGATGGAAATCGCTGTCAGCTGTAAATCCTCCGGGGGAATCCCGACTGACGTCTCACTCTGCCGGGGATGACCTCTGGGCGGTGCGAACTCCTGGACTGGATGAGGGACAGGAATGGGATCCCGAAGCGAGGATGCCTCCTCTTCGGCTTCT
Source organism: Pholidichthys leucotaenia (assembly GCA_020510985.1). NCBI lineage: Eukaryota > Metazoa > Chordata > Actinopteri > Cichliformes > Pholidichthyidae > Pholidichthys > Pholidichthys leucotaenia. The sequence continues at coordinate 49,106,143 of CM035844.1, forward strand.
TGCCGGAGTTTCCCTCCAGCCCACGGAGCTTCTCCCAGTGCGCAGAGATGTCCGCCATCCTCGCCGTGACTTCAGGATGGTCAGCGTAGCGAGGATGGTGGTTAATGGTCACCTCAGCGAAGTCCAGGCACCAGCGTACATCGCTGGGAGTGTCGTAGAGGCGAGCAGTGAAAAGGCTTCCATCAATCTCCTCGAGGGCCTTCACCAGCTCGTAGCCCAGGCTCCTACCGTAGCCCTTGAGCGGCGCCATCTCCCAGCACACTGGTACTCGGTAAGTGGAAATCAAGTCGAAACAAACTCATGGTCACCGGCGTCTCAGTCTGGCTGTGACCTACTGTTATGGTGCGGCCCTCACGGACCGCTAATGAGACGCTATAGGCGACCAGTGAGTTTGCGTTTTTATTAAATAAGGACAAAAAGGTGCAAAATAATGAGCCTCGAGGGGCTAAACACAAATAAGGATTATGACTAAGACACACTGATGATAACACAGACTAAGGAATAAACTTACAGAAAGCAGAGAGGAGTCAGAGGATGACTGGAGCTGGGATGTAGGGACTCCAGCCTAATGTTGGGGAGACCAGCGTTATCCATAAACGTATGAGGTCGCAGCCCCGAGAGACCAAAGCTGCTCCCTTAAATAGGAACAGGATAGCACAGCTGATGAGGGCATCATCAGCTCCATTGATTCGGCTGTCACAGCCAGCTCAGCTCTGACAGCCGGAAGCCCCGCAGAGATGCTGTCAGAATAAGAGCTCTGCGGGACCATAAGGAATACTAACGAAATGGTAGGAAAATACTACATGACCCAAGCGTGGACGAGATCGGCGCTCAGACCATGACAGTTCAAGTCCACTCCCACTTTTTTAGCTGGCACCTTTTTCGCAGCTTCTGCATATATTAATCCCAGGAAAACTTACCTGCTGAATTTCTGCTGCTCTTTTGCTGGTTTCACAACCTCGATATGCAGAGCTATGTTCACCACCGCAGTTACAGCACTTTAATTTGGCTCCTCTTTCACACTTTCCATACTCATGTTTGCTAGAGCATCTGGCACATCGTTGTCTACCTTTACATATTGTTGCTACATGACCAAACTTTTGACAATTGAAACATCTGAGCGGAGGAGGAACATAAAGTCTGACTTCATAGCTCATGTAGCCAATATACACCTTACTTGGCCGTCTTGTTCATCAAATTTTAACATTACAGACAAACTATCACATTTTTCACCTTTTCTGTTAGTTTTCAATCTTTGTACCTCTGTCACTTTTGCTCCAGTTAAGTTTTTCATTATTTCATCAATTGAGACAGCCGTTGAAATGCCCGATATCACTCCTCTCATTGCCTTATTTCCTTCTATTATTGAACACTGCACATTTTTCCCCTCCATCTTATTGATTCTGATTGCTTTTCCTTGTTGAACACTATCTTTACATGTGACTAGTAACAAACCACTATGAAGAATTGTTGCATTTAAAACTTCTTCAAGTAACTTGTTAATTGCTTTTGTGAACTTAATTGGGTTCCACTCATGAAATGATGCCCCTTCCTGGGAAAGTTTAATTATTACTTTACACTCTTCCTTCTGTTTATTCGGGAATTGTTCATCTCCAGATTCATCAGCACTTGATAATGCTCTTGATTGTTTATTTTACGCTTATGTTTGTCATGTGAGGGGTTGTTCTCAACCCCACCCATGATCTGTGTCTGTAGGTCTTTGATTGTTGCTTATTATTTCCAGCTGGCAGATTATTTGAGCCCTACATCCACGCCTCTTCCTCTCGCTCTTCCTCCGTGCCAGACATTCACTGGCTGTGTGTCTTCACCACGCACACACACACACAAACACACACACAGATTCAGTCCCTCATGCACCTGCTTAGCCACACGGCTGTGTCCACTTGCCCTCATTAGCGATCTGTGTACTTATGTGAGGCAGTGTGATCAGTCAGTATGGTGGCTTAGTCAACAGTGGACTTCCTGGCTCGCTGGTTGTTGGCTCCCTTCCTTTTTGACTGTACGGTGTTGTTATTCCAGAGCTTTCTCGCTCTGACGCTCATGTAAGTTTTCCTTATTTAATGCCCTTCTTCTCTGCTCCTGTTCTGCCTGGAGCGCGTATGGCATCTGTAGCCGGTTGTCTCATCATCGCTCAGTTGGACTGTTACATGGACATTTTGTGTTTTTTCCCTTTCTGTCAATAAACACGTTTACTTTACTGCACTTTGGGCTCGAACCAATTTATTTGTTCGCTGCACAATTACGCAATGGACATGACAGTAAGCCGCCACCATAACAAAGGGCCCAAACAGTGAAGTAGCGTTATTTTCATTTTTTGTGTGTGTTTTTCCCTACCTGCTGCTGGAGTTATGGTGGATTATTGGAGCAACGCAGAGCGGCTTGGACTGGCCCGTCTAGAGGATGTCTTCTCCGGGATTCAAGGGCATTATTCCTCCGAGGCAGTTCGCATAGCTCAGGATACCGCAGCGGAGGTATTACAGGAATGTCCGGACCTTCTATTTTTCTCTCAGTCGGCGGACATCCTCCATTTAAACCTCACGCTGTGAGAAGAGGAGTCTGGGAGGGAGTCACCAGCGTTGGAACGGCCCCCAACACGGAAGAGCCGCTCACGCCGGGTGAAGCCTTCCTCCCTCCTCAGCTCTTCTGCTCCAGCCCCGCCCTCGTCTCCAGAGCTCAGGCCTGCTCAACTCTGGGGAGGTCTGGAGGAATGCAGCCAAGCCATCTTAGATGATATTGATCGCCTTATGATGGAGGAGCAGAGACTACAATCCGAGGATGGCCCCGCTTCATCTATGAAAGGATGGGAGAAACACAGACTGGCAATGCTGGTGGAGATAGATCGCCGTTTGGAGGAGGAGAACTTGGCGGCCATCCCTCTCTCTCCAGCACCGTTTGGGGAGGCTTCTCCACAACTTATGGAGGAGTCCAGTTCCACCACAGCCGTCGCGAGAAGCGATGCCTCACCAGCTGCAGCAGCTAACATCATTGACCAGGAGAACAGGCAAGTAATCTCTTCATTTGTTCCTAAAATTGTTGCAAATGCTTGCCTGATCCCTGGTAGAGGGTCTCTGGGCGTGCAGTCCCCAGAGACCTCTTCACCTGCTGCAGCCATGAACTGCTCACCTGCCCACTCCATGCTCTCTCCTGTCTCCTCCGAGTGCACGCCAGCACTGAAGCCATACCATCCGGACCGGGAGGAGCCAGAGGTCCGGTAGGATGGTTCCCCTGTGGCAATGGTGAGCCAGATCCCAGCCGCCATGCCGGAGGAATTGCCAGCATGGGTCATGATGGCTGAGACTATGATGACTGCAGAGACCATCATGCCTGCAGCGGAGGCAGCCACAGCAGAGTCAGCGCCTGAGCTGCACCTCCAGGAAGCCAAGCCCATAGAGACATCACCCGGATCATCAGAGTCCTGGATGGCAGTGGAACTCGAGCTAAGGCAAGTCTCTTTTGTCTTTCTCCTTTGTATTATAAAGCATTTTTGCCTAGCTCTAGGTGAGGAGAGCCAGCTGCAGCTGCACACTGCACCTGGGCTCGCCTTGCCAGGCTCTGCCCGTTCTCTGTCCAAGTCCTCTTTCAGGGCCGCCAGGGAGAGTCCATTGGCACCGGACAAGTCCATGGATCCAGGCTCACCGCCGGAGGTCATCATTGCTACTGCCGCTCCCATGGAGGTCACCATGGGTCTTGCCACTCCTGAGGGGAAGCTCGCCATAGGTACACAGCTCCAGCCTAGGGTGCTCGTAATCCACCAACTTCTGGCTCGGGTGCTCCTCATTCGCCCCTCCGGTCCTGGTGGCTCAAGTATTTGGCCCAGCCGCCCGAAGGACTGGGTCTTCCTATGGGGGGATCGCCTCCCTGCCCATCTCACCTGGCATGGTGGCTGGGGAACTCCGGCCGGCCGCTCGAAAAACTGTACTGCTGGGTTAGGTGGACAATTTTCCCTGGCAGGCCACCCGACTCACGTTGCCTAGTGGTCGGCTGGGGTTGGACTTTGGCAGGCCACCTGGCCTGGTTCATATGGCCGTTCATAGGCCCTGGGACAGTGGCCGGCCCCCTGAACCATAGGACTCTTGGGTTTTGGGGAGGGTTTATTGTGATTTTGGGGTTAGGAATTTTTGTGCTCCCTGTGTTGTATTGTGTTGTTTTCTCTTTGGTTAATCCCTCCTGACCTGTTTCCCCCACCTCCCGCCCTGGTTAGTTGTGTTGGCCTTCTAGGTGGGGAGGGGGGCAGGTTTCTCTTGTGTTTTATTTCTTTTTGTGATGGTATGGTGGGTGTCGGGCATCCACCCCTTGGGAGGGGGGCTCTGTCATGTGCAGGGTTGTTCTCAACCCCGTCCATGATCTGTGGCTGTAGGTCTTTGATTGTTGCTTATTATTTCCAGCTGGCAGATTATTTGAGCCTGACTCTCTGCCAGTCCTACGGCCACGCCTCCTCCTCTCGCTCTTCCTCCATGCCAGATATTCACCGGCTGTGTGTCTTCACCACAAACATTCACACACACACACACACACACACACTCAGTCCCTCATGCACCTGCTTAGCTACACGGCTGTGTCCCCTTGCCCTCATTAGCGATCTGTGTACTTATGTGAGGCAGTGTGATCAGTCAGTATAGTGGCTTAGTCAACATTGGACTTCCTGGCTCGCCGGTTGTTGGCTCCCTTCCTTTTTGACTGTACAGTGTTGTTATTCCAGATCTTTCTTGCTCTGATGTTTGTGTAAGTCTTCCTTTTTCAATGCCCTTCCTCTCTGCTCCTGTTCTGCCTGGAGCGCGTATGGCATCTCACCCTAGCCAACAAAATTTGTAGCCGGTTGTCTCATCATCGCTCAGTTGGACTGTTACATGGACATTTTGTGTTTTTCCTTTTCTGTCAATAAACATATTTACTTTACTGCATTTTGGGCTCAAACCAATTTATTGTTCGCTGCATGACAATGTTTGCTTCTTTTAGATTCCACCGAACTCCAAACTTCCTCTTTCCCGCTTCCTACCTCCATTCCTCCTAATTCACTCCCTGTTTCATCACCTTCCACTGCCTGTTCTTCCATCTCCTGTCCATTCACAACCCGGTTGTACCACTGCCTTCTACTCTCCCAGTCTTCAGCTTGCCCGTTTTCCTCACCTGTAGCTGATCCCCTGTTATCTGTTGGCCTCTGATTAGTGTCACCTGTTTTGTGTTGCGTAACCTGTCTCCTTTATTAGCCGTGCTCTTCTGTTGCCTGACGCTGGAACATTGTTAGTCGTTGTGCTGATTGTTGCATGGGTTGCTTCTCCGACGCCCACTCCTCATTCATACTCTGGTTAAACCCAAGTTTTGTGTTTGCTTGACAGCTCAGGCTGTCTTCATGCCTTCTTCATCTTGTGTTGTGGAATAAATCCTTTTGCATTTCAGCCCTAGTTTTGTTTGCAGCCTTTGTGTTCTTTTTGCTTTAACTGCAGGCTGAGAGGGTGGAGCCTTGGAATTGGAAGCACCTGAGCTGGCCAATCTTGGAAGGTTTAAAAGGCTCCCCTGCAGTGAAGCTCTCTCTTTCACCTCCTTGACTGGATCCCCTTTTGGCTTTGGTTCTCCTTAGTTGCATATTTTTCCATTTAATAAAGATAACTGTAAAACCTTTCTTGAAATAGTAAATGTGGTCTCCCTTTTTTGTCCAGACCTCTGGAGCTTGGGGTTGTGACAAATGGGGGCTTGTCCGGGATTCGAACCCGGGACCTCTCACAAACTCTGCATAAGTTTGTCCCCCTGATTTTTTCCAGGATCTAAACTTTTGCCTGTACGCTTCTGGAACCAACTCATAAGCTTTTAGGACTGTTGACTTTACCTTCTCATATATTTTACCACAGGCTCTGCTTTAAGGGTTCATGAATGTGTTGGTATATGAGAAGGTACAGTCAACAGTTTCCCACCACCAAGAAGGAACTGATACGTTTCCTGGGTATGGTGGGATATTACTGATGTCTGTAAAGACTTGCGTTCAGCTGTTGCACCACTAATGGATTTATTGAGAGCTCAAAGTCAGTTTGTGTGGTTAGGCAATTGTCAGGCTGCACTTGAAAATGTTAAAAATTTACTTTGTTCTACCCCAGTGCTGGCTGCTCCTCAGACCAACCGTCCTTTTAAGTTGTATGTTGATGCCAGCAATATTGGAGCAGGTGTAGTTCTTGCACAGGAAGATGGGAAAGGGTTAGATTGACCAGTCAGTTTCTTTTCAAGAAAGTTCTCCCGTTACCAGCTGAACTATTCAGTTGTTGAAAAAGAGGCTTTAGTCCTGGTTTGGCCCTTACAACATTTTGATGTCTACGTTGGTTCAGGTGTGGCACCTCTTGTGGGCTAACAAGATCATAACCCACTCATGTTTTTACAGCCCTTACAGAATCCCAATGAAAGATTAATGAGATGGGCCTTATTCCTACAGCCTTACCAACTAGACATACAACACATTAATGGCAGTGACAACATGGTCATAGATGCTTTTCCCCATGCACCTTCACCATAAATCTTTCCACATCTCCAACACGCCATTGACTTTCTAACCTGTGCTCTTGTCCTTTTGTTGCTCTCTCTTAATTTGCTCCTAGGATCCAGGTGGCTGAAGGACTTGGGTGGCTGGTTGAGTGGTCAGGTAGTGTTTGGGTAGGGGTGGTACTTATTTCTACTTGCAGTAGCTTTGGATGGTGGCATATTAGCTTTAAAAATTGAATAATGTTTTGAAATTAACCTTGAAGGATGTTTTGGTATCGGTTAGAAGGTAATTAATGAGTATGATTCTCTTTTAATGGTGGGAGGTGTGACAGGCTCAGCCCTAGTTTTGTTTGCAGCCTTTGTTTGTGGGTTTTTGTTTTGGTGTTTTTGTTTTTTTTGCTTTAATTGAAGGCTGAGAGGGTAGAGCCTTGGAATTGGAAGCACCTGAGCTGCCCAATCTTGGGAGTTTTAAAAGGCTTCCCTTCAGTGAAGCGCTCCCTTTCACCTCCTTGACTGGCTCCACTTTTGGCTTTGATTCTTCTTAGTTGCCTATTTTTCCACTTAATAAAGGTGCTCAGAACTGAGGACCTTTTAATTATCACAATAACTCACCTGTTTTTGCACTCCTCACTTTCATGTATATTGACCCATCCATGAAACCACTATTATGTATATTTTCCATAATCCTTGAGCCATTTTACTCAATTGTGTGTTCAGTTGTATGTCTGCACTCTTATGTACATAGTTCCACCTGCATAGCCACTACCATACCTGTGTATATTTCCATAATCCTGGGCCATTTTTATTTTATTTTTATTTTCATTTATTTTTATTTCAGTTGTGTGTTTAATCATGTGTTCTGTAACCATGTTTTTATCTAATCCTTCTCCATTACTTTATTGCACAGTAGCCTGGTGGAGCACCCTCATTTCTGTTGTACTGTACTACTGTACAATGACAATAAAACCTATTGTCATAACTCTCATCTTCACCGGGGGAAACCCGGTTGATGTCACTCTATCCTGGGGATCACCCCTGGGTGAGGCGAACTCCTGGACTGGATCGGCGGCAGGAGCGGGATTCCGAAGCGAGGAGCGATGGTGTCCTGTCTTCGGCTTCCTGCCGGGGTTCTCCTCCAGCCTACGGAGTCTCTCCCAGGCCACAGAGATGTCTGCCCTCCTCGCCTTAACCTCGGGGAGAAGGAAGTAGCGAGAAAAGTTGTTAATCATACCCTCGGCGAGCTCCAAGCGCCAGCGTATCTCGCTGGGAGAATCGTAGAGGTCCGTGGTGAACAGCGTTCCGTCCACAAGGTCCAGAGCCTCCGAGAGATCGTGGCCTGGGTGCCGCATGCGTCTCCTGGAGGGAGACATGATACAGGCCTGCCTGCACCCAGAGGAAGGAAAAAAAAACGTCGAGTCCCACAGTAAACTCACGGTCGCGGCCGTCTCAGTCTGGCTGCGACCTACTGTCATAACTCTGGCTCTCACGAGCCAGAAAAGAGATACGAGGGCGACCAGTGAGTTAGCGCAATTTATTAACACACAACGTACAAAAGACAAAGTAAAGAGCCGCGTAGGGCTAAAACACACACACTACACTAGATAACGAACAGCAAAGTAAAGAGCCACGTGGGGCTAAAATACACACAGAACTAAAGATGACATACAACCCAGGGAGAAAGGCTAGAGAGGCGGCGAGGGAAAAAACGCTCGCCGAGTCGCAGCACTTACATTGGGGGAAGCGCCGAGGTAACGGCGGACTGTAGCTAGACGGAGGAGCTAACAGTCGTGGAAACACAAGACACGTCTTTCCATAGCGAGGTCGCAGCGACGAGTAACTCTCGGCTGCTCGCTTAAGTGGGGGAGATGATTGGTGATAGGAGACAGCTGTCCCAGCGCAGCTGAACTAGACAGCTGGCAATCAGCTGGGCGCTGTCAAGGAACGGGCCTTGGAAGACCCGGCACGGACTACCACGGAGCAGGAGCGACACTGGACAACCTGAACGCAGAGAAAGATAGCGTTCAGGTCGTGACACCTATTCTATTCTATAAATGTAAAACCTTTTTTGAAATAGTAAGTGTGGTCTCCCTTTTTTGTCAGACCTCTGGAGCTTGGTGTTGTGACACCATACCCGCCTTAAGGAGTCAAGTTACTATGTACCGGAGGCAGCCCATGACATTCTCAAGAGGGTGAGTTATTTCTTAAATTTTAAAAATATTTCTTCTTCTCAGTTCAAAGCTTTAGAACTCTCTGATAATTTGACCTCTCAGTACAGGGTGTGTACGTCATTGTTAGTTTGTAGTTATTCTTTCCTGTGCATCGTTGATATTCAGTTCCACGTGACTAAGTGCGGTTTGTTTTCTTTAAATCAGTATGTTCTTTCCTAAATTTACACTGTCTATTCAGCATCTCAGAATCACACTTATCAAAAGTCAGTTCCTCCACCTGCTTTCATATTTTTGTCTTTTTTTTTCTGTTGTCGACTTTCTGGTCCTTCTTTGATAATAACATCTTAAAGATGCTAATTAAACTAAAATCTTGTTTAAATAAAGATGAGATTTTGAACGGTTACTTTGTAGGATTCCCTCAGTGGATCTCCAGCTCACCATGATGATGGGGTTTGCATGCCCTAATTATCCCAGGAACTATGCTGTCGGGGGCAATTTGCCCCATAGGGTCTCCCAAGGCAAACTAGTCCTGGATGAAGGGCAAGAGTGGTCCGGTGGACCAGCAGTCTGGACTACTTGGATAGATGGATGGATGGATGGATGGATGGATCTTGTATGATTCTCTTAGAGTAGGTTCTTCATGCTGCCCCTCTGGTCATGTCCTCTCCCATAAATCCATGACATTCTGAAATTAGCAATAGCTCTATTTGTTTCTTTCATTGCAGTTGAGCTGGAAACAGCTGCTTAACGTGCAGTATTGTAGAGGAGAAAACAGAGAGAACAGAGGCTATGAGTAGCATCTGTTAAAATACTTAATATACTGTACATTATGTGAATAACTTATGAATATGGATAAAAGTTTATATCTTAATTCATTTATTTAGCCTCTACTAGATACTGTACATACGTATGTATAGTGACAGAGGTAGTTTTTTTTATTATTATATACAGTAGAAGCCTACAACATACACATGGTTGGTGAAGGCCAAACCTAAAATCTGTGTAGAAAACGAATAAATCCAGATGCTTCCACACAGGTGCATTGCATGGTACAATTAAGCAGTGCTCTCTAGCACGTAAATCCTAAATGTTCCCCTGTTGACTGTGAGTCTCTATTGAGATGGCAAGAAGGAAATGTTCAAATGACTTTGAAATAGGATTCATTGTTGCGGCCCAGATGACGAGAACATCATTCACAAAGGTTCTCACCTGGCTGTTTGAAAAGTTTGAAACGACATCTATGCTCAAAATTATTCAGCCCCACTGCGAATTATGTTGATTTTCACAAATTTACAAACTTTCAGCTGTTTGTAAAAAAAAACAAAGTTCAACTGCTAAACTATTTAAATGTTTCGATTTGATTGTAGTTTCACTGTATAGTAGTTACTTTATTTCTGTGATAATTTAAAAGTAAAACTGAAATTTGATTTGTTAACACACCCATATGGTTAGTAATGAAAACATTTAATTTGCTACTGTTACAGGTCCGAAGGCTGCGACCATGTAAACGGTTATATTTAGCTATATCGTCTCTGACCCTGGAAACTGGAAAATAGCAGAAACAAGAATGAGGCAGAGACATGACTTGTGTTTTCCTTCAGTGCTCTGATAGCAATTCTTTATTAAACATATTCTTCCCAAATTACCTGTTATTTATTTACATTACTATGCTATACAATGAATGTCCATTTGACATGAATATAGAGACAACTGTCTCAACACATTCACATGAATCACTATGTCACTTTAAACTGTGACCACAAATATTTCTTTGTAGAAAATCTTTTCTTATTAAAACCCTACTGGTTAGTTTATAATAGGTACTAGGGGAAGAAATAAACATGAACTGAACAACAAATGAAATTGGTACTACAGTGTGTGTGTGTGTGTGTGTGTGTGTGTGTTGAAATGCACCAGGAAATATGTACAGTCACTTAACCAAATAAAATATGTAAAGTCACTTCATAACCAAAGTAAAGTACATCTTCCACCAAGACAACTTAAAACCATACTGTACCCCAAAAGAGTAAACTTAATACTGAAGCCAACTGGACTTAACTAAACATGTAAACCAAAAGCTGCGTCCCAAAGCTAATCATGTAGCTACAGTTAGCTTGTTAGCATTGCTACTATTACTGCAGCTCTGAACGTAGAGTACTCTTTCAATTTCGACAGCGGTTTCTAACATTACAACAATAATCTACCAGCTCAAAACCCCACACGTTTTGTCAGCATATAAAATAATGTGACTGGAAGTACTTTTGCACTTTACAAACCTGGAAAATAGCGGAAACAAGAATGAGGCAGAGACATGACTTGCGTTTTCCATCAGCACTCTGATAGCAATGAAGGTAAAATGGCCATTACACCAAAGCACTGCTGCTGCTGTCACTGCCTTATACTGCCACCTACTGTCCTGGAAATAGATGGCTGATTTAACGGTGTTAATGGATCTCTTTATATTGCAAGTAGATGTGGGCATGGGAATAAGACATAAGAAAATTACATTAATTAATTTAAAAAAAACCTAAATTATCATACCCCACTTGTGACCACACATTAGTGGGTGTCACACTAGTGTTCACTCTGTCTGTATATATGACTGAAAAAAAGTAGTGCCCCCTCATGGATCGTCACCTTATCGTGGTGGGGGGGTTTGAGTGCCCCAGTGATCCAGGAGCTATGTTGTCCGGGGCAATTTGCCTCTGATAGGGTCTCCCAAGACAAACTGGTCCTGGGTGAAGGGCCAGACGAAGAACGATCCAACAGACTCTCATGATAAATTGTATATCAAGGATTCAGTGTACCCCGCCCGGTATGGGGTTACCGGGGCCCCACCCTGGAGCCAGGCCTGGGGGAGGGGCTCGAAGGCTAGCGTCTGGTGGCCGGGTTTCCACCCATGGGACCCGGCCGGGCTCAGCCCGAAGGAGTTACATGGGTCCGCCCTCCAGTAGGTTCACCACCTGCAGGAGGGATCATGGAAGTCCGGTGCTATGTGGATTAGGTGGCAGTCAAAGGCGGAGACCTTGGCGGACTGATCCCAAGCTTTCTAAACTGGCTTTTGGTACGTGGAATGTCACCTCTCTGGTGGGGAAGGAGCCTGAGCTGGTGTACGAGATTGAGCGATACCGGCTAGATATAGTCGGCCTCACCTCAACACACAGCTCCGGTTCCGGAACCAGTCTCCTGGAGAGGGGCTGGAGCTTGGCCTTTTCTGGAGTTGCCCCGGGCGAGAGGCGACGAGCAGGGGTAGGTATTCTTGTATCGCCCCACCTTGCTGCCTCTATATTGGAGTTTTCCCCGGTGGACGAAAGGGTTGCTTCCCTGCGCCTTCGGGTTGGGAAACGGGTCCTGACCATCATTTGTGCCTATGCACCAAATGATGTTTCAGAGTACCCACCCTTTTTGGAGTCTGTGACTGGGGTGCTGGAGGGTGCTCCTCCTGGAGACTCCATTGTCCTACTGGGGGACTTCAATGTGCACGTGGGCAACGACAGTGAAACCTGGAGGGGGGTGATTGGGAGGAACGGCCTGCCCGATCTGAACCCGAGTGGTGTTCAGTTATTGGACTTCTGTGCTAACCACAGTCTGTCTATAACGAACACCATGTTCAAGCATAAGGGTGTCCATATGTGCACCTGGCACCAGGACACCCTAGGCCGCAGGTCGATGATCGATTTTGTTATCGTATCATCAGACCTGCGACCGTATGTCTTGGACACCCGAGTAAAGAGAGGTGCAGAGCTGTCAACTGATCACCACCTGGTGGTGAGTTGGATCCGATGGCAGGGGAGGAAGCCATTCAGACCTGGTAGACCCAAACGTATAGTGAGGGTGTGCTGGGAGCGTCTGGCTGAGGCCCCTGTCCGGGAGGTCTTCAACTCCCACCTCCGGAAGAACTTCAACCACATTCCGAGGGAGTCTGGAGACATGGAGTCTGAATGGGCCATGTTCTCCACCTCTGTTGTTGAAGCGGCAGCCCAGAGCTGCGGCCGCAAGGTGGTCGGTGCATCTCGTGGTGGAAACCCCCGAACCAAGTGGTGGACACCAGTGGTGAGGGGGGCCATTAAGCTGAAGAAGGAGTCCTATCAAGCTTGGTTGGCTTGTGGGACTCCCGAAGCAGCTGAGGTGTACCGGCAGGCCAAGCGGAGTGCAGCTCGGGTGGTTGCTGAAGCAAAAACCCGGGTATGGGAGGAGTTCGGTGAGGCCATGGAACAAGACTTTCGGTCGGCTTCAAAGAGATTCTGGCAAACTGTTCGGCGGCTCAGGAGGGGAAAGCAGCTCCCCGTCCACACTGTGTATGGTGCGGATGGGACACTGTTGACTTCAACTGGGGATATCGTCGGGCGGTGGAAGGAATACTTCGAGGATCTCCTCAATCCCATTGATACGCCTTCCACAGAGGAAGCAGGGTTTGGGGACGAGGGGGATGACTCGCCTATCACAGGGGCTGAGGTCGCCAAGGTGGTTAAAAATCTCCTTGGTGGCCGGGCCCCGGGGGTGGACGAGATTCGCCCCGAGTACCTCAAGGCCCTGGATGTTGTTGGGTTGTCATGGTTGACACGCCTCTGCAACATTGCGTGGAGGTCGGGGGCAGTGCCTTTGGCATGGCAAACCGGGGTGGTGGTTCCTCTCTTCAAAAAAGGGGACCGGAGGGTGTGCTCCAACTTTAGAGGGATCACACTCCTCAGCCTCCCTGGGAAGGTCTATGCCAAGGTACTGGAGAGGAGAGTCCGGCCGTTGGTCGAACCTCGGATTCAGGAGGAGCAATGTGGTTTTCGTCCTGGCCGTGGCACATCGGACCAGCTCTTTACCCTCTCGAGAATTCTTGAGGGTTCGTGGGAGTTTGCCCAACCAGTTTACATGTGTTTTGTGGACTTGGAGAAGGCATTTGACCGCGTCCCTCGTGGATTTTTGTGGGGGGTGCTTCGGGAGTATGGGGTATCGGGCTTGTTGTTACGAGCTATTCGGTCTCTGTACGACCGTTGTGAGAGTTTAGTTCGCATTGCCAACACTCGGTCGGAGTCATTCCCAGTGAGAGTTGGACTCCGCCAGGGCTGCCCTTTGTCACCGGTCCTGTTCATAATTTTTATGGACAGGATTTCTAGGCGCAGCCAGGGAATGGAGGGTGTCATGCTTGGTGACCACAGGATCTCATCTCTGTTGTTTGCAGATGATGTTGTCCTGTTGGCTTCATCCAGCAATGACCTACAGTTCTTGCTGGGACGGTTTGCCGCTGAGTGTGAAGCGGCTGGGATGAGAATCAGCACCTCCAAGTCCGAGTCCATGGTCCTCAGCCGGAAAAAGGTGGATTGTCCTCTCCGGGTTGGGGACAGGCTCCTGCCCCAAGTGGAGGAGTTTAAGTATCTTGGGGTCTTGTTCACGAGTGAGGGGAAAATGGAGCGAGAGATCGACAGACGGATTGGAGCAGCATCTGCAGTGATGCGGACGTTGTACCGGTCTGTTGTGGTGAAGAGGGAGCTTAGTTCTAAGGCAAAGCTGTCGATTTACCAGTCAATCTACGTTCCTACTCTCACCTATGGTCACGAGCTTTGGGTAATGACCGAAAGAACGAGATCGCGGATACAAGCGGCTGAAATGAGCTTTCTCCGTAGGATTGCTGGACTCACCCTCAGAGATAGGGTGAGGAGCTCAGTCATCCGGGAGAGGCTCAGAGTAGAACCGCTGCTCCTCCACATTGAAAGGAGTCAGTTGAGGTGGTATGGGCATCTGATTAGGATGCCTCCTGGACGCCTCCCACTTGAGGTGTTTCAGGCACGTCCCACTGGGAGGAGACCCCGGGGCAGACCCAGGACTCGGTGGAGAGACTATGTCTCCCAGCTAGTCTGGGAACGCCTTGGTATCCCCTCTGAAGAGCTGGAGCAGGTGGCTGGGGAGAGGGAAGTCTGGGCTTCTCTGCTTGAACTGCTGCCTCCGCGACCCGGACCTCCGGAAAAGCGGTAGAAGATGGATGGATGGATGGAAAAAGTAGTGGGGAAAAAAGAAATTCATGAGGACAATAAAGTTGAAAATTTACATGAAAAAATTCACAAATTTTGAGAAAACTTTTTAAAAATTGGCAAGAAAACCACAAATTTAGAAGAACAGAGTAGCAATTTTATAAGAAATAAGTTGTAAACTTTAAGAAAAAGTCACAAATTCAGACCAAACCTCCACACACAAATTTAAGTTGTATGAAGCACTGACTTAAATGTAAAACCTCACTAACTGACAAAAATCATTCCTCACAACTCTTATAATTTCTTTGGCGAGGTCTCATGTTTGTAGTCAGGTACTTACTGTTGTGTTCGTTGAGGAGAGAAGAGACTTGCAGTTGAACCAACGTAACTTTATTTTTTAGCGGCAGCTCACACAGACACTTTCACATCGGCTCCCATGTTGGCCGTTTCTTATTCTACTGAGTGCATCATTCCAACAAGCGGTAACAAGGTAGCAGCGACGCCTAGTGGTAAACACTGATCATTACATCCCCCTTTCTTTGAGGTGAATAAACATTAATAAACATTGATGCAAAACAGTGTATATGTATTCAGTATGAATGGACTAATACAAAACACAAATTTCAGTTCTCCCTGAATCAACATGCCCAAAGAAATTAACATCTGTTACATTTTTCTTATTCTTTGCTTTTTGCTTTTTTTTTTTTTTTCTTATAAGTCCAACCTATCTGGTTTCTTTATTTCTCATTTTGATCTTCTCGGTTCATCTTTGTCAGGTGGAACATTTGCTTCACAGTTCATAAGAGGTGTGGTTGTGGGAGATTCTGGGTGAGCATTATTGGGCCCACCAGGTGCTTGTGGAGTCTTGAGGAGACTGCGGCGATTGCGCCTGAGCACCTGTCCATCCTCGGTTCTCACTGTGAATGATCTTGGAGCAACTTCCTGTAATACAACTCCTTTAGTGTTCCAGCCAGATGCATCCTCGATCCTAACTGGGTCGTTGTTGGCCAGTGGAGAGAGTGGTTTGGCTGAAATGTCATAGAATGTCTTTTGTTTCAGTTTCTGCTTCTCAAGCTTGTTTCTGAGTTTTGTATCTTTCCTTTGTGAAGTAGCATTTGGGTAGCTGGGAAGCGTTGTACGCAGCTTTCTGTTCATTAGTAGCTCAGCAGGTGACAGTCCGCACTGAAGTGGAGAGGCGCGGTAACTGAGTAGAGCCAAGTATGGATCCGAGTTGCTGTCTGCAGCTTTCTTAAGCAGTTGCTTCAGAATGTGGACGCCTTTTTCTGCTTGTCCATTTGATTGTGCATAGTGTGGGCTTGACGTCACATGCCGAAATTCATACTGTTCTGCAAACTGCTGCCATTCCCTGCTACTGAAACATGGTCCATTATCTGTCACCACAAGGTGTGGGATGCCATGCCGAGCAAATGTGGATTTGATATGAGTGATCACACAGGCTGATGTAGTGCTTGAGAGTAGTGCCATTTCTGGAAAGTTGGAAAAGTAGTCCATGACTACTAAGTAGTCTTTGCCTTTAAGGTGAAACAGGTCTATCCCTACTTTGTGCCAAGGGGATGCAGGACTTTCAGATATCACCATTGGCTCTTTGCTTTGTTTACTTCGGTGTTTCTGGCACGTTTCACAACTACTCACAAGCGTCTCGATGTCTTTGTTTAGTCCAGGCCAGTACACTGACTCCCTTGCTCTCCTTTTACATTTTTCAATCCCAAGGTGTCCTTCATGTATCCTGTTTAACAAATCTGGTCTTAGAGCCACAGGGATGACTATTCTTCCTTTCTTCAGTAATAGTCCATCAACAAAACTGAGATCTCCTCTGACATGGTAATAGCGAGGGCAAGATCCTGCAGGCCATCCCTCGTCCATGTTCTGAATGACACGCTGTAACTCGGTGTCCTGTGATGTCACCTCAGCTATTTGTTTCGACTTTGTGTCAGATACTGGCAGAGCACACGACACCATGTTGATGTGATTTTCAATATCCTCATCTGTGGAACTCAGACACTTTTCAGCAGGTGCTCTGGACAAGGCATCTGCGAGTATCAGGTGCTTTCCCGGTGTATAAACCAGTTCAAAATCGTACCTTTGCATTTTCATCATTAGGCGTTGGATCCGTGGGGACATTTCGTTAAGATTCTTCTTGATAATGGAGACGAGTGGGCGGTGGTCAGTTTCCACAGTAAAAGACGGCAGTCCATAGACATAACTGTGAAACCGCTCCAGCCCGTAGGAAACGCCTAAACACTCCTTTTCAATCTGGGCATATTTGCATTCAGACTTTGTCATAGCCCTTGACGCATAGGCTACTGGTTTCCAGTACTCTCCTTCTGCCTGTAGAAGCACTGCTCCGATGCCATCTTTGGACGCGTCAGTTGACACTTTGAGCTTTTTCCGGTGGTCATAGTAGGCTAATGCTGGTGCTCTGGTAAGAGTTTGCTTAAGTCTTTGCCACTCTTGCTCATGTTTTTCGGCCCATTTAAAGTCACAGTCATTGTGTAAGAGCTCTCGGATGCATGACGTCTTTGCTGTGAGGTTGGGAATAAATTTGCCTATGAAATTTACCATTCCCATGATGCGTAACACGCCCGTTTTGTCTGTTGGTCTTGGCATGTTCAGTATTGCTTTCACTTTATCGCCATCTGGTTGTATGCCTTGAGCTGTGAGTTTGTCTCCGAGGAAGAGAATCTCTTGTACTGCAAACTCACACTTGGCTCTATTGAGTTTCAGCCCGTACTTCTGAATGCGCTCCATCACTTTGTTAAGTCTCTGGTTGTGCTCTTGGAGAGTCGAGCCCCATACAATAATGGCATCTATGTAAACTCTGACTCCCTCTAGGCCTTCAATGATCTGTTCCATCGCTCTGTGGAATATTTCTGGTGCAGATTTTATTCCAAATGGCAGCCTAAGAAAACAGTATCTACCGAAAGGTGTGTTAAAAGTACAGTACTTAGTGCTGCTCTCATCCAGTTTTAACTGCCAGAAACCCTGAGAAGCGTCGAGCTTTGTGAAGTAGTTAGCTCCTGCCATCTCACTGACTATTTCCTCACGTGTGGGGATTTGGTAGTACTCGCACTTAATGTTCTCATTTAGATCTTTTGGGTCCATGCACATTCTCAACTCACCATTCTTTTTCTTTGTGACGACAATCGAGTTGACCCAGTCTGTGGGCTCCTGCACCTTTTTGATCACGCCCATGTTGGTCATCCTGTCCAGTTCTCGTTTGAGGGCTTCACGCAGTGGAGCTGGGACCCTACGTGGTGCGTGCACAACTGGTTGGGCGCCTTCTTTTAGCTGGATTTTATATGTAAAGGGCAGTGTGCCAAAACCTTTGAACACATCAGAAAAGTTTTGCACAATAGCGTTAGTGTCACACTTGGAATCTGATTCAATGCAGTACACTCTTTTCACTAACCCTAGCTCTTCACAGCTTTTATCACCCAACAGTGATTCACATTTCTCATTCACAACAGAAAAGTTTACATTGTGCACTTTACCTTTAACAACAACATTCAGTTTACAGGTACCAAAACACTGTATGGGTTGCCCATTGTAATCTTTCAACCCTGATTTCTTTCTGTATATGTGTGGCTTAACCTGCATTTCCTTTACATCAGACATGCTAATGAGGTTAGCTTTTGCACCAGTGTCCAGTCTCATAGTGACGATAGTCCCGTTAACCAGCAGAGGAGTGATCCACTTGTCCTCATTGGTAATGCTGTTGACTTTTTCTCCTTCATTTTCACAGTTAACGATGCCCACAAAGAAAGTGTCACTTAAGTCTGTGTCTTCAACTACATTCACGTTTTTGCCTTTCTTTCCTTCCTTTCTTTTGGTGAAGCATTGCTTGGCAAAATGATTCTTTCCATGGCAGTTGGAGCATACTTTACCAAACGCTGGGCATTGCTTTGGCTTGTGCTGTAATCCGCAACGCTTGCAGAAGAACGTGGGATCCTCGGTCCGCTGTGCAGTCCCGGCCCGTGAGCGACGCCTCCCGCTCTGAGATGACACGGCGCCGACCGCTGCTCCTTCACTCGGAGGTGTGGCGCCTGGCATGCCACAGAACGTTTTCATGTGCTTCTGGGACAGTTCACTTGCCTGGCAGAGTTTAACAGCCATCTCCAGCGTCAACTCCGTCTCACGAAGCAGTCTCTCTCTTAACTTTTTGTCCTCAACACCAAAAACAATTTGATCTCTGATCATTGAGTCCTTCAATGTCCCAAAATTGCAGGATTGTGCTTTCAAACGGAGAGCTGTCAAAAAACTGTCAAAGGGCTCACTCTGTTGCTGCATACGAGATCTAAACATGTATCTTTCATATGTCTCGTTTTTCTTAGGAGTGCAGTGAGCATCAAACTTAGCGAGCACGACATCCAGCTTATTTGGGTCTTCACCCGTTCCGAACACGAACGTGTTGTACACTTCAATGGCCTGTGGCCCCGCTAAGTTCAGCAAAAGTGCTACCTTTCTCAAGTCCGGCTTCGTGTCCAGTCCCATGGCCGTGACATACAAGTTGAACTGCTGCTTGAATGCCCGCCATTTTTCATCCACGTTACCTGCCAATTTCAGGTTTTCCGGCGGCTTCAACTCCATGACGACTTCTCACGTGGTCGCTCAGTTCATGCAGTTTACTCCTGGTACCATGTTGTGTTCGTGTTCGTTGAGGAGAGAAGAGACTTGCAGTTGAACCAACGTAACTTTATTTTTTAGCGGCAGCTCACACAGACACTTTCACATCGGCTCCCATGTTGGCCGTTTCTTATTCTACTGAGTGCATCATTCCAACAAGCGGTAACAAGGTAGCAGCGACGCCTAGTGGTAAACACTGATCATTACACTTACTATCAGTATCATAAGGTAAATCTAGTTTTACTTAAGAATTATTTCTGGTTGCTGTACTCACTTCTGCCTGATACTTGTACAATTTTTAGTGAGACATTTAAGGAAACCCAAGAGAGCGTCTTCCTTCAGTAGCAACTGTCACTGACCGTTTCATAGAAAGGGATGTTACAATTTAGGATAGTACTGCTGTGTATATGTTAGGTGTATATGTTAAGTAGTGCAAAATCATTGCAACCAGACTATATGGGGGGGAAGAGGATATAGTAAGGTCATTCATCCTCCACCCTATTCTTTAGAAGATGTTGAGCATGTTGAGACAGCACAGGTCTGAACAGCCCATTTGTACCACTGCTGTGGTGCTGAAGTGTGGGTTGCATGTGTGTCTGGGGGGGGTCACTCTGAATCAATACTAAGATCAATACAAAGTTGTTGTGAGCGATCACCTTTATGATGATCTTCAGGGTGGCAGCGCCCCATACCATAGTGATGCCAAGGGTGAGTGAATATTTTGATAAGTGTGAAATGGTGTGAATTGGACCAGTGATCACATTTACTGCCGTGTATCAACTGCTGGCTGTCTGCATGGTGCAAAAAGCAAACAATGTGGGCTATATATAGACAATTGGAAATCTTTCTGCTGAATTCCTAGCCTTATTAGGAGAGACAGCAACCATCCCACTTTGAATGGTGCAGCTCATTTATCTAGAAATCTGGCTTTACTTATTATATTTCCAAAAACTTGTCAATTCAAAGCTGTGACCAAGAAGCACAGTTGCCATTTTAAAGTTTTTCCTACAGCTTTTTTCTCTCCATTTATGTGACACATTGTAAAAACTAACAATACTTCTTAATAAAAGAACTAAGTAAATATAACTTAATCCTTCAAAAAAAAATTGGAGTCACTCATTTCTACACCTTTAATCTTACTCAAAAATACATGATTGTAGTAGTAACTCAGTTGCTGTGAGTGCACTTTCCTTTTGAAGGCATTTTAAATATTGGTAGCATAATTCCAGTTTGTTGCATTTACTCATTTCATCTGAGTTAAAATCAGATGAAATGAAATCAGTTGAAATCATCAAGCTGTGCTCCAATAAACCAATAATCCAGATAGTTTCAAAGAGTTTTGTATCCTTGTTTAGTCAACGCACACAAAATTAATCAACCAATGTGATAATGGCATAATTAAATTAAATTTCCATGTCTTTATTAATTGGGGGGGCATAACATTTGATAGGATCACCATGAGTTCTAAAGTGACCACTTTTTTGTTTTTTTCTTTTTTTAATTGCTGTATTCTAATGTTTTGAAAACCACATCAAGGAACAGGGTCGTTTCCTGCTTTTTGGGGGCCCTATGCACAGTTGCATTTGGGGGCCCCTAATTTTGTAAAGCAGAGAAAGATGTTTCATGGCAGTGCATCAGTCTGGTACACTTTTAGAAAGAAAAACAGGCTAGATTTGTTGATCTCAAATTCAGATTAAAGATCTCAAGTTGATTCAAGCAATTTAAACCTACAGAAAATAATACTAGTGCCCCTCAGTAAATTTGAAAATTCTGATTTGTAATTTCAAATATTTTAACCATAATCCTCAAATCAAGATACTTTTAAATCTCTCAAAAATAATGTGGCCACAAGGGCTGATGGGAAATGTTAAATGTTGGAAAATAAGCACTATTTCCTCAGTTAGACTGTCAGGTAACTGCATGTTACTGTTGTACATGTTTTGAAGCTTTTACCGTTGGGATATTTGAATTTTAGTTAACTTTTGTGTTTGGCACCACGAGTGTAACTGCTATAACAGTGATAGAAACTGCTATAGTGGTTTCCTCCTTGCCCCTCCGCTTGTACCACAGTGGCAATAGATGCTGTAACACTGATGCTACATGTCCACTGGTCTGTTTTTTTGTTCAAAGGTATTGTATAGGGATTGCGGTGCGGTGCAGAGATAGGCATAACTAGCTGGAGTTACAGAAAAATATGTGATATTATGGAAAACCAATAGTCAAAGAGCTCTGTCCCGGCGGTAACACTTTCATTTGTCCTGTTGCTAAGAACACACAGGCTGCCCCTAA
Source organism: Pholidichthys leucotaenia (assembly GCA_020510985.1). Lineage (NCBI taxonomy): Eukaryota > Metazoa > Chordata > Actinopteri > Cichliformes > Pholidichthyidae > Pholidichthys > Pholidichthys leucotaenia. The sequence goes on from CM035844.1 coordinate 49,127,690, forward strand.
CTGGTCACCGGATCCAGTCGTGGGCGGTCTTTCACGGACTGAAACTACCAGACAACATGACAGACTACGAATCTCATATCTTTAAAACAAACCAGCAAACAGTGTTTCTAACATCATTTCGTGGAAGAAATAGTAGATTCAGTTAAAGAATCTGTCGTTATTTGACATTAAAAACTGCTTGTTTAAACATTCAGGATGAGGTCGCTGCCTCCAGTGCATGCCAGCATGGGAAATTCATTTGCATAAACATCAACAATTGTAATGTTTGCGGAAATGAGCGGTAGGGGAACCATGGGTTACTCGACACACCGTAGCCCAAATTTCACCACACCAGAGCCAAATGTCGTCCATTGCATTTCCAATACACAATGAACAGGAAGCGGGAAAATGACGGATCCAGTAGACACATAGCATGAGGCTACATTTGTAGCTTGGGGGACCCTCAGTTACAGGGGACCCATGCCATTTGATCTGTTTGATCTTTTCATAGCTCATTTTACTCAGCTGAAAAAGTAGATGTGCTTGAATGGCTAACAAATTTAAATGAGCCAAACCAATTGGTTTACTCAAACATTCTGAGTTGAACTAAGTCATCAGGTTTTATAGTGCACACAGTAAGCATCATGAATCCTACAACAACTTTGCGTGTATTCAGGAAAAAACATTTGACACCTGGAATATAGACATTAATTGATGTTCAGGTTGGGAATGAGCTGGTTTATTTTACAGTCCATGAAGTGCACATGAACATTATAATTAAACCATTCAGCACCATATTGGATGAGTATGAACAGAGTTAATAGATACACACAGTATAGGTGCATTTTAAAAAATGAAATTTGCAAAGCTTTTCATTTATTTTTCGTAATTTAACTCAAAAAGTAAACTTTCATAGATCTAAATAAGGATTTATGGCTTATGAAAATCTGAAATTTGGTATCTCAAATTATTAGAGTACTCCCTATTGGGTAAATCGGTGGTGCAGTGGTTAGCACTGTGGCAGCACAGTAAAAAGGTCACAGGATCAATTCCACCCCTGACCATGGTGGGTTCGATTCCACCCCCTGACCATCAGTGACCCTTCTGTGTGGAGTTTGCATGTTCTCCCCGTGTCTGCGTGGGGGTACGCCGTTTTCCTCCCACAGGCCAAAAACATGCAAGTTAGGTTAAATGTGGCCCTAGGTGTGAATGGTGAAGGTTTTGGTACCGCACCGTGGCTACCTCATCTATCCATGTGGATGCCCTGTAATTTCCCCATTGCGGCACTAATAAAGGATTATAAAAATTATAAAATAAATTCAGTACAAAATAAGGATTTACAATACAGAAATGTTCAGCGCCTGAAAAGTATGTTTATTTATACACCCAGTAACTTGGTGTGGGCTGCCTCAATGTGGTGTGGCATGGAGGTAATCATCTTGTGTTACTACTTTGTTAGAAAGCCCAAGTTGCTTTGATAGTGGCTTTCAGCTTAAGCTGAGTTCAGTGTTTCTTGTCTTTATATTGACTATACTGTTGTGAAGCCACAGCTTACAACAGACTGCGCGGACGTGATGACGGCCGCACAGGTGACGTCATCATGCCGTGCCTATATAAGGGGACTGTTGGCGGGAGGTCGCCTCTAGCCTGCTACTTGCCTGTATCACCTCTCTGTTCAGCACAGCTACTGCCTCCACCGTCCCTGATTTCCAGACATAACAATTGGTGATGAGGAGAAAAATGGGTCTTCTGGAGGAAAATGTGACGTTTTTCCTAAAGGTGGATGCGCATCTGGAAGAGTCCTTGGTATTCATTCCTTATGACCCCGGGTGAGCCGCCCATCCTATGGCCTCGTTGGTTTGAGTCGCTTCAGATATTTGTGTCGGCTAGAGGCCTAGCTAACACTAGCGAGTGTCATTTACATGCTGTGCTATATTATCCAAATCTAGTCTAATTTCCTTCTTTTTATAAAATGCATACCAATGTAGAGAGAGAGAGAAACGCCATTTCAATTCTCCTGTATGTCCTGCATGTATAGTAGTATTGACAATAAAATTTTTGAATCCTTATTGCCTTGGCCTCAAGGAACAGTGTGTGTTGGATGCACTGGGCCATGCGGAGACCTACAGCGAATGTGCCACTTCGTTAGCCGAACATTTCACTGCTCCATAAAACGTGATAGCCCAGAGATTTGTGTTTTACCAGCGCCAACAGCAACCGGACAAGTCGGTCCTACAGTGCGTAGCCGCCCTTCGCTGTTTGGCTAACATGTGCGAGTTTGGACATGCAGAGGACAGGTTGGTGCAATCACAGTTGAAGGGGTACGCCACGAATATGGTGATATGGAACTTGCTGCAGGTGGAGCCGGACGACCTGCCAATGGCAGACATGGTGGAAAGGCTACGGGAGTCGGTGCTGGCAGTGTTGCACATCCTGTCAGAGATGGAGGCGATGGAATTAGCATCCCAGCTAGAGATAACGGCCCAGGTAGTACCGCAGATAATGGGCCCCGGCCCAGGCTTCCCACAGTCAACTCCACTGGTACAGATGGTTGCCCCGGTTGCTGAGCCCATCGACCTCATGCCTTCTCAGAAGGGCCCTGAGGTAGACACCGTGGGACAGCAGGCCACAACAGCAGGCCACGACAGCATACCAACCCAGCAGTAAACTCAGTCTGGCCGACAACGGTCCAAGTCCGCTGCACTCAGATATGGATGCAGCCACTCCCTGCCTCGCACTGCACACCAAGCAGAACCCAGTAGAACTGGAGCAGCCACAAGAGCCCCAGTCCACAGCCACACAGGACCCAGAACTGGTCCTCATGCAGCACGAGCGTTCTCAAGCTGTTGCCTCATCGCAGGAGAGAGAGCATAATTCCTCGGATGTGGGCACAGCTGCTCCAAGCTTGACACCGCAGAGAGAACACAGCACGAAGAAAGGGCACAAGCCAGACTCACCACTCAGCCACTGTGGCGCTGGAGGAGAGGGAGTTTGTGGCAAAAGGGGACCCCGGTGAATGATGACAACCCGAAGTGCGTCCCGTCGCTGGCGACAGTGACACATCGCCACAACCACGATCAGCACCAAGAGAGAAGGGGCAGAAGCCGGACTCATCTTGCATCATCGCCCAGGCAGCCCCAGCACTGCAAGATAGAGAGTTCATGGCCCAGCAGGACCCAGCAGAGCAACACCAACCAAGGGCACATCCTGTCGCCAGCATGAATGGCACACCACCACAACAGCAACCAGCAGCCAGGATGAGAAAGCAGCAGCCCCGGGTGCATCCAAACCAGTTGCCGCTCGCTCTACTTGATTGGGTTCGGATCTGGCGATTCGACCGCTGGGACCCACAGACATACTGTCATTGCAGATGAGAATCACTGTGCATTTGGGGCCAGCCGCCTTCCAGGTGGCCAGTGGTTCAAGATGGCACGCCAGCCATTTGCAAAAGGTAACAGCAGCTGTCCCAGATCAAGGCGCAATGCTGGAGCCGACCCAGCTGGTGTGGGACCCAGGATGGGACTTTGCTAATGAACAAGCCATGACTCCAGCAGGATGGCACCCAGGTCCGCTGTAACCAGCACGTCCAGCGGCACACCCACCGCAAGCTTGCCTGAGGCCCCTGAAGTTGAATTGTAACAGTGACTCTGTTTTGCAATGTTTAGACAGAGCATGGTCGATTACAGTCACAGAATAACCCACTCAAAGTGCAGGGTCTACCAACAGTCTATGTGGTGGCCCAGGTTCTGTTTTTTGGAAGAAAAACAAAGGCTGCTGTGAATTTAAAATGTTCGTAATGTTTTTTTTGGCTTTTCCTGGTGGGGGGGTTGAATGATGTGAAGCCACAGCTTACAACAGACTGCACGGACGTGACAACGGATGCACGGGTGATGTCATCACACCGTACCTATATAAGGAGACTGTTGGAGGGAAACGGCCTCTTTGGCGCGTCGCCTCTAGCCTACTACTTGCCTGTGTCACCTCCCTATTAGCTGTTGCTGCTGTTGTTAGCTGTTTAATAAAGACCACCGTTCAGCACAACCACCACCTCCACTGTCCCTGATTTCCAGACATAACATACTTCATAGCGAATCTATGGGGTTCAGGTGAGGCAGGTTGGCTGGCCAGTCAAGCATAGTAATAGTATGGCCAGCAAAAATTTTGTAGTAGTTTTGGCATTGTGGGGTGAGGCTAAGTTCTGCTGGAAAAGGAAATTGGTATCTCCATAAAACTTTTGAGCAGATGGAAGCATGAAGTGCTCTAAAATGTCCCAACAGACAGCAGTGTTGCCTTTGGACTTCATACAACACAGTGAAACAGTACCAGCAGATTATTATGGACTCTTTGCTTCGGTATGCTTCTTCCAAACTCTCGGACCTTGATTTTCAAATTAAATGCAGAATTTACTTTTAACAAAAAAAAAAAAAAAAAAAGGACTTTGGACCACTAAGCGACAGTCCAGTTGTTTTTCTGTTTGTCCCAGTTAAGATATCTGTGACACTATCTCTGGTTCAGGAGTTGTTTAGTATTATGAACACAACAGGTGTAGTCCCTTTCCTGAAAAAGACTGTGCTTGGTGACTCTTGATGCACTGACACCAGACTCAATCAAAACTGTAGCTCCAAGTTCAAGAATCAACTTTTCTTGACAATCCTCAAAGCTACAGTTTTCCCTGTTGCTTGTGCACCTTTATCTACCACCACCACTTGAAATTTGTCTTTTACTTGTAAGGAATATAGGGTACTATATATGAACTACTTTTGAAATAATCGGAAAATATTCTAATTTTTCAAATGCTCCTGTACCTGCACACTTTCTGATATGGATAATGAGTTAGACTGATGCATAAATGGATGGAAAATTAGGGGAGGCGAGGGGGTTCATTATGCGATGTGACATCGTGTTTCAGAGGGTATTGGGGGATTTTCCCACAGACCATAGCCGGATAGGTTATGTAGTGAATCTGTTAGAAGGGCGGGCATTAGCTTGGGCTTACGCTGTTATGGCTAGGGATAATTATGCTTCTTTGACTTACACACAGTTTGTCAGCGAGTTTAATGAGGTGTTTGACCACTCCGACTGGGACAGTGTGCTTACCTCCCGGCTGTTAAACCTGAAGCAAGGGGCGAGATCCGTGTCCGATTATGCTGTCGATTTCTGGGTGGTGGCTACGGAGGTGGGGTGGGAAGACACCTCGCTATGTAGCATCTTTATTAGGAGCCTTAGTCCTAGTCTGCAGGACGAGTTAGCCCGCCTAGAAAAACCAACTAAGCTAACTGAGTTGATTTCACTGGCTATTAGCCTTGATAACAGACTGAGGGGATGGGTGGCCAAGCGTAAAACTTCCGGTCGCTCGGATAACCAATACACCCCCCCCCCCCCCCGTTGGCTCTACACTCCCCTGATTCTCCGAATGCCCCGGAACCTATGGTGATGGGTCAGTCTAAGTTGCCGTTAGCAGAGAAGCAGCGCCGCCGTGAGCTGGGGTTGTGCCTCTACTGCGGGAGCGAGGAGCAAGAGGTAACTTCATGTCCCATTCGGCCAAAAGGGGAAGTCCGTGCGTCGCAGTAAGGAGACTCACGGACTCACCTCAGTCAAATCCCCTCTCTCAGTTTCTTATTCCCATCTGCTTCATTCTTTAATCATAGGGAAATAACTACACATGCACTGATTGATTCTGGGGCTGAGCAGAGCTTTATTTCGGGGGAACTGGCAACCCGGCTGGGGCTCCTCTGTCAATCACTCAAGACTCCCCTGAAAACTCATTGCCCTGTCTAAAGCCCCCCTGGCCATTGTTTCCCATCAGACCACCCCGGTGTCAGTCATAACGTCAGGCAATCATCGGGAAGAGCTGAGATTGTTCGTGTTGCCGGTTTCTTCTCCCCCTGTCATCCTCGGCTATCCCTGGCTCCGTCTCGATAATCCCTCCATTGACTGGCGTTCCGGGAATGTGTTAGCATGGAGTTTGTTCTGCCTGAGTGCCTGTTTGCAGTCCACTGTGTGCTCGCCATCCGTGCCCCTGGGTGTCCCTGTCACACCCCCTCCCGATATGCCTAAAGTCCCTCCTGAATATCATGACTTAGAGGCCGCTTTCAGTAAGACCCAGGCCCTTTCACTCCCCCCTCACCGCCCATATGACTATGCTATCAATCTCTGTGCTGGAGCCCCGCTGTCATCTAGCCAGCTTTACATCCTGTCAGCTCCAGAGCGGGAAGCCATGGAAACATATATCAAGGAGTCACTGAGCTCGGGCACAATCCGGCCGTCATTGCTCTTCCCCTGACCCGTCTGACTTCTCCTAAGGTGCCCTTCCGGTGGACTGAGGAGGCGGCTGCAGCCTTTGCGGACCTCAAGGACAAATTTTCATCCTCTCCCATCTTGGTGCAGGTGGATCCCGCTCTCCAGTGCCTGGTGGAGATAGACGCTTCAGACTCGGGGGTTGGAGCCGTCTTATCCCAGCGCTTCCCGGCTGATGGCAGGATCCGGCCCTGTGCGTTCTTCTCCCGCCGCCTATCCCCGGCTGAGCATAATAATGACATCGGGGACAGAGAGCTCTTGGCTGTCAAGCTCGCACTGGAGGAGTGGCATCACTGGCTGGAGGGGGCTACCCAGCCATTCGTCGTATGGACTGATCATAAAAACCGGGAGTACCTCCGGATGGCCAAGCATCTGAACACGCGCCAGGCCCGCTGGTCCCTGTTCTTCGGACGTTTTGATTTCACCATTATCTACCGCCCCAGGTCCAAGAACATGAAACCGGACGCCTTGTCCAGACAGTTTGCCCCAGAGGCAGCAGAAGTGACCGAGCATCCTATCCTCCCTTCATCGTGTGTCGTAGCAACCCTCTCCTGGGGCATTAAGGAAACAGTCCTGAGGGCACAGGAGGACGAGCCGGACCCGGGCGGGGGGCCAGCGGGTAGACTGTTTGTTCCATCGGCCGTTCAGGGGGAAGTTATCCATTGGGGCCACTCTTCCAGGTTTGCATGTCACTCCAGGAGGGCTCGTACAGTGAACCTTCTTCAAAGGAAGTTTTGGTGGCCATCGCTCCAGAAAGACGTTGGAGATTACATCCGCGCCTGTTCCTAGGACGCCGCCGGCAAGACATCCTCTTCCCCGCCGGCCGGGCTGCTCCACCTCCTTCCCACTCCCGGCAAACCCTGGTCCCATGTAGCGTTAGATTTCATCACCGGCCTCCCACCTTCCAACCATCATACTGTAATCCTCACCATAGTCGACAGGTTTGCCAAGGCCGCCCATTTCGTCCCCCTGCAGGGGCTGCCTACGGCGAAGGAGATGGCGGACCTTCTTGTCCAGCAAGTGTTGAGGTTGCATGGGATCTCCCTGGACATCGTCTCCGATCGGGGTCCCCAGTTTGTCTCTCAGGTTTGGAGGTCGTTCTGTAACGCCCTGGGGGCTACGGTGAGTCTATCATCAGGCTATCATCCACAGAGCAATGGGCAGTGTGAGCGGATGAACCAGGAGTTGGAGGCTGCGCTGCGGTGTGTTGCCACCGCCAACCCTGCATCGTGGAGCTCCCACCTTCCTTGGATTGAGTACGCCCATAACACCACCATCTCCTCGGCAATCGGCATGTCCCCATTTGAGGCCTCGCTGGGCTACAACCCCCCGCTGTTCCCGGAGGAGGAGGGGGACATCGCCGTTCCTTCAGTCCATGCTCATCTGAGGCGCTGCCGTCGGATCTGGAGAGCGACCCAGGAGGCACTACGACGCACAGCAGAGCACAACTCCTCGGTGGCCAATCGCCACAGGGCTCCAGCCCCCACCTACCAAGTGGGTCAACAGGTATGGCTCTCTACGAAGCATATCAACTTAAAGGCTGAGAGGAGAAAGATGTTGCAGCGGTTCATTGGGCCTTTCCCCATTAGCTGCATCATTAACCCTGTTTCTGTGCGCCTCACTTTCCCCCCCTCCCTCCGCATTTGTCCAACCTTTCACATCTCGCAGGTCAAGCCCTTCTGCTCCAGCCCCTTGTGTCCCCCTCCCAGGTCTCCACCGCCACCGATGGTGATCGACGGCGACCCGGCTTGGAAGGTCAACGCCATCCTGGACGTCCGACGCCGGGGTTGCGGCCTGCAGTACCTGGTGGACTGGGAGGGCTACGGTCCGGAGTGGAGATCCTGGGTGCGTCGCTCCTTTGTGCTGGATAAACAACTCATCAGGGACTTCCATCAGGTGCACCCAGGTAGGCTGGAATGACGGCAAGAGGCGTCTCGTAGGGGGGGAGTACTGTCATGGCTGCCAATTATCCTCAGCTGCGCACACATCTGCTCTCCATCCCAGCCTGGGTTAGTTAAGCCGTGAGGTCCTGAGATTGGCGCGGAGTCGTCTGTCTCTTTACCCTGAGACCTTCACTCGCCAATCTCCAAGCTGAGCTTCCTAGCCTCACCTGTTCTCCCAATCCTGCCTGTCAATGCCAGGACTAATCTTTACCTTCAACCAAGTAAGCCTTTGTCCATTCCTCTAACCGCTCTGAGTCCCCTGTGCACAGGCGGAGATCCATGGCAGCGGACCTCTTTCCCTCCTGGCTGCTAACCACCATTGGGACTGCTGGCACTGTCCTCCTGGCCGTAGCCGCTGAACTTAACCTGAGTTCCACCTTCACATCGCTCAGAACTCAGAACTCAGAACTCAGAACTCAGAAAGGATTTACTGCCAAGTACATTAACAGTAAACAACTGATAACATACGAGGGATTTGACTTGACACTGAAAACAACATGCATTTCCGGTGACGCGGCAGCGTCGATAACGCGCCTGTCAGCAGACTAAGAACAGGAAGCATAGGGAAGAATAGGATAAACACAATAGGAGAGAGCAAAAAAGCATTGATTGTCAGAATACCGGTCATAGATGATCAATATTATGATTACAAGAAAAAAAGCCCTCAATGCACAATTAGCAGACAATAGAATGTATACAAGGACACAAAGAGAGCAGTGAATGAATGATCTTCTCATCAGTTTTTGAGTCAGTGTGAGTATAGTGTTGAGTGAAGGTGTTCGCATCGCAAACAGTAAGCGCAGAGCACCCTTGTACATTCCCTCTGGGGTCTGCAACTAACTCTCCCTCTGTCTGTTTGTCTATAGGGTTGCCAGGTTGCACGGTGCTCTGCTCAGTCCAGCGGATACACACACATACACACACGCACCCACATACACACATTATTTACAATAAAGAGATAATTGTGCTCATTCTCGAGTCATGTCTGCTCTTTGGGTCTGAAACCATGTCAATCTCATACATTCGCATGTTCACATCCAGGGAGTAACACTAACATGTAATGGCCTTGAGATTCTGCCATCACTGGAGTAAAAGTATCACACTGGAGAGTGAACTAGTTTGAAAATGAGACTGACACTCACTTGGAGACAGATGGGCCAGGAGCTCTGCAGCTGAATCGGAGTGTTGGAGTTTTTTACCCACGGACTCCTGCCACAGACGTGCTAACAAGGCTAGCAGGCTAGCAATGTAAACAACCCATCATCCAGATGAAATTTTGTAGGCAGGGACAATTTTTTCAAATGAGACCCTGTCGGATAATGTAAACCGTAGCATGACGGTGTTTTGGGAATTTCAGCAGCAGGTTGAACACAGCTGCAGAAGTTATTAAGGCAACTTTGCCTGTCTGCAACTCACTCAGATGGTGAATTCATGTCTCTTTGCATGTTTACATTGAATTACAATGTAATCACACTGCGCAAAAAATTTGCCCATTCACGTTTCATCTGAATGCACCTTAAGTTTCATTGACAACTTCATATTATAGACAAAATTGTGTTGTTAAGCAGTTTTGCACTGAAAAATTTAAAATGTATGTTTTTGGATGCTTATTTTACTGCTAAACTAATAAATGTACACTACTCTATTTTTGCAAGACTAATTCTACCTTTCTGTCCACAGAGGAAAAGAGGTAGTGAGGATAGGGTTTGCTCTGAACAGTTTTGTGCTGGGCATATTGTGCATACTAAGCTCTTGTGCTAAAAATTACTCAGTTTACAACCCTTACTCTCCCTCCATCCCCACTCCGCAGCAAAGTGACTATCAACACTCTGTGATATTTTCATAGCCTTGGTGATAGTGTTCAAACCTTATACTTACCGTGGTCTTGTCTACTATATGTGCTGTGTTGGGGAAGACAAAAAGTCTACAGTGCTATGCAGAACATTATTCAAAAACTTTTACAGAATCTCATTTTAAAAAGTCACCCCTGTTTAAAGAGGACGGTCCTCTCTTCCTCATCCACCTCTTCTCCAGTTCTCAAGTTGCTTGTGGCCTGGCACCAGCAGCAGCATCAGCAGCAGTTTGTGTTGCCACAACAGAGAGCAGGCAGGAGAAACCCACCATGACAGGCAGATAACAATGCTGCAACACCACACTAATTGGCCCGGGGCTTACAGGGAGAGTCTGCTGTTCAGCAGCCTGGTATTTTGGGACGTGAGAGCAGAAAGCCAGTGTGTGGGGAAGGAAGTGAGGGGTAGCAGTGGGGGGAGTGGGGGCAGGCACGGTATGGAGTGCCCGTTTTGATTATGGATGAGTTGCAAGATAAGTTGAGTTAGGACATGTTTTTGTGAGCTGTAAAGAATTGTGTGCCTGTGTGTGTGAGTAAATGTATGCATGCACACCATCCATGCATGCCTGCTGCAGTAAAGCCTGATTTAATATTTCTTCATCAAAACAGTGAGCCAGGTAAGACAGATTAACCGAGGAATGTAGATATAAACATTTGTATGAATCGTCCTCAACCCAATAATGGCAAAGAATGTCAAACGGCAGCAGCAGCGGTGCTTGTACATACCATTTTGTCCGGCATCTTGTCTTTTCTCCATTGTAGCGATCATAGTGATCTTTTTCAGCATTTATTATCTCCAACTCCATCACATTCAGCTCATTGTCTGTTAACACTGAATATACAAAAACACATGAAGTACATAAAGGAAATCACTCAACACATCAGCAGAAACCCATTTTGGGAGCACATTCAAACCAGCACACAAGTACAAATGCTAACAACGGTGTAGGCCACGTGTGTAGGCTTCGCCATCAGCCATGTAGGATAATGCAGAATTACAGTTCAGGCTTAAGCCTAATTAGAGGATATGGCTGATGTTTTAGCACATTTTCCTTTATATATAAAATCAAAATTTGCACTCAAAGAATTTTAACACAATGACTACAATTCATTTGCGGACACATGATTATGAGCCTATTGCTATAATTCTCTTACATTGAAATGAGGCTTTAAATGTTGTCTCTTTGGATTTAGGTGTAAAACATCTGCAAAAATATGAGAGAAAACACAACACTGTTCCTATTTTAGACTACAGTTTACTGTTGTTAACATAATTTCATCCAATACTTTTTTAAACTTCATTAGCCTGACACCTGCCTAAAAAACAAACCACCTCATTAATCATGTACTAAAGGGAAGGCTGAACTTTTTGAAACTTAAACATTCCACTCAGCAGCTCACAAATTGAGTTGTATTGGCCACTGCAAGTTTATATTGTACAGCAGCACAATAATAAACAAGATTTGAGACTTGTTTAGTCTTAGGTCTCAGGCTGTAAAGTGACTTGGGATTTATGTCATCACACAGCTCAGCCGAAAAAAGAAGTTTCTGTTCTTCACATATCTCATTTAGAGTTAAGGCTTGTAAGATGAAGTCTCATTTCACCACTGGGACACTGCTCAAGGACCTGTTCCTGATACTGTACGTTATTAGATGTTATTTACTTAAGTTATTAAAAAATGAAGGAGTGTTTAAAATGCATTTACTTCCATCATACTGTGATTGCTTGCATTGTTAGGTTTGGGTTGAATCAGTCTCTGTAATTTTATTACATGTTTATAATGATTAAAAAAATCGAATCTGAATCTGAATCCAGGGGAGTATTCTCAAAAGAATCCCCTACAGAAGGCCGAAGATTTTGAGACTGTATAGTCCAACCCCAATTCCAGTGAAATTGAGATGTTATGTAAAACGTGAATAAAAACAGAATACAATGACTTGCAAATCATTTTCAATTTATATTCAATTGAATACACTACAAAGACATGATATTTAATGTTCAAACTGATAAACTTTGTTGTTTTTGCAAATATTCACTCTTTTTGAATTTGATGCCTGCAACACATTCCAAAAAGCTTGGACAGGGGCATGTTTACCACTGTGTTACATCACCTTTCCTTTTAACAACACTCAGTAAGTGTTTAGGAACTGAGGACACTAACTGTTGAAGCTTTGTAGGTGGAATTCTTTCCCATTCTTGCTTAATGTACAACTTCAGTTGCTCAACAGTCCAGGGTCTCCATTGGCATATTTTCTGCTTCGTAATGCACCACACATTTTCAATGGGAGACAGCAGTCCAATTTAGTGCCCACATTCTTTTGTTATGAAGCCACACTGTTGTAACATGTGCAGAAAGTGGCTTGGCATTGTCTTCCTGACATAGCCAGGGACGTCCCTGAAAAAGCTTGGATAGCAGCATAGTATGTTTCTCCAAAACCTGTATGTACTGTTCAGCATTAATGGTGCCTTCACAGATGTGTAAGTTACCCATGCCATGGGAACTAACATACCCCCACAGATGCTAGCTTTTGAACTTTGTGCTAATAACAATCTGGATGGTCCTTTTCCTCTTTAGACCAGAGGACACAACATCCATAATTTCCAAAAACAATCTGAAATGTGGAATTGTCAGACCACAGCACACTTTCCCACTTTGAGACAGACCATCTCAGATGAACTCGGAACCAGAGCAACCAGCAGCATTTTGTGGATGTTGTTGATATACGGCTTTCACTTTGCATGGTAGAGTTTTAATTTGCACTTGTAGGTGTAGCAAAGAACTGTGTTAACTGACAGTAGTTTTCCAAAGTGTTCCTGAGCCACATGGTAATAGCCTTTACAGAATGATCTTGGTTTTTATCGCAGTGTCACCTGAGAGATCGAAAGTCATGGGCATTCAGTGTTGGTTTTTGGCCTTGCTGCTTACATGCAGAAATTTCTCCAGATTCTTTAAATCTTTTGATGATATTATTGACTGTTATTTATGTTTTACACAATGTCCCAACTTCATTGGAATTGGGGTTTGTATGACAAAGTCAGAAGTGGCAGAGAAGTATGTGAGGATGGTGCAGGATATATATATATATGTCGTCGGCCTCCGTCGGTCTATGATGACCATGGAAGAGAATCCTAAACGTCTACTCTGCTGGAACAGCACCGCCTGTGGCTGAACAGGCCGATGTGCGAATGGCAGTCCCTGTCACACAGGTCGCACTTGTGGGTGGTCTCCGTGCTGCTGGGTCTGTGGCGGTTCTTCCTGCGGGTCCTTTTTTCATCTGCAGCAGCAGTCAGTCTCTCTTCACCCGCCTTGAGCTGTCTGGTCAGGGTGCCTCTCCATTTGGAGCGGTCCGTTGCAAGGTCCTCCCAGCGCTCTGTGTTGATCTCCAGGGCCTTCATGTCTCTCTTGCAGACGTCTCTAAAACGCAGCTGTGGGCGGCCAACGTCTCTCTTGCCAGTTGCCAGTTCTCCATAGAGGACGTCTTTGGGGATTCTGCCATCCTCCATACGGTGAACGTGGCCTAGCCAGCGGAGCCTGCGCTGTCTGAGTAGAGTGAACATGGAGGGAAGGCCGGCGCGGGACAGAACTTCTGTGTTGGGCACTTTGTCCTGCCAGGATATGTCCAGGATGTGGCGAATGCAGCGCAAGTGGAAGGAGTTCAGTCTCTTTTCCTGCCGGGCGTATGTTGTCCACGTCTCACTCCCATAGAGCAGTGTGCTGATGACGCCGGCGTTGTACACTGCCATCTTCGTCTTGACAGAGAGTTTGGGATTCTTCCACACTCGTGTGGTGAGGCGAGCGAGTGTGAAGGCTGATTTTCCAATCCTCTTGTTGATCTCTGTATCAAGGGAGAGGTTGTTGCTGATCGTGGACCCCAGGTACATGAACTGATTCACGACCTCCAGCTCGTAGTCGTCAATGGTGATGGTTGGTGGTGCTTCCGTGCCTTGCGCCAAGACGTTAGTCTTCTTCAGGCTGATGGTAAGCCCGAAGTCCTTGCATGCCTGGGAGAAGCGGTCCATCAGGGTCTGAAGCTCCTGCTGTGTGTGGGTTGCGACTGCAGCGTCGTCTGCGAACAGCATGTCTCTGATTAGAGCCTCGCGTACTTTGGTTCTGGCTTTCAGGCGGGCGAGGTTGAAAAGCCTGCCGTCAGATCTTGTGTGCAGGTAGATTCCCTCTGTTGCTGTGCTGAAGGCATGCCTCAGGAGCATAGCAAAGAAAATCCCAAAGAGGGTTGGCGCAAGTACACAGCCCTGTTTCACTCCGCTGCGTATGTTGAAAGGCTCTGAGACGTTGCCATCGTGCTGCACTATCCCCTGCATGTTGGTGTGAAACGATTCAATGAGGCTTTGCAACTTTGGTGGGCATCCTATCTTTGGCAGGATCTTGAAAAGGCCCTCTCTGCTGACCAGATCGAACGCTTTGGTGAGGTCGATGAAGGCGACGTACAGGGGCATGTTCTGTTCTCTGCATTTCTCCTGGAGTTGGCGGATGGAGAATATCATGTCTACCGTCGATCGCTCAGCGCGGAAGCCACACTGAGACTCGGGGTAGACACGTTCGGCAAGCTTCTGTAGACGAACGAGAACAACTCGTGCGTAGACTTTGCCAACAACGCTGAGGAGGGAGATGCCCCTGTAGTTGTTGCAGTCACTTCTCTCCCCTTTGTTTTTGTAGAGGGTGATGATCTTGGCGTCCCTCATGTCCTGTGGTACGGCGCCTTCCTTCCAACACTGGCAGAGGACGTCATGCAATGGCAGCAGTAGGGCGGTCTTGCAGTGCTTGATCAGGTGGGGGGGTATGCCGTCGTTGCCGGGTGCCTTGCCAGCGGCCAAGATATCAATGGCCTTGCTGAGTTCATCGATGGTTGGCTCGGCGTCAAGTTCGTCCATGGATGGCAGGCAGTCGATGGCATCAAGGGCTGACGGTGTCACAGTGTTCTGTCTGGAGTAGAGGTCGGAGTAGTGTTCCACCCATCTCTCCATCTGCTTGTTCTTTTCTGTGATCATCTCCCCAGTGGAGGATTTGAGGGGGGCCGTCTTGCTCTGAGCCGGACCAAGTGCTTTCTTGATGCCATCGTACATACCACGGATGTTCCCTGTTATGGCAGCAGTTTGAATGTCTTGGCAGACATTCAATATGTATATATATACGTATATATATATATATATATATATATATATGGGCTGCACGGTGGCGCAGTGGTTTAGCACTGTGGCAGCACAGTTTACCCTCGGCCGGGGGATCGCGAGGATCATGAGATCGTGGGTTCAATCCCAGCCCCCGACCAACAGTGAGCTGTGTGGAGTTTGCATGTTCTCCCCGTGTTGCGTGGGTTTACTCCGGGATTTCTCCGGTTTCCTCCCACATGCCAAAAACATGCAGGTTTAGGGCGCTCGCGCACGCAGTGACCAGCAGCCGGTTGCTTGTCACCAGACTGCAAACCAAATCTACCTACGGGTACAAGTAAGTAACAAAAAAAAAAATAATAATAATAGATAGATATATAGATATATATATATATGAACACAAGATGATGGTGAGGTGTGTTGGAGGAGTAACAGATGGATTTAAGGTGGTGGTGAGATTACATCAGGGATTGGCTGTATGTCAGAAGGATTGTGGTAAGCAGCAGGGTGACCAAAATCCATTCATAGGATTTTGTTTCCTTGGTGCCTTGAGCCTTATTGCGTGAGACTGTTCTGAGAGCATTTTACTCATGTTTATTTCTGTAGTTTGTGTTTTATGTCTTGTTAGGGTCTTTTGTTGTTAGTATGTGTTTTTTTCCTTTTTCATTTCTGTATTGATATCACATTCTGATTTCAGCTGTTCCTCTGTGTTTGTGTCTGTTCCTCTGTGCCTATCCCCCTTGTTAGTGTCATTGCCACCACTTGTATGGTCACCCTCAGTTGTTCCCACTTCCCTGATTGTCCTTTGTGTATTTACATAGTTCCCTCAGTCTCTGCCATCTTTACTGGATCACTCTGTGTGTGTGTGTGTGTGTGTGTGTGTGTGTGTGTGTGTGTGTGTGTGTGTGTGTGTGTGTGTGTTTTCTTCCTGTCTGACAGTTTATGTGTCAAGTCAAGTCTGGAAAATTTACTTTGGTTTGATGAAGATTCTCAGTCATCCAGGTGAGTAAGTATACTGGCATACACGTACTATATGCTGTACATGTGTGTGTGTGTGTGTGTGTGTATATATATACTGTATATCTATACACACATCCATAGTTACAACAGTTACTGGTAGTATATGTCTGTTTACATTCCTCTGTACATTCATTCCAGACTGAGAAAGTAATTTGGATGAATGGTGAAATGTTTCAGAATCCAGTTGACATGACAGAGATTTCATACATTCTGCACTGGTTTGTGTTTGTTATTTTCCTTTCTTGTCCTTGTGCATGTGTGTTTTGTGTTTCATTGGTTTTGTTTGTTTTCTTTTACCCTTGCCTTTACGTTTTGTTACCTAGTTTTGCATAAAGACCTTAAGCTTACCTCCACAATGCCTGAATTTGTGCCCTCTCCTCCCCTGTCTCCACCAAATGCTGACACTCTGAGCTTCTTGTTTTCAATAGTGATGGACAGGTTCACAGATGAGGTCAGGAAGGAGTTTACATGGACTACATTGTCCTCAGATGACATTGTGATCTGTAGTGATAGTAGGGAGCAGGTGGAAGAGAGCGGTTGAGGTATGCACTAAAGAGAAGAGGAATGAAAGTCAGCAGAAGCAAAACAGAATATATGTGTCTGAAGGAGAGGAAGGCATTGTGAACATAAAAGTGCAAGGAGTAGAGTTAGTACAGGTAGATGAGTGCAGATACCTGTGGCCAATCATCCAAATCTATGGGCAATGTGCAAGAGAGGTGAAGAAGTGAGTGCAGGGTGTAGTGGGTGGAGACGAGTGCCAGGGGTGATTTGTGATGAAAAGATAGCAGCAAGAACAAAAGGAAAAGTTTATAAGATGGTACTGAGACCTGCTTTAGTGTATGGTTTGGAGACAGTGGCAGTGACAAAAAGACAGGAGATGGAGCTGGAGGTGACAGAGTTGAAGATGCTAAGATTCTCAGTGGGAATGACTAGGAAGAACAGGATTATAAATGAGCATATTGGAGGGACAGCTCAGGTTGAGCAGTTTGGAGACAAAGTAAGATAGGCAAGGCTGAGATGGTTTGGATATGTGCAGAGGAGCAATTGTGGATACATTGAACAAAGGATGTTGAAGATGGAGCTGCAAGGCAGGAGGAAAAGAGGAAGACCACAGATTCATGGATGAAGTGAAGCAGGACATGGAGAGGGTTGGTGTTACAGAGGAAGATACAAGGGATAGGGTGAGAATGAGACAGATGGTCTGCTGTACGGCCCCTAAAGGGAGCAGCCGAAAGAAGGAATGATTGTGAAAACTAGAGGCCAGTGGAAGAGAAGGACTTAAGTGCTCATTGCTCATGCTAGTGATTTTTTTTCACAATTTTTAGATTTATAAATTCTGCTTCTATATTTATTTAGCTGTTTTGTAGCAAAATTTATAGCCTCAGTGTAGACAGATAAAGTATAGCACAAAGAAAGTATATGTGAGATTGTGCCTGTGGAGTCCCTGCTCTTAGATATTGTCAATAAAGATGTGGAAGTGGAGACTGGGTTGACAAAAACTGCTATTCTTTGTTTGTTCCATACTTTTCTAACTATCTCAAATGCTATTACGATTTCGAACAATGTCAAGCTTTAAGAGGAAGGCCGGAGAAGACTTGATCAAGGAAAGAGGGATTGCTTCAGAGAGAAGCATCCGTTTCACCCTTTAAAACTCTTCAAGGATCCTTTTGGGAAGTATAAGCTAATCAATAACCTGTCAGACAGAAAGCCTTTTCACGTTTTTGGTCAGTCCATCCGCTGCTGTTCAACTCAGCTCAATCTAACTCCACTTGTTTTCAGCCTTTCTCTAAAATTCCTTTTATTACCTTGACTCTATTGGGTGGGCCTGCCAACTCAAAGAAACATTGTCCCCTCTTACGCTGCTCAGACTGTTAATAAAAGAAGGGTCGCCGTGTCATAGATGCTCAGCAAATTGGATGGTGGAAAAAACACACATTACAGAGTATGATGCTACTCCTCTAAAACTAAACATACAAAAGTGGTTCTCGATGTATCACTTCCTGTCATCCTTTGATGCACCCATAGCTTTTGATTCTGTAGACTGAAGGCATATTTCACTTTAAATTCATTGCTGGAGACCAAAAAAAAGATGACTATTTAAGTCCAGACTTTTTCTGTCAAACAATCTAGCACCAGTCATTAAATTTATAAGCTTTGAATCAAATCTCACAGTGGCAGGTCATATGACTATCCATTCGATAGACTTCTATTTGACAGGAAGGCTTTACAGTGTTTATACCAGCTGGATTTTATATAGAATAGGCATATAAATGTGGATGCTTAATTCATTCCTAAGACTAATAAGGAAGCCATGCCCATCCCTGAAATAAATTATATGAGTAGGAGTCATGGGCATCACAACATGCAGAGTTTGAGTTGTCAGTCATTACAGTTTGTTTTTTTTGTAAAGTGGTGTTTTAAAAACAAGGTGCATCAGAATTTGTTTTGTGGTTTGCATGTGGTTTGAACTTTTAACCAATACCATTTCAGTGTTTAAATTGTTTTCACTTAAAGGTGCTAGAGACAAGATTCTGTCCTCCTGGCCAGTAAGTGTCACACTTACTCTTGCACTAACTGGTTGGTAGAAATGCATGACATCAACTCAGTCAAGCTATTGGTTGCACCCGGCTGTGACATCTTTATTAGCCATAGATACTGTTGTTGTGTCTCAATTCAAGGGCTGCAGCCTTGTAGATTGCGGCCCAGGAGACCAGATCATTCAAAAGTGGGGTAGGCTGCATCTAAAGGATGATCTACGTCTCTTAAATGAGACGATCTGTACTCTATGGATGACGTATGTTTGTGTGACCATGCAACTACCTCGTCGCCTAGCAACTATGACAGCGTCAACTGAGAGATTTTTTACCTCCGCCAAGGAGGTAATGTAATCAGGGTGCTTTGTCTGTTTGTCCGCCTCTTGAGGGACGGAAGAAGCCTTGGCGGAGGTATGCACTCTCTGAGTGCTTTTCTAGTTTGTTTGTGTATTTGTTTGTTTGTCTGTTTACACTAAAACTACTGGATGGATTTTGAAGAAATTTTCACCAGACGTGGTCCTTGGGATACAGAGGAACTTATAAGATTTTGGGGATGATCCAAGAGTGCACACCTCCGCCAAAGCCGTATCTTGCAATGCATAAAGGATTGGAGGCAGGGAGGTATGGAGGTATGGAAGTATGGATAAATGGATGGACGAAGGGAGGGAGGAACAGAGCCTTGGCAGAGGTATGTATTCTCTGAGTGTTTTTCTAGTCTATTATTGTATTTGGTTTGTCTTTTATAGGAGAAACTTCCCCAGACTGAGAGAGGACCATGACCAGATAAAGTAAGACTTTTAACTCACGTTAAAGTAAGCAGGTAAACAACAGTTAAATTAGGATAAATGTACCACAAAATAGATAAATTACTTTTTGGAAAATATGACAGTTTACTGGTATCGTTTATGATCATTTATTACCAATAGGTAACTAAATAATTAGATGTTATTCTATGTGTCAGCTCTTGATATTTAGTTTTTAATTTAGTAAACCAGACCATAGTCCTGTACTGTAGGGTGATGACCTTCAATGATTTTTAGCAGCAGTAGAACAGATTCCATCTTCACCTTTCATCTAAGTTGTACTAGTACATCTCAGTAAATTAGAAAATCATGATTTGCAACCTAATTTCAAAAACTACAGCCATAATCATCAATATTAAATCAGGTTTGAAATGTTTCACTCTGGATTTAATGGATAATGAGAATGCTCCTGTCATAAGTTTGGACCCAGGGAACATGCACACAGCCTCGAGCAAGATTCAATGATTTTATTAAACAACAATTGGTGAATGAGTGCGTGAGTGCGGGGTGTGAATGTATTGTTGGAGGACAGGATGCGCCGAGGGCGAAGCAGTTCGCCATACAGCCAGGCAACCCTAAGGGCAGAGCAAACACAAGGGTTAAAGGCTGAAGTACCCTCAGTGGGATTTAACCTGCCTGGAAGACAGCGCTCCAGTGCGCGCTCGGCGCAGGGCGAGTAGAGATGGCGATGAGGAGGGAGAAATCTGCCGCCAGGGAATCCACCTGTGCACAGGGGAGAGAGGCTGGAGAGAAGGTAAGAAAGATGATGATGGCTTACTTGATTGGCGAGGAAGGACTCTGAGATGTGTAGGCAGACAGGAGTAGACGAGTGCTGGAATGCACGAGCATTGGTGAGCAGACGGCTCCAGACCGAGGCTCCAGGCAGAGCAGGCTAAATAGCCCGAGCTTGATGAGGTGCAGGTGTGCGCGCAGCTGGAGCGGGAGACAGGCGAGAGCGAGTTGTGACAGTACTACCCCCCCCCCCCCGAGCAGCGCCTCCCGGCACTGGCTTATCTGGGTGCGCCCGGTGGAACTCCGTGATGAGGCGCTCGTCCAGCACAAACAACGGGTGCACCCAGGATCTCCACTCAGGGCCATACCCCTCCCAGTCACCAGGTATTGCAGTCCGCGACCCCGGCGGCGGGAGTCCAGGATGGGGTCGACCCTCCACGCCGGGTCGCCGTCGATCATCACGGGAGTGGGTGGAGCCCTAGGAGGAGGACAAAGAGGGTTAGACACCAGAGGCTTAATTTGGGAGACATGGAACGTCAGACAGACGCAGAGGGAGGGGGGGGAGAGCCAAACGCACAGCCACCAGATTGATTATCTTAGTGATGGGGTACGGTCCAATGAAGCGCTGGGCCAGCTTCCTCTTCTCGGCCTTCAGGTTGATGTTTCACATGTTTCAAACATGTGGATAGCCAAACCTGCTGACCCACCTGATAACGGGGAGCGGCCCTCCTGTGGTGATTAGCTGTTCTGGTGTTGCGTGCCGCCGTGCGTAAAAGCGCCTGGCGTGTAGGGGTCCAAAAGCGCCAACAGCGCCTGAGATGAGCCCGGACGGATGGTACTGCCACCTCCCCCTCCTCTTCAGGGAACAGCGGAGGGTCATAGCCCAGAGACACCCGGAAGGGAGACATCCCAATGGCCGAAGACAAGGTGGAATTATGCGCGTACTCTATCCAGGGCAGATGGGTGCTCCTGGAGTTGGGGTTGGGGGAGGTGACGCAGCGCAGCTTCCAGCTTCTGATTTGTCAGCTCACACTGCCCATTAGACTGGGGGTGGTGACCGGACGACAAGCTCACCGTAGCCCCCAAGGCGTTACAGAAACACTTCCAGACCCTGGACACGAACTGAGGCCCCCGGTCAGAGACGACATCCACCGGAATCCCATGCAGCCTCACAACGTGTTGGACCAACAAATCTGCTGTCTCCCGCGCCGTAGGAAGGCCGTGGAGCGGCACGAAGTGGGTGGCCTTCGAGAACCGGTCCACGATAGTCAGGATGGTGTCGAAAGAGTTGGACGTTGGGAGACCGGTGACGAAATCTAAGGCTACATGGGACCAGGGTCTTCAAGGGACCGGTAGGGGGTGGAGGAGCCCCGCAAGGGGAGAGGTCGACGTCTTACCAGTCGCACATTGGGGGCAGGCGCGGACGTAATTGGCAACGTCGTCCCGAAGGCCCAGCCACCAAAAGGAACTCTGGAGAAGCTTAACCAGCCGGGAGATCCCAGGGTGACAGGCGAGCTTAGAGGTGTGAGCCCAATGGATGACGTCACCCCGGACCGCCGATGGCACAAACCGCCTCCCAGCTGGACCGCCGCCAGGATCGGGTTCGGTTTCCTGTGCCCTCCGGACCTTGTCCCTGATGGACTGTGAGACAGCATCCATGACACACGAGGCCGGCAGGATGGTGTGATCCTGGTCTTCGGGGGCTGCTGGGGTGAACTTTCTGGACAGACCGTCCGGCTTCCCGTTCTTGGAACCGGGGCAGTAGGTGATGGTAAACCTGAAGCGGCCAAAGAACAAGGACCAATGCGCCTGGTGGGCATTCAGTCGCTTAGCTGTCCTCAGGTACTCCAGGTTCTTATGGTCTGTCCAGACCACAAAAGGCTGAGCTGCCCCCTCAAGCCAGTGACGCCACTCCTGCAGGGCAAGCTTAACCACCAGGAGTTCTCTGTCACTGACGTCATAATTCCTCTCCGCCGCGGACAGGTGCCGGGAGAAGAAGGCGCAGGGACGAATCACCCTGTCCACTGGAGAGCGCTGAGACAACACCGCCCCCACCCCTGTATCGGAAGCGTCCACCTCCACGAGGCATTGCAGCGCGGGGTCCACCTGAGACAGGACCCAGGAGGAGGAAAATTCCGTCTTCAGAGCAGCGAAGGCAGCTGCGGCTTCCTCAGTCCACCGGAACGGCACCTTGGGGGAGGTGAGGTGGGTCAGGGGAGAAGCGATAGCACTATACTTCCGGACGAAGCGGCGGTAGAAGTTGGCAAACCCCAGGAATTGCTGGACCTGTTTCCTGGATGAGGGGAGGGGCCAGTCGACTACCGCCTTGACCTTGGCCGGGTCGGGGATGATCTGGTTGTGGGAAACGATAAAGCCCAAGAAGGAGGTCTTGTCCGCATAGAACTCACACTTCTCCGCCTTCACGTAGAGTCTGTTCTCCAGGAGACATTGGAGGACCTGCTTCACGTGAACCTGATGTTCCTCCCAAGACCAGGAGAAGATCAGGATGTCGTCCAGGTAGACGAAGATGAATACCCCCAGGAAGTCGCGAAGGACGTCATTAATTAGTCGCTGGAAGACGGCCGGAGTGTTGGTGAGCCCAAACGGCAAGACCACGTACTCGAAATGGCCGCTGGACGTCCGGAACCCCGTCTTCCACTCGTCACCCTCCCGGATCCAAATGAGATGATATGCGGTGCGGAGGTCCAGCTTCGTAAACCAGGAAGCCCTCTGGAGCGAGCCGAATGCGGAGTCCATCAACGGCAGCGTATACTTGTCCTTGATCGTGATGTCATTCAGCGCCCGGAAGTCAATGCAAGGCCGAAGGGACCCATCCTTCTTGCCAACGAAAAAAAACCTTGCCCCGACTGGAGACGAGGAGGGACGAATGATGCCGGCGCTGAGTGACTCCTTGATGTAGGTGTCCATGGCTTTGCGCTCCGGCGCCAACAAGCTGTACAGCCGACTGGAAGGTAAGGGCGCCCCCGGGCGGAGGTGGATGGCGCAGTCATAGGGGCGGTGGGGGGGAGAGACAGCGCTTTGGACTTACTGAAAACGGTTCTCAGGTCGTGGAACTCCGGAGGCACTGTGGAGAGGTCCGGAGGGGGTGAGTCAGAGGAGGAAGGAGGAAGCGACGGGGCACAGGCAGCGGACTGGAGGCAGGCGCCCAAGCAGAAGGTGCTCCAGGAGAGAACACTTTCAGACCGCCAGTCAAAAGCCAGGTTGTGCAGGCGCAGCCAGGGGTAACCCAGAATAACGGAGGCCGCAGAGGTGGGCAGCATGAACAGGCTGAGATCCTCTCGGTGATTTCCGGAGATGATGACAGGGATCGGGACAGTCCGGTGCGTAACTTTCTCCAGGGGGGTAGCAGAGAGAGTGACGAGGCTAAGAGGAGCCGGCAGGGGTTGGCATGGGATGCCCAGGCGGGTTGCCACGCTCCTAGAAATAAAGCTCTGCTCTGCCCCTGAGTCCACCAGTGCATGTGTGAGGTGTTCAGTGGAGTTATGGCAGAATCTGATCTGTAAAAGGCACTTTGATAGGGCGTTAGATTGGGATGTGTCCGCGAGGCCCCCTACAGTGACTTGTGGACTCCCCCTTTTGGCTTCATCGGGCAAGACTCCACGGAGTGTTGGTCGTCTCCGCAATACATGCAGAGACTCAGCTCCCTGCGGCGCTGTTTCTACGCTAGTGGAAGCTTGGCCCGGCCAATCAGCATCGCCTCCGACTCGTCGGCGGACTCTGGTGCAGGCAACGCCAGGGGGCAAGGTTGAGAGGTACGGGGGAACGCACCGCCCGAGCAGCTAGACGACTTCTGCTCGGCAGCCCGTTCTCTCAACCTGTTATCGGGACTAATAGTGAGGGAGATTATTCCGGAGAGCCGCTCCGGCAGGTCCCGGCTGGCCAGCTCATCCCGGAGACTTGAATTCAGTCTACGGGTGAAAATGCTGCAGAGAGCAGCATCTCCCCACCCAACTTCCGCTGCTACCACCCGGAAGTCGACAGCGTAGTCTGCGGCCGACCGGCTACCCTGGCGAAGGTTTAGCAGCCGGGTGGTTAGCACACTGTCACGGTCCGAATGATCAAAAACTTCATTGAAGTCATGCACAAACTGAGCATAGGTCAGGTTCGCGTAGCTGGGTCTCACCATTACGGCGTAGGCCCACGCTAACGCTCGCCCTTCCAGGAGGTTAGCAATATAGCCAATTCGGCTGTGATCAGTTGGGAAGTCCCCGGGGACGCACTGGAACACCGACTCACACTGGAGGAGAAACCCCCGAGCTTCACTGAGCTTACCGTTGAAGCATGTGGGCGTGGGAATTGGGGTGAGCCGGGTTGGTGGCCCCGGGCTAGCCTGGCTAGCAGGAGGACCGGCGGGAGCCAACTCACCATGAGGAGCCGGACGGAACGCCTGCTGGGGATCCAAACGGTCCAGCCGGCGAGTAATTTGGGTAAGTTGATTTAAAATCACCTGTTGCTGATGAGTGATCTGATCCACTCGAGCCTCAATGATGTTTAGCCGGTGTGCGAGCCCGCTGTCCGCTGGGCCGCTCTGCTGGAGCCGTACTGTCATAAGTTCGGACCCAGGGAACACGCACACAGCCTCAAGCAAGATTCAATGATTTTATTAAACAACAATTGGTGAATGAGTGCGTGAGTGTGGGGTGTGAATGTATTGTTGGAGGACAGGATGCGCCGAGGGCGAAGCGGTGCGCCATACAGCCAGGCAACCCTAAGGGCAGAGCAAACACAAGGGTTAAAGGCTGTAGTACCCTCAGTGGGATTTACACTATGACTGGTGCTTACTTGCAGGTGGTTTGGTGGCTGGCGTTGGCTTAGCCGAAGGTCTCCTGCCTACAAGACAGCGCTCCAGTGCGCACTCGGCGCGGGGCGAGCGGAGATGGCGATGAGGAGGGAGAAATCCGCCACCAGGGAATCCACCTGTGCACAGGGGAGAGAGGCTGGAGAGAAGGTAAGAAAGATGATGATGGCTTACTTGATTGGCGAGGAAGGACTCTGAGATGCGTAGGCAGAAAGGAGTAGATGAGTGCTGGAATGCACGAGCATTGGTGAGCAGACGGCTCCAGACAGAGGCTCCAGGCGGAGCAGGCTAAATAGCCCAAGCTTGATGAGGCGCAGGTGAGCGCGCAGCTGGAGCAAGAGACAGGCGAGTTGTGACAGCTCCTTGAATTATGTTCCGAAAAGACATTGACTTTTTCAATAAAATACTCTTTTGAAATGTAGTTTTCCAAACTGTTAACAGTAAACACATAATATTCTTATTTAGCTTGTTTCAGTTTGGAAAGTAAACTGCTAAAAAAATCACAATCAATAGAACAGTTCTTCAAATCATTTTTATTGTGGTTATTTCGGTCAAATATCAGTTTTATTCTATAAATCTGGAGTCCACCCATTCTCTCCACAGCTGACCATAGGTTCCTCCATTATCACTACTGTAGACCTCAGAAACAAACCAGGAAAAAAGAAAAAAAAATCAGTTTTATTTATTTATTTAGCGAATGCAAAGTCCTTAAGCCAAGCAGTTGCCTCCTGGTTTGCTGTATGGAGGGTGTGTAATCCTCCTTCCAGTCTTTGGAGCGGGCAAACCTCTATGATGTGTTCCATTGTTTGCTCCTCTCCACATGCGCACAGTGGGCTAGGGCTACTGCCCCATCTGTGAAGGCTGGCCAAGCAGGGGCCATGTCCAGTCCTGAAGCGATTGAGTGTAGACCACTGTCTCCTTGGGAGGTTGGTGCCCGGGACCTGTTGGTTGGGGTTTATCACCAGCTGTTTGTTTGGGACCTCCTTGGTCTCCCATTCCTCTTGCCAAGCTGTCTGGATGGTAAAGTCAGCTGGGGGAGGGTTTTTCCAAATCGGCCGTCTGGATGAAAGTCGGGCAGTGGGTGGGGTGTAGATATCTGCATGGATTGGCAAGTGAGGAAAATCTTTAACTTTTTGGAGCATCCTTTGAGTTAATGCTGCTCGCCGGATGTGTGGAGGGGCTATGTTTGACAGTACAGAGAGCCAGGGGAGTGGTGTTGAGCGGATTGTTCCAGTTATAGTTCTCATTGTTGAGTTGAGCTGGGTGTCTACATGGTGTGAGTAAGATGACCTGGACCAGACAGGGGCACAATATTCTGCTACAGAGTATGAAAGGGCCAGTGCTGAGGTGCGCAGGGTGGAGACTGCCGCCCCCCATTTTGCACCAGCAAGCTTGCAGAGCAGGTTGTTTCGTACCTTCACCTTAGCAGCCGTCCCCTTTAGATGTTCCTTGAAGGATAAGGTCCTATCAAGGGTCACTCCAAGATAAGTTGGATTTGGGGCATGCTTAAGCTTGAGTCCGCTCAGGTGGATGTTTAGTTCTCTGGCAGCTTTTGCATTGTGGAGATGGAATACACTGGAGACGGTTTTTGCTGGGCTTGGTTTTAGGCGCCAGATTTTGCAGAACTGGTCCAGTTTGGCAAGATCTTCCGTGAGCACCCGTTCCAGTGGTTCAAAGTCTGGTGCTTGGAATGCCAAACAGATGTCGTCTGCATAGATGAATTTGTGGGATTTTGTAGTAGGCAGGTCGTTTATGTAGAGGTTGAACAGAGTTGGAGCTAGAACTGAGCCTTGTGGGAGTCCGTTTTTCTGCATTCTCCATGCACTTGTGTTCTGACTGAGGTGGACTCTGAACCTTCGGTTGGTCAGCAGGGTTTTTATAATTGCTGTTGCCCAAGCAGGGATCGCCTTTATAAGTTTCAGGAGGAGGCCTTTGTGCCAGACCGTATCATAGGCGGCTGTAAGATCGAGAAACACAGCCCCTGTCTTCAAACCAACTTCAAACAAACCAGGAAAAAAGAAAAAAAAATCAGTAAAATCTGATTATCAGTGTGTGTCATGATTTGCCCCTCAGGGCAGAGAAAGACAGACCCAGACGCTGACTGCAGTTTCTGGCATTTATTAACAAAACAAAGTTCCAAGGTGCATGAACGCAAAATTCTAAACAGATAACAGGAAAAGCCCTGACAGCTGTCAACCGCAATAATAAGGAATGGAAGAATAAAATATAAACAAGTACAAACTGAGAAATAGATGAGATGAGATGAGATGATGAGATTCAACTTTATTGTCATTACACATGTATGAATACAAGGTAACGAAACGTGACTTGGCATTTGGGCACGCTCTGCAGAGCGCATCCAAGGTTGGGGCAGCCGCTAGGCGCCAGTCATAGTGGTGATAAAGAAAGAAAAAGGGAAGGGATATGGAATGACAGTAGGCGAGGGAAAAAAACATGTTTATCAAAATGGCACTCAGTGAGCGAAATTTTGATTGCAGGAAAAAAAAACCTCAATGTACATTTAGCAGACAACAAAACCAAAAGTCAGAGAGGATCAGTGAATGAATGGATGTAATTCAGTATATGTGAATCAGTGTGTTCGTGTATGTTGAATACACGAACATACTCGCCAAGTGCTTGCTCACAGGGGATCGCCTGATTGCTGGGGTCTTTCTGCAACTGTGGGGGTTCCCCCCCCCTACAGTTGATAGTGCTATGAGATGACTGTTGTTGTGAAATGGCGCTATATAAATAAAGTTGAATTGAATAAAGTTGAACTGAATTGAATGCAGGTGGGTGTTTATCAGTTACTGGAGGCAGCAAATCTCTCCCAGCCGAGATGTTATGTCTTAGTGTCTGAAACTCGGAAGCATGTCCTTGAGGCATGGCAGATGGAAATTTCCTGAGCCAGTCACAGAAGCACAATCTTCTGTTTTGTCTTAATCCAGGAGGAAAATAGTCAACAGGGCACCAAATTCAAGGTCTGATAACACAGATCACTCAGAGCATAGAATTTACAGCTCTTGCAATCCTGTGTTCATAATTTCCATACATAGGCTTTAAATCCATTCTTGGAGGGCACCAAAACGACTCCAGATGTTTCCCTTCTAAACATGGGAAGCATGTCCGGCAGAGTCCATCCCTCTACAGTGCATGCCAGATGGTAATTTCCATGTTAGTCTTGCCGTTAGTTAGTGCTCTCCCCCGTCTAGTCGAATTGTTGAAGAAGCAGCTACGCCGGGACCGCTTTGATTAGCTCTTCTAGTTAAATTTTCGATACACCAGGAAAACTCCAGAGCCAATCAGCAGAAAAATCCTGTGATCGTGCCAAACCAGATAGATGTTTCCACATCATTAGTCGAATCATGCAGACACATGTGTTCCAATCCATGGGTCTCTCCATAGGGGCTCCCCCTGGCCCAAATTTATGTAAAAAGTTGTTAATTTTATTAAAGCCGCTCACCAAATCCATTTTTTTCATTTGGATCAAGATTCAGCCAGAAGAACAGCGATGCAGACAAGACAGCAAGCTGGGATTCTCAGTTAGGAAGGGTGGAGGAGGGTGAAAGAGGGAGCAGAGGAAAAAGCGACCGTTCTCTCTGAAGGGCAGGAAGGAAAGTAGAGGCATAACAAAAACCAAAAGGCACAAAAATACAACAAATATATAAATACAGAGGAAAAAGCCATGAGACTGAGCCTGGCGGAACCTCCAGTGCTCAGCTAGTGACAGAGCCACCCATCAAGGGGTGGACCCAGACACCCCAGGGTAACACCAAAAGAAAAAGAAGGAACCCCCCCCCCCCCAAACAGGAGCACAACAATAACCCACCCAGGGTGGGTGGTGGGGGGAACAGGCTAGGAGAGAACGAAACCACCCCACTCAGGACCCACACCAGGCAAAACCAGGCCCCCTAGGCGAAAGAACTAAAGAGTTCAGGTGGCCGGCCAAAGTCCCAGGCCTGACAAACAGTGAGGTGGTACGAGTCGGGTGGCCTGTCGGAGAATATTGGCCACCCAACCCAATGCCTCAGTCCGTCAGGCGGTCGACCAGAGTTTTTCAGCCACCTAAATAGAAGGGGTGGCCCAGGAGGTGGCTCCCCCACGGGGAGGCCCAATGAAGGGAAGGACAACAAAGGAGGGGGAACCACGATGGCGTCTGGCACAGGAGAGGGGACCACAACGGCATCAGGCAGAAGAGAGGGAACCATGACGGCGTCTGGCGAAGGAGAGGGAACCACGATGCCCTTGGACTGGCCAGCAGCACCTTCAGTGGTCCTGGACTGGGACACAGTAGCACCCACGGTGGCTCCGTACTGGAGCGAGGTTGCACCCACAGCGGTAACAGATTGGGACAAGGTTGCACCCACGGTGGCTCCGGGCTGGAGCAAAGCAGCACCCATGGTGGCTCTGGGCTGGAGCAAAGCAGAATCTGTGGTGGGCCTGGATGGGGCCAATGCTGCACTCATGGTGGGCCCGGATTGGGCCAATGCTGCACCCTCGGAGGCCCCGGGCTGGAACGGAGCACCCGCGATGACCTCCACTGGAAGGGAAGAAGCACCCTTGGTGGACCTGGACTGGGCCACGGCCACACCCTCGGTGGACCCGGACTGGGCCAAAGGTGCACCCATGGTGGCCCCCGGGCTGGAGTGTAGCATCCACGGCGGGCCCACACTGGAACACAGCACCCAAGTGGGTCTCAGGCTGGGGCGCAGCACTCACGATGGTCCCCAAATGGGACACAGCACCCACGGAGACCTGAACAAAGGAGGAGCTGCACCCATGGAGGTCCTGGGCTGGGACGGAGCACCCACGAAGACCTCATCTGGAGGGGGAGCAGCACCCACAGAGGTCCCAGGCTGGGACGGAGCACCCTTGACAACCCTAGCAGGAGGAGCTGGACCCATGATGATCTCAGGTGGCGAGACTGGACCCACGGAGACCTCTGGTGAAGCTGGACAAATCTCGGTGACCCTGGGGGAAGGCTCAGAAAAAAGGGAACAGAGACACAGGGCCAGGGTCACCAGCGGCAGTGGAGTTTGGCAAGGTGAGCTCAGGTGCAGCTGGTGGCTCCACCTGGCTCCACCCACCAAGAGCCAGGCAAGACCTCTCCAAAATAGAAACAACAAAGACAAAGGAGAGCACTTGCCTGATCTCAAGCTCCACCGCCATCCAGGACTCCGTCAAGCTAGGCGACGATGCTTCGGGTCCGGTCCTCTGGTGGTCAAGCTCGAATTTTGCTGTGGCAGTCCCAGCAGCAGGCATGATGGTCGATGCAGTCTCTGGGCCCTCAGGCAGAATGACCCACACAGGTGGCTTGTCCGGCATGGCAGCTGGGGGTTCACCGCTGGGGCTGGATTCTGCGTAACCGAAGCCAGGGGATGCTCTGCCATTGGTGCAGGCTTTGGGTCACTGGAAGCGCTCTCCCTCAGTCCAGACTGTGGCTGAGGGGCTGGGGCCAGGTCCTCCAGGGCCGCAGGTTCCTCCGTCGTCCAGTGGCTCAGTCCCAGGGCTGGTGGACACTCAGGGATGATAGGAGGAGACACGGAGAGGGCAGGTGAGAAATGAATAGCTGCAGCAGGCGGTGAGGGCTCAGGGGACTGCAATCCCTGAGCTTCACTACTGGGAATCAGGCAAGGCACATTATCATAAGATGTTGAAGAATGAAAAGACACTTGACTGCTTTCCCAAAGTACGATGTTTCCTGCTGGAGACAGTCTGAGGTCATCCCTCTCCGTGGCTACGGTGGACATGGGCCCCTCAGTGAAACATGGAGGAGCCGCCCCTGTCGACACAGAGACGGGTAGAGCCGGGAAGGATGCAGCAGGTCTCTCAGCAGCGGGAGGAATCGCCAATGGGAAGCAGGGAACAGCAGCTGTGCAAAGGGACGAAGCTGACGATTCAGCCGGAGAAAAAAGGCACAGAGGGCACACTGCTGCAGGAGTCTTCTGCCTCGGCGAATGAGAAACTGCTGCCTGAGAGGTGGAGGCGTTCCTCTGACGGGATTTCCCTGGATGGCAACGTTCTGGAGCAGGTGAAGTGGGAGCAGGAATGGGTACCAGAGACTGGTGAGGCACCGATACTTCAGAGGCCCGGGAATGCCTCCCCTTCAGCGTGGCCCCAGGTTTCCTCTTGGAGTTCCTCACCATCTCTCTGTTCTCTCATGGCTGCACCGCCACCAAAGAAATCCTCTCCACCCCTTCAGCATGCTTCAGAAGCTGGAGGCACCAATGAGCAGCTGCCGCCGCGAGGCCCAAATACCATAATGCGTCCTTCAGGGCAAAACCAGTGTGTGCTGTGGAGATAAGCCCATCAATCTCCATGAGGGCTTTGCAGCACTCCTACCCCAGGCTCATCGGGTAACTGCGCCCACCTGCTGAGTCCAACATCATACACTCCAGGGAACAGGTGAGTGAAACAAAAAAAAAGTCAAAAATTTACAAGCTGCAGTGGCTGGGTCTTTTACTGGCAGCACTCTTCTGTCATGATTTGCCCCTCAGGGAAAAGAAAGACAGACCCAGATGCCGACTGCAGTTTCTGGCATTTATTAACAAAACATAAAGTTCCAAGGTGCATGAACGCAAAATTCCAAAGGTAACAGGGTAAACTTACAGATCAGGTAGCAGAAAAACTCACCAGAGCAGGGTTAGGGCTCTGGTGGCGAGGAGAAGGTATCACTAAGAGTGCCGCTAGAATGAAATGAAAATGCAGTCCTTAAATAGAGTCAGAACAAATAAAACAAGTGATGACAAGTGTGGGATCACATGAGCAGGCAAAAAGGTAGCAATGATTAATGATTGGGATCAGCTGTGAAGTAATGAGAAGAGCGCCTTGCTGACAGCTGACAGGGCTACGCCCACACAGAGCACCAACCAGGAAAAGCCCTGACAGCTGTCATCCGCAATAATAAGGAATGGAAGAATAAAATATAAACAAGTACAAACTGAGAAATAGATACCAATTGATGCATAATCAGAACACAGTCATACTAGGACATAAACAGAAAAATAAAAAACATGCAGGGATAACAAAAACCAAAAGGCACAAAAATACAACAAATATATAAATACAGAGGAAAAAGCCACAAGACTGAGCCTGGCGGAACCTCCAGTGCTCAGCTTGTGACACTGTGATTATCAATGTGAATATTTTTTAAGATCAGCATAATCAAATTATTATAGATGTCCTGTCCCCCCCTAAATTTAATAAAGTGCTGTTTTCTCTTAAAAAAAA
The DNA here is from genome assembly GCA_020510985.1 of Pholidichthys leucotaenia. Classification (NCBI taxonomy): domain Eukaryota; kingdom Metazoa; phylum Chordata; class Actinopteri; order Cichliformes; family Pholidichthyidae; genus Pholidichthys; species Pholidichthys leucotaenia. The sequence continues at coordinate 49,160,024 of CM035844.1, forward strand.
TAAACTTAAGTGGGTTTTTATTCCACAGCACTACATCAGCTTCTTTAGCAAGTCAGAAAATAAATTTAAAAAATAACATCAACATCAACATCACCCCCCATGGATCGCCACCTTATCGTGGTGGGGGGTTTGCGTGTCCTAGTGATCCCAGGGGCTATGTTGTCTGGGGCAGTTTGCCTCTGGTAGGGTCTCCCAAGACAAAGTGGTCCTGGATGAAGGGCCAGACTAAGAGTGAGCCAATAGACTCCCATGATGAACAAAAAATCAAGGATTCAGTGTACCTCGCCGGTATGGGGTTATTGGGGCCCTGCCCTGTAGCCAGGCTTGGGGGAGGGGCTCAACGGCTAGCACCTGGTGGCTGGGTTTCTGCCCATGGGACCTGGCTGGACTCATCCCGAAGGAGTTACATGGGTCCACGCTCCAGTGGGCTCACCACCTGCAGAAGGGATCATGGGGGTTCGGTGCTATGTGGATCAGGTGGCAGGCGAAAGCAGAGACCTTCGTGGTCTGATCCCCGACTTTCGAAACTGGCTTTTGGGATGTAGAATGTCACCTCTCTGGTGGGGAAGGAGCTGGAGCTGGTGCACGAAGTTGAGAGATACCAGCTAGATATAGTTAGGCTCACCTCAGAGCACAGCTCCGGTTCTGGAACCAGTTTCCTGGAGAGGGCCTGGAGCCTGGCCTACTCTGGAGTTGCCCTGGGTGAGAGGCGACGGGCAAAAAATACAGAGTTTAATTCTGGATGGACAGATTCATTTGCGTTCATGTGTGGTTGTTGTGGAGAGAACTTCTCTATGAGAACACAAACAACGGAAAGCAGCCACCTCATTAGTGTCTACAGGTCCATAAAAATTCTTTAATGTGATTATTGAAAATCAACACCTTAATTATCCTTAAAAATGAGAAACAATCCTTGAATTACTGTTTAATAATCTTAATAGTCGCCAGCGCTATAAATGCTGGATTCACCACATGACCAAATCTGAATTGGTGTAAAATTATTTTCATGCTCACAGCTCAATACTTCCTGAGTGATGTAAAAATAAAAGCCCTCTACAGCGATTCAGTTTTCAGAATGGTTGTCTATTATGTGTTTTTATTATGAAGCACTGTCAACTGGATATACTTGTCTGAAATCAGCAACATACAGCTGACAGTTTTTCCTCACAATCTGTAAATAAAAGAAAAAATGAGTAAAAGGAGCTCAAATGAGTGAAAAAAGAGGAGAGAAGATTCCGTGACAGTGATGTAGAGGTGAACCTTTTATTTTAAGGATGTTTTCAGCTTTTTCTCTGCAAGATACTGTTAGTTTGTTATCTGTGGGGTTTTGAACAGTGAATTATATGGGGGGGGGGGGGCTTAAAAGTTCATAGGCTAATGCAGTGGTCAAATTTGACCAAATGTGATTTATTTTTCAACATAGTCACCAATGTCAGTGTATCTGAAAAGAAACAATGCAGTTAGTATCAGAAAAGGCTGAATTTAATCCATGACTAGTTTGGACTTTTCAGCCCCCCCCCCCCCCCATGTGCAGATTGTCAATTAGTGCCCCACATTTATATTTTTTTAATTATAACCAATATTTAGCTCAGCAGAAGAAGATAATTTTTTTAAACGTTTTTCCATTCTGCTGTAATTATTTCTAATTGGCTTAATTTGCACCAAGTGATTTTTAAAGTTATATTATTTAGAAAGTTGTTTAGAATTCTTTATGGTTTATTCCAAAATAAAGAACAATATCAGACAACCAATCCACTAGTTGTCAAATTGAGAGTCTGGAGAACAGATGTAAGGATCCAGTTTTATATTATATCAATACATTTGAATAAAGAGCATTATGAGGAAGCATAAAAAGGATGAAAAGTAGCTTTTTCTAAATAAAACTTTCGTCTCTAATTTATTAAAATATCAGGAACTAAAGCTGTGTGATCACTGTTGAAAGTAGGAGATGGATGATATTTTCAGATTTAAACAATTTATGAATGTGCTGACAATTAAAAAGCTATACAAAAAATTATGGTCAGATATTAAGAAATTTATTTTTCAGCACAAAACAATTTGTAATATGTTTTTGATACTTTTGAATGAATGAATGAATGAATGAATGAATCTTTATTTCGGATAGATTAAAAGTAAAGATTAAAAGAAAGGAACAGAAAAATACAACAAAGGGGGGAAAAAAACATCTTACAAGGTCAAATTAAACAATAACTCCTCTGATCATACAGTTCAACATAAGATATCCAAAATGGGTGATGGCTGAAACCACAGCTTATATTGCCCACCCATATTCCATCCAAGAATTCAAAAGAAAAACAAAACAAGAGCAATTACAATTCAGAACAAAGCTAAGACAAAACATGACAAAAAACTAAGCAACACAACACAGACTGGATATGATAATCCTTATGTGATTTTACATGTCATCTTGTATATATGTTTGGAGTATTTCTTCCTTTAGTTTTTGTTTAAATTGTCCAAGCGTTGTACATGATTTTAATTCAGGTCCAAAAGCATTCCACAATCTGACTCCTTGCACTGAGACACAGTGTTGCTTGGCGGTAGTTCTCACTGAAGGTTTTTGAAATATACATGTTCCTCTGAAATTATATTGTTTCTCCCTTATTTGGAACAACTTTTGGATATTTGCGGGCAGTGATAGATTCTTCACTTTAAACATTATTACTGCAGTTTTAAAGTCAACCAGATCTTTCAACTTGAGAGCTTTTAATTTAAGAAAAAGTGGGTTTGTTGGTTTCCTGTAAGCAGATTTGTTTATTATTCTAATAGCTCTCTTCTGGAGCATAAAGATTTGATATATGTTTGTTTTATATGTATTTCCCCATACTTCAGTACAATATGTCATGTATGGGAGTATTAATGAATGATACAAAGTATATAATGTGGGTTGATTCAGCAAATATTTCACTCTGTGTAGTATTGCAATTGATTTAGATATTTTACCTTTAATATAATTAATATGTGACTTCCAACACAGTTTATTATCAATTATTACTCCAAGAAATTTAGTTTTGGATACCCTTTCAATCTCTACACCATTTACACTGAGTTTAGATACTAAGTTGTTGTGATGATTGTTAAAAACTATAAATTCTGTTTTACTTAAATTTAGTGTTAATTTGTTTGAATCAAACCACAGTTTAAGCTTTCCTAATTTCTTTCCGAGTGTGTCCAAAAGTTGTTCCAAATTGCTTCCACTGCATAATAAATTAGTGTCATCGGCAAACAATATTAAATCCATTTTTTCCGAAACTTTACATATATCATTTATATACATATTGAATAACAGTGGCCCCAAAACTGAACCCTGTGGGACTCCACAAGTAACCTTCAGTAACTGTGAGTTTTTGTTACCAACACATACATACTGATATCTATTCTTTAAGTAACTAAATAAATACTAAATAACCAGGACAGTGCTGCCCACCTAATACCACAATTTTGTAGTTTCTTTAATAATAAATTATGATCCACTGTATCAAATGCTTTCTTAAGATCCAGGAATACCCCCAACTGAATACTCTTTATTTTCAACGGCAGTTGATATTTTTTCTATAAATTCCATTAGAGCAAATGCAGTTGTCCTCTTGTGTCTGAACCCATATTGCTGAACCCATATTGCTGCTCACACAATAAATTACTCTTCATTATGAAGTTGTCAATTCTCACACAATATTTTTTCAAGTATCTTGGAAAATTGCGGCAATAGTGAAATTGGTCTATAGTTTGAAAATTCCCCTCTGTCACCCTTCTTGTATATCAGAATTACTTTAGCTATTTTCATTGCATTGGGAAATATACCTGTTTGGAGAGACAGGTTACAAGGGTTAGTACTAGTGAAGCACTTTGAGTGGTCTTTGAGACTAGAAAAGCGCTATATAAGTGCAGGCCCTTAAATATAGGTCAGTGGCTTCACTAAGCATTCAATGATAGTTTTTGACTAAGAGCATGTCAATACCATCACAATCCGTAGATGTTTTACTTTTAAACGATTTAACAATTTCAATGACCTCTCTCTCGTCTGTGTTCTTTATGAAAATGGAGTCTTTTATAGCAATGTTTTTGCTTATTGTATCACCTGTAGGTGCCGTAATGGCTATTTCTCAAGCCAAATTAGGACCAATGTTAACAAAAAAGTTATTAAATTCATCTGCAGGTGAGACTGTATTCACACTCTGAGTCTTTTTATTATTTGTTTTTGAAAGATTGGTTGGGCAGCTTGTATTTCTGTTTTTATTTCCAAGAATATTGTTAAGTATTGTCCATGTATTTTTAATGTTGCCTCTGTTTTTCTCCAGTTCTTTACTGTAATAGTCTCTTTTACTACATCTCATTATATATGTTAACTTATTTTTGTATGTTTTATACCGCTGCTCTGCTTCTTTTGTCCTTTTCTTTAGAAAAGCTTTATATAATGAATTTTTCTTTTTACATGCCTTTTGTAATCCTTTGGTTAACCATGGCTTGTCGACAAATTTCTGTTTAAGCTTTTTCTTTACTAATGGACAATTTTTTTCATAAAGAGTGGTTACAATGTTCATGAATGTGTCATAGGCTTCATTTACATCTGATACATAGACTTTTGTCCAGTCTTGCTTCAGCAAGTCTTCTTTAAAAGAACTGATTGCATTTTGTGATTTGTATCTGAAAGATTTTAAAGGTTTTTTTGTATTGGCCCCCATGTGACCATGGGTAAGTGCAAAGACTGGCAAATGGTTACTTATATCATTTATCAATAATCCACTTTCTATTTTCATATCAATAATATTAATAAACAGGTTATCAATAAGTGTAGCAGTGTGAATTGTGATTCTACTGGGATGTGTTATTGTGGGATATAGAATTCGTGAACTCTGTAATTACATTTTGTTGAAATGGATTTAGTAAATCAATATTGAAATCTCCACAAATTACAACCATTTTCTTACTAGTAATATTATTGTACAGCTAGACTAATTTGTCTCTGAATGTCTCAATGCAAGTTCCCGGCATTCTATATACACAGCTTATAATTAGATTTTTTGTTTTATCTTGGTCAATCTCAACAGTAACACATTCCAGAATCCCTGGTAGTGCAAAGGACATTCCATTTACAAGTTTACACCTATACAGGTCATCAATATACAGTGCAACACCACCACCCTTTTTTTTTTTTAGATCTGTTTATATAAACATCTGATCTCCCTCTATTGCCATCAGGGAAACCTGCTCTTCATTAAGCCAAGTTTCAGAGACTGCAATAGCTGTAAATTTTCTGTCTAGCTGTTTTAAATAGTCCTGAATCTGTGGAAAGTTTTTGTTAAGACTTCTGCTGTTGAAGTGTATTATTGATAGTTTAGCATCTAATTGCACTTGACTTTTGAATTGCTTTTCAGTATAATATTCACAATGATTATGAATATTATTGAAAAAGTGGTTATCAGGATCAATATCATTCTCCATCTCTTGTAGTTTGTTCAGCATAATGGCATATTTTCAGAGTCTGAATTTCCTCACTCTGTGTCAAATGACTTCCTCCAACTGGGGATAATTGATGTCTACTCAAGTCAGTCATAAGTTATTTGTATAGAATCCGCAGAAAAACGGACGGGACACACGTAAGTCTGTCTGAAAAAACTTTATTTACATTTCTGCACTTCCTCCTTTTATCTCCGTCCAAAACGGAAAAACTCCGCCTTCACATTAAAACATCAAATTTGTGTGTGAGACCAACAACTAATGTCACCACACAGGCCCCCCCAGAACACACAAATAACAACATAAATAAACATGCTGACAAAAAACAAACTAAAACAGCATGAACAAAATCCAAAAGAAAATAACTCAAAAGAACCTCTTAGGCAACCTAATTACTCTGCCCCGACGACTGCACTGCACAATCCTAGGGGGCACAACTGTAACCGGAGCAGAAACAACCTCAGGCGCAGGGTTGGGAGGGCGCCCCCGCCGAGCCGGGCGGGCTAACTCAACCTCATCGTCACGAAGAACATGAGCAGGCTTCAAACAATCCACCGAAATCCGATCCTGACCAGTCCCCAACTCAACCAAAAAATCCTTATGGCCTGTTTCTAACACCCGAAAAGGGCCATCATAAGGTGCTTGCAGGGGAGAACGATGGGCATCATGCCGAACAAAAACATATTTAGCCGACCTAAGGCTGTCAGGGACGTAAGACTGCGGAAGACAGTGGTGGGCAGCCACGGGAACAAAAGCCCTAGCTTCCTCTCGACACTTAGGCCTCTTAACCATCCTGGGACCTAACCCCGGACTGGTAGGAAGGAACTCCCCTGGAACCCTCAAGGTCTGGCCGAGGACCAACTCAGCAGAAGAGGAGTGCAGGTCTTCTTTGGGGGCTGAACGCAAACCCAACAAAACCCACGGTAATCTGTCCACCCATCCACTATCCACTAATGACGCGCGAAGGGCCGCTTTCATAGTCCGATGAAACCGCTCGCATAGCCCATTAGCTTGTGGATGGTATGCTGTGGTCCGATGGAGTTTAACCCCCAAACTACCCAGCTACCTCATTCCAAAGTGCAGAGGTAAATTGCGGGCCCCTGTCAGAGGTAACGTCCAAGGGAACACCAAAACGGGACACCCAAGAGGAGATAAATGCCCGGGCAACATCAGACGCTGTAGTTGATGTCAGCGGAACTACCTCTGGCCACCGCGTAGTCCGGTCCACCATAGTGAAGAGGTGAGTAAAACCACGAGAAGGAGAAAGAGGTCCAACTAGGTCCACCTGAACATGATCAAAACGTCGCTCTGAAATCCAAAAAGGCTCCAATGGAGCCTTTATGTGGTGCTGCACCTTAGCACGCTGGCACGCTACACAGGTTGTCGTCCAAGTCTTCACATCCTTTCTGAGACCCGGCCATACAAACTTGGCACTCACCAACTTGACCGAGGCCTTAACCCCAGGATGCGACAAAGAATGAACAGCATCAAAAACACGATGATGCCAAGCCGCAGGCACCAGAGGTCGTGGTTTTCCCAATGTAGTGTCACACAGAAGAGTGGCGCCACTGTCTTGAAAGCAGACATCCTCCAACTGCAAACTGGACTCAGTGGAACGAAGCACCTGCACCTCTGGGTCCAACAACTGATCAGCAGCCATTTCAGCATAGTCCATGCCCAAATGAACAGCAGCAACTGGGGCACGAGAAAGACAGTCCGCCACCAAGTTGGTCTTACCAGCCACATGCTGAATGTCTGTAGTGAACTCGGAAATAGCCGAAAGCTGCCGTTGCTGCCGAGCTGACCAAGGTTCAGTGGACTTGGTCATGGCAAACGTGAGGGGCTTATGGTCCACAAAAGCAGTGAATTTATGGCCCTCCAAAAGAAACCTGAAATGCCTTGTCGCCAAAAAAAGGGCCAACAGCTCCCTGTCAAAGGTGTTGTACTTCCTTTCTGACTCGCGTAACTGTCTACTAAAAAAGGCTAGAGGCTCCCAGGAATTGCCAACCCACTGCTCACAAACTGCTCCGACAGCATAATCAGATGCGTCGGTGGTAAGAGCAATGGTGGCCGTGGGGTCTGGATGAGCCAACAAGGCAGCATGAGCCAGTGCAGCTTTAGCCCCGTCAAAAGCACATAACCTCTCATGAGTCCACTCAATGTCCTGATTACCCCTCTTACCCTTCAAGGCCTCATACAGCGGACGCATAATATGGGCAGCGTGAAGTATAAAACGGTTATAAAAATTGACCATGCCCAAAAACTCCTGCAGGGGCTTGACAGAGGAGGGGCGTGGAAAAGCTAAAACTCCTTCGACTTTAGCCGGAAGGGGCACGGCACCCTGCTGGGATACCTTGTGCCCCAAGAACTCAAGTTCTGAGAGCCCAAACTGACACTTCACTGGATTCACTATCAGTCCATGGTCACAGAGGCGTCTGAAGAGCTGGCGAAGGTGCGACACATGTTCCTCCACCGAAGCGCTCGCCACCAGTATATCGTCCAGGTATACAAACAGAAAAGGCATGTCCCGCAACACAGAGTCCATAAGCCTTTGAAACGTCTGTGCAGCACCCTTAAGGCCAAATGGCATCCTCAAGAACTCGAACAGTCCAAATGGAGTGATCACCGCTGTCTTGGGGACATCCTGGGGATGGACAGGCACCTGATGATAACCACGCACTAAATCCACTTTAGAAAAAATGACTGCCCCTGCCAGACGTGAAGAAAAATCTTGGATATGGGGGACTGGATACCTGTCGTTGGTAGTAGCGTTGTTAAGGCGCCTAAAGTCTCCACAAGGGCGCCAACCCCCATCTGACTTAGGAACCATGTGGAGGGGAGAAGCCCACAGACTGTCGGAACGGCGCACAATACCCAACCGCTCCATATTGGCAAACTCATCTCTAGCAATGGCTAACTTAGCAGCATCCAGACGGCATGCACGGGCAAAAACAGGTGGACCCACAGTAGTAATATAATGCTCAACCCCATGTTTAACCACTGCCGCAGAAAACGTAGGCACAGTGAGCGCAGGAAACTCAGAGAGAAGGCGCTGGTACCTGTCTCCTGAGGTGAGCATGTTAGCAAGCAGTGGACCCGCCCCACCCAGTGTACATGGGTAAGAATCAAAAGTCACAGCATCAATCAAACATCTGTTAGCTACATCAACCAACAGTCTGTAAGCACACAAAAAATCTGCACCAAGAATAGGAACTGCTACAGATGCTACCACAAAGTCCCAACTAAATTTACGGCCGTTAAAACACACAGTAATGAACTTGGTGCCAAAGGTGCGAATAGGAGTATCATTAGCAGCGTCCAGTGGAGGTCCATGATCATATCCCATGACGTCAGCCGAAGAGGGGGGAACGATGCTCCGTTGCGCTCCTGAATCCACCAAAAAACGACGTCCAGCAGCGCAGTCCTCAATAAAAAGCAGCTTATTGCTGGTGCCGGTGCACGCAGCTGCTAGCGAGCACCAGCCTTCTCGTTTCCCTGTGGCTGGAAAGAGCACGGTGGAATACAGCGCCGAGCCTTCGGTCCAAAACGGCGGTGATAAAAACACAGGCCGCTCTCTTTCTTACAGCGATCCGATACTGCGGCCACATCCACCGAGACTTCTCCATCAGACTGCCCAGGCAGCAGTGCATGCACCGACAAATGACGAGAAGCCAGCCAAAGCCTGTCCGCTTCTCCAGCTAAACCCCAATAATCCTTAGTACGAATGAGGGGCGAGCTGGCCAGGACAGTGCGCACTGAAGGCGGAAGCTGACGCAGAAACAGGTGGGTAAACAGAAATGAGCTGTCTCCTGAACCAAGAAGTGCCAACATATTTTCCATCAGCTCAGAAGGTTTGCTGTCCCCCAAACCAGTCATAGACAGAAGACGATCAGCGCGCTCTATATCAGAGAGTTGGTACAGCTGCAGAAGAGCCCTCTTCAGAGTGACGTACCTGTCAGCGAGAGGTGGTTCCCGGAGCAGTCCCATCAAACGGCGAGTAGTGGCAGAATCCAAAGCTGCGACAACATGGAAATACTTCGTGTCATCTGTGGTTATTCCGCGCAGATGGAACTGAGCCTCGACATGCTGAAACCAGGGCTCCGGGTCGTGCTGCCAAAAGTCCGGTAATTTAATGGTAGCCGCAAAAACAGTTGGTGCGGGAGCCGCGGCGGATACAGACGCCGTGGCGGCGATATCAGAAGAGGTCGCTTGATCAAACATTCTTCAAGCGTCAGGGTCGCCAATATAGAATCCGCAGAAAAACGGACGGGACACACGTAAGTCTGTCTGAAAAAACTTTATTTACATTTCTGCACTTCCTCCTTTTATCTCCGTCCAAAATGGAAAAACTCCGCCTTCACATTAAAACATCAAATTTGTGTGTGAGACCAACAACTAATGTCACCACATTTGTTTAGTTTTTTATTTTTGGTTTTTGGTTTTTTTTTAAAGTACATTGACATTGTAGGTCACCAAAGAACTATTCTTGCCGTGTGTGTGGATAGGGATTATCATAGTCTCTTAATTTTCTTAATCAGTGTTCATCTACATTTATTTAAGTCAGTGAGATCTCTGATTATTATGGCCTTTGCTTCCTCAAGTGTTCCATTTAGTTTGATCCAAACTCTACAGTTTCTTGTCCATGTTTCCTGTATCTAATTCTGTCTTTTCAGCATCCGTGCTTGCCGTGCTATTTCAGCATTAGCCTTTGTTACCCGTAGCTTTCTGGCCTGCCTCAGCATGTCATTCTTTACCCTTCTGTTCACAAAGCGCATCACGACTGATTTCTTTGTTTTATTATCTTTTCTGGGTAAAGTATGACAGGCTGAAATTGCATTTACTTCAGCATTTATATTTCTGCTTTCAAGGAACTGAAGCACTTGGTTTTCCAGGGAGACTGATTCACTTAGGGAAGCGTCCTCACCTCTCATTCCTGCTGTAACATTGGCATATGATTGATATTTAATGTCTAGTCCACTTATAATTAGATCATCCATACGAGAGTATTGTTCAAAATCCTCGATGCATTGCTCCAAGTCTGCAATTTTTTTGTCTTTTTCCTTAATTGTTAATTTCAATTCTCGGACTTCTTCCATTAGCCCTAATAGTTTAATGTTTGAAGCCATATACAGTATAACTTCATTTTTTTTCCACTGTCATAGTATGAATTCATTAATGCCACGTAATATTCAGAGTTATGTATATAAGAAGAAGAAGAAGCCAAATTTATTGTCATTCAATCCATACAGCCAATCATGTACAGTAGAACAAAGTTACGTTTCTCCTACCTACTGTCATGGACTGGATTGGATTCCAATCCAGCTCCATTTCGTGTGGCTGCCTCTCCCTGCCAGCACCCACCAGCTGTTCGTCATTTGTCTTCAATCTGTTCACTCACACACACACACACACCCATTCATTCTCACTCACATGCTCTGATACTCACGTATGCACCTGTCTTCACTCACACACACCCACGCACTCTCATTACTCACACCGGCATGCACTCAGCTCATTAGTGGTTGCATTATTTAAGATCTGTGTTCGCTGTGGTTCTTTGCCAGGCGATTGTTTGTTCCACACAGTACCGATCTCCTCAGTGTTTGAACTCAACTGCCTGCACTGCTGTTTGTTGGATCACCTGTTCTTTCCACCAGCTTGCCTTCAGCCATTTTTGTTCCACTGGGACTGCTCCCTGGGATTGATTCGGACTGCTCCAGCCCCGTAAGTTTTCCTATGTTTTTCCCACGCTTTATCAGTACTGTCTGGAAGTGTCCTGGGTTCCTCTGCCTCCCTCCACTGACAGTTCCGCCTGTAGCATTTGGGCCATCTCTCCATGTTCCTCTTCCCGGTTTGCTATAGAGCATCCTGGCAGTCTCCCTTGTAAGCCTATGCCATTCATCTATTTGAACCTAGACTGTATTCATGTTGTAAATAAAGCACACTCAACTTACTCCAGCGTTTGGTTTTCCTCCTTACCCCTACATGCACTGCGTAAAGGTGCATGCATATGACAGAATCACCTGGCCAGAATTAAGAAAACCAGCGGAAGAGTTGAGTGTGCGTTTTTCTTTTCTTATCCACTTGTCTGTGTTTTTCCACCCACCTGAGTTTGCTATGGATTACTGGAGTGACGACGAGCTGCACGCACTGAACCATCTGGAGTACACCTTCTCAAGAACGCAGGGGCAGTGTTCTCCCAAGGATGTTCGTGCAGCCTGGGACACTGCAGCGGAGGTTTTGGATTTGTGTCCCGACCTTTTGTTCTTTCTTGAGTCAGCCGACATTCTACTATCCATCTTCGCTCTGCCTGACGTGGAGCCTGGGAGGGATTCTCTGACGCTGGAGCCGTAACCGTCACGGGAGAAGAGCTCACAACGGAGGAAGCCTCCCTCCTCCCGCAGCTCTCCCGCTCCAGCTCCGCCTCCAGAGCCTAGGTCCACCTGTCTCATGGAAGAACACAGACTGGCAATACTGGTGGATATCGACCGCCTCATGGAGGAGGAGAGACGAGCTGCTGAGTCGTCTTTTCCTCCTACCGTTTCGCCTGCTGCCACCTCCCCCTCAGCCCTTACATCCGCAAAGGTGGAGGAGGCAGTTTTTTCTTCTGACTCTCCTCCCTCTGCGCCCATTTGGGAGGCCCTTCCACCACCTACTAAGGAGCCCAAGCCCATGTTGGATGTGAAGAAGGAGGAGAACGCACCGGACGCTGCTGGGGACATCAAGAACCAGGTGAACACGCAAGTTTTTTCTCATTTAATTTCTACCTTTGATGAACTATTTTGCCTGTTCCCTGCTCCAGCGGCATGTCATAACTCCTCACCTGTCCTCTCCAAATCCTCTCTGTGTGCTTTTGAGAGTTTGCCGGCTCCTGAACCAAGTTGCCAGAGGGGGGAGGAACCAGAGGCCCTGGAGGATCCAGTTCCAGGGTCGGCGGTGAGACAGTTCCAAGCCGCCACGCCAGATGAGCCACCAGCATGGGAGACGGTGCATGGGGGCACAGACACTGCAACCACCATCACGCCTGCTGCGGGGGCCACCGCAACAGAGTCACCCAGCAAACCTGACCTCCAGCAGACCTGGCCTAAGACATCGTCATCGGGATCGACAGAGTCCTGCATGGCGGTGAAGCTCAAGTGCAGGCAAGTTCTCTCTCTAGTTTTTCTTATGTCAGTTTTAGAAACATCTTGTCTGGCTCTTAGTGAGGAGAGTCGGGTGCAGCCCTCAGCTGCATCTGAACTCACCTCGCCGGACTCTGCCGCTGCCGGTGACCCTAACCATCTTCCCTCTCCTGTCAATCCTGAGCTTCCTCCTAGGGTCGCCGGAGAGGATCCACCACTGCCAGGGGTCCCCGCAGATGACAGCGATGACAGTCCAGCTTCCCCGGTGGAGGTCGACATGGGTGCAGCACCTCCCAAGCCTGATGAGCTATCGCATCCTTGATCGCCGGAGTCCTGGATGGAAGTGGAGCCTGGGTTCAGGTAAGTATGCTCCTTAGTTTCTTTCCTGCCTGTTTTGGAGCTATCTTGCCTGACTCTTGGTGAGGACAGCCAAGGGCAGCTTGCTGCTGCACCCGGGCTCACCTCACCGGGCTCTGCCGCTGCCGGTGACCCTGACCCGGTCTCTCTCCCCCCATCTTTGAGTTCCCTGCCATGGTCGCTGGAGAGCAGCCAACATCGCCTGAGGCTGGTGAAGATCCAGGTTCAGGTTCAGGTTCAAGTTCAGGTTACTTTATTTGTACCCGTAGGTAGATTTGTTTTGCAGTCAGGTGACATCCTTTTAGACACATATTTACAAACCACAATTACATTCAACATGAACACAAACACAGGCACACATGAAGCTGACTATAAACATGATAAAAGTACTCAAGGCTCCACCAATCAGGACATAGGACAAAGAGATAAGAGAAAAAAAAAGAGATTAGAAAAAAGGGTCATTTTAAAAAGTTAAAAAACTAAGTCAAAGCGATTAAAAACTCAATAAAAGTCTTAAACCCAATAAAAGATTTAGAACCCAAATAAAAAACCTACAAAAATAAATAAATATAAAATAAAAATTAATAAATAGATAACTAAATTATGTGCAATATATTGCTACATCTTGTTCAACTCTTTGACAGCAGCAGGAACAAAGCTGTTTTTGTGGTGCTGGGTTTTACATTTTGGGACAGCAAGCCTCCGTCTGGAGGGAAGAAGCTGAAAGTGGCAGTGCAAAGGATGGGAGTCATCATTTAGAATGGAGGTAGCAATCCTCTGTACCTATCTGGTGTACAGGGATGTCAGGCTCAGCTGTGACTCACCAAGCAAACAACTGGACCATCTAACTACTTGGTCCAAGGATTTCCTCTGTTTCAGTTTTATCTGACCAAACCATGACACTAAAGAAAAGGATAAAACAGATTCAATAAAAGCCCGATAAAACATTGTCATTATGGTTCGGTCAATTTGGAAGTGTGCAAGTTTCCTTAAACAATGCAAATGTTGCTGACCCTTTTTGCACACCCTTTCACAGTTCTCTTCAAAGTTTAAATTACTATCAATAATCATCCCAAAATATCTGTAAGATTGCACACATTCAGTGGTCTGGCCCTTGGGGCTGTTTGCTTTCGGCTTTAGGAGTGTGACTAGGATTCTTCTTTGACTTGGCGCAGAGGCGTCGTCTCTTCGAATTTAGTCTGCTGGTAGGATCATTAGCTTCCCCAGGCGAGCCCGGGTACTGACGGAGGGCGCGACGAGAACTAAACATCCACCTGAGCGGACTCAAGCTTAAGCATGCCCCAAATCCAACTTATCTTGGAGTGACCCTTGATAGGACCTTATCCTTCAAGGAACATCTAAAGGGGACGGCTGCTAAGGTGAAGGTACGAAACAACCTGCTCTGCAAGCTCGCTGGTGCAAAATGGGGGGCGGCAGTCTCCACCCTGCGCACCTCAGCACTGGCCCTTTCATACTCTGTAGCAGAATATTGTGCCCCTGTCTGGTCCAGGTCATCTTACACACACCATGTAGACACCCAGCTCAACTCAACCATGAGAACTATAACTGGAACAATCCGCTCAACACCACTCCCCTGGCTCTCTGTACTGTCAAACATAGCCCCTCCACACATCCGGCGAGCAGCATTAACTCAAAGGATGCTCCAAAAAGTTAAAGATTCTCCTCACTTACCAATCCATGCAGATATCTACACCCCACCCACTGCCCGACTTTCATCCAGACGGCCGATTTGGAAAAACCCTCCCCCAGCTGACTTTACCATCCAGACAGCTTGGCAAGAGGAATGGGAGACCAAGGAGGTCCCAAACAAACAGCTGGTGATAAACCCCAACCAACAGGTCCCGGGCACCAACCTCCCAAGGAGACAGTGGTCTACACTCAATCGCTTCAGGACTGGACATGGCCCCTGCTTGGCCAGCCTTCACAGATGGGGCAGTAGCCCTAGCCCACTGTGTGCATGTGGAGAGGAGCAAACAATGGAACACATCATAGAGGCTTGCCCGCTCCAAAGACTGGAAGGAGGATTACACACCCTCCATACAGCAAACCAGGAGGCAACTGCTTGGCTTAAGGACTTTGCATTCGCTAAATAAATAAAGTGGTCTGGCCTTTTAGTACAGTGACTTTGTGCCTGGAAGTTTTCCTCCTAAAGTCAATAATCATATCTTTAGTTTCTGTTGTATTCAGCTGCAGGTAAGAATTCTCACACCAATGAACAAAATCATCAACTACTGGGCCATGGCCACTCTCACCATCCTGAAGGAGACTGACAATAACTGAATCATCAGCATACTTTATAATGTGTCTGTTGTCATGTCTGCTCCGACACATGTTTGTGTACAGGATAAAGAGTAGTGGTGACAGCACAAACCCCTGAGGAGAGCCAGTAGAAGAACACTTTTGGTCAGACAATGTACCATTGACCCTTACTCTCTGTGTCCTGTTGGTTAAAAAATCCAGAATCCGACCCACCAGATTATTACTCAAGTCAAATTGTTGCAGGAGCCTTTCAACTAAAATATGAGGTTGGATTGGATTAAAAGTGGAAGAAAAGTCCACACTTAAAAGCCTGGCATGTGTCCCATTAAAATCCAGATGTTTAAAAAGTATGTTAAGCAGAGTGACAGTGGCATCTTCCACTCCTCTGTGAGGCCTACAGGCAAACTGCGAAGGATCCAATGCATGCTCATTATGCTTTAGGACCTCAAATCTGACCAGTTTTTCAAAAATTTTCATTAAAATTGAAGTCAAAGCAACTGGTCTAAAATCATTCACCATTTTAGGACAGCTGGATTTTGGAACAGGGACAACCACACCATCTTTCCAGACCTTAGGCACATGTTGTGTCTGTAAGGACTTATTAAAAATGTAGTGAAGCACAGGATTCAGTTCACATGCACAGGACTTTACCAAGTGCCCACATATATTATCAGGGCATTAGGGGTTATTAGGGATATATTATCGGGGGGGGGTCTTGATGTTGGGGTTGGGATTATTACTTTGTATTCACTTATTGGACTGTGTTAGTTCACCGGTTTATTCCCTCCTGACCTGTTCACCCACCTCCCGCCCTGGTTAGTTGTGTTAGTTCTTCGGAGGTGTGTGTGTGTGTATGGGGGGGGTCCTTCGGCCCTTTGTGTTTGTTTTGTTAGTCTGGTGGGTGTCTGGTCTCCACCCCTAGAGGGGGGTGCTCTGTCATGGACTGGATTGGATTCCAATCCAACTCCATGTCATGTGGCTGTATTTTCCTGTGCAGTTGTTCCTTTTTTCACTGCTGGCAGTTTTTAGGAGCCTGTGGGTCCTTGGCTTCCTGCCAGCCTACAGCCACGCCTCCCTCTCCCTGCCGGCACCCACCAGCTGTTTGTCCTTGGTCTTCAATCTGTTCACTCACGCACACATACACACACACACTTACACACACACACACACACACACACACACACACACGCCCATTCATTCTCACTCACATGCTCTGACACTCACGCATGCACCTGTCTTCACTCACACACACATGCACTCTCATTACTCACACCGGCATGCACTCAGCTCATTAGTGATTGCATTATTTAAGATCTGTGTTCACTGTGGTGCTTTGCCAGGTGATTGTTTGTTCCACACAGTACCGATCTCCTCAGTGTTTGAACTCAACTGCCTGCACTGCTGTTTGCTGGATCACCTGTTCTTTCCACCAGCTTGCCTTCAGCCATTTTTGTTCCACTGGGACTGCTCCCCGGGATTGACTCAGACTGCTCCAGCCCCATAAGTTTTCCTATGTTTCTCCCACGCTTTACCAGTTCCATCTGGAAGCTTCCTGGGTTCCTCTGCCTCCCTCCGCTGACAGTTCTGCCTGTAGCATTTGGGCCATCTCTCCATGTTCCTCTTCCCGGTGTGCTGTAGAGTGTCCTGGCAGTCTCCTTTGTAAGCCTATGTCATTCATCTGTTTGAACCTAGACTGTATTCACACTGTAAATAAAGCACACTCAACTTACTCCAGCATTTGGTTTTCCTCCTTACCCCTACATGCACTGCGTAAAGGCACACGCATATGACACCTACATTGTTAATCACATCTAGAATCAGAGGGGTCGCTGCCATGCAAAGCGTCACCACAAACAACTTTTACTTCCTCCATTCTAATATGCTGAGCACCAAGCTAGAAGGTGGGAAGAACCGTTTTAATATGGTCTTTTTTATGACCCAGCTGGGGCTTAAACCCACAGCCACCACTACTTTATAAGCAGCATAATCTTTATTCTAAAGGTCAAATTGCCATTGCCTGTAAAAGCTCCGGATTGAGAAGGGGTTTTTTTAAACTATAAAAAAAAAAAAATCAAGCTTAAAAATGGATGTGGATCAACATTAGACTGTCTGAAAAACTGTAAATCTGTGCTGAAGTGGGGCTGTGAGGTTGTCTTTCCTTCTGCAACCGCGTCTTTCTGCAGTTCACACAACGCTGGTGCAGGAGGTGGATTAGAAGTATTTCACTCTGGAGCCCAGTTACAAATGCTTCTAGTTTCACGCTCCCTGAGAAAACTCATAAATGCAACAGAAATTTTGGATTTGCACTGGATCTGGCACTGTGTGAAATTTGAGAAATGCCTTGATTTACCTGATCAGTTGCAAAGGACGCTTGGGCTGCCTAGTTAATGTGGATGGCTGGGCTTATTCCTCAGCACAGAAGAAGGGCAGAGAGGCTTGTGACTTGTGAGGGCGTACAGTCACAATCTTGCTGTTCCCAAGTGATGACTCTATTATCTGCTGCTTCAACCCCAAGGAACACACAGTACAAGCAGGTTTTAGATGTACAGGAATCTGGTATTTCAATCCAGACTTCTTCCATTTTACACAGGTCTCCCCTACATTTAAAACCATCTTGCATGTTGCTTGGCATTGCAGCAGCGGGTAATGTCATCATTATTTGGGGATAGTCTTAACATTTTAATTAACTGTAACAACTGTCCCCATCCCAAGAAGCCATCAATTTAAACTTCTGCTAATGCATCTAACTATTCCTTGAAAATATTCTTTCATGAAGATGGAGACACATCTGTTTTGTAAAGCTTCACTGGTTTAAAAAAAAGAAACAACTTGTAATTGCAGTCAGCAGAGATGCCTCTACATTCTATAGTAGCACCTTTGTGTAGCTTTACTCATTTGTCATCTTTCCTAAGATATGAGCAGGCAAATATTAAGGGCTTGATTTATGATCCCAAAAAGCTGGTACGAAATTACATGTGCAGTCTTGAAAATTGTGTTTTCTTGTCATGTGATGTACTAAGAAAGACTGTGTTTGACAACAGGGGCAAACAGATGAAGGCAGAAGTATTTAGTAGCATTTGGGGATTAACCAAATAGGAAATTCAGTTCAGAAGAATTAAAGGTATTAGATGAAGAATCTACACTAAGAGTGTCTTCACAGCATGACTCGTTGGTCTGAAGACAGCTTGAAGCCGGTAAAGATCTGGGTTCGCTGTCTGAGCTCACGGAGGAGGTCGTCACGGATGCCGCTGTCCCCGGTGAGGCTGGCCTGGATCCAGCTCCCCGTCCGCCTGAGGCCATAGTTTGGGTTCCGCCCCAGTCCAGGTCTCCATGGGCACTGTGCCTCAGCCCGAGGTCTACCGCGGGTGCAACCATGGCCCGGTCGGGGTCTCCGTGGTGCTACACAGGCCCAGTCGGGGCTCACCACAGGTGCAATGAGGTCTCAAGCCGGGACCACCGCAAGTGCAACTTTGTCCCAGGCCGGGACCACGGTGGGTGCAGCCTAGTCCCAAGCCGGGACCACTGTGGGTGCTGCCATGTCCTGGACCGGGACCATCGTGGGTGCAGCTACTCTTCTACGCCCCTCCCTAGTTGTGGATCTCCCTGTGGGGGAGCCACCACCCAGGCCGCCCTTCCTGAATTGGTGGCTGTAGTTCCAAGGCCAGCCACCTGATGTACTGTGCCGCACTAGAAGTCCCAGAAGTTGGCCCTCTTGTGGCCTCTTGTTGGTCCCCTTATGGGTTTTCTAGGTAAAAAGGCCAAATGGCCCCTCTCTGGGACTTCTAGTGTTTTAAGTGGCCTTATTTTCCTGGCAGGCCACCTGACTCAGTTCTCTGGACTGTCCGGCTGGCCTGGGATGCTGGTCGGCCACCTGATTGGCCTCACCATTGGGACCGAGGGGGTTTGGAATTTGGCCGACCCCCTGAACTTGTGAACTCCAGGGTCTTGGGGGGGGGGGGGGGGTTGTCTTGATGTTGGGGTTGGGATTATTACTGTGTATTCACTTATTGTACTGTGTTAGTTCACCGGTTTATTCCCTCCTGACCTGTTCACCCACCTCCCATCCTGGTTAGTTGTGTTAGTTCTTCGGAGGTGTGTGTGTGGGGGGGGGGGGGGGTAGGTTTTCCTTCGGCCGTTTGTGTTTGTTTTGTTGGTATGGTGGGTGTCTGGTCTCCACCCCTAGAGGGAGGGCTCTGTCATGGACTGGATTGGATTCCAATCCAACTCCATGATGTCATGTGGCTGTATTTTCCTGTACAGTTGTTCCTTTTTTCACTGCTGGCAGTTTTTAGGAGCCTGTGGGTCCTTGGCTCCCTGCCAGCCTACAGCCACACCTCCCTCTCCCTGCCAGCACCCACCAGCTGTTTGTCCTTGGTCTTCAATCTGTTCACTCACGCACACATTTACACACACACACACACACACACACACACACATTCATTGTCACTTACGTGCTCTGACACTCATGCATGCACCTGTCTTCACTCACACACACACACACGCACTCTCATTACTTACACCGGCATGCACTCAGCTCTTTAGTGGTTGCATTTTTTAAGATCTGTGTTCGCTGTGGTGCATTGCCAGGTGATTGTTTGTTCCACACAGTACCGTTCTTCTCAGTGTTTGAACTCAACTGCCTGCACTGCTGTTTGTTGGATTGCCTGTTCTTTCCACCAGCTTGCCTTCAGCCGTTTTTGTTCCACTGGGACTGCTCCAACCCCATAAGTTTTCCTATGTTTCTCCCACGCTTTACCAGTTCCGTCTGGAAGCGTCCTGGGTTCCTCTGCCTCCCTCTGCTGACAGTTTTGCCTGTAGCGTTTGGGCCATCTCTCCATGTTCCTCTTCCCGGTGTGCTGTAGAGTGTCCTGGCAGTCTCCTTTGTAAGCCTATGTCATTCATCTGTTTGAACCTAGACTGTATTCATGTTGTAAATAAAGCACACTCAACTTACTCCAGTGTTTGGTTTTCCTCCTTACCCCTACATGCGCTGCGTAAAGGCACACGCATATGACACCTACAATGTTAATCACATCTAGAATCAGAGGGGCCACTGCCATGCAAGGCGCCACCACAAACAACTTTTATTTCCTCCATTCTATTATGCTGAGCACCAAGCTAGAATGTGGGAAGTACCATTTTAATATGGTCTTTGGTATGACCCAGCCGGGGCTTAAACCAACAGCCACCACTCCAGTGACCTAGTGGTAAAAAACTTTATGAGCAGCATAATCTTTATTCTAAAGGTCAAATTGCTGTTGCAGCCCTCAGCCACTTCTATTTTAGTCAGAGACAGGCAAAATGGCTCTTTGGCAAAGGCCGCAGACCCCTCCAGGCCACAGCTGTAAAAAAGAATTTGTTTTTAATCTGTCTTGTCTGGTT
Organism: Pholidichthys leucotaenia; assembly: GCA_020510985.1. NCBI lineage: Eukaryota > Metazoa > Chordata > Actinopteri > Cichliformes > Pholidichthyidae > Pholidichthys > Pholidichthys leucotaenia. The sequence goes on from CM035844.1 coordinate 49,180,642, forward strand.
AAATAAAGGTTACATTTAAAAAAAAAACTGGTCTGGAGTCTTCCTCAGTCTTGCCTTGCAGGTGGAGTATAGACCCAATGAAACTGTGTAGAGCAGATGAGGCTTGAGTTTCAATGTCTGTTGATTTTCAGCATGATGAGTAGAGTGGCTTTGCTGTTGGGGGGGGGGGGGAGTCTGCCTTCACAACGCTGACTTGGGAAAATTCCTCCTTTACACTGGGTCGCAAAAGCTGAACAAACCATATATATTCCAGAAAAGTATTTGCAGTCTTTGTTCTTCTTTTACAGCAATAAAAGGTGTTGATTTTTTTTGTTTGTTTGTTTCTAAGTCTGAACTGGGGGGAGAGGGTCTGAATAAAAGCAGGTGGAACTGTTTGATAAGTTAGACTTTTTAAATAAAAGAAGCCCCAAAAGCATCCTTATGTTAAAATGAGATAAAAATAAATAAATAAAGGGGGCATAGCTCGATTTAACACCCGTCCCCCGACACACACACACACACACACACACACACACACACTTTATATAAGATGCCAGCTGAGCAAAGAGCTCTTCTGTAAAAGCTCCGGATTGAGAGGGGGTTTTTTTTTTAAACTATAAAAAAAAAAATCAAGCTTAAAGCTTAAAAATGGATGTGGATCAGCGTTAGACTGTCTGAAAAACTGTAAAGCTGTGCTGAAGTGGGGCTGTGAGGTTGTCTTTCCTTCTGCAACCGCGTCTTTCTGCAGTTCACACAATGCTGGTGCAGGAGGTGGATTAGAAGTATTTCACTCTGGAGCCCAGTTACAAATGCTTCTAGTTTCACGCTCCCTGAGAAAACTCATAAATGCAACAGAAATTTTGGATTTGCACTGGATCTGGCACTGTGTGAAGTTTGAGAAATGCCTTGATTTACCTGATCAGTTGCAAAGGACACTTGGGCTGCCTAGTTAATGTGGATGGCTGGGCTTATTCCTCAGCACAGAAGAAAGGCAGAGAGGCTTGTGACTTGTGAGGACACAGTCACAATCTTGCTGTCCCCAAGTGATCATTCCATTATCTGCTGCTTCAACCCCAAGGAACACACAGTACAAGCAGGTTTTAGATGTACAGGAATCTGGTATTTCAATCCAGACTTCTTCCATTTTACACAGGTCTCCCTTACATTTAAAACCAGCTTGCATGTTGCTTGGCGTTGCAGCAGCGGGTAATGTCATCATTATTTGGGGATGGTCTTAACGTTTTAATTAACTGTTACAACTGTCCCCATCCCAAGAAGCCATCAATTTAAACTTCTGCTAATGCATCTGTTCCCTGAAAATATTCTTTCATGAAGATGGAGACACATCTGTTTTGTAAAGCATCACTGGTTTAAAAAAAAAGAAACAACTTGTATTTGCAGTCAACAGAGATGCCTCTACATTCTATAGTAGCAGCTTTACTCATTTGTCATCTTTCTTAAGATATGAGCAGGCAAACATTAAGGACCTGATTTATGATCCCAAAAAGCTGGTACAAAATTACATGTGCAGTCTTGAAAATTGTGTGTTTTCTTGTCATGTGATGTACTAAGGAAGACTGTGTTTGACAACAGGGGCAAACAGATGAAGGCAGAAGTATTTAGTAGCATTTGGGGATTAACCCAATAGGAAATTCAGTTCAGAAGAATTAAAGGTGTTAGATGAAGAATCTTCACTAAGAGTGTCTTCACAGCATGACTCGGTGATTTGAAGACAGCTTGGAAGCAACCATCTCAGGGGTCTGTATCCTACGAAAAGCTCCATCTTGATCAAGAAGAACTCCCTTCTTTCCAAATTGTCAGCGAGCCATCCAGATGGACTGGCACCCGTCTTCCCTGAGTCTGCCCAATGTGAGCTCTCTGTGTCTCTTTCAGAGGGCAGCTGTTGAAGGCAGGTGAGTGGTGGTGCATCTGTCAGGCCCAGACATTGTTTCCTTCGCTCTAGCCATCTTGCTGCACACCTTCAGGTACTCAACTCTTCTACCACGACTGGTAAGAGCACAGTGGAGTTAACGTGTGGAGAAGCAGTGTACGAGGACCACACTGGGTAAGGATGTGAAAACAGTAGTGGCGCTCAGTTGATAATGAAAGTTGTCTTAACACTTGTATTCCAACCATCATCACTACCAGTGAATCACAGGGCTAGCTACTCCTACTGTATGGTTTGATTTCACCACTCTGCAACAAGTCTCATGATTGGCCAGATGTTTGATGAATAATCAGCCTGGAGTTGACAAAACATGTAGATATATGTGCAAATCAATGCACACATGACAATTTAACAACACAAAACTAACTGTTCATAAAAAAATGTTTCTGAGAATGTAAAGGCCATTTCCATTGATTTTGCTGTACACTTAACTGATGCATTCAGTTGAAGCAATCAGTCCTTGTTATTATGACTGCATTGACTGTACTTCAAACTGTCTGTGTCCTTTTGATGGAGTGACATTCATTTCGGCTCATAGGTCACACAGTTATCTGCACCTGCTAAAGACAGTCTTTCCTCACATATTTATACAGTATGACAGAGTGTATGCCAAGCACACTGGGCCTCAGCCAAGCTTGATGCTGCTTTTTGGGTGACTGCCACTGAGTACAATGCAGCTTGGTAGCAAGGGCAACACATTTTAAAAACAGTTAACCCTCTAAACACAGCAGCATGGTGCTCAGTGGCTTCACTTGACATTGTTATTGCTGTTAAGATTTATGGGCTATAATTTCTAAAACATATATTCATGAATACATTGTATATTTTCCACATGCCATACAACTGCAAATACTTGTCAATAGATACTGCATAATAAAATTTAATATGCAGTATTATACACCCAAACACGCACATATCCCTATAAAAGGTGAGTGTTAAACCGGGCACGCTCCTCCATCGACCCACACAAAACGCCTGAGAACACATTGACCACTGTAACCCTGTGGGACTGCAGAGTCAATATAAACCAACAGAAGAGATGATTGATTGATCCCTTGCCACCCTACTCTCTTCCCTGCTCCGCCTCATCATGCCCTCCTTCCAAGCCTAACATTCCCTCTCCCTGCAGTCTCTGTGGGTTTGTTCAGACCAGTGACTGCAGTGCAAATGTATCCAAATTAGATTAAGAAGAAGACATGATTAACAATTCACACCTTGGTGTTAGCCCACATCTCAGACCAGATCAACATGAGCTCAGCCTGTTCTGCTCAGTTTTGGTTTGACAATAAAGTAGTACTTTTCACCCACAGAAATAGTAATATATATATATATATATATATATATATATACAGTGGGGGGAAAAATATTTAGTCAGCCACCAATTGTGCAAGTTCTCCCACTTAAAAGATGAGAGAGGTCTCCAATTTTCATCATAGGTATACCTCAACTATGAGAGACAAAATGAGAAAAAAAAAATCCAGAAAATCACATTGAAGGATTTTTAATGAATTAATTGGTAAATTCCTCGGTAAAATAAGTATTTGGTCACCTACAAACAAGCAAGATTTCTGGCTCTCACAGACCTGTAACTTCTTCTTTAAGAGGCTCCTCTGTCCTCCACTCATTACCTGTATTAATGGCACCTGTTTGAACTCGTTATCAGTATAAAAGACACCTGTCCACAACCTCAAACAGTCAGACTCCAAACTCCACTATGGCCAAGACCAAAGAGCTGTCAAAGGACACCAGAAACAAAACTGTAGACCTGCGTCAGGCTGGGAAGACTGAATCTGCAATAGGTAAGCAGCTTGGTGTGAAGAAATCAACTGTGGGAGCAATTATTAGAAAATGGAAGACATACAAGACCACTGATAATCTCCCTCGATCTGGGGCTCCACGCAAGATCTCACCCCGTGGGGTCAAAATGATCCCGAGAACGGTGAGCAAAAATCCCAGAACCACATGGGGGGACCTAGTGAATGACCTGCAGAGAGCTGGGACCAAAGTAACAAAGGCTACTATCAGTAACACACTACGCTGCCAGGGACTCAAATCCTGCAGTGCCAGACGTGTCCCCCTGCTTAAGCCAGTACATGTCCAGGCCCGTCTGAAGTTTGCTAGAGAGCATTTGGATGATCCAGAAGAGGATTGGGAGAATGTCATATGGTCAGATGAAACCAAAATAGAACTTTATTGTAAAAACTCAACTTGTCGTGTTTGGAGGAGAAAGAACACCATGCCTACTGTGAAGCATAGGGGTGGAAACATCATGCTTTGGGGCTGTTTTTCTGCAAAGGGACCGGGACGACTGATCCGTGTAAAGGAAAGAATGAATGGGGCCATGTATTGTGAGATTTTGAGTGAAAACCTCCTTCCATCAGCAAGGGCATTGAAGATGAAACGTGGCTGGGTCTTTCAGCATGACACTGATCCCAAACACACCGCCCGGGCAACGAAGGAGTGGCTTCGTAAGAAGCATTTCAAGGTCCTGGAGTGGCCTAGCCAGTCTCCAGATCTCAACCCCATAGAAAATCTTTGGAGGGAGTTGAAAGTCCGTGTTGCCCAGCGACAGCCCCAAAACATCACTGCTCTAGAGGAGATCTGCATGGAGGAATGGGCCAAAATACCAGCAACAGTGTGTGAAAACCTTGTGAAGACTTACAGAAAACGTTTGACCTCTGTCATTGCCAACAAAGGGTATATAACAAAGTATTGAGATGAACTTTTGTTATCGACCAAATACTTATTTTACCGAGGAATTTACCAATTAATTCATTAAAAATCATTCAATGTGATTTTCAGGATTTTTTTTTCCTCATTTTGTCTCTCATAGTTGAGGTATACCTATGATGAAAATTGGAGACCTCTCTCATCTTTTAAGTGGGAGAACTTGCACAATTGGTGGCTGACTAAATACTTTTTTGCCCCCACTGTGTGTGTGTATATATATATATATTCTTGATTGTAATGATTGTACCACCAAAAAACTGTGATTAGACTCTTGTTTTATTGTAGTGTTAGAAAGAAAACTACTGTATGGGGGGGGCTGAAAGTTCATAGTGGCCAAATTTGACCAAATATGGTTTATTTTTCAACATTCTCCCCTTCGGTCCACACACTTCTTCTATCAGTGTTGCAGCACTTGGATCCCTGCAGCTGAAAAATAAACCACATTTGGTCAAATCTGACCACTGTTAGTTCATCTGTGGTGACATGAGATCACAAAAAAAGGGGGGGGCAAGCTCAATCAGCAGAGATATTTGAAAAAAAAAAAAAACTCAATGCTTCCTGCTGTAAGAGTTTAAAGAAGTAATGATCTTATCTACTCAAAAAACATTTAACCTCACATCCAAAAATGAAACGACCCAAAACCTCAGAGGTCACAAAGCTCCAAATATAAAATATTCTCATCTATTATGCTTTTCCTCTTTATCTTGTCATCCTCAAAGATTAACGTTAATATGGTCACCACAGCCACACAGTTCTGAATGTGAGCACAATATTGCAAAAAAGGTATCAGAAAAAGAATATTGTCCTTAAAAGAAGAGCTGGTTTCATACACCAATGAGTGCATCAAGGCCCAAGAATATTGCTGGAATTATTTTTCAGATATGAATCATGCAAAGACTCAAAGAATAAGAATGCATGGGTGAAAATATCTAATAACCTAACCTATAATAACCCCTTAAAAGCACATTTCATTTTAACAGCACATCAACCAGACAAAAACAATTTTAGAAAAATGTTGTCATGGATCCTTGGTGCAATATGACACTAACTTTGAAAATGTGAGAGGATGACTGGATGTATGCTGCACTCTGCAAAGGTCTTTAGGTATTTCCTCAGCATATCCACAAATTTATCTTTGTTCAGAATAAAAATGTGGACAATGGCCACCTTGAAATGTATGGGTGACCCAATCAGAGTGCAAACACAATAAAATTTAAGTCATTTTCTCCATCTAAGATGTGTTGTGCACATGTACTGTAGTGTACAGAGACCATTTAAAATTACTGGTCCTAATGTTAACCTTAATTCCTATCACACAGACTGCAACTGAGGTTCCATTTTACTTAGGTTATTGAAATGGGGGGGAAAAAAACAGTTCAGTGTAGGTGTGAATGTCTTTTATTCAAGCATCAGTGACTCATAGCCGATCTCACCAGTTTTGTCAGTGTGTGTGCGTGCGTGCGTGTGTGTGGTGTGTGCATGCGTGCCTATGTGTGTGTGTGTGTAGGGTGGTGAGGTTACATGTTTGATTGGTATAATCGCGGCTCGTGGTGAACTTCCATCCACACCCTTTATCAAGGTACATATTTTAATGAGTCAAAGGGAGAGAGGAAGTGAGGTCAGCTTTAAACGCAGTGATTAGCAGTTCAAAGAGAACAACTGGGGTTTCATCTACCTCTCCTCCTCTTGGCCCTTCCACCCCTTACACTCACGCTCTCATCATCAAACGACCCAGCTGAATTGTGAGGGATGGCGTCTCCTGGGTCAGCCTACAGGGAGCATTGATGGCAGGAAGAGGGAAGGCTGGAGGGCAGCTTTGTTGCCTGCTTTGCTTCTCCCCTTGCTGGGCAGCGATTAAATCAAGGCCCTGGTGTGAGGCCTTCTGTTGGGGCAGCGGTGGGTTTCCAACCATGCTGAGCTTGGATGTGCCCCTGAGAGGAAATAATTCAAAGTCCCTGTGTTGTTTGTTTTCTGAACTCATCGCAGGCTCCCAAAGGATTCTTTTATCCTCACCATGGGCCAAAACATCAGTCACATATGTCTCATACCTGCCCAAAATCTCAAGTTGTTATTGTAAACCTGCTGGATATCAAACATAAGATCAGGGTGGAATTTGATGGTGTTGACTGATATACTTCTTATGGCCCTTGGCCTTCAACAACAAATAGCCCTTTGTAAAGGTGACAAGAATAACAAAATGTATTCTCAAGGCAAAGGCATGAAAGCTCTCACTCGCCCAGGTCTTTGGATACCACAGAGAGCTGAACAGATGGAAATTTCTGAATTATGGGAAGTAAAATAAAGTTTTAAAAGGCTTGCTTTTATGAATTCTGAAGAGGAGCTGAGGAAATGTGGGTCAGGTGTAAATATTATTTATTGGGGTATCTACAGCACAGTATAGTTGTTGTTGGTAACTCCCTGGTGGGAATTCATACTTCTGCATGGATGTGACATAGGATGGCAGTGAGAAATATAGTGCCTTTCATTTCCATTTAAAGATGCACTCTGGTGGATATAAAAATAAATCTATATTGTATAAAACTGTATGTTATGCAAAAAAAAAAAACAAAAAAAAAACTTTTATGGTCATGGTCTTGTGAAAATGTTTTCCTTTTCCCTCCTTCAAATGTTGGGATCTATGTCCTCCAGAACCACAGCACACTCAAGTCTGCAAGCTGGCAAATTTGACCAGAAAACAATAGTATCAATGATCTAATTACAATATAATGCTGACTTCCGTAAGGTCCAAACAACCACTGCTGAAGCTGCTGGAGCCAGAGCTCTTCTCAGGAATTACCAAACAACACTACACATTCATTCCATGCATAATCATCTCTATGCGACCTCAACACACTCCAGAAGTATTTTACTTTGCTGCACTGCATCGGGGCAGAACTGTCAGACAACCGTTCTGATTACATCTCTTTTTTCCTCCAGTCTTTAATGTGCAGCAACGTCTCTCCAAAAAAATTTGATCAAACAAATCAACATGTGTAACATCTAAAATACGTATATCCAGGCTCATCTAGATATTTGTTGATCATTTTCTCTCTAGCACTTTACCTATTTGACAAAAGGCTTTAACATTTGCTGTACGTAAAACCATACCATTAGTAGACTGCAGTATCAGGCGCATTAAAGGCTAATGGCAGCTCACGCTACCTTACACAAACAGAATAAATCCTGTGCTAAAATGCAGACTTACTAGCAGCATTACATGCCCACTTGTATAGGCAACCAGAGTGGTGGCCTAGAGGTAGAGCATCAGCCCCACAACTGGGAGGTCATTGTTCAAGTCTCAGCCGGGTCATGCCGAAGACCATATAAAAATGGAACTTGCTGCCGTCCAGCTTGGTGCTCAGCAAAAATGGAATGGACGAGGGAAATGTGTGCGACAGTGGCTCAGGGGATAGAGTGGGTTGTCTAATAACCAGAGGGTGAGTGGCTTGAATCCCGCTCTCCCCAGACATCCTGCCGTTATGTCCCTGGGTAAGACACTTTACCCACCTTGCCTCCAGTGTCCATGATACTGGGCATGAATGTGTATAAATGTTCGGTAGTGCCTGGAAAGGCCGTTGGTATGGATTGGCAACCATGTTTCCATCAGAGTGCCCCAGGGCAGCTGTGGCTACAGCAGTAACTTACCACTGCCATTGTCTGTGGAGTGAATGAATAATGTATCCATGGTAAAGCATCTTTGAGTGTCTATGAAAAGTGCTATATAAATCTGATGCATTATTATGCATGGTGCCTTGAAGAAGATGGTTGAAATGGCATCAGTCCTTAAAAGCTGTTCAATGGTAAAACCCATCTTAATTTGGGTTAAGTTTTCAAAGAAGCCATCCAAAAATAAGATAAGATAAGATAAGATAAGATAAGCCTTTATTAGTCCCACAACGGGGAAATTCCAGGATTGCAACAGCACAGGGATAGCAACACTCAGAGCAACAATCAGAAGGCAAGAAAAAAAACAAGCAAGCAAGAGCAGCTAATATACATATGTACATATTACTATAAAATATATATATACACACAGACACACAGTGCAGAGCATTGTAGCTGGATGGAATAAATATATGAATATATGAACACACAGTGCAGAGCATTGTAGCTAGATGGAATAAATATGTAAATATATAAACACCCACAGTACGGAGCATTGCAGCTAGGTGGAATAAATATGCAAGTATATAAACACACACAGTGCAGAGCAATGTAGCTAGATGGAATAAATATATAGAGGCTAAGCTGAATCTTCAGTTCCTGCAAAGCTATACCAGGTATTTAGTACAGATGGGTCCCTGCTCTAGTTACATGATTAGAACAGTTTGACTACACTCAACTTTTAGAAGGGGGAGGAGCTTAACTTCACAGCAGAAAAAAATAGGCATGGCATATAATAGTGATTTAATGCTTGATAAGTCATAAAAAAACATGTTGCAGACATGTTAAGAAAAAAAACTATTTTGACCACAGTGTCACTTTAAGTTAGGTCAAAAACTGTTTGTCATAATGATGTTCCTTCTGAGATGAATTCAGAAAACCCTGCCTATCTTGTTAGCCAGTGTTATCAACTTTGACAAACAAAAGTACAACAGGTAGTAATCTGCGTATAAAAACACTATATAGTAGGGATGCACGATATCGCCACATTATTGTATCAGCCAATAAAAGCATTTAAAATTATTTATTTTATTTGCAAAAATGTATATTTACAGCATAATATATATATATAAAATATTATCAGCACAGTCAGGAGTGACACTCAACTGGTAACATTATGCTCTTCCAGCAGTACAAGGGAATGACATCATCACATCAGGCAGCGTTTCAAAATAAACCTCTCTCTCTCTCTCAAACAATGTTGTGTGTGGTTGTTGTCTGTATTACTTTTTGTGATTAAGAGCTGCTGGAATACCACCGGCAATGGCCAGAGCACAGGTATCTCTGTGGATTTCTTCACTGAGCAGTCAGTCCCAGAGATGGAGGCGAGAACGTAAACAGAAGCAGGGCGAGCCGGTCTGACATACCAGTGTCAGACACACCAGTCTGACACTCGACTAAAGATGGCTCAGGACAGATCACCACTACCTAGCCTTTTTTTTCCTGCAAAATAATAGGTGCCCTGGGTCTTATCCCCCAACAGGTCAACAGTGAGAACCTGAGAAATGCTTTCAGGGAGAACCATCATTTTTTTCCCTGATGTAATTACACTAAAATCTAGGTACTGACATATCAACCAGACAGAAAAATCCCCTGCAGGACTGTCTGAAACATAAATGGACTACAAAATGAGGGGGATTGATAGAGAAAAAAGGAAAATCTGAGAAAAAGATGAAATGAAGTGTAGCAGACTCAAGCTGGATTGAACACTAAAATTGGAACTTTGCTTCATGTATGAATGAACTGTCTAACCTCTGCCCAGTTTCATCACCTCCAATAGGATCCAGCTGTGATGGAGGACCATATGCAGCACCCCTGCCCCCTCTCTTCCTTCCTTTCAACAGAGATCCTTGACATGGAGAAGAGAGAAGCGGGAAACAAACTCCCCCACTGAGACATTATTTTATGACCACAGCAGTGAAATCCCTGCAGAACAGGAATTTCTCCTAAAGACTTCCTAAATGTGCTTACAATGTTGCTGCATTATCTGTTGTCATAAATGGTTTATCTATGCATGCTTTTCTTACTTAGGAACCCTCATAGATTAGAAAATTCAGATGGAGGTATTTTGATAATGTGTGTCTAGTTGTGACAAGTGTCTGTTTGATGACTGTCTCACTTCTCCATTGGGACGAGCAAGTTTACCAAGGGGGCAGTGAGATAGTCATGCAAAGCCCTGATTGGCCAACCCCTCAGGACTGCCCTGTGGGTAGGGGCCAATACCCTTTTATCACATGTCTCAACCCAGAATTTGTTCTGTTTTGCTGCTGTTTTCTGAGGACAGAGGTCATCGGCCCTCTCTCTCGTTTCTCAGAGGCCTGAAGTTCCTCTAATCCAGCTCTTATCTGACTGAAGGCAACACTTGAAGCTTTCCCTTTTTCTAGCATGCTTTAACTACCTGAAAGCCAACCAAGCCATGATTTTCTTCTTTAATCCTAATTTTTCGGTAAGTCAGACGTGATCACACTTTTTAGAGCTTATTCCATTTTGAAGGTTTCCTTCTGGCTATCCTGCATTGCCAAATGCAGGCCTAGAGGAGATCCATTGTTCCAGCCACCTCCAGCAGACACAAGCTCTGGGCCTGAACCAGGGCCCACCTCACCAAGGATTTCCAGGCCGAGATCCCAGGGCACAGGACAGCAGGGAGAACCACTGCTGCCAAGGCTTATCTCCAGTCCAGGTTGGACCAATGCCGGGCTACCCAGAATCATTCCTCCCACACCTGTGACCCTCCTAAGGCTCGACTATTTTGTCCTGTTCCAAGCCTCTTGGGAACCAAGCAACGCCAAGAGAGTAAGGCAGTTAACAGCATTAGCTTCAAGGAAAGCCATAACCTTTTTCTGTAACAACCATCCCTTTTTGAACACAAGGTAATGTTAATCTGTTTTCTTTTTCATAACAATTTTTTTCCAAATTCATTTTTCCTTAACTTTGCGTTCCACTTAATTTTTACCATTATTTTCATCTCACCCTTATTCCACATATGCAAGACCTATAAATATGTACATATTGCTGTTTCTTCATATATGCAAAATTACCACTGTCTGTTCATGCTAATTTGGTTATCTTCTCATTCTACAGGCTATACAGATGTCTGTTGTCTTTTTGTGTCATGAACTGAGCCAGTGTTTCCTGTAGGCTCGGTTCTGACTGCTCTCTGTGGCTCGGGCATCGGGTGATTTATGTATTGTGTTATCTTTTGAGTTCTTGTGTTTATGTCAGTGTTCTGTTTCTTTTATGGGCCTGTAGTCACTGCTCTGGCCGGCGGCTGTTAGGCAGCCTCTTTGACCCACTTTTGTGTGGGCATTGTCTAACATTCGCCGGTCCGACCACGCTCCCTCTCTCTCTTTTGACAGCCAGCTGATTCCTCCCCAGTGATTGTTTTTCCCGCGCCTCGCCCAGGTGCTCCCAATCACACCATCACCAGCAATGCGTGTACTTAAGCAGCCTTTTGCCAGTCACACATTGCTCGGTCACTGAATTGTCAGTGTATTGTCTGCTGCATTATCAGTGAACTGTTAGTGGATTAATCTGCTGCCAGGACTGCAACGACGTGTAGCCACTCTATGTTCTTCATGGTTCTCTCGCATCCCCACAGCAATACCAGCTGTGGGACGCCAGCGTGCTACACGTTTCTCCTCCTGCGTTCGCGGGGCGATGCCAGCCCCCAAACACCAACTGTGTGTTTTTGTATTTTTTGTAAGTCTTCACCTTTGGGACTGTTTGTTGTTTCATTAATAAATGTGTTGTGGTGTAACCTCTGCACATAAATCCTTATCATTTTACCCCTCACCGTGCGCTGCGTAAAAGCGCACGGGGAGGTCCATGACACTTTTGGGTTTTTCTGTAATAAATTTACAAACCTCTTCATCGGTGTCCTCTCTGTCCAGATTTTAAGAATCACACAATGTCAAGAAATGATGCCCAGATTATAAAACTGATCAAATATTGTCAATAAAATTATTAACTAAGGCTTAACTTACCAATTGCCAAATTCTTAAGCTTAAGTCTTTGTTCATAAGAGTTTCCACCACTATAAAACATGATGGTGCCCCAACTAGAGTTACAAACGAGGTAATGCAAAAGTTATTAATAATTATTAATTCCAGTTATTAATTATTAATAATCATATACATATCAATGGTGTCCCCACCTCATGATAATGCTACAGAAGAGATGAGGCAATAGAAGTCGACACAAAGTGCCACAGGTTTAGAGGAGATGGTCTAATGAGCAGTCAGACACAATGATTAATCAGCAGACAGTGATGAAAAGTGGAGTAGAGACATATAAACAAAGGCATGTGAACTTCTTCATTTGGCTGCTCCCTTCAGGGGTCACCACAGTGGATCATCTGCCTCCATCTCACCCTATCCCTTGTATCTTCCTCTGTAACACCAACCCTCTCCATGTCCTCCTTCACTACATCCATGAATCTTCTCTGTGATCTTCCTCTTTTCCTCCTGCCTGGCAGCTCCATCTTCAACATCCTTTGTCCAATACTGTATATCCATTATCCCTCTTCTGTACATGTCCAAACCATATCAGCCTTTCTTCTCTTAGTTTGTCTCCAATCCTGTCCCTCCTAGTCACTCCTAGTGAGAATCTTAGCATCTTCAACTCTGCCACCTCCACCTCTGCCTCCTGTCTTTTTGTCAGCACCACCATCTCCAAACTATACATCATAGCAGGTCTCACTTCCACTTTGTAAATCTTCCCTTTCAATCTAGCTGCCATCTTTCTGTCACAAATCACCCGACACTCATCTTCACCCACTCCACCCTGCCTGCACTCTCTTCTTCGTCTCTCTTGTGCATTTTCTATTGCTTTGGGTGGCTGACCCCAGGTATTTAAACTCATGTACTTTCACTACCTCTACTCTTCCATCTTGACCATTACACATGCCTCCTTCTCATTCACACGCATGTATTCTGTCTTGCTTCTACTTTCATTCCTCTTCTCTCCAGAGCATATCGCCACCTCTCCAAGTTCTCTTCCACCTGCTCCCTACCATCACTACAGATCACAATGTTGTCTGCAAATATCATGGTCCACAGAGACTCCTGCCTGATCTCATCTGTCAGCCTGTCCATCACCATAGCAAACAAAAAGGGGCTTAGAGCTGATCCCTGATGTAACCCCACCCCCACCTTGAATCCATCTACCGCTCCTACAGCACACCTCACCACCATCTCGCTGTCCTCATACATGTCCTGCACCACCTTCACATACTTCTCTGCCACACCTGACTTTCTCATACTGTACCACACTTCCTCTCTTGACACCCTATAATCTGATTTCTCTAGATCCACAAAGACACAGTGCAACTCCTTCTGACCTTCTCTCTACTTTTCCATTAGCACTCTTAGAGCAAACATTGCATCTGTAGTACTCTTTCTTGGCATGAAACCATACTGCTGCTCACTGATTTTTACCTCTCCTCTTAACCTGATTTCAACAACTCTTTCCCACATGTTCATAGTGTGACTGACCAACTTTATGCCTCTGTAGTTACTACAGCTCTGAGCAACACCCTTGTTTTTGAAAATTGGTACCAAAACACTTCTTCTCCACTCCTCAGGCATCCTCTCACTCTCCAAGATTGTGTTAAACAGCCTGGTTTAAAAAGTCCACTGCCATCTCTCCTAAACATCTCCTTACCTCCACATAGGGCTGTGCGATATGACGATATACTGTATATCGGGTGATGATATAAAAGCGTCTGTCGTTTCATAGAATACTCTGTCGTTTATATCGTATTTAAAATGAACATACCCCCATTTATTCAGTAAAGCTCCTAACTTGCCGCTACTTGTCAGCACCCCATCTCTTCCCTGCAGTGCACAGTTGCGCACAGTGGAACAGGTGTGATGGGTGGCTGGCTAGGCTTCAGTCCAATGGTTGCCAATACTAACTCCAAACTACCGGTTCAGATAGCTACTACTCCTGTTTGCCAGGGATGTGGGACCGTTTTTCATTGTGCTGCTTCAGAGAGGATAGTTCGCTAAGTTTGTTTTAATAGGGGGCAAGTAATGGTAACACCATGTCTAATTGTAAAATGCTAAATGATCATCATTTAAGCTAAGTTGTGCTAACTGGAAACCATAGCAGACCATCGTTTTTTGTTGTTTTTGTTTTTTTTGGTAAATTACTGCTGAATGTCTTTGTTTTGTCTGAAAAAAAATTATTAAAGCTGCACAAGTGTATGATGGTGGCACATACACGCAAAATAAATAATAAATTAAAACTGGTCAGAGGGGCAAGGTGGCTCTTAATGTACTGTATTTGATTTCTAATCATTTTAATTAGTTAAGCAGTGATAACAAATAAAGTTAAAGTCATCACATATTTTATTACAATACCTTTTGTGTCTTTGATTTTCAGATCATGACTAATCTGAAATATTTTTACTAAGAAGCAAACAGGTTAAATCAGGCCAGAATGGCAGTCTTCGGGCTGCAGGTCTACACTAAAATTTCCTTGATTTAAATTAACAGCTAATTTATATCTGTAGCTGACAGCCATGGGTAATTTTCTCATTTTCTGACATTTTTTATGTTTTTTTTTTTCTTTTGCTATTCTCCTCTGGCTCAGGAAATATTTAACTTATTGATGTTTACTTTTTATTCATTATGATTTAGAAGAAAAAACTGAAATTTATGAGAATCAAGTCTCAAATGCACATTACAAAACTATTTTATAACACTGCAAAATTGTGAGGGAAAATGTACATGTGAAAAAAAAGAGATGGTATTTTTTATAGGATTATTTAAACTGTAGAATTTACAGAAAATGTATACCGTGACATACTGTATATCGTTATCGTGATATAAGATGACATATCGTGATATGAATTTTTTGCCATTTCGCACAGCCCTACCTCCACAGGTACTGTATGTCATCTGGACCAACCACCTTTCCATTCTTCATCCTCTTCAAAATTGCTCTCACTTCTGCCTTGCTAATCCTCAGAACTTCCTTGTTCACCATCTTTCCTTTATCCATTCTCCTGTCACTCTCATTTTCTTCATTCATCAGCTCCTCAAAGTACTCTTTATACTCTCTTTCCACCTTCTCAACTCTCTCTCTTCACTTGTTAGTACATTACCATTTCTGTCCTTAATCAACCTAACCTGCTGCACATCTTTTCCAGCTCGATCTCTCTGTCAAACCAATCAATACAACTCCTTTTCTCGTTCCTTAAGCTGGATTCATGCTGCACCTCTGCTGCCGGAAACCTCGTGTGACGAAATTTACGTCATCGTCTCCGCTCCGCTAGTGTCCGCAGTGCTCAACAGCGGACGACCAAAATTTAGAGCCCAAATTTTGTGACCACGCCGCCTGCCCACAACCTGAACACGTTGAAAAGCCCATGCGCAAGACTTAACATCCCACTCACGAGGTGGCGATATCAGGACAGCATACCAAGACAAAGTAGATGAAGAGAACAACGAGGAAGCGGAAGACGAGAATAAACATACATGAATCATACATAAATACTTCAGCAGCAGCAGCAGCATCTTCATGGAAAAGGAGTGAAAACTGGGAAGTCAAGCAGCAGAAAGCAAGCAGTGTTCCTTCGTTGGTGAAAATCCCGGCGCATCAGCTCACTGGCGCTACCTATCGGGCCGGAGGGAAACTACAAATGATGGTTGTGTGCATGCGTTAACCGCTTGGCCTGGGTAGATGAAAAAAGTGAGCATGAAAAGCGCCGCGTGCGTGCCAGGCTCATCCAAAGCGCACGCGGACCAAAGCGGACTAGAGGGGAAATGCAACATGAATAAGGCTTTAGTGTCCAGCCCCCATACAACTCACTATGTGCCTTTTCCTTTGCCACCTCTCCCTTTACCATGCACCTAGATTCCAAATACTCCAGACTACTTTCTTCATCTCCCTGACTATCCCACTTTTTCTTTGCTAACCTCTTCCTTTGAATACTTTCCTGTACCTCCTCATTCCACCAAGTCTCCTTGTCTTCCTTCCTCTGACCACTGGATACGCCACATACCTTTCTACCCTTTTCCCTCAATACTTTTGCTGTACTTTCCCAGACATCTGGTAATTCTTCCCACTACCCAGAGCCTGTATCAACTCCTTCCTGAACTCTGTGCAACCTTCTTCTTTCTGTAACTTCCCCCACTTAATCTTTGGCTCTGCCTTCCCTCGCATTCTCTTCTTGCTATCTAAAGTCATCTTACAGACTACCATCTGATGCTGTCTAGCTATTACATTCTCCCCTGCCACCACCTTGCAGTCTCCTATCTCTTTCAGACTTCTCCTTCTACATAAGATGTAGTCCACTTGTGTGCACCTTCCTCTACTCTTGTAAGTCACTCTATGTTTCTCTCTTCTTAAAGTATGTGTTCACCACAGCCATTTCCATCCTTTTAGCAAAATCCACAACCATCTGTCCTTCAACATTTCTCTCCTGAAGACCATACCTACCCAGAGCCTCCTCATCACCTCTGTTCCCTTTATCTACATGCCTATTAAAGTCTGCTCCAAACACCACTCCCCCCCCCCCCCCCCGGAACACACAACATTCAACATCACACCTTCGACTTCTAGCTTCAACCTCATGATTCTATCTGACTCCCTCTACCTCCTGAACACTCTTCACATACTCTTCCTTCAAGATTATTCCTACTCCATTTCTCTTCCTATCTACACCATGGTAGAACAATTTAAATCCACCTCCAGTGCTCCTAGCCTTGCTTCCCTTCTATCCGATTTCTTGAACACACAGTATATCTGCCTTTCTTCTCTCCATCATATCAGCCAACTCTCTGCCTTTACCAGTCATAGTCCCTACATTTAAAGTCCCTACTCTCACCTCCACACTTTTACCTTTCCTTTTCTCTCTCTCCCTCCTAACACGCCTTCCTGCTCTCTTCCTCCTCAATCTTTGACCAACAGTAGCCCAATTTCCACCAGCACCCTGTCGGTTAACAGCACCGGTGGTGGTCGTTAACTCGGGCCTCGACCAATCCGGTATGAAGACTCCTTCGACATGATCCACATGTTTGATTTGGCAAAGGTTTTTCGTTGGATGCCTTTCCTGACACAACCCTCTCCACTTACCCAAGCTTGGGACCGGCACTAGGAGTACACTGGCTTGTGCACCCCCTGTGGCTGGGTTAAATAAACGCTTGCGAACAAAACAGTCAAATAGTTTTAAATTGCATGGATAGTCCTCCGTTTCTCCAGCAGGATGACTTGTGTTTTATGGATTGACAGTTACAGCACAATTCACTAAATTGAATTTAAAACTATTGTCTGAATAATCAAAAACCCTGGTGTTCTCGCTGTTGGTTGGCCACTGTCGAGGGGGAACATCTGCTGCTAAATGTGTGTTTGTTTCTGAATGTGTGTGGTTGTGTACAATAGCCTAAATAGTTATTAGTTTGGTATATACTAAAATGGCGAAGTTCCTTTCTGAATTAGTGCTCCTTTCATCTCCCAAACAGCTGCATTGAAAATTTTCTTTTCATTTTTTCCTGCAGTAATTCTCTCAAACAAGATTCTTCTCATAGTCTCTTTTTCTGCCAAATGAGAAGTTTACCTAACACATCCAGCACTAATCTCAGGACCATTATGGGCCTTGCAAGGATGAAAGAATACCAAGGGAGCTGATGAAAGGCACTGAGGGCTTTCACACCCCCACCTACCCCCAATGCTGTCCATTTTGAGGATGTTTAATTTGATCATTAAGATGCAAAAATGAAAAAAAAAATCTAAATTCTTCTACATGCATTTGAAGAGAGCAGTTTGTGAATCTCTCTAATTCAATATGCAACCTTAAAAACTCACTCCTATAACTTTTACGTGCTCTCAAGTGTGTGTGTGGTGGGGTGACTATGACAGGAAATTAATATTTAAGCACTGAGCCGCAGGTGTAGGAATCGCAACCATTCCTTGAATCTTGAGCACATGATTTATTTACTAGTTTGAGGCTTCAAAGTGGGTTTAAACATCATCATTTTCTCTCTGTGTTCTATTTAATCAGGCGCATCATCCCAACCACCCGTTTTTCTCTCACTTTAGCCTCCATCTGGTTTCCACGCAGCTGCTGTGGGGAAGAGGTTCTCGCTGCAGAGAGAGGATGCCACTGTTTCTCCCTTGCTTGGCGATGCAGATCAGGGTGTGCTAGTTTTCTTTAATCCTCAATTCAGAACCAATATCTACTGAAAAGCACACTCAATAAAAAGGAGGCACATCAGGGGGGCTGGTAGTAGCTGGTAGGTTACATCTTTGTGTGTGAAAGCATTTGCGTTTTCCTGCCTGGACAGGGTGTATGACTTTAGCTAAGTCTTTCAGTGATTATACTTTGATGTTACCTTGAGTGATAGATGAGAGAGTTAGCAGTGAATCAGGGAAGAGTAAAAGGTGATGTTGCTGACACAGTAGTTTGAGACAACGTTCTTCCTCATATTTTTAAGACTTTGCTTCTTCTCGATCTGCACTCCTAAAGCATAAAAGACAATGGCTTCACTTAGATGATGGGAACAGTTAAAAAAAATGCCAATCGTAGCAGAGGGTGGCACTCAAAGGGAGGACTGAATGAGAGTGAAAAAGAGGCATGAAACACATAATGTCAAATTATGCTATATGCATTGCAGTTGGAGGTCACTGCAGCATGCACAAGTGACAGCTCCTACAGAACAAAGCGTGTCAAAACTAGTTCATATTGTGACATGGGCCTATACAAATAGTGCACATTTGCAGAAATGCATAGTGTGACTGACAAACAGATTTGCACCACCCCCAGCATCCTTATGAGGAATTTTAAAAGTGAATATTGTCTTTCATCGTTGCCAGGTTCAAATACTGATGCCGTAGATTTGCATTGGAGTAGACTAGTGGGTTCAGACCAAACAGCAATATAGCACACACCCAGAGTGAGAACCAATATGTAGCATTTTAACATGTTTTCTGTATAAAGTAGGACTGTGGAGAATGTTTGGAGTTTCCGTTTCTTGTCCAATCCAATCCAACTTTATTTATAAAGCACATTGACAACTCAGAGTTGGGTCCAGGAAGCAGAGTCGCAGTCTTACACATCTCTCTGCAGCTCCTCTTCATCCGCCACCCCTCAACTTAGCCCTGTCTTCCCCATCAGAGAATCATTGTCTGCTCCCTCCAAAGTAAATAAAAATATAATGGATAAGCATCCCAAAGTGATTAAACAAAAAGTTGGTAAAACTCAAATTAAACATGAAGCCTCTAAATTGAATGATTTGGCCTCTGTTCCTCCTCATAATTTAGAAATTAAATGCGGTTTGTAAAATATTAGGTCTCTAACTCCCAAGTCTCTGCTAATCCATGATCTGTTAATTGATCATCAGATTGATTTAATATCCCTTACAAAGACTTGGTTAGGGCAAGAGGATTATGTTGGTTTAAATGAATCAACTCCATCTGGTTATTTAAGAAGTTCTGGTCGTGGAGGATGAGTAGAAATAATTTACCATTCCAAATTGCTAGTTAATGTAAAGCAAAAAACACATTATCATTCCTTTGAGGGCCTGGTCCTCAGTATTTGGTATTTTAGCAATTTTAGGCTAAACCCAATTTTATTTGCCATAGTTTATCGTCCTCCATCGACCTACTCAGAGTTTTTATCCGAATTTGCCGAATTCTTTGCTGATTTAGTGCTGAAATCAGATAGAATAATTATAGTAGGGGACTTTAATATACATGTAGATGTAGATAGTGAATGCCTTAACCTCTTGCACTTTGGTGTACCGCGGGCGGACACGTCTCTGCGTCCTAGAGCGCACGAGGGCGCACGAGGGCGCTGGGTCCTAGAGCGCACTGAAAAAAAAAGCTGCATTTCCGTTCTTCCGCTACAGACACAGCCGCGAACAGAAAGCCAAAGGAGTGCTTTGATTGGTGTAGATGTGATTGACCTCTCATTCGACTTATAAGAGCCTTGAATTGGGTTTCTGAAACCTTGAAGAACCAATGACTGAAAACCTAGCAAGAAGGACCCGCCTACCAACGGCTGCAAATACAACCAGCCAATTGAAGCACAGAAGTTCGAAAGCTGTTTTGTGTAAGGCTGGGTGACACACAGGCGTTCGCCAGTCTTTTTTTCTTACTACTGTTATTTGTTTTGAAAAATCGTTCACCAAAACCGCAATCATAGAAGCGTAAAACCGCAATAATGGAATTATGGTTTGACCAGGTCGCGTGACCAGAACCACGAGTCCGTAACAAGCGGACCAGCGTCATGTTCTTCTGACAATGAGGAAGAGAAGTTCGCCAGCTACACTGCTGTTGTGGACAGGTAAGTGTTATAAGCTAAATTATTCTTTATCCCTGAAAATTGTAATCCATAGCGATCCGGGTCCGTCATGCTGCGAACGCGCCCCCCCCCCCCCCGCTACTCTTCTGTAGCGGATTGCAGATATATTGCAGATATTTTAGTCCAACTGTGCGTAGTAGACCGCAGCGCACCATCACCGCTTTCCGTCATGTAGCGATGGGCGATGTCATCCTCTGTAGTGGGGGTGGGTGGGAGTTGTTATCTTCTACATTACAAATATTTTAGTATAATTTTTAGTGCACTGTAGGTTATTTTTTCTTGTAAAAAAAAGCCACACATTTTTTACGTGGCATGCTTCTTTGTGTGTGGGGGCTTGTTTGTTCATTCATTCATTCATCAATGAATAAACAACCCCACACACACACACACACACACAGCCCTTCACCTTTCATTAGAGCCCAAGATGAAGCTTCTATATTGAATCATTCAAAAGTTACAGACGTTTTTCCAAACTGTGCCATTTGGCACAATTTGGCACAGTTCAAAAACGCCTGGGAACAACCTAAGAAAAAAGCTGTGTAATATATTCATTTTTTGTGGTATTGTTACAAAATTTTGACCTCAGCTGGATAACACTTGGTTCTACATTTCTGTTGCATTTTCCAGCCAGTATCTGAAGCTGTGTGTTATTTGCAAGCATTTGTATCCAAAAAAACACCCAGGCGAAGTTTATTTTCTTCAAGTTCAGTATGTTTAGATGACTGTTACTCAGTGGCAGGAGCACTTAGAGAGATTATCACTGTTTTGCCAAAAAATTCAAAGTGTTTTCTTTTAAATGAGACCAACCCCATGAAGATGCTGCAAAGGGTTGAAGAACAGCTTTTGATTTACTTTGGGTACATTATTTTTTGGCGTTTTTAGGGAAATTGACCAGAGTGCAAGGGGTTAATATGGCATTTAATTCAATATTAGACTCAATGGGGTTTTCTCAGAAAGTAGGAAATTCTATCCATTATCTCCACCATACGTTGGACCTTGTTCTGACATATGGCATAGAAATAGAAAATCTGGTAGTGTCTCCTCATAACCCTCTACTGGCAGACCATTGTCTGTTAAACTTTGATTTTACTATTTCTGACTATTTGGTTCTTAAAGAAAAATATTACTACAGCAGATGCCTCTCAGATGATGTTGTTACCAAATTTATGCAGATTGTTTCCTCTATGCCATGTGTCAACACAGCAGAAATAAGCTATAGACAGCTTGCTCCTTCTGTAACTGATAGCATGATAGATAGTGTTACAGCTTCTCTGCATCAGACTCTAGACTTGATGGCCCCTTTAAAAAAGAAAAAGTCTAATCAGAGATTTCTAACTCCTTGGTTCAACACAGCAACTCGTAGCTTAAAACAGAAGACTCAGGTTCAGGTTCAGGTTCAGGTTACTTTATTTGTACCCGTAGGTAGATTTGTTTTGCAGTCTGGTGACATCCATATTTACAAGCCACAAATTACATTCAACATAGACACAAACACAAGCACACATGAAGCTGACTATAAACATGATAAAAAATACTCAAGGCTCCATCAATCAGGGTATAAAAAGACAAAGAGATGGGAGAAAAACCAGAGGTAAGAGAGAAGTGTCATATTAAAAGTTAAAAACTAGTCAAAGAGGTTAAAAACTCAAAGGTCTAAAACCCAATAAAATATTTAGAACCCAAGTAACATCCTACAAAAATAAGTAAATATAAAATGGAGTTAATAAATAGGTACCTAAGTTATGTGCAATATATATTGTTACAGCTTGTTCAACTCTTTGACAGCAGCAGGAACAAAGCTGTTTTTGTAGCGCTGGGTTTTACTTTTTGGGACAGCAAACCTCCGTCTTGAGGGAAGAAGCTGAAAGTTGCAGTGCAAAGGGTGGGAGTCATCATTTAAAATGGAGGTAGCCATCCTCTGTACTTGTCTGGTGTACAGGGATGTCAGGCTCAGCTGTGACTCACCAAGCAAACGACTGGACCATCTAACTACTTGATCCAAGGATTTCCTCTGTTTCAGTTTTATCTGATCAAACCATGACACTAAAGAAAAGGATAAAACAGATTCAATAAAAGCCCGATAAAACATTGTCATTATAGTTCGGTCAATTTGGAAGCGTGCAAGTTTTCTCAAGCAATGCAAATGTTGCTGACCCTTTTTGCACACCCTTTCACAGTTCTCTTCAAAGTTTAAATTACTATCAATAATCGTCCCAAGATATTTGTAGGATTATACACATTCGGTGGTCTGGCCTTTTAGTACGGTGACTTTGTGCCTGGGAGTTTTCCTCCTAAAGTCAATAATCATGTCTTTAGTTTTTGTCGTATTCAGCTGCAGGTAGGAATCCTCACACCAGTGAACAAAATCATCAACTACTGGGCCGTGGCCACTCTCACCATCCTGGAGGAGACTGACAATAACTGAGTCATCAGCATACTTTATTATTTTTTTTTTTTTTTTAAATGTGTCTGTTGTCATGTCTGCTCCGACACATGTTTGTGTACAGGATGAAGAGTAGTGGTGACAACACACACCCCTGAGGAGAGCCAGTAGAAGAGCACTTTAGGTCAGACAATGTACCATTGACCCTTACTTTCTGCGTCCTGTTGGTTAAGAAATCCAGAATCCAACCCACCACATTATTGCTCAAATCAAATTGCTGCAGGAGCCTTTCAACTAAGATATGAGGTTGGATTGTATTAAAGGCGGAGGAAAAGTCCACAAATAAAAGCCTGGCATGTGTCCCATTAAAATCCAGATGTCAATTAGACTTGTCAATTAGAAAGAAAATGGCGCTCCACTAATTTAGATGAAATCTATTTAGCTTGGAGAAATCATCTTTAAATTCATAAAAAAAATCTCTTAGAAAAGCTACAACGAGTTATTATTCTGCATTAATAGAAGAGAACAAGAATAATCCCAGGTTTCTTTTCAGCACTGTAGCTAGGCTGATAAAGAGTCAGGACTCTGTCAATCCTAGCATTCCCTTAGAGCTTACTAGTCAGGACTTTATCAACTTTTTCAATAATAAAATTTCATCTATCAGAGATAAAATCAGTCAGATTCTTCCCACCGTTAACTTAAATATAGTAACTACTACAACTCCTTCAACTGATATCTGTTTGGATGAGTTTACTCCAATTGACCTTTTAGAGTTAGACAAAATAATTTCCTCATCCAAGCCTTCAACTTGTCTTTTAGACCCTATTCCTACCAGGTTATTTAAAGAAGTCTTCCTATTTATTGGTAGCTTTATTCTTCAAATAATCAATTTTTCATTAACTTTAGGCCATGCACCGCAGGCTTTTAAAACGGCTGTAATTAAACCCTTACTCAAAAAGCCAACGCTCGATCCAGGAGTTTTAGCTAACTATAGACCAATCTCTAATCTCCCTTTCATTTCAAAAATCTTAGAAAGAGTTGTTGCTACGCAATTATTTGACCACTTGCAGGGAAATGGTTTACTTGAAGAGTTTCAATCTGGGTTTAGAATCCATCATAGTACTGAAACAGCCTTAGTGAAGGTCACTATTGACCTCCTTATTGCATCTGATAATGGACTTGTTTCTGCACTTTTCCTTTTAGACCTTAGTGCAGCTTTTGATACTATTGATAATAATATTCTACTTGATAGATTAGAACACTATGTTGGACTTAATGGAACTTCGTTGCAGTGGTTTAGATCTTATTTATCTGATAGGTTCCAGTTTGTTCATGTCAATAATGAGTTTTCTTCCAACTCAAAGCTCAGTCATGGAGTTCCACAGGGATCTGTGCTAGGCCCTACTCTTTTTAGTTTATATATGCTTCCGTTAAGCAACATTATCAGAAAGCACTGTATACATTTTTATTGTTATGCAGATGACACACAATTATACCTGTCATCAAAGCCAGATGATAGTAATCAATTAGCCAAGTTAGAAGCCTGTCTTAAGGAAATTAAAGCTTGGATGACTTGTAATTTCCTGCTATTAAATTCAGATAAGACTGAAGTCATTCTTGTTGGTTCAAAAAACCTTAGAAATACCTTTCCAAATCAAACTTTTAGTTTGGATGCGGTTACTCTTTCTCTTAATAGCTCTGCGAGGAACCTTGGAGTTATTTTTGATCAAGATCTGTCTTTCAATTCATATATTAAATTTGTTTCTAAGACTGCCTTCTATCATTTGCGTAATATTGCCAAGATTAGGAGCATCTTGTCTCAGAGTGATGCTGAGAAACTGATACACGCTTTTGTTAGCTCTAGATTAGATTATTGTGACTCTTTATTATCAGGTTGTCCTAAAACATCTTTAAAAAGTCTTCAGTTGATCCAAAATGCTGCAGCAAGAGTTTTAACAGGTACTAGAAAGAGAGATCATATCTCTCCGGTTCTGGCCTCCCTTCATTGGCTTCCCATAGACCAGGGGTGCTCATTACGTCGATCACGATCTACTGGTCGATCGCGGAGGTAGTACTGGTCGATCGCAGCGTGACATTAAAAAAAAAAAATATTTGTCAGCCTATGTACTGGTCAATCGCAGCGTGACATTAAAAAAAAATATTTGTCAGCCTATCAAACATCCCGTCACTTGACTGACATACAGGGCAACCATTCAGATGACAACTGAATTTTGACCTTTAGGTCACCGCTCATGCGTAAACAACGGCGCTAAGCACAGCAAAACTTACAAGCTAGTCAGCGAATTACCTCAGATTTTAAGCCCTTGCTTGAGGATTTAACCCAGCAAATGTGGAAGGACATTGGAGATTGTGAGTGTTTCTCACTGCAGTTGGACGAATCTACAGATGTGAGTGACACAGCCCAGATGTGCATTTTCATTCGTATGGTGTTTAGTGATCTCACTGCAAAAGAGGAGCGAATATCGCCCTTTTCACATTCCCCACAATGCAATGCGCAACCAGCAACATCCAGTAGTTTGTTTACACTGGCTCACATGCATACACAGAGACAGAGTTCAAGATACGTCGAAATAAAGCCACAAATCAGGGTTCCAGATGCGTAGTACCTTTCTGTAGTAATCGCCAGATTTTGCTCTCCCAAATTCGCCGAAGATCTGCGTTTTTTTCACCGCTGGGAAACCTATAGTATGATCTTCTTATGCCCTGTTCCTTGTCTGTACCCTGGTGATTACTACAGAAAGGTACTACGCATCTGGAACCCTGATTTGTGGCTTTATTTCGACGTGTATGCATGTGAGCCAGTGTAAACAAACTACCGTTTGTTGCCGGTTGCACATTGCATTGTGGGGAATGTGAAAAGGGCGAATTGACAGCACTTCCCATGAAAGAACAGACACGAGGAGAGGACATATTTCAGACGTTTAAAAACTTTATCGAGAAAACTCAGCTCCCAGTGTACAAATTGGTGTCTGTCACCACAGATGGAGCACCTGCAATGGTTGGGCATGTGAATGGATTTATTGCCAAGTGCAGGCAGGACGATGCGTTCCCAGACTTCTTGAATTACCACTTATTTATGTGAGTCAGCCTTTTCCTACATGAAGATCATTAAGTCCAAATACCGTTCCACCATGACTGATGAACATTTGGAGATGTGCTTGAGGCTGGCTGTCAGCAGCTACTGTCCGGACTATGCATCCCTGGCTGATTCAATTCAGTGCAAGTCATCAAAGTAAACTCAGGTAATTACAAAAAATGTTAATAGTTATTTATTATGTGTGTTGTGCAATATTGGCTTATTCAGTTATGCAAGGTACATCAACATACATTGTACATACAAAGAATCCTTAATACATTTGAAATGTATACATTTATATATAATACATTATATATAAATAATTATATGTTTTGCATTTTTGTAGTGGGTAGATCATTTTGACTTGGTTGTTTTATAAGTAGCTTGCATGCTGAAAAAGTGTGAGCACCCCTGCCATAGAGTTTAGAATTAAGTTTAAAATCCTTCTTCTTACTTACAAAGCTCTAAACAATCAGGCCCCTTTTTATTTAAAAGATCTGATACTACCCTATTATCCTAACAGAGCACTACGCTCCCAAAATACTGGATTACTTGTAATACATAGAATCTCCAAAGGCACAATGGGAGGCAGAGCTTTCAGTTATCAAGCTCCTCTCCTGTGGAACCAGCTGCTAATCTGGATTTGGGAGTCAAACTCGATCTCTGTTTTTAAGAATAGGGGTAAAACCTTCCTTTTTGATATAGCCTACAATTAGGGAGGGATCATGTGTCTCTGAACTCTCCCTTAGTTATGCTGCTAATAGGTTTAGACAGCCGGGGGACCTCCAATAATGCACTGGGCTTCACTCCTTTCTTCACTCTCAATGAATTAGGTTTTTTTTGCTGGTCATCAACATCTGTTTGTTCTCTCCCATAGATTAAGTCCCCATCGTGCTGTTTGCTCTCTACTTGTCTGTTCATCTTCTCTATCCCCTCACTCCCCAGCCAGTCGGAGCAGATGACTGCCCCTCCCTGAAACTGGTTCTGCTGGAGGTTTCTTCCTGTTAAAGGGGAGTTTTTCCTCTCCACCATCGCCAAGCGCTTGCTCACAGGGGATCACCTGATTGCTGGGGTCTTTCTGCAACTGTGGGGGTTTCCCCTATAGTTGAAAATGCTATGAGATGACTGTTGTTGTGAAATGGCTCTATATAAATAAAGTTGAATTGAATTGAATTGAACTTTAAAAACGACGGTTGACACAAAGTGCTGTACATCAATGATAAATAAAATATAAAAACATCAAACAATAAAATACAGCTTAAAAAAAGTACAAAACAGCACAAACAAAACAGTAGTCATACAATAGAGACAATAAGAAACAAATGAAATCAATGTCTCAAACTGGGTCAAAGGCCAGAGAATAAAAATAGGTTTTAAGATGAGTTTTGAAACTGGACAGCGAAGAGGCCTATCTGATGGACAAAGACAGATTGTTCCACAGTTTACGAGGAGCAAGAGAAAAAGATCTGTCCCCTCTGAGCTTCCTCTTTGATTTTGGTATCTCCAGGAGCAGCTGATCAGCTGACCTGAGAGACCGAGCAGGGGTGTAAGGATGAAGGAGCACAGAGAGGTAAGGTGGGGCAAGACCATTTAATGATTTAAAAACAAATAAAAGAATTTTTAAAATGAACCCTAAAATGCACAGGCAGCCAGTGAAGGGAAGCTAAAATGGGTGTAATGTGGTCCCTCTTACGTGTTCCAGTTACAGTAAAAGACTTGCAGCTACATTTTGAACCAACTGGAGACATGAGGGGGCAGCGCGGTGGTGGAGTGGTTAGCACTGCGGCAGCACAGTAACTCACCCTTGGCCAGCGGATCCTGGGTTCGATCCCAGCCCCCGACCAACAGTGATCTGTGTGGAGTTTGCATGTTCTCCCCGTGTCTGCGTGGGTTTACTCCAGGATTTCACCGGTTTCCTCCCACATACCAAAAACATGCAAGTTAGGTTAATTGGCATCAAACTGGTTCAGGTTCAGGTTACTTTATTTGTACCCGTAGGTAGATTTGTTATGCAGAAACAAACTGGGGATTCTAAATTGTCCTTAGGTATGAATGTGAGAGTGAATGGTTGTCTGTCTCTCTGTGTTGGCCCTGCGATGGACTGGCGATCTGTCCAGGGTGTACCCTGCCTCTCGCCCAAAGATGCTAGGATAGGCTCCAGCTCCCCCGCGACCCGAAAAGGATTAAGCGGAAGAAGATGGATGGATAGATGGATGGATGGAGACATGAGAGGGAAGACTGGCTGACTCCAAAATAAAGTGCATTACAGTAATCCAGCTGAGATGTGATGAAGGCATGGATTACTGTTTCAAAGTGCTGCTTTGAAAGGATTGGTTTAACCTTTGCCAACTGCCTTAGATGAAAAAAGCTGGACTTCACTACTGCACCGGTTTGAGGATCTAATTTAAAATCATTGTCCAACTTAAAACCCAGATTAGGAACGGTTATCTTATCAAATCATGCTAAGCGGCCCAAGTCAACAGGAGGGGAGTCACTAGAGCCATTGAGTCCAAACACCATCACTTCAGTCTTATTTTCATTAAAACTTAAGAAGTTTAAAGCCATCCAATCTTTATTGTCATCAAGACATGCAAGAAGTGATTTTAACGCCTCTTTCCGCTTTAATGGTACATCCTGGAATTTCCCCGTTTTGGGACTAATAAAGGCTTATCTTATCTTATCTTACATATATCTTACATATATCTTACATATATCGGCCATGCACACTGTGGAGTTATGGTCTGAGGAGACAATGGACACTCTAAAGGACTGTTTTGAAGCCACTGCCTGAAAGCAGCTCTGTGATCCACATGGTGAGGACATCGATGGCCTCATTCACACCTTCACGGGCTACCTCAGCTTCTGTGTGGACAAATCCGTTCCCACCAAGACCATACGGCGTCACTCAAACAACAAACCCTGGATCAACCCTGAGATAAAAACACTTCTGAGAGAGAAGAAGAGGATCTTCAGGTCGGGGAACAGGGAGATGCTGAAGTCCGTACAGAGGGAGCTGAGGAGAAAGATCAGAGAAGGCAAGGACAGCTTCAGGAAGAAGATGGAGGACAAGCTGCAACAGAGCGACATCAGCGGGGTCTGGAGAAACCTCAAAACCATCTCGGGGCTCCAGAATACCTCCCCCCAGGCCACGGGGGGGCAGGGAGTGGGCGAACAACCTGAATCTGTTTTTCAGTAGATTTGACCAACCGCCCTCCCCCCTGTCTGCACAACAACCACTGCTGCCTCTAAGAAATCAAGTCCTGCTGCCCACTCCCCACTCCACCGACACCCCCCCCCCCACTCCCAACACACAGCCCCCCATCCTGACCCTGACCAAGACCCAGGTGAGGACGGAGCTGAGGAAGATCAAGGCGAGGAAGGCGTTGGGACCGGACGGCATCAGCGCAAAGCTCCTCAAGTCCTGTGCAGACCAGCTGTGTGGGATTGTGACGTATATCTTCAACATGAGCCTGAAACTGGGGAGGGTACCACAGCTGTGGAAAACATCTTGTGTGGTACCTGTACCAAAAACTTCCCACCCCAAAGACCTGAACAGCTACAGACCGGTGGCCTTGACGTCCCACTTGATGAAGACCCTGGAGAGACTGCTCCTTGCTCATCTCCGCCCCCTGGTGGAACCAGCGATGGATCCACTCCAGTTCGCCTACCAGCATGGCATTGGGGTGGAGGATGCGGTGATCTTCCTCCTTCACCGTTCTCTGTCCCACCTGGAGAAGCCCGGGAATATGGTGAGGATCATGTTCTTTGACTTCTCCAGTGCTTTCAACACCATCCAACCGATGATCCTGAAGGACAAGCTGCTGCGCGCAGGGGTGGACCAGCACCTGTCATCATGGATCCTGGACTACCTCACGAACCGGCCTCAGTTTGTGAGAACCCGGGACTGTGTTTCCGACACGATCATCAGTAGCACGGGGGCCCCCCAGGGAACGGTGCTGGCTCCCTTCCTGTTCACTCTTTATACTGCGGACTTCTCACACAACACAACACATTGCCATCTACAGAAGTTCTCTGATGACTCTGCGATCGTTGGTCTCATCTCCAAAGGAGATGAAGCTGAGTACAGAGGGCTTATCCAGGACTTTGTGGACTGGTGCCATCGGAACTGCCTCCAGATCAACGCGAGGAAAACTAAGGAGCTGGTGGTGGACTGCCGCAGGCATGGGCAGCCCCTCACAGCACCAGTAAATATACAGGGAACAGACATCGAGATGGTGACATCCTATAAGTACCTGGGTATTCATCTGAACAATAAACTAGACTGGTCACACAATACTGACGCACTCTACAAGAAGGGACAGCGCAGGCTGTTCCTGCTGAGGAGACTCAGGTCTTTTGGTGTACAAGGGGCGCTGCTGAAGTCATTCTATGACACGGTGGTGGCATCAGCCATCACTTTTGGAGTGGTCTGCTGGGGCAGTGGCATTACTGCAGCCGATAGGAAGAGACTGAACAAACTGATTAAGAAAGCTAGCTCTGTCCTGGGGCAGCGCCTTGATCCGATGGAGGAGATAGGAGAGAGAAGGACGGTGGCTAAACTGTCATCTCTGCTGGAGTCCGAGTTCCACCCTATGCAGGACATACTGGATGCACTGAGGAGCTCATTTAGCAGCAGACTACATCATCCCAGGTGCACAACCGAGAGGTTTCGTAGGTCCTTCCTACCAACGGCTGTCAGACTGTACAACCTAAGCAGGGCTGCTCGCAGAGATAGCAAAAAGACGTAACAAACTAATAGTTTTTTGAATGCAAAAGATGCAATAGACTTACACAATGGTCCTCTCCGGCATACAACTAGGAACATACCGGTCGCTATGGAGGGTGAGAATATGTATGGGCACATAATCATACCATGTAGGATAACTAAATAGACGGTTATGCTGTTTCATCCCACCTAGCAACAATGCTCTGCACTGTGTGTGTTTATATATTTACATATTTATTCCATCTAGCTACAATGCTCAGCACTGGGTGTGTTTATATTTATATATCTATATATTTATTCCATCTAGCTACAATGCTCTGCACTGTGTTTTTATATATCTACATATTATTCCATCTAGCTACATTGCTCCGCACTGTGTGTGTTTATATACTTGCATATTTATTCCACCTAGCTGCAATGCTCCGTACTGTGGGTGTTTATATATTTACATATTTATTCCATCTAGCTACAATGCTCTGCACTGTGTGTTCATATATTCATATATTTATTCCATCCAGCTACAATGCTCTGCACTGTGTGTCTGTGTGTGTGTGTGTGTATATATATATTTTATAGTAATATGTACATATGTATATTAGCTGCTCTTGCTTGCTTGTTTTTTTTCTTGCCTTCTGATTGTTGCTCTGAGTGTTGCTATCCCTGTGCTGTTGCAATCCTGGAATTTCCCCGTTGTGGGACTAATAAAGGCTTATCTTATCTTATCTTATCTTATCTTATCTTATCTGAGTGTCATCAGCGTAACAGTGGAAGAAAATACCATGCTTTCTAAGAATGGAATCCAGTGGAAGCAGACAAAGGGAGAAAAGCAGGGGCCCAAAAATTGAGCCCTGTGGGACCCCACATAACAGGGAAGCAGAGGAAGATTCAAACCCAGCAAGACTTACACACATGGTTCCACCTGTCAAGTAGGATCTGAACCATTCCAGAGCAGTATCATAATTGCCAACTGGGCAGGTCATCATTGCAAAGTACTAGTATCCCCCACACCCAGCCACAAATTGGTTGAAAAACTGTTTCAATGACGGCTTCACCAGTCATATAAAAACACCCAGATTTGGCTGAAAAGTCATCATCATATAGACAGCCAACACCATTCATCTATCTTCTTAACCATTATTGGGCAAGAGGCAGAAAACACCCTGGACAGATCACCAGTCCATCACAACACTTGGTATTCCCAGGTACTCTCCCATTCAAGTAGTAACCAAGCCAGAACCTGCTTAGTTTCTATGATCAGACAAGACCAGGGGTGTCTGGGGACACCTGGAGTCCAAGATGTGAACGTCAATAAAGAAGCAAAAAACAAAAAGAAATTTGCAAAACACACATTCAAATCTTGCTTATTATGTGTACAATACAATAGCACACAGGCTTCAAATTGTTCTAAATATTATTTAACAACCACTATGCCAAATTTGTTTTGTTTTTGCCTTTCAGCTGCTCCCTTTCAGGGTCGCCACAGCATATCATCAACTTATACAGTGGGGCAAAAAAGTATTTAGTCAGCCACCAATTGTGCAAGTTCTCCCACTTAAAAGATGAGAGAGGTCTCCAATTTTCATCATAGGTATACCTCAACTATGAGAGACAAAATGAGAAAAAACAAATCCAGAAAATCACATTGTCTGATTATTAAAGAATTTATTTGCAAATTATGGTGGAAAATAAGTATTTGGTCAATAACAAAAGTTCATCTCAATACTTTGTTATATACCCTTTGTTGGCAATGACAGAGGTCAAACGTTTTCTGTAAGTCTTCACAAGGTTTTCACACACTGTTGCTGGTATTTTGGCCCATTCCTCCATGCAGATCTCCTCTAGAGCAGTGATGTTTTGGGGCTGTCGCTGGGCAACACGGACTTTCAACTCCCTCCAAAGATTTTCTATGGGGTTGAGATCTAGAGACTGGCTAGGCCACTCCAGGACCTTGAAATGCTTCTTACGAAGCCACTCCTTCGTTGCCCGGGCGGTGTGTTTGGGATCAGTGTCATGCTGAGACCCAGCCACGTTTCATCTTCAATGCCCTTGCTGATGGAAGGAGGGTTTCACTCAAAATCTCACGATACATGGCCCCATTCATTCTTTCCTTTACACGGATCAGTCGTCCTGGTCCCTTTGCAGAAAAACAGCCCCAAAGCATGATGTTTCCACCCCCATGCTTCACAGTAGGTATGGTGTTCTTTCTCCTCCAAACACAACAAGTTGAGTTTTTACAATAAAGTTCTATTTTGGTTTCATCTGACCATATGACATTCTCCCAGTCCTCTTCTGGATCATCCAAATGCTGTCTAGCAAACTTCAGACGGGCCTGGACATGTACTGGCTTAAGCAGGGGAACACGTCTGGCACTGCAGGATTTGAGTCCATGGCGGCGTAGTGTGTTACTGATGGTAGCCTTTGTTACTTTGGTCCCAGCTCTCTGCAGGTCATTCACTAGGTCCCCCCGTGTGATTCTGGGATTTTTGCTCACCGTTCTCATGATCATTTTGACCCCACGGGGTGAGATCTTGCGTGGAGCCCCAGATCGAGGGAGATTATCAGTGGTCTTGTATGTCTTCCATTTTCTAATAATTGCTCCCACAGTTGATTTCTTCACACCAAGCTGCTTACCTATTGCAGATTCAGTCTTCCCAGCCTGGTGCAGGTCTACAATTTTGTTTCTGGTGTCCTTTGACAGCTCTTTGGTCTTGGCCATAGTGGAGTTTGGAGTCTGACTGTTTGAGGTTGTGGACAGGTGTCTTTTATACTGATAACGAGTTCAAACAGGTGCCATTAATACAAGTAACGAGTGGAGGACAGAGGAGCCTCTTAAAGAAGAAGTTACAGGTCTGTGAGAGCCAGAAATCTTGCTTGTTTGTAGGTGACCAAATACTTATTTTCCACCATAATTTGCAAATAAATTCTTTAAAAATCCTTCAATGTGATTTTCTGGATTTTTTTTCCTCATTTTGTCTCTCATAGTTGAGGTATACCTATGATGAAAATTGGAGACCTCTCTCATCTTTTAAGTGGGAGAACTTGCACAATTGGTGGCTGACTAAATACTTTTTTGCCCCACTGTATCACGATGATCCGCATGTTGATTTGGCAAGGACTTTTACGCCGGATGTCCTTCCTGACACAACCCTGCCCATTTATCTGGGCTTAGGAATAGCACAGGGAGTACACTGGCTTGTGCACCCCCTGTAGCTGAGAAACCAACTTTCCTTCCTCCTTTCTATTTTTGCTGAGCATCAAACTAGAAGGCAGGACAGGAAGTACCATTTTTATGTGGTCTTTGGTGTGACCCAGCCAGGATTGTATTTATTTATTTTTTTATTTAACCTTTATTTTACCAGGAGGAAAAAAATCTCATTGAGATCAAAGATCTCTTTTACAAGAGGATCTTGGCCAAGACAGGATCTTTGAACCCACAATCTGTGGAGTGGATGCTCTACAACTAGACCACCACTCCGGTAACAACCACTATGCCAAATACCTAACTTTAAAAAGGCTGTTAAAAAATATGCATTTAATAAAGCACTGTTAACAGTCCCAATAGTTGTAAGGTGTACTTGACTTTTGCGAGACAGATCCCCACTACTGTCACCAAATGTCAAAAACTATTTTGAGGATAAATTTGGGCTAAACCCTGTGGACTAAACAGCCCAGACTTTTTTATGGTCAGGCACAGCCCAATTTTCAACAACTATTTTCTGGTTAAATATGGTCAGTATTAGATGGAATGCAGCCCAATTTTTGGGCTAAGTTAAGGCTTGGACCAACTTGTGCTGGGGAGGCAGTTTTTGATCCAGTTTTATATATCTGAAGGTAAGATGTTGTTTAAGCTAAGACAGTGCTCTATTGTGACACAAATCCTTAAAAACTAGTTAAAACCACAACCTCTTTGTTGTGCCTTCAAACTATTTATGACAGATCAAATATGTTTTCTCTAGTCCCTGATTAACCAGCATATAAAAACAAATTTTCACAAAACAAAGATAGGAAACTGAGAGTTATTCCACTAGAATTTGACAGAAGTAATGCTCACAAACAGTGCCTGTCAACGGGTGTTGACAGAAGTGTATTTCTTTAGGTCATCTTCTAAAAATGCCCGCTGTTAAGCTAAGCATATCATAGAAAAGGTGTCACCTTAGCCTAGGGTTGCTAAAAGCTCCTCAGAATGATGCACGTAGTTTGTTTCAATTGCCTTATACTGACATTTTATAATCCCCATTGCTTTTTCCACACAGATATTTTCTTTATAGCCTTTACTTTGCTCAGTCAGATGCTTCTGCACAATGTTAATCCACATCTTACTAAGGTGGCAAGTATTAAATATGACCCTCCTGTTAGCTGTGATCTGTGCCAGAGACAATCAATACACCCCCACCATCTTTGTTTTTATATATTCTGAGTGTTTCTTTTGCTTTTTCTCTCAGATTATCTTTGAGGCAACAACCAAACTTCTTCAGTTCTCTCATCTAGCACCAGTACCCCATGGAGCACTTCACAAGTTAACACGTTAAGAGTGCTCTTATTACTTTTTTGGGGTGAAAAGTAATGTGTTAATTTTGCTATTAAAGTAATCTGTTAATTTATTTTCCTGTTCTGAAAGATCTGACAAATTTGTAGTGTTTCTGTCTATGACTACTTTCAGAACAAAACTAGCAAGCTAAAATCATGGGTTTCATTTACACCTAAACAACCCTGGATAACTTTTTTAAACTGGCAGCAGACCAGGGTCTGATCCCCTGCATATCGGCTTGTGTTTCTCCGGTGTGTCAAGTTTGATGTCCTCACACCGCTGATGTCACACAGAAGCTATGGTCAGCCTGGAAGCTGGCCAAATGGTTGTTATCTACATTTTTACAAGTCTTGTAATTTTGTTGCTCTATTACGTTCAGCACAGATCAGAGATTGCATTCACTGTTAGTTGTCCTTCATTTTTAATGGACAGGGTTGTATAATGTCTACGATAATATTAAGCTTCTGCCCATCATTTTAACTTTCATATAGGCACTAAAAAGCCTTCATTTTCATTCAAACTTTCATTTTAATCATATGATCATTTAATCATTTTAATTAATACAGGACAAGCATACAGATTCCGCATGGATTTATTTTTTTCAGTGAATGGAACAGACACTGTGTGCATGTGTCA
This sequence comes from Pholidichthys leucotaenia, assembly GCA_020510985.1. Classification (NCBI taxonomy): domain Eukaryota; kingdom Metazoa; phylum Chordata; class Actinopteri; order Cichliformes; family Pholidichthyidae; genus Pholidichthys; species Pholidichthys leucotaenia. The sequence continues at coordinate 49,216,639 of CM035844.1, forward strand.
CTTTTTGTGATCAGCACCACTCACAGCAGATTTACTTTTTTAGAAGAATGAGGATCCCAGGAGTGGAGGATCACACCATGCATACTGGTGCAAATCCAACAGGGAGGCTACCCCAGGTCAAACCGACATGTCACCCCCTTTGTCCCTTGCAGCGCCAGCTGGTCATGGCTACAGTGGCTGGTGACTGTTGCAACCACATTCAATACTGAGAGGACTGACTGAAAAGAGAAGCTCTTAAAAGAAACTTTTCACACTCAGCTGCTGTGATATTTTAGCACACATGGCTGTCTGCTGCATTTGTAATAATAATAATAATACAATTTCTCAGCCTTCAGATTCCTTTCCATTTTCTTGAATTTGGCCAGTTTGAAAGGTACTTATGACTAGTGAGTAATATGTTGCTGTAATGCCAGTTTTGCAGTAATTGTTATGTAATGAAATTACTTTTTCAAATTAAGTAACGTCTTTGCAATTACTGAAATTTTAACAGGCCCGTTACTTGTTATTTTTATTTTATATAACACTGACAAATGCACAAACGTACCCTATCATACAGTGATACGCAGCCGTCATTCGACGTGACCTGTCACAAAGAGTGTGAATCAGTTTGACAGTGACCGACAGGCAGCGAGTTTCTTCTTGTGGAAATGGGTCATTCTTGATTTTTAGTTTTAGCTAGTTTAGTTTAGTGTGCTTAGCTTTTTTGGGTAATTCCTTTTCTATTTTCTTTACTATTCTATTATGTTGTGGGTATTTCTCTTTGGTCTGTTTACTGTATGTCATGCTGCTGTTGTAGTAAAATTTCCCAGTTTGGGATCACTAAAGTACATCTACCTGTCTATATTACTTTTTCTTTTCTCAAGGTTACAGACAATAATATATTGGTATAAGGGGTCTGTACTTACACAGTGCTTTTTCTAATCACAAAGACCACTCAAAGTGCTTACATAAGCGTAAGTCCAATTACCCTCTCAAGGCCTATCAGAGACTGATACCTAGGGATAATTTGGAATCACACCAAACATGTATGTCTTTGGATTGAGGGACGAAACCGGAGTCCCCAGAGTAAACCCACACAGCACAGGGAGAACATGCAAACTCCCCACAGAAAGGTTCCCACCCCTGCCAGCCTGGGGATTCAAACCTGGAACCATCTAGCTGTGAGGCAACAGTACTAACCACTGTACCACTGTGCTGGTGAGTTGTAAACTGTATGCTGGCGTGAAGACCTACTCCACATCAAAAAACAGTAATTCAAATCTTCAGAAGCACCTGATTAAGCAACATGCTAATCGCCAAGGAAAGACTCACTACGCTAGCACTGCTGATGATGGAGCCACTTCACCTAAAGAGCTGGGTGGATTTAGAACCCAGATATGCATCTGGACAGTATGTGGCCCAGCAAGAATTAAATTGACTGATTGCCAGATAGGGCAGCAAAGATATGCTATCATTGTCAAGACTTGAGTCAGTTGCCTCCAGACGGCTGATTAGCAAAATGCCAGTGACAACTAAAGAATGTCAGCCACTGCAGAAAAACATTTTCCACCTATCCAGATGAAGATTATTCAAAAATGGTTTTTGATCTCCATTTAGACTGGGCATGAGTTTTCTTTGGATGACTGCACATTGGATTAACCCATACCATACAGGTAAGATAAACATGAACAGTCGTCATGTCCCACACACTGACACGTGCTCAGCAATACCAAACAAGACAGTATGTCCATTCATCCATCTTCTACCACTTATCCGGTGATCCAGGTCACAGAAGCAGCAGTCTAAGCAGAGAAGACATAGCATCATGATCCCTCCTGCAGGTGGTGAGCCCACTGCAGGGTGGACCCATGTGGCTCATTGTGTATCCTGGATCCTTGTTGTAGCTTTCCCATGGGGAACCGCTGGACCATTCTTCGTCTAGCCCTATTTACCATGCAATGTTCACAACTGCCACTGAGCATGTTTTTGCTTCATGTAGCAAATGTTGTCATCTAATTCCAGTAGTCAAAGTATACGTATAATGGCACTGAATGTTCTTGGCTCACAAACTGCTGAAGAAAACTGCACCGATATAAAAGCAAAAAAAGTCACAGTCTTTAGGCCTTACTGTGTTTGTTACCACATTCCACTGGTATCAAAAATTGGCACTTGGTGCTTGGAAGGACATCACTGTCCACTGTCCAAAACAAGCTGGAAAAAGCCCTGGTTTTCTGTTAGCCATTGTTAGCAGTGCTGAAAACTAGAAAGCGCCCAGAAAGTGCAACTTCTGCCAAGGCATTTAATTTTCTCCTTTATATTTCAATTCTCATTAACAGATTTTTTGGAACAACATTATGTCAAAAAAGTTATTGTTTTGTTTTGTTTTTTAAGACAAACATGAATTTACATAGTTATTCCTGTTCTCAAGAATAGCAGATGACAGCAACATAACTGTCAGCTGCCCACCAAACATGGAGGCAAGAGACTGTATTGTTAGCAGAAGTGCTTTATTGCCGTTTTTTCCCCCTGAATGTCAGATGGAGATGAAAGTGTTTTGCTGTGTGTTTGATTAATATTTGACTCACTTTAAACTCGACTGGGCCATCATGACTAGAGAAGTGCTGTGTGTGAGATGCTGCCAGTATTTTGCACAGAAAAGAAAAAGAAGAATGACTCAGACAAAAAGAAGAAGAAATGACTGTGGACATGTTTGCAGTTTTATCAAAGAGGATGGCTGTCAGTTCTTCAAAGAAAACTTAAAGATGCCAAGACAGTTACCCTATATGTATTCTAAACGCTACCTCACATTACTAGGTTCCACATATGTAAACAGAAGGTGAAAATAGTTGTCCCTCCACGCTTGCTCCCCTCCTTCCGCACCAGGATTGGGGCCTGGTGGGCAGCCTGGGGTTTAGTGTTGGCATCCCGTCCCAGGGGCACTGCTGGTCTTGTGGTGGTGCTTCAGGGGTTATGTGTGTGTGGTTATATGACTGGATGGGTGACGGGTTGAGGGAGGGAGAGGTTTGTTTGTTTGTTTGCGTGCGTGCATGACTGGGTTGCAGTCAGGAGGTGCTGGACAGGTGTAGTACCTCCTAGCCTCCTTGGGGTTTAGCTTTTCCCCTATGGCTCCCTGCTGCCTCCCGTGGGCATGGGTGCCTGGTAGCTCCCAGGGTGCGTGTCTGGAGCCCTTTCTTTGTGTTTCTTTCTCTCCCTCCCCAACCCCACGCCAACCACTTCATTTCCCCTCACCTAATTCCCCCATTCCCCCATCAGGTCCAGCATAACTAAAACAATTTAAATAAAGTATTAAAGTTATTATTCAGCAAGGGGATCCTATAAATACTGTTTATATACAGTATACTACATATAAAATATATGCAGAGCTCCTTTTGGCAAAGTAAATGTGTTAGGCACAACAAGGCAATCAACAACCCGATCTCAGCTGGACAGGACATGATAAAAAAAAATTCAGAATAATCTTGTCTCTGTAAATGGCTGTGGCAATGGTTCCCACAAATGCTTGCACTTTGTGTTTCCCTGAATTTTTTTGTCCATTTTTTGTACAAGTAGCTTGTGTCCCTGGTAACTGTTACTTGATTTCATCTTAGGATTGGTAGTATGATGGCCAGCCCTGCACCTGCAGTACTTGGGATAATATACTTTGATGGCACAAAGGAGACAGAGTCTAAAGAGAAATTACCTCAGTGGATCCTGACCTTCTGTCACAGATAAGTATTAGTTATCCACAGCAGTCATTTTTGCTTCTTTGTACTTGTGTATCAGAACATTAATCTTCTGTCTTCTACCTGAGAATATAGGGACAAGAGTATTAGCAAGTGGATTTCTAAAATTAGGTATCATTCTTTCACCTCAATTATTCAAACATGACTGCTTTTATAAAAAAGAAAAAGTACACCATTTGATCATGCATATTAAAAATGATTTTGAGGCAACCAGTGAATATTAATGTTATAACTTTGTCTAAACTAAGACCACAATGATGACCTAAAAAGAGGTGAAGGGTATGATCCTCTTGGCCATCTTTTTTGCTCTCATTCTGTCTTTGTTACCGCGCCACATGTATACAGTGCAACCCTGAAGCTTCTTCAGGAAGCAATGGAGCCTTGCCTTGTATAACTTTGCTTTTATGGTAACTGTATCCCATGGGAACTATTTTGCATAGCATCACTTGTGTGGATTTATTCAACACAGACCTCTGCTCGAAGACAGCCACAAAACAAGTCTTCCCCCCCCCCCACCTTCTTCTTCAAATAATCACCCAAAATAATCACATATATAGCCAAGCAACAGCTTCCCATGAAAGATGAGAGGATGGATTTGATGAGCCTTATAAACCCTTGAGTGGCTGGTATTGATGTCATCTATATTCATCCTGGCTTGTTTCAGATACCTTGACTGGATCAGGAAATGTCATTGTATTTCATTAGCATTTATTCATGAGTGAGCTATGAGCAGCCACAGACACGGCACCTACCTCTGGCTTACAAGGGATAATGGTGCCACCAAGAGGATGTTGTGTAAATTTCAGGTTCCTGATTGAAGTGGAAGAACAGAAAGGGCAACCAACCAATACAGGTGCAGCTCAATAATTTAGAATGTCATCAAAAAGTTGATTTATTTCAGTAACTCAATTTTAAAAAAAAATGAAACTCCTATATTTCATTACACACAGAGTGATATACTGTATTTCAAGTGTTAACTTCTTTTAATCTTGATAGTTATGGCTTATAGCTCATGAAAACCCCAAATTCGGTTTCCCAAAAATTTAGAATATTACATAAAATTAATTTTTAAAAAAAAGATTTTTAATAGAAATGTTGGCTGAATGAAAAGTTTGTCCATGCACACACTCAATACTTGGTCAGGGCTCCTTTTACTTGAATTACTGCATCAGTGTGGCATGGCATGGAAGTGATCAGCCTGTGGCACTGCTGAGGTGTTATGGAGTTGCTTCAATAGCGACCTTCAGCTCGACTGCATTGTTGAGTCTGGTGTCGCTCATCTTGCTCTTGACAATACAACTTAGATTCTCTATGGGCTTTTGGTCAGGGGAGTTTGCTGGCCAAAAAAGCGCAGTGATACCATGGTCATGAAAACAGGTATTGGTACTTTTGGCAGTGTGGGCAGGTGCTAAGTCCTGATGGAGAATGAAATCAGCATCTCCATAAAGCTTGTCAGCAGAGGGAGGCATGAAGTGCTCTAAAATTTCCTGGTAGACGACTGCGCTGACTTTGGCCTTGATAAAACACAGTGGACAAACACCAACAGATGATGTGGCTCCCAAAATCAGGTACCAAGTCCTATTATTTGGAAATTAAAGTCCTAGAGTCTGTAGAAAGAGTGGAGAGGCACAGAAACCAGGTTGTTTGAGGTCCACTGTGAAGTTTCCACAGTCAGTAATGATTTGGGGAGCCATGTCATCTGCTGGTCTTGGTTCACTGTGTGCTATCAAGTCCAAAGCCAGTGCAACCGCCTACCAAGACATTTTAGAGCACTTCATGCTTCCCTCTGCTGACAAGCTTTATGAAGATACTGATTTAATTTTCCACCAGGACTTGCACCTGCCCACACTGCCAAAAGTAACAGTACCTGGTTTACTGACCATATCCATGATATGCTCAAGTTTTAAAAGGTATGACTGGGATGGTTAGGTGACAGGTGATGATGAGTAGGCATTACAACTATGTAATGTGGCAGTACTTCACTAAAATTAACTGTGTATTGTTGTAATTTTTATAAATATTTCATATTGCATATATTTTTGCACTTCTTGAAAAACTTGATTTAGATAGAAATGCACAAAAATTCCAATGTACCTGTATTGCAATATAAGATAAGATAAGATAAGATAAGATAAGATAAGATAAGATAAGCCTTTATTAGTCCCACAACGGGGAAATTCCAGGATTGCAACAGCACAGGGATAGCAACACTCAGAGCAACAATCAGAAGGCAAGAAAAAAAACAAGCAAGCAAGAGCAGCTAATATACATATGTACATATTACTATAAGATATATATATACACACACACACACAGACACACAGTGCAGAGCATTGTAGCTGGATGGAATAAATATATGAATATATGAACACACAGTGCAGAGCATTGTAGCTAGATGGAATAAATATGTAAATATATAAACACCCACAGTACGGAGCATTGCAGCTAGGTGGAATAAATATGCAAGTATATAAACACACACAGTGCGGAGCAATGTAGCTAGATGGAATAATATGTAGATATATAAAAACACAGTGCGGAGCATTGTAGCTAGATGGAATAAATATATAGATATATAAATATAAACACACCCAGTGCTGAGCATTGTAGCTAGATGGAATAAATATGTAAATATATAAACACACACAGTGCAGAGCATTGTTGCTAGATGGGATGAAACAGCATAACCGACTACTTAGTTATCCTACATGGTATGATTATGTGCCCATACATATTCTCACCCTCCATAGCGACCGGTATGTTCCTAGTTGTATGCCGGAGAGGACCATTGTGTAAGTCTATTGCATCTTTTGCATTCAAAAAACTATTAGTTTGTTACGTCTTTTTGCTATCTCTGCGAGCAGCCCTGCTTAGGTTGTACAGTCTGACAGTCGTTGGTAGGAAGGACCTACGAAACCTCTCGGTTGTGCACCTGGGATGATGTAGTCTGCTGCTAAATGAGCTCCTCAGTGCATCCAGTATGTCCTGCATAGGGTGGAACTCGGACTCCAGCAGAGATGACAGTTTAGCCACCGTCCTTCTCTCTCCTATCTCCTCCATCGGATCAAGGCGCTGCCCCAGGACAGAGCTAGCTTTCTTAATCAGTTTGTTCAGTCTCTTCCTATCGGCTGCAGTAATGCCACTGCCCCAGCAGACCACTCCAAAAGTGATGGCTGATGCCACCACCGTGTCATAGAATGACTTCAGCAGCGCCCCTTGTACACCAAAAGACCTGAGTCTCCTCAGCAGGAACAGCCTGCGCTGTCCCTTCTTGTAGAGTGCGTCAGTATTGTGTGACCAGTCTAGTTTATTGTTCAGATGAACACCCAGGTACTTATAGGATGTCACCATCTCGATGTCTGTTCCCTGTATATTTACTGGTGCTGTGAGGGACTGCCCATGCCTGCGGCAGTCCACCACCAGCTCCTTAGTTTTCCTCACGTTGATCTGGAGGCAGTTCCGATGGCACCAGTCCACGAAGTCCTGGATAAGCCCTCTGTACTCAGCTTCATCTCCGTTGGAGATGAGACCAACGATCGCAGAGTCATCAGAGAACTTCTGTAGATGGCAGTGTGTTGTGTTGTGTGAGAAGTCCGCAGTATAAAGAGTGAACAGGAAGGGAGCCAGCACCGTTCCCTGGGGGGCCCCCGTGCTACTGATGATCGTGTCGGAAACACAGTCCCGGGTTCTCACAAACTGAGGCCGGTTCGTGAGGTAGTCCAGGATCCATGATGACAGGTGCTGGTCCACCCCTGCGCGCAGCAGCTTGTCCTTCAGGATCATCGGTTGGATGGTGTTGAAAGCACTGGAGAAGTCAAAGAACATGATCCTCACCATATTCCCAGGCTTCTCCAGGTGGGACAGAGAACGGTGAAGGAGGAAGATCACCGCATCCTCCACCCCAATGCCATGCTGGTAGGCGAACTGGAGTGGATCCATCGCTGGTTCCACCAGGGGGCGGAGATGAGCAAGGAGCAGTCTCTCCAGGGTCTTCATCAAGTGGGACGTCAAGGCCACCGGTCTGTAGCTGTTCAGGTCTTTGGGGTGGGAAGTTTTTGGTACAGGTACCACACAAGATGTTTTCCACAGCTGTGGTACCCTCCCCAGTTTCAGGCTCATGTTGAAGATATACGTCACAATCCCACACAGCTGGTCTGCACAGGACTTGAGGAGCTTTGCACTGATGCCGTCCGGTCCCGACGCCTTCCTCGCCTTGATCTTCCTCAGCTCCGTCCTCACCTGGGTCTTGGTCAGGGTCAGGATGGGGGGCTGTGTGTTGGGAGTGGGGGGGGGGGGTGTCGGTGGAGTGGGGAGTGGGCAGCAGGACTTGATTTCTTAGAGGCAGCAGTGGTTGTTGTGCAGACAGGGGGGAGGGCGGTTGGTCAAATCTATTGAAAAACAGATTCAGGTTGTTCGCCCACTCCCTGCCCCCCGTGGCCTGGGGGGAGGTATTCTGGAGCCCCGAGATGGTTTTGAGGTTTCTCCAGACCCCGCTGATGTCGCTCTGTTGCAGCTTGTCCTCCATCTTCTTCCTGAAGCTGTCCTTGCCTTATATACCTGTACATAAGGCAGTAAACTCTATTCTATACTCTACAGAAAGGATCCTCTATTCTAAAATACTGTGATGTAATATTTGTCAGCTTTACAGTTTCAAGAAAAGCAGCGCAGCACATTTGTTGCTATCCATGCTATCCATTTGTTTGAAGCATATTAAACTTTACACTGTTCAGCAACAACATTATGAGCTGTCACCAAAGATTAATTAAACATTTATGCTGAAACACTAGTTTCTCTGAAAATAATATTAGAGCCCAGATTTTGTCATTTGAAAAGTTTTGTGTTGACCTAGATTATTTCCTACAGCCAAAGCCAGTTTTGAAACCCCTGCATTGCAAAAGAAATAGCAAGCTTCTTCAGGAGAAAACAAGTGTGCTGCAGCCATGGAGACAAGCAAGAGAACTGGACCAGAGACGATTTCTACCCAACCTAAAAACATTGCAAAGTATGTATTAGCAGACCAATTTACTGTGTAAAAATCATCATCACTTGCCATTTTTGGGCTATAACTCCCACTGGTTCATGTACATTCTCAGTCCTGTTCTCAACTGGGTAACCAACCTGACTCTGGTCAGGAGAAGGGGAGTAGCACTTTCCAGTATTTTCAATTTGGAGTGCAGTAACATTTTAAAATGCTACCTGTCTGGATTACCATACAGTACGTTCCTTTGAAACCTCTGTTAGATGAAGTAGATAATATTGGTATTCTTATCTAAAAGTGCCATGTTCACCTACTTTCATATGGATTTCACTTCAAAAATATACCAGCCTGCAAAGGATTGTTGCAGAAAAAGCAAACTCAATCTTGAGGGCAACTATAATGATTTAACTACTGGCTAATGCAGTCACAAGGTAATAAAGAAAAACATCCAAACCACCCAAGCTTTATCGGCAGAATGCTCTCACACCTCTCATTAAAACAGGATAAGAATATGTTCTATGCGTCTTTGGATACTGTCATGCCATGACAAGGAGAAAGGCTTTGGAATATTATAACTGAAATGCTATCATTAATAATGAGATATTTATCTCCAATTATGGTTTTATGGCAAACGGTCATCTTGTTGTTAATTAATTACAACATATCACTCTGGCTTCATCTGTGGTGACACTTTAATTTCAGCAGTTATTATCACTACCACACTGTCGACTACACGTGTCTCAGTAATGGCTCTATAATGACCCTCACTAACGGCAGCTCACATGTCTGGCATTGAACTGAACATTGTTGTAGTCAAGAATGCATCTGTTCCTAGGATAGAAATATGCTCCTCTCAACACTTCCATTGCCCATAATGTGCATTACATCCCGCCACACATACTGTTGCAATCACATGCAATTTCGGAGGTACACGTTCAGATCGTTCATCTTCCCCCCGACTATTTTTCAAAAAGCTGTTGTCAAGTACGTAGTTAAGTGAAAGAAGTAGCCCAGACACAATGAAGGGTGAATGAAAGTGAGATAAAATGAAAGAAGGCAATTTTAAGATATTGGCAAGAAGAGAGGAAAAGTCTATCAACAGTTTCAAACAGGTTTAATTTATCATCGCAGGCAGTTTTCACAGTAGAATGAGCCCAGGCCTCAAATAACATAAAAGGTTCTTCTGTTGTATTCTTGCTTTCACAGTAATTCATGGCAGCACAACCAGGGCCAGTATAGGTTAATAAATGCCTACAGCCTATACAAATAAATTGTTGAAATATTCTCAAATAGCAAGATTTTAATTCTTCCTTCACAACACAGCCTCCAGATTATGCATAGCTCAATAATTCTATCAAAACGATGTAAAAAGATGTATTTCCTATTTTATTATTGTTTTATTGCATATTAATCACAGTTTTAGAGGGAAAAAATGGGCTCTCAAAATGTCTACATGATTGCTTGAGGATAGGCTTGGGCAGTATCACCATCACATTAAAAAGGCATTATTTTTAATACTTTCATAAAAAAGAGAAATAAAGACACTGTATTTGTATTATTAGATGCGGTGTTGTTTAATGCACTGCAGTACATGTCATAAAAGACTCCCATTAGAGCTGAGCAGGCAGTTGAGGCCTATGAACTGTGAAAAATGGCAATTGCCACTAGTAAGGAAAGGTGTAATAGTGCAGGTGTGTTCAGGTCGATAAGTCATCCAACATTGATACAACTGTATGAAGCTGGAAAGCTAGAAAACTATGGCTACAGAAACTAATACTCCAAAACACCGCACTTCTGTTAGGCCTACCACTGACTGAGGAACAAGGGGAAGAAGTAAATTTGAAATCCCATTTTATAAACAGAAATTAAAGTGTACTAATATGAAATGTATATTAACAGGAAGCATAACTTAGCTGAGCTAACATCAGCTTCTTTCTCTCCTTGTAGTTTTACAGGTAGCACTTAAAATGCCTTAACAGCAGCTCATAGCTCCAATTGCCAAAGAGACACACTCTGTTTTGAATTGAACTACAGTGGTGTGAAAAAGTGATTGCCCCCTAAACCTAATAACTGGGCCACCCTTAGCACCAACAACTGCAATCAAGCATTTGCAATAACTGGCAATGAGTCTTTTACAGCGTTGTGGAGGAATTTTGGCACATTCATCTTTGCAGAATTGTTGTAATTCAGCCACATTGCCGGGCTGGAGTAAGGCGGAGGACAAAAAATATAAGGTACAGACCCTCCCTTCCATCTATTGTCATGGGGAATGTACAGTCGTTACTGGGAAAGGTAGATGAGCTAGCGGCTATCTCCCGCTACGATAGCATATACCGGGAATGCTCTCTCCTTTTGTTTTCCGAGACGTGGCTAACTGAACTAGCAGCAGATGCTAACATTGAGCTGGAGGGTTTCCACACGATACGGGCAGACCGAACACCAGACAGTGGCAAAGCAAGGGGCGGTGGAGTGATAATGTATGTTAACAACAACTGGTGCAGACCGGGACATATTTTTTTTTTTTTGTTTTTTTTGTTACTTATTTGTACCCGTAGGTAGACTTGGTTTGCAGTCTGGTGACAAGCCACCGGCTACTGGTCGCTGCGTGCGCGAGCGCCCTAAACCTACATGTTTTTGGTGTGCGGGAGGAAACCGGAGAAATCCCGGAGTAAACCCGCGCAACACGGGGAGAACATGCAAACTCCACACAGCTCACTGTTGGTTGGGGGCTGGGATCGAACCCACGATCTCATGATCCCCGCGGTCCCCCGGCCGAGGGTAAAACTGTGCTGCCACAGTGCTAAACCACTGCGCCACCGTGCAGCCCATCACTGTTAAACAACGACACTGCAGCAAAGACATTGAGTTGCTAGCTGTTAGCATGCGGCCTACATATCTCCCGAGGGAATACTCACACGTGATCTGCATTGTTGTTTATGCAAATCAGACGGCGAACGCTGGGACAGCGCGTGACGTCATCCATTCAGTAACCGACAGGCTGCAGACAGAACACCCAGATGCTCTTCTCCTCATCTCAGGCGATTTCAACCATGTTTCACTATCTCCCATTCTACCCACGTTTACCCAGTATGTCACATGCCACACTAGAGATAATAAAACACTGGACTTATTCTACGCAAACACTAAGGAGGCATACACCTCATTACAACTCCCCCCACTCGGGAGATCGGATCACAACTTGGTTCATTTCCGGCCGGTGTACAAACCCCTAGTGCACAGACAACCTCCGGCCATGCGCACAGTGAAGTTATGGTCTGAGGAGGCAATGGACACTCTAAAGGGCTGTTTTGAAACCACCACCTGGGAGCAGCTCTGCGATCCACATGGTGAGGACATCGATGGCCTCACTCACACCATCATGGACCACATCAGCTTCTGTGTGGACGACACCATTCCCACCAAGACCATACGGTGTTGCTCAAACAACAAACCCTGGATCAACCCTGAGATAAAAACACTTATGAGAGAGAAGAAGAGGATCTTCAGGTCAGGGAACAGGGAGATGCTGAAGTCCGTACAGAGGGAGCTGAGGAGAAAGATCAGAGAAGGCAAGGACAGCTTCAGGAAGAAGATGGAGGACAAGCTGCAACAGAGCGACATCAGCGGGGTCTGGAGAAACCTTAAAACCATCTCTGGGCTCCAGAATACCTCCCCCCAGGCCACGGGGGGCAGGGAGTGGGCGAACAATCTGAATCTGTTTTTCAATAGGTTTGACCAACCGCCCTCCCCCCTGACTGCACAACAATCACTGCTGCCTCTAAAGACATCAAGTCCTGCTGCCCACTCCCCACTCAACCAGCACCCCCCCCCCAACTCTCAACACACAGCCCCCAAACCTGACCCTGACCAAGACCCAGGTGAGGACGGAGCTGAGGAAGATCAAGGCGAGGAAGGCATCGGGACCGGACAGCATCAGCGCAAAGCTCCTCAAGTCCTGTGCAGACCAGCTGTGTGGGATTGTGGCGTACATCTTCAACCTGAGCCTGAAGCTGGGGAGGGTACCACAGCTGTGGAAAACATCTTGTGTGGTACCTGTACCAAAAACTTCCCACCCCAAAGACCTGAACAGCTACAGACCGGTGGCCTTGACGTCCCACATGATGAAGACCCTGGAGAGACTGCTCCTAGCTCACCTCTGCCCCCTGGTGGGACCAGCGATGGATCCACTCTAATTCGCCTACCAGCATGGCATTGGGGTGGAGGATGCGGTGATCTTCCTCCTTCACCATTCTCTGTCCCACCTGGAGAAGCCCGGGAATGCGGTGAGGATCATGTTCTTTGACTTCTCCAGTGCTTTCAACACCATCCAACCGATGATCCTGAAGGACAAGCTGCTGTGCGCAGGGGTGGACCAGCACCTGTCATCATGGATCCTGGACTACCTCACAAACTGGCCTCAGTTTGTGAGAACCCGGGACTGTGTGTCCGACACGATCGTCGGTAGCACGGGGGCCCCCCAGGGAACGGTTTTGGCTCCCTTCCTGTTCACCCTTTATACTGCGGACTTCTCACACAACACAACACACTGCCATCTACAGAAGTTCTCTGATGACTCTGCGATCGTTGGCCTCATCTCCAATGGAGATGATGCTGAGTACAGAGGGCTTATCCAGGACTTCGTGGACTGGTGCCATCGGAACTGCCTCCAGATCAACGCGAGGAAAACTAAGGAGCTGGTGGTGGACTGCCGCAGGCAAGGACAACCCCTCACAGCACCAGTAAATATACAGGGAACAGACATCGAGATGGTGACATCCTACAAGTACCTGGGTGTTCATTTGAACAATAAACTAGACTGGTCACACAATACTGACGCACTCTACAAGAAGGGACAGCGCAGGCTGTTCCTACTGAGGAGACTCAGGTCTTTTGGTGTACAAGGGGCGCTGCTGAAGACATTCTATGACACGGTGGTGGCATCAGCCGTCACTTTTGGAGTGGTCTGCTGGGGCAGTGGCATTACTGCAGCCGATAGGAAGAGACTGAACAAACTGATCAAGAAAGCTAGCTCTGTCCTGGGGCAGCGCCTTGACCCAGTGGAGGAGATAGGAGAGAGAAGGACGGTGGCTAAACTGTCATCTCTGCTCGAGTCCGAGTTCCACCCTATGCAGGACATACTGAATGCACTGAGGAGCTCATTTAGCAGCAGACTGCATCATCCCAGGTGCACAGCCGAGAGGTTTCGCAGGTCCTTCCTACCAACGGCTGTCAGACTGTACAACCTAAGCAGGGCTGCTCGCAGAGATAGCAAAAAGACGTAACAAACTAGTAGTTTTTTTTGAATGCAAAAGATGCAATAGACTTACACAATGGTCGCCTCCGGCATACAACTAGGAAAATACCGGTCGCTATGGAGGGTGAGAATATGTATGGGTACATAATCATACCATGTAGGATAACTAAGTAGACGGTTGTGCTGTTTCATCCCATCTAGCAACAATGCTCTGCACTGTGTGTGTTTATATATTTACATATTTATTCCATCTAGCTACAATGCTCCGCACTGGGTGTGTTTATATATCTATATATTTATTCCATCTAGCTACACTGCTCCGCACTGTGTGTGTTTATATATCTACATATTTATTCCATCTAGCTACAATGCTCCGCACTGTGTGTTTATATACTTATATATTTATTCCATCCATCCAGCTACAATGCTCTGCACTGTGTGTCTGTATATATATATATATATATATATATATATATATATATACTGTATATATACTGTATATATATATATATATATATATATTTATAGTAATATGTACATATTGTAACGTCGGGGCCATTTTAAGGGGGCAGGGATTTCCCAGCATGCTTTGCCAGTTTGAAACGTTACTGTGTGTGTTAAATATGTTATTTCTGAGTTACACTGCTGTGTCATTATAACTGCATTATAATGACCCAGCAGTGTTTAGCAGGATTAGGGCAAGATGTATCTGTGTGTGTAACCATGATTGAAACGGAGGTCTGGGAGAATGACCTCCACTCCACTCTGTAGCACAGAGGCAGGTTGGGGGTCGGGGTGTGTGAAAAATAAATCAGGTTGATCACAGCCATCTGCTCCATTGTCTTTGTGTGAACCCTGCAAACGTCACACTGGTGTCAGGAGTGGGATATGGAGCAAGATGAGGATCCAGGTGGAGGTCCAGCGGCCGGAGCTATTCATCGCTCAGCCGGGAACGGAGTGTAGAGCTGAGAGGCCAGCCCCTGGAGAGCTTCGCCGCGATGGACGGAGCAGAGCAAACCAGCCCCGTTTCCCGCCCTTTTCAGGGCAGGATGGGCTGCCGATTCCAGAGCGACTAGGAGCAGCAATCGACCGGGAGATGACAGTCTCATCCATCCAGCAGCAGGCCAAGATTCCCCGCTACAACGGCGAGAACCTGTTGGATGACCGCCTGGCCCAGGTCGAGTTGGCTGCCGCGCTGATCATCAGAGGAAACCACCGTGCTGAGAGCGAGTGGAGGAGGAGCTACAGTAGATCACAGCAGCGCGTGCACGAAGGAAACAGCCGTGGCGAAGCGAGGAAGGACGGCTTCCGCTGCACAGAGCCAGGGTACATGGCATGGTACTGCCCCGCACACAGCGCACGACAAACTGGCCCCTCGCCGACGTTAAATTAGAGCAAGGTGGCATGGACGGGGAAAAAGCCGCCTCCTGCAGATGCTTCCCCCGGCAGATGACGTCACAGAGGCCTTTGGAGCGCAGCAGCAGTGGAGCGAGCAGGACAGATCCGGTCTTTTCTCGGGATCGGCAGGGGCTGGACGCCTGGACGCGGGCCAGCGGCCGACTGGGAGGTCCTGGCAGTGGTAGGAGTCATGGGACTCCCGCTGCCAGAGGAGGAACTGTGCGTGTCCTACCGCCACCCGATGCTTTTCCTTTCGGTGATGTCACGGAGGCCCTCGGCGCAGGAGCGATGCAGCGGAGCGAGCAGGACGAAGAAGCGGCCATTTTCCAGGCACGGCAAGGGCTGGACGCATGGACGCGGGCCAGCGGCCGCTTGGGAGAACTGGCAGCGGTGGGAGTCGGCCGGAGCTGGCCTGGGACTCCCGCTGCCAGGGAAGGGACTGTGCGTGGTCCTACAGAGGCTGTCAGATGTGTCCATCCGCCCGCTGATGGCCAAACCGGAACCCTACCCCAACCAGATGCTCTGACCGAGACTCAGATGGCCCGTGCATGCCGCCCTGGCACCGGGCTGACTCGCGTTGGATTTCTGAAAGTGGACTTTGAATTTTCTGGGGACAGAAACCAGTCCGGGGGGGGCAGTGTAACGTCGGGGCCATTTTAAGGGGGCAGGGATTTCCCAGCATGCTTTGCCAGTTTGAAACGTTACTGTGTGTGTTAAATGTGTTATTTCTGAGTTACACTGCTGTGTCATTATAACTGCATTATAATGACCCAGCAGTGTTTAGCAGGATTAGGGCAAGATGTATCTGTGTGTGTAACCATGATTGAAACGGAGGTCTGGGAGAATGACCTCCACTCCACTCTGTAGCACAGAGGCAGGTTGGGGGTCGGGGTGTGTGAAAAATAAATCAGGTTGATCACAGCCATCTGCTCCATTGTCTTTGTGTGAACCCTGCAAACGTCACAATATGTATATTAGCTGCTCTTGTTTTTTTTTTTCTTGCCTTCTGATTGTTGCTCTGAGTGTTGCTATCCCTGTGCTGTTGCAATCCTGGAATTTCCCCATTGTGGGACTAATAAAGGCTTATCTTATCTTATCTTACATTGGAGGGTTTTCAAGCATGAACCGCCTTTTTAAGGTCATACCACAGCATCCCAATCGGATTCAGGTCAGGACTTTGATTAGGCAACATCAAAGTCTTCATTTTGTTTTTCTTAAGCCATTCAGAGGTGGACTTGCTGGTGTGTTTTGGTTCATTGTCTTGCTGCAGAACTCAAGTGTGCTTCAGCTTGAGGTCACAAACACATGGCCAGACATTCTCCTTCAGGATTTTTTTGGTAGACAGCAGAATTCATGGTTCCATTTACCACAGCAAGTCTTCCAGGTCTTGAAGCAGCAAAACAGCCCAGACCATCACACTACCACCACCATACTTTACTGTTGGTATGATGTTCCTTTTCTGAAATGCTGTGTTACTTTTACGCCGGATGTAATGGGACACACCCCTTCCAAAAAGTTCAACTTTGTAGGTTTGGATTATTTTTTTTTAACCCTTAAACACCTTCATTAAACACCTTCATTTAAAAATGCATTTTGTGTTTACTTGTGTTATCTTTGTCCATCCATCCATCTTCTTCCGCTTAATCCTTTTTGGGTCACGGGTGTGTGTGTGGGGGGGGGGGGGGGGGCTGGAGCCTATCCCAGCATCTTTGGGCGAGAGGCTTTGTTTGATGATCTCAAACATTGAAGCGTGACAAACATACAAAAAAAAAATGAGAAATCAGGAAGGGGGCAAACACTTTTTCACATCACTGTAAATGGGTAAAAGAATATTTTACTCTTTGTGCAAAGTAAAATTATTAATTTGATGTTGCGTATTAAAGATCAGTAATTCCTTGAACATCTTTCTTGATGCAATTTAAAAACAATACCCATGAGATGTACATCAAATACATGGCAGAAAGTTTTGTTGAACTTGACTTGAGCTAAAATAAGCCATAGCACTCCCTGAATCTTTTTCTTACAGTAAACACTATTTTTGGACAGAAGTTAACATGCGAGTGTGCCATTTATTTGCTTTGCTTAAAAAATATGCAAGTAAATTCTCTACAGCTTTTTTAATGTGATTCAGATTGACTCACTTCACAAGGACAGAACCTCCGTCAAGGTCATTTGGCAATAAAGATATGTAGTTTTAAAATCTAACAAACCCGACCTCTCTTTTTCAAGGATGCCCTGTTTACATTCACACCTGAAAGCGTCCCAGTACAACCAGAGACTGACCTATGATCACTGACCATCTCCACTGGAGCAGTTGGGGTTAAGGGCATTGCTCAAGGGCGCCACAGTGAGGTTAATCCAATCCAATTTTATTTATAAAGCACTTTAAAAACACCAACAGCTGACACAAAGTGCTGTACATAAAAACATAAAATACAACTAAAAAAATACAATGCAGCACAAATAAAAGGTAATCATAGAATAAAAGCAACAAAACAAGTAAAATCAATGTCTCAAATTGGGTCAAAAGCCAAAGAAAAAAATGGGTTTTAAGATGAGTTTTAAAACTGGACAGTGAAGGGGCCTGTCTGATGGACAAAGGCAGATTGTTCCACAGTTTAGGAGCAGCAACAGAAAAGCTCTGTCCCCTCTGAGCTTCCTCCTTGATTTTGGTATCTCCTGGAGCAGCTGATCAGCTGACCGGAGAGACCGAGCAGGGGTGTAAGGATGAAGCAGCCCAGAGAGGGAAGGTGGGGCAAGACTTTTTAATGGTTTAAAAACAAATAAAAGAATTTTAAAATGAACCCTAAAGTGTACAGGCAGCCAATGGAGGGAAGCCAAAATGGGTGTAATGTGGTCCCTCTTAAGTGTTCCAGTTAAAAGACATGCAGCAGCATTTTGAACCAACTGGAGACGTGAGAGGGAAGACTGGCTGACTCCAAAATAAAGTGCGTTACAGTAATCCAGCCGAGATGTGATGAAGGCATGGATTACTGTTTCAAAGTGCTGCCTTAAAAGAATGGGTTTAACCTTTGCCAGCTGCCTCAAATGAAAAAAGATGGACTTGACCACTGCACCAATTTCACAGTTTAATCGAAGATCACTGTCGATCTTAAAACCCAGATTAGTAACAGCTGTCTTAAACTGTGACAAGGGGCCCAAGTCAGCAGAGGGAGACTCACAGGAGCCACTGGGTCCAAAAACCATAACTTCAGTCATCGTTTCATTAAAATGTTAAAAGTTTAAAGCCATCCAAGCTTTAATGTCATCAAGACATGCAAGAAGTGGTTTAATTGAGAAGGCCTTCTTCTGCTTAAATGGTACATGACTCTGTCATCAGCATAACAGTGGAAGGTGATACCGTGCTTTCTAGGGATTGAACCAGTGGAAGGAAATACGGGGAGAAAGGCAAGGGCCCTAAAATTGAGCCCTGTGGGACTCCACATGACAGAGGAAGCCGAGGAAGATTCAAAACCAGCCAGACTTACAGCCATGGTTCTATCTGCCAAATGGGACCTGAACCATTCCAATAAAGCACCAGGAATCCCCACTAGATGCCGTAGATGGGATATTAAAATGTCATGGTCCACTGTATCAAAGGTGGCAGTTAGGTCAAGCAGGACAACAATCACAAAATCACCAGAGTCCAATGCCAGGAGGATGTCGTTAAAGACCCTTAAAGTGGGGCAAACACTGCTATCATCTGTCCCACCCAGGTCTGCTCCTGCTGGTCCAGGGATTGAACCAGCAACCCTCCAGTCACCAGTCCACATCCCTAACTATTAGGCCACCACCTATAAGATATACTGTACTAGAGAAGAAACCTGTCTGCCAAACTCAGCTAACAAGGGGTTAATTATTTAAATTTAACATAATTGTTCTCCAACAAAAACTACTGGACAGATTTTGATTAAATTTTCACCAGATGTGACTCTTGGACTTCGGAAGAACCCATTAGATTTTGGAGGTGATCTGAGAGTGCATACCTCCATCAAGGCCCTATCTAACAATGCTGAAGAACGTGAAAAACTGATCCAGAATCTGCATCCATTTAACCATGTGTCTTTAAAGAAGACACTTAAAAACTTACCAGTATGTCTCCCGCCCAACCAGGCAGGAAAAGACATTGGACCTCTGCAACGGATCTATAGAGGGGGCCTATAAATCTCTTCCCCTTCCTCCTTTAGGCTCCTCCGATCACAACTGTGTACATTTTCTGCCCACATATAAAACTGCTCTCAAAAGAGAAAAGGCGAAGACCAGGGACATAAAGGTCTGGACAGATGATTCAGTGCTCTGCCTCCAGGAATGTTTTAACTGTACAGACTGCGATATAGTCACACTGTCCTGCGGGGATGATTTGGACTCTTTGGTGGATGTGACATGCTCTTACATGGCTTTTTGCAGGGATATGATCATTCCATGTAAACGTGTCAGAATATATTCCAACAAGCCATGGGTTACTAAATCAGTTAAATCGTGCTTACAGAGAAAAGCACTTGCCTTTAAACAGGAGGTTGTTTCTGAGCTGCAGGTTGCCACAAAAGAGCTGAAGTCTGAAATTTTAAGAGCAAAACAGAATTCTAAATCAGAATTGGAAACCAAGATGGCAGCAAAGAAGCTTGGTTCAGCCTGGGCTAGTATGAAAACTATTGCAGGCCTTCAGAGCACAGAACGTAGTAATCGTGTGTTTTTAGATGGTTTTAATTCAGACACAAAGCTGGCTAATACTCTTAATTGTTTTTATGGTCGTTTTGATTCCTTTGAAACACAGAAACCCAAGATTTGAAACAGAAAGGCAATCAGCACTTTAATATTGAGGTTCAGGATGTTAAAAAGGCGTTCTGTGCTGTAAAAGTGAACAAAAGTCAGGGCCCTGATAATATATGTGGATGCTTGGTAAAGTCCCGTGCACATGAACTGAGTCCTGTGTTTTACTATATTTTTAATAAGTCCTTACAGACACAACATGTGCCTAAGGTCTGGAAAGATGCTGTGGTTGTCCCTGTTAAAAAAAAAAAATCCAGCTGTCCTAAAATGGTAAATGATTTTAGACTAGTTGCCTTGACTTCAATTTTAATGAAAATTTTTGAAAAACTGGTCAGATATGAGGTCCTAAAGCAGACTGAGCATGCATTGGATCCTTTGCAGTCTGCCTATAGGCCTCACAGAGGAGTGGAGGGTGCCACTATCACTCTGCTTAATATGCTTTTTAAACATCTGGATTTTAATGGAACACATGCCAGGCTTTTATTTGTGGACTTTTCTTCTGCTTTTAATACAATCCAACGTCACATTTTCGGTGAAAGGCTCTTACTGTAGAGGATGCCTTTCACAAACGAGACTGAGTTTATTTCTCAGGGTTGGTTTATGGAGAGGTCACATCCTCCAACAAGAACAGAATCTCAGAAAAGAGGCAGAGCAATCATCCTTCACAGTTCTTATCCTCTCCAAAGACACAAAACCCCCAATATCAAATAACACACCCCCAACCCACAGTCCTTGAGTAAACATACAGCCCCCGAGGCTCCTTGGCGTCTCCATTGTCTCTCTCATCCTTCTAGCCTCTGGGGCTCCTGCTGGGACATTCTCTCCAACTTCCCGTCTCCTAAAAGACCAACTTCACACCTCCCGTAGGTCTCTGCAGGGTCAGGTCCTCTTTGGCCATTGAGACGTGAAGCTTCCAGAATATGCACCGTTATGCCTACTAGGTATATGTGGGTGAATATGAATGCCATATATGCGCCCTAAATATGCACCATATAACCCCCCCCAAACGTCTAAATAAGGACAAAGTACACCCCAAAATACATAGAAACATGTCATATCTCACAGAACAGCAAAATGGCACAACATATCACACTTCCAACTGCTTGGGCTTCAACCTCCTGCCATATCTGCTGTAAGCAGATTTCGATCTGCCTGTAGCTGTCTCTTGCATCTGTGGAGTAGAGTCGTTAGCACATCCTTGTGAAAGCTTAGAACAGTGTCTCCCTGGTGGCCTGCCGCAACGGGGGGCCCTGGCTAACTGCACTTGTTCATCAGCTAACACAAAAGCGGGTTTGAGTCTGTTAATGCAGACTAATTCCCTCCTGTCATCCAAATCGAGCAAAAAATGTTTTTCCCCAGTTTCCAACACTCTGAACGGTCCATCATAAGGCGGCCTTAAACCTGGCCTCTGAGCGTCGTGTCTGACAAAGACAAATTCTGCGTTCTTTAAGGCTTTAGGCACAAAAACGCGTGGGAAACTGTGATGAACTGGGCCGGGAGGGTGTTTGATCCCGTGTCGCTCTGCAGCAGCTGAGCGGGTGGGCGATTTGGTGCGGGGTTCTCTGGAAGGAATTCGCCCGGTAACCAGAGGGGTTGGGTAAAAACTAGCTCAGCCGGAGAGGCTTGCAAATCTTCCTTAGGTGCTGAACGCAACCCTAATAAAACCCATGGAAGTTTATCAACCCAATTTGTGTCCGTGAGAGCCGCTCTGAGGGCTGCTTTCAATGACCGGTGAAAGCGTTCGCACAAACCATTGGCCTGAGGGTTATAAGCGGTAGTGCGGTGAATTTTCACCCCCAGACTGAGGGCCATGGATGACCAGAGCTCGGAAACGAATTGGGGACCCCTGTCAGACGTTATGTCTGACAGGACTCCAAAACGCGCGACCCAAGCTGTTAAAAACGCGCGCGCCACGTCTGCTGCTGTGGTTGACGCCAGGGGGACCGCTTCTGGCCAGCGCATTGTGCGGTCTACCATGGTTAGAAGGTGTGTGAACCCCTGCGACAGCGGCAGGGGTCCCACCAAGTCGATATGCACGTGGTCGAAGCGTTTGGCCAGGATGTGAAAAGGCTCTAAGGGGGCCCGCGTGTGCTTGTGTATCTTTGCTCTTTGACACGCTGCGCAGGCTGCGGCCCACTCTTTGACCTGTTTACGCAGCCCCGGCCAAACGAATTTTTCTTCCACCATTTTGATCGATGCGCAAACTCCCGGATGTGCCAGCGAATGGATTAAATCAAAAACGCGGCGGCGCCACGCAGCTGGGACCACGGGGCAGGGGCGCCCCGTGGAGATATCGCAGATTAGAGGAGGCATACCTGTCTGATGCACCCTGTGCTCCAGCCTTAGCCCTGTTGGCCCAGACTGGAGCGCGCGCACATCCGCATCGCTAACCTCCTCGGCGGCCATGGCTGCATAATCTAAGCCTACGCAGACCGGGGCTGCGAGCGCTTCTGCGCCGCAAGCCTGGCCCGCGTCCACGGCCACCGTGTCTGCCCCCTGGGGGCCTGGCATTGCAGCTGCGTGCGAGAGGCAATCTGCCACTACATTGTGTTTGCCCGCCACATGTTGAATGTCAGTGGTAAATTCTGAAATCGCGACCAGCTGTCTCTGCTGTCGGCCCGACCACGGCTCTGAAATCTTGGCCATTGCAAATGTTAATGGTTTGTGGTCTACAAACACGGTGAAACGGCGCCCTTCCAGCCAGAACTGGAAGTGGCGGATGGCCAGATGCAGGGCTAAAAGCTCCCTATCGAACGCGCTGTATTTCCGCTCGTTATCGCGCAATGTTTTGCTGATAAACGCAAGCGGTTGCCAGCTCCCTGCTACCAGTTGCTCGACAACCGCCCCCACTGCTACGTCGGAAGCGTCCATGGTTAGTGCTATGCGAGCTGCTGGCATGGGGTGTGCCAACAGCACAGCGTTTGCCAGGGCCGACTTGACCTGGGAGAAAGCGCGCTCCCGTTCCGGGGACCACTCGACCTTATTTGCAGGTTTTTGTTTCTTTAGTGCCGCGTACAGTGGGTGCATGAGCTGTTCTGCGCTGGGGAGGAAACGGTTATAAAAATTGACCATCCCCCAAAATTCTTGCAATGCTTTAACTGTCTGCGGCTGGGGAAACTCCGTTATCGCGCGTACTTTATCGGGCAGCGGGACCGCTCCTTCTGGAGAAACGCGGTGGCCCAAAAAATCGATTTGCGCTACCCCGAATTGGCATTTCGCTGGGTTAATTATCAGCCCATGCACTGTCAGCCTCTGAAAAACCGCTGTGACGTGGCGTTCGTGTTCGACTTCGGATGCACTGGCTACCAAAATATTAGCCAAATAGGTGAACACGAAAGGGAGGCCACGCAACACTGCATCCATCATGCGTTGGAACGTCTGTGCGGCACCTTTGAGGCCAAAAGGCATGCGCAAAAACTCGAAAAGCCCAAAGGGGGTTATTACTGCCGTTTTGGGTATGTCTTGAGCGCGGACTGGGACTTGGTGATAACCGCGCACCAAATCTATTTTGGAAAAGATGCGCGCCCCCGCCAAACGTGCCAAAAAATCCTGGATGTGCGGAATCGGGTAGTGGTCGTGTGCTGAAGCATTATTTAACCTGCGGAAATCACCGCAAGGCCGCCACAAGCCGTCCGCCTTGGGGACCACATGCAGGGGTGACGACCAAGGGCTGTTAGAGCGTCTAACAATTTCCAGTTTTTCCAAGTTGGCGAATTCCTCGCGCCCGATGGCCAGTTTAGCTGGGTCCAAGCGCCGAGCTTTTGCAAAAACAGGGGGGCCGGAGGTAGTTATGAAGTGCTCGACCCCGTGTTTAGCTACTGACGCTGAAAACGTTGGGACCATGAGTGCTGGGAACTGATTGAGTAGTACATGAAACTTACCACCCGCAGCTGTGACATTGGGATGTGCAGAAGGCGGGGCCACCCGAGCTGTACAGGAGATAGAGTGGAAAGACAGTGCATTTACCATACGTCTATTAGTAAGATCAACTAATAAACTGTTTGAGCATAAAAAATCAGCACCTAACATGTTGTTGCTAACTGCAGCTACGACGAAAGTCCACTCGAAGGTGCGCCCGTGGAAGGATAGAAGGAGCGTCTTCTCCCCATAGGTTTTGATCATCGAGCCATTTGCCGCTAGCACCAGGGGTCCGCTGGAAGGCACCAGCAGGTCCGCGTAGGAAGGCTTGACAAAACTCAGCTGGGAGCCTGTGTCCACCAGGAAATCCTTCCCTGAATTCGCGTCCGTCACGAAAAGCAGCTTGTTCTTCGCGCCGAGAGCAGCAGCTGCTACGACTCTCGGTCTTGGCGTTTCCCTGGCACTTGTATCGGCACGGTGGAATGCATCTGCGCGCCCTCTCGGCGAAACGTCGATGGTAAAAGCAGAGGGTGCCGTCCGCTTCGCTTCTCCTGGTCTCTGCCGCTGCTGACGTCAGTGGGTCCGGTGCTGCGGCCTCTGGTCTCCCCTCGTCTCGCGGGGGTGCGTTCAGCTCCGTTGCCGCCATCGTGGCTGCGTGTCGTCTATGGGCGTCGATGAGCCGCTGCGCCTCCTGGCCCAGCCCGTGGTAGTCGCGGTCGTTGAGCAGCTGTGAGCTGGCCAGGGTGACTCTCACTGCTGGCGGTAGTGTTCTGAGAAAGAGGTGGGCGAAGATAAAACTGTCATCATCTTTGCCTCTCAGGTTCATCATCCTCACCATCAGATCTGCCGGCCTGTCTGCTTCCCCTTCTGTCAGCGCCAGAAGTCTCTCTGCTCGCTCTCCCTGCGAGGGAGTGAAAGCTCGAATGAGGGCGGCTTTCAGTGCGCCATACTTGTCGTCCTGGGGCGGGTGGTTGGTCAGGCTCTCCACCCACTGCACTGTGAGGCTGTCCAGCTTCGCGATGACATGGTAGAACCTCGTTGCGTCCGCTGAGATTCCCCGAAGGTGGAACTGCGCCTCCACAGTGGTAAACCAGGAGCGCGGGTTATGTTGCCAGAAATCGGGCAGCTGTAGTGTGGTAACTGCGTTAACCCGGTTGGCTCCTGAAGAGTCCGGTGCGGGAAGATCGTCGCCACCGGCCATAGTTTTTCGTAGGTCACCAGTGTAGAGGATGCCTTTCACAAACGAGACTGAGTTTATTTCTCAGGGTTGGTTTATTGAGAGGTCACATCCTCCAACAAGAACAGAATCTCAGAAAAGAGGCAGAGCAATCATCCTTCACAGTTCTTATCCTCTCTAAAGACACAAAACCCCCAACATCAAATAACACACCCCCAACCCACAGTCCTTGAGTAAACATACAGCCCCCGAGGCTCCTTGGCATCTCCATTGTCTCTCTCATCCTTCTAGCCTCCGGGGCTCCTGCTGGGACATTCTCTCCAACTTCCCGTCTCCTAAAAGACCAACTTCACACCTCCCGTAGGTCTCTGCAGGGTCAGGTCCTCTTTGGCCATTGAGACGTGAAGCTTCCAGAATATGCACCGTCATGACTACTAGGTATATGTGGGTGAATATGAATGCCATATATGCGCCCTAAATATGCGCCATATTACAACAATTTGATTTGAATAATAATCTGGTGGGATGGATTCTGGATTTTTTTTAACCAACAGACACAGAGAGTAAGGGTCAACGGTACATTGTCTGACCAAAAGTATTCTTCTACTGGCTCTCCTCAGGGATGTTTGTTGTCATCACTACTCTTCATCCTGTACACAAACATGTGTCAGAGCAGAGATGACAGTAGACACATTATAAAGTATGCTGATGATTCAGTTATTGTCAGTCTCCTTCGGGATGGTGAGAGCGGCCACGGCCCAGTAGTTGATGATTTTGTTGACTGACTGTGAGGATTCCTACCTGCAGCTGAATATGACAAAAACTAAAGATATGATTATTGACTTTAGGAGGAAAACTCCCAGGCACAAAGTCACTGTACTAAAAGGCCAGACCACTGAATGTGTGCAATTGTCATGATTACCAATTAGGAACAGCTCACATGCACGATGCAATGACAAAAGGACAACCAAACACACAAGGTGCCACACTGGTGCCATCGGAACTGCCTCCAGATCAACGCGAGGAAAACTAAGGAGCTGGTGGTGGACTGCCGCAGGCATGGGCAGCCCCTCACAGCACCAGTAAATATACAGGGAACAGACATCGAGATGGTGACATCCTACAAGTACCTGGGTATTCATCTGAACAATAAACTAGACTGGTCACACAATACTGACGCACTCTACAAGAAGGGACAGCGCAGGCTGTTCCTGCTGAGGAGACTCAGGTCTTTTGGTGTACAAGGGGCGCTGCTGAAGTCATTCTATGACACGGTGGTGGCATCAGCCATCACTTTTGGAGTGGTCTGCTGGGGCAGTGGCATTACTGCAGCCGATAGGAAGAGACTGAACAAACTGATTAAGAAAGCTAGCTCTGTCCTGGGGCAACGCCTTGATCCGATGGAGGAGATAGGAGAGAGAAGGACGGTGGCTAAACTGTCATCTCTGCTGGAGTCCGAGTTCCACCCTATGCAGGACATACTGGATGCACTGAGGAGCTCATTTAGCAGCAGACTACATCATCCCAGGTGCACAACCGAGAGGTTTCGTAGGTCCTTCCTACCAACGGCTGTCAGACTGTACAACCTAAGCAGGGCTGCTCGCAGAGATAGCAAAAAGACGTAACAAACTAGTAGTTTTTTTTGAATGCAAAAGATGCAATAGACTTACACAATGGTCCTCTCCGGCATACAACTAGGAACATACCGGTCGCTATGGAGGGTGAGAATATGTATGGGCACATAATCATACCATGTAGGATAACTAAATAGACGGTTATGCTGTTTCATCCCACCTAGCAACAATGCTCTGCACTGTGTGTGTTTATATATTTACATATTTATTCCATCTAGCTACAATGCTCTGCACTGGGTGTGTTTATATTTATATATCTATATATTTATTCCATCTAGCTACAATGCTCCGCACTGTGTTTTTATATATCTACATATTATTCCATCTAGCTACATTGCTCCGCACTGTGTGTGTTTATATACTTGCATATTTATTCCACCTAGCTGCAATGCTCCATACTGTGGGTGTTTATATATTTACATATTTATTCCATCTAGCTACAATGCTCTGCACTGTGTGTCTGTGTGTGTGTGTGTGTGTATATATATATTTTATAGTAATATGTACATATGTATATTAGCTGCTCTTGCTTGCTTGTTTTTTCTTGCCTTCTGATTGTTGCTCTGAGTGTTGCTATCCCTGTGCTGTTGCAATCCTGGAATTTCCCCGTTGTGGGACTAATAAAGGCTTATCTTATCTTATCTTATCTTATCTTACAAGCACACATTTGAGAAGTCTACTGAATATCAAAACACCGCACAGCTTAGGGAAAATGTCACTCGCCAGAGGAATGAGCCTGTGGAGAGAGAACGAGAGCTGTGAGTGGAGGAATAGAGACAGGGAAAATGGACGAGCCAAATTGCCACTTATGTACGATATTATGAAGAACCGGCAGGACCCCGAACTGGGGTAGAGACGAACCAGCAGGGTGAAGGTGGTGGAGTCGGTGGTGCCTGACCGGGTGGATGATGATTGCAGCTGAGTGGAGATGATGAGGCAGTGAGCACACGCAGTCCCCGAAGATACACCCACACAATGGCAGCAACCTGGAGGAAAAGAGAGAAACAGGTGAGTACAAAAACTACACCTAGGGATTAGCACTAACGTGCAAAGTACTCTGCTTAGGCAGTATACCCAGATGAGCTAGCGTCAGCACACTGAAGAGCTGTTCCTTATAGACGCTGGCTGATGAAAGGCGACAGGTGCGTCTCCTCACCCAGGTGTGTTGATGACCTGAGGAGGAAAACAACAGGAAGGAGGGGGCGAGCGCTCACAGCCATGACAGTGCACCCCCTCCCCCCCCCAAGGAGCACCTCTTGGCAGTCCCTTGGGCTTGTCAGGATGGGCTTGATGGTAAGCCCGGAGCATACCCTTGTCCAAGACGTGTGCTCTGGGGATCCAGGAACGCTCCTCCGGACCATAGCCTTTTCAATGGACCAAGTATTGAAGACCCCGGCCCCGACGGCGAATATCCAGGATGCGCTGCACGGTGTAAGCAGCTTGGCCATCGATCATCCGGGGAGGAGGAGGAGGCTTCGGGGGGGAGGGACAGAGAGGGCTGACCGAGAGGGGCTTGATGTGGGAGACGTGGAAGGTTGGGTTCACCCGTAGGATCCGTGGAAGCTGATGGAACCGTGATGTCGTTGACCACTCTGGAGATAGTATAGGGCCCCTGAAAGCGGGGAGAGGGTTTCTTTGTTGAATCCATCTTCAGCGGAATCTGGTCTGTCGCCAGCCGCACCTGCTGACCAACAGTGTACTTAGGTGCAGGGACCTGCTTCCTGTCCGCCATCTGGCGGTTGCGCTTAGAAGAGCGGGCGAGGGTGGCCCGGGTACACCTCCAAATGCGTCGACAGCGTCGAGCATGGACCCCCACGGATGGCACCGCAACCTCCCTCTCGGCCATAGAAAATAGAGGTGGGGTGTACCCCAATGAAGCTTCAAAGGGGGTGAGGCCCCATAGCTGCAGAGACGGCAGAATTCATAGAATACTCCACCCAGGTCAGATGTGAACTCCATGAGGAGGGATTTTCGACCACTACACATCGCAGGGTGGCCTCCAAGGACTGGTTGGCACACTCGGCCTGCCCGTTGGGTTGAGGATGATGACCGGAGGAGAGGTTGACGATGGTCCCAAGTGTCCGGCAGAAGGCCTTCCACACCTGAGACGTGAATTGGGAACCCCAGTCAGACACGATGTCCAGAGGGATGCCATGGAGACGGATGACATGGGTAGTAAGGAGGTCCGCAGTCTCCATGGCTGAGGGGAGTTTGGGAAGGGCGATGAGGTGAACAGCTTTCAAGAAGCGGTCAACGATCGTGAGGATAACTGACTTCCCGCGGGAGATAGGAAGACCAGTTATAAAGTCTACAGCAATGTGGGACCAAGGACAGCCAGGGATGGGTAGGGGGTGAAGGAGTCCAGCAGGAGGGGAGGAGTCGAACTTGCCCCGAATACAGGTCTGACAGGCCCGCACATACTCCTGCATGTCCCACCACAGCGTGGGCCACCAGAACACCCACCAAATCAGGTTGGCAGTGCGGGTGATCCCAGGATGGCAGGCAAAATGGCTGGAGTGACCCCAGAGAATTACATCGCTGTGGAGACCTGGAGGGACGTAC
This sequence comes from Pholidichthys leucotaenia, assembly GCA_020510985.1. Taxonomy (NCBI): domain Eukaryota; kingdom Metazoa; phylum Chordata; class Actinopteri; order Cichliformes; family Pholidichthyidae; genus Pholidichthys; species Pholidichthys leucotaenia. Next base: position 49,245,992 of record CM035844.1, read on the forward strand.
AGGCGGTTCCGGGGGCACCCCGCTGGTACGGGCTCCCAGGACTGGGCCTGGAGGACTCTCCGCTCAATATCCCAGGTAAGGGCTCCAAGGATGCATGGGGGGGAGCATAGGCTGAGGATGGGATGGGGCGCTACTTGCTCGGAATCAAACTGGCGCGATAGCACGTCTGGTTTGGTATTCTGAGAACCAGGCCGGTACATGATGGTAAAGTTGAACCTCTGAAAAAATAGGGCCCAATGAGCCTGCCTGGAATTAAGTCGGTGGGCCGGCCGCAAGTATTCCAAGTTCTTGTGGTCGGTCCACACGACAATGGGGTGAATAGTCCCCTCTAGCCAATGCCTCCACTCCTCCAATGCCAACTTAATGGCGAGAAGCTCTCTATCCCCCACGTCATAATTTCTCTCAGCTGACGTGAGCCGCCGAGAAAAAAAACGCACACGAGTGGAGCTTCTGGTCGGAGGGCATGCGCTGTGAGAGGACAGTGCCTACCCCCAAATCAGAAGCATCCACCCTGAGGACAAACTGGAGCTGCGTGTCGACCTGAGCCAAGATAGGTGTTTTTGTGAACAGGCCCTTTAACTTAATAAAGGCCTGTTCGGCTGCCTCGGTCCAATGAAATGGGACCTTAACAGAGGTCAGCTGTGCAAGAGGCAGTCCAATCCCACTATAGTTCCGGATGAACCTGTGATAAAAGTTTGCAAACCCAAGGAAGCACTGAAGCTCCCTAAGGGAGTGGGGAAATGGCCAGTTAAGTACTGCCTTTACCTTGGCCGGGTTGGCAATCAGTCTCCCCTCAGCCACTATGAAGCCCAAGAAGGTGGTAGATGTAGTGGAGAACTCACACTTCTCAGCCTTGACGTAGTGCTGGTTCTCCAAGAGCCGCTGTAGAACAACTCTCACATGGACCTCATGTTCCTCTGGCGAGCAGGAGAAAATCAGAATATCATCCAAATATGGGCTGCACGGTGGCGCAGTGGTTTAGCACTGTGGTAGCACAGTTTTACCCTCGGCCGGGGGATCGCGGGGATCATGAGATCGTGGGTTCGATCCCAGCCCCCGACCAACAGTGAGCTGTGTGGAGTTTGCATGTTCTCCCCGTGTTGCGCGGGTTTACTCCGGGATTTCTCCGGTTTCCTCCCGCACACCAAAAACATGTAGGTTTAGGGCGCTTGCACACGCAGCGACCAGCAGCCGGTGGCTTGTCACCAGACTGCAAACCAAGTCTACCTACGGGTACAAATAAGTAACAAAAAAAAAAAAAAAATTAAAAAAAAAATAGACAAATACGAACTGATTCAGCATTCACGGAGGACGTCATTTATGAGCTGCTAGAAGACGGCGGGGGCGTTAGTAAGCCCGAAGGGCATGACCAGATATTCAAACTGCCCCAGGTGTGTTTTAAACACCGCCTTCCACTCATCCCCCTCGCGAATGCAGATAAGATGGTAAGCGTTACGTAAGTCTAATTTGGTGAACACCCGTGAGTGCTGAAGGAGCTCAAACGCAGAATTGATCAAGGGCAGAGGGTATTTGTCCTTAATGGTGATAGCGTTCAGCTCCCAGTAGTCGATACATGGGTGCAATGAGCCATCCTTCTTACCAACAAAGAAGAACCCAGCTCCGAGTGGAGCCGAGGATGGCCGAATCAGGCCGGCATTCAGTGAGTCTTTAATGTGTCTCTCTATTGCCTCCCTCTCTGGGCCAGAAATGTTATAGAGTGTGCTGGACGGCAGCCTCGCCCCTGGGATGAGGTCCACAGCACAGTCGTAAGAGCGATGAGGCAGAAGCAACAACGCTCTTGACTTGCTGAAAACCTCTCCCAAATCGTGGTAAGCCTGGGGAACAAGACTGAGGTCCAGCAGCTCAGCTGGAGGGGAGGAGACGGCAAGAGACGGCGAGCACTCAGCAGAATGCAAACAGTGAGCCAAACAAAGTGGGCTCCAAGAGGTTATGGAGTTTTGCCTCCAGTTTATCATGGGGTTGTGCCTCCGGAGCCACAGATAACCCAGAACCATCGGGGAAGATGAATTTTGGAGTATCAGGAACAAAAGTTCCTCCCGATGGTTACCAGAAAGAAGGATGGCCATAGGTGCCGTGCGTTTAGAGACTACCACCACCTCGCGACCGGATATGGTAGTGATCTTAAGACTACTGGGCAATTTTTGAGTGGGAATACCCATGTCCCACACAAGCCGAGACGAGATGAAACTCTCCTCTTCCCCTGAATCCACAAGCGCCATTGTCCTCTTCTCAACCCCTGGCAATTGCACAAGGGCCGAAATAGAGAAATTGCCAGGGGGAGTAAGTCTAGTCCCACCCATCAGACCCCCCACAGTTACTGACAGGCCAAATCTTTTGGCTGCAGGTGGCAGTCGTTCAGACTGTGTTTCATGGAACCACAATGCATGCACACACCCGCCTTACTCCTCCGTCGACGCTCATCATCGGTCAACTGGAACCGACTGAGCTCCATCGGCTTGGGAGGGAGGCCAGTGCCACCTGTGCCAGTAGCTGCAGCAGGCATCCGCTCGACAGGCAGGCAAGAGGAGGACTGTCGCTCCTTCGAGCATTCACGGTAGCGGTTATCCAGTCCCACCGCCTGATCTATAAGACCATCCATGGTGTCAGGAACAGCATGAAGCACTAGGTCGTCACAGAAGCGAGTATTTAAGCCGAAGAGAAACACGCTGCGTAAGGCAACATCGTTCCACCCCGACTCCACCGCTTCAACCCAAAACTCCACCAAGTACTCGGCAGCCGACCAAGTGCCCTGACGGAGTGACAAAAGGCAGCTAATGATGTTCCCTTGGCTCTCGGTATGGTCAAAAGCGTAAGAGAATGCGACAACAAATTGCTCAAACGTGTATGCAGCCCCCTCTGGGCTGTCGAGCACGACCTAGCCCAACTAGGAGCCCGATCTCGCAGTAGTAAGGTCATAAACTGGATTTTAGCTGTGTCCGACTGGTACTCCCCCCCCCCAACCTGCTCAAAATACATCCGTATACGGAGAAGAAACTCTTTACACTTCCCCACCACCCCCGCATATGGGGCAGGTGTGGGTACGGAGGTAGTACGGCGTACAGGAAGTTGAACAATGGGAGCAGGTGGAGGAGGAGGAGCCAGAGGAGCCAGAGTGGCCAAATGTTGGTCGACTGTGCCCAATTGCTGTGAGTTAGTCTGCAGCTACTGGGTTAACACGGCCACCTGCTGCTTGGTTGCTTCTATGCGATCCAGAGCTGATTGCGCCGATGCCATTGCACCTGCTGAGCTGTAATCATGGCTGGCTCATTCTGTCATGATTACCAATTAGGAACAGCTCACGCACACGATGCAATGACAGAAAGACAACCAAACACACAAGTACACGTTTGAGAAGTTTACTGAACATCAAAACACCGCACAGCTTAGGGAAAATGTCACTCACCAGAGGAATGAGCCTGTGGAGAGAGAATGAGAGCTATGAGTGGAGGAATAGAGACAGGGAAAATGGACGAGCCAAACTGCCACTTACGTACGATATTATGAAGAACCGGCAGGACCCCGAACCGGGGTAGAGACGAACCAGCAGGGTGAAGGTGGTGGAGTCGGTGGTGCCTGACCGGGTGGATCATGATTGCAGCTGAGTGGAGATGATGGAGCAGTGAGCACACGCAGTCCCTGGAGACACATCCGCACGATGGCAGCAACTTGGAAGAAAGGAGAGAAACAGGCGCGTACAAAAACGACACCTAGGAATTAGCACTAGCGCACAAAGTACTCTGCTTAGGCAGTATACCCAGACAAGCCAGCGTCAGCACACTGAAGAGATGTTCCTTATAAATGCTGGCTGATGAAAGGCGGCAAGGTGCGTCTCCTCACTCAGGTGTGCTGATGACCTGAGGAGGAAAACAACAGGAAGGAGGCGGCGAGCGCTCACAGCCATGACAGCAATCTTATAAATATCTTGGGACGATTATTGATAGTAATTTAAACTTTGAACAGAACTGTGAAAGGGTGTGCAAAAAGAGTCAGCAACATTTGCATTGTTTAAGGAAACTCTCACATTTTCATATTGACCGAACCATAATGATAATGTTTTATCGGGCTTTTATTGAATCTGTTTTATCCTTTTCTTTAGCGTCATGGTTTGGTCAGATAAAACTAAAACAGAGGAAATCCTTAGACCAAGTAGTTAGATGGTCCAGTCGTTTGCTTGGTGAGTCACAGCTGAGCCTGACATCCCTGTACACCAGACAGGTACAGAGGATGGCTACCTCCATATTAAATGATGACTCCCACCCTTTGCACTGCCACTTTCAGTTTCTTCCCTCCAGACGGACGTTTGCTGTCCCAAAATGTAAAACCCAGCGCTACAAAAGCAGCTTTGTTCCTGCTGCTGTCAAAGAGTTGAACAAGATGTAGCAATATATTGCACATAATTTACCTATTTATGAATTTTATTCTATATTTATTTATTTTTGTAGGTTTTTTATTTGGGTTCTAAATCTTTTATTGGGTTTTAGACTTTTGAGTTTTTAATCTCTTTGATTTAGCTTTAAACTTTTTTTTACTCTGACCCTTCTTGCCTATCTTTTTTTGTGTGTGTCTTAAGTCCTGATTGGTGGAGCCTTGAGCACTTTTATTGTGTCTATAGTCAGCTTCATGTGCGCCTGTGTTTGTGTTCATGTTGAATGTAATTCCATCCATCCATCCATTTTCTTCCGCTTAATCCTTTTCGGGATTGTGTTTTGTAAATATGTGTCTAAAAGGATGTCACCTGACTGCAAAACAAATCTACCTATGGGTACAATTAAAGTAACCTGAACCTGCATCCTGACTTGGATCCCCTTCAAAATTTAAATGGTTCATTCCTAGCCCAAGAATTATCTCTGGTGAAAATTCCATCAAAATCCATCCAGGACTTTTGGAATAATCCCACTCAAACAAAGAAACAGACAGACAGACAGATCTTGGTAGCGCTGTGTGCTCTCTGATTGCCCTGTAGTTTATATTTTGAACGCTTAATCTGATCATGTCATGAACCAAAACAGTCAATGAATAAATAATGAGGCAGCAGGTTCATGTAGATATGGCAGTGTCAGAATTAAAACACAGTACTGTTATGTATGTAAATGGTGAACCAATGACAAGACCGAATGGTGAACTAGACAGGACTTTATTACAGACTCACAGTTTATACAGAGGCACTCCCGCTAGGCTGAGAGGTGGTCAAAGAGACCACCCCTCTTCCGCACTGCCTCTTATACTCCGGGTGGCGGCGGAACCGAAAGGTGAAGTCACCACCCGTGTCACACCATAATATGTCTTAAGTACAACACTACACCCCCCCAAAGGTCCAAAACACACACACACACACACACTCGAGACCCTCTCCAATTTGGAACCTGAATCATGCACTAAACTAAACATAAATAAATCAGGGCCTATCACAATCACACAAAACAACTAAAGCTTGGTGGAAACAGGTGGACTACTGTTCCACCCCCACAAGGCTAGATGGATTATTCTGCCGTCTCTGCTAGAATATAGTCCTTTAAACATAAAATCGCCATGCTCCTAAAATATGTAACATAAAACAATCCCCATAACAGAACATATGTACAAACAGGTTGTATCACCATTAACAAATCCCATAAGCAACTTGAATAATTACCATATCAACATCATGTCATATCCGGCTCTAGGGAGCCGGGCAATCAGAGCCAGGGGCAAGCCAGTGAGTCGTGATATTTTATTCAGGGTAAAGGGGAAGGGATGAGGAGAGCACAGATACTCATGCAGACGTACACTCACAGGTTGCACAGCGCAGAGGTAAGCAGCTCGTACCGGACGTGGGGGTAACAAGACGTACATACTCACAGCGGGATACAAACACAGGAATGCTGCAAGAGGAGTATAAGCTGACACCAGACGAAGGGGCTTCAGCTTAGCAATGTGTTTATGTCGCAGCCCCGAGTCATCGAGGCTGCTCCTATTTATCCTCATTGGCAGCGCCCCAGCTGATGAAGACTAATTGGCCCCAGCCGTCCATAATGCTGCCAGCTGGGGGCCAGCTGAGACGCTGCTCAATGGGAAGCAGGGATGAGGGAAAACATGGGCTGAGTGCCGAGACGGCATCTCAACCCATGGTGACAGAGCCCCTCCCTCAAGGTCGGGCTCCTGAACGACCAGGAACATCCCAGCCCCCCCCCCCCCACCACCACCACCACCTAGGGTGGGAGGAAGGGAGGCGGACCGGAGGGGAAGAAGCCAAGGGAAGGACAACACCAATGGGGCAATGTAGGGTAGCGGGAAAGAAAAACCCAAATACAATACTGACAAAACAGAATAATTAACCCAGGTACAGATGGGGAGAAGAACTGGGTCAGCACGCCGGTTACATACTACCCAGAGAGTACCAACCATGCGTGACCCAGAGCAAGGAAAAAAGAACCACCAAAAAGGTACAGGGCAAAAAATGCTGAGTACGGTTAAATAAAGGGGAACCTATACACAGCGCTAATTTAAGTACATACACACACAGTCACCAAGAAAAGTGAGGGTGACTGGAACAAATGACAATTATAGAGCATGGTGTTACGGAAAACAAGGCACATGACTATAATGAACCAACAGGACAAAAAAGAAATACTGAGTGCAGGCAAAGAAAAACCCACACACACGAATATATAAATACCCAGTCACCTAAAGAAATGAAAGTGACTGGAATAAATGGATAACTGCAGAGCATGGTGTTACGGAAAACAAAACATAACTCTACAATACAAAAAACGAGGCTAAAAACATGGCACAAAAAGTAAAATGCTGAGCATGAGCGATGGAAAACACAGCACTATAAAAACGAATCCACCAACAGGACAAAACATTACACCCGAGTGACCTTAATAACAAAAGAAAAAGTGACACCCGAGGTGAATGGCAGGCAGAGTCCAAAAATGGCCGAGATGGCTCCGGAGATCTCCCCGCCCATTGTCCAGCTGGCGAATCAGGGGAAGAGAAGTGTTCGGACGGCGAACTCTGGACCCAGATCCCAGGAATCCAGTCCACCGGCAGCCGAACCAGGCTGCCCAGAGGGAAACACAGACCAGTGGGGGAAACCAGATCACCGAACCGAAAGTTCTGTGGGTCGGGTCGTCGACCCGCATCACTCAACCACCAGGACCGTTGAGACGGGCGAAGGATCAGAGCGGATCCCGGTGGAAGAGGCTCAGGGGAGAGCCGATGACGAGGGCGGCGGGCGTCAGGCCGCAGGAAAACGGCCACCTCCTCACCGGACCTGGACAATACTGGGGCAGCACCCACGTCGGACCCCGATCGGGCCTCAGGCGAACCCACGTTGGACCCCGACTGGGTCTCGGGCGAACCCACGTTGAATACTGCACCAGAACCGACCTCCAACGTTGAACCCGGACCCTCCAGCACCACGAGGAACAGCAACTCCTTGCCGGTGACCCTGGAAGAAGGCTCAGAAGAGAAAACAGAACCGGGATCAGGATCACCGGCAGCGCCAGAACCCGGCGAGACGAGCTCAGACGCAGCGGACGGCTGCACCCGGCTCGTCTCCCCTGGAGATAGGCTGAAGTGCTCGGGGATAAAAAGAGAGAAAAGAAAGGAGAGCACTCGCCTGATCTCGGGTTCTGACGCCGTCCAGGACTGCGAAGATCCAGGATCCGTCGTCAGGAGGTCGTTGTCAGGCTCCCATCTAGCCGCGTCAGGCCCCGCAGCCAGCACGATGGTCAGCGCAGCTTGAGATTCCTCCAGCTCCGGTAACCCCGCCGACGATCCACTCGGCGTGAAGCCAGAAGAATCTCGTCCCGCCGGACCGAACCGCTCCTCCGTGGAGACCCGGGGACGCTCAGTCATCGGCGTAGACTCCACGCAGCAGTCAGTCCCCCTCCTCCATCCGCAATGTAGCTGCGGAACCACAGGCCCTCTCCATATCCCACCACGTTGACCCGGAGCCGGGGACCGCTCGGCGGAGAGAGACACAGAGGATGCGGGATTAGGAATACAAGTTACAGCAGGTGGGGAGAGTTCAGGGAGCTGCGAACCCTGAACTTCTCCTCCAGGGATGTGACAGAGCAAATCATTAAGCAGGTGTGAAAAAACAATGACTTGCCTGCCCCCTGGAGGTTGAGTATCGCCTGCTGTAGTGGAATCTGCCTCTTCCTCTCCCCGCCCGGCGATAACGGAGGACCCCCCGGGAATTCGTCTGAGGGTCGCTCGCGTTGTCTCCAGCAGAGAGCTCACCAGGCCCGGATTCCAGGCACACACAGCGGTCAGGAAGCGCGTCGAGGAGGAGGGGGAAACAGCCGGGGTGAGCCAGCCCGAATGTCCAGGAATGACAGCGGGGGAACGAGGCTCAGGGGACGAGGCTGTAGAATCTCCACACTGACGAGGCGAAGGGATGACAGCTGCGTGGGAGGAACGGTCCTGACGATGACCCAGAACTGGATCCGGACGAGGTTCGTCCAGAGGTGACTCGGCGATGTGATGACGACTACTCCCAGGGGACGAAGCGAGGGGGAAACCCAGGATTCGCCGCTCCAGATCGGAGATCGAGACGAGGAAGGCATCGAGCACGGGAAAGCTTCGTAGCCCTGAAGTCCTCACCATCAATCTCACTGCCGCCGCCACATGCCTGAAGGTGGTGACAGGAAACACAGTAGAGCTCGCGACAGCCACTCGACCCCGGACATAACTGCTGTCAGCTGCGGCTCCTTGAAGGGAATCCCGAGTGACGTGGCGCAGGTCGGGGGAAGTCCTCTGGTTGGCGCGAACTCCCGGACTGGAATAGCAGCAGGAACGGGACTCCGAAGCGGGGAAAGACGTCGCCCACTTCGACTCCCTGCCGGGATTTCCATCCACCCCGTGGAGCTTCTCTCGCTGTGTACCTGCAGCGTCTATCCTGGCACTGTCCTCCAGATGGTACAGAGAGTGAGGGTGACAGTCCAGGAGTTCCTCAGCACGGCCCGGATGCCAGCGTCTCGCGTTGGAGGCGTCGTGCAGGGTGAAGAACGTCCCGTCGACAGCCTCCGAGATGGACCTCAGCTCGTCGCCCTGGCGCCGGAAGTGACTCCTGGGAAACGGCATGCTAGCAGCGCTGACACCCGGACAGAAAGGTACATTTCCACAGTGACTCACGGCCGCTGGCAACTCTTCTGGCTGCGACATACTGTCATATCCGGCTCTAGGGAGCCGGGCAATCAGAGCCAGGGGCAAGCCAGTGAGTCGTGATATTTTATTCAGGGTAAAGGGGAAGGGATGAGGAGAGCACAGATACTCATGCAGAGGTACACTCACAGGTTGCACAGCGCAGAGGTAAGCAGCTCGTACCGGACGTGGGGGTAACAAGACGTACATACTCACAGCGGGATACAAACACAGGAATGCTGCAAGAGGAGTATAAGCTGACACCAGACGAAGGGGCTTCAGCTTAGCAATGTGTTTATGTCGCAGCCCCCAGTCATCGAGGCTGCTCCTATTTATCCTCATTGGCAGCGCCCCAGCTGATGAAGACTAATTGGCCCCAGCCGTCCATAATGCTGCCAGCTGGGGGCCAGCTGAGACGCTGCTCAATGGGAAGCAGGGATGAGGGAAAACATGGGCTGAGTGCCGAGACGGCATCTCAACCCATGGTGACACATCATGCATCAAACACATCAACACAGCTACTATAACCCGGGTAATTGAGATACCAACATGGATTGAACACATTGCCCCTCCAACTACCAGTCAGTCCCAGTAGAGAAACCATCCCCCAGAGAGCCATCAAGCGGGTCCCGTCCAGAGCAAACTTCTTTTCTTCACGCCCAGAGATGACCTACGTCGAAGACCAGACACCTCCTTCTCCTCACTAGTGCGCCGCAGCTCATTGGGATGTCTCCATGAGCCATCAGACAGCTGAATGTAGCCATCTTCCCGAACAGCCACCACCTGCAGCCGCCCCTGGTCCTCCTGTCGTTTGCACTTTCTACAAACCCCTCTCAACTGGGCCTCCTCTCTGGGTCAGACCACATCAGTGACCCCCAGAGGAGCCCAACTCGGCTTCCAGTGTCCCTGAGTGGCACGTCGTTTTACCGTGCCAGCCAGTCCTGCCCCGCTCGCTTTCATTTCAGACGCTGGTGAAGCCGTTGTTACCCCTTGCTTCTCGATACCTCCCAGCCGAACTCCGGAAGCAGAATAGGCCAGTCACTCGGCTCCGTCCGCCGTCACAGGCATCCCACCGCGCCACCTAGTTCCCTCAGCTAGGGTAACTTGGGCTCTGGTGCAGGAACCCTCCCGTGATGGCCCTGGGTGGGGTTGGTCCTGCTCATCTTCCAGAATACTAGGCCAAGGTTCGTCTCATACAGCATCGTCCACCACTCGCGGAACCGGCCGGTCCCACAAGCCACAGCCCGACCACTCTTCTCCAACACCGCTGGTGATTGTAAAGCCCAGTCCATAAAAAAGGTCACAGCCCATAACATTCTCACCATCGGCGGTCACCACGAACTTCAAGTTGGAGACCTCCGCCGACTTGTACCTAGCCATCAGTTCCACCAAACCCACAATGGCTAGCCTGTTACCTCCATACACCCACACAATGGCGCTGAATGACCTCTCACTTGGTAGTATGGGAAGAAACTCCTCATGGTTGGCCAATTCAACACGGACCTCACTGCGCCCATGTCAATCAGCAACGGCACCTCCACTCCGTCTAATTATACCACACAGTACGTGCGGCCATCGGTGCTCGGAGAGACAGTGAGGATAACCGTAGAAGTTAGAGCAGGGGTGTCCACTTTGTGTCGCCATTCCTCTCGCTTGAACCTATTACAGGCCATGGCAAAATGGTGCATGAATCTGCACTTGCCGCAGCGTTTACCTCTCACCGGACACTCTCTAGTCTTGTATCAGTGCTTAGTGGACCCACAACCCAAACACCTGGGCGATCCCAGAGCGGACCTTATCTTCACAGCCGTAGCGCATTCCTCCTTCTCCTGCTCACTATCATCACTGTCTGGGTCCACAGCCTGTGCCACTGATTGTGATTCAGAGCAGTGCAGCATAGCTCTCACACCGAGGTCACGTGACAGTTTGTCCGCTGCTTCACACTGCTGAGCTAGCTCGACTGCTGTGGCGAACGTCAATTCGCCGGAGTGTGTGAGGAGCCTCGACCGTGCCGATGAGCAAAGCGTGTGCTCTGCCAACTGGTTGCGGACCATCTCTTCTTTCAATGCTCCAAACTGGCAGTCGCCGGCCAGCTGACACAGGTCCGCAACATATCATTGCAGGTCCGCAATATATCGTTGCAACATACTGTTGCGGACCTGCGTCTGGTTAAAGCATACTAACCTCTGTAGTCTTAGTCTATCAGACTTTTTTAGAAAACACTAAAGTTATTCTAAACAGTCATACACATTTTTTTGAGTTACACAACAGTAACATGTTATTTGACTTTGTTTAATGTGATGGATTTATATTTTGATGTATGAAAAAAAGAGAAAAACAGAGTGTTATGTCTGAGTTTGGAGTCAAGGAGAATGCCAGGTGTGGAGCTGAACACTCATTTATTAAATACAGAGCTCCATGCACCTAACTACACGTGACCACAACCAGAGGTAAAGGCGGAAGAGACCGCCCCCCTATCTGCAGCCCTTCTTATACACATGGGATTGGCGGAACCGGAAGATGGAGCCACCACCCCGTGCTACAAAAATAAAAGCTCCAATGCAGAACAATATGAACTATAAATAGCAACATCATATCCCCCCCCCCCCCCGCAGAAAAGACCAAAGCACACACACCATTAGAACCCACCCCAATTTGGAACCCGAATCATCTGTCATGGGCAGCGAGAGCATGCCCCTCCCCTCCTGCCGCACATTCACCAACTCGTCACTGCACCTGAGGAAGAGGACACACCTGCGGCCGCTCACCAGCCAACGTATTTAAGGAGGCCTCCTCCGCGCAGTCAGTGCTGGCTCGTCTGGGTATACTGCCCTAAATTCAGGCATGCAGGTTGTTTTGAATGAGGCTTAGACACGCTGTCTGAACTGTTCTCTTTTTCTCTTGTTTCAGGTTGCTGTCATCGTGCAGGTGTGTCTCGGGACTGCGTGTGCTCTCCTGCCACCTCATCACCTTCCCAGCAACAAATCTTCACCCGGTCAGGTACTTCAAGCTCATTCCCCCGTCCCTACTGGCTCGTTTATTCCCTGCTGGAGTCCTGTCGGTCCTCCCTTGGAGTCCCGAGTAAGTGGCAATTTGGCTCGCCCACATTTCCCCACTCTGCTTCTCCGCTGACAGCTCTTGCTTTCTCTCCACAGGTGGATTGAATCTTCTGGCGAGTGGCTGTTTATCTAATTGTGTGCTGTTTTCTACATTTATTAAACTATTGAACGTTTCCCCCTTGTGTGGGTCCATCCTGTGCTAGCATCGTGCACGTGAGCTGTCAGCTTAATCATGACATCATCCATTAAACATAACTAAGCTAAAATCACAAAAGCGGCCGATGGCATTCACACAAAACAACTAAAATTAGGGGAGACGGGTAGACTGCCATCCTACCTCCCCACACGGTGAGGCGGATTATTCTGCCGCCTATGATATGTAAAAGTCCCGTTATAAAATAAAAAGAAAAGTATTGCTGTGTCTCCTGCTTAAAAGAACACCAAAATGGACTTCCGGTTATGGCGGCCACGTAGGAAGACGTGTTTCACACTGCTCTGCTCCTAAAAATAAAAAGTAGGCTAAAACTCTCTTAATTGGAACAAAAACCTATCCCAGCGTTTAGGCGCAGATATGGTAAAGACCAAGGCTGGGAAATTAGGTGGAGGAAAAAGTAATTTGACAAAACAATCTAAGCTAACAGACTTCCACGCTCGTGACGAAGCAGAAAAATCTCCAGAGACTATGGCGGAGGATGGAGCTAGCAGCGGAGCGGTAACTGTTGAAGAGGGGACGAGTGCGGTGCTCGCTGCCATCAACTCTATGAGAGCAGACTTTTCGTCTAAATTTGATGGGATTATAGCAGCGATAGAAGGAATGAGAAAGGAAATAAGCGACTGTATGGAACGAGTATCGCAGGCGGAGCTCCGAATTTCAAGCGCTGAAGATGACGTCACCAGCCTACAATCAAAGTTGCAAACACTGGAATTAAAATGTAAACGTCTGGAAGATAATGTCCTGGACTTAGAATCCCGCTCGCAATGGAATAATTTGAGGCTGGTGGGCCTCCCGGAGGGAGCGGAGGGACGGGACCCGTGTTCCTTTTTGGAAAAGTGGATTCCAGAAGCGCTGAACAACGCGGACCTGCAGTCATCGGTCGTCTTAGAGAGCGCTCACCGAATCAGCCCACCGAGAGATAAGAAGACACCACCGAGGACGCTGATTATGAAGTTCCTCAACTACAGAGACAAGATGACGGTCACCAACGCAGCGCGAGCTAAAGGGGAAATCAAATACCAGGATCAACAGGTGCGGTTCTACCCAGATTTGGCCACAGGAATTCAACAATTAAGGAGGCAGTTCGACACCTCCCGCAAAGAGCTGCGCAGCCTCGGGATTCGTCACGGAGTGATTCATCCGGCAAGACTGCTGATCACATATAAAGGGAGAACCCACATCTTCAAGACCCCTCAAGAGGCGCAGGAGCTCATTAAGCAGATCCAGGAGGAGACTGGTGGGAACTAAGCATGAACATGACATAGGTAGAACATTTAAGCGTATGTACAGACATGTGATTGATCTGAAACATATAACATGTCTACAAAATACAGATTGTATTATAAAAAAAAAAAAGCTATGATGTACAAAGTTGCTAAAAAACTTTGAAGTTATGTTGAAAAAACTACAGAAGAGAGTTAATGTCATTAAAAATAGTAGTAGAGTCAGGGTGATTGAGAGGAGAAAGAGAGAGTGGTTTGACTGATCCTCGCAGGTGTGGAACAGTCACTAGCTATAAGGGGAGACGGAATTTTTTTGATTTTGGGGGATTACCACGAATGTGGGGAAAGGGAATTTGTTTTTGTGTAGTTTGTAGGATGAATGTTCAACCATCCATGTTTTTGCTTCTCTGTATGAGCATGTTCATATTGCAAGGTAATCTTAAACTCCTTATTGATCATAGATCAAAGCGTTAATCTTAATTTAACTTAATGGAATTGCAGAGGTCTACAAAATCTAAAAAAACTTAAACAAGTTATGAATAAAATAAAAGGACATAGATTCAAAAATTGTATTTTTTCAAGAAACTCATCTAATAGAAGAGGATGTAAAAAGAATTAGGAGAAGATGGCAAGGAAGTGTGTTCACCTCATCATTTTCATCTCGAGCTAGGGGAGTTAGATAAGATAAGATAAGCTTTTATTAGTCCCACAATGGGGAAATTCCAGGGTTGCAACAGCACAGGGATAGCAACACTCAGAGCAACAATCAGAAGGCAAGAAAAACAAGAAGAGCTAGTAAACATATGTACATATTACTATAAATATATATACATATACACAGTCACACAGTGCGGAGCATTATGGTTGGTGAATGTGCAGCAGAAAGTCTAAGCTCTCTCACTCCGCGGATGCGGCGGGCCAGCTGGAAGTCTGGAAGTTATGATTCTCATACATAAAACAGTCCCATTTCAAATGAAAAATGTAATTGGAGACAAATTAGGAAGATATCTAATCATCCAAGGATCTTTGTTATTAGAAAATATAAATCTGGTGAACTTATACGGTCCCAATACTGATGATCAAAATTTCTTCATTAATTTATTTCTTACTTTATCATCACTTACAGGGCAACATATAATAGCAGGGGATTTTAATTGTACATTGAATCCCAGTATAGATAGGTCAACAGGACTGGACTGTACACACAATGGATGCAGGATGACCATTAATCATTTTATGAAAGAATTGAGATTGCTAGATATATGGAGAGAAATGAAACCACAAGTCAAAGCCTATTCTTGTTATTCTAATACCTATAAGACATTCTCATGTATTGACTATTTTTTGATCTCCACAGAATTAAGGTCCAAGATTCAAAACTGTTTCTATGATAACATTGTGATCTCTGATCATGCACCCTGCTGTCTAATATATGTAGATAAGAAATTGACAAAGGATCCAGGTAGGTTGCAATTTCAGCATAAATGGCTTCAGGATGAAGAATTTGTTAAGTACATAGAAAAACAGATAGATGAGTTCTTTGATATTAATACTACACAAACAACAGCATGTATAAAGTGGGAGGCTTTCAAAGCTTTTATTAGGGGGCATATTATTAGTTATACAGGTTCAAAATCTAAGAAGACTCGAGAGGAGAGAGTCCAATCGGAACGTAAAATAAAAATTCTTCAAGAAAAGGTGTATGCAGGAAGTAACCCACAGTTAGAGAACGAATTACTGATTCTGAGAGCTGAATATGACAAAAAATCAGCGAATAGAGCTGCCTCGAGTCTTCTAAGATTGAAGCAAACTTTTTATGAACAAGGTAAAAAATCAGGAAAATTATTGGCATGGCAGATTAAACAATTAGAATCTAAAACACCAATTACCAGTATTATAAGTAACGAACAGGTAGTTATAGATCCTTTAGAAATTAATAGTGCCTTTAGAGATTATTATGAAAAACTATATGATACAAAAAATGAAACTGACTTAACAAAACTAAATGGGTTTTTGGGTGGATTATCCATACCAGGTATTCCAAATGAAAACAGGGAGATACTGGAGTCTAAAATTAGTCAAGAAGAAGTTGGGCAAGCCATTGATAATATGAAATCAGGATAAAAGAGCAGGACCAGATGGTCTTCCAGTTGACCTCTATAAAAAAATTTAAGAATAAATTAATAAAACCACTTTTGGAAATGGTTTTAGAAGCATTTCAAAATAGTAATTTACCACCATACATGAATAATGCCTTAATTATACTGTTGCCAAAACCAGGTAAACCCCCTAATAAATGTGAAAACATGAGACCAATAAGCCTATTAAATGCTGACCTTAAGATAATCTGTCAAATTTTAGCAAGACGACTACAAGAAATACTACCAAATATTATTAACCGAGATCAGAATGGCTTTATAATGGGAAGACAAGGCTTCCATAATGTAAATAGACTATTTAATATTATTTATTCCAATAAAGAAGCACCGGATACAGCTCTCCTATCATTGGACGCCGAAAAGGCCTTTGATAGGGTCGAATGGCCCTATCTTTTTGAAGTCCTACAAAGGTTTGGACTTGGAAATAATTTCATAAAATGGGTCCAGATAATATACAATAATGCTACAGCAGAAATCTTAACAAACAGCAATATCTCAAAATCAATAAAAATCAATAGAGGATGTCAACAAGGCTGTCCACTTTCACCCTTATTGTTTACTATGGCAATTGAACCTTTAGCAATGGCAGTACGTTTACATCCGCAAATATATGGAATTAAAGTTGGACCAACAGAACATAAAATTTCCCTGTATGCCGATGACATAATTTATGTCGAATTTTAAAAAATCAATTCCGACCTTGTTAAATTTAATAAAGAACTTTGGGGAAATATCAGGATATAAAATAAATAAAACTAAATCTTCAATATTAATGCTAAATGAGACCCAGAGAAATCGCCCAGCTCCTGAAGTAAATCAATTCAATGTTGTAAATCAGTTTAAATATTTAGGAATTCAAATTTTGCCTAAGCTAGAATCAGTCGCCAGTGCCAACTATGAAGCCTTAATGACAGATATTAATGAGTTACTTCAGAGATGGATGTCACTACCTATGTCGATGATCGGGAGAATTAATATACTTAAAAGTAATATCTTACCAAAAATACTTTACTTATTTCAATACATTCCTTTACCACCACCTTCAGATCTATTTTCAAGAATTAAAAAAAAGTTAGTGGAATTTATATGGAACAATAGGAAGGCTAGATTACGTTTGTCCTTACTATATTTACCATTTGATCATGGAGGTCTGAAATGTCCAAACTTTATGTTGTATTACTGGTCAGCACAACTGAGATCTATGACATATTATTTTTCATCAAATGATCTTCCTCACTGGACTGAAATGGAATCATACAATTTACCTTTACCTCTTCCCTTATTCATATACTCAGACTCGGCTAAAAAAATTACAGAAACAAGTTAAAAATCCAATTGTAAAGCACATGATCAAAATATGGTGTGAAACCAAAAAATATTTAAAAGAACCACACTTTTTGTCACAATTTAGCCCAATATGGGGTAATCAATATTTTACACCAGGGAGAGCGGATGCTGTATTTAAAGTATGGAATTTAAAAGGGATTCAAAAGATTCAAGACTTATATTTGTCACGTTCAGATAACATAATGTCTTTTGAAGAACTGAGGATCAAATTCAATCTTAATAGAACATATTTTCTTAAACATCTTCAGCTTAGGAATTTTATTCGATCAAATCAAAATAATGCTCTCACCCGACCTACTTATTCATCCTTGGAAAAAATTTTGACGAAAGATAGTAAGAGAAAGGGTATTATTTCAGAGTTTTATAACTCATTGACACTATTCTCAAGTGAAAACTCACAGAAAAGACTGAATTATTGGAAAGAAGACCTGCAAATTGAAATTTCAGAGGAACAATGGGAATTGGCTTGTACAGAAGCTCAAACCAAATCAATAAATGTACGTCTTAAATTGATACATTTTAAATGGTTAATGTGGATGTATGTTACACCAGTGGCGTTAAATAGGTATAACAAAAACATACCAGATACATGCACAAAATGTATGGAAAGTGAAGGAACCCTATTTCATTGTTTATGGGAATATAGAAAAATCAGAATGTTTTGGGAAGAGGTGAGGGTAACAATTGAAAAAATAATTTCAAAACAATTCACATTGAACCCTAAACTGTTTTTGTTGGGTCTGTATCCAGAAAAACATAACTTTAATAAGAGTGAAAGAGCATTCATAGACCTCAGTTTGCTTAATGCCAAAAAATGTACTGCACTATTGTGGAAAAAGATTCATAGACCAGATGTGACTCAGTGGTTAAGACAGATGTTATCAAACCTTCCACTAGAAAGAATAACATACATACTGAAATCAAAAGAAAATGTGTTTGAGAATTGTAACATCATCTCACTTTGGCTCAGCAATAATTATTCTTCTGCTTAAAGACATTTTTGTTTCACCCAGGAGTAACACAAAGAAATGGATTTTCTTCCCCCAGGCCACAGCTGAAATCCCCTTTCTTTTGTTAAAACCAGCCTAAGGAATTTCCCCAATGTCCGGCTTTGCTTTTATTGCCCCCATAAACATGCTACAGACCTGGCCTACACAGACCCACAACTCAGCTAATTTCCTTAAACTCTGGACATGCTGGATTTAGCCAGTGAATTTTAAAGTACATTATTACCAACTCAATTCTAAACCTTCTTCTGTTCAGGACTATGAAAGGCAAATGGACTCTGATGTCTTTAATGTGGAAAATCAATAATATGTGTGAAATGCATTAATCTGTGATTTTATATATATTTGCATGTTAAAAATGTTTAAATGAATGTTTATTCCTGCATGTTGATTTAGAAGCACTGCTTATAAGATACACTAAGGTTAGTTTAGTTATACATAAGTGTGTAACAGTATATTCCAATGTATTTAAAATTGTGTGTATTCCTGTGGATGGATCATGTTTCACCAGTCTTCATAGAACCCCAGCTTCTTCATCCTATTGGTCTCTCACAGACAAGGCCTGTTATTGGACTAAAAGTTCATCGAGCCCGCCCACAAAGGACACTCATTGGCTGAGATCCCGGAAACCCGCGAAGCTTAACAGAACTTATAAATAACAGATGAACCCCTGCTTCATCCTCTTTTTTCGGCTGCTCTTTTTTCGTCTGCTCTCTTTTCGTCTGCTCTCTTTTCCTCTTTCCGGCTCCCCTTTTCACCGATCGTCTCTCTCTATTGTCTACACACAGCAAGGAAGAACAAAGGACCGTCTGAACAAAGACTCGACCACGTGTCGCTTTTCTGAACACAGAGCAGATAACTCGTAATTTGTTTATGTAACTTTGTATTTTCTTTTTCTCTTAAATGCCTAGGAATTCCTATTTCTTTGAGCTCAGTTTTTTTAATCGGAGTTAAACTCCAATTTTTATTCATCACTTTTTCTGTTAAACTTTCTGTAAAACAACCGTTTGTTTAATTTTAATGTAAACTTTAATCTTGACTTTATTTTTATATTTTTCTTGACCAAGCACCCACCAGAAGCTATTATTTTATCTAAAGTCCGAAAGTTTTTTTTTTCTCTTCTAATTTGAAATCTGAGCAGATATCTTTAATTATTCCCGAAGACCTGCAGCGCTTGTCTACCAGGAAGAAAAGACGCAGCTCTCCACATCACGCGCAGGCTGAGGAATCAGCACGCTTCTGCAGCATCTCAACCATCGAGATCCAACTTACGATCTCATGAATATCATTAATCGTCAAGAGAATACTTGCGGGACAAATATTCTGGGTTTTGCCCCTGAACAACACTTCAAAACTTCATGAGGACGACGACAGAACCGTCATCACCGAGGATCACGTGAGCTGCAAACTTTCATTCATCTGCTGAATTAAACGTCTGAGGTTCGGTAATAATTTGTATATCTAATCAGATGCAAATTAAGAAGCCCTTAACATAACTCTCCTTTTTATTAAAATTCTGTTTTTATTTTCTTAAGATCAATCAAGGACTTTTCATATAATTAGGAAATTTTCTCTATAAGTTTGCGGTGTTTCAATAATTTGTTAACTCAAACTGATAGAAATTGGTTTCTCAAGTTAACCCTGATTCCGAAAATATTGACATTGTTAATCTATCATTTACAAGATTGATTTTATGATTAATGAAATTACTGCAATGTCTGTTAATCATTTCGTTTAATAAATATTTAAAAATGAGAGAAGTTGTTGGGAATTTATTTCATTCTGAGTCTGTTCAAGCCCAGGTATCGAATTCACGGAAAATTTTTGAGACTGATTATTGATTAATTTATTGAGTGATCAAACAGGTATAAAGTAAAATTAAAGATTAAATTGCTTCTTAAAGATAGAAGCTGGTGCCCCTTACGAGTGTTATTAACTTTTCTGGTGTATATGAAATGAGATTTGGTCTCAGATTCCAATGCATCAATATAAATAAATAATTCATATCTGATCATATTTATTATTTATTAATATTCCCTCTATTTCCCACTATAGAATATATGGAGACCTTTCATTGATTATGTAAAGAAATTAAACATAACTTCTGAAGAAGAAGGTGAATGATGTGTGTGGACCTTGCAAATTCCAAATTGGTGAATGTATAATATGTATACTTATGTAATAGATTACCTAGACTAAACAGAGGAGCATTGTTGATGACTTGCCTTTGTTAGTGGTTGTTGGTGTTTTTAGTATTTTTTTTTTTTATTTTTAAATTACTTTAGTGTTAGTGTTTGATTGTTTGTGCCATGTTTGTAAAAAAAAAAAAAGGTTCAATAAAAAATATTGTGGAAAAAAAAGAACACCAAAATAATCCCAGAACTATAAATACAGATTAATATTTAACAACAAACGCATATCCATAGCTCGGTGAGGCCCCCCCAGACCCTTCACCATTCAGTCCGCCCCTGGAGGTAGCTCACTTCCCAGACTACAGCTGGTCACCTCAATCCCAGTGCACCTTCTCCTCCACACCTCCGGAAGCTCCAATCGTCTGGGGCCATGCCCAACTGCCTTCTCCGGGGCACGGCGTAACTCATTAAGATGACGCCATGAGCCATCCGACAGCAGAAGGTAACCATCCTGCCGCTCGTCCGTCACCTGCAGCCTGCCCTGGTACTGCTCCATCTTCCGCTTGGCTCTCACCCGCCTGGACCTCACCTCCGCCCGAGCCCGAACCCAGTCCACGACCCAAGCGGGGCCCTGCTTGGCCTGCAGTGTCTCTGCCTGGCACTCACCCTCCCAGTGCCACTCGGTCCTGCCCCGACTGCTTGTAAACCCTCTGGGGACCCTGCCAGTGTGGCCCCATGTTCACCGGCCCACCACGGCCGAGCTCCGGGAACACCTGGGACCATCTTTTGGGCATTGCTCGCCGCCGCAGACTCTCCCCCGTACCACCCAGTACCTTCGTCCAGGACAACTCAGACACTGGCACTGGGGCCCTCCCGCAGCGACCCTGAGCGCAATAAGGCCTGTCCACTTTCCGGAGTGCCCAGAAATTGTTCATCCCACACAGCGTCATCCCGAATTCTTGAAACCGGGCGGTCCCACAGTCCGCAGCCCGACCACTCTTCCCCAGCGCTGCTCCTGATGGAAAAGCCGAGGCCACAGAACAGGTTGCAGCTCATGATGCTTGTGCCACAGGCCATCATGATAAACTCCATATCGGCCATCTCCACCGACTTGTACCGAGCCTTCAGCCTGATGGTACCCACCGTGGCCAACCGTCCTCCTTCATAGCCCCAAAGTGGCACTGAGTCACCTCCAATTCTGTAGTGGGGAAAGCACTGCTTAACTGTAGCCCAATTCAGCAGAGAACGCTCCGCTCCCATGTCCATTAGCATCGGTATCTGTACTCCATCCAACATTACCGTGCAATGTGTGCGCCCACTGGTACTCGGGAACACAGTATGGATTACTGTCGGGGCGGGAGGGGTCAAATTTCTGCATGGGCTATCTTGTTCTGCTGACTGGCATACTCCCGCGAAGTGGTGTAGACGGTCACACCTGCCGCAGCACTTCCCTCTTGCCACACACTCTCTGGCCTTGTAGCAGTGCTTCCTGGACCCGCAGCCCATACACCTGGGCTTCCCCGGGGTAGACCTCATCCATACAGCGTTGGCCCCCTCCACGTCGTCCTCAACACCTCCATCGCTATCCAGGTCCACTACCTGCGTAGCCATGGGATATCGTAAATCTCTCAGTGATAGACGCTCACTTAGCTCCCGAGTTAGCTTGTCTGCTGCTTCCAGCTGGAGTGCCAACTCAATGGCCCTGGCCAGCGTCAACTGACCCGGGAATGTGAGCAGCTTGGCGCGGACCGCAGCACAGTTGGTGTGTTCCGCCAACTGGTCATGAACCATTTCTTCCTCCAAACAGCCCGAACCGACACTCAGTGGCCAACAGCCTCAAGTCCAACACAAACCACTTGACGGGTTCACCTACCTGTTGGCGACGCTGTGTGAACTTAATCCTCTGGACGATGACGTTGTCCGGCGTTCTGAAATGGTGCGCCATTAACTCTTTGAGTGTGTTTGTCGCTGAATTGCGACACAACCCCCAGTGGTCAAGAGTGGTAAATATTTTTTGTCAATATAATAGTTCAGATTTCCAAGGCTATAACTTGAAAGTGGTAAGAGATAATGGCTTACTGTCAATTAGAAAGATGTAAAATATGATCCAAAGTTTCAAATAGGAATAAATTTATGCATTTGCATCATGTTGCGGCACCTCTTTAAATTCCATAACTCAGTCAAAACTGGACTTTGGACATATTTACACAATGAATGGTTCTGTCTTTTGACACGGTTTTTTGTACAGAGGTACCTCACCATCTTATCTTCAAAGTATATGAACAAGAAATCAGTACAATATAAAAAAAAAAAAAAAAAAGAAAATTCTCACTTATTTTTGACAAAGGGGGCTGGCTGGCTGGCTAGCTGGCTGGCATGGCCGCTGCATTTTCACCAATCATGGTTGTTATTTTGCGTTCTGTCGGTCATTTAAAGTCTCTACCATATCTACAAAGTCTTATGATTATCCCACATAAATTTCGCTTGCATCCCACGGCTATTTTCCCACATACAAAACCGATAAAAGTGACTTTTTAGCTTTCTGGGCTAAAATGCTAAAAACAGGAAAAGGAAATGAGTTCTTCTTCTTTGGTGTATTATGTGTCATCCACTGAGTCCTCCAAAGGATGTCTGCCACCTTTTGAAACTGGCAAATCAGAACAAATCAGTACAAATCCCCAATGCAGGCGATCATGTGAGAGTGAGACGACAGGCACAGTGCCGCACTCTGCCACTAGGGGCACACAAATTCACACACTCAAGGATTAACTCGACCACTTCTTCATAATTGTCCACGGCGCCAAGTGTGCCCAAAATTCTCTGTCCCTCCATTCCCAGGTTGTGCACAAGCAATGCACGTGCCCTCAGCTTCTCTATCCTTCCCAGGTCCAATGCCACCATATACATTTGAAAAGTTTCGTCCCACCGACGCCACGGTACAGGCGGCTCACCTGAGAGCTCCAAGAACGGCTGAATTGGTGTCCCACACGCTCCCATGGTTTTACTTCTCGTCGCCAAAATGTTATGTCTGAGTTTGGAGTCAAGGAGAACACCAGGAGTGCAGCTGAACACTCGTTTATTAAATACAGGGCTCCGTGCACCTAACTACACATGCGACCGCAACCAGAGGTACTCTACCGTTCAAAAGTTTGGGGTCACTTAGAAATTTCCTTATTTTTGAAAGAAAAGCACTGTTTTTTTCAATGAAGATAACTTTAAACTAATCAGAAATGCACTCTAATATCTAGTATACATTGCTAATGTGGTAAATGACTATTCTAGCTGCAAATGTCTGGTTTTTGGTGCAATATCTACATAGGTGTATAGAGGCCCATTTCCAGCGACTATCACTCCAGTGTTCTAATGGTACAATGTGTTTGCTCATTGCGTCAGAAGGCTAATGGATGATTAGAAAACCCTTGTGCAATCATGTTAGCACAGCTGAAAACAGTTTAGCTGGTTAGAGAAGCTATAAAACTGACCTTCCTTTGAGCAGGTTGAGTATCTGGAAAAAATTATTATTTCAAATACAAATCATTATTCCTAACCTTGTCAATGTCTTGACTATATTTTCTATTCATTTTACAACTCATGGTGGTAAATAAGTGTGACTTTTCATGGAAAACACAAAATAATTGTCTGGGTGACCCCAAACTTTTGAACGGTAGTGTAAATGCAGAAGAGACCCCCCCCCCACACCTGCAGCCCTTCTTATACACACGGGGTTGACGAAACCGGAAGATGGAGCCACCACCCTGTGATACACAAATAAAAGCTCCAATGCAGAACAATATGAACTATAAATAACAACATCACACAGAGAATTACAGAAATGTAAGAATTCTAGTTGTGGGGGCACAGTTTGGGGGTTTTCTCCACCCAGAGAGGCAAGGGGAAGAGAGGACAATGGACCGAAGGAGGAGGTGTCACCGGGGGTATCAAACGGGACAGTTAGACCTATGCATCCCCCGGGGAGAGTAAGATGACCGGAGCCACAGAGAGAAGAAAAGTGTGAAAGCAGCACCCATGTACTGTATGTTATGTTAGTGTGCCACACATTCCTTTGTTAAACAACAATGTATGGTGGTTGGAAGCTCTGGGTCTCCATTGATGTGAATAAAGATATAAAAGGGGATTGCACAGAGACCCAAGAAGTGCAGTAGCTCAGCAGAGCTCAAGAGCGCTGTTTCACTGTTTGCTGTTATGTTGTTGGAGAAAGAATAAAGCCTTGTGTCATCGAGCTCATTGCCTCGCCTATTCCTTTCTACACACTGGTGACCCTGACATGCCATGGAGCACCTATTCCTTTCTCGACACTGGTGACCCTGATGTGTCATCGAGAGTGCTCGCCTATCCCTTTCTCCACACTGGTGACCCAAGATGTGCCATGGAAAACGAGCAGAGCACTGCCCCGGAGACTACCTGGAGGGAGAGCACTAGCACCTTGTGCACCATTTCAGTCAAGCTCCTCAACTTCTGACTTCATGACCCGGCAGTGTGGTCTTCGCACACAAAATGATGACACGAAATGCTACTACGTAGTTGCAGCGCCGGACGCGCATGCCACACAACAGGTGACGAGCCTGTCCAGGAACCACCAGCCCACCGGCAGCCTCCCGTGCTTAGGGCTGCACTCCACACCTAAGAAGGATTTGGCAGCCTTCCCGGCAGAATTCAATTTTTCTCAGCCGCTGATGACCCCCGGAGAGTTTCTACCGGACAACCCCGCGCCAAGGCTAATCTGCCCCCGCAATTTTTACACAAATTGGTTTGACCACCGGCCCTGGGTTCTTTTAGGGCTGTGCTTTTAGGGCTGTGCTCCACACCTCAGGAGGATTTGACAGTACTTCCCAGCAGAACTCATTTTTTTCTCAGCCGCTGCTGATCTCTGGAGTTTCCACCGGGAAACCCCGCACCAAGGCTGATCTGCCCACGCAATTTTTACACAGATCGAGGCTGGGAGCGACCCAGCCTGCCCCACCATTGTTTTCCCCGCACAGTCATCCCAGGAAGCTTGCAGAAGGCCAGTTTTTGTTTTCAGTAGGCACGATGCACACTAGACCCCGGTGCGGACGCCCACCGTTGTTGACTCCACAAGTTGGCGATCCCTCGCCAAGGACCTGCGCTCACGAAGGATGCGTTTCCCC
Source organism: Pholidichthys leucotaenia (assembly GCA_020510985.1). Taxonomy (NCBI): domain Eukaryota; kingdom Metazoa; phylum Chordata; class Actinopteri; order Cichliformes; family Pholidichthyidae; genus Pholidichthys; species Pholidichthys leucotaenia. Next base: position 49,271,433 of record CM035844.1, read on the forward strand.
CCCCTCCCTCATTCCCTCCACAGACTGACGTACCCTCCGGTACACTTCACCCAGCAGGACGGTTCTAGTGGATCGGCAACCCCCCGCTACAGCTGCTACGGGCGCCGACTCCAGCCCAAAGGACGGAGGGTTAGAGCCCCTTCTGGGGGTTCGGGGGGGCTGTGTGGGGGCACAGTTTGGGGGTTTTCTCCACCCAGAGAGGCAAGGGGAAGAGAGGACAATGGCCCGAAGGAAGAGGTGTCACCGGGGGGTGGGGTGGGGGTATCAAACGGGACAGTTAGGTCTATGCACCCCCCGGGGAGAGTAAGATGACCAGAGCCATGGAGAGAAGAAAGGTGTGAAAGCAGCGCCCATGTATGTTATGTTAATGTGTCACACATTCCTTTATTAACCTCTTGCACTCCGGTGTACCGCGGGCGGTCACGTCTTTGGCACAATTTGGCACAGTTCAAAAACGCCTGGGAACAACCTAAGATAAAAGCTGTGTAATATATTCATTTTTTGTGGTATTTTTACAAAATTTTGACCTCAGCTGGATAACACTTGGTTCTACATTTCTGTTGCATTTTCCAGCCCAGATCTGACAGCTGTGTGTTATTTGCAAGCATTTGTATCCAAAAAAACACCCAGGCGAAATTTATTTTCTTCAAGTTCAGTATGTTTAGATGACTGTTACTCAGTGGCAGGAGCACTTATAGAGATTATGACTGTTTTGCCAAAAAATTCAAAGTGTTTTCTTTTAAATGAGACCAACCCCATGAAGATGCTGCAAAGGGTTAAAGAACAGCTTTTGATTTACTTTGGGTACGTTATTTTTTGGTGTTTTTAGGGAAATTGACCAGAGTACAAGGGGTTAAACAACAATGTATGATGGTCGGATGCTCTGGATCTCCATGCATGGGAATAAAGATATAGAAGGTGTAGTGTATTGACCATCATGTTTATAAGGTTATCAATGTGTTTGAACCTTGGCACTTGCCCTACAGTTTGAGCCGCAATTCATGCATGCGCAGCAGCTGTCTGTCTGAATATAAAGATAGTGAAGTAAAAGCCAAAACGAAACGCAACGCTAAGTCTCAACCCTTATTCAATACACCACAGAAACTGGCGACAAGGATAAATTGTGGGGGAAAAGAGACACATGGTGTCGGTACTAGTGAGCACAATGGCCCTGTTGATGAGCCGAAGACAAGCAAGTAACCACACTGCTAAGTGTTATGGGCACAGCTACATATGGACTCTTGAGAAATCTGGTGCAGCCCAGTAAGCTGAAAGACAAAACGTTTGCTGAAATAGTGACCATTCTGAAAGGACACTTTGAGCCTAAGCCATTATTGGTGGCAAAAAGATTCCGTTTTTATCAGTGCAACCAAAATCAAGGCCAGACAGTAGCACAGTACATAGCTGAGTTGAAGCAATGTGCGGCTAACTGTGAGTTTGACGCCAACTTCGATTCATTACGAGACCGATTTGTTAGCGGAATAAAAAACGAAGCATGCCAGAGGAGATTACTGACAGAAAATGATCTCACCTTTGCCAAAGCTTTTGAGATAGCCCTCAACATAGAAACAGCCGACAGACACAGAGCAGCTGAGAGGAATGGAAGGTGAAAAAGCCAGCACTGAAAGTGTTCACAACCTAAAGCCACAGACAACTAAAAATTGCTACAGGTGCAAAGGGAAGAATCACCATGCAAGTGAATGTCATTTTAAAGAGACCAAATGCCATAACTGTGGGAAAGCTGGACACATAAAAAAGGCCTGTCATTCTAAGTCACAAACTGAAAGTGCAAAAAATTCACGGAGCACGTGATTCACGGAGAACAGCTTAGTAAACACACTAGGTATGTGAAAGCTGAAGAGGACACGGAACTGGGAATGTTTACCATTCTGACGGTCACGAGCGAGGATGAAGACCTGTATAAGGAAACATCCTCTGTAGCTGATGTTGATTTGAAGATGGAAATTGACAGGAGCGGCTAGGAGTGTAATATCACGGGCAACGTACAGAAAGAAATTCTCACATCTGCCACTAGAGAGTGCTAAGGTTAAGCTTAAAGCTTATAATGGAGGCAGAATCCCTGTTTTAGGACAGATTACAGCCAGAGGAATCTATGAGGGGCAAACTGAAAATCTACCACTATTGATTGTAAGGGGCGATGGTTCAACCCTGTGTGGCAGAAATTGGCTAAGGAAGCTAAAGTTGAACTGGCAGAAGATTAAGGCCCTGAAAAAAATAGATGACTGTTCACTCACAGAAGTACTGGATAAATACTCTGATGTTTTCACTGAGGAGTTGGGGACACTAAGGGACATTAAAGCATCCATTAAGGTTAAACCTGATATTTCTCCCAGATTTTGGAAGCACAGACCCCTCCCATTTGCAATGAAAGAGAGGGTGGAGAGAGCTGAAAAGGTTGGAAGAAGCAAACATTATCTCTCCAGTTAAGCACAGTGCATCCACACAGGAGTGCCCTGCCTGGACAGCCAGCCCGATGAGAGCCTGGTTGGACAAGAGAAGGCTGCTGGTCCCAGGAAGATGGCTGCAGGAGGGCATGACGGCGGAGGAGGAGGAGCAGTCATGGCCAGGACCACCATGATGCTGGCATTTGGGGGGAGACACTTCTGTGTGGAGCAGTTGATGCCGCAGGCAAAAGACGGAAAAAGGCAGAGTGAGGAGCTCTGCTTGGTCTGTAAGTATCTGGTTCCCAGATAGCAGCACCCCATGACGATGATGACGATGACGATGATGATTTACAATAGGAATCTGGATATACTGTTGGCAAGTGTCTTCCTCTGTACAGGTTTCCTGAGGGTGTCGGTGCCGCGGTGGCAGAGCATGGCCTGGAAGAGTGGATCCTCCTCCTCAACTTTTATGGACTTTTATTTGTTTTTAGCCTACTTGTCATGGCGGCCTCTGGGCCGTCATTGGCGTCATCAGCTCCAGCTGCGCACAGACCAACAGGTGCCAATCAACGGCTGTTAAAAGCCAGCGTCGCTGACAGCCCGTCACGGAGTCGTCTGTCCTCCTCGTCGGAGTATGAGCCTGAACTCCGCTCTCGTGCCTCGTCAAGAACCTCTTGTCAAGTTCAACCAAGTAAGAGAACAGTTTGTTACTCAACCCCTTGTCTTAACCCCTGTGCACAGGTGGACCTCCTAGGCGGCGGACCTGCGTCCCCAGCTGACGGGGCAACGCCACCTCGCCCACGTAGCTCATCGCTACCACCACGACTACCGGTGCGTCTTGCTCCTCAGCTTCAAGAACTGTTATTATCTCAGTTGCAGGAACATTTGCCACCGCTATCAGTGGAGTCATTGTCATCACTGTCATCTGTATTGTCGTCGCCACGTTCTGAGGAATCACTAACCTCGTCATCGTCAGAACAATCATCATCCCGGCCTGTGGAGTCACGGCCGGTGTTATCACAAGGACTTCCCTCGTCACAGCCACGGGTGGAATCTCCAGCATGATCACGAACACCTTCACCACCACGCTGCACGGCCGCTGGAATCCAGCAGGGCGTAACCTGCGCTTCACCCAAGTAAGCCTCTCCACCTGCAGCTCCTCACTAGTGTTGAGCATAAGTAATCATATCTGCTTGTATGTTCCAGGGTTGCCGGGTCTCCGTCCAGGCTGCTCAGTTCCAGCAACCAGAACCCAATCCTTGCACTTACTCACGCACTACACACTCTCACTATCAAATAAAAGGATTATTGTCACAATCTGCCCGTGTCAGTGTCTGTCTCCTGGGTCCTAAATCATGTCAGTACGACTCCGTCATGTTGACCCAGCGGACAGTTCACTGTCACGCCAACTCAACACTCTTAGCGCCCGGGTAGATTTATTAGCACACCAACAGACAGTAATCCTAAACCAGTTGACATTAATTAATGGTCGGCTGGATCGTCTGGAAGGACACCAGACGTTTCCCCCGACCGCAAATATCTCAGCCCCTGCAGGCTTAGCATCAGGACAGGCTAACACCTCTTCGTCCTCTCGCCTCACCCCTATTCCCACATCTGCCCGGTTCAGCGGAAAACTCGGGGAAGCCCGAGGATTCTTGTTACAATGTGAATCAGTTTTTCTCCGCGTTCCGGGAGATTTCACCCTTGATTCTAGCCGGATTGGTTATGTTATTAATTTGCTGGCAGGAAGAGCCTTAGATTGGGCCTATTCTATCATGGCTAAACCTAGCTATCCCATGCTTACCTACCAGGAGTTTGTGACAGAATTTATGTCCGTATTTGACCATACTGATAGGGGTGAGGTGTTAACAGAACGGCTGTTGAGCCTACAGCAGGGAAAGAGATCAGCTGCTGACTACGCCATTGACTTCCGGGTCCTGGCCACAGAGATTGGGTGGGGGAAGCCATCACTGTGTGGTATTTTCCTGCGCAGTCTTAACAGTGAGTTAAAGGATGAGTTAGCGGCACGGGATAAACCGGACAATTTGCGGGATTTGATCGCCTTAGCGGTTAGTCTGGATAGCAGATTAAGGGAGCGGGCGGCTGAACGGCGAACTACTTCCCGTTCAGTTAAACTCCGCCCCCGCGTCCCTAATTCTCCTCTTCTCGCTTTACCCGTGTCAGAGGAATCCCCGGATCAAGAGGCTATGACTATTGGTCGGTCTAAAGTGTCAGCAGCTGACAAACAACGCCGCAGGGATCAGGGCCTTTGTTTCTACTGTGGGAAAGAATCACATGGGGTTTTCGAGTGTCCCAGTAAGTTAAAAGGGAAGGCCCGTGGATCGCAGTAGGGGGATTCACGGGCAAGAATTCAGAAGAACCCCTTACTTGTTGTCGATTACCCCTCAGACTAATCCATACACATACAGAACACTCCACATTAGCGTTAGTTGATTCCGGAGCTGAGCAGAACTTCATTTCTAGAGACCTGGCAACCCGGATGGGCCTCAGCTGTCAGACTCTAGACCCCCCTGTCAAACTGATCACCTTGTCCAAGGCGTCTCTGACCACCGTTGCCCATCAGACGGCCCCTGTGTCAATCATTGTGTCAGGAAACCACAGGGAGGAAGTTCAGTTTCTAGTCCTGCCCATCTCTTCTTCGCCCGTTATCCTGGGGTACCCCTGGCTTCGCCTGCATAACCCCACCATTGACTGGCAAGCTGGGAGAGTAACGGCATGGAGTACGTTCTGCCTAAGTGCCTGCCTCCAATCTGCGGCGTGTGCCCCATCGGTCAAGGTGCCTCCGCCTCATTCATCTCCACCGGACCTGTCCAAGGTGCCAGAGGCCTACCATGATCTGGGGCTAGTGTTTAGCAAGTCTCGGGCGTTGTCTTTACCCCCCCATCGCCCTTATGACTGCGCAATCAACCTGAAGGCTCGGGCCCCTCTTCCTGCAAGCCGCCTTTACAGCCTATCAGCCCCGGAGCGCGAGGCCATGGATACGTACATCAAGGAGTCCTTGGCCTCTGGTATCATCCGCCCGTCATCTTCGGCAGTGGGAGCTGGGTTTTTCTTCGTCGGGAAGAAGGACGGCTCACTACGCCCCTGCATCGACTTCCGGGGCCTGAATGAAATAACGGTAAAAGATAAATATACTTTGCCTCTGATGAACACCGCTTTTGACTCCCTCCAGGGGGCATCCTGGTTTACCAAACTGGACCTTAGGAATGCCTACCATCTAGTGCGCATAAGGGAAGGAGACGAGTGGAAGACGGCCTTCCGGACCCCTAGCGGGCATTTTGAGTATCTAGTAATGCCGTTTGGGTTAACCAACGCCCCAGCCGTTTTCCAGCGATTGATAAACGATGTTTTACGGGATTTTCTGAACTCGTTTGTGTTCGTTTATCTTGACGACATTCTTATCTTCTCCCGCACACTAGAAGAACATCAGGTGCATGTCCGCAGGGTACTACAGCGCCTCCTGGAGAATCAACTATTCGTCAAGGCTGAGAAATGTGAGTTTCACACTGACCAAACCTCTTTCCTTGGGTTTATAATAGCTCGGAACCAGGTGCTCCCTGACCCGGCCAAGGTCAAGGCGGTAGTGGATTGGCCTGCACCCACCTCCAGAAAGCAGCTTCAAGGGTTCCTGGGGTTTGCTAATTTTTATAGGAGGTTTGTGCCAAATTTTGGTAATATTGCTCGTCCTCTGACTGCTCTCACCTCCCCTAAGACCCCGTTTTGCTGGAGTAAGGAGGCAGCTGGAGTATTTGAGAAGCTCAAGAGGGAGTTCGCCTCGGCCCGAGTCCTTACTCAGGTGGACCCGAAGCTGCAGTGCTTGGTGGAGGTGGACGCCTCTGATTCGGGAGTCGGAGCGGTACTCTCCCAACGCTCTCCCGAGGACGGTAAGATTTGCCCATGTGCTTATTTCTCTCATCGTCTTACCCCTGCAGAGAGGAATTACAGCACAGGAGACAGGGAGCTGCTGGCAGTGAAACTCGCTTTGGAGGAATGGAGACACTGGCTGGAGGGGGCTGCTCAGCCGTTCGTGGTTTGGACTGATCATCGCAACCTGGAGTACCTCAGGACAGCGAAGCGCCTGAATGCACGCCAGGCTCGTTGGTCCCTTTTCTTCGGCCGTTTTAACTTTTCCATCACTTACCGGCCGGGAAGCAAGAATGGTAAGCCGGATGCCCTCTCACGGCAGTTTGACGCACCGTCCTCTGAAGACCAGGAGACCCCTATCCTGCCGCCTTCCTGCGTCGTGGGTGCCCTGTCCTGGGGGATCTGCAAGACGGTTCGCCGGGCTCAGAGGACTGAGCCGGACCCCGGGGGGGGGGGGGGGCCCGGGCCGCCTGTTTGTTCCACGCGCCATCCGGGGCAAGGTGATCGGGTGGGGTCACGCTTCCAAGTTGGCTTGTCATCCTGGAATGGGTCGGACTGTGGATCTTCTCCAGAGGACCTTCTGGTGGCCAGGGCTACGGAAGGACGTTGTAGGTTACATCCGGGCCTGCGCTCAGTGCGCCACCGGGAAGACGACATCATCCCCCCCGGCGGGCCTGCTACACCCGTTGCCGGTCCCTTCACATCCCTGGTCTCACGTCGCTATGGACTTTGTGACTGGTTTTACCCACTTTGGATAACTTTACCACGGTTTTAACCATCGTGGATCGGTTCTCGAAGGCAGCCCATTTTGTGCCTCTTCGGGGTTTGCCTTCGGCCCAGGAAACAGCGGACCTTCTCGTGCAACATGTGGTCCGTCTCCACGGTATCCCTGCTGACATAGTGTTGGACCAGGGACCACAGTTTGTCTCACAAGTTTGGAAGGCTTTCTGCGCGGCGCTGGGAGCCACAGCCAGCCTCTCCTCTGGTTATCACCCCCAGAGTAATGGCCAGTGTGAGCGGGCTAATCAGGAGCTTGAGGCCACCCTACGCTGTGTCATCTCCTCCTGCTCATCCTCCTGGAGCAAGTATCTTCCTTGGATTGAGTACGCCCATAACGCCACGATCTCTACGGCTACGGGCGTCTCCCCCTTCAAGGCATCATCTGGTTTGATCCACCGCTGTTCCCAGAGGAAGAGAGGGAGGTAGCGGTTCCCTCGGTCCAGGCACACATCAAGCGCTGTCGGCGAGTTTGGCTCATCGCCCGCCAAGCCTTGCTTAAGACCACCAAACGCAATATCCAGGTGGCCAACCGGCATAGGAGACTCGCCCCAGACTATAAGGTGGGTCAGAAAGTCTGGTTGTCAACCCGGAATATTGGTGTACCGGCCGAAAAGCGTAAGCTCACTAAGCGCTTCATTGGCCCCTACACCATCAGTCGTGTTATTAACCCTGTGTCTGTGCGCCTGTCTCTCCCCTCTTTGATGCGTATCTGCCCCACCTTTCATGTCTCCCAGGTCAAACCGTACGTCTCTGATCCCCTGTGCCCTGCTCCTGCGGCTCCCGCCCCCCCGAGGATGATCGATGGCCATCCGGCCTGGGGGGTGACTGCCATCCTGGACGTCCGCAGGCGGGGTCGTGGTCTTCAGTATTTGGTGGACTGGGAGGGCTTTGGACCGGAGGATTGTTCTTGGATTCGCCCAGCATTGATCCTGGATAAACAGCTGATCCGCGATTTCCATCGGGCGAATCCAGGTAGAATTGGGCAGGTGCCTGGAGGCACTGCTAGAGGGGGGAGTACTGTCATGGCGGCCTCTGGGCCGTCATTGGCGTCATCAGCTCCAGCTGCGCACAGACCAACAGGTGCCAATCAACGGCTGTTAAAAGCCAGCGTCGCTGACAGCCCGTCACGGAGTCGTCTGTCCTCCTCGTCGGAGTATGAGCCTGAACTCCGCTCTCGTGCCTCGTCAAGAACCTCTTGTCAAGTTCAACCAAGTAAGAGAACAGTTTGTTACTCAACCCCTTGTCTTAACCCCTGTGCACAGGTGGACCTCCTAGGCGGCGGACCTGCTTCCCCAGCTGACGGGGCAACGCCACCTCGCCCACGTAGCTCATCGCTACCACCATGACTACCGGTGCGTCTTGCTCCTCAGCTTCAAGAACTGTTATTATCTCAGTTGCAGGAACATTCGCCACCGCTATCAGTGGAGTCATTGTCATCACTGTCATCTGTATTGTCGTCGCCACGTTCTGAGGAATCACTAACCTCGTCATCGTCAGAACAATCATCATCCCGGCCTGTGGAGTCACGGCCGGTGTTATCACAAGGACTTCCCTCGTCACAGCCACGGGTGGAATCTCCAGCACAATCACAAACACCTTCACCACCACGCTGCACGGCCGCTGGAATCCAGCAGGGCGTAACCTGCGCTTCACCCAAGTAAGCCTCTCCACCTGCAGCTCCTCACTAGTGTTGAGCATAAGTAATCATATCTGCTTGTATGTTCCAGGGTTGCCGGGTCTCCGTCCAGGCTGCTCAGTTCCAGCGACCAGAACCCAATCCTTGCACTCACTCACACACTACACACTCTCACTATCAAATAAAAGGATTATTGTCACAATCTGCCCGTGTCAGTGTCTGTCTCCTGGGTCCTAAATCATGTCACTACTTTTAGTCTTCTTTTTAGTTTAGGCTTTTTATTTTATTAGGCTTTTTATTTTAGTGGGCATTTCTTATTCATAATATGTTGTAATAAAATCCCTTTGAACATTCTCATAAGTTCCCCTTTGATTGCTACCTGTGACTCTTCACCTGGTTTTAAAGAACCTGAAGTTATGTTTTTAACTTCTCTTGGTCACACGTTACATAAATCAATCCGTTTATGTGGGGATTATAAATTATCAGGGAATCAGGCTGTTGAAACAGACATTTACCCCTTACCTAGGCTGGAAGAGCTTTTGGCAACCCTTAGTGGAGGCAAAGTCTTCTCTAAAATAGATTTAGCAGCAGCTTATCAACAAATGTTACTGGATGATGACTCCAAAAAGTACACAGCTATCAACACTCACAAGAGACTTTATGTGTACAACAGACTCCCTTTTGGAATAAGTGCTGCTCCTTCCATCTTCCAGCATAAAATAGAAAACTTTATGAAAGACTTTACCCGTGGTAATTTCACTAGATGACCTTCTTATCATGGGACACGCAGAAAGGGAGCATACCCACAACCTGCAGAAGGTCCTGCAACGCCTTCAAGAGAATGGCTTTCGAGTGAAACGCTCCAAATGTGAGTTCAGCAAAACTCAAATGGAATACTTGGGTCACGTGTTGGATGAACATGGTATTTACCCTTCTGAAGATAAAGTGAGAGCAATCCAGGAGGCTCCTGCTCCTACAAATGTTAAAGGGCTCCAAGCTTTTTGGGGACTTGTTAATTATTATGGAAGATTTGTACCACAGCAAAGTACAATCTTAGCCCCACTTTAGACTGCTCAAAGGACAGATAACTTGGAAATGGACTAAAGTGGAGCAGGCTGCTTTTGTCAAGTGCAAAGAAATGCTGACCAGTGATCAGGTCCTAGCACACTATGACCCCAGCCTGCCACTCACATTAGCATGTGATGCTTTCGCATATGGTATTGGCGCAGTGATTCAGCACACCATGCCAAATGGAGAAAAAAGGCCACATACGCATCCCGAGCTCTGTCTGTAGCAGGAAAGAAATATTCTCAAATAGAAAAAGAGGCTCTGGGACTGATTTTTGGTGTAAAAAAGTTCCATCAGTACTTGTGGGGAAGACATTTTGATTTAGTGACTGACCACCGTCCACTGTTGACACTGTTTGGGGAACACAAATGTCTGCCTACACTAGCCGCTGCACGCATTCAGCGATGGGCAATAATATTATCAGCATATGATTACCACATTGTTTATTGCAAGTCTGAAGAGCACAGTAATGCAGATGGACTCTCCTGTTGTCCATTACTGGAGACCAGTGATGCAGGAACTACAGAGAGTTCAGCTGTAGTCCACTCATTGCTAGCAGAGCATTTACAGGAAACACCACTAAAGGCTACACAGATTGCAAAATCAACACATACAGATAGTGAGCTTTGCAGAGTTTATAAATATGTCATGGAAGGTTGGCCTACTGAGATCGAGGAAAACTTAAAGGTGTTTTTCACAAACAGAAATGAGCTGTCAATAGAGCAAGGTTGTGTCCTATGGGGGACCAGAGTCTTAATACCTTCAAAGATGAGAAGAGCAGTGTTAAGAGATTCACTCTGGACATCAAGGTGTAGTGAAATCCAAAGCTCTTGCTCGCAAATATGTATGGTGGCCAAACAGACTCGGACGTGGAGCAATGTTGCAAAGAATGTGAAACATGCCAGCTAGAACAAAAAATGCCTCAGCATGTTCCACTGCACCATTGGGAGTTCCCAGGTGAAGCCTGGAAAAGATTGCATATAGACTTTGCTGGGCCGTTTCTGAATAACATGTTCATGATTGTTTTTGACGCATACACTAAATGGCTGGAAGTGTTTCGCATGTCACAGATCACATCACAAGCTGCCATCACAAGATTAAAGAGACTGTTTGCATCTTATGGTTTGCCTGAACAAACTGTGATGGACAATGCAACCCCTTTTACATCGGAGGAGTTTCAAACTTTTGTCATACAAAATGGAATCCTGCATACGACAAGTGCACCAAGCCATCCTGCAACTAATGGTCTTGCAGAGAGATCTGTTCAAACATTCAAAATTGGAATGAAAAAACTGGCTAATACTAATTTGAACACTGAGGACAAGATTTCATTGTTCCTGCTGCAGTATCGCACTACACCCAACTACACAACAGGACAGTCTCCAGCAGATCTGTTTCTCCACAGAAACATCAGGACAAGGCTGGATTTCCTAAAGCCATGCACTCAAGAAACCGTGCACAAGAAACAGTATTTACAAAAGGAGCACCATGGCCACAGGGCGGCAGACCACTTTTTCAACGTGGATGACGAGATGTATCTGCAAAACACTGGAGGAGGATCCCATAAATGGACTCCAGGACTGGTGGTGAGACAGACTGGCCCGATGTCATATGAAGTCAGAGAACGCGACTCAGAAACAGTGCACAGATGCCATGGAGACCAGCTGCAATCAACAGCCACTGCTGAACCGGATACAGGTGGTACTGATCTACAGGTTGAACACTCTGATCCTGAGAACTGCAGCAGCTCTCAAGAAACTGCTGATCCTACTCAGCAGAAATCAGAGCGCTTTCAGCCTGATCCTGTGGCTTTAAGGCGCTTAACACGAGTACATAGACTACCTAAACGATTTATGCAATGAGAATGTGTATTTCATTGATAATGTTGTCGCTTAACAGTTTGAAGTGCATTTATTACACATGCATGTTAGAACAGAAAAAGGTTTAAGATAAAGTAATCTTGTTTCTCATGACTGACTAACAGTTACAGTTAAGTATTGATTAGCACACTATTGAAGTTCATTAGGATATGGTGAGTCACACTTTAAGGGGTAATACTCATTTATAAAGGGGGATGATGTAGTGTATTGACCATAATGTTTATAAGGTAACAATGTGTTTGAACTTTGGCACTTGCCGTACAGTTTGAGCTGCAAGTCATGCATGCGCAGTAACTGTCTGAGTATAAAGATGGCGAAGTAAAAGGCAACACGAAACTCACGAAGGATGTGCCCCCCCCCCCTTTCCCTCCACAGACTGACGTACCCTCCAGTACACTTCACCAGCAGGACGGTTCTACTGGATTGGCAACCCCCTGTTACAGCCACTATGGGTGCCGACTCGACCCCAAAAGACAGAGGGTTAGAGCCCCTTCTGGGTGTTGGGGGGGGGGCTGTGTGGGGGCACAGTTTGGGGGTTTTCTCCACCCAGAGAGGCAAGGGGAAGAGAGGACAATGGACCGAAGGAGGAGGTGTCACCGGGGGGTATCAAACGGGACAGTTAGGCCTATGCACCCCCCGGGGAGAGTAAGATGACCGGAGCCACGGAGAGAAGAAAGGTGTGAAAGCAGTGCCTTAATGTGCCACACATTCCTTTGTTAAACAACAATGTATGATGGTCAGAAGCTCTGGGTCTCCATGCATGGGAATAAAGATATAAAAGGGGATTGCACAGAGACCCAAGAAGTGCAGTAGCTCAGTAGAGCTCAAGAGCACTATTTCACTGTTTGCTGTTATGTTATTGGAGAAAGAATAAAGCATTGTGTCATCCAGCTCGTTGCCTCGCCTATTCCTTTCTCCACATAGTTATATTTACTTTGGAGATCCCAGATAAACTGTAATAAAATGGTTTTGACAAATGATACTGGACTAATAAACCAAGTATAAAACTTTGTTAGTTTGCAAATCATTTAAAGAGATGAGGGATACCCTTTTTTCTGATTCTGGTATCCATTTATTTCTACCTCTGTTTTGCTGTACGTGATAGCCATTCCTCTTTGGCCAGATGAGTTTAGTATTTGGTTATAGCTTAAAAGAGGCAGAGAATGTGTAAATTAAAGAGTCAAATTAATTCAAAATAAAAGGATTAAAGCTATTTTTAGAAAATATACCGTAAAGTTCGGTTATTCCCCAGAAATGTGTGCTACTGATTGTTTGATTCTGAGATCAGAGTCATTCTCAGCATACAAACACAATTTAATCTGAAAATATTTGGGGGGGGGGGGGAGGCAGAGAAAAGAACACCTGTTAGTTTCAGCACCCTTCACACATAGTCAGGATTGACTTTAGCAATCACGAAGCCTAAAAAGAAGAAGCCCCTGGCTTAATGCCCAGCTGGAGGGATGTTCCACTAAGTAGAAATTCTAAATTCAAATTGATTTTCTTTATAGATCTTCAGTACACAAAATCTTCATCCCAGTGGCCCTTTAATCTGTTAGATCAAGTCACAATAATATTAGAAAAAGGTTCCCAAGGACCATCTGATAATCTGTTTACATGCACTTACCTCCCCATCTCAGCACTCACCAAGCCTCATGAAGAACTCCCTTTTTAAATAAATTTTTAAAAAGATAAACAAATAAAAAGCTCTGGCAGATTCTGTGATGGGCAGCCATCTGCTGCAACAGGATCTGAACAATGAAGAGAGAGGACAATGCAGATGGTGTACAAACTGTGGCTGTATTTCTTGCGACTTTACGTTTCCCCCCCGAAATTAATATCTTTTTAACCAAGCTTTTCCCTGCAATGTTTTCTAATAAATGTCTTATTTTTTAAGTTAATCTGTATGTTTCCCTTAAATTTGCAACATTTAGTTATTTGCTTGTTTGTTTAATAAGTGATGTGGATGCTGAGCCACAGTCACAGGTAGTAACAAGATACATTATACCATATACATCATATGTATACTCGCATAGCTAAAAAAAAAAAAAAAGCTAGAATAGAGTGATTTGATTTGAACAGATAAGTCATACTCAAAATTTCTAATTAAAAAAGGCTTGAAATACCTCATTTTATGTGTGATGACTACAGAAAATATGAAAGTTGACTTTTTTTATTTTTTAATTTGAACTAAAAATACAAAAAACATTTTTACAATATTTTAATATTTTGAGATACACATGTATTTTCTCATTCTATTAAGCATCTTTCACAAAATTTAACTTTTTTTAAATTCACTGAGGACATTTATGCTTAAGTACATTTGGTAGCCTTTGAATTGCTTCTTTATTTCAGTGATTTGTAAACAGATTTGAAATATGCTAGTTTTTACTGTAATAAATTATACTTACCAAAAGTGACTTCATCTTTAGTCATTTTAGTGAATTTATATTTTTATTTGGACTAATTCAAATCAGAGTTGAAATCTATGTTCTTCTGTTCTGGCTCAGGAAATAATTTATCCATTACTCTTTACCGTGTCTTCATATAAAAAAAACACACACACACAGACAGTGGTGTAAAAAAGTGTTTGTCCCCTTCCTGATTTCTCTTTTTTTTTTGTATGTTTTTCACACTCAAATGTTTCAGATCATCAAACAAATTTAAATATTAAATAAAATAATTTAAATTTTGAATAAGATAACACAAGTAAACACAAAACGCAGTTTTTAAAATTGAAGGTGTTTATTATTAAGGGAAAAAAATTCCAAACCTACATGGCCCTGTGTGAAAAAGTGATTGCCCCCTAAACCTAATAACTGGTTGGGCCTCCCTTAGCAGCAACAACTGCAGTCAAGCATTTGCAATAACTGGCAATGAGTCTTTTATAGCGCTGTGGAGAAATTTTGACCCACTCATCTTTGCAGAATTGTTGTAATACAGCAACACTGGAGGGTTTTCAAGAATGAACCGCGTTTTTAAGGTCATGCCACAGCATCCCAGACAGATTCAGGTCAGGACTTTGACTAAGCCACTCCAAAGGCTTCATTTTGTTTTTCTTAAGCCAATCAGAGATGGACTTGCTGGTGTGTTTTGGGTCATTGTCCTGTTGCAAAACCCAAGTGTGCTTGAGCTTGAGGTCACGAACACATGGCCGGATATTCTCCTTCAGGATTTTTTGGTAGACAGCAGAATTCATGGTTCCATTTACCACAGCAAGTCTTCCAGGTCTTGAGGCAGCAAAACAGCTCCACACCATCACACTACCACCAATATATTTTACTGTTGATATGATGTGCGGCGGCATGAAATAAAGCGGCGTTGTTGGAGGTTTTAAGTAGAGTTTTATTATCATACCGCCGTCACAAGCTCCGCTCCCGGCGCCGTGCATGAGCGCCGAGAGCGAGCCCACGGCTCTCAGTGAAGACACAGAGTCTGTGTCCTGCAGCAGGGTTGAAGTCAGATTGAGAGAGAGAGAGTTTGCGTTACAGAGTTGCAGCATATATACTCGACCACAACAATACAACAAGGGCATAACCCAGCAGTTGGTATGATCAAAGAGATAACAGAACAGGCATAAGACATTTGCATTTGAGAGACATATTGATCTCAGTCCCTAGGTCACAGTGAGGACAGGCCGCATGAGCACAATGCATGAAAGGCAACAATTAACATCACAGAGGTGAGCCAGACGAAACGCGTCTGCCTGTAGACATTAATACACATTACACTGTTCTGTTATTTGCTCTAGCCGAGCGCTGTGTTTGACCAGTCTTTTTGTGGAGATTTACCTCAAAGCACATCTACATATGTAAGATGCTCAGAAGAAGCACAGTAAGGACAAAATGCATGAACACTTTAACTTCACGGCTGTAAACGCAGCATGCAGCGGGAAAACCCAGGAGTGCGAGCTGACTGTCTCTGTGTTCTGTCTGTGTGTTGTGGGGGTTTAATCAAACCGCTACAGATGTTCCTTTTCTGAAATGCTGTGTTACTTTTATTCCGGATGTAATGGGACACACACCTTCCAGAAAGTTCATCTTTTGTCTCGTCAGTCCACAGAGTATTTTCCCAAAAGTCTTGGGGATCATCAAGATGTTTTCTGGAAAAACTGAGACAAGCCTTTATGTTCTTTTTGCTCAGCAGTGGTTTTTGTCTTGGAACTCTGCCAGTCATAAATGAGGCCTGCATTTCTTTGGATGTTGTTGTGGGGTCTTTTGTGACCTTTTGAATGAGTCGTTGTTGTGCTCTTGGGGTAATTTTGGTCGGCCCGTTCCATGTTTTTGTCATTTGTGGATAATGGCTCTCACTGTGGTTTGCTGTCCCAAAGCTTTAGAAATGGCTTTTACAACCTCTTCCAGACTGATAGATCTCAGTTACTTTGTTTCTCATTTGTTCCTGAATTTCTTTGGATCGCAGCATGATGTCTAGCTTTTGAGGATCTTTTGGTCTACTTCATTTTGTCAGGCAGGTCCTGTTTAAGTGGTTTCTTGATTGAGAACAGGTGTGGCAGTAATCAGGCCGGGGTGTGGCTACAGAAATTGAACTCAGCTTTTCAAAGATGTGATAAACCACAATTAATTTATGTTTTAACAAAGGGGGCAATCACTTTTTCACATAGGGCCATGTAGGTTTGGATTTTTTTAACCCTTAATAATAAACTCCTTCATTTAAAAACTGCATTTTGTGTTTACTTGTGTTATCTTTGTCTAATATTTAAATTTGTTTGATGATCTGAAACATTTAAGTGTGACAAACATACAAAAAAAATGAGAAATCAGGAAGGGGCAAACACTTTTTCACACCACTGTGTTTACACACACACACACACACACAGAGAGCAGAGAAAATAAGTATTGAACACGTCAACATTGTTCTCATTACCTCCGCCAGGCCGCAGGCCAGGAGGTTATGTTTTTGCCAGCGTTTGTCTATCTGTCTGTCTGTTGGTTAGCAAGATAACTCAAAAAGTTTTGGACGGATTTCCATGAAACTTTCAGGCGTTGTTGGAAATGGTACAAGGAAGAACTGATTAAATTTTGGGGATGATCCGGATCACCGTCTGGATACAGGAATTTTTTAAAGGATTCTTTAACATTGTGAGATACGGCCATTTTCAACATGTGTGCAGGGGCAATGGAGGGCGCTGGTCGTCGTGTCTGATGGACACAAACTCCGCGTTCTTCAAAGTTTTAGGCACAAAAGCACGCGGAAAACAGTGGTGGGCAGGGCCCGGCAGCGTGCCTGTGTTTGCGCTACGCTGCAAAAGCTGAGACGGACAGCTGTCCGGTGCCGGATTATTTGGCAGAAATTCCCCGGGCAGCCATAGTGGCTGCGCAAAAACAAGCTCTCTGCCGGGGAAGCTTCCAAATCCTCTTTTGCCGCAGAGCACAACCCCAATATAAAACCCACGGCAACCTGTCTACCCAATTTGCATCCGTCAGTGAAGCCCTGAGTGCTGCTTTCAGTGATCTATGAAAACGCTCGCATAACCCATTGGCCTGTGAGTTGTACGCAGTTGTGCGATGAATTGCAACGCCCGCAGCCTGGGAGTTTGCAGATGGAGGAGATGGACACAACGCCAACACTTCAGTTTATTACCTCCGCCAAGGAGGTAATGCTTTTACTACTGAACCACTAATCCTATCATTGTGAATCCAATTGCTCGTCATATGTTTTCATGGTCAAGGAATCTGAAAACGTACACACAAACACTGTATGGGGGGGGGAACTGTGGCGCTTGGCGGAGGTCTGCACTCTCTGAGTGCTTTTCTAGTTAAACATATTTCTGATGGAGCCATTGACCTGAGATTTTCACCAGATATCAATAACAACTCAAGTAATCCATACATACAAAGAAATCAAGGCAACTGTGTTCACAAAACAAGTTATATTTAATAAAGTGGAATAACACAGGGAATAAGTATTGAACACATGAAGAAAAGAGGCACAACAAGGCATAGAAAACCAAGAAACCAGCGGAAATACATCAGAATTTAGGAAGCCATCCCATCCCCCATCAGTGCAAATTAATTTCAGCTGGTTAAGTCCTGACCGGTAACCTGTAAAAAGGTCTGTGAATATCAGATTGTGACACCACAAAGAACTCATGATGGGTAGAAGCAAAGAGCTCTCTTTAGACCTTCCCAAACTTATTGCTGCAAAACAAAACTAGAAAACAACAAGTAATGCACTCAACCGACATATGCCCGCTCACCACGCAAGACTCCATTGCTGAAGAAAAA
This sequence comes from Pholidichthys leucotaenia, assembly GCA_020510985.1. Lineage (NCBI taxonomy): Eukaryota > Metazoa > Chordata > Actinopteri > Cichliformes > Pholidichthyidae > Pholidichthys > Pholidichthys leucotaenia. The sequence continues at coordinate 49,289,329 of CM035844.1, forward strand.
GCATGTTGAAGCTCGTTTAAAGTTTGCTGCACAACATTTGGGCAAGCCAGTAAAACACAGAGAATACAGTCTGGTCAGATGAGACCAAATTTTAACTTTTTGGATGCCACAACACACAGCATGTTTGGAGGAGAAATGGCACTGCACATCAGCCCCAAAACACCATACCAACAGTGAAGTTTGGAGGTGGAAACATCATGGTGTGGGGGTGTTTTTCAGCACATGGTACAGGCAGACTTCATATAATTGAAGGAAAGATGAATGGACAAGTGTACAGAGACATCCTTGATAAGAACCTGTTGCCACCTGCCAAGATGCTGAAGATGAAACAAGGGTGGACATTTCAGCAAGACAATGATCCCAAACACATAGCCAAGGAAACTTTCAACTGGCTCCAGAGAAGGAAAATAAAGCTGCTAGAATGGCCCAGTCAGTCACCTGACCTGAAACCAATTGAAAATCTGTGAAACGAACTGAAGATCAGAGTTCATAGAAGATACCCACGGAACCTCCAAGATTTGAAGACAATCTAAAATCACTCCTGAGCAATGCCTGCACCTAGTTTCTCCATACAGGAGGCATCTGGAAGCTGTTATTACCAACAAAGGCTTTTCTACTAAATATTAACCCCTTGACGCCTGTTGTCGCGAATTCGCATCAAACCGCTTCTGCTCCAAATGCAACCAAAATACCGTCTGTATTCCTCCACTTCTGGTTGGAGCACTTCCAACACATACCTAGGAACCTTTTGCAAGCATTAGTTTCTCGTAGGAATGGTCAGAGACAGAGCACCATCCATTTCCTGATTGCTAGGGTTAGGGTTTGGGTTAGGGTTATAGTTTGGCAGTCATGAGAGTTGAAAATACTGAAAATAACTTTGTTGCATAAATAAAAGATTCTTCATACTTGAGATGGGAACAGGTGCTTTTTTTAACCATTTTTTTTACCATAGATGCCTGTTTTCGCTAATTTGCATCATACCTAAAATTATATCCATTTTATGTGCTATAGTCAAATTAACTTTCTCAACTTAATTTAGCATTTACTTGAAAGCAAAAACACAAGTGAAATTTTTTTTTTGCATAATTGGAAATAAATTCAGGCGTTAAGGGGTTAAATGAATTTCACCAAGCATGTTCAATCCTTAGTTCCTGTGTCATTCCACTTTATTAAATATAACTTGTTTTGTGAACACAGTTGCCTTGATTTCTTTGTATGTATGGATTATTTGGGTTGTTGCTGATATCTGGTGACAATTTCAAGTCAGTGGTTCCATCAAAAATAAGTTTAATGAGAAAAATGTTGTGTTCGATACTTATCTTCCCTAATCTGTGTGTGTGTGTGTGTGTGTGTGTGTGTGTGTGTGTGTGTGTGTGTGTGTGTGTGTGTACGCTGTGTTTTATAAATAAATGTCTATAGAGTTTAGCTTTTTAACTTATTTTAAAATGCTTGTGTAGTGTCTAATTTTACCAGTGTGGGGTTTAATAAAGTCTTATCTTATCTTATTGTGAAGTGCAGTGTGGTGACGCCGACTTCCTGTTGCGTCACTGTACTGCCCTATATAGCGGGGTAGCTGCCATAGGCACGGCCTCTTGTGCCGGATGATCCCGCTGGTTGCTTGCCATGTACTGCTACGTTCCATCTCTAATAAAACTGTGTTCAGCATTACCACTCTCTCGATCTCATTCATCACCAAGTTTGTGACATAACATTTGGCGATTGAGGACTAAAATAAGAAAGCATGTGTTACACCACGCCGTCCCTTCCTTGAGCTCCCAGGCGAGCCGCCAGTGCCATGGCCCCACTGGTTGGAGGCCTTTCAAACGTACATCCCGGCGTTAGACCTCGGGAAGCTCGATAAGGTGAGGGCACGTGCGCTCCTTGTCCACAACCTGGGTATTGAAGGGCGGAGGGTCCTACGGACACATATGAGGACGCATCGGACTCGTATGAGGATGTTGTGGAGCTGCTAACTAATTGTTTCGCCACCCCAGACAGCATGACTGCTCGGAGAATTTGCTTTTGCCAGAGATGCCAACGTGTCCGTGAGCCTATCCGCCAGTATATCACTGACCTGAGACAGCTAGCCAGTGAGTGCCATTTTGGGCCACTTGAAGACGAGATGGTACGCAACCAACTAGCAGAGCACACATGCAATGTTGGACTGCAAACTAGGCTATTATTGGCGCTGAATGACTTGACGCTAGCTAGGCTGTTGAGCTAGCTCTCCAATTGGAGGCTGCAGACAAGCTAGCTTTGGAGCTAAACTGGCATCAGTCACAGAAGCCACCGGAGCCACCCACCTCAGCTGATGTTGCGGACCCTGATAGCAAGGATAGCTTGGATGAAGATTATTCAGAAACCAATGCTGCCAGCTGAAGGTCTGCCCTGGGAAACCCTGCTGCAAGGGTTGTGGGTCTGCGATGCACCTCCATAAAGCAAAAGAGTGCCTGGCAAGAGGAAAATGTAGCAGATTTGGATGCTTGAATCACTATGCCAGGGTGTGCTGCTTATCTGATCCGGAGAGCCGACGGAAGAAATAACCCTGCCTGCCCCCGACAACCACCCCCTCGGTGAGTCCCAGTACCAATGGGTATATGTACTGTGCAGTGGACTTAGACGGCATGGAGATGCCACTGTGGTTAGCACTGCGGCAGCACAGTTTACCCTTGGCCGGGGGATTGTGGGGATCGTGGGATCGTGGGTTCGATCCCAGCCCCCGACCAACAGTGATCTGTGTGGAGTTTGCATGTTCTCCCCGTGTTGCGTGGGTTTACTCCGGGATTTCTCCGGTTTCCTCCCACATGCCAAAAAAAACATGCATGTTAGGTTAATTGGCTGTTCTAAATTGTCCCTAGATATCTGTTTCCTATAGGCCCTTAGAATAGAGGGTTAGTATTAATGAAAGCGCTTTGAGTGGTCTTTGTGACTAGAAAAGCGCTATATAAGTGCAGGTTAGTTAGTTAGTTAGTTAGTTACTCGGCATGGCGGTGGTGCGGTCGATGCTGAATTGGGCCACGGTGAAGAGGTTTTTCCCTCACCACAGGATAAAAAGTAACCCGGCACCGTTGTATGGCTACGGAGGTAGGAGGTTGTGCACTGTTGGGACTGTGTATCTAACTGTTCGTTACAAGTCTGAAACAATGATTGACTTCACGTTCCAAGTGGCGGTGCGCAGCAATAACATCATGGAGTGTGACCTATTCTACGGACTGGGTTTCACCATCAAGGACAGCACTGGGAACGAATGGTCTGGTTGTGGTTGTTGGGGCTCACGGGCTCCGGTGATTGAAGAGGATGTGGTTTGGGATGAAGAGCTAAAGGACACCCTCGCTCTCAAGTCAACCAGTTCTCGCTCGGTGTCAGTACCCATGCCGACATGCAACACCATGCTAGCCCCAGGTGCCTCCGGTACTTGGCTGTAATTGGTTGCGGGGGTCTGCAGCTATGACGGTGACCACTGCAACGTTCTCAGAAGAGAGCGGGATATGACCGACAAGCATGGAGTTACCGCATGCTCAGCAGCAGCACATCAGGCCGAGTAAGGTTCCACTTAAGGCACTTTTCCATTAGCCCCGCTTAGCCCCGATTTGAAAACACGACTCGTCTCACAACGACTCGTTTCGGCCTCGATTGCGTTTCGACATTACTGCTGACACGCCTGCAGTGGGTGGGATTTCTTTAACAGCAAGGCCGCCACACTCTCGTGACGTGAAGCGCGCGACCCAAGCAAACATAAAGGTGACTCCTCAGTCTGTGGCTTTTTTCGCCGTAAATACCAAAAAGGACCGCCAGATAAGGGTACAGGCAGCGAGACGAAACACTCTGGAATAGTTCTGCAGCTTCTGGGAGAGCCGAAGACATGAGGATACAAACTAGGTCATATATGACGGTAAGCTAATGGTTGCTAATGCTAGTTTGCTGTAAGTACGTCGTGCTACACTGTAATGTCTGCAAGTTAGGTACTAAAATATGTATGCTGTGTGTGTGTGTTTCAGATGTCTCTGTTGTTGGGAAATTACCTCTTCAAACGGTCAGTCTGGCGTTCAGCACAGCCTCTCACTGATGTCAATAGCCTGTCACTGATGTCATCAGCCTGTCACTGATGTCAGCACAGCTTCACCAACGATCAGTGGTTATAGAGCTTAAGAATGTCTGTAGAAACGTTTATTTCCTGTACAACAAATTGCTCTGCTCTGCGTGAAAATCATGGAGAGACTGTTGAGACATCATGGACATACCTGCTTCTGCAGCAGAGTCTGAGGTGGTGTCAGAAAAAAATGATCAGCTGACACAACTTGATCGCCATGTTAATAACTATATTAGCCACAAAATATATATTCAAAAAGTAAACTACTGAGTTACGTATAAGATATATTTGATAGTTATGATGTATTTTAGGCCAAAACAAACTTGATCTAGGATTAAAGGCAATTAAAATAATGCAGTCACAAGGTTACATGGAAAATAATTGATTTACTAGATACATGTACTGTAGAAATATATATTCTCTGCATCAACAACGTACTATACATGCATTCATGTAGTATTGCACTGGGAATTGCACTGACAATAAACCTGTGAAGTTTTAGCAGATGTCTCTTTTTTTATATGTGAAGGTTACCACCATGTGGCACAAATTAAATACTGAAAGATTGGAAAAGCTGTCTAAGAACAATCCAGCAGTTTGAGAAATCACTTTTGGTTTGGTGTAAATCTGTCAACAGAATTATGAACCATAAAGCAGTTTGTGTTAAAATGTTAAATCCCATTAAACCTAATCCGGGGGCTTCCAATCATGTGTCATGGGGGGCCAAGACCCTGCAGGTTCTCTCTTCTACCCAGTCTCTTCAGCAGGTGTTTTCACTGATCAGCAGTCAGTGGAAGAAGTTCAGTGGAATCTGCTGTTGAAGACACTGGTTGGAGGTAAAGCCTGCAGGGTCTTGGCCCTCCATGGCACATGATTGGACACCCCTGTCCAAACCCATTATGATGAAGAGCAGATGCTAATATGACCCAGAATTCCTCCATATACATCCAACAATACAGTCTTCAGTTAATAAAATAACTGTTTTGGTTACTTTTTTCTGAAAAATGAGTCATTATTTTCAAGGTCACCAATAAATCTTTTGTACAGTTGACTCTTTTCCCACCGGTGTCTTAACAGACAAAATGGAAAATCATATTACAATCAGCAGCAAATTCCAGATTATTCAGAATGTGCAAAATTCAAACTGTAAAAAAAGAATAAAACTGGAATGGGTCACACACGGCTGCCACGCTCCCTCATTGAGAAGCAACTGGATCGGCCCCTCGTACTGGTCCAGCAGATCTTCAGCCTGCATCTCTGTAAATAGTGAGGCAAGGTCCAGTTGGGGTGGACATTTTCCCTCTTGCCTAGACAAAAGACAAATGGGTGGTGGTTAATTAAAGCAAGTTTAAAACATATTTGGGAAATACACTTGTTGCTAAAAGCCAGTGGTGGAATGTGAATTAATGAATGAATCTTTATTTCGGATTGATTAAAGGTAAAGATTAAAAGAAAATAGAATAATATAACAAAGGGGAAAAAATCTAACAAGGTCAAATTAAACAATAACTCCTCTGATTATACAGTTCAACATAGGTTATCTGAAATGGGTGATGGCTGAAGCCACAGCTTATATTGCCCACCATATTCCATCCAAGAATTCAAAAGAAAAACAAAACAGGAGGGATTACAATTTGTGACAATAAAGTACTTCGTTGTTGTATTTAACCACAATTTTCATGTAGCTGCGCTTCACTAGATTTTACAAGGGCTGGGTTACATTTAAAATCATCTGCTTTTACTGTGGCTTCAGCAATCAGAATGAATTAATACATTCACTTGAATGGAATCTAGTACTTTAACTGATGGTGTGAATCACCGAGTATGGAGTCACTCAGTCGAAATATGAAGTTTTTATCAGTAAAAGTTTGTCTTGTCTGTAAAAGTGTCTCTTCTTGCCCTGGCTTCAAGTGTGGGCGGTGTTTTGTACTAGCATTGCTAAAATATAAAAGGAAGCACTACAGTGGGTCTCAAATATTTGTAATGTGTCCTGTTACTGCATGAGTTTATTGATGATAGACTATAAACTACACATATAAAGTAAATTATATTGACGACTGAACATCTCACATTCGCCAGAACATACAGTTATGAACATAACTCACAAAGGATCACAAAAGTGATATGACAAAAAAATAAATACATTAACAATCGGTTTATTTTACAGTTGATGTGCCATATTCACATAATCAAATAAATCTCAGTTCAGTCCCTTTTATATTAAGTGGAAATTGTGCTACTTTGGTTTTGACACTTTACCTATAAAAGCAAAGGATTTCAGTACTTTCCACAGTGGCGAGGTCCGTTGCGGGGCGGCTGATTTCGTCTTGCCTAGACGAATGGCAGAAATGGATGGTGGTTAGTTTCAAGCAAGTTCAATACATATACAGGCACATCTCAAAAATTAGAATACCATGAAAAAATTCAATATTTTTGTCACTCATTTCAGAAAGTGAAACCCATATATAGATTCATTACAGGGACAGTGATATATTGAAAGTGTTTATTTTAATATTGATGATTACGGCTACAGCCCATATTAACCAACACCTCAGCGGCCAACATTTATATTTAAAAACTATTTTTTAAAGTTAATTTTATGTAATATTCTAATTTTTTGCCAAATTGAATTTGGGGTTTTCAGGGGCTGTAAGCCGTAATCATCAAAATTAAAATAAATAAACGCTTGAAATATATCACTGTCTGTGTAATGTGTAAAGTGGTGGGATGTGACCAAAATGCTTCGATTCCCTGACAAGCACTGCAGGATCCACAGAATAGGTGTGTGGGTCTATTCTGACGCTTTAGAAAATTATATGAATGACTTTATAAATCACTGGTTTGAAAAAGCAATTTTAATATGACGAGATTTCGTCTCCTGTGGTCCATTTTACCAGTATTACAGTATAAACAGGGAGGCTAACCCCTGGCATGTGGAAACACATTCTATCATTAAATTGCACACAATTTAATGCGCAGCACCAAAGTGCAATACAAAACAAAAACCAGGACTTTAACCATGATTAATATATTTCATCGTTTTGCTCTCACAAGCGAATATTTAGGGGAAAACAAGTGCGAATCAGCAGTTGGTACTAGCTAGCTACTAGCCAAAACTCGTTAGCTAAAACGAGTTAGCCAGCACAAAACGGCACTGTATGGCTCAAAAAAAGTGAGCTTACCACCAACAGGATAAATAAGCGAACAGATGCACATTATTACAAATCACTCACCATCGATGGTTCTCTCACGTTCGTCTTCAGCTTGTCTATAGTCCGGTTCTATGCTGGCCAGCCATCTGTATGGGTCCGGGTCACTCCTCACTGTGCATCTGCCACCAAGCAGAGAAAACTCCGCACCTCTTCGTTGGACCACGTTGTACAGTTCCACAAAACCTACAACGCTGTCTGTATTAATATCGTATTTACTCCGTGACCGAGTTAGTCCGTGAAATTTGCAAATGGCGGTCGTCTAGATTCATCAGAAGACGGTGAAGACGGTCGCTTACGTGACGTTACGACCTGACCAATCAGCGGCGACCAGTCTTTTGACGTCACATCACGGCCCGACTCAGCTCGGTTGTACCCTGCCCTCGATCCGGTACGAAAATAGCGCCCGTTAAACCGTGCTGGGGCTTATGGAAAATGCTCAAACGCGGGCTGGGCGGTGCCGTGTTGGGCTAAGCGGGGCTAATGGAAAAGGCCCTTTAGGGTTATGGACTTGGTTCGAGTTTGGTGATGAACGACCACGGTGAAGTTTGGCCAGACGACAGCCAACGAAACATCATGCACGGCTGCGGATTGTGGTGAAGTTGGGTGCGGCGTGCTTTCGGCTGTCTGACAGCTCAAGGAGGCATGCCAACCAGCTACGGCGTGTCCAGGAGGACGCCCCGGGTGACGAGGCTGGACAGGAGTCGGTGAAGGTGATTTGGGATCTAGGCTCCGTCGTCCAGAAGATCAGCCATCGCTACGGGGGCCTGTTGCCTCCAGGGGTGCGCCTGCTGAGGGGCTGCCCTGAGTCCCCCCCATGCCGGTTCCACCTTTCCCACCCAAGCGACTGTGCTGTGACAGTTTATTTATAGTTCAATGTGCTAATTTGTGTCATTAGCACAGGAGCACGGCAGGTTTATAGTTTCAATAAAGACTTTTTAGTTAATTCAGTGGCAGAATAATCCATCGTGCCGTGTGGGCTGTGTGGTAGTCTACCCACCAGCCCTATTTTAGGTTGTTTTGTGTGAATGTGTTAGGCCTTTGGAAATTTCAGTTTACATTATTTAGAGTCTGTTTCGGGTTCCAAATTGGGGTGGGTTTGAATTGTGTGTGTTTTTGGACTTTGTAAAGTGGAGGGGAGGATGTTATGGCGGCACTTATTGTGAAGCGCAATGTGGTGATGCTGACTTCCTGTCGCGTCACCGCACTGTCCTATATAGCGAGGTAGTTGCCATAGGCACGGCCTCTTGTGCCAGATGATCCCACTGGGTGCTTGCCGTGTACTGCTACGTTCCATCTCTAATAAAGCTGTGTTCAACGTTACCACTCTCTCGACCTCATTCATTACCAAGGTTTGTGGACACAGCATACAAAAGTGTTTGCCCCCTTCCTGATTTCTCATTTTTTTTGTATGTTTGTCACACTTAAATGTTTCAGATCATCTAACAAATTTAAATATTAGACAAAGATAACACAAGTAAACACAAAATGCAGTTTTTAAATTAAGGTGTTTATTATTAAGGGAAAAAAAATTCCAAACCTTCACGGCCCTGTGTTTGAAAGTGAATGCCCGCAAAACCTAATGACTGGTTGGGCCACCCTTAGCAGCAACAACTGCAATCAAGCATTTGCGACAACCGGCAATGAGTTTTTCACAGCGCTGTGGAGGAATTTTGGCCCACTCATCTTTGCAAAATTGTTGTAATTCAGCCACATTGGAAGGTTTTCGAGCATGAATCGCCTTTTTAAGGTCATGCCACAGCATCCCAATCGGATTCAGGTCAGGACTTTGATTAGGCCACTCCAAAGTCTTCAGTTTGCTTTTCTTAAAAGGAACTCCGATTATATTGGCATGTTAGCTCTATATGCTTTATTTTTATGCTAGTAACATAACTATAATATAAGTGTGGCGGTTCGGTTAACCCCCACAACAGACTAAGGACAGTCAGCTTGCTTCTCTTGGTTTTTTCCGCTGCACTACTGAGATGTAATGTGCCATTCATGCTTTGAGATGTTAATGTGCCATTCATGTATAGTGTTCATGCGTCCTGTCCTTACTGTGACCTAGAGACTGAGATCAATATGTAGATGTGCCTTGTAACCTCTTTGTCCTGCAAGCTGAAGCAGAGGCCAGCAATCTGCCTATTGTTATGTATGTCTCTTAAATGCAAATGTCTCAACTGCTGTGAATACCCTTTGATGTACTGTCTGAGTTGGGTATAAGTACTGCACTGCCACTCCAAAGTCTTCAGTTTGCTTTTCTTAAAAGGAACTCCGATTATATTGGCATGTTAGCTCTATATGCTTTATTTTTATGTTAGTAACATAACTATAATATAATTTTTTTGAAAATAATTCCCAGTTTTATATATTTTTAAAAAACTTTATTACGATGTAAATCGCCATTTTTGTTTGCGTCGCAATGCATTCTGGGTAGTGACGTAGAATGGTTGCAGCCGTTTTTTCTGTCTTATACAAGCCAAGAAGCGAAGCTACTAATCACTGCCATTTGTCAGTGAAAATGCCACAGTGCGCGGCTTTTGGAGGTAATTTCCAATCAAAGGGAAATAAAGAGAGCGGGGTAAGCCTCCATAGCTTTCCTAAAGAGGGAAAGTTGAAGAAAAAGTGGGGCGGCAGCGGCTCAGGAAGTAGAGCAGGTCGTCTAATAACCCGATGGTTGGCAGTTCACATCACGCTCTCCCCAGATATCCTGCCGTTGTGTCCCTGGGCAAGACACTAAACCCGCATTGCCTCCAGTGCCCATAACACTGGGTATGAATGTGTAAAAATGTTTAAATGCTCGGTGGTGGCCAGAGAGGCCGTTGGCGCGGATTGGCAGCCACATTTCCCTCACTCTGAGTGTCTGTGATCACGCGCTATAGCGCACGCTTGATAAAGCTGACATATGTATTAATCACGTTATGATAAAGCACGATATCGCTCAAAGCGTGCACATGAGACATGTCTGTGATCACGTGCTATAGCGCACGCTTGATAAAGCTGACATATATTAATCACGCTATGATAAAACACAATATCGCTCAAAGCACACGAGCGTGCGCTTTGTGCACGCTCAAGCGAATCACGGTTCGAATTTTGTCACGCATACCTGTCAAGTGATACGGTTTCGCTGTATTTTAATACGGGGAAAATGCAATTTTTGCAAATACGGGCGTATTGCCATTTCTGTACGCCAAAAAGAAAAATATACGGGAAAAAAATTATTGAGAGTGTGGAGGAGCACCTCGTGTGTGACCCCCACAGCGTACGGGGCTGGCAGAGCGCTCAGCGTGAGCAATTATCAGAACAGTGAGAGGTATGGACTGATCATTATGCAGATGCGCCTCGCATCTTGATCATTCGCATTGTTTGTTGGTGACTTTGAGACGCAGGGCTCGTGCTTTATCATAGCGTGATTAATACATATGTCAGCTTTATCAGACGTGCGCTATAGCGCGTGATCATAGACATGTCTCATGCGCGCGCTTTGAGCGATATCGTGCTAAATAAAAAAACAATATTTTTCAACTTTACATTAGCACAAGGTAGATTGCTTAATTTGAAAGTACAGAATAAGAATAATTCTGAATATAGTTCTTAATTGTCAGCTAGATATATACACTTGGAATTAAAGAGTTTTTAATTGTCAGCTTTGTTACACTAATGCACTTGGGTGAACTTGGTTAGGTGCGCTCAGTTTCGCCAGGCATCAAATTACTGTTCAGTTGATTTTAGGTTCTCTTGTGGAGGAACAAAATAAGTGCAGGCGGACACGGCGAACTGAAGTTTAAAAGGGTGCTTTATTCATCCTCCATCACGAGACGAGGCTCGCCCGCTGTGGCAGCATGCTGGAGCGAGCCCTGCGTCTCAAAGTCAGCAACAAACAATGCGAGTGATCAAGATGCGAGGCGCATCTGCATAATGATCAGTCCATACCTCTCACTGTTCTGATAACTGCTCACGCTGAGCGCTCTGCCAGCTCCGTACGCTGTGGGGGTCACACACGAGGTGTTCCTCCACACTCTCAATAATTTTTTTTCCCGTATATTTTTCTTTTTGGCGTACAGAAATGGCAATACGCCCGTATTTGCTAAGATTGCATTTTCCCCGTATTAAAATACGGCGAAACCGTATCACTTGACAGGTATGCGTGACAAAATTCGAACCGTGATTCGCTTGAGCACGCTCGTGTGCTTTGAGCGATATCGTACTTTATCATAGCGTGATTAATATATATGTCAGCTTTATCAAGCGTGCGCTATAGCGCGTGATCACAGACAGAGTGAGGGAAATGTGGCTGCCAATCCGCGCCAACGGCCTCTCCAGCCACCACCGAGCATTTAAACATTTTTACACATTCATACCCAGTGTTATGGGCACTGGAGGCAATGCGGGTTTAGTGTCCTGCCCAGGGACACAACGGCAGGATATCTGGGGAGAGCGTGATGCGAACCGCCAACCATCGGGTTATTAGATGACCTGCTCTACCTCCTGAGCTGCTGCTGCCCCACTTTTTCAGAATCAGAATCAGAATCAGAATCAGAATCAGGTTTATTGCCATTGTTCATGTAGTACACAAACTAGGAATTTGTCTCGGTACAATGCTGCAACATTAAACATGATAAGATAAGAGAAATAAACTATACATGTAATAAAGTGTACAACTTTATTACATGTATAGTTTCAACTATACTCAACTTTCCCTCAACTTTCTCTCAACTTTCCCTCTTTAGGAAAGCTATGGAGGCTTACCCCGCTCTCTTTATTTCCCTTTGATTGGAAATTACATCCAAAAGCCGCGCACTGTGGCATTTTCACTGACAAATGGCAGTGGTTAGTAGCTTCGCTTCTTGGCTTGTATAAGACAGAAAAAACGGCTGCAACCATTCTACGTCACTACCCAGAATGCATTGCGACGTAAACAAAAATGGCGATTTACATCGTAATAAAGTTTTTTAAAAATATATAAAACTGGGAATTATTTTCAAAAAAATTATATTATAGTTATGTTACTAACATAAAAATAAAGCATATAGAGCTAACATGTCAATATAATCGGAGTTCCTTTTAATCCTTTGAGAGGTACTAATTAATATTTGAAGGCAACACTAATTTTATCAAATTTCTGGTGACTCCAGTTTTTGAAAATAAATGTGATTAACATTGGGGAATTTAAAATTATTTCCAATTCAGAATAATTTTGAGTGCAATTGTATTCCTGCTGCATTTCCCCTCTAATCTGCTTTGGTCCACGTGCGCTTTGGACGAGCCTGGCACACACGTGGTGCTTCTTCTTTTAGATTTGATTGGAGGTTGGCAGCCAGCTTACAGGTGCATTACCGCCACCTACTCCATTATAGTTTCCTTGTGGCCGCATGCGGCACTGTTCATGTTCACTTTTTTCATCAGCCCAGGCCAAGCGGTTGACGCATGTGCACAACCATCATTTGAAGTTTTACTCCCACCCGATAGGTACCACCAATGCGCTGACGCACCAGGATTTTCACCAGCGAAGAAACACTGCTTTCTGCTGCTTCACTTATCACTTCACTTTTCACTCCTTTTCCACGAAGATGCTGCTGCTGCTGAAGTATTTATGTATGATTCATGTATGTTTATTCACGTCTTCCGCTTCCTCGTTGTCTTCTTCATCTACTTTGTCTTGGTATGCTGTGTCGATATCGCCACCTCGTGAATGGGACGTTCATCTTCTTCTTCTGTTAGATTTGATTGGCCGTTGGCAACCAGCTCAAAGGCGCATTACCGCCACTGACTTGATTATGTTTTCCTCATAGCTTTGTGACGTTTTCCACATAGCTTTGTGACGTTTTCCACATAGCTTTGTCGCTCTGTGACGTTTTCTTCATAGCTTTGTGACGTTTTCCTCATAGGTTTGCGATGATTTCCTCATAGCTTTCTGATGTCTTCCTCATAGCTTTCTGACATAATCCTCATAGCTTTGTAGCTTTGTGACGTCTTCCTTATAGCTTTGAAGTTTTGACCAAGATTCGGGATTCATCCAGGTTTTGTTGTCGTCACTCGCATCACTGCTTATATCACTCTTCTTCTTCTTCTAGAACTGACCAGCCCGCAGGTGCACCACCGCCACCCACTGGGTTGGAGCAAGGACAACAGAATGGCAGGAAAAAAACAAACAAACCTGAATTCTTTTGATTAATCCAGTTGCACTTAAATATCTAAGTAGAGCTACATATATTTCTTTGACTGAGGTTCCTAACATGTTTTCCAAACCAAAACTTAAATTAGCCCTTCCCATTACTGCAATCAGATGTTTCCTTTGTTCCTGGTATCCCTGACATTCCAACAAAACATGCTGAACTGTTTCTGGTGAACCACAATGTGCACAGCTGCAAGTTGGGTGTTTACCTATTCTATGTAGCATCTGGTTCAAAGAAGTATGTCCTATTCTCAATCGGGTGATGAGTATTGCCTCTTTACTGTTTCTGCCAACTCCCATTCCAGAGACCACCCGCTTTTGAATGTCATAAAGAGTTCTTTCTGTATCTATTGAGTCCCAATATTCTTGCCACTTTTGCACTATATACTTGTTAATTATTGATTTGCCTTCTGCCTTGCAAAGTGAGATCTCCAGATCCACTGCCTCAAACTGCAATGACTGTTTTGCTAATAAGTCCACATCCTCATTACCCTCTATTCCAACATGGGCTGGAACCCAAAGAAAGCTTACTAACTGGACTTTACTGTAGCGGTTGTAAATTAAGGAGTGGATTTCTACAGTTACAGACATGGACAAAATTGTTGGTACCCCTCTGTTAATGAAAGAAAAACCCACAATGGTGGGATTACTGTTTTCCAGTGTTCTTCTCCGCTCAAGCTGCTGCTGCTGCTGCTGCAAAAGGATTCATGTACACACGTGGACAAAATTGTTGGTACCCCTCTGTTAATGAGGGCCTGTTTCATGAGTTTGTTTTTTAAAATAATTCTGTTGAACCACAATTCAAAAGCATTGTCTGATTTTCATTGATTAATTTTCATAGAATTTTTATTTATTACCACTTTTGTCAGATTCAAGTTATTTCTGTGACCATTGTGGGTTTTTCTTTCATTAACAGAGGGGTACCAACAATTTTGTCCATGTCTGTAGGTCCTGACTACACAACTGCAGTGACTGAACACTCTTGAGAGCTGCCCAATTATCTGAAGCAATGACTGCATTATGCCTATAATTTATCTCCAACCACTGTAGAGCTAATATAGTAGCAACTAGCTCAACTGTGTATACTGATAAGTGATTTCTGGTTCTTTTATTGATAGATATTTTATACTGAGGAATGTATACCGCAGCTCCACTGCAACCAGTTGTAGGGTCCTTGGAACCATTGGTAAATGCTATCAGCATGTTTTTGAAGTTCTGCTCAATACATTTATGCACTATATAATCTGTTGCTGATTGCTTATGTTGCCTCCTCAGTTGTTGTATTTCAAAATCTACTAGTGGCGTCTTAAACAGCCATGGAGGAATAACAGACCACAGGACCGTTGGGCTAACATCTACAGTGGGGCAAAAAAGTATTTAGTCAGCCACCAATTGTGCAGGTTCTCCCACTTAAAAGATGAGAGAGGTCTCCAATTTTCATCATAGGTATACCTCAACTATGAGAGACAAAATGAGAAAAAAAATCCAGAAAATCACACTGAAGGATTTTTAATGAATTAATTGGTAAATTCCTCGGTAAAATAAGTATTTGGTCAATAACAAAAGTTCATCTCAATACTTTATGTACCCTTCGTTGGCAATGACAGAGGTCAAACGTTTTCTGTAAGTCTTCACAAGGTTTTCACACACTGTTGCTGGTATTTTGGCCCATTCCTCCATGCAGATCTCCTCTAGAGCAGTGATGTTTTGGGGCTGTCGCTGGGCAACACAGACTTTCAACTCCCTCCAAAGATTTTCTATGGGGTTGAGATCTGGAGACTGGCTAGGCCACTCCAGGACCTTGAAATGCTTCTTACGAAGCCACTCCTTCGTTGCCCGGGCGGTGTGTTTGGGATCATTGTCATGCTGAAAGATCCAGCCACGTTTCATCTTCAATGCCCTTGCTGATGGAAGGAGGTTTTCACTCAAAATCTCAAAATACATGGCCCCATTCATTCTTTCCTTTACACGGATCAGTCATCCTGGTCCCTTTGCAGAAAAACAGCCCCAAAGCATGATGTTTTCACTCCCATGCTTCACAGTAGGTATGGTGTTCTTTCTCCTCCAAACATGACAAGCTGAGTTTTTACCAAAAAGTTCTATTTTGGTTTCATCTGACCATATGACATTCTCCCAATCCTCTTCTGGATCATCCAAATGCTCTCTAGCAAACTTCAGACGGGCCTGGACGTGTACTGGCTTAAGCAGGGGGACACGTCTGGCACTGCAGGATTTGAGTCCCTGGCAGCGTAGTGTGTTACTGATGGTAGCCTTTGTTACTTTGGTCCCAGCTCTCTGCAGGTCATTCACTAGGTCCCCCCATGTGGTTCTGGGATTTTTGCTCACCGTTCTCGTGATCATTTTGACCCTACGGGGTGAGATCTTGTGTGGAGCCTCAGATCGAGGGAGATTATCAGTGGTCTTGTATGTCTTCCATTTTCTAATAATTGCTCCCACAGTTGATTTCTTCACACCAAGCTGCTTACCTATTGCAGATTCAGTCTTCCCAGCCTGGTGCAGGTCTACAATTTTGTTTCTGGTGTCCTTTGACAGCTCTTTGGTCTTGGCCATAGTGGAGTTTGGAGTCTGACTGTTTGAGGTTGTAGACAGGTGTCTTTTATACTGATAATGAGTTCCAGCAGGTGCCATTAATACAGGTAACGAGTGGAGGACAGAGGAGCCTCTTAAAGAAGAAGTTACAGGTCTGTGAGAGCCAGAAATCTTGCTTGTTTGTAGGTGACCAAATATTTATTTTACCGAGGAATTTACCAATTAATTCATTAAAAATCCTTCAATGTGATTTTCTGGATTTTTTTTCTCATTTTGTCTCTCATAGTTGAGGTATACCTATGATGAAAATTGGAGACCTCTCTCATCTTTTAAGTGGGAGAACTTGCACAATTGGTGGCTGACTAAATACTTTTTTGCCCCACTGTACGTGTTTTAATCCTGCCTGCTCAGCAATGGCATCATTTATCCATTCAAAGCTACTGATGTTGGACTCATTGTGTTCCCAGCAATCGTTAGGAATAGCTTTTGCAGGATGTGACCTCTTATGCCCCTTCAAGTTGATCCAGTATGCCAGCATTAATTTGGTTCTTCTTAATCTTAAGAGCATTTCACCCATCTCTACTTGGATCGCTGATACTGGAGAAGTTTTAAATGCACCACAACATATCCTAAGAGCCTTTGTCTGCTCTATGGCCAGAAGGTTCAGGTGACAATCAGCAGCCGACATGAACGCAACACATCCATAGTCTAGTGTCGCTCTCATTAGTCCTTGATATACCCTCAACAGAGAGGCCCTAGAGGGCCCCCAGTCCCGTCCTGACAGACATCTTAAAATATTATTTATTTTCTTACATTTTCCTTTAGTTTTTTCAATATGCTGCTTCCAGGTTAGTTTTTCATCAAATAACACACCTAAATACCAAACTACCTTTACTTACTCTAACTTTTGGCCATAAAGTTTTAAAGAAATTTCTTTGTGACTTTTAGAGAAGCTGAAAGAATAATTCCATATTTACCTTCTGTATTTTCATATAAATCATATTTCTTTATTTGATTATGTATTTGTGCATTTTTATTGTCCATATTGTTCATTGTTCATGTGGCCTTCAGTGTGCCCCAGAATCAGTGTGCGTCAGCAGAAATAAGAATGATGCAGGTGTTCAATCTTTGTTTGGACTCATTTTGTATAGTTCCTTAGTGATTGTAGCAATGTGTGGATTCTTAGATTAAATTCTGGACACCCTATTCGTCTCCAAGTACTCCAAGGACATTCTCTCCCTCCCTTGCATGAACATTAAGAGCTATAAAAAACTCAGACGTGGATGACCTAGTTAGAATGATAAGCGAATGGATTCTGAGGCCATTTCTGTTCATTCTCCTGGCCAGAAAATAAATCTACTCATATCTTTTCATCATGCCTGGTTTTTTTGACTCAGATTAATTTAATACAAATTAATCTAACAGAAGCAAATCACTTGTGTCTTTGAGACCGATAATTTAAAAGCCCACCGGTTTGCCCATTGTTCAGCCTGGTTTATTGCTGCCTGCATTTTCCTCTGAATGTACTCAAGATTACATCCCCTTATCCATAAGGCCCCATCAGCTGCATACAAGGTCTTCCCTATTCCCTTATCGATTCCTTCAAATATATCATTAATCATAATATTAAACAGAACAGGGCTACACACGCTGCCTTGGGGAGTACCATTTTCAACTTGGTATATTTTGGAGTACTCTGTACCAACTCTTACCTCAATCGTTCTATCATACAGGAAATCTAATACCCAGTTGTTTAAATTACCTTCAATACCAAATTGATTTAATCAGCAGCATGTCATACTCTTTTTCTACATCAAAGAAGGCAGCTATCACATTTTCCCTATTTACCTGGGCCTTCCTAATTTCCGATTCTAGGTGTAAAATGGAATCCATAGTATTTCTCCCTTTTCGGAACCCACTTTGAAAAGGAGAAAGACATTCCCTCCCTTCCAAAATGTAATTCAGCCTTTCAGTCACCATTCGTTCCATTGTTTTCCCTAACTGTGAGGTAAGAGCTATTGGCCAATAATTATTGGGATTTGACGACTCTTTCCCTGGCTTTAACACTGGAACTATAACTGATTGTTTCCATGCCCTAGCAATCTTCCCAGTTTCCCAAACTTGATTAAACAGCTTTAATATTGTTTGAAGTGCACTGTCCTCCATCCATGGCAACATCGTGTAACATACGCCATCCTTCCCTGGTGAAGACTGCTTCGATTTCAGAATAGCCCTTTTCAATTCTGATAGAGTGAATGGCAAATCTATCATGCCCCTTGAAGTATTCTTCCTTATAGTCACATGTGGGTGTTTGGATAAAGTGCTTTCCCTGCTTTGTCTAATTGTGTTTGGTAAGTTTTCTGAACTATAAATCTTCACTAAAATTTGTGGCAAAAACTCTCCTTTGTCTATACTAGTAATAGCCATTTCCCCATTAATGTCTAGCACTGGTATTTTGTACTCTCTCCTAATACCACTCATTTCTTAATCATTCCCCAAATATCTGATAGCTGTGTTTCTCTTCCTATAGTATTACAATACTGTCTCCAAAATAAACACTTAGGTGTTTTAATTGTTTTCCGGACAATTGCCTGACACCGTTTGTACTCAATCACTGCTTCCAAAGTATGATGCTTTTTCACTTGTCTGAATGCCCTATTTCGACTTTTAATAGCTTTATATAACCTGTACTTTTTGATATTGTTTGATTTGCAGACTCAATTATAATCGCACTGACGCTTTTACTAAACTCCTCCCTATCAAAAATGTCCTCACTATTTAGCTGTTCACATCTAGTCTTACACAGATATTTAAATTTATCCCAATCTGCCTTACCCAATTTCCATCTTGTGCCAGATTGCATCGCTTCTTCGCCCGCTTCTAGACCAATTTTAACTCTTATTGGGTAATGATCACTCCCATTAGCTGACCGACTTAACACCTCCCAAGATGTGATTCCTGCAATGGCATTTGAAACCAAAGTTAGGTCTAACACACTTTCTGTGACTAGGTTACTGCTAAATCGCATACCCTTCCCATCATTGATGCATATTAAGATAAGATAAGATAAGCCTTTATTAGTCCCACAATGGGGAAATTCCAGGATTGCAACAGCACAGGGATAGCAACACTCAGAGCAATAATTAAGAAGATACAGAAGATATAAATAAGAGCAGTGGATATAGGTTCAGGTTCAGGTTCAGGTTACTTTATTTGTACCCGTAGGTAGGTTTGTTTTGCAGTTGGTGACATCCATATTTACAAGCCACTAATTACATTCAACATAGACACAAACACAGGCACACATCTTACAAAATAGGTAAATATAAAATATGTACAATATAATTTTTATAGCTTGTTCAACTCTTTGACAGCAGCAGGGACAAAGCTGTTTTTGTAGCGCTGGGTTCTTCTTTTTGGGACAGCAAACCTCCGTCTGGAGGGAAGAAGCTGAAAGTTGCAGTGCAAAGGGTGGGAGTCATCATTTAAAATCGAGTCGGCCATCCTCTGTACTATACATACATGCACATCAATATATAAATATATATACAAAGTGTGGAGCATTGTAGCGAGATGGAATAAACAGCATAACCGTCTACTTAGGGAATGAATGAATGAATGAATTTATTTATTTCGGATAGTACATTACAGGTTAAAAGAAACTGTATAATATAACAACAAGGTCAAATTAGACAAAGACTCCTTCTACTATACAATTCCACGTGAGTTATCCGAAATGGGTGATGGCTGAAGCCGCAGCTTATATTGCCCACCCATATTCCATCCAAGAATTCAAAGGAGAAAAAAGAGAAAACAAGACAAGAGCGATTACAATTTAAAACAAGGCTAAGACAAAATATGACTGAGAGAAAAAGAAAACTGAGCTAGTCTAAGTTAAGCGGTTACTATTCAAAAACAAATCTAAGACATAGTGTCACAGAGAAAAAAGAAAAACTAAGCTACAACACAACACAGGCTGGAAATGTCAATCCTTATGTGAGTTTACATGTCGTCTTGTAAATATGTTTGGAGTATTTCTTCCTTTAGTTTTTGTTTAAATTGTCCAAGCTTTGTACATGATTTTAATTCAGGTCCAAAATCGTTCCATAATCTGACACCTTGCACTGAAATACAGTGTTGCTTGGTAGTTGTTCTCACTGTAGGCTTTTGAAATATACATGTTCCTCTGAAGTGATATCGTTTCTCCCTTGTTTGGAACTAACTTTTGGATATTTGCGGGCAGTGATAGATTCTTCACTTTGAACATTATTATTGCGGTTTTAAAGTCGATCAGATCTTTCAACTTGAGAGTTTTTTGTTTAAGAAAAAGTGGGTTTGTTGGTTCCCTGTAAGCTGCTTTGTTGATTATTCTAATAGCTCTCTTTTGAAGCATAAAGAGTGGATATATGTTTGTTTTATATGTATTTCCCCATACTTCATTACAATATGTCATGTATGGGAGTATTAATGAATGATACAAGGTGTATAGTGTGGGTTGATTCAGCAAATTTTTCACTCTGTGTAATATTGCAATTGATTTGGATACTTTACCTTTTATATAATTAATATGTGGCTTCCAACACAGTTTGTTATCAATTATTACTCCAAGGAATTTAGTTTCGGATACCCTTTCAATCTCTACACCATTTACACTGAGTTTGGGTACTGGGTAGTTGTGATGGTTGTTAAAGACTATAAATTTTGTCTTGCTTAAATTGAGCGTTAATTTGTTTGAATCAAACCACAGTTTCAGCTTTCCTAATTCCTTTCCGAGTGTATCCAGAAGTTGTTCCAAATTGTTTCCACTGCATAGCAGGTTAGTGTCATCAGCAAACAATATTAAGTCCATTTTTTCCGAAACTTTACATATATCATTTATATACATATTGAATAATAATGGTCCCAAAACTGAACCCTGTGGGACTCCACAGGTGACCTTCAGTAGCTCTGAGTTTTTGTTGTTAACACATACAAACTGATATCTATTCTTTAAGTAACTTCTTAACCAGGACAGTGCTACCCCTCTGATACCACAATTTTGTAGTTTCTTTAATAATAGATTGTGATCTACTGTATCAAATGCTTTTTTTAAGATCCAGGAATACTCCAACTGAATACTCTTTATTTTCAATGGCTGTTGATATTTTTTCTGTAAATTCCATTAAGGCATATGCTGTTGTTCTTTTGTGTCTGAACCCATATTGCTGCTCACACAATAAATCATTCTTCAGTATGAAGTTGTCAATTCTCTCATAGAATATTTTTTCAAGTATCTTGGAAAATTGCAGTAATAGTGAAATTGGTCTGTAGTTGGAGAGTTCCCCTCTGTCGCCTGTCTTGTAAATCGGAATTACTTTAGCTATTTTCATTGCATTGGGAAATATACCTGATTGGAGAGACAGGTTACAGATATACGTCAGTGGTTTCACTATGCATTCGATAACAGTTTTGACTAGTAGCATATCAATACCATCGCAGTCAGTAGATGTTTTACTTTTGAACGATTTAACAATTTCAATGACCTCTCTTTCGTCTGTGTTCTTTATGAAGATGGTGTCTTTTACAGCAGTGTTATTGCATATTGAATCACCTGTTGGCACCGTAGTGGGTATTTCTCGGGCCAGTTTAGGTCCAATGTTAACAAAAAAATTATTAAATTCATCTGCAGGTGAAGCTATATTCACATTCGGAGTCGATTTATTATTTTTTGGAATGTTAGTTGGGTAGCTGGTATTTCTGCTTTTATTTCCAAGGATACTGTTGATTATTGTCCATGTATTTTTAATATTGTCTTTGTTTTTTTCCAGTTCTTTACTGTAATAGTCTCTTTTACTACATCTTATTATATATGTTAACTTATTTTTGTATGTTTTATACCGCTGCTCTGCTTCTTTTGTCCTTTTCTTTATGAAAGCTTTATATAATAAATTTTTCTTTTTACACGCCTTTTGTAGTCCTTTGGTTAGCCATGGTTTGTCAGTAAATTTGTGTTTAAGCTTTTTTTTAACTAATGGGCAGTTTTTTTCATAAAGAGTGGTTACAATGTTTGTAAATGTGTCATAGGCTTCATTTACATCTGATACATAGACTTCTGTCCAGTCTTGCTTCAGCAAGTCCTCTTTAAAAGAACTGATTGCGTTTGGTGATTTGTGTCTGAACGATTTTGAGATTTTTTCTGGATTGGGCCCCGTGTGGCCATGGATAAGTGCAAAGATTGGCAAGTGGTCGCTTATATCATTTATCAATAATCCACTTTCTATTTTCTTGTCGAGAACATTGACAAACAGGTTGTCAATAAGTGTAGCAGAGTGAGCTGTGATTCTACTGGGATGTGTTATTGTGGGATATAGACTCATGCTGTACATAGAGTTCATGAACTCTGTAACTACATTTTGTTGATGTGGATTAAGTAGATCAATATTGAAATCTCCACAAATTGCTACCATTTTCTTACTAGTAATATTATTGTACAGCTCGACTAATTTATCTCTGAATGTCTCAATGCAAGTTCCCGGCGTTCTGTATATGCAGCTTATGATTAGATTTTTTGTTTTGTCTAGGTCAATCTCAACAGTAACACATTCCAGAATCCCTGGTAGTGCTGAGGACATTTCATTTACAAGCTTACATCTATATAGGTCATCAATATACAGTGCAACACCACCACCCTTTTTTTGAGATCTGTTAATGTTAAACATCTGATATCCCTCTATTGCCATCAGGGGAGCCTGGTCTGCATTAAGCCAGGTTTCAGAGACTGCTATAGCTGTGAATTTTCTGTTTAGCTGTTTTAAATAGTCCTGAATCTGTGAGAAGTTTTTGTTAAGACTTCTGCTATTGAAGTGTATTATTGACAGTTTACCATCTAATTGCACTTGACTTTTGAATTGCTTTTCAGTGTAATATTCACAGTGGTTATGAATATTATTGAAAAAGTGGTTATCAGGATCAATATCATTCTCCATCTCTTGTGGTTTATGTTCAGCATAGTGGCATATTTTTAGAGTTTGAGTTTCCTCACTCTGTGTTTCATAGTCAGTGTTCATCTGTATTTATCTAAGTCAGTAGCATCTCTGATCATTATACTTTTTGCTTGCTCAGGTGTTCCATTTAGTTTAATCCAAATTCTACAATTTCTTGTCCAGGTTGTCTGTATCTTATTATGTTTCTTTAGCATCCGTGCCTGCCGTGCTAATTCAGCGTTTTTTTTGTCAGGTGTTCATTTAGGTAAACTTGAGTTTCCTTTAGTTTTTTGGCCTGCCTCAGTATGTCATTTTTCACCCTCCTGTTCACAAAGCGCATCACAATTGATTTCTTTATTTTGTTATCTTTCTTCGGTAAAGCATAACAGGCTGAGATCGCATTGGCTTCTACCTTAATGTCTTTATCATTAAGGAACTGAAGCACTTGGTTTTCTAAGGACATTGATTCACTTATGGAAGCATGTTCACCACTCAGTCCTGTAGCGGCATGGGCGTACGACTGATATCTGATGTCTAGTCCACTTATAACTATGTCATCAATGCGAGAACCTTGTTCAAGATCCTCGACGCGTTGCTCCAAAAGACGCCCGTGTTGCTCCAGGTCCATAATTTTTTTGTCTTTTTCTTTTATTATTGAATGTAGGGCTTGTACCTCCTGTATTAGGTCTAATATTTTGTCCTGCTGGCTAGTCACTTTGGCCAGTTCTTCTAACACAAAGTTCAGAGTTTTTTTAATTTCTTCCATTTCCTCTTTTTTGGGTGGCATTTTACTGACCTGTGGATAGAAATAAGCAGAGAATCCGGCTAGGCCTCAACTAGCTCGGTCGCTACTGGACCCGCCGCTCCTGCGCAGCTTCTCCGCCGAGTGACGCTGCTCAGCTCCGCAGATCACCGCCGTCTATCGCCGGCGCCTGCCTCCGTCTACCTGGCCAGTTATGTCGTGCATCGCCGGCGCGGCCGGAATCCACCGATCACAGCCACTCGTCGCCGTCTGGCTAGGCGGCTCCTCCGCTGGGCCCCGTCCCCGTCAGTTATGTCGCACTCCACCGGCGCAGCTCTAATCCACCGATCACCTCCGCCGATCGGTGGCCGATCACCGTCGCTCGCTGTCGTCCGGCTGGGTGGCTTCTCCTCTAGGCCCCCTCTAGGCCCCGTCACCAACCGCCGTCAGTCTGGTAGTTCCTTGGCTGGGCCTCGCAATTGGGCACCGGTTCAGGCCACTGTCCTGCTGGATCCAGGTGGCCCCCGTCTCTCACCAACGTCGCGCCCGAGCTCCCAATCGCCGCCTCGGTTGGTTCGTCCTCCTTTTAAATCCTTCTCTCCTCGGCTCCAGATGGCCAGATGTAAAGAATACCTTCTCACTGCTGCAGTTACTCTGGGTTAGCATCTGGGTTAGCATCAGAGGCGAGCCTTTAGAGGTCGGAAACGGGGCGAAACGGAGCCAGATCTGCCAGAACCTTCACCAGGTCAGCACTGGGTCGTAAGGGTATTCCCCACGTTTGTTGGTAGCCAACAGAAGTCCTTATTTTGATGGTTTTGCTTAAAATTCTCGGCTCATATCAAGCATTACAAGTGCAGCACCGGAAGTGCAGCACTATGCAGTAGTGTAGTTCATACTATGTATTCATACTATGTAGTTATCCTACATAGTATGAATATGTACCCATACATATTGTCACCCTCCGTAGCGACCGATACTGTCCTAGTTGTATACTGGAGGGGACCATTGTGTAAGTCTATTGCGTCTTTTGCATTCAGTACTGTTAGGTCGTCACGTTTTTTTGCTATCTCTGCGAGCAGCCCTGCTTAGATTATACAGTCTGACTGCCGTAGGTAGGAAGGACCTGTGAAACCTCTCGGTTGCGCACCTAAGATAATGTAGTCTGCTGCTAAATGAACTCCTCAGTGCGTTCAGTATGTCCTGCATAGGGTGGGACTCGGACTCCAGCAGAGATGACAATTTAACCACCATCCTTCTCTCTATCT
This sequence comes from Pholidichthys leucotaenia, assembly GCA_020510985.1. NCBI lineage: Eukaryota > Metazoa > Chordata > Actinopteri > Cichliformes > Pholidichthyidae > Pholidichthys > Pholidichthys leucotaenia. The sequence goes on from CM035844.1 coordinate 49,314,325, forward strand.
CCTCCACTGGGTCAGGGCGCTGCCCCAGGACAGAGCTAGCTTTCTTGATCAGTTTGTACAGTCTCTTCCTATCGGCTGCTGTAATGCCACTGCCCCAGCAGACCACTCCAAAAGTGATGGCTGATGCCACCACCGTGTCGTAGAATGTCTTCAGCAGCGCCCCTTGTACACCAAAAGACCTGAGTCTCCTCAGTAGGAACAGCCTGCGCTGTCCCTTCTTGTAGAGTGCGTCGGTATTGTGTGACCAGTCTAGTTTATTGTTCAGATGAACAACCAGGTACTTGTAGGATGTCACCATCTCGATGTCTGTTCCCTGTAGGTTTACTGGTGCTGTGAGGGGTTGTCCTTGCCTGCGGCAGTCCACCACCAACTCCTTAGTTTTCCTCGTATTGATCTGGAGGCAGTTCCTATGGCACCAGTCCATGAAGTCCTGGATAAGTCCTCTGTACTCAGCTTCATCTCCGTTGGAGATGAGGCCGACTATTAAGTCCCTATCCTCTAAAAAATCCTCAATTACTGTGCCATTTGTATCTATATTCCTGCTACCCCACAGTATATTGTGTGCATTAAAATTCCCACACTAAACCACCTTACCCTGTGCTGGCCTACTATGTACAGTGTTCAAAATGTCAACTGTCAATCGGTTTCATGGATTATAGTAATTAATAATTGTAACTTCGTCTTTTACTGTCCATATTTTTACCATTACTGATTCATGTTCTTTCCCTATTTCCATTATTTTGTAATTTGTTCCATTACGCACAAAGGTTGCTACACCTCCTCCTCTACCAGTTTCCCTGTCGTTCCTTATTGATGTGTATCCTTGAATGACAAAATCCAACTGAGGTTTTAGGCATGTTTCCTGTATACAGATTACCTGGGGTTTGTCTTGCCTATCAGATATAAACTTTTTGAATTCTTGGCGATTTGTTTTTAGACTTCTGGCATTCCAGTGCAAAACTGTGATTACCATTATGACCCACTAGTCTGCGGACTTAGAGAGCCCCCACTTAAGTCCTCAACTGCTTCCCAATGTAGCCCCTTAATGCCAAGATATTTTTCTGCTGCTTTCACAATGATTTTGATTTTTTCTGTTTTCTTGGAAGTCTGCGCAGCACAGTTTATCACATCTACCACAAATAAAACAAAATTGTTTTCCTTCATAACCAGAGTATCTTCCTTAATTCTACTGCATGCACTGCAAGCCTGCACACTTTCCCTGTTAGAGTCCACTCCCACTTTTTTAGCTGGCACCTTTGTTGCAACTTCTGCATATGTTTTTTTTTTCCCCCACAATATTTTTTATTGAACCTTTTTATTCACAAACATAGCACACACAGTCAGACACTAACACAAAAGTAATTTAAAAATTAAAAAGAACAATAACCAAAAAAAAGTCAACAACAATGCTCCTCTGTTTAGTCTAGGTAATCTATTACATAAAAATACATAATATACATTCACCAGCTTGGAATTTGCAAGGTTCACACATATCATCCACCTTCTTCTTCAGAAGTTATGTTTAATTTCTTTACATAATTAATGAAAGGTCTCCATATATTCTCAAACACATTTTCCTTCGATTTCAGTATATATGTTATTCTTTCTAGTGGAAGGTTTGTTAACATCTGTCTTAACCACTGAGTCACATCTGGTCTATGAGTTTTTTTCCACAGTAGTGCAATACATTTTTTGGCATTAAGCAAACTGAGGTCTATGAATGCTTTTTCACTCTTATTAAAGTTATGTTTTTCTGGATACAGACCCAACAAAAACAGTTTAGGGTTCAATGTGATTTGTTCTGAAATTATTTTTTCAATTGTTACCCTCACCTCTTCCCAAAACAGTCTGATTTTTCTACATTCCCATAAACAGTGAAATAGGGTTCCTTTACTTTCCATACATTTTGTGCATGTATCTGGTATGTTTTTGTTATATCTATTTAATTCCACTGGTGTAACATACATCTGCATTAACCATTTAAAATGTATCAGTTTAAGACGTACATTTATTGATTTGGTTTGAGCTCCTGCACAAGCCATTTCCTATTGTTCCTCTGAAATTTCAATTTGCAGGTCTTCTTTCCAGTCATTCAGTCTTTTCTGTGAGTTTTCACTTGAGAATAGCATCAGTGAGTTGTAAAACTCTGAAATAATACCCTTTCTTTTAGCGCCTGGTGAGGGAGATCGCTCAGGACTTCAAGACCAACCTGCGCTTCCATGGCTCTGCAGGAGGCCAGCGAGGCCTACCTGGTGGGTCTCTTCGAGGACACCAACCTGTGCGCCATCCACGCCAAGAGGGTCACCATCGACTTCCGGTTATGGCTGCCACGTAGGACGGACGTGTCTCGCTCTGCTCTGCTCCTGGAAAAAAAAAAATCGGCAAATAACTCTCTCATTTGGGACAGAACGTATCCCAGCATTTGGGCGAAGATATGTCGGCGAAGCCTAAGGCTGGAAAACCAGGAAAAGGAAAAAGCGAGCCGCCGAAACAGTCCAAATTAACGGACTTTCAGGTCTGTGACGCAGTAAACAAAACTCCATATATGGCGGAGGAGGCTGGCAACGCTGCGATATCTGCGGGGAATGGCGCAGATGCGCTGATGGCTGCCATGAGTTCAATGAGAGCGGACTTTTCCTCTAGATTTGATGGGATTATGACAGCGTTGGAAGGAATAAGAAAGGAATTGGGTGACTGTGTAGAACGAACGGCGCAGATGGAGCTCCGTCTCGCTAGTGCTGAAGATGACGTCACCCGTCTTCAATTAAAGGTGCGCACTTTGGAAAAAAAAAATAAATCTCTGGAAGATAATATTTTGGATTTGGAATCTCGGTCGAGACAGAATAATTTGAGGCTGGTGGGTCTTCCAGAGGAATCAGAAGGTCGGGACGTATGTTCCTTTCTGGAAAAGTGGATTCCGGAGGTGCTGGGCAGCGAGGAGTTGCAATCAGCAGTGGTTCTGGAAAAAGCACATCGTATTGGCCCACGGAGAGATAAGGGACCGCCGAGGACCTTAATTATGAAGTTTCTTAGCAACAGAGACAGGATGAAGATCTTCAACGCTGCACGAGCTAAAAAAGGAGAGATTAAACACCAGGACCAGCAGGTGCGGTTCTACCCAGATTTGGCCACAGGAATCCAGCAATTGAGGAAGCAGTTTGATCCCGTACGTAAGGAGCTGCGCAACCTTGGGATTCGTCATGGTGTAATCTATCCTGCGAGACTGCTGACCACGTATGAGGGCAGAACCCACATCTTCAAGACCCCAGAGGAGGCGCAGGAGTTCATCAAGAAGATCAAAGAAGAAGAAGAGACTGGTGGGAGCTAAGCATGAACAAAATATAAGGTAGAATAATTAAGCATTTGCACAGGCATCTGACTGACTTGAAGTAAATAGTAAGTTTACAAAATATAGATTGTATTATATATTAAAAAAACAAAACAAAAACAAAACAAACAAACAAAAAAAAAACTATGATGTACAAAGTTGTTAAAAATTTTGGAGTTAAGTTGGAAAACTACAGAGGAGAGTTAATGTTACGTCATTAAAAGCAGTAGAGTTAGGGTGATTGGGAGGATGAAGAAGGAGTGGCTTAGGCTGTTCCCCGTGGGTGTGGAATGGTCGATGGCTATATCGGGAGACAGAATTTTTCTTTTGATTTTGGGGGGTTTGCCACAAGTGTGGGAAGGGGAAATTTGTTTGTGTGTAGTTTGTAGGATGAATGTTCAACCACTCATGTTTTTGCTTCTCTGTATGAGCATGTTTACACTGCAAGGTAATCCCAAACTCTCTATTGATCATGGACCAAAGTGTTAATCTTAATTTAACTTCATGGAATTGCAGAGGTCTACAAAATTTAAAAAAACTTAAACAAGTTATGAATAAAATAAAGGACATGGGTTCAAGAATTGTGTTTTTACAAGAAACTCATCTGATAGAGGAGGATGTTAAAAGAATTAGGAGTAGATGGCAGGGAAGTGTATTCACCTCTTCATTTTCATCCCGAGCCAGGGGAGTTATGACTCTCATACATAAATCAGTTCCTTTTCAAGTGAAAAATGTAATTGGAGACAAATTTGGAAGATATGTAATCATTCAAGGTTCTTTGCTATTAGAAAATATAAATCTTGTGAACTTATATGGTCCCAATATAGATGATCAGAAGTTCTTTGCTAATTTATTTCTCATCTTATCATCACTTACAGGGCAACATATAATAGCAGGGGATTTTAATTGTACATTGAATCCAGGTGTGGATAGATCAACAGGACTGGATTGTACGCACATTGGATGTAGGATGACTATTAATCATTTTATGAAAGAATTGAGATTGTTAGATATATGGAGAGAAATGAAACCACAAGTTAAAGCCTATTCTTGTTATTCCAGTACCTACAAGACATTCTCACGTATTGATTATTTTTTGATTTCCACAGAATTAAGGTCCAAGATTCAAAACTGCTTTTTTGATAACATCGTGATCTCTGATCATGCACCCTGTTGTCTAATATATGTAGATAAAAAATTGACAAAGGAATCAGGTAGATGGCAATTTCAGCATAAATGGCTTCAGGATGAGGAATTTGTCAAGTATATAGAAAAACAGATAGACGAGTTCTTTGACATCAATACTACACAAACATCAGCATGTGTAAAGTGGGAGGCTTTCAAAGCTTTTATTAGGGGACATATTATTAGTTATACAGGATCAAAATCTAAGAAGACTCGAGAGGAGAGAGCTAAATTGGAACATAAAATAAAAAGTCTTCAGGAAAAAGTGTATGCAGGAAGTGACCCAAGGTTGGAGAATGAATTACTGATTTTGAGAGCTGAATACGACAAAAAATCAGCGAATAGAGCTGCCTCGAGTCTTCTAAGATTGAAACAATCTTTTTATGAACAAGGTGAAAAATCAGGAAAATTATTAGCATGGCAGATTAAACAATTGGAAATTAAAACACCAATTACCAGTATTATAAGTAAAGGACAGGTAGTTATAGATCCTTTAGAAATTAATAGAGCCTTTAGAGATTACTATGAAAAATTATATGATACCAAAAATGAACCTGATTTAACAAAACTAAATGGGTTTTTGAACGAACTATCTATACCGTGTATACCAAATGAAAACAGGGAGATATTGGAGTCTAAAATTAGTCAAGAAGAAGTTGGGCTAGCCATTGATAATATGAAATCAGGAAAAAGTGCAGGACCAGATGGTCTTCCAGTTGACCTTTATAAAAAATTTAAGAATAAATTAATAAAACCTTTTTTGGAAATGGTTTTAGAAGCATTTCAAAATAATAATTTACCATCATACATAAATAATGCCTTAATTATACTGCTGCCAAAACCAGGTAAGCCCTCTAATAAATGTGAAAATATGAGACCAATAAGCCTATTAAACGCCGACCTTAAGATAATCTGTAAAATTTTAGCAAGACGAATACAAGAAATTTTACCAAATATTATTAATCGAGATCAGAATGGCTTTATCAAGGGTAGACAAGGCTTCCATAATGTAAGAAGACTATTTAATATTATTTATTTTAATAAAGAAGCACCGGATACAGCTCTCCTATCATTGGACGCCGAAAAGGCCTTTGATAGAGTTGAATGGCCCTTTCTTTTTGAAGTCCTACAAAGGTTTGGACTTGGAAATAATTTCATAAAATGGGTTCAAATAATATACAATAATGCTACAGCAGAAATCCTAACAAATAACAATATTTCAAAACCAATAAAATCAATAGAGGATGTCGACAAGGCTGTCCACTTTCACCTTTACTGTTTACTATGGCAATTGAACCTTTAGCGATAGCGATACGTTTACATTCACAAATATATGGAATTAAAGTTGGACCAACAGAACATAAAATCTCCCTGTACGCCGATGATATAATTTTGTTTATGTCGAATCTAAAAAAATCAATTCCAACCTTGTTGAATTTAATAAAGAATTTTGGGGAAATATCAGGATATAAAATAAATAAAACTAAATCTTCAATATTAATGCTAAATGAGACCCAGAGAAATTACCCAGCCCCTGAGGTAAATCAATTCAATGTTGTAAATCAGTTTAAATATTTAGGAATCCAAATTATGCCTAAGCTAGAATCAGTCGCCAGTGTCAACTATGAAGCCTTAATGTCAGATATCAATGAGTTAACTCAGAGATGGATGTCACTACCAATGTCGATGATCGGGAGAATCAATATACTTAAAAGTAATATTTTACCTAAAATACTTTATTTATTTCAATACATTCCCTTATCACCACCTTTAGATCTATTCTCAAGAATAAAAAAAAAGTTAGTGGAATTTATATGGAACAACAGGAGGGCTAGATTACGTCTGTCTTTATTATATTTACCATTTGATCGTGGAGGTCTGAAATGTCCAAATTTTATGTTGTATTATTGGTCGGCACAACTGAGGTCTATGACATATTATTTTTCATCAAATGATCTCCCTCACTGGACTGAAATGGAATCATACAATTTACCTTTACCTCTTCCCATATTCATATACTCAGATTCGGCAAAAAAATTACAAAAACAAGTTAAAAATCCATTTGTAAAGCATATGATCAAAATATGGTGTGAAGCTAAAAACTATTTAAAAGAACCACAGTTATTGTCACAATTTAGTCCAATATGGGGTAATCAATATTTTAAACCAGGGAGAGCGGACGCTGTATTTAAAGTATGGAATTTAAAAGGGATACAAAAGATTCAGGATTTATATTTGCCATGTGCAGACAACATAATGTCTTTTGAAGAGCTGAGGATCAAATTTAATCTCAATAGAACACATTTTTTTAAATATCTTCAACTTAGAAACTTTATTCGATCAAATCAAAATAAAGCTCTCACTCGACCTATTTATTCATCCTTGGAAAAAATGATGATGAAAGATAGTAAAAGAAAGGTTATTATTTCAGAGTTTTATAACTCATTGACACTATCTTCAAGTGAAAATTCACTGAAAAGATTAAACTACTGGAAAGAAGATCTGCAAATTGAAATTTCGGAGGAACAATGGGAATTGGCTTGTACAGAAGCTCAAACCAAATCAATAAATGCACGCCTTAAATTGATACATTTCAAATGGTTAATGCGGATGTATGTTACACCGGAGGAGTTAAATAGATATAACAAAAATATACCAGATACATGCACAAAATGCATGGAAAGTAAAGGAACCCTATTTCATTGTTTATGGGAATGTAGATTAATAAGAATGTTTTGGGAAGAGGTGAGGGTAACAATTGAAAAAATAATCTCAAAACAAATCATACTGAATCCTAAACTGTTTTTGTTGGGTCTGTACCCAGAAAAGCATAATTTTAATAAAAGTGAAAGAACATTCATAGACCTCAGTTTGCTTAATGCCAAAAAATGTATTGCACTATTATGGAAAAAGACTCATAGACCAGATGTGACTCAGTGGTTAAGACAGATGTTAACAAACCTTCCATTAGAAAGAATAACATATATACTGAAATCAAAGGAAATTGTGTTTGAGAATATATGGAGACCTTTTATTGATTATGTAAAAAATTTAAACATAACTCTTGAAGAAGAAGGTGAATGATGTGTGTGGACCTTGTAAATTCCAAACTGGTGAACATAATATGTATACTTATGTATTGGATTGTCTAGACTAAACAGAGGAGCATTGTTGAAGACTTGATTTTGTTGGTGGTTGTTGGTGTTTTTAGTGCATTTTTTTTTTTTTGTCGTACTTTAGCGGTAGTGTTTGATTGTTTGTATCATGTTTGTTAAAAAAAAAAAAAAGGTTCAATAAAGATATTGTGGAAAAAAAAAAAGAGGGTCACCATCATGCCCAAAGACATCCAGCTGGCCCGCCGCATCCGCGGAGAGAGAGCTTAGACTTTCTGCTGCACATCCACCAACCACAATGCTCCGCACTGTGTGTCTATATACAGTGATCCCTCACTACTTCACGCCTCACCTTTCGCGCCCTCAGTGCATCGCGGATTTTTCAAAAGTATTCATCAAAAATTCAAAATTGAGAAAAAATGGGCGGGCGCTAGCAGAAGGCAGGGAGACTACATTAGAACATCAGGTATCAACACGGAGAGCCCGCACAACTCAAAATCCACCTCTCTGTTCGCTGTTCTCGTGTTGGCTCGGCTCGGGAATCTCGCAAGCTGATTGGCCGAGACGTTTTACCCAGCTTCTCTCCCTGCCGAGCGCCCATACCCAGCGAAGGAAGACCGCATTCATTGTTCTTTATCGCTCGTGTTGCTTAGTCTCGCCGCGTGGAACTTTTCGCTGTTCTCTTGTGCCTTTTTGTGCGAAATAGTCTTCCCGTCGAGCCACTACGCCGCCTCCTGCAGCTTCTCCAGCTCTATCGGAAGCTGCCCTCGACGATCCTGCGCCTCTAGCACCTGACGATGAGGCGTCACCTGAGGAGCAGTAAAGCTCTCATTAACTTGTGCAGTAAATCATCTTCATCTTGAGTTACGTATCTTGTTATAAGAATAAAAGAGTTCTAAAAACATATTTAAGTACACTTTATTTACATCTACGTATGTATGTACACTTACACACACACACACGTATCATATGAGAGAGAGAGTGAGAGAATGAACGTACGTATTATTTATGGGTGACGTCATTAGGGGTGACGCTACTTCGCGGTTTTTCACTTTTCGTGGTCGGTTCTGGAACCCATTAACCGCGATAAGTCACTGTATATATATATATATATATATTTATAGTAATATGTACACATGTATACTAGCTGCTCTTGTTTTTTCTTGCCTTCTGATTGTTGCTCTGAGTGTTGCTATCCCTGTGCTGTTGCAATCCTGGAATTTCCCCATTGTGGGACTAATAAAGGCTTATCTTATCTTCTCTTACTATCTTTCATCAAAATTTTTTCCAAAGTTGAATAAGTAGGTCGGGTGAGAGCATTATTTTGATTTGAATTAATAAAATTTCTAAGCTGAAGATATTTAAAAAAGTGTGTTCTATTAAGATTGAATTTAATCCTCAGTTCTTCAAAAGACATTATGTTATCTCAGCGTGACAAATATAAGTCTTGAATCTTTTGAATCCCTTTTAAATTCCATACTTTAAATGCAATATCCACTCTCCCTGGTGTAAAATATTGATTACCCCATATTGGGCTAAATTGTGACAGTGAGTGTGGTTCTTTTAAATATTTTTTAGTTTCACACCACATTTTGATCATGTGCTTTACAATTGGATTTTTAACTTGTTTCTGTAATTTTTTAGCCGAGTCTGAGTACTGTATATGAATAAGGGAAGAGGTAAAGGTGAATTGTATGATTCCATTTCAGTCCAGTGAGGAGGATCATTTGATGAAAAATAATATGTCATAGACCTCAGTTGTGCTGACCAGTAATACAACATAAAGTTTGGACATCTCAGACCTCCACGATCAAATGGTAAGTATAGTAAGGACAAACGTAATCTAGCCTTCCTATTGTTCCATATAAATTCCACTAACTTTTTTTTTAATTCTTGAGAATAGATCTGAATGTGGTGGTAATTTTTTTTTTTTATTACTTATTTTGTACCCGTAGGTAGATTTGTTTTGCAGTCTGGTGACAAACCACCAGCTGCCGGTCGCTGCGTGCGCAAGTGCCCCTTAACTCCCTAACCTGCATGTTTTTGGCATGTGGGAGGAAACCAGAGAAATCCCGGAGTAAACCCACGTAAACACGGGGAGAACATGCAAACTCCACACAGATCACTGTTTGCCGGGGGCAGGGATCGAACCCACGATCTCCGCAATCCCCCGGCCATGGGTAAAATTGTGCTGCCACAGTGCTAACCACTGCGCCACCGTGCAGCCCAAAGGAATGTTTTGAAATAAATAAAGTATTTTTGGTAAGATATTACTTTTAAGTATATTAATTCTCCCGATCATCGACATTGGTAGTGACATCCATCTCTGAAGCAGCTCATTAATATTTGTCATTAAGGCTTCATAGTTGGCAGTGGCGAATGATTCTAGCTTAGGCAAAATTTGAATTCCTAAATATTTAAACTGATCTACAACATTGAATTGGTTTACCTCAGGAGATGGATGATTTCTCTGGGTCTCATTTAACATTAATATTGAAGATTTTGTTTTGTTTATTTTATATCCTGATATATCCCCAAAGTTCTTTATTAAATTTAACAAGGTTGGAATTGATTTTTTAAAATTCGACATAAACAAAATTATGTCATCGGCATACAGGGAGATTTTATGTTCTGTTGGTCCTACTTTAATTCCATATATTTGTGGATGTAAACGTACTGCCATCGCTAAAGGTTCAATTGCCATAGTAAACAATAAGGGTGAAAGTGGACAGCCTTGTCGACATCCTCTATTGATTTTTATTGATTTTGAGATATTGCTGTTTGTTAGGATTTCTGCTGTAGCATTGTTGTATATTATCTGGACCCATTTTATGAAATTATTTCCAAGTCCAAACCTTTGTAGGACTTCAAAAAGATAGGGCCATTCGACCCTATCAAAGGCCTTTTCGGCGTCCAATGATAGGAGAGCTGTATCCGGTGCTTCTTTATTGGAATAAATAATATTAAATAGTCTTCTTACATTATGGAAGCCTTGTCTTCCCATTATAAAGCCATTCTGATCTTGGTTAATAATATTTGGTAATATTTCTTGTAGTCGTTTTGCTAAAATTTTACAGATTATTTTAAGATCAGCATTTAATAGGCTTATTGGTCTCATGTTTTCACATTTATTAGAGGGTTTACCTGATTTTGGCAACAGTATAATTAAGGCATTATTCGTGTATGATGGTAAATTACCATTTTGAAATGCTTCTAAAACCATTTCCAAAAGTGGTTTTATTAATTTATTCTTAAATTTTTTATAGAGGTCGACTGGAAGACCATCTGGTCCTGCTCTTTTTCCTGATTTCATATTATCAATGGCTTGCCCAACTTCTTGACTAATTTTAGACTCCAGTATCTCCCTGTTTTCATTTGGAATACCTAGTATGGCTAATCCACCCAAAAACCCATTTAGTTTTGTTAAGTCAGTTTCATTTTTTGTATCATATAGTTTTTCATAATAATCTCTAAAGGCACTATTAATTTCTAAAGGATCTATAACTACCTGTCCGTTACTTATAATACTGGTAATTGGTGTTTTAGATTCTAATTGTTTAATCTGCCATGCCAATAATTTTCCTGATTTTTCACCTTGCTCATAAAAAGTTTGCTTCAATCTTAGAAGACTCGAGGCAGCTCTATTCGCTGATTTTTTGTCATATTCAGCTCTCAGAATCAGTAATTCGTTCTCTAACTGTGGGTTACTTCCTGCATACACCTTCTCTTGAAGAATTTTTATTTTACGTTCCGATTGGACTCTCTCCTCTCGGGTCTTCTTAGATTTTGAACCTGTATAACTAATAATATGCCCCCTAATAAAAGCTTTGAAAGCCTCCCACTTTATACATGCCGTTGTTTGTGTAGTATTGATATCAATACTACACAAACAACGTGTGTAGTACTGATGTACAGTATTGTAGTATTGACATTCTGTGTTGTCATCACTAGATTTCTTATCCAATTGTTGCTTAGTCGCTGAAGCAGATGCTGTGTTCTCATCATGTGTTGCTGCTGTTTCACTTCCAGCTTTAAAAGTTATGTTGGCTTTCAATTTCAACAAAAATTAGTACATAGAAAAACATCTGTTTTGTGTAGTATTAATATCAAAGAACTCATCTGTTTTTCTATGTACTTAACAAATTCCTCATCCTGAAGCCATTTATGCTGAAATTGCCACCTACCTGGATCCTTTGTCAATTTCTTATCTACATATATTAGACAGCAGGGTGCATGATCAGAGATCACAATATTATCATAGAAACAGTTTTGAATCTTGGACCTTAATTCTGTGGAGATCAAAAAATAGTCAATACATGAGAATGGCTTATAGGTATTAGAATAACAAGAATAGGCTTTGACTTGTAGTTTCATTTCTCTCCATATATCTAGCAATCTCAGTTCTTTCATAAAATGATTAATGGTCATCCTACATCCATTGTGTGTACAGTCCAATCCTGTTGATCTATCTATACAGGGATTCAATGTACAATTAAAATCCCCTGCTATTATATGTTGCCCTGTAAGTGATGATAAAGTGAGGAATAAATTAACAAAGAAGTTTTGATCATCAATGTTGGGGCCGTATAAGTTCACCAGATTTATATTTTCTAATAACAAAGATCCTTGGATAATTAGATATCTTCCAAATTTGTCTCTAATTACATTTTTCGTTTGAAATGGGACTGTTTTATGTATGAGAATCATAACTCCCCTAGCTCGGGATGAAAATGATGAGGTGAACACGTTACCTTGCCATCTTCTCCTAATTCTTTTTACATCCTCCTCTAATAGGTGAGTTTCTTGTAAAAATACAATTTTTGAATCTATGTCTTTTATTTTATTCATGACTTGTTTAACTTTTTTAAGATTTTGTAGACCTCTGCAATTCCATGAAGTTAAATTAAGATTAACGCTTTGATCTCTGATCAATAAGGAGTTTGAGATTACCTTGCAATATGAACATACTCTTACAGAGAAGCAAAAACATGGATGATAGAACATTCATCCTACAAACTAAACAAAAACAGATTCCCTTTCCCCACATTCGTGGTAATCCCCCCAAAATCAAAAAATTCTGTCTCCCGTTATAGCTAGTGACTGTTCCACACCTGCAAGGATCAGTCAAACCACTCTCTCTTTCTCCTCTCAATCACCCTGACACTACTACTATTCTTATGACATTAACTCTCTTCTGTAGTTTTTTTCAACATAACTTCAAAGTTTTATAGCAACGTTGTACATCAGGGGTGTCCAACCATGTGCCATGGAGAGCCAAGACCCTGCAGGTTTTACCTCCAACCAGTGTCTTCAACAGCAGATTTCTGTGAACTTCTTCCCACTGATTGCTGATAAGTGAAAACACCTGCTGAAGAGACTGGGTAGAAGAGAAAACCTGCAGGGTCTTGGCTCTCCATGGCACATGGTTGGACACCCCTGTTGTACATCATAACTTTTTTTTTTAATACAGTCTGTATTTTGTAGACATGTTTATGTTTCAGATCAATCAGATGTCTGTACATATGCTCAAATGTTCTACCTTTGTCATGATCATGCTTAGCTCCCACCAGTCTCCTTTTGGATCTGCTTGATGAGCTCCTGCGCCTCTTGAGGGGTCTTGAAGGTGTGGGTTCTCCCCTTATATGTGACCAGCAGTCTTGCCGGATGAATTACTCCATGACGGATCCCTAGGTTGCACAGCTCTTTGCGGGCAGGGTCAAACTGTTTTCTCAATTGTTGTATTCCTGTGGCCAAATCTGGGTAGAACTGCACCTGTTGGTCCTGGTATTTAATTTCCCCTTTAGCTCGTGCCGCATTGGTGACTGTCATCTTGTCTCTGTAGTTGAGGAACTTCATAATCAGCGTCCTCGGTGGTGTCTTATTATCTCTTGGTGGGCTGATTCAGTGAGCTCTCTCTAAAACGACCGATGACTGCAGATCCGCATTATTCAGCGCTTCTGGAATCCACTTTTCCAAAAAGGAACACAGGTCCCGTCCCTCCGTTCCCTCCGGGAGGCCCACCAGCCTCAAATTATTCCATCGCGAGCGGGATTCCAAGTCTAGGACGTTATCTTCCAGACGTTTGCATTTTAATTCCAGTGTTTACAGTTTAGTTTGCAGGCTGGTGATGTCATCTTCAGCGCTTGAAATTCGGAGCTCCGCCTGCGACACTCGCTCCATGCAGTCGTTTATTTCTTTTCTCATACCTTCTATCGCTGCTATAATCCTGTCGAATTTAGATGAAAACTCTGTTCTCATGGAGTTGATGGCAGCGAGCACTACGTTTGTCCCCTCTTCAACTGTTCCCGCTCCGCCGCTGGCTCCCTCCTCCGCCATTGCCTCTGGAGTTTTCTCTGTTTTGCCTCGAGCGTGGAAGTCTGTTAGCTTGGGTTGTTTTGTCGAGTTACCTTTTCCTCCACCTAATTTTCCAACCTTAGTCTTTACCATATCCGTGCCAAAACGCTAGGATGGGTTTTTGTTCCAATTAAGAGAGTTTTAGTAATTTTTTTTTATTATTTTCAAGAGCAGAGCAGTGTGAAATGTCTTCCTACGTGGCCGCCATAACCGGAAGTCGCTTCTGCATATGTTAATCCCCGGGAGATAAATCCCTGCTGAATTTCTGCCGCTCTTTTGCTGGCTTCACAACCTCGATATGCAGCGCTATGTTCACCACCGCAGTTACAGCATTTTAATTTAGCTCCGCTTTCACACTTGCCATACTCATGTTCACCGAAGCATCTTGCACATCGCTGTCTACCTTTGCATACCGCTGCAACATGACCAAACTTTTGACATTTGAAACATCTGAGTGGAGGCGGAACGTAAAGTCTGACTTCATAGCTCATGTAGCCAATATACACCATACTTGGCAGTCTTGTTTTATCAAATGTTAACATTACCGACAGACTATCACATTTTTCACCATTTCTATTAGTGTTCAACCTTTTCACCTCTGTCACTCTTGCTCCAGATGTTTTCCTTTATTTCATCAACTGAGACAGCTGTTGAAATTCCCGATATCACTCCTCTCATTGCCTTATTTCCTTCCAATACTGAACACTGCACACCTTTCCCCCCCCCCATCTTAGTGACTCTGATTGCTTTTCTTTCCTGAACACTATCTTCACAAGTAACTAATAATGAACCACTACGAAGGATTCTTGCATTTAAAACTTCTCCAAGTAACTTATTAACTGCATTTGTGAGCTTAATTGGGTTCCACTCATGAAATGATGCCCTTTCCTGAGTAAGTTTAATGATTACACTCCTTCTGATTATTCCGGGATTGATCATCTTCTGATTCATCAGCACCTTGTAACACACATGATTGCCGTCTACTTTTCTTTCTTCTAGACTCCACCGTGCTCCAGACTTCCTCATCCTCGCTTCGCACCTCTATTCCTCCTAGTTGAATACGTGTCCTGGTCAATCGCCTTCTTCTTCTTCAGCAGAAAGTTGTCGCCTCTTCATGCCGTGATCGTCTTCTTCTCTCGGTTACTGGTGGACGTCCTTCCCTGTCAGCAGAGGTGCAGCATTAATCCAACACAGTGCATTTATGGACGCCATATGACAACGAAAGGGGGCGCGCCTGTTAACAATATCATCAAAATGAAGAAGAAGAAGAAGAAGAACGACGTTCCTGGCGGTAAACTGACCAATCAGATCCGAGCTCAGCAACTCTCCTCCATCCGGTCGGAGAACCCTCACCAAAATGGCTGATTTGCGCTGGGGTTGCGGTACTTCTCGATCCCGAGTATAATTTTAAGGTTCCATGCGTTAGAGTGAGTATTGTTACGTGTAGCAGATGAACACCATGTTTAAAAAGGCGAAAAGAGCAAACTTTCGGCGGAGGAATGACTCTGATGAGGACGAGCGGGAGGAGAGTCAGCCGCTGGCGCCTACGATGTTTGGGCCTGTATCGGCAGACATCCCGTTTATGGAGACTTCCAATTCCAATCCTACTGCATCAGCTGGCATCACGGAGAGTTTCCTTAGTAACGGCTTTCAGGCCACCGTTGCCAGAAATAACAAGAAGGAAAAGAAGGGCAAAGATGCACCAGCACCTACACCCGCGAAAGTCAGTTTACTGAGTTTTGACGATGAAGAAGGTAAGATGCTATTGCTAGGTTAGCTAGCATCTGTCTTAGCGAAGTCAATCACATTTACAGAGTCAATAAACTAAAGAGATCGTTAAGCTAGCCAGCTTGCTTTATATGGTCAAAAACACTCAGCGTTGACTTTCTTTACGTCACATGTTTATAGAAGACTCCGAGGTGTTCAGAGTGAAAAAGTCCAACCACAGCAAGAAGATTGTCAAACAGTTGAAAAGGGAGTACAAGGAGGATTTGGTGAGGGCTGGGAGCATCAAACAGGAGCACAAGTCAGGTGGGTTTATAGTCCTTCCGATGCCCCACGAATCGTGGGCCACAATAACATCCTGTCATAATCATAAAATCTGCTAATGACTGTAAGTGTTTTGCAGGGCTTAGGTTTAGATTGACAATTTTTTTTTACTGGTTCTTGCAAACAAGCTATGAAAAACTTGCAAAATGTTCTCAAATCTGTGCCGTAAGACTTACAATCAGGGCTTCACCTTAACTTTTTTGCTGACCAGCCACTGTGGCTAGTGATTTTCCAGAGTTACTAGTCACTCAGCCTTTTCACAAACCACAATTTTGTGGTTGGACAAAACGTTTAATGTGATCAAATGTGACTATGGCCTTTACTTGAACTAAATTTACAACCTTTTTCAATGAAAATTACCCATATACATAAATGAAAAATGGCAAGGGAAACACTGTTTAATATGAAGAGCAGTAAATACTGTAAAACGGTAGAGAAAAATATTTGCAGTGTGAGAGTGAAGTCCAGGTAGATTTGGATCCGTCCCAATTCTCATTTGTACCCCTACCCCTTTGCCTACCCCTATGAATTGAGACATCCCTTCATGGCTGCACGTCATTAGTAGTTGCTGATGGATTTAACATAAGTGGACAATACCTGTTGTCACCAGAAAAAAGAGAGAAAGAAAATGAAAACTAATTAGAAAAGAAAACCCACAGTATTTATGGCAGTTGTAGTTTCATAGTCTCACACTGCAATAGGTCTATTATTTTAGATGCTGTTTGAGAAAACTACAACTGGCTAAAGTGGCTAGTGGGTGTGGCTGTCTTACTGGCCACTGCTGAAATCCATCAGTAGGGATGAGAATCGTCCGCCGATCCGAGGAATTTCTCGGATTTGATCATGTCTAGGGTCATTCTCGTGAATGGTCTAAATTCGAGGAGAAATTTTTATTTTTATTTTTTTTGGGGGGGGGGGGCTCTGTTATGAGCGGCGAGTCGTATTTTCGATCGGCTGCTCAAATCCACCACGCAGAACGCGCTACCCAGCGAGATCAGTAATGTAACAAGGCCACTGATTGGCTGATACTTATTGAAGCAACCAATCGGCGATTTTGTTATTCCTTTGTCATATCCCGCACGCTGAGCAAAATGCAAATGGCGGACAATTCATTCAACCGAGTTTTCCCGATTTCGTGAAAATGGTGAACCTAAAACTCACGAAAGACAACAAAGCAAGAAGACAAAGGGATAAGGAACAAGTTTCGTTGGGAATGGCTCGAAAAAAAACAGAAACATCTCAAAATTGTGGCTACAAGGAGATCGAATTACTCGCTCGTGCTGCGTTCAAAACGATCGATGGACACGGTTAAATTCACATGCCAGTCAAAGTTCATCCCAGTCAGCCCCGATTACAGCAATTAGTGATCGGAAGACACATTCCGAGGTAAGATTTTTTTCTCGTTATAAGTAATGTACTTGAGAATTTTCGCGTTATGAATTTGTTATGAAATAGCATGTGTAAGTTGTGACGTCATGCCTGTTTTGAAACACTATTGATAATTTGAAACACTAATTAAACATCTTTTAGGTTTGACTTACTTTCTTAGATTATCTTTCAAATATTAAAATATACTAATATGTAACTTTTTTATATTCCTAGTAACACTAACAAATGCACACATTAATAAATCAAAATGTTTGCAGAATGTCAGTATATTTTAATAAATGGGTGATGGACTTGGTGATGGAATTTTGTTAATATTTATCATTTATTTTACTTGGTTAAATTATTTTGTCTGTTCTAGAACAATGTAAATGTAATTCTGTGTCAGTTCTAGGGGCGGCAGTTAAGGGGGTGGCTGTGGCGCAGGTGTAGTGTGACCAACTACTGATCGGAGGGTCATGGGTTCGATTCCCACTTTGTCTGAAGTCTGCATGTCAAAGTGTCCTTGAGCAAGACACTGAACTCCCAGTTGCTCCTGGTGGCCAGGCTAGCGCCTGTGTGTGTATGGCAGCTCTGCCGCCATCAGTGTGTGAATGTGTGCGTGAATGGGTGGATAGCAGCATCTGTAAAGCGCTTTGGTCATCCAGAGATGAGAAAAAGCGCTATATAAGTGAACGCCATTTACCATTCTAAACATATTAAATAGTAGTAAAATATAATTTAGTATTATTACATCAACATACCATTCAGATATCATAAATTTACACATGTGATGCAGCAGCAGATTAAAAAGGTAAACTATAAATGCATTTGTACTTACTTCTAACTTTAAATATAAGACCACATTTGAACATTCTAAAACACCAGATTTCGTTAGCTTCTGGGAGGCATTGCCCCCCAGACCCCCCACACCAAGGCTCCGCCTTGGATCCAGCTTGGGGGATGCAGGCCTAACTAAGACCCCCGGCTGAATTTCCTCTTTTTTTTCCAAACCCCATTCTCATCCCTGCATCAGCCATTGGCCAGTTGGCCGGTGTTCATGTCAAGCCCTGCCTACAGTGCATATCAAAATGACGTGTTGTCAAAACTTCCACAGGTAAAAAGAACCTGCATTGAAAGATTTGAATATAAATGCCTTGAGACCTATGTAGACAGCAAACTTTGATTCATGTCATAGTGGCAATATTATTTAAGGGTAAGTCCCAATTCACCCACCCCTTAGCCCTACCCCTAGGTTTTGTGCAAAAGGGGCAGGGCTAATGGGTAAATTGGGATACACCCTAAGACACTGCATCTAAATCTTGATTTCATTCTTTGATCAAGGACATAAGTAAATTTGTTATAATCCAGTTTTTGTTTAAGGTATTTAAATAAATTATGGCATTTTTAAGTCAAATATTAAACAACAGAAAGCTAAGTCATGATTCCATTGTGTAAAGTGTTGTTTTTTTTCTCCCTAGATGCTCCGTCTCAGTCTCAGTCTGCAGTTGTTAAAGAGGAAGTTATCAGCAGGGCAGGTAGCGAACAGGGGGAGGAAGAGATGGAGGTGGACAGTGCAGATGAACAGGATGATGTAAGGAGTCAAAGTAGTCAAACTCCAAGTCAAGGGTCCAAAGGCAATAACGCTGAAGCATCATTCAACACACTTTCATCTCTTAGCAGCCTGAGACCAGGTATTTTTCATAATCTTTGTTGGAGCACCCCATCTTTAAAAGTGAAGGACATCTGGTGTCTGTAAGGATGACATCATGCATGCTTCCACTCCAGGTGAAATCCCAGATGCAGCGTTCATTCATGCTGCTAGAAAACGCCGGCAGATGGCCAGAGAACAGGGAGGTGAAGCCCCTCTAGCTGAAACGGACACTCCAAAGAAGCGTTTGGTACGAGAAGATCAAGATGCCAGTGATGACGAAGATGACCAAGAGAAGAGAATCCGCTTCAGTGGAGTCAAGAACAAAAGCCAGAGACAGAAGATAGCTGAAGAGATAGGTAATATATTGAAATAGTCTACAGGATTGATAATATCCCGTTGGTGTTAATCAGTTGTTTGATTATGAACTCTATTTCTCATGTGTGAAGGTATTGAAGGTAGTGATGATGAAGCACTGAATGCAGGTCAGGATGAGGAGGTGAGCCGCTGGGAACAGGAGCAGATTAGGAAAGGAATAAGCATACCCCAGGTAAGAAATAATGAATCTGTAAACGGTCAGCAATTTGATTTGCTTTTATCTATATTTGTCTTACTGCTGCATCCTTTAGTGATGTGAAGTTGTTATTTGAGTTGAGATTTGGCCATATAATTGTATGAACCGGGCCTTTGTTGTATGGATGTAATTACAGTGCACAGCGTTTTTAACATCTGTTACTCAATAAATTCTAGATTATTCCTCTTAGTATATACTTCAGAGAAACTGTGGTTACATGTCTGCCACACGACTTCTTGCAATGTAGTTTTGCTGATTTCTCTAAACACTGAGCTGACCGTACTAAGTCTTCCTTAAAGTAGAGGACTTGGTTAGGAGAGTGAGATTCTGTCAGGATTTTATCTCTCCTACTAGTCATCACAAGGATATTAGTTTATTTTATAGTTTAACACGTTCTTTTCAATAAGTATAATACAGTTTTTTGAGTTGTTTCAATGCAGCAATTTTGAAGGAGCAGTCATTTAAAACAATGCTATTGTAGTTTTAAAGATTGCAACAAAGTTGTCAGTTGTTTGAATTGTGATTTTTTTTTTTTTTTTAAATGATCTATCAAACGAAAATGCAAAATAGTTGTTTTATTGCTTTCATTCATTTAATTTCTTGTACAGTTGAGGACAGAATTAATGAGCCCCCCCCCCCCCCCCCCCCAATCCATGAAAATTTTATTTTTGTTAGTGTTTCCCAAACAACATAAATAATTTTAACACAGCTTTTCCAAACATCCTAGCTTTATTTTGGGTGCTTACATTATTTTACTTTGTATATAGAAACAAAATTCTTCTTTCGGCTGCTCCGTTTAGGGGTCTCCACAGCTGATCATCTGCCTCCATCTCACCCTGTCCCTTGCATCTTCCTCTGTAATACCAACCCTCTCCATGTCCTCCTTCACTACATTCATGAATCTTCTCTATTCTCTTCTTCCTCTTTTCCTCCTGCCTGGCACAGAAACAAAATTATTTCACAAAAAACTACCAGGGTCAAAATTATGAGCCCCCTGATGCTAATAGTAAATTGTGTATCCTTTGTTATAGTTTTCAGCAAGTCTCACACATGTCTCCTGAGTGATCCCAAGCCCATTCTTCTTTGGCAAAGTCCCTCAAGCTGCTTCAGATCTGATGGTCTTCTGGTGTGGACCTTGGTCTTAAGTTCACCCCACAGATTTTCAATGGGATTGAAGTCGGGGCTTTGTGCAGGCCAGTCAATAACATTCACTTTGCTCTTCTGGATGTAGTTCTTAATCAGGAGTGATGTATGTTTGGGTCATTGTTCTGTTGGAAGGCAAAGCGATGACCCAGATCCAGTTTCACTGCTGGCTGCATAAGGTTTTCTTTCAGAATCTTCACATATCTTTTCTGCATCATTCCTTCCACCTTGACAAGATTCACAGTTCCAGACACATAGAAGCATCCCCATAGCATGATCCTTCCACCACCGTGTTTCACTATGTGGGTGGTATTCTTTGGGTTTTTCGCCTCTTCCTTCTTTTGCCAAACATCAGCAGTGTCTCTGTGGTCAGAGCGCTAGTTTTGTCTTATCTGACCAAAGGATGCACTTCCAGTGTGCATAATCTTTCTCCAGGTTGTCCTTAGCATACTTCAGTCTGGCATGAAGGTGTCTCCTTTGCAGAAGTGGAGTTTTTCTTGGTCTGCAGCCTTGTAGTCCATTCCTGTGCTGGGTTCTAGTGATTGTCTTCTTTGAGCCTACAATTTCTGACTTGGCTATTCCATTCTCTAGTGTCTTAGCAGTTTTTGTCTCCTGCCAGTCGAAGCCCAAAGGAGTTGAAGAGCCCTTTGGGCAAAGACCGAAAGGGGATTATATTATGGGTCAGTCTGTCTGTCCCACTTCTGTGAAATCAACTCCTCCTACAGTTTTGGTCCGATTGTTTTGAAACTTAGTACCATGGTTTGATATACACTGAGGATGCACATATTGCAACTTGGGTTCTGATCAGCTGATTTGTGTGGGAATTGTAGCCCCTGACCTATGGCCTCCTGTTTCACCTCACTTCATCAACAGTAAAGCCTTATTCATGTTGCATTTCCGCTTTGGCCCGCGTGCACGCCGGGCTCATCCAAAGTGGTGTTGTACATGCTTACGCTTTTTTGTCTACCAAGCCAAGCGGTTGACTCATGTGCACAACTGTTATTTATACTTTTGCCCCAGCCCTATGGGTAGCGCAGATGCGCTAACATGCCAGTTTGTTCACTGGCTATAAACACGAGAGCGACGCACATTTTTTTTGTAGCAACAACAATGGCGTCCTTTCAAGGAAAAGGAGGAATTACCGTTTTCCAGTGCTCTTCTCTGCTCAAGCTGCTGCTGCTGCTGCTGCTGCAAAAGGATTCATGTACACACGTGGACAAAATTGTTGGTACCCCTCTGTTAATGAAAGAAAAGCCCACAATGGTCACAGAAATAACTTGAATCTGTCAAAAGTGGTAATAAATAAAAATTCTATGAAAATTAACCAATGAAAATCAGACAATGCTTTTGAATTGTGGTTCAACAGAATTACTATAAAAAACAAACTCATGAAACAGACCTGGACAAAAATGATGGTACCCCTAGGAAAGATTGAAAATAATAGGACCATAGGGACATATTCAACCAAGGTGTGTCCTCTAATTAACATCACAGGTGTCTACAAACTTATAATCAGTCAGTCGGCCTATTTAAAGGATGACAAGTAGTCACTGTGCTGTTTGGTGACATGGTGTGTACCACACTAAACATGGACCAGAGGAAGCAAAGGAGCGAGTTGTCTCAGGAGATTAGAAAGAAAATTATAGACAAGCATGTTAAAGGTAAAGGCTATAAGACCATCTCCAAGCAGCTTGATGTTCCTGTGACTACAGTTGCACATATTATTCAGAAATTTAAGATCCACAGGACTGTAGCCAACCTCCCTGGACGTGGCCGCAGGAGGAAACTTGATGAAAAATGGAAGAGACGGATAATACGAATGGTAACAAAAGAGCCCAGAACCACCTCTTAAACACATTCAAGGTGAATTCCAAGGTCAAGGTACATCAGTGTCAGATTGCACCATCCGTCGTTGTTTGAGCCAAAGTGGACTTCATGAGAGACGACCAAGGAGGACACCACTGTTGAAAACAAATCATAAAAATGCCAGACTGGAATTTGCCAAACTGCATGAACAAGCCACAAAGCTTCTGGGAGAATGTCCTATGGACAGACGAGACAAAACTGGAACTTTTTGGCAAGGCACATCAGCGCTATGTTCACAGACGCAAAAATGAAGCATACCAAGAAAAGAACACTGTCCCTACTGTGAAACATGGAGGAGGTTCTGTTATGTTCTGGGGCTGCTTTGCTGCATCTGGCACAGGGTGTCTTGAATCTGTGCAGGGTACAACAAAATCTCAAGACTATCAAGGTATTCTAGAGAGAAATGTGCTGCCCAGTGTCAGACAGCTTGGTCTCAGTCGCAGGTCATGGGTCTTGCAACAGGATAATGACCCAAAACACACAGGTAAAAACACCCAAGAATGGCAAAGAGCGAAACATTGGACTATTCTAAAGTGGCCTTCTATGAGCCCTGATCTAAATCCCATTGGCTGAAACATGCCGTCTGGAGAAGGCACCCTTCAAACCTGAGACAACTGGAGCAGTTTGTTCATGAGGAGTGGGCCAAAATACCTGCTGAGAGGTGCAGAAGTCTCATTGACAGTTACAGAAATCGTTTGATTGCAGTGATTGCCTCAAAAGGTTGTTCAACAAAATATTAAGTTAAAGGTTACCATCATTTTTGTCCAGGCCTGCTTCATGAGTTTGTTTTTTAAAATAATTCTGTTGAACCACAATTCAAAAGCATTGTCTGATTTTCATTGGTTAATTTTCATAGAATTTTTATTTATTACCACTTTTGTCAGATTCAAGTTATTTCTGTGACTCGTCCTCGTCTACTTTGTCTTTGTATGCTGTGTTGGTAGCGCCACCTCGTGAATGGGATGTTCAGTCTTGCGCATGTTCTGTCAATGCGGTCAGGTCGTGGGCAGGCCACGCGGTCATAAAATTCCGGGCTGCACGCGGTCGTCCACAGTAGAGCTCTGCGTACACTAGCAGACTGGAGACAACATAAATTTCGTCACACAAGATTTCTGGTTGCACGTACGCGGACAGCAGAGGTGCAGCATGAATCCAGCTTAACCTTGTGGACTGTCTGTGGTGCTCCGTTGCGCCGTCAGCCTCCACCCCCTCTGGTGGTCAAGGTTTTTTCAAGAAAATATTCAGTTCAGATGTCAGAGATTTCTAAAGCTATATAACTTGAAAGTGATAAGCGATAATGGCTTACTGTCAATTAGAAAGATGTAGAATATGAGCCAAAGTTTTGAGATAGGAGTAAATTTACGCATCTAATTTGCATAATGCCACAGCAGCCATATCGAATTACATAACTTTCAGACAAAAGCGGACTTTGGACATATTTACACAAAGGATGGTTTTGTTTTTTGTCACCATTTTGTTTTGGGGGTTTTGTTATCTTCAAAGTATGTGAACCAGAAAATCAGTACAATGTAAACACACAAAGAAATTCATCGGACTTACCCCGCTGGCCAGGCAGCTTGTTTTCGTCCATTTTTGTCGCCATTTTGTCTTCTCTCGGTTTTTCGCTTTCTCTCCCACATCCAGAAACTCTTACGATTATTCCACCTCAATTTTGCTTTTATTCCGCCTCAATTTATCTTATATGACGACACAGAACTGGCGTGATTGTTCTGTCCAGTCACGTGGTGCTGGGGTCACTGGCAGGTGAAAATTAACCAGCTTCGGCCACCCTCTGTTATAACAAAATGTAGATATTTACCTTCATAAGCTAAATAATCTCTTTAGAATCATAGTTGGCAAATTTGGGAGCAAATGCCTCCTCCGTGTCACGATGGCGAATATCAACATTTGTTTACAAACTCTTCTTCTGTAGTGTCCAGAAGTGAGGTTTTTGGATGGTTATTTGGAAGACATTAGTCCTCCAAGGCAAGAGCAGTAAGTTATACGTGTCTGCCACCTTGTGAGGTGGAATACTTAGTACAACTGGGGATTTTTTTTATGGTTTACGGCCACGTCACATGATGGGAGCAGTACTGTGACACAGACAGTGAGGGTGCTTTCTGTCCATGAAACCAAGACACAAAAAGGGTTAACTGTCTTGTGAAATCAACTCCTACAGTTTTGTTCCAATTGTTTTGAAACTTGGTGCAGTGGTTTGGTATACTCTGATGAGGCGCATATTGCAATTTCACTCTCATCAGATGACCTTGAGGTCAAAGGTCAGGTCAGATTTTTCCGTAAATCTTCTGAACACAGTAACTACTGAAAAAATGATGTAGGCTTTTCAAATCAATACAGTAATTGTATCTAATACACATCTTGGACGACTTACACCCTCACCTAACTATGGGTTTTGGGGTCAAAGGTTTAAAGTTAACATTGCAGATGCACTATTACTTTGAAACGAGTAAAGCTAGGGCCACCAAACCTGGTACACAGGTTCACCTTGGGATCCTGACCTCTGACTATGGGTTTGGGGTCAAAGGTCAAGGTTAGCATTTCTTATGCCTTACTACTGTACAACAAGTAAAGCTAGGACCACCAAACTTGGTACAGAGGTTCACCCTGTGACCCTGAAGTGTGACTATGGTTTTGAGATTGCAAGGTAAAAGGTCAGCATGATTTATAAACTATATCTCAACAACAAAGAAAGCTAGGGTCACCAAACCTGGTACACGGGTTCACTCTGAGACCATAACCTCTGACTACAGGTTTGGGGTCAAAAGGTCAAGGTTGACATTCCATATGATCTCTTACTATAGAACGTGTAAAGCTCTCTGGGGTCACCATACTTTCTACACAGGTTCACCTTGGGATCCTGACCTACAACTATGGGTTGTATACTTTGTTGTATATTCGTGGATGATGGGCTTATCATAATTTGGTTCTACCACAGTAATTATATTGAAAAGTAGAAAAACTGCTCTCCGTCAGTAAGTATTGGGATCTTCAAAGAAAATGGAGGCAGGGAATATTGCACTCGCCTCAGAGTGCTCTTGTTCTGGGGTTTTTTGACACATTTCTCACTAGTTTTCTTTCCAGTCTTTGAAATCTTTTGCTTCCTACCTGTGCCAGGCTTCTTCTTTACTGTGTGGCTGTCTTGAATTTCTTGATGATTCTTCTCACTTCAGGCAGTAACCCTAATAGCTCTAGGTTTTTGTGAATAATTTTGTTTCTGTGTGCCAAGTAAAATAATTTATGCTTTTTAAATAAAACCAGGGTGTTTGGAAAAGCTGTGTTAAAAATTCATTGCGCTGTTTAACTGCACTTGAGAAATACTTTGAAAGAAATGAAATTTTCATAGGGTGCCTCATAATTCTGTCCTCAACTATATGTTGATGGTTTTTTGCATCGCTTTCATATCAGTATAATCAAAAACATTTTCCTTGAACAGGTCCAAAGCAGTCAGCCAGAGGACAACACGGTCTACTACCAGAACAGTTATGAGAGTCAACCCTATGCCTTCAGCATGCCTTTTACCTACAACACAGTGGCCCCTCAGACTGACAAACCAACTGGCCGAACTGACAATGGCTCTGTTCACTACGGGGCCACAATCAGTGATTTAACCCCAGTATCCATTGATTTGGTAAAGAAACGCCTGCAGGATAGGTAGGTTCAGTGGAAAACTGCTGCAACGTCTAAAATCATCACAGCTGCAGCTATCTGTGTGTGCTGTGGGTCCCGAAGACCCTGAAAAGCAGCCCACACATCTAAGTGAGGGCCAAGAGGCAAACGTTTTGTCTCTACATTTATTATCATTGTGGGTGCACCCTAAAACTGTTTATTATTGGGTGCACACAGTGTCTGTCAATAAATTTAGACCAGCTCAGTTAATGTTCAGCCCAATCTAAATAATTGGTGCCATTTTTCCTGTATGTCATGTGCTGTAGGCTCAGCCAAATGCGCGCAGGTCACAACGCCAATGCCAAGCACTACAAACAGATCAAAGAAGAGCTCGCTGCTTCTGAGAGCATCATAGAGCAGCTGGAGGGCTCGTCCAATGACAATTCAGATCAATATAAATTCCTGCAAGAGATGCGAGGGTATGTTGGAGACTTGCTTGAGTGTTTCAGTGAAAAGGTAAGGGAGTATTCATACATGGTCTTATTAGCTGTTTTGTGTCTGTGTGCCCTCTTGATGTGACCGTTAAAGGGATCTGATAAATGAATACGTGTTCTGCGAAGGATTCATTTCTTAGAAGCAAATGATTATTTTTAAGGTTGATAAACAGTGCCAACAAGCCATGTGACAGCAAATTAGTCACTTGGAGCTTATGCTAAGTATTTCTGAGTTGCTGTGTAATTGCTGTCATTATAGCGATAAATATAGCTGTAAAGGTTCTTAATGTTATTCAGCATTTTCAGCTTCTTAAGCACATTTTTTTTCCAATTGAAATAAGACTGAATTGTTGATGAATTGGAAATAAGGCTCATCTTATTTTAGCAAACAGGATTAATCTAGTTTTGTCGAACAGATGAATTGTTTCTCACCCAGACTACTTTTTTTTTTTTTTTTTAAACACTTGTCTTCATACTAAATGCATGTTGAAAGAGATTATTGCAGCAGCAGAGCAGCAGCTACCCACAACGAAGAACTAGCCTTCCAGCTGCCTGCATGTTTATACTATTAATCAGTGCTTGGAACGTTTCTTTGTCCCCCCCCCCCCCCCCAGAGCATGAGCTGAAACAGGACACCAGCAAACCATTCTCAGCAAAAAAAATCATCATGGGGTCTGCTGTCTGGAGCTTATTATTGTTAGTGTTGGGTAGAAACTTTCCACTGCAGTGTATGCACTGTACTAATTTTGTTGTCACATCTTTAAATTATTTGTAAATATGTTCTATTTTAACCATTTGCTGACTTGACTACTAGCCAACGATGTTAAATCTCTCTTTGACGGAAATATTTAAAGTTTTCACCCAACACCAGCAATAGTTCCAGTGCTTTTTTCCCCCTCCATCATATTCCTTTTACCCCTCCAGCACGACATCCCACTGACTTGGGAGTCCCGCTTGTGTTGGGACCTTGTGTTGGGTCAGAGGTCACAGAAGGCATCATATCTTTCAGGTGCCTGCTGTCCTGGAGCTGGAGGCTGCCATGCACCAGTTACTAAGGCAACGGGCCTCGCGACTCATCCAGAGACGACAGGATGATATTAAAGATGAATCGTCGGAGTTTGCAAGCCTTTCAAGTCAGTCCATCTTGAAGGTTTTTATGATTTATTTGAACGCCCTCGTTAGCTCTCTGTATGTGAGTGTTTGTGTGCTGCTTGCATTTTCATACGTGCTCTTCATGAGTGTGGCTTAATGTTAACTGAAGTTTGATTGTGAGTGAGTGAGCATGTTACCCGTATGAGAAACACTTCCTTTGACGGAGTGGTTTTAGCTCTTATGATGGCTGAAAGTCACAGTCAGCTGGGTCATTGTAACATGGCTCAAAAAATGAGTCGGAAAGATGAGAAAAATATGTTATTGGCTTGTCAACTGTCACATCAACTGTACCATGTTTGAGGTTTCAGCCAGGTAAGTGACTTGAAAATGAATGGCAAGACAAGTCAAACTGTTGGAACTTTTCTGGTCAATCCAAAAATTAGTTTTAAATTTAGTTTTGCATAGCATTTCTGAGCATTTTTGATCATAAGAAATATGAGTCATTAGGTTGTGGGTTACCTTTGATTTTCATTCCTGGTTCTAATATGGTTCCTGTCTCTTACAGATAAAGCTGTCATGGCTCCTAGTCTAGATTCATTTGGTCGAGACCGAGCAACATACCAAGAGCACAGTCGTCAGAGAAGGATAGCTGAAAGAGAAGCTCGACGGTGTGAAGCTCACTTATTCTCAGACCTCTGTCCCTGTAGGCCAGGGGTGCCCAACCAGTCAGTCATGATCTACTTGTTAATCTTGATGATTATAGGTCGAGCGCAAATCAGCACGGACCCGAATGCGTGCCACATTAAAGGTATGTGTGCTTCGCTGTGCACACCAACTTTGCTGCGCTGCCAAAGCGACCGAACATATCAGCATTGCATATGCGTCCAGCAACACTGTAGCTCATGCGCGAGCATGTCCGTCGCACACAGCCACCTGATAGCTGTCTTGCCAAAAGGTGATGGTCGGCTAGAAACTGATCAGCCCACCGCAGGGGCGCGCCTTGCTCAGCTGTTTTTTTTTTGTTTGTTTGTTTGTTTTTTCCCCTTGGTTTGGTTTATGGCCACTTTTTGCAAATGCAAAATGTCATCACAAGACCAAGGACACCATCCCAAACAGAACCATCCACAGAGCACTGAGGTGAGAGCACAACATAATCCCACCTCACCCCATGCACAGGTCCAATGCACTGGCTACAAGCAAATAGAGTGCTGTTTCTCCCACCAACCAAGCCACCATGCTGTGCCGCTGGGGCTGAATGAGTAGTCGGGTTATGTATGGAGGTTATTTTCAGTCATAAAGCCAAGGGCATTCCTCTGATTTGAAAGCATAGGCGCCATAAAACGTCGTTTCTCCCATGGCACAGACAGCTTGGTGACCTGCATTCCTCCCATATGCACAAATAAAGGGGATGGGGGACATGTCCGCAAACCTAGAAAAAGGGATAATTATCCCCTCCAAATAGGGCTGTTGCAATAACCGCAATTATGAAATACCGCAGTATGGACACGCCTACCACGGAGGAAAACGACCAACCGCGGCATTCACCTTTTGTGTGTGGCTATATCTCATTGTCCACTTATGTGCCCCTATTGATTATTAAATAAATTGCTAAGGCAGGCAGTTAGTGGTGAAAGCGTTTGGACTCCTTGTTAAATACAGCTGTAACAGTGAGCACTGAAAGGGCACAAAGCGTGTTATTTCCTTCTGAGCGGAGTGTGTATGATCCTGACTGTGTATGAACTGCGAGAGCAGCTTGTTTGAACGAGATTTTTCTAGCTACGCTAGCAGCTAGCTAGCGGACAGAGTAAAATTATCACCATTGCAGAGTAGATTAATTAGAAAATGAAACTCACTCACTGGGAGACAGGAGGACTGGGAACTCTTCAGCTGAATCAGATTTTGGAGTTATTTACCCACGGTAAATAACTATGGACCTACAACCTATGGATGTCATAGCAAGCAAGCTAGCAGGGAAAACTCATCTTCCATGAAGTTTCGGAGACTTGAGACGACATTTTGAGGTGAGCCCCCCGTCGGATAATGTAAACCGAAGCATGACGTTATTTTGGTAATTTCCACAGAAGGTTCAACACAGCTGCAGAAGTTATAAAGGCAACTAGATCTCACTCAGAAAGGGAAGTCATGTCTGTTCGTCTGTTTACATTGAGTTCTTATGTAATCGTGCTGCGCGAAAAATTTGTCCGTTCGTGTTTGGTGTGAACGCACCTTTAGTTACCGCCACTGCTTTATGAAAATTATGTTGTTGTTTTTTTTTTTTTTTTTTTACAGAATCAGCAGTTCATGCCTGCATAAAGAGCGGAGCCCCACACAGTTGTACAACACGCGCATAAAGTTGAGAGGGAGCTGTAGCGAGACTTAAGCTTCCCTCATTTGCCACCTAAGTTATAAGCCCTGTTTAAATTACAAATCCACGGGGTCCTAAAAACATTTGCAATAATACCGCATACCGCAGTATTGAGCTGTCCACCGTCACTGCAGGGGAAATTCCTCTACCACGACAGCCCTACCTCCAAATCAGCACAATCCCTTCCATATCATGCTACACTGAACAAAATGCATTTGAAACCCCAATGCTCAACATAAATGCATTTTTTTTTCTTTAACATTTGCAGCTTTTCTCATAAATTTGTAACGTTTTCTCATTCATTTACTACTTTTATTTGTAAATTTACAACTTTGTTCTTGTAAATTAACTACTTTTTGCGTCTTCAGTTTGAAACTTTGTCTTGTAAATCTTTGACTTTTTTGTCCGGTAGATCTTGTGACGCTGAAAAATCTAAAAGTAGATCTGAAGTGTAAAAAAGTTGGGCACCCCTGCTTGTAGATTCTGTGTTTAGCATTCCTTAGACCACAAAGAAGAAAAAAACGGTCTGCCTTTGTGTGCTTTTGTTCACAAAAGTAAATCAGGAAAAGGAGCTGCAGATTTAAAGTTTAGGCACATTTCCCACACACATTCAGATTGGCTTTATTAATCCTCAGAGGGAAATTCAAATTAACAAGTGATGTAGCAACCTTGATACCACTAACTGGCAAAAACACTGACCCTGAACATCCAGACTGCATTGTTCTCTCACTAGTGCACGAACATTGTGAAAATTATAAACAAACTAATTATCATAGTGATTCTTATACAAACAAACATGCCATCAAGCTGATCCTAATTTTTGACTTTTGATATAGTGTCAGAATGAAAATGCGCACATTAATTTCTAGGTTTTGTTTTTTTTTTTTAATAATTTGTCTGTTTGGGTGGCTACAGAGCACGGCGGCGACAAGCCAGAGAGCAGAATGGAAAGAGGGCCGAACATAACGAAGGATTGTCATCTGATGACGAAGAAACGTCGACCGACATCACCAGCTTCAACATGGAGAAAGGTATGATCATTAAAGCACTGCAAACATTGTACCATCCACTATTGTAAGGATTGGATGATTAAATGAGATCCAGCTCTGGCATTAATGTTTCTATATCACTGCCCTAATGAAAGCTTTTTATTATCCCATCCAGATCGCATCATCAGGGAAAGCAGGAAAGTATTTGAAGATGTTCTGGAAGACTTTCATTCCCTTGACTGCATCAAATCCCACTTTGAGGAGTGGAGGCGAGACTATGCTGACTGCTACAGAGACGCTTACATAGGGCTCTGCCTGCCGAAGCTTTTTAACCCATTAGTCCGTCTGCAGCTGATTACATGGAATCCTCTTGAGGTAAGCCATGTGTATGCTTTCCCAGCAGTATATAGTTAACGTTTTAAGAAATTGGATAAGGAATTCTGAAGTCTTTTTTTTTTTTTTTCTATTGCATGTACAGGCACAGTGCACAAACTTCGAATATATGCTCTGGTTTGAGTCGCTGCTGTTTTACGGTTTTGAGGAGCACAACACATTGAAGAGAGGCGATGCAGATGTTGCTTTGTTGCCCGCTATCGTAGAGAAGGTCGTCCTCTCAAAACTGACAGGTAGAGATAGCCATAGCATCACAAGAAACATAACGGGAAAGGTTTTTTTCCTTCTTTTTTTTTTTTTGCAAGCCACTGATAAATATGTCATAACTGTTGTGCTGGTTGTGCCCTTCAAGTGTTGGCAGAGCAAATGTGGGACCCGCTATCAAGCAGCCAGACGGCCAGACTGGTGGGCTTCATTCACAAACTGAAAAAAGGTTATCCTACCGTGCTACATGGGGACAACCAATACACTCAGGTACCACATTACTAGTTCCATACCTTCTTGTAAGTCTTTTGCAAGTTCTACTCTTCCTCTATAACACATTTTGTCCTTT
Source organism: Pholidichthys leucotaenia (assembly GCA_020510985.1). Classification (NCBI taxonomy): domain Eukaryota; kingdom Metazoa; phylum Chordata; class Actinopteri; order Cichliformes; family Pholidichthyidae; genus Pholidichthys; species Pholidichthys leucotaenia. The sequence continues at coordinate 49,346,466 of CM035844.1, forward strand.
ATATTTTTAAGTGTTTCTGAACTGTCTGTATTATCTTAATTTTCTCTTTTAGGAGCTATTGAAAACAGTTGTGTTACGCACCAGACGGACTCTGGATGAAGATGTCTTTCTTCCACTCTATCCCAAAAAGTAGGATAGGCTATTCTTAATATTGAAAGTCCACTCATGAGTTCAAATACAAAAATCTTGTAAAATGCTTAAAGTGGTCTTTCTTTTACTCAGTGTGCTGGAGAACAAAAATAGTGGTCCATACTTATTCTACCAGAGGCAGTTCTGGTCCTGTATAAAGGTATGTTCAAAAGTGAAGTAAAGACAGTTGGTATGAACAGTATGACAACAGCTGGATCAGTAGCTTTAGATTGTGCCTTTATGGCTGGTGTTGTTTTTTTTTGTTTTTTTTTCGTCTTTAGGAAGGATTGACACAATTTATTAGAAAGTCTCCTAGCTTCTACTAAGTTAGTTCTACCGCTTCCTGTTTCCAATTCTGCTGTGGCTGCTCTTGTGTAGCCATATCCTAGTCACAGCTAGTGCGGCTATGATACCATGATGTGGATTTGCAATATACAGGGATGAGAATCCTCCGCGGATCCGAGGAATTCCTCGGATTTGATCATGTTTAGGGTCATTCTCGTGAATCGTCTAAATTCGAGGAGAAAATTTTGGGGTGGGGTGGGGGGGCCTGTTATGAGCGGCGAGTCGCTCATAACAGATGGATTTGAGCGGCTGCTCAAATCCACCGCGCAGAACGCGCTACCCAGCGAGATCAGTAATGTAATGTAACAAGGCCACTGATTGGCTGATACTTATTGAAGCAACCAATCGGCGATTTTGTTATTCCTTTGTCATATCCCACACGCGGAGCGAAATGCAAATGACAGACAATTCAATCAACCGAGTTTTCCCGATTTCGTGAAAATGGTGAACCTAAAACTCACGAAAGACAACAAAGCAAGAAGACAAAGGGATGAGGAACAAGTTTCGTTGGGAATGGCTCGAAAAAAACAAACATCTCAAAATTGTGGCTACAAGGAGATCGAATTACTCGCTCGTGCTGCGTTCAAAACGATCGATGGACACAGTTAAATTCAGATGCCAGTCAAAGTTCATCACAATCGGCCCCGATTACAGCAATTAGTGATCGTTAGACACATTCCGAGGTAAGATTTTTTTCTCGTTATAAGTAATGTACTTGAGAAGTTTCTCGTAATGAATTTGTTATGAAATAGCATGTGTAAGTTGTGACGTCATGCCTGTTTTGAAACACTGTTGATAATTTGAAACACTAATTAAACATCTTTTAGGTTTTAATTACTTTCTTAGATTATCTTTCAAATATTAAAATATACTAATATGCAACTTTTTTATATTCCTAGTAACACTAACAAATGCACACATTAATAAATCAAAATGCTTGCAGAATGTCAGTATATTTTAATAAATGGGTGATGGACTTGGTGATGGAATTTTGTTAATATTTATAATTTATTTTACTTGGTTAAATTATTTTGTCTGTTCTAGAACTATGTAAATGTAATTCTGTGTCAGTTCTAGGGGCGGCTGTGGCGCAGGTGTAGTGTGACCGACTACTGATCAGAGGGTCATGGGTTTGATTCCCACTTTGTCTGAAGTCTGCATGTCAAAGTGTCCCCAGTTGCTCCTGGTGGCCAGGCTAGCACCTGTGTGTGTGTATGGCAGCTCTGCCGCCATCAGTGTGTGAATGTGTGCGTGAATGGGTGGATAGCAGGATCTGTAAAGCGCTTTGGTCATCCAGAGATGAGAAAAAGCGCTATATAAGTGAACGCCATTTACCATTCTAAACATATTAAATAGTAGTAAAATATAATTTAGTATTATTACATCAACATACCATTCAGATATCATAAATTTACACATGTGATGCAGCAGCAGATTAAAAAGGTCAACTATAAATGCATTTGTACTTACTTCTAACTTTAAATATAAGACCACATTTGAACATTCTAAAACACCAGATTTCATTAGCTTCTGGGGGGCGTTGCCCCACAGACCCCCCACCAAGACTCCGCCTTGGATCCGGCTTGGGGGACGCAGGCCTAACTAAAACCCCCAGCTTAGTTTCCTCTTTTTTTCCCAAACCCCATTCTCATCCCTGAATATACTGCTGATGCTGGTATCAACAGTCTATTTATAAAAATGAAGTGTTAAGAGTTCAGATTTTCAGTGAGGGTTTCTATGTGGCGGGCCGCTACACCAAGAAAATGAACGGAAGAACAACTCAAACAGTGCATGTCACATTCGCCACCCCTGTTAGCTTCTATACTTAAATGCCAGCTGACAGCATGAGGACCCATTGTTGCTGTACATTGTGCAGAGAGGAATAAAAAAAGGATGTGTGGGTTCACAAAGTTATTCAGCTTATCATTCTTTTTTTGTGCTAAAGCTACCTTGGACCCACTTCCACATAGGAAGCAGTGCACACTGTGTTCAGCTATCAAACCCATTCATATCTGTGTGTTCCGTGGCACAAGGACTAATAGGTGTGCTGCCCATGCGTGCTGCGCTGCAGTTAAAAATAGTTTCAGCTTGAGTGCAGCCCCTATATGACAGCCGCTTGATGCATCTGTACAGTTGTGCCTCATGGATGAGGATATCATGAACCTACACCCTTTTTGCTGCTACTTGTCTTCATCTTAACCTCAGTGAAATAATTGCCAGGTTTTTATGTGTAATTAGATAAGGCAGCCCACGCCATTATAGAGCCAAAGGTCTAAGACACAAGGAGGTCACTTTTGGGATTTTGCCGGCGTACTGTCAGTTATTGCAGCCCTGCATTCAGAACTGACTGAAATATTGACATGTTTTTACTCGGTCCGCCTATTTTTATATTCATAACATTAACCGACTGCGACCCTCCCTCACTTCGCACACTGCTGCCATCCTTATCCATAGCCTTGTCACTTCCCGCATTGACTACTGCAACTCACTTCTCTTTGGTCTCCCAAATAAATTCCTCCACAAGCTACAGCTCCTTCAGAACGCTGCTGCCCGGATCATCACTCGTACTCCATCCATAGAACACATTACCCCTGTCCTTCAGCATCTTCCCTGGCTCCCAATAAAGGACAGAATAAACTTTAAGATACTGCTCCTCACCTTCAAAGCCCTTCATAACCTGGCCCCGCCATACCTGTCTGAACTCCTCCACATCATCACCCCTAGCCACGCTCTCAGGTCCTCCTCTTTCCTTCACCTCGTCGTTCCTTCTGCCCGCCTCATCACTATGGGGTATAGAGCCTTCAGTCGCTCTGCTCCCCAGCTCTGGAACTCACTCCCACCAGCCATTCGCAACATTGACTCTCTTCCATTATTTAAATCCAGACTCAAAACTTATTTGTTTAAACAAGCTTACTTTCTTTGATAATCTAATTCACTGTTCTTGGTTTGTTACTTAAGTTTTGTTATTGCATTTTAAATCTGTTTTTAATGTTTTACTGCTCTTTGTAACCTGTTCAACCTTGGGGGTTGAAAGGTGCTGATAGAATAATTTTGAGCATAGTTATTCTGAGTCAGAAATCAGCCAGAGTATTTGGATTTAGGTATATTTGTTAAATAAATCCCATGGCCTTTCGGAGAGATCACATGAGCGTGAAACTTAGTCACACGCACCTAACCTCTCCAAATGGCCATGGGATTTAATAAATTTACTTAAATCCAAATACTCCGCCTGATTTTTGACTCAGAATAATTACGCTCAAAATTGTTCTATCATTTGGCACACCGAACAGCAGATCCACATACCTTCGTCCTTCCGGCGCCTCTGCCCAATTTCAGCGAGTGCACAGCTGACGAAAGACCTTCCCAGGCTGGGTACAAGACTCAGTGTTACTGCAGTGAAGGCATTTCAAACCGGGGCGCTGGAACGGACTGGGTGATGGGTCTAAGAACCCTAAAGGCGGCTTGGATGTGAGTAAATTTATTTGTTGTGGAAAAGCTTGTGTTCCCTGGGGTGAAAGATTCTCTGAGGGTGTAATGTTTTCCTAAGCGCTTTAACACCGCAAAGCCTGGTTAACCTGTTGAACTCTAGTCAATTTCCCTAAAAACGCCTAAAAATAACATGCCCAAAGTAAATCAAAAGCTGTTCTTCAACCCTTTGCAGCATCTTCATGGGGCTGGTCTCATTTAAAAGAAAACACTCTGAATTTTTTTGGCAAAACAGTCATAATCTCTCTAAGTGCTCTGCCACTGAGTAACAATCATCTAAACATACTGAATTTGAAGAAAACAAAGTTCGCCTGGGTTTTTTTTTTTTTTTAGATACAAATGCTTGCAAATAACATACAGCTGTGAGAAACTTGCTGGAAAACAACAGAAATGTAGAACCAAGTGTTTTCAAGCTCAGGTCAAAATTTTGTAACAATACCACAAAAAATGAATATATTACACAGCTTTTTTCTCAGGTTGTAACAAGGCGTTCTTGAACTGTGCCAAACTGCCAGATGGCACAGTTTGGAGAACTGTGTTCCAGAGTGCACTATCTCAGTAGTTTGCACAGTAAAACCAAGGGGTAACAACCCAGACATACACAGCACAGTTCCTGTTTTGTTTTGTTTTTTTTAACAGGCAAAAATAGCCTACAGTGTAAGAAAAATTATGCGAAAAATTAATACATTTCACTAAAGTATACACAAAAACAACCCTCTCCCCCCTCCAATTTTTCCAGAGTTCACTATCTCACCAGTTTACACAGATACAGGTCAACTGGACCCCTGACCAAGTGCGCACCCCAAGTGGACCACGGAATCCAATCTGTACATGTACAGGTGCATTTTCCATCCAGTGATTTATAAATGCTGCCCCAGATGAAAACCAGTCTGTGGGACTATAATGTTCTGGATGAGGCTTTAGAAAATTATGAATCACTTTGTAAATCACTGGATTAAAAATGTACAGATTGAATACCGAGGAGGTACACCTGGGCCTGCTCACATTAGTGTGCTCACATGGTCAGGGCTCCATTTCACCAGATCACATTTACACAGTAAAACTGCATAATAACCCAGCCATACACAGCACAGTTCCTTTTTTTTACAGGAAAAAATAGCCTACAGTGAAATAAAAATTGTACTAAAAAATTATTAAATTTTTCTGCAATATACACAGTAACAAATAACCCCCCCCCCCCCCCACGGCGCACACAAAAACGTCGCCATGCGGGACCCTTGTAATTACCGATTGGTCAAAAGTTATTTTTATTACTATTTTTATCGAAAAAGAATAATTTAGATTATAAGACTTATCTGTCCACAACCGCACTGTTGCTGGTATTGTCCACTGGCGTGTGAAGATCGTCAGCGATTCCGTTGATCAGTGGAAACCTCCGCTGCTTAGTGATTTGTCGTCACCCGACCCGGTCAAGCCATCGACGTTTTCATGCACGCCCTTTCGGTTTATTTTGTGAACCATTTTTCAAAACAAGTAAAATAATGGCTAATGTTACCCTGACCCTTCTGCACAGTATCACAAAGGACTGCGCGTCACACAAAGGACTGCGCGTCACACAGCGGCGGAGTCAAAAGAGGTTTTACGCACGGGAGCGCATAGTATTTTACCGGAAATATAAACACTGAACCGTGCATGTAGGGCGTCATTGAAGTCAGAAATTGATTGGCTAAACGACACGTCCATCGTCAGATTACTCGGCTTTAATTGGCTCGTTGTATTCGCGGTCGTCGATGGGCAGATACTTCTTGCTAGGTTTACGATCATTGGTTATTCAGGGTTTAAAAACCCAAATCAGTCACTTTTTGGTCGAATGAGAAGCTCATTCTAAACCAATTAAGCACTCCTTTGGCTTTCTGTTTACGGCTGTGTCTATACTGGAAGACCGGAAATACAGCTTTTTTTTTCAGTGCGCACTGAGACGCACTAGAGACGTGACCGCCCGCAGAATATCCCGAGTTCAACAAGTTCTGCTCACCTTAACTCTGGTTGATCCGAGGTTTTGGTTTGGGGCATTACGTTTGTGTCGGCGAGGTGGATGCTTAGGGGTGTTGCGTGCAGAAATTAATGCAAGAGACTGTTTAATATTGCGCAGTGAGCCCTGAGATATTAAATCGGGGTAATATTCTGTCCTGCAATATTACAGTGAGCATTAATATATGAAGTCTAGGCGAGATTCTGCCGTTCACTTGCAGTGAGCGTTTGATTTGTAAATCAATGCAAGATTCTGTTAGGAATTGCAATGAGCACTGGCTTGTGTGAACCGGTATTTTTAAATTTTTTGTTATAGCGCTGGTTTAAAAATAACTGCAGTTTTGTTTGTTTGTCTGTCTGGTTGTTCTGTGTTGTACGGGGCGGCAGTGGCTCAAGAGGTAGAGCAGGTCGTCCAATAACCACATGGTTGGCGGTTCGAATCCCGCTCTCCCCAGATATCCTGCCGTTGTGTCCCTGGGCAAGACACGTCACCCTCGATTGCTCCTGATGGGTCTGGAAGCGCCATGTTAGGTAGCATGCCGCCATCAGTGTGTGGATGGGTGGATAGCAGGATCTGTAAAGCGCTTTGGTCATCAAGAGATGAGAATAAAAGCGCTATATAAGTGAATGCCATTTACCATTTTTTTTTGTACGGATTGTCCTGGTGAGACCGCAGAGGCGAAAAGTACAAGTGCTGCGATGGTTGGAAGCCGTGTTTGTCCATTGTTTTTCTGGTTATTGTGGAGTGTAAAGGGATGGTTTTGTGATTATTGGCTCACGGAGTAATACTTTTAATTGTGGGAGCTTGCAAATAATACTTTTGGATAAGAAATTATTCTATCAGCGCCTAGAAATAAAATGTATTATTATTGTTATGTTGCTTCTTCCAAAACTGTAAAGCACTTTAGTTGCACTTTTTTCGCATGAAAGGTGCTATATAAATAGTTTGAAAACCTGGGGAAAAAAATGTCTAATACTAAGAGTGAAAAATAAACTTAGTTCAGATTTTCCATCCCAACCCTTGTGATATTCAGCTCCATCTTTATTGTGCTCTAAATAGGCAATGTAAGCTGGAAGGCATCCTGTTAATATGTTGCTAAACAAAGCTTTATTGCGGCTTAGTAGCAGAGCTATACTATTGCTACAAGTGAAAGTTCCATTCATGGAATTGGTCATTAGAATACCACCTATTTTTTTTTTTTTTTTTTGGTCACAAAGAATTATACTATTAACAGTGTCTTAAAGGAAGCATTTGTGTGCTTATTTTAGCACGGATGTTCATACAAGTGTGTTCCTCTAGTTTGACATCACCGCAAATCTTTAAACCATATTAATGAATATTCAGTAAAAGACAATATAAACTATCAGAGGATGACCACATCTTGCGTAATTAATGTTGAGAACAAAACACTTGGTGGACTGGATAAATATAGTAGTGTGAGAAAGTGTTTGCCCCCTTCCTGATTTCTCATTTCTTGGTATGTTTGTCACACTGAAATGTTTCAGATTATCAAACAAATTTGAATATTAGACAAAGATAATACAAGTAAATACAAAATGTAGTTTTTAAATGGAGGTGTTTATTATTAAGGGGAAAAAATCCAAACCTACATGGCCCTGTGTGAAAAAGTGATTGCCCCCTAAATCTAATAACTGGTTGGGCCACCCTTAGCACCAACAACAGCAATCAAGCATTTGCGATAACTGGCAATGAGTCTTTTACAGTGCTGTGGAGGAATTTTGGCCCACTCATCTTTGCAGAATTGTTTTAATTCAGCCACATCGGAGGGTTTTCGAGCATTAACCACCTTTTTAAGGTCATGCCACAGCATCTCAATCGGATTCAGATCAGGACTTTGACTAAGCCACTCCAAAGTCTTCATTTTGTTTTTCTTAAGCCATTCAGAGGTGGACTTGCTGGTGTGTTTTGGATCGTTGTCCTGCTGCAGAACTCAAGTGTGCTTCAGCTTGAGGTCACAAACAGATGGCCAGACGTTCTCCTTCAGGATTTTTTGGTAGACAGCAGAATTCATGGTTCCATTTACCACAGCAAGTCTTCCAGGTCCTGAAGTAGCAAAACAGCCCCACACCATCACACTACCACCACCATATTTACTGTTGGTATGATATTCCTTTTCCGAAATGCTGTTACCTTTACGCCGGATGTAATAGCACACACACCTTCCAGAAAGTTCAACTTTTGTCTCATCAGTCCACAGAGTATTTTCCCAAAAGTCTTGGGGATCATCAAGCTGTTTTCGGCCAAAACTAAGCTGCACCTTTACGTTCTTTTTGCTCAGCAGTGGTTTTTGTCTTGGAACTCTGCCATGCAGGCCATTTTTGCCCAGTCTCTTTCTCATGGTGGAGTCATGAACACTGACCTTACTGAGGCAAGTGAGGCCTGCAGTTCTTTGAATGTTGTTGTGGAGTCTTTTGTGAGCTCTTGGATGAGTCGTCGCTCCGCTCTTGGGGTAATTTTGGTCGGCCGGCCACTCCTGGGAAGGTTCACCACTGTTCCATGTTTTTGCCATTTGTGGATAATGGCTCTCACTGTGGTTCACTGGAGTCCCAAAGCTTTAGAAATGGCTTTATAACCTTTTCCAGACTGATAGATCTCAATTACTTTTTCTCATTTGTTACTGAATTTCTTTGGATCGCAGCATGATGTCTAGCTTTTGAGGATCTTTTGGTCTACTTCACTTTGTCAGGCAGATCCTGTTTAAGCGATTTCTTGATTGAGAACAGGAGGTGTGGCAGTAATCAGGCCTGGGTGTGGCTAGAGAAATTGAACTCGACTTTCCAAAGTTGTGTTGAACCACAGTTAACTTCACAGGGCCATGTAGGTTTGGATTTTTTTTCCCCCTTTAATAATAAACACCTTCATTTAAAAACTGCATTTTATGTTTACTTGTTGTCTTTGTCTAATATTTAAATTTGTTAGATGATCTGAAACATTTAAGTGTGACAAACCTACAAAAAAATGAGAAATCGGGGGCAAACACTTTGTCACACCACTGTAGGTTTGTAGATGAAATTTTCACTGTGGGAGGAGTATCGGATGGGATTTGTGTTGTGCTTCTGAATTAAATCTAGTATGAGGGTTGTTTCCTCCTCCAGCATGCACCATACTGTTTCTTCAGTAGTCATGTTCATTGTGTCAGTGGAAATGTGTCACTGTGACTTCTTCAGAACTGAATTAATCCACGTCTGCACATAAAATTTAAAATGAAATATGGAGTTGATGCAATTACTGTGCTGTCATCTAGAGTATGTTTCGCACATATTCAAAATGTACACAAGTATAGTTGGACAGGAATGGTAATTGACATGAAATGCTCTTATATATGCAGGTCTAACTTCTCTCCCCTCTGTTTATAGCTGTTTGGAAACATCCTGCAGTGGGAGGGTATCTTATCCAATTCCTGCCTGGGGGATCTGGCTTTGGACAGCACTCTGAATAGATACATCCTGTCTGCGCTGCAGACCACAGACACAATGGAGGAAAATGTTCAGAAGTGCCAAAAGGTAGATTATTTTGATGTTAATTATTTGCCAATGATAGGGATGAATACAGGGATATTTACCATCACTGATAATTATTAAAACTCCTTCAGGACATGCTATGTGATTATAAAGTTTAAAGATCAATTTGACAGTCGATGGGAATACTGCTCTCTCTTAATACTCTGAGTTGCATTGATTTATTGGCCTATAAGTAAAAATTGAGAGAGGTTGTTGATTTTGAAATTTAGGACAAGAACGCGAGCAAAGATGACCATACTTCACATCTGCTCACTGAGTTATTAAATCTTTTGAATTTTGTCAGACTTTATAAATAATTATCAGGAGTCCAAGGATCACAAGGATCCTTATTTAACCAGAGTGGTGGCCTAGTTGATAAGAGCTTCCGCCCACAACCGGGAGGTTGGGGGTTCAAGTCCTGGCCGAGTCATACCAAAGACCATGTGAAAATGGTACTTCCCGCCTTCTAGCTTGATGCTCAGTGTAATAGAATGGGGGAAGGAGAAGTTGTTTGTGGCAGCGCCTTGCATGGCAGCAACCCCTCTGATTCTGGAAGCGATTAACATTGTAGATAGGAGAAACGTAATTTCGTTCTGCTGTACATGATTGGTTGTATGGACTGAATGACAAAGTTGGCTTCTTCTTCTTAACCCTTTAGATGCCCCAGTAGATATACAGTAGATATACAGTTGGCAGTCAAACTTATTTTAAACTGTTGAATGGGCCTGAAAAGATAATGGCCAACATGAATAACCGTACAATAAGAAAACTACCTCAACAAGTTTTCTGGCCACGATAAGTTGCTGTTTACATGTGTGTGTGTTAACATAATCCACCAACATTCCAGCCGGTCGCCCTGCTTCTGTCCCTCTGCACACTTCCCGTGGGAGGTGAGGCTTTTGCTCACGCAGCGAGGACAGCCTGAAAAAGTGAAGCAGCGAGCTGAAGGGGCCACTCAATATAAAGTTTGTCCCGACTGAGCATAAAAGTCTGCTTTTTTTTTTTTTAATAACAGCAAAGCTCTCAGCTTTTGACCATTTGGAGAGGTCAGCTTCAACTCTGGCTCCTTTCCTCATGTAACGCCCATGTTGACGCCATGTTCGTATGATCTGTGCAACCATTCTTACCGTCAATTTACAACATATCTGCTGTATTAGAGAGCATTACCTGGGTAAAAAAAAAGATGGCAAGGTCCATGAAGTTGTGTCCACTATGTAGCTCTCGACTGCGCTGTCGCTGAGATACGCATATTGTAAACGGATAAATGGCACTTACGACGTAAGTAAGTGACGTAAAGTCACGTGTCTCGGTTGTCCGTGGCAACGTCTAAACAGTAGTTGCCAAAACAGTTTTATTGTTTTATTTATTTGTATGTTCAATATTTTCTCACCATTTGTATTCCAGTGTTTAATATTATTCATAAATAAAAGTTCAAAACTCTTTTGAAAAGTTGTACATAGACTGTCATTATATCACTATATTTAGGACATAAACTAGTTTGACAACAACATCATTTATCACGATAATTCTGGGTAAAGTTTATTGTCTATCAAAATTTATCATTACAGACCTACTGCTGAACTATTTAGATGTTTCTTGTATGAAGGAAACCGTATTTGTAGTGTGGGTTGAATAATTTTGAGGGCAGCTGTTACAGACCATTGCTATGACTCCATGTGACATTTTGTATATTTCTAACAATCTCAGACAATTTCCTACATGAGGTTTCTCAATTTAAAGCATCACATTGAAGAAGGTTAGAGGAAACCCAATTCGTTTAACATATTAGGTCAGCCGCAGCAGTACAAAACACATAAATGAATATTTACATTTATTCCTCCATGTTCACAAATAGACGTTGACGTGGTGTGTGATTGCTTGTGTATGTGTTGTGATACACACACACACACACTGTTGTTGTAAACCATTTGAGATCAGATGTTACTGGTGTTTTAATGTTGACGTCATATTCTTTATTTTATGGTAAAAGCCTACCATCTTTGGCAAACGCCACTTGCTCCAGGGATTGCCTTGTACTATGTGGAATTCTTTGAATGTGTAGAATGACAAAAAAGCTCATGTCTTTTTTTATTGTCTTTTTCAGTTGGTGGAGTGTTTGCCATCGTATTGGTTCTCCACATTGAAGGGTCAGCAGACTTTGCCCCAGCTGGAGCCTTTTTGTCGTTACCTCACGCACCTGGCCAACTCATTGTACCGCAGCAGCTTAGGTGGATCTGATGTGGAAAGACGAACTATGAAGTAAGGTTTCTTTTCTAGACTCTGTACACTGTAGTCTAAATTGTAGAATCAGTCACCTGGGATATTAAAGGAGGTTTCAGGCTGTTGGATCAAATGGCCTCATAACAGTTCAGGAGCTTGGAAAATCTTTCATTGGTCAGTTCAGCTTTTGCTGTGATGTACCCAGAGAATGCCCAGAGAGCTCAACACACTACAACCTAAGGAAACGACTGTATGAAGACAAAGCAAAATAAAATCCAGGAATGTCAACATAGTAACAAACAGGTTCTGCAAAAACTCAACAGTTGCAGATTGAAAAATGTGCTGCAAATATTCACAACAAAACAAAAGTGGCTCAGAGGACACAGTGACAGACCACAAACAAAACTAATGTGTATCTGTAGTATGTGTTGCCATTTTTACCTCCGCCAGGCCGAAGGCCAGGAGGAGGTTATGTTTTTTCAGCGTTTGTCTGTCTGTCTGTCTGTTTGTCTGTTGGTTAGCAAGATAACTCAAAAAGTTTTGGACGGATTTCCATGAAACTTTCAGGCGTTGTTGGAAATGGTACAAGGAAGAACTGATTAAATTTTGGGGATGATCCGGATCACCGTCTGGATACAGGAATTTTTTAAAGGATTCTTTAACACTGTGACATACGGCTATTTTCAACATGTGCGCAGGCGCAATGGAGGGCGCTGGTCATCGTGTCTGACCAACATAAACTCCGCCTTCTTCAACGTTTTAGGCACAAAAGCACGCGGAAAACACCGTGCCTGTGTTTGCGCGACGCTGCAAAAGCTGAGACGGGTAGCTGTCCGCCGCCGGATTATTTGGCAGAAATTCCCCGGGCAGCCATAGGCGCTGCGCAAAAACCAGCTGCTCGGCAGCGTGCTGTGTGCCTGTGTTTGCGCAACGCTGCAAAAGCTCAGACAGCCAGCTGTCCGCCGCTGGATTATTTGGCAGAAATTCCCCGGTCAGCCATAGTAGCTCCGCAAAAAGAAGCTCTCTGCCGGGGAATTTTCCAAATCATCTTTGGCCGCGGAGCGCAACCCCAATAAAGATAAAGATTAGATGTACCACGAAGGTCGACTGCAAGCAAGATGTTTGTGTCTGTGAACATTCCGTCTTTTGGCGAGTTGATACGTAACGATGTTTACAGTTTGATGACAAGGTTGCTGCCATGTAACAATCATCTTATATCAGCAATTGTCAACTCGTCACTCACACTTCAGCATTTGGAAGTGGTGGCGTTCCATTTTATACTGAGTCCAGTATTGTATGTTATTGTTGTTACAAGACCGCCGACTGTCTGCTGATCTGTATATACTTTTATTTATTTATTTATTTATTTTCTACTCCTTTTAGTTCTGCATTTAATATGAACCCTGAGTTTGAAATAAACGTTTGAATTTTGAATAAAACCCACGCCAACCCATCTACTTAATTGGCATTCGTCAGTGAAGCCCTCAGTGCTGCTTTCAGTGATCTAAAACGCTCACATAACCCATTGGCCTGTGGGTTGTACGCAGTTGTGTCATGACTTCTTTTGTTTTTTCTTTTGAATTCTTGGATGGAACATGGGTGGGCAATATAAGCTGCGGATTCAGCCATCACATATTTCGGATAACTTATGTTGAACTGTATAATCAGAGGAGCTATTGTCTAATTTGACCTTGTTGGATTTTATTACCCCCTTTGTTATATTATTCACTTTTAACCTGTACTCTTAATCTATTCGAAATAAAGATTAATTCATTCCTTCATTCAATTGCAACACCCCCAGCCTGGGAGTTTGCAGATGCAGGACATGGACACAACATCAACACTTCAGTTTATTACCTCCGCCAAGGAGGTAATGCTTTTACTACTGAACCACTAATCCTATCATTGTGAATCCAATTGCTACTCAGATGTTTTCATGGTCAAGGAATCTGACAACGTACACACAAACACTGTATGGGGGGAACTGTGGCGCTTGGCGGAGGTCTGCGCTCTCCGAGTGCTTTTCTAGTTGTTTCTTTTTTTCAGTTCTGTTTTGTCTAATTGCAGTCATTTCCTTGAGTTGCAGTATGTTGACCTCTCTGGGCCACCATAGTGATGTGACTGTTTAAATGTTAGCACTTTTAAAACACTCCATATTTTCCTGCAGGGAACAAGTCAAAGAGATTGTGAAGATGCTTGGCCAGATGAACGGCCTGGACCATATCATTACTATTGCAGCGGAACATGATGTCAAGCTCCTATTGGAACCGAAATCATGAAAGTGCACAAGGCAGAAACAAGCTGGTCGTCCACCTTGGGAGTTGTTGTCATAACATGAAAACTGAGGATAAGCCCTTGTTGTAAAAAGTGTGAATAGTGTATATAAAGGTGATGAACAGACTGATGTTACTAGCTAAAAGACTGCTCAGTTAAACAATATTTTAAAAGCATAACACACTGAGTACAAATGTAATGGCTATGGATTACTTTTTTGGCAGTATGTTTTAGCTTTATTTAAAAGATCCCTGATGACCTGCACCTCTCACAGTTTCCCTTTTCTGCATTTGTGTCACAAGCAAAGACTTAATCTCCGTGTCTGTAATAGTCTGAGGCATTTCATCCTGTTGTAAAATATCCAGACGACCCTTTAGAATCTGGGAGCTTTGTTTTCTGTTTTAGTAGTTTATTTACCTGTGAATAAAATGGCACATTAAAATGACCGTTTCCTGTCTTTAATAAACTAAAACTCATTGTGTTGTAGCCACATTATGGGTAATTTAGGAAGGTTGAATTTCTTTGGTTAAATAAGAAGGTGAGCTTTACTTTTTGAGTCATGATTATTTCTTAAGTGTTTCATATAGATTTGTGCAGTTTTGCTCAGACATTGCGTAACTGTTAATAAGCTGGGCGGGGCTGTGAGTTTAGCTTTGCATTATTTCTCCCCCCCCCCCCCCCACACACACATTTGAGCAGAAGCAAACCAAGACTTGGAAGTGTTATTCCTCACAGGTTTAAAGGACAAAGCGTGCTGTCATCATCGTGGCGTGGACGCCCTTTCTGCCCTCTTGCAGATCCAACTTTCAGACCATCCACGGAAATTTTTATCCAAGATCTCCTTATGCGCAAGGGCTTCATCGAGGTAAAAGACGAACTTTAGAACGATTGCATTTCTCACCGAGCCATACGTAATGAAATGGGCCGTGCGTGATAACTTTGTTGTTGTTGTTGCATTTGTGCGGCGCACAGGATAGTTTGCGTTTTTACGCACGGCAGTTTGAAAGCGACGGGAAAAGTCTACGCTTATGTAAAGCTGTGGCTGTAGCAGTGGAAGAGCCCACGTTGTCCAGCACATGCCTTTCTTCCGCAGACCCCATTTTAAGTGTCCTCTGCTGTGCGCTTGTGTTTCACGTTGACGCGCGTGTGCAGCGCGCCACTTGCGTGAGTGCTTTGGTCCACTGCGCGCGTGGCCACATCTATTAAAGAGGGGTTTGATCGTGACGGCGGCTGAGGCGGGTGCTGGCTGTCACATTTCATTGGTTGATATTAAATACCGGAGTCCTGATGCCAGGGGTCTTGACCCCTCCGGTCTGAATTGCGTTGGCTGGAGTGAAGGCAGCACGTGGCCACTAAACCAATACCATCCATCCGTCTTCCTCTTAATCCTTTTTGGGTCATGGGTGGGACATACCCAAAACACCAATCCATCGCGTGGCCAACACCCAGTCCATCGCAGAGGGACAGACAACCATTCGCTCTCACATTCATGCCTAAGGACAATTTAGAATCCCCAGTTTGAAGCCAATTAACCTAACTTGCATGTGGGAGGAAACCGGACAAATCCCACGCAGACGCGGGGAGAACATGCAAACTCCACGCAGATCACTGTTGGTCGGGGGCTGGGATCAAACCCAGGGTCCCACGGCCAAGGGTGAGTTGCTGTGCTGCCGCAGTGCTAACCACTCCGCCACCGCGCTGCTAAACCAATACCGTCGTGCAAAAATTAGAGCGTGTGAGAAATGGTACAAAAAGAAACAAAACATTTAACAAAATCAAAATACAAGCCTAATCCCATTTGGTCTAATGGAGAAAGTAGATGGGTTGTTCAGCGCTATAAGGAACCAGTGAATGAGGGTTTTAACTTTTAGATCTACACTCACCGGCCACTTTATTAGGTACACCATGCTAGTAACGGGTTGGACCCCCTTTTGCCTTCAGAACTGCCTCAATTCTTCATGGCATAGATTCAACAAGGTGCTGGAAGCATTCCTCAGAGAGTTTGGTCCATATTGACATAATGGCATCACACAGTTGGCGCAGATTTATGGGCTGCACATCCATGATGCGAATCTCCCGTTCCACCACATCACAAAGATGCTCTATTGGATTGAGATCTGGTGACTGTGGAGGCCATTTGAGTACAGTGAACTCATTGTCATGTTCAAGAAACCAGTCTGAGATGATTCCAGCTTTATGACATGGCGCATTATCCTGCTGAAAGTAGCCATCAGAAGTTGGGTACATTGTGGTCATAAAGGGATGGACATGGTCAGCAACAATACTCAGGTAGGCTGTAGCGTTGCAACGATGCTCAATTGGTACCAAGGGGCCCAAAGAGTGCCAAGAAAATATTCCCCACACCATTACACCACCACCACCAGCCTGAACCATTGATACAAGGCAGGATGGATCCATGCTTTCATGTTGTTGACGCCAAATTCTGACCCTACCATCCGAATGTCGCAGCAGAAATCGAGACTCATCAGACCAGGCAACGTTTTTCCAATCTTCTATTGTCCAATTTCGATGAGCTTGTGCAAATTGTAGCCTCAGTTTCCTGTTCTTAGCTGAAAGGAGTGGCACCCGGCGTGGTCTTCTGCTGCTGTAGCCCATCTGCCTCAAAGTTCGACGTACTGTGCGTTCAGAGATGCTCTTCTGCCTACCTTGGTTGTAACGGGTGGTTATTTGAGTCACTGTTGCCTTTCTATCAGCTCGAACCAGTCTGGCCATTCTCCTCTGACCTCTGGCATCAACAAGGCATTTCCGCCCACAGAACTGCCGCTCACTGGATATTTTTTCTTTTTCGGACCATTCTCTGTAAACCCTAGAGATGGTTGTGCGTGAAAATCCAGGTAGATCAGCAGTTTCTGAAATACTCAGACCAGCCCTTCTGGCACCAACAACCATGCCACGTTCAAAGTCACTCAAATCACCTTTCTTCCCCATACTGATGCTCGGTTTGAACTGCAGGAGATTGTCTTGACCATGTCTACATGCCTAAATGCACCGAGTTGCCGCCATGTGATTGGCTGATTAGAAATTAAGTGTTAACGAGCAGTTGGACAGGTGTACCTAATAAAGTGGCCGGTGAGTGTAGATGGCAACAGTTCAGACCAGCAATAGTCAGTCTATCTTTAGCTGCTTTGAAAGTGGGTCAGTCGTGGTCAAGTTGCTGACCATGTGTATCCCTTACAGAAATACAGAGGTCTGGTTGTGCATGTGCGGAAGCTTTCCAGGATCACTGACATTATGGGAGAAGACTTAAGCTTGAATGGCTTATTCATACTTCTGTCCTTCCTCAAGCTCCTGCTTTAAAGCAACACTATGTAAGGTTTTCACCTTAAAATTTACATTTCCAAAATTGTTTTGATGGTACATCAACCTTTAGCCCAATTTCCATTATCAGGAACCAGTTTTGCAGGAACTTTCCCCATGGTGCGTGTCTCCACTACAGGAACCTCCTGTAAGGGGGATTTTTCAGGAACCTTCAGTGGCTGAAAGACAGCCCTGGTCAGGAGTAGGTACTTAAGAGCAGCCTGAAAACTGCAGGGTGGGGTTTAGGATTGACTTGGTGCTGACTGGATAAAATTCAGACAGCACTTTGTGTGGCTCTGACTTCGTAAACAAAATGCACAGAAATCCATCCATCCGTCTCCTACCGCTTTTCCGGAGGTCCAGGTTATGGAAGTAGCAGCTCAAGCAGAGAAGCCCAGACTTCCCTCTCCCCGGCCACCTGCTCCAGCTCTTCAGAGAGGATACCAAGACGTTCCTAGACCAGCTGGGAGATGTAGTCTCGCCATCGTGTCCTGGGTCTGCCCCAGGGTCTCCTCCCAGTCGGACATACCCAAAACACCTCAACTGGGAGGCATCCTGATCAGATGCCCAAACCACCTCAACTGGCTATTTTTGATATGGAGGAGCAGTGGTTCTACTCTGAGCCTCTCCCAGATGACTGAGCTCCTCACCCTATCTCTAAGGGTGAGTCCAGCAATCCTACGGAGAAAGCTCATTTCAGCGGATATAAACGCACAGAAATGAAAAGCATAAAATTTTCATTTCCACTACAATCAGAAGATTGTAGTAGCAATATAATGCATAAAAAATTTTGTAGGGTCTAAATGACTATTCCACTTATGTGAAGAACACAAGCATTATGGAGCAGTAAGGCGCATACACTGGCCACTCCCACTGTCCTTTGCTGGGATTTGAATGCATACAGCCAGCCACCAGAAGACCGCGAGTCCCCGTTGGTGCTCCCCCCGGTGTGCTTGCATGCCCATGCGGGGGGGGGGGGGGGGGGGGGCTGAAAAGTTCATAGGCTGACCATGATGCAGTGGTCAAATTTGACCAAATGTGGTTTATTTTTCAACATTTCAACATAGGTATTGCAGCGCTTGGATCTCTGCAATATAGAAGCTCTCTTCTTGATTCCCAAAGACAACTCCTTCTTAGTCAGCCTATGAGCTTTTCAGCACCACCATCCCACAATACCTAAAAATGGAAAAGTTGATAATGCTATGATTGTTGAGCTGAACGGCCAGTTGTACGGTATAACATATGTGGCTACATATGCATCGGAGTAGCACAAACACAGCAGAGAGGTAAGGTTGGCAGCTTGGGCTGTTTGTAGCTGAGAGTGGGCACACACGGTCGGCCAGCTGGGAACAGAGTGCCCCGCTGATGCTGCTCATGCAGCTCCGGTCCTCTCCACAGTTACTGTACAGTGCATCCGAAAAGTATTCACATTGCTTCACTTTTTCCACATTTTATGTTGCAGCCTTATTCCAAAATGGATTAAATTAATTTTCTTCCTCAAAATTCTACACACAATACCCCATAATGACAATGTGAAAAACTTTTTGAGATTTTTGCAAATTAATTAAAAATAAAAAACTAAGAAATCACATGTACATAAGTATTCACAGCCTTTGCTCAATACTTTGTCGATGCACCTTTGGCAGCAATTACAGCCTCAAGTCTTTTTGAATATGATGCCACAAGCTTTGCACACCTATCTGTGGGCAGTGTCGCCTATTCCTCTTTGCAGCACCTCTCAATCTCCATCAGGTTGGATGGGTAGCGTTGGTGCACAGCCATTTTCAGATCTCTCTAGAGATGTTCAATTAGATTTGTCTGGGCTCTGGCTGGGCCACTCAAGGACATTCACAGAGTTGTCCTGAAGCCACTCCTTTGATATCTTAGCTGTGTGCTTAGGGTCGTTGTCCTGCTGAAAGATGAACCGTCGCCCCAGTAAGCAGTCAAGAGCACTCTGGAGCAGGTTTTCATCCAGGATGTCTCTGTACATTGCTGCATTCATCTTTCCCTCTATCCTGACTAGTCTCCCAGTTCCTGCCGCTGAAAAACATCCCCACAGCATGATGCTGCCACCAGCATGCTTCACTGTAGGGATGGTATTGGCCTGGTGATGAGCAGTGCCTAGTTTCCTCCAAACATGACCCCTGGTATTCATGCCAAAGAGTTCAATCTTTGTCTCATCAGACCAGAGAATTTTGCTTCTCATTGTCTGAGAGTCCTTCAGGTGCCTCTTAGGAAATTCCAGGAGGACTGCCATATGCCTTTTACTAAGGAGTGGCTTCCGTCTGGCCACTGTACCACACAGGCCTGATTAGTGGATTGCTGCAGAGATGGTTGTCCTTCTGGAAGGTTCTCCTCTCCACAGAGGAACGCTGGAGCTCTGACTGTTGGGTTCTTGACTGGACTGGCGCCTAGCGGCTGCCCGACTGGCACCTAGCGGCTGCCCCGGCCTTGGATGCGCTCTGCAGAGCGTGCCCAAATGCCAAGTCACGTTTCGTTACCTTGTATACATGTGTAATGACAATAAAGTTGAATCTCATCATCTCATCTCATCTTGGTCACCTCCCTGACTAAGGCCCTTCTCCCCCAGTCGCTCAGTTTAGACGGCTGGCTAGCTCTGGGAAGGATCCTGGTGGTTCCAAACTCCATTTACGGATCAGGATCAGAATAAACTTTATTGTCCCTCATGGAAAATTTGTCTTGGATGACAGTGCTAGATGATGCTGCATTCACCTTCAGTCACAGTTTAAAACACACAATCAGCAATGTTTATCGACAAGAATTAATGTTAATAATAATAAATCATATTCCACAATAAAACAATAAAATGGCCTCAGATCAATAAATAATTTGTACAATAAAAACCAAGAAAACTAAAAACCAAGCTTAGAAATGATAATTGTAAGAACAGACCTAAACATTAAGAGTAGCTAAAATGGGGCTCATGTCCTGTTCAGCTGAGCAAGTTCCTTATTTAACAGAATTATTGATGTCGGCACAAAAGAGAGTTTATAGCAGTTTGTTTTGTGTCTGATTGCTCTATAGCATCTCCCTGAAGGTGACAGCTCATAATCAGGATAAAGGATATGGGACAGGTCCTTTAAAATTCTGTGGGCCTGATTAACAACAGTTTTCTCATATGTCGATTGGAGAGACTGATAATTTATATTTCTTATTACTTTCATGGCAATTTTTACCAGTTTTTCCATATTATATTTGGACTGGACTGTAAGCAAACCATACCAGGCTGCCATGCCGTATCTGATCAAGCTTCCCAACACTGCCTGATAGAAAGTCCACATGATCTGAGAGCTCACACCAAACAGTCTCAGCTGAGGCAGATGATAAAATAGGCAGCGAACTGAGGGTTTTAAGTAGGTTTATTAAATCATACCGCCATCATAGGAACTCGCTCCAGCCCTTGTGCAAGCAGGCTGGAGTGGGTCCTCAGGCTCTCAGCAGCAGTAGTAGAAGCAGTCGTCAGAGTGAGAGAATGAGTTACAGAGCGATGCAGCTTATATACCCAACTACAGACAATACATGAAAGGCATGGGACATTTACATCACAGTAAGAGCAGGAAGCATGAACACAATGCATGAATGGCACATTAACATCACAGTACTGAGGAGGAAAAAGCTAGACGAAGCGAGGCTGCCTGTTGACATTAATACACACATTTCACTGTAATGTTAATTGCTCTAGTCGAGCGCTGTGCTTGTCCCAGTCTGTTGTGGGGGTTATCCCACACTACTCCCCCCCAGAGGGCTCAGGGGCTCAGCTGGCGGCTGAGACCTCGATAGTCCGGCTTTGGCAGCGAGCAGGGAAAGCTCTGTGCAGGCGGAGGTGGAGGGGTGGGGGGTGGGGGTAGCAAGTGCCGGCCCGGGACGGCGAAATTGTCTGGGCCGCGCAAAAATTGCTTGTGGATCCACGATGTTGAGGGGCTGTCCCGTTGAACATGTGGAGATCCACAGCGGCTGTAAGAAAAAAAAAAATTAGTCACTGACTCCTCTCGCGATTAAGTCCTGCAAGGATTAATAGCGGCCATGAAAAAAACAGGAGCGGCGAGGATTAACAGCGGCCATGAAGAAAAACCGGAGCGGCGAGGCTGCGTAGCGGCTGTAAGAAAAAAAAACAAAAGCAAAGGGACTTGGCGTGTTGACTTTAGGTGCGGGCACAACCTTAAAGCCTTCGGGGACCGCAGACTGCTGAATTCCCTATGTGCGCCATGGCTAAGACCATTAGAAAATCCTGTGAGCAAGCTGCGTGCGTGCCTCAGGTGTACGAGCAACCCTGAAGGGTCTGTGTGCAGCGGCGAAGGACGATGGCGGTCTGTGGAGCCGTATTTGTCCCGTGCGTGGTGCGCCGTCCTTGTAACTCCCCGGTGCGTGTGCCGGGGTTCCGTGCGTGGGTGGGCCCGCTGGAGAGGAGAGTCAGGGTCAGGGAGCTTGCTGGAGATCAGCGTAGTCGGCGCCAATAATCATCCCTGTTGTAGTTGTTGCGGTAGTTCGCTGTGCTGGGTCATGGTGCGTTCAGGTCCACGCGCTGCGTTCTCCATCGGCCCTGGAGGTCGCCGTCGTGGAGAGAGGACAAGGTGCGTGCGCTCTCGTGTGGGGGAGCTGTGAGAGCGGCCGGTCCCAGCGTGGATGTGCAGATCTCAGGCGTGCAGCTCTCACCATGAAGCTTGCTGCGGCTTTCCCGGTCGTGGGTGATGTCCGGAGAGTTCGCCTGGTGGTGGCTCTGCGTCGAGGTCTCCCTGAAGCAGAAGGGGGGGGGGCAGATCATTTGCGTCAGGCTGCTGTGTTCGCTTGTCGTCGGAGCATCACCGCCGGGTGCTGCGTTCGCTGGCAGCATGTTCTTTTCAGCATCGGGTCACCAGTGTGGCGGATGATAAAATAGGCAGCGAACTGAGGGTTTTAAGTAGGTTTATTAAATCATATCGCCATCATAGGAACTCGCTCCAGCCCTTGTGCAAGCAGGCTGGAGCGGGTCCTCAGGCTCTCAGCAGCAGTAGTAGAAGCAGTCGTCAGAGTGAGAGAATGAGTTACAGAGCGATGCAGCTTATATACCCAACTACAGACAATACATGAAAGGCATGGGACATTTACATCACAGTAAGAGCAGGAAGCATGAACACAATGCATGAATGGCACATTAACGTCACAGTACTGAGGAGGAAAAAGCTAGACGAAGCGAGGCTGCCTGTTGACATTAATACACATTTCACTGTAATGTTAATTGCTCTAGTCGAGCGCTGTGCTTGTCCCAGTCTGTTGTGGGGGTTATCCCACATCAGCCTCCAAAGAAAATGGAGCCTTTGTGCCAGTTTTGCACATAGGAAGTCAACATGTTTGTCCCATTTAAAAAAATAAGTCCATGTAGATGCATAGGTACTTGTATGAGCTTACTTGCTCAATTGAGTAACCATTGATCACCACTGGGTCATGCACTCGTACTGCTCTGAGAGCAAATGTCATTTTAGTTTTGTCTGTATTTAAAATAAGATGACAACTGTCACACCAGGCTTTAAAATCAGTAGTCTCCATGTAATAGCCTAAGGGGTCATCACTTCTACATAAAAGATTTAAAATAATTGTGTCATCAGAAAATTTGATGATAAAATTATTAGGCTGTCTGCCTCTACAGACAGGATGATGGAGGCCACTGTGCTCAATGGGACCTTCAAAGCAGCAGAAATTTTTCTGTGCCCTTTGTGGTGTACCAAGATGGTGCCGGGTACACCCTGGGTGTAGTGGGGGTGAGAGCCTGCCTTTCTGGTTCCGCCGTCACCCGGGGTATAAAGGGCTAGGGTGGAAGAGGCTCTGTCTCTTTGCTGTCGACCACTTGGCCTGTACAGAGCACGTCTCGTGAGTTCTGGTTATATTAATAAAGTTATGTTTGCTGCACCTCCAGCCTGGTTATTTGTCATACAAGTTATGGACATAACATTTGGCAACAAGGAGAACAAAGGTATGGAGTGAGCTGTCACTATTTTTCGGCTGTTTTTGGAGGCCCCAGGTGAGCCGCCCGTACCGTGGGCTAGGTGGTACATGGCTTTCCAGAGCTATCTGGTGGCCCTTAACCTCGGTGAGCTCAAAAAGCTGCATGCAAGGGCTCTATTAGTCCATAATCTTGGCATGGAGGGCCAAAGAATCCTCGGTACATTAGGAGGAGCCGATAATTATGAAGACATGGTGGAGCTAATGGCGTGCTACTTTCGCGCCACGGAAAATGTCATAGTCCGGCGAATCCAGTTTCAGCAGCACCACCAGCAGACAGGAGAGTTGGTGCAGCGCGATGTTGCAGATCTACGTCAGTTGGCAGGGGAGTGCCAATTTGGGGCCTTAGAGGAGGGGATGATCTGCGACCAACTGGCGGAGCATACACTCTGTTCTTCAGTGAGATCGAGGCTCCTGACATTCGCGGGTGAACTGACGCTAGCCACGGCTATTGAGATAGCACAGCGGTTTGAGGCAGCGGCGAGGCTATCTAAAGACCTTGGTGAGAGAAGCATGCTGCAGGGTGAAGAACCACGATGGAAGGCACTGACTGTGGACCCGGACAGCGAGGATGGCATTAAGTGAAGAAGAATATGCCACCACTGTGAAGATTAGGTCCGCCCCCGGTTCGTCAAGATGTTATGGCTGTGGGTCCACGAGGCACCGATATAAGGCAAGAGAGTGTCCGGCAAAGGTCAAGTGCTGTGGTAAGTGCAGCCTACTACACCATTTTGCCAGGGCCTGCAAAAATTTTGTGCAAGCGGACTGAAGGCAGGAAGCGGGCTTCTCTGCAGAGACTCCTACGGTTGTTCATACCGTCTCTCCGAGCACAGATGGGCAGATTTACTGCAACGTTTTGCTGGACGGCGTAGAAGTGCCATTGTTGGTAGACATGAGATCTGCGATTTCGCTGTTGAACTGGCCCACTGTGAGGAGTCTGTTCCCACACTACTGCGTGATTGAACTGTCAGCGACCTGCTTCGGCTACAGTGGGAACAAGTTGAACATCGTGGGTTCATCGGAACTGACGGCGAGGTACAGGTCAGCGATGATGGCGAGTGTCCATTTTGTGGTGTCAGTCGGTGGGTCAAACATCATGGGATGTGACATGTTTTACGGCCTGGGGTTCACAGTAGCCAGCGGTGTCGGAGAAGAGGGGTCGGACTGCGGATTATGGGACCGACGTGCGCCACACGTGGAGGACAGCACGGTTTGGGACAGTGATTGGCCTGGGGTGATGGGGGAGGTGCAGGACACGCACTGTGAAGCGCCATCGCGGGAGGGTTCCGATGCCAGTGTTCAAGTTGCCCTGGATGTGGGAACTGGATGGCCTAGTGGAACACCCGCGGTGACGGATGGAGCCAAGACGCAGGCATCTTCTGGTTCCGGAGTTCGGCTGAGTGCTACCGGGAAGCAGGGAGCTGCAGTGGCTCTGCCAGTGCTGGAAATGAAAGGGAGCGGGGCTAGACCAACTGGCGCGAGTTCATGATGCGCAAAACAACAAGAACCGAGGAGGGCTTCGGACCGGGTCGGCGGGACAGTTGGACCCAGGAAGGAAGTCCAGTCACGACATGGTGGACTGCGGAAGCCAAATCGAGCTCCCCTGCGTATTGGCAACAAGGTCCGCCCTGAGGTAGAAGCTCGGCTGAGGGGCGTCCACAAGAAACGTGAGCAACAAGACGACCAGGGGCAGCTGCGAGTGATGGCTGCCCGGGAGAACGGCTACTTGGGGCTGTCTGGTGAATCGTGGAGACACCTTAACGAGTTGCGGCGTGTGGATGAGAGGAGGCGCCAGCGCGGCTCGTCCCCAGAGAGGAAGAGGTGAAGGCTCCCTGGGAGGGATCCGCCAGACGGAAATCCTAGGGTGGGTCTCCAAGAGGAACTGTGAAGTAACTTTAAAGGGGGGGCTATTGGCATGGTGTTTTGTTGTTGTTAAATGCCATTTTACCCTAGAGTCACATAGTTAATATGTACCAGTTGCATTTTGCCCGGTGTGAAAAAAAAAAAAAAAAAAAAAGTTTGTATTATATTGTTTGTTGTGAATTGCCCGAGTTTTGCGGTGGGTGTGTTGGGATGGGGGCTGGTGACAGATGGAGAGTGTACATATTGGCTGTTTATATTTCTAGTTCTGTTTGTATATAAATATGTACATAAGATAAGATAAGATAAGATAAGCCTTTATTAGTCCCACAACGGGGAAATTCCAGGATTGCAACAGCACAGGGATAGCAACACTCAGAGCAACAATCAGAAGGCAAGAAAAAAAAACAAGCAAGCAAGAGCAGCTAATAAACATATGTACGTATTACTATAAAATATATATATATACACACACACACAGACACACAGTGCAGAGCATTGTAGCTGGATGGAATAAATATATGAATATATGAACACACAGTGCAGAGCATTGTAGCTAGATGGAATAAATATGTAAATATATAAACACCCACAGTACGGAGCATTGCAGCTAGGTGGAATAAATATGCAAGTATATAAACACACACAGTGCGGAGCAATGTAGCTAGATGGAATAATATGTAGATATATAAATATATAAACACCCACAGTACGGAGCATTGTAGCTAGATGGAATAAATATGCAAATATATAAACACACACAGTGCAGAGCATTGTTGCTAGATGGAATGAAACAGCATAACCGTCTACTTAGTTATCCTACATGGTATGATTATGTGCCCATACATATTCTCACCCTCCATAGCGACCGGTATGTTCCTAGTTGTATGCCGGAGAGGACCATTGTGTAAGTCTATTGCATCTTTTGCATTCAAAAAAACTATTAGTTTGTTACGTCTTTTTGCTATCTCTGCGAGCAGCCCTGCTTAGGTTGTACAGTCTGACAGCCGTTGGTAGGAAGGACCTACGAAACCTCTCGGTTGTGCACCTGGGATGATGTAGTCTGCTGCTAAATGAGCTCCTCAGTGCATTCAGTATGTCCTGCATAGGGTGGAACTCGGACTCCAGCAGAGATGACAGTTTAGCCACCGTCCTTCTCTCTCCTATCTCCTCCATCGGATCAAGGCGCTGCCCCAGGACAGAGCTAGCTTTCTTAATCAGTTTGTTCAGTCTCTTCCTATCGGCTGCAGTAATGCCACTGCCCCAGCAGACCACTCCAAAAGTGATGGCTGATGCCACCACCGTGTCATAGAATGACTTCAGCAGCGCCCCTTGTACACCAAAAGACCTGAGTCTCCTCAGCAGGAACAGCCTGCGCTGTCCCTTCTTGTAGAGTGCATCAGTATTGTGTGACCAGTCTAGTTTATTGTTCAGATGAATACCCAGGTACTTATAGGATGTCACCATCTCGATGTCTGTTCCCTGTATATTTACTGGTACTGTGAGGGGCTGCCCATGCCTGCGGCAGTCCACCACCAGCTCCTTAGTTTTCCTCGCGTTGATCTGGAGGCAGTTCCGATGGCACCAGTCCACGAAGTCCTGGATAAGCCCTCTGTACTCAGCTTCATCTCCATTGGAGATGAGGCCAACGATCGCAGAGTCATCAGAGAACTTCTGTAGATGGCAGTGTGTTGTGTTGTGTGAGAAGTCCGCAGTATAAAGAGTGAACAGGAAGGGAGCCAGCACCGTTCCCTGGGGGGCCCCCGTGCTACTGATGATCGTGTCGGACACACAGTCCCGGGTTCTCACAAACTGAGGCCGGTTCGTGAGGTAGTCCAGGATCCATGATGACAGGTGCTGGTCCACCCCTGCGCGCAGCAGCTTGTCCTTCAGGATCATCGGTTGGATGGTGTTGAAAGCACTGGAGAAGTCAAAGAACATGATCCTCACCATATTCCCGGGCTTCTCCAGGTGGGACAGAGAACGGTGAAGGAGGAAGATCACCGCATCCTCCACCCCAATGCCATGCTGGTAGGCGAACTGGAGTGGATCCATCGCTGGTTCCACCAGGGGGCGGAGGTGAGCAAGGAGCAGTCTCTCCAGGGTCTTCATCAAGTGGGACGTCAAGGCCACCGGTCTGTAGCTGTTCAGGTCTTTGGGGTGGGAAGTTTTTGGTACAGGTACCACACAAGATGTTTTCCACAGCTGTGGTACCCTCCCCAGTTTCAGGCTCATGTTGAAGATATACGTCACAATCCCACACAGCTGGTCTGCACAGGACTTGAGGAGCTTTGCGCTGATGCCGTCCGGTCCCGGCGCCTTCCTCGCCTTGATCTTCCTCAGCTCCGTCCTCACCTGGGTCCTGGTCAGGGTCAGGATGGGGGGCTGTGTGTTGGGAGTGGGGGGGTGTTGGTAGAGTGGGGAGTGGGCAGCAGGACTTGATTTCTTTAGAGGCAGCAGTGGTTGTTGTGCAGTCAGGGGGGAGGGCGGTTGGTCAAATCTATTGAAAAACAGATTCAGGTTGTTCGCCCACTCCCTGCCCCCTGTGGCCTGGGGGGAGGTATTCTGGAGCCCCGAGATGGTTTTGAGGTTTCTCCAGACCCCGCTGATGTCGCTCTGTTGCAGCTTGTCCTCCATCTTCTTCCTGAAGCTGTCCTTGCCTTCTCTGATCTTTCTCCTCAGCTCCCTCTGTACGGACTTCAGCATCTCCCTGTTCCCTGACCTGAAGATCCTCTTCTTCTCTCTCAGAAGTGTTTTTATCTCAGGGTTGATCCAGGGTTTGTTGTTTGAGTGACGCCGTATGGTCTTGGTGGGAACGGATTTGTCCACACAGAAGCTGAGGTAGCCCGTGAAGGTGTGAATGAGGCCATCGATGTCCTCACCATGTGGATCGCAGAGCTGCTTCCAGGCGGTGGCTTCAAAACAGCCCTTTAGGGTGTCCATTGTCTCCTCAGACCATAACTCCACAGTGTGCATGGCCGGAGGTTGTCTGTGCACTAGGGGTTTGTACACCGGCCGGAGATGAACCAAGTTGTGATCCGATCTCCCGAGTGGGGGTAGTTGTGATGAGGTGTACGCCTCCTTAGTGTTTGCGTAGAATAAATCCAATGTTTTATTGTCTCTAGTGTGGCATGTGACATACTGGGTGAACGTGGGTAGAATGGGAGACAGTGAAACATGGTTGAAATCGCCTGAGATGAGGAGAAGAGCATCTGGGTGTTCTGTCTGCAGCCTGCTGGTTACTGAATGGATGACGTCACGTGCTGTCCCAGCGTTCGCCGTCGGATTTGCATAAACAACAATGCAGATCACGTGTGAGTGTTCTCTCGGGAGATATGTAGGCCTCATGCTAACAGCTAGCAACTCAATGTCTTTGCTGCAGTGTCGTTGTTTAACAGTGATATGTCCCGGTCTGCACCAGTTGTTGTTAACATACATGATCACTCCACCGCCCCTAGTTTTGCCACTCTCTGGTGTTCGGTCAGCTCGTATCATGTGAAAACCCTCCAGCTCAATGTTAGCATCTGCTGCTAGTTCAGTTAGCCACGTCTCAGTAAACAAAAGGAGAGAGCACTCCCGGTAAGTGCTATCATAACGGGAGATAGCCGCTAGCTCATCTAACTTTCCCAGTATCGACCGTACATTTCCCATGACAACAGATGGAAGGGAGGGTCTGTACCTTATATTTTTTGTCCTCCGCCTTACTCCAGCCCGGCAGCCGCGGCGTTTTCGCCTCAGATCACTCGGTATGTCGAGTTTTTCCAATGGGACCGGGTGGCGGTTGAATGCTAGCAGCTGTTCTCTGCTGTATCGTATCCTGCTATAGACAGTGGCTCCGTCCACCGGCTCAGGAGACATTTAGGACGATCTGTGTGTCCGTGATATAAGTGGGGTGAAAAAAAAAAGACGGATCAAAAGAGAGAGGAAGGGAAAAAGACTCGGAATCGAGCCGCTGTTGCAAAAGGCAGCCGACTCGTGTGGCGCCGAGAGAAAAAAAAAAAAAAAAAAAAAAAAAAAAAGACATAAAAAAAAAAACATAATCCCATATGTTATGGGATTAATTTAGTTTTGTAGGAACATGGCTATTTTTGTTTATGGACTTTATAGAATCACAGACGGTAGAATAACCCATCTGAGCCGTGTAGGGGGGGTCAGTAGTCTACCTTCCCCCTCCAGGTAGTTGTGTGATTGGATAGGCCTGTACATATTGTATTTTAGCGTGTGAGTTGGGTTTAAATTTGGGAGGGCCCGATTGGTGTGCTTGGCATTTTTCTGTGGGGTGGAATGGGGTGTACCAAGATGGCGCCGGGTACACCCTGGGTGTAGTAGGGGTGACGGCCTGCCTTTCCAGTTCCACTGGCACCCTGGGTATAAAGGTCTAGGGCGGAAGAGGCTCTGTCTCTTTGCCGTCGACCACTTGGCCTGTACAGATCACCTCTTGTGAGTTCTGGTTATATTAATAAAGTTACACTTGAGACTTCCGGTTATGGCGGCTACGTAGAAGGACACGTCTCACTCTGCTCTGCTCCTAGAGATAAAAAATCGGCAAATAACTCTCTTATTTGGAACAGAACCTATCCCAGCGTTTGGGCGAGGATATGCCGGTGAAGCCTAAGGCTGGGAAATCAGGTGGAGGAAAAATTGAACCGCCGAAACAGTCCAAATTAACGGACTTTCACGTCTGGCGCAGCAGAAAACGCTCCAGATATGGCGGAGGAAGCTAGCGGTAGTGCGGTGACTGCTGGCGACGGCACAGGTGCGGTGCTCGCTGCCATTAGCTCAATGAGAGCAGACTTTTCCGCTAAATTTGATGGGATTATAGCAGCGATAGAGGGAATGAGAAAGGAATTGGGTGATTGTGTGGAATGAGTGGCGCAGGTGGAGCTTCGAATCTCCAGTGCTGAGGATGATGTCACCAGCCTTCAATTAAAGGTGCGCACTTTGGAAAAAAAAAAAAAATGTCTGGAAGATAATGTCCTGGACTTGGAGTCCCGGTCGAGACGGAACAACCTGAGGCTGGTGGGTCTACCGGAGGGAACCGGGGGTCGGGACCCATGTTCCTTTTTGGAAAAGTGGATTCCAGAAGCGCTGAACAACGCGGAGCTGCAATCATCAGTTGTTCTAGAAAGCGCACACCGAATTGGCCCACTGAGAGATAATAAGGGACCACCGAGGACGTTAATTATGAAGTTCCTCCGCTACAGAGACAGGATGATGATCTCCAACGCTGCGCGAGCCAAAGGAGAAATTAAATACCAGGATCAACAGGTGCGGTTCTACCCAGATTTGGCCACAGGAATCCAACAATTAAGGAAACAGTTTGACCCTGTCCGTAAAGAGCTGCGCAACCTTGGGATTCGTCTTGGAGTGATTCACCCTGCAAGACTGTTGGTCACGTATAAGGGCAGAACACACATCTTCAAGACCCCTGAGGAGGCGCAGGAGTTCATCAAGAAGATCCAAGAAGAGACTGGTGGGAGCTAAGCATGAACAAAATATAAGGTAGAATATTTAAGCATTTGCACAGGCATCTAACTGATCTGAAGCATATAGCAAGTTTACAAAATATAGATTGTATTACATATTAAAAAAAACAAACAAACTGATGTGCAAAGTTGCTATAAAATTTTGGAGTTAAGTTGGAAAACTACAGAAGAGAGTTAATGTTATGTCATTAAAAGCAGTAGAGTTAGGGTGATTGGGAGGATGAAGAAGGAGTGGCTTTGGCTGTTCCTCGTGGGTGTGGAGCGGTCGATGGCTATATCGGGAGACAGAATTTTTCTTTTGATTTTGGGGGGATTACCACGAATGTGGGAAGGGGGAATTTGTTTGTGTGTAGTTTGTAGGATGAATGTTCAACCACTCATGTTTTTGCTTCTCTGTATGAGCATGTTTACACTGCCAGGTAATCCCAAACTCCCTATTGATCATAGACCAAAGCGTTAATCTTAATTTAACTTCATGGAATTGCAGAGGTCTACAAAATTTAAAAAAACTTAAACAAGTTATGAATAAAATAAAAGACATAGGTTCAAAAATTGTGTTTTTACAAGAAACTCATCTAATAGAGGAGGATGTAAAAAGAATTAGGAGTAGATGGCAAGGAAGTGTATTCACCTTATCATTTTCATCCCGAGCCAGGGGAGTTATGACTCTCATACATAAATCAATCCCATTTCAAGTGAAAAATGTAATTGGAGACAAATTTGGAAGATATTTAATCATTCAAGGATCTTTGCTATTAGAAAATATAAATCTGGTGAACTTATACGGTCCCAATATAGATGATCAAAAGTTCTTTGCTAATTTATTTCTTGTCTTATCATCACTTACAGGACAACATATAATAGCAGGGGATTTTAATTGTACATTGAATCCTGGTATAGATAGATCAACAGGACTGGACTGTACGCACAATGGATGCAGGGTGATCATTAATCATTCTATGAAAGAACTGAGATTGCTAGATATATGGAGAGAAATGAAACCACAAGTTAAAGCCTACTCTTGTTATTCTAATACCTACAAGACATTCTCACGTATTGACTATTTTTTGATCTCCACAGAATTAAGGTCCAAGATTCAAAACTGCTTTTATGATAATATTGTGATCTCTGATCATGCACCCTGTTGTCTCATGTATGTAGATAAGAAATTGACAAAGGAACCAGGTAGGTGGCAATTTCAGCATAAATGGCTTCAGGATGAGGAATTTGTTAAGTACATAGAAAAACAGATAGATGAGTTCTTTGATATCAATACTACACAAACATCAGCATGTATAAAGTGGGAGGCTTTCAAAGCTTTTATTAGGGGACATATTATTAGTTATACAGGTTCAAAATCTAAGAAGACTCGAGAGGAGAGAGTCCAATTGGAACATAAACTAAAAATTCTTCAAGAAAAAGTGTATGCAGGAAGTGACCCAAAGTTAGAGAACGAATTACTGATTCTGAGAGCTGAATATGACAAAAAATCAGCGAATAGAGCTGCCTCGAGTCTTCTAAGATTGAAGCAATCTTTTTATGAACAAGGTGAAAAATCAGGAAAATTATTGGCATGGCAGATTAAACAATTAGAATTTAAAACACCAATTACCAGTATTATAAGTAACGGACAGGTAGTTGTAGATCCTTTAGAAATTAATAGAGCCTTTAGAGATTACTATGAAAAATTATATGATACAAAAAATGAAACTGACTTAACAAAACTAAATGGGTTTTTGGATGGACTATCTATACCGTGTATTCCAAATGAAAACAGGGAGATACTGGAGTCTAAAATTAATCAAGAAGAAGTTGGGCTAGCCATTGATAATATGAAATCAGGAAAAAGTGCAGGACCAGATGGTCTTCCAGTTGACCTTTATAAAAAATTTAAGAATAAATTAATAAAACCACTTTTGGAAATGGTTTTAGAAGCATTTCGAAATAGTAATTTACCACCATACATGAATAATGCCTTAATTATACTGTTGCCAAAACCAGGTAAACCCTCTAATAAATGTGAAAATATGAGACCAATAAGCCTATTAAATGCTGACCTTAAGATAATCTGTAAAATTTTAGCAAGACAAATACAAGAAATTTTACCAAATATTATTAACCGAGATCAGAATGGCTTTATAAAGGGAAGACAAGGCTTCCATAATGTAAGAAGACTATTTAATATTATTTATTCTAATAAAGAAGCACCGGATACAGCTCTCCTATCATTGGACGCCGAAAAGGCCTTTGATAGGGTCGAATGGCCCTTTCTTTTTGAAGTCTTACAAAGGTTTGGACTTGGAAATAATTTCATAAAATGGGTTCAGATAATATTTAATAATGCTACAGCAGAAATCCTAACAAGTAGCAATATCTCAAAATCAATAAAAATCAATAGAGGATGTCGACAAGGCTGTCCACTTTCACCTTTACTGTTTACTATGGCAATTGAACCTTTAGCGATGGCAGTACGTTTACATTCACAAATATATGGAATTAAAGTTGGACCAACAGAACATAAAATCTCCCTGTATGCCGATGACATAATTTTGTTTATGTCGAATCTTAAAAAATCAATTCCGACCTTGTTGAATTTAATAAAGAATTTTGGGGAAATAATCAGGATATAAAATAAATAAAACTAAATCTTCAATATTAATGCTAAATGAGACCCAGAGAAATCACCCAGCTCCTGAGGCAAATCAATTCAATGTTGTAAATCAGTTTAAATATTTAGGAATTAAAATTGTGCCTAAGCTAGAATTAGTCGCCAATGCCAACTATGAAGCCTTAATGACAGACATTAATGAGTTAATTCAGAGATGGATGTCACTACCAATGTCGATGATAGGGAGAATCAATATACTTAAAAGTAATATCTTACCTAAAATACTTTATTTATTTCAATACATTCCTTTACCACCACCTTCAGATCTATTCTCAAGAATTAAAAAAAAGTTAGTGGAATTTATATGGAACAACAGGAGGACTAGATTACGTCTGTCCTTACTATATTTACCATTTGATCGTGGAGGTCTGAAATGTCCAAACTTTATGTTGTATTACTGGTCGACACAACTGAGGTCTATGACATATTATTTTTCATCAAATGATCTCCCTCACTGGACTGAAATGGAATCATACAATTTACCTTTACCTCTTCCCATATTCATATACTCAGATTCGGCAAAAAAATGACAGAAACAAGTTAAAAATCCATTTGTAAAGCATATGATCAAAATATGGTGTGAAACTAAAAAATATTTAAAAGAACCACACTTATTGTCACAATTTAGCCCAATATGGGGTAATCAGTATTTTAAACCAGGGAGAGCGGATGCTGTATTTAAAGTATGGAATTTAAAAGGGATTCAAAAGATTCAAGATTTATATCTGTCATGTTCAGATAACATAATGTCTTTTGAAGAGCTGAGGATCAAATTTAATCTTAATAGAACACATTTTTTTAAATATCTTCAGCTTAGGAACTTTATTCGATCAAATCAAAATAATGCGCTCACTCGACCTATTTATTCATCCTTGAAAAAAATTTTGACGAAAGATAGTAAGAGAAAGGGTATTATTTCAGAGTTTTATAACTCATTGACACTATCCTCAAGTGAAAACTCACAGAAAAGATTGAATTATTGGAAAGGAGACTTGCAAACTGAAATTTCAGAGGAACAATGGGAATTGGCTTGTACAGAAGCTCAAACCAAATCAATAAATGTACGTCTTAAATTGATACATTTTAAATGGTTAATGCCGATGTATGTTACACCGGTGGAATTAAATAGATATAACAAAAACATACCAGATACGTGCACAAAATGCATGGAAAGTAAAGGAACCCTATTTCATTGTGTATGGGAATGTAGAAAAATTAGAATGTTTTGGGAAGAGGTGAGGGTAACAATTGAAAAAATAATTTCAAAACAAATCATATTGAATCCTAAATTGTTTTTGTTGGGTCTGTACCCAGAAAAGCATAACTTTAATAAAAGTGAAAGAGCATTCATAGACCTCAGTTTGCTTAATGCCAAAAAATGTATTGCACTATTGTGGAAAAAGACTCATAGACCAGATGTGACTCAGTGGTTAAGACAGATGTTAACAAACCTTCCACTAGAAAGAATAACATACATACTGAAATCAAAGGAAATTGTGTTTGAGAATATATGGAGACCTTTCATTGATTATGTAAAGAATTTAAACATAACTTTTGAAGAAGAAGGGGAATGATGTATGTGGACCTTGTAAATTCCAAACTGGTGAATGTATAATATGTATACTTATGTAATGGATTGCCTAGACTATACAGAGGAGCATTGTTGAAGACCTGCCTTAGTTAGTGGTTGTTGGTGTTTTTAGTATAATTTTTTTTTTTTTAACTTTAGTGTTAGTGTTTGATTGTTTGTGTTATGTTTGTAAAAAAAAAAAGGTTCAATAAAAATATTGTGGACAAAAAAAAGTTACACTTGCTGCACCTCCAGCCTGCTTATTTGTCATATGAGTTATGGACATAACACCCTTCCCCAGATTTGTGCCTCTAGACAATCCTGTCTCGGAGAATTACAGACAATTCCTTTGACTTCATGCTTGGTTTGTGCTCTGACATGCACTGTCAACTGTGGGACCTTATATAGACAGGTGTGTGCCTTTCCAAATCATGTCCAATCAACTGAATTTACCACAGGTGGACTCCAATTAAGCTGTAGAAACATCTCAAGGATGATCAGTGGAAACAGGATGCACCTGAGCTCAATTTTGAACTTCATGGCCAAGGCTGTGAATACTTACTTATATGTGATTTCTTAGTTTTTTATTTTTAATAAATTTGCAAAAATCTCAAAAACTTTTTTCACATTGTCATTATGGCGTATTGTGTGTAGAATTTTGAAGAAAAATCAATTTAATCCATTTTGGAATAAGGCCGTAACAGGCCCCACTGTGGGACGAATAAAGGCTCATCTCTTAACAAAATGTGGAAAAAGTGAAGCACTGTGAATACTTTCCGGATGCACTGTACAACAACAGCAAGCTGGCTGCATACACTCCACTTTACATTTATTCCGTGCATGCTGATTTCTGTATGATTTCACCATATTTTAAACACGTTTCACTCTGCCGCGCCGCGTCAGGGCTAAAACTGTCAGATGATTACGTCTCCCAACAAATCCTCCAGAGAGTGAGTTTCTTCCCCCACAGTCAAGACATGATGGGTTGAGAGGGCCAAATGCAGGATGTTCCCTCCCCTCACAGTTGGTTCCTGGTAGTGGAAACAGGGCTTAACTGTTGGTGGCTCCAGTTCTGCCCTGTGATTGGCTGTTGAGACTGAGGTCATAGTCTCCATAGATGTAGTCCTTTCAGTGTTCCTACCTGGAACATGAAAGTTACATAGTGCTGCTTTAAATGCTTATCTGCATGTGTGATTTTTCTCAGACGCAGGAGGAAATCTCAGTATGTTCTGTGTTGGATGTGTTTAAACTCAGCTGGCACAGTGTGCAAAATAAAAGCAATTGGCTGCACTGAAGAGTTGGCTGTGTGGACAAAATGGATCAGGGACTTATTGCGTTGTTTGGGATTGTAACACATGCTCTTTGTGTATTAATGCTTACGGAAGTGATTAGTTGCTGGAATGCAAACAGATTTGGAGGCTGAAAACAAACTTTGTATTCAGTGGGCAGTCACCAGATTTGCAGTGTCGACTTACAACCTACCTGCACTGTTCCCTTGTCAACAAATAACCTCAAATTAACAACATCAACATTATTCACATAACACAAGAATAGTTGAATATACAGTTCTGTTTTTGCCTATGATGTATTCTCTGTAAAATAAGGAGCTTGCTTTGTTCTAGAGTGGTGCTTGAGTATTAACTCTTCAATTAACTTCAGGATATATCATGGCTGATCGCTGTTTTTATGATAGTTAACATTAAATTATTTATCTTTTGTTTTTATTAAAGACAAAAATAGAATAGAAAGGAGATGCCTTTACCTTCTTAACATGTTTCGACTGTACACTGCAGCCTTCGTCAGAAGAGTCATAAATAGAAATAATCACATCATGGACTGGGACAACGCAAAAATTATTGGATCAGAGAGCAACAGACACAAATGCTGGATCAAGGAGGCACCATGAACCGAGATGAGGGGGCCTTTATGCTTTCCCACACCTGGGATCACATTCTCCAGAGACCGTCTGACGGTGGAAGGCGGGGCCGGCTCGGTGGATCTGACAGATCTGCTGAGCTGATCTGAGCCTACCAAAGTCAGCTGATAAATGTCACCTGGCAGCAATCAGCTGACTCTTCTGACGAAGGCTGCAGTGTACAGTCGAAACATGTTAAGAAGGTAAAGACAACTCCTTTCTATTCTATTTTTGTCTTTAATAAGAACAAAAGATAAATAATTAAAAGAAGACAAAATGAACCTACTTGAGCAGTTAACATTAAAGGTTTCATGTTGTACATAATGGTGTTTTTTGTGCGTTTTATCCTTATAAGGCCACGTTATCTGTATATCATTACAATATTTAAATATTAAAGAAAAAATCTGCTAAAAATACTTAAGTAGTGAATGAGCAAGAACTTCAGTCTGTCCAGTGGGAGGTTTTTCTTTTGGATTTATGACTTTTGTCTCTTGGTGTAAATTTGCAGCCTTTTAATCATGAATTTGAAACTTTTGTAATTTTTTAAAATGAATTTCTGGCTTTTTTCCATGAAGATTTGAGACTTTCTCATAAATTTAAGACATTTTTCTTGTAATTCTGCAACTTTTTTTCTCTTAAATTATCAAATGTTTTCCCATAAATTTCTTACTTTCTAAAAACAAATTTCTTCTAACGTGTGGTGCTACTTATGGCAAGGTACATTTCCTTTGCAACTGTGTAGCCAACAAGGTGCGAGGAATTCATCATATGATATTTAAACCCCTCCAAACTTCATGGCCGCCTTCTGACACTAGCGGGGATATGGAGAATGGAACTGATACGCCGCCAGTAAGTCCTTCCAACAACGTCAAGTGTATCAGTTCCATTCTCCATATCCCCGCTAGTGTCAGAAGGCAGCCATGGAGCCTGAAAGCTTAAATGCACCTCTGACGTCGGGGCGATGTCAAAAAATTGGGAGGAAATATGTAGTAGTGTCAATAAAAGTGCTGACCCTTTTGACGATACAGGTAAAGTGCTGGACTCTGAAGCCAGAGGTCGTGAGTTCAAACCTTCCCGTTGGATGTCGCCAGTTGGGGCTTGATTGCCCATCCACTCGGTTACATATAAAATATGCTTATTGTGGTATATATTACTCATATATTCCATACCTGCATACGTTAGAGCATGTGGAAATGTGTGGGGCAACATATGCAAAGGAATTTCACACCTCTGAAAGGACAAAGGAATCTCACCGCCGTGTGAAGACCAATGACGTCACAGGACGCCATGGCAACAGACTTGACACCTTCACCCCCTTAGGCGAGGAGAGGTTTTCCCATCACCTCCCAAGACGGAGGGAGGAGTTAACAGGACTAATGGGGATTTAGATAACGGGGGATTTCAGCTTGTGTTTTGCATGTCTTGGATGTGTGCCTGTATTTAACCAGCGAGCTGGGCAGAATTCTTGCTCTTTGCCTTCTGCCAAGCTCTGCACCATGATGAGACAAGATAGGAGAGTTGTTCATTAAAGACTCTGCTTTTGTGATACAAAACCGCCTCGTTATTTCCAGCTCTTCTACACTGGTGACCTTGACGCGAGTATGGACCTGAGGTGTTCTTCAAGCGACTCATCCGCGGCGAATCTGACTTACGCCAGCGACAACGCAGACGAGGGAACAAGCAGACAGCTGTTCCCCCCGGCAGAGGGTACCGAGAGAGCTCAACCGAGCTCCAGCACCGCCGTGAGAGCCGAGGCAAGGCACTCTCACCCGGCGGGCACAACAGTGATGATGTGCACAAACACCGTCGCTGTTAAACTGCCAGATTTCTGGTGAGAAGACCCGGCCTCTTGGTTTCTCCAAGCCGAAGCCCAGTTCATACTGGCGGGCATCACGGCAGACGATACTAAGTTCTACCATATCGTCTCCAAACTCGACTCCGCCACTTCGAGGTGTGTGCGAAGCTTGATCCAGCGACCACCGGCCCGGGACAAGTATGAGACACTCAAGGCGACCATCGTGGCGAATTACGTCCCGTCGGCGGAAGAAAGAGCCGAAAAAATCCTGGCAGTCTACGGCCACAGAGGGGGCAATCCAAAGACCCTCATGGAGGATTTACTGCAGCTCAAGGAGGAGGACAATGATAATTTCCTCTTTCAATTTATTTTCCTCAGCACGCTACCACCACACATGAGAGGGACACTCGCCAGTATGAAGTGTAACAATCATCAGGACTTCCGCACGCTGGCCAACGAGGCTTATCGACTCGTCAACGCCTGCAGAGATTGGACACCCACAGCGGCATCCGCAGACCTCAAAACTGACGCCCCGAACCTTGGAGAGTCACAAACCACAGAGCAGGCTCAACCCACGGTGACAGCAGCGCGGCCCAAGCGCAACAAACAGAATGACGTCTGTTATTATCATCACCGCTTCGCAGAGAAAGCCCGGAAATGTGTTCCCCCCCTGCAAGTTTACGATGTTGGGAAACGCCAAAGCCGAGGGCCGTTAACAGCAGCGGTTCTCGGCGAGAAAAATAAGCTGTTATACGTGACGGATGGACACACAGGCAAGCAGTTCCTCATCGACACAGGAGCCCAGCTGAGTTTCGTCATGCCCTCCCACGCAGATCGAGCCATGGGCACCCGGGGCAATGGAGCAGTGGCAGCCAACGGCTCGGACATCGACACGTTCGGGGAAAAGAGCCTGCATCTCCTCATTCACGGCCGCAGCTACAGATGGACATTTGTTGTAGCGGCGGTGAGTTTTAACTTGTTAGGCGCAGATTTTCTGTGTGCACACGGGTTATTAGTTGATCTAGCAAATAGGCGCCTGGTTAATGCACTGTCTTTTGCTTCTATTCCTTGCTCAGCTCGAGTCTCTCCACCACCTGTGCAGGCCAACGTCACTACGGCAGGAGGTAAGTTTGAGCAACTCCTCACCCAATTTCCAGCACTCACAACCTCCAAATTCTCAGCCACTGTAGCCAAACACGGGGTTAAACACTTCATTCCAACAACGGGACCTCCCGTTTTTGCCAAAGCTCGCCGCTTAGACGCAGCCAAGCTCAACATAGCAAGGGACGAATTTGCAGCTCTTGAAAAATTAGGCATTGTCCGACGTTCAAAGAGCCCTTGGGCTTCACCACTTCACATGGTTCCGAAATCCGACGGTTCTTGGAGACCGTGCGGAGATTACCGCAGATTAAACAACGCTACAGCGCATGACCGCTACCCCATTCCTCACATACAGGACTTTTCACTACATTTAGCGGGTGCGCGCATTTTTTCAAAAATAGACTTAGTCCGCGGTTATCACCAAGTTCCAGTCCGAGCTGAAGACATTCCTAAAACAGCGGTTATAACCCCTTTCGGCCTTTTTGAATTCCTGCGAATGCCTTTCGGCCTCAAAGGTGCTGCTCAGACTTTTCAGCGTATGATGGACGCAGTCTTACGCGACCTCCCCTTTGTTTTCGTCTACCTCGACGACATGCTGGTAGCCAGCTCATCGGAGGAAGAGCACGAGCAGCATCTCACTGCCGTTTTTCAGAGGCTAGAAGAGCACGGATTAATAATTAATCCAGCCAAATGCAAATTCGGCGTATCGCAAATTGATTTTTTGGGACACAGAGTCTCCCCGAAAGGGGCAGTTCCGCTTCCAGACAAAATTCATGCGATAGAAGGTTTTCCACGGCCCCAAACGGTCAAATCGCTACAAGAATTTTTGGGGATAGTTAATTTTTACAACCGTTTCCTCCCTCATGCAGCTCAGCTCATGCAGCCCCTGTATGACGCGCTCAAAAAAAAGACAGCTTCCAACGCGGTCGAATGGACCCCGGAACGCGAACGCGCTTTTGCGGAAGTTAAAAACGCCCTAGCTAACGCCACAATGTTAGTCCATCCAGATCCCTCGGCCCGCATTGCTCTAACCACAGATGCTTCAGACTTGGCCATAGGGGCAGTTGTAGAACAACTTGTCAAGGGGGTCTGGCAACCTTTAGCATTTTTTAGCAAATCGCTAAACCCGACGGAACGCAAGTACAGCACTTTTGACAGAGAGCTGCTGGCGCTCCATTTATCCATCCGCCACTTCCAGTTTTGGTTAGAAGTGCGGAGTTTCACGGCTTTTGTGGACCATAAACCGCTCACTTTTGCTATGGCTAAAATTTCAGAACCTTGGTCGGGCAGACAACAAAGACAGCTAGCTGCGATTTCAGAGTTCACCACAGACATTCGACATGTAGCGGGCAAACTTAACGTAGTAGCGGACTGTCTCTCTCGCGCTGTGGCACCGCCAGAGCATGAGGAGACAGATTACACTGCTTCAGCAGCTGAGCTTTTCTCTAACGCAAACACATATGCAGCACCTATCCATGAAGGGATAGATTATGCAGCCATGGCGGAAGAACAAGGTAGTGATGCGGACATGCGCGCGCTCCTGTCTGGACCAACGGGGTTAAGGCTGGAGGAAAAAGGGTTGCGCGACGGCGTGCCCCCCCTAATATGCGATGTTTCAACCGGCCGACCTCGCCCGTTAGTACCGGCTGCTTGGCGCCGCTGTATTTTCGACGCAATTCACTCCCTCGCGCACCCAGGTGTGCGCGCCTCGGTCAAAATGGTTGCCGAAAAGTTTGTGTGGCCAGGCCTGCGCAAAAACGTAAAAGAATGGGCAAAAACTTGCATTCCTTGTCAGCGCGCCAAAGTACACAAACACACAAAAGCCCCTCTGGAGCCTTTTCCCATCCCTGCTAGAAGGTTCGACCACATTCATGTCGACCTCGTGGGGCCGCTGCCTTCCTCCCAGGGTTTCACACACCTGCTAACAATGATAGACCGCACCACGCGCTGGCCAGAGGCAGTCCCTCTAGCGGCAACTACAGCGGAGGAAGTCGCTCGCGTTTTTCTAACAAATTGGGTGGCACGTTTCGGCATCCCATCAGACATCACGTCAGATAGGGGGCCTCAATTTGTCTCAGAGCTCTGGTCAGCCATGTCCAACAGTTTAGGGGCAACAATTCACCGTACCACCGCTTATCACCCTCAGGCTAATGGGTTATGCGAGCGTTTTCACAGGTCCTTAAAGGCCGCCCTCAGAGCCTCATTAACGGACACAAATTGAGTAAATAAACTTCCCTGGGTTTTATTGGGGTCGCGTGCGGCACCTAAAGAGGATTTAGACGCTTCCCCTGCAGAATTAGTCTTTGCTCAGCCTATCAGACTACCAGGTGAATTTTTACCAGAAAACCCGGAACCAGGGCACCTCCCAGTCCCAAGGTTTTTAGGCAGTAACGGACCGGACTCTCTACACGGTCCAGCTCATCACTCCTTTCCGCGAGTTTTTGTTCCTCAAACTTTAAAAAACGCCGAGTTTGTTTTTGTTAAGCATGAAGCCCTTAAACCAACGTTACGCCCAGTATACGATGGCCCGTTCAGAGTGCTGGAAAATGGTGACAAACACTTTGTGCTTGATTATGGGGATAGAAATGAAACGGTCAGCATTGACAGACTCAAACCTGCCTTCTTGTTGAGAGACGAACCTGCACAGTTGGCGCGAGCACCTCGGCGAGGTAGACCCCCCAAGGAAAAAGTCTCAGCCCCCAGGCAGGGAACAGATAATCTCTCTCCTTCCCACACTGCAGATTCCTCACAACAAGGTCCCAGCAGGACGCCTAAACCAGCCTACAGCAGCTTTGGGAGAAGATTGAAACCCAGACTGCACAAGGACTGATTACACCACTCTGCAATTTTTCGCTAATTGTGCCGCAACAGTTTAGGACTGACTTATGATTATACTATGCTGTTATATTTTCACTGAACTCTCTTAGGAGCATGGCTGCTTGGAAGTTTCTTCTGTGACAACAGCTGTAACACGTAGTATGTCTTAGTAATTACCCTAGACTGTGAATCTTTCTGTGTCCTTTCCTAGTTGTTTGGGGGGCCTGTGGTATATATTACTCATATATTCCATACCTGCATACGTTAGAGCATGTGGAAATGTGTGGGGCAACATATGCAAAGGAATTTCACACCTCTGAAAGGACAAAGGAATCTCACCGCCGTGTGAAGACCAATGACGTCACAGGACGCCATGGCAACAGACTTGACACCTTCACCCCCTTAGGCGAGGAGAGGTTTTCCCATCACCTCCCAAGACGGAGGAGTTAACAGGACTAATGGGGATTTAGATAACGGGGGATTTCAGCTTGTGTTTTGCATGTCTTGGATGTGTGCCTGTATTTAACCAGCGAGCTGGGCAGAATTCTTGCTCTTTGCCTTCTGCCAAGCTCTGCACCATGATGAGACAAGATAGGAGAGTTGTTCATTAAAGACTCTGCTTTTGTGATACAAAACCGCCTCGTTATTTCCAGCTCTTCTACACTTATGGTCTTTTTCCCCTTCATACACTTGTGGTTTTGTTTAGAAGATAAAGCCATCCTGACATGTTTCAGGACCCAGGAGACAGACACTGACACGGGTAGGTAGTGACAATAATCCCTTTATTGTAGAGTGAGAGTGTGTAGTGCGTGAGTGAGTGCAAGTATGGAATTCTGGTCGCTGGAACTGAGCAGTCCGGATGGAGACCTGGCAACCTTGGGTGATCCACAGGTAGCGTCCTGCTGACTTCCAGCGGCCGTGCAGCGTGGAGGTGAATGTGCTCGTGGCCGTGATAGTGAATCCACCTGTTGCTGTGACAATGGCAGTTCCTGTGATGGTGACGGCAGTGATTCCACAGACCGTGACGATGACAGTTCCGATAGCGGTGATGACAGTGATTCCACTGATCGTGACGATGATAGTTCCGATGGTGGTGATGGCAGTGATTCCACTGATCGTGACGATGACAGTTCCTGTAACTGAGACAGTAACAGCTCTTGCAGCTGTGGAGTTAGACGTACCCATAGCAGAGGTGGTAGCGAGGAGCTACGTGGCTGAGATGGCAACGCCCCGTCGGCTGGGGAAGTTGGTCCGCCGCCTGGGAGGTCCACTTGTGCACAGGGGTAATTGCAAGGAGTTGAGTAACAAACAGTTCTCTTACGTGGCAGTTCCTGACGAGACGTTCTTGACGAAGCTTGGGAACGAAGCTCTGGTTCATGCTCCGATGAGGAGGACAGACGACTCCGTGACGGGCTGTCAGCAACACTGGCTTTTAACAGCCGCTGATTGGCACCTGTTGGTCTGTGCGCAGCTGGGACTGATGAAGCCAATGACGGCCCAGAGGCCGCCATGACAGTACTCCCCCCTCTAGCAGTGCCTCCAGGCACCTGCCCAATTCTACCTGGATTCGCCCGATGGAAGTCGCGGATCAGCTGTTTATCCAGGATCAACGCTGGGCGAATCCAAGAACGATCCTCCGGTCCAAAGCCCTCCCAGTCCACCAAGTACTGAAGACCACGACCTCGCCTGCGAACGTCCAGGATGGCAGTCACCCCCCAGGCCGGATGGCCATCGATCATCCTCGGGGGGGGCGGGGGCCGCGGGAGGCGGGCACAGGGGGTCAGAGATGTACGGTTTGACCTGGGAGACATGAAAGGTGGGGCAGATGCGCATCGAAGAGGGGAGAGACAGGCGCACAGCCACAGGATTAATAATACGAGTGATGGTGTAAGGACCGATGAAGCGCTTAGTAAGCTTACGCTTCTCAGCCAGTACACCAATATTCCGGGTAGACAACCAAACCTTCTGACCCACCTTGTAGTCCGGGGCGGGTCTCCTATGCCGGTTGGCCACCTGGATGTTGCGTTTTGTGGTCTTCAACAGGGCTCGGCGGGCGATGAGCCAAACTCGCCAACAGCGCTTGATGTGGGCTTGAACCGAGGGAACCGCTACCTCCCTCTCCTCCTCCGGGAACAGCGGTGGATCAAAACCAGATGACACCTTGAAAGGGGAGACACCCGTAGCCGTAGAGACCGTGGTGTTATGGGCGTACTCAATCCAAGGAAGATACTTGCTCCAGGAGGATGAGCAGGAGGAGATGACACAAC
This sequence comes from Pholidichthys leucotaenia, assembly GCA_020510985.1. Lineage (NCBI taxonomy): Eukaryota > Metazoa > Chordata > Actinopteri > Cichliformes > Pholidichthyidae > Pholidichthys > Pholidichthys leucotaenia. The sequence continues at coordinate 49,391,228 of CM035844.1, forward strand.
GCAATGCGGCCTCAAGCTCCTGGTTAGCCCGCTCACACTGGCCATTGCTCTGGGGATGATAACCAGAGGAGAGGCTGGCTGTGGCTCCCAGCGCCGCGCAGAAAGCCTTCCAGACCTGCGAGACAAACTGTGGTCCCCGGTCCGACACTATGTCGGCGGGGATGCCGTGGAGGCGGACCACATGCTGAACGAGGAGATCCGCTGTTTCCTGGGCTGAAGGCAAACCCCAAAGAGGCACAAAATGGGCTGCCTTCGAGAAACGGTCCACTATGGTTAAAACTGTAGTGAAGTTATCCGAGGTGGGCAAACCAGTCACAAAATCCATAGCAACGTGGGACCAGGGGCGAGAAGGGACCGGCAATGGATGTAACAGGCCCGCCGGGGGGGATGATGTCGTCTTCCCGGTGGCGCACTGAGCGCAAGCCTGGATGTAACTTACAACATCCTTCCGTAGCCCTGGCCACCAGAAGGTCCTCTGGAGAAGGTCCACAGTCCGACCCACCCCTGGATGACAAGCCAACTTGGAGGCGTGACCCCACTCAATAACTTGGCCCCGAATGGCACGTGGAACAAACAGGCGGCCCGGGGGACCCCCCCCCCCCCCCGGGTCCGGCTCAGTCCTCAGAGCCCTGCGAACCGTCTTGCAAATACCCCAGGACAGAGCGCCCACGACGCAGGAGGGCGGCAGGATAGGAGTTTCCTGGTCCTCAGAGGATGGCGCGTCAAACTGCCGCGAGAGGGCATCCGGCTTACCGTTCTTGCTTCCCGGCTGGTAAGTGATGGAAAAATTGAACCGGCCGAAGAAGAGGGACCAACGAGCCTGGCGTGCATTCAGGCGCTTCGCCGTCCTGAGGTACTCCAGGTTACGATGATCAGTCCATACCACAAACGGCTGAGCAGCCCCCTCCAGCCAGTGTCTCCATTCCTCCAAAGCGAGCTTCACTGCCAGCAGCTCCCTGTCTCCTATGCTGTAATTTCTCTCTGCCGGGGACAGACGATGAGAGAAGTAAGCACATGGGCGAATCTTACCATCCTCGGGAGAGCGTTGGGAGAGTACCGCCCCTACCCCCGAGTCAGAGGCATCCACTTCCACCAAGCACTGCAGCTTCGGGTCCACCTGAGTTAGGACACGGGCCGAAGCAAACTCCTTCTTCAGTCTCTCAAACGCTCCGGCTGCCTCCTCACTCCAGCAAAACGGGGTCTTAGGAGAGGTGAGCGCAGTCAGAGGGCGAGCAATATTACCAAAGTTGGGCACAAACCTCCTATAGAAATTAGCAAAACCCAAGAATCCTTGAAGCTGCTTCCTCGAGGTGGGTGCAGGCCAATCCACTACTGCCTTGACCTTTGCCGGGTCAGGAAGCACCTGGTTCCGGGCTATTATGAACCCTAGGAAGGAGGTTTGGTCAGTATGGAACTCACATTTCTCGGCCTTGACGAACAGTTGATTCTCCAGGAGGCGCTGTAGTACTTTGCGGACATGCACCTGGTGCTCTTCTAGTGTGCGAGAGAAGATCAGTATGTCATCAAGATATACAAACACAAACGAGTTCAGGAAGTCCCACAAAACGTCGTTTATTAATCGCTGGAAGACAGCCGGAGCGTTGGTTAACCCAAACGGCATTACAAGGTACTCAAAATGCCCGCTTGGGGTCCGGAACGCCGTCTTCCACTCGTCACCTTCTCTAATGCGCACTAGATGATAAGCATTCCTGAGATCTAGCTTAGTAAACCAGGATGCCCCCTGGAGGAAGTCAAAGGCGGTGTTCATCAAGGGCAGAGTGTATTTGTCTTTTACCGTAATCTCGTTGAGACCCCGGAAGTCGATGCAGGGGCGTAATGAGCCGTCCTTCTTCCCGACGAAGAAGAACCTGGCACCCACAGCCGAAGACGACGGGCGGATGATTCCAGAGGCCAGGGACTCCTTGATGTATGTGTCCATAGCCTCGCGCTCCGGGGCTGATAGGCTGTACAGGCGGCTAGCAGGAAGAGGGGCCCCAGCCTTCAGATTAATTGCGCAGTCGTAAGGGCGATGGGGGGGTAGAGACAACGCCCGAGACTTGCTGAAAACTAACCCCAAGTCATGGTAAACCTCTGGTACCTTGGACAGGTCCGGTGGTGACGAAGGGGGTGGAGGCACCTTGACAGAAGGGGCGCACGCCGCAGATTGGAGACAGGCACTCAGGCAGAACGTACTCCACGCTGAAATGCTCCCCGCTTGCCAGTCAATGGTGGGGTTATGCAGCCAAAGCCAGGGGTACCCCAGGATGACGGGCGAAGAAGAGACGGGCAGGACTAGGAACCTAATCTCCTCCCTGTGATTTCCTGACACAATTACAGATACTGGGGCCGTCTGATGGGCAACGGTGGTCAGTGACGCCTTGGACAGGGTGATGAGTTTTACAGGGGGATCTAGAGTCTGACAGCTAAGGCCCATCCGGGTTGCCAGGTCTCTAGAAACAAAATTCTGCTCAGCTCCTGAGTCTATTAACGCCAATGTGGAGTGTTCTGTATGTGCATGGATCAGTCTAATGGGTAAACAGCAACTAGTAAGGGGTTCTTCTGAATTCTTGCCCGTGAATCCCCCTACTGCGATCCACGGGCCTTCCCTTTTAACCTACTGGGACATTCGAAAACCCCATGTGACTCTTTCCCACAGTAGAAACAAAGGCCAAGATCCCTGCGGCGCTATCTCTCAGCTGCTGAAACTTTAGACTGACCTACAACCATAGCCTCTTGATCCGGGGATTCCTCTGACGCGGGTAGAGCGAGAAGAGGAGAGTTAGTGACGCGAGGGCGGGGTTTAACCGAACGGGAAGTAGCTCGCCGTTCGGCCGCCCGCTCCCTTAATCTACTATCTAGGCTAACCGTTAGGGCAATCAAATCACGCAAGTTGTCCGGTTTATCCCGTGCCGCTAATTCATCCTTTAACTCATCATTAAGACTGCGCAGGAAAATACCACACAGTGATGGCTCCCCCCACCCAATCTCTGCGGCCAGGACCCGGAAGTCAATAGCGTAGTCAGCAGCTGATCTCTTTCCCTGCTGTAGGCTCAACAGCCGTTCTGTCAACACCTCACCCCTATCAGTATGATCAAACACGGACATGAATTCTGTCACAAACTCCTGGTAAGTTAACATGGAGTAGCTTGGTTTAGCCATGATGGAATATGCCCAATCTAAAGCTCTACCCCCCAACAAATTAATGACATAACCAATTCTGTTTGAGTCTAAGGCGAAATCTCCCGGAACGCGGAGAAAAACTGATTCACACTGTAAGCTGAATCCTCGGGCTTCCCCGAGTTTTCCGCTGAACCGGGCAGGCGTGGGAACAGGGGTGAGGCGAGGGGTCGATTAGGTGTTAGCTTGACCTGACGCTAAGCCTGCAGGGGCTGAAATATTTGCGGTCGGGGAGAACATCTGGTGTCCTTCCAGACAATCCAGCCGACTGTTAATTAAAGTTAACTGATTGAGGATTACTGTCTGCTGGTGTGCTACCAAATCTACCCCAGCGCTAAGTGTGTTGAGTTTGCGCGGCAGTGAACTGTCCGCTGGGTCAACGTGACGGAGTCATACTGACATGTTTCAGGACCCAGGAGACAGACACTGACACGGGTAGGTAGTGACAATAATCCCTTTATTGTAGAGTGAGAGTGTGTAGTGCGTGAGTGAGTGCAAGTATGGAATTCTGGTCGCTGGAACTGAGCAGTCCGGATGGAGACCTGGCAACCTTGGGTGATCCACAGGTAGCGTCCTGCTGACTTCCAGCGGCCGTGCAGCATGGAGGTGAATGTGCTCGTGGCCGTGATAGTGAATCCACCTTTTGCTGTGACGATGGCAGTTCCTGTGATGGTGACGGCAGTGATTCCACAGACCGTGACGATGATAGTTCCGATGGTGGTGATGGCAGTGATTCCACTGATCGTGACGATGACAGTTCCTGTAACTGAGACAGTAACAGCTCTTGCAGCTGTGGAGTTAGACGTACCTGTAGCAGAGGTAGTAGCGAGGAGCTACGTGGCTGAGATGGCAACGGCCCGTCGGCTGGGGAAGTTGGTCCGCTGCCTGGGAGGTCCACCTGTGCACAGGGGTAAAGGCAAGGAGTTGAGTAACAAACAGTTCTCTTACGTGGCAGTTCCTGACGAGACGTTCTTGACGAAGCTTGGGAACGAAGCTCTGGTTCATGCTCCGATGAGGAGGACAGACGACTCCGTGACGGGCTGTCAGCAACACTGGCTTTTAACAGCCGCTGATTGGCACCTGTTGGTCTGTGCGCAACTGGGACTGATGAAGCCAATGACGGCCCAGAGGCCGCCATGACACATCCATGTTTATGGCATGGCTGAACAGAGGGTTGAGAGTAGGGTATAGATGGCTACTTCTCCTGATGAAAGTGAAAATGAGCTAGATGTGGTGATGAGTATGAGGGAGCGTCATATTTAGCTGACAAGAAGAAGAAGTGGCAGGTATCTGCTCGATTTCTTTGAGCTTTTATGTAATTTTTACAGAAAAGCATGGTGTAACAATGACTAAGAAGACAGAATAATAATTGGCCCTTTCTGTGTTTTTTGTTTTGTTTTATTTGCATTTTTCTATTTTACATAAACACGGGCCTTCAAAAGAAAATGAAGCTAAAAATCTCAACTGGCATAGGGGGGAAACCATCCTTCCAACTCCCAAAAGGAAAGACACCCTACCTCAACAATGGTCCATGAAAAACAAAAAATCAAATACTTTTGAGGTCTTCTTGGTAGAGAGGCTTTTGAGAATATTACAAAGCTGTCCATTTTGTATTCCGTTCACATGATCATAGCAAGCCACCGAATGATTCTGAAAAAGAAACTGAACAGTTTTTCTTCCACTAGGTGACCTAGTGGTAGATAGGGCTGGGAATCGCGAGGGACCTCACCATTCAGTTAGGATCGCAATTCTTTGGTCTCGATTCAATCCTATCACAATTCAAGGATAATTACGATATCGCGATAATCGAATATTGCGATCCCATATACTTCAAATTTTTTTCATCTTATTCAACCTCAAATCATGACCCAAAGTATAACTGGTGACATCTCTTTCATATAATAAAGTATTTTCAAGGCTTCATTTTCCACGGAGATACGTCTGTGCACACAGGGAGCGCGGTGGACGATGCTGTTTGGAATAGACTCCCACTCCAGATACTTTATCTGACTGTGGACTCTTAAAAAGCAGCTGAAAACTTTTTTGCTTAAGGAGGCTTTTTGTTGAGTTTTAACTGCTTTTTAATTGTAAGTCTGATATTTTTTAAATTATTTTAACCCTTTTTTTAACCTCTTGCACTCCAGTCAATTTTCCTAAAAACGCCAAAAAATAATGTTCCCAAAGTAAATCAAAAGCTGTTCTTCAACCCTTTGCAGCATCTTCATGGGGTTGGTCTCATTTAAAAGAAAACACTTTGAATTTTTTTGGCAAAAAAAAATGATCTCTCTAAGTGCTCCGGCCACTGAGTTACAGTCATCTAAACATAGTGAACTTGAAGAAAATAAATTAGGCCTGGGTGTTTTTTTGGATACAAATGCTTGCAAATAACACACAGCTTCAGAACCGGGCTGGAAAATGCAACAGAAACGTAGAACCAAGTGTTATCCAGCTGAGGTCCAAATTTTGTAACAATACCACAAAAAATGAATATATTACACAGCTTTGTTCTCAGGTAGTCCCCAGGCGTTTTGGAACTGTGCCAAATTGTGCCAAATGGCACAGTTTGGAAAAACATCTGTAACTTTTGAATGATTCAACATAGAAGCTTCATCTTGGACTCAAATGAAAGGTCACATTCAGGGCTGTGTCTGTGTGTGTGTGTGTGTGTGGGAGGGGTGTCCCCCCACCCCCCTGCTACAGAGGATGGAGTTCAGCCCTCGCTACATGACGGATTACACTCGGATGTGGCATGTTTCCACAGCAACGCTGTCACCGCGGCTCCCCCCACCCCCCCGCTACAGAATCGTAGCGGCGGGGGGGGCATTCACGGTCCAGAGGCGACGAACAAACCGTGTAACGCGGCGCACGCACTTCGGACATCGTGCGCCGCACAGTTGTAATTTACCGATCGGTCAAAAGTCATTTTTGATTACAATTTTCAGGGATAAAAAATAATTTGGCTTATAACACCTTATAATAATAATAATAATAATACATTTTATTTCAGGCGCCTTTCAAGGCACTCAAGGATGCCGTACAAGAATAAAAACAATCAATAAAACATATTTAAAAACACATCACAAGTACAACAATCACACAGAATAGGCCTTAGTAAATAGAAAAGTCTTGAGGTGGAATTTGAAGGTGGTGAGTGAGTTTAAATTCCTGAGGTCCGGTGGGAGGGAGTTCCAGAGGCGGGGGGCGGTGCAGCTGAATGATCGAAGGCCCATGGTGGTCATACGTGCAGAAGGGACAATGAGATTGATGGTAGTTGATGATCTGAGACTTCTAGATGGTATATGGACGGAGAGGAGTGCAGCCAAGTATGGGGGGCGAGGCCATGGAGGGCTTTGTAAGTGAGGAGAATGATTTTATAGTCAATGCGGTGTTTGATGGGGAGCCAATGTAGGTGCTGCAGAACCGGAGTGATATGATGGGTGAATGGAGTTCTGGTAATGATCCGGGCGGCAGCGTTCTGAACCAGTTGAAGTTTTTTAAGAGTTTTGAGGAGGAGACCAGAAAGAAGGGAGTTACAATAATCCAGATGGGAGGTAACAAGAGAATGGACCAGGTTGGCGGTGCTGGCAGGGGTGAGGGAGGGACGGAGACGGTTGATGTTATGTAGATGAAAAAATGCTGACCGGGTGACAGTATTAATGTGGGATTTGTAAGAAAGGGTGGTGTCCAAGATTACCCCAAGGTTTTTGACTTGAGGGGAAGGGGAAACAGTAGTATTATCAATAGTGATGGTGATACTGTTTGACTTTGAAAAGGTGGATTTTGAACCGACTAAAAGGACTTCTGTTTTATCACTGTTAAGTTTAAGAAAGTTAGAGTAAAACCAGGAAGTGAGTTTGTGGAGGCAGTCACAGAGGGAGGTGGGAGGGAGGTTGGAGGTAGGTCTGGAGGAAAGATATAGCTGGGTGTCATCAGCGTAACAATGGAATTGAATATTAAATTTATGGAAAATATGACCAATAGGGAGAAGATAAATGATGAACAGAATTGGACCAAGGACTGAACCTTGGGGGACACCAGAAGAGATGGACGATGGCTGGGATGTGTATGATTTTAACTGGATGAATTGGGAGCGATCAGAAAGGTAGGATGTGAACCAGTTTAAAACAGTACCAGAAAAACCGAGAGATGCCAGTCTATAGAGGAGGATGGGGTAAGAAATGGTATCAAAGGCTGCAGTCAGGTCAAGAAGGATGAGGATGGAGAGGAGTCCAGAGTCTGCTGACATTAACAAGTCATTACCTCTTCACGTCACCTTACCTCTTCACAGCCACATTGTCCTGGCCAACTTCTCTTCCTCATTGTCAGACGAACGCGACGCTGGTCTGCTCGTGGTTCTGGTCTCGCGACCCGGTCAAAACATAATTCCATGATTGCGGTTTTGGCGAATGATTTACGACCTTCTTTTTTTTTTTCTTCGATTTTACGACCTTCGTCGTCGACCTCCGTCGGTCTATGATGACCATATAAGAGAATCCTAAACACTCTTCTGGAATTAAAAAAAATAATAATAATAAAGCACTGCCTGTGGCTGCTGAAGCAGTCTCTCTTCACCCAGCCTTTGTAGACAAAACAGCTCAGTGAACTTCTGTGCTTCAATTGGCTCGCTGCGTTGGTTGGCAGGTCCTTCTTGCCAAGTTTTCAGTCATTGGTTCTTCAAGGTTTCAGAAACCCAATTCAGGGCTCTTATTAGTCGAATGAGAGGTCAATCAGATGAACTAATCTGTTCGCGGCTGTGTCTGCAGCTTTTATTTTCAGTGTGCGCTTGGATGCCATACACCACCTACATCACAATCTCCATCATGCGTCCTAGAGCGCACGAGAGCACCCTCGTGCACTCTTGTGCGCTCTAGGATGCAGAGACTTGCCCACCCATGGGACAACGGAGTGCAAGAGGTTAACTTGTTTTTGTATTTTTAAAATAATTTTTATCTATCAACTTCCTTTTATTACATTTTATTGTGCAGCGCTCTGTGACTACTTGTCTGTGAAAAGTGCTTCATAAATAAACTTGCCTCCCTTGACGCTCAGAGAAAAAGTTCCATGCTGGTGTCTCTTTAGCTCAGCCGTTGCTAATGCTGCTCCGAGACGTGTGCTGGCCTGCTGTATTCCTAGTGTTTTTTTCTTTCTTTCCATGCAGCGTTTCTTGCGGGTTGTGTGTCATGTCAAGGTCTTTTCTTCCATCTTTGTTATAAAATCCAAAAAGGCCAACATTTGAGCTAACTGCTTCCTAACTTTCAAAGCTATCTGCAAATCACCGAGACAAGCTATGACTTTACGTGACTGAGTGTTTGCTTTGTGCCATCTAGTGGACTAAAAATGTCATTGATTACTGATAACCTCAAGTACAGTGGGGTAAAAAAGTATTTAGTCAGCCACCAATTGTGCAAGTTCTCCCACTTAAAAGGTGAGAGAGGTCTCCAATTTTCATCATAGGTATACCTCAACTATGAAAGACAAAGTAAGAAAAAAAAATCCAGAAAATCCCATTGAAGGATTTTTAATGAATTAATTGGTAAATTCCTCGGTAAAATAAGTATTTGGTCAATAACAAAAGTTCATCTCAATACTTTGTTATATACCCTTTGTTGGCAATGACAGAGGTCAAACGTTTTCTGTAAGTCTTCACAAGGTTTTCACTTTCAACTCCCTCCAAAGATTTTCTATGGGGTTGAGATCTGGAGACTGGCTAGGCCACTCCAGGACCTTGAAATGCTTCTTACGAAGCCACTCCTTCGTTGCCCAGGCGGTGTGTTTGGGATCATTGTCATGCTGAAAGACCCAGCCACGTTTCATCTTCAATGCCCTTGCTGGTGGAAGGCGGTTTTCACTCAAAATCTCACGATACATGGCCCCATTCATTCTTTCCTTTACACGGATCAGTCGTCCTGGTCCCTTTGCAGAAAAACAGCCCCAAAGTATGATGTTTCCACCCCAATGCTTCACAGTAGGTATGGTGTTCTTTCTCCTCCAAACACGACAAGTTGAGTTTTTACCAAAAAGTTTTATTTTGCTTTCATCTGACCATATGACATTCTCCCAATCCTCTTCTGGATCATCCAGATGCTCTCTAGCAAACTTCAGATGGGCCTGGACATGTACTGGCTTAAGCAGGGGGACACGTCTGGCACTGCAGGATTTGAGTCCCTGGCGGCGTAGTGTGTTTCTGATGTAGCCTTTGCTACTTTGGTCCCAGCTCTCTGCAGGTCATTCACTAGGTCCCCCCGTGTGGTTCTGGGATTTTTGCTCACCGTTCTCGTGATAATTTTGACCCCACGGGGTGAGATCTTGCATGGAGCCCCAGATCGAGGGAGATTATCAGTGGTCTTGTGTGTCTTCCATTTTCTAATAATTGCTCCCACAGTTGATTTCTTCACACCAAGCTGCTTACCTATTGCAGATTCAGTCTTCCCAGCCTGGTGCAGGTCTACAATTTTGTTTCTGGTGTCCTTTGACAGCTCTTTGGTCTTGGCCATAGTGGAGTTTGGAGACTGTCTGTTTGAGGTTGTGGACAGGTGTCTTTTACACTGATAACGAGTTCAAACAGGTGCCATTAATACAGGTAACGAGTGGAGGACAGAGGAGCCTCTTAAAGAAGAAGTTACAGGTCTGTGAGAGCCAGAAATCTTGCCTGTTTGTAGGTGACCAAATACTTATTTTACTGAGGAATTTACCAATTAATTCATTAAAAATCCTTCAATGTGATTTTCTGGATATTTTTTTTCTCATTTTGTCTCTCATATTTGAGGTATACCTATGATGAAAATTGGAGACCTCTCTCATCTTTTAAGTGGGAGAACTTGCACAATTGGTGGCTGACTAAATACTTTTTTGCCCCACTCTATGTGTGTGCACATTTTTCTTAAATAAAAAATCGATCCATGCGTTTATGGTTCGATGCATTGTCGCCAGTGCCAAGTATCGTGATCCATCACTGAATCAATTTATTTTCCCACCCCTAGTGGTAGAGCACCCACCCTTCAGCTGGGAGGTCATGGGTTCAAGCCCTGGCTGGGTCATACCAAAGACCATATAAAAATGGTACTTCCTGCCCTCTAGCTTGGTGCTCAGCATAATAGAATGGGGGAAGGAAAAATTGTAACCCATGGACAACAGATGGAAATTAGCCACTGGTTACAATCTGGCAAGTTTACATTGACTGATATCAGTGTTCCTCAACTTGCACTGTCCGTAAAAACAATTTACAAAAAGAAACTGAGTAATATTTTTGACATAGCATTATATATATCTGTGTATGGTTTACCAGCCAGCATCCAAACTGATCCACATGCCTGTGAAACAAAGGTTCCTCCATTTTGCAAATAATGATCAAGTTGCTGTGGGCCAACAAACTTTTCAAGAGGAGGCCTCTGTTGTCCTCACATTGAACAGCTATTCTTAAACCTCTGGAACCCACACATCCACAGCTAATTTAGTTTCTCTTGGGAAAAGTATCTGTATTTTGCCAAAAACCCTCTACATGCATTTGTTAAAAAATCTAGTGAAATACATTCATGTAAGAAAGTTGTGTGATCTTATATAAATTTCATTGCATAAAAAATATACCATCCCCATTGTTACAGTATTGTTACAGTGTTGCCATATGCTGTCATACCCAAAAGTACACAACAAAAAACATTATTTAAATTTTTGAAATGTGTTAATTTGATTTTTTTTTAAAGTAATAAAACACGTTATAATTTTTCATAGTGCATGCAGTAGAGGGATAAATTTGTGTTCTTTCTCCTAAATTTGTTGACTTTGCAGTAAATTCACAATTTTTCTTTTTGTAACTTCTTACTTATAAATTTGTGACTTTTTCCCTCATGTATTTGGAATTTCTTTTTAGTATTTTTTTCCCAACAGAATCAGAAATGAAGAAAAATTATTCAGTGCTGAAATGAAACAAAATTGTAAATTTAAAAAACAATTCTGCACATGCATAATTTCTGGTAAGAACAAATTATCACAGTATAAAAAGCACATTTATATCCAGTTTGTCAAATCAGTGAAAATCAAATCTAACATAAAAACAACAGCCAAATATACTAAAGTACAATTTTTTTTTTTCATAAAAGTACAATTTTGTGAAAAGTTACTTGTGTACATGTATATGTATATCCTCCTGAGACCCAGCAATTCATTTTTGCCTTCTGTAGAGGACACTGTATTTTTGCTCATATCTCATGTTATGCATTGATAAGTCCTGCTGTTCCTCAGGAGGCCATCATACTGAGGTAGTTCTCAGTAGATTCTGTAAAATTTGGCAAAATGGGATAAAACTGAGTGAGAACTGAACGGATGTTGTTGACACTTATTACATCTGAGCAGTGTTGGACAAGTTACTAAAATAGTAACTAATTACAGTTACTAGTTACTTCTTTTCAAAAGTGATTGAGTTACTTTACAATTACTGCATGATTAAAGTAACTAGTTACTTGGAAAAGTAACTTTCACATTACTTTTAAATGCATACTTAAATCATCTTCCACACATAGCAAGATAATTACAGTGATCCCTCGCTACTTTGCGTTTCACCTTTCGCGCCCTCAGTGCATTGCGGATTTTTCAAAAATATTCATCAAAAATTCAAAATTGAGAAAAAATGGCCCGAAAGTTGCCCGGGCGCTAGCAGAAGGCAGGGAGACTACATTAGAACATCAGGTATCAACACGGAGAGCCGCACAACTCAAAATCCACCTCTCTGACCACCGCTCCACTCCTCTCCGCCCACCTCTTCACCGCTCGGGAATCTCGCAAGCTGATTGGCCGAGACGTTTTACCTCGCAAGCTGATTGGCCGAGACGTTTTACCCAGCTTCTCTCCCTGCCGAGCGCCCATACCCAGCGAAGGAAGACCGCATTCATTGTTCTTTATTGCTCGTGTTGCTTAGTGGCACTTTTCGCTGTCCTCTTGTGCCTTTTTGTGCAAAATAGTGCTTGTGACGCCCTTGGGGGGGGGGGGGTGACGCTACTTCGCGGTTTTTCACTTTTTGCGGTCGGTTCTGGTCCCCATTAAACGCGATAAGTGAGGGATCACTGTAATGGATTACATTACGGACTTATTAATGTCAGGCTGAAAACAGACTGTTTCAGACAGAGCTTCTAGAACATGTTCAGTCTGCTCCTTGAGAACTCTTATTGGGGGACAAATCTGAAGAAAATCAACAAGATATTGCCAGTAATTTCCTCATTTTGGAGTGAGAAATAGGGTTTGTGGCATGAGAGAGAGGGGAAAAGAGTGAGACTCACTCTAAAAGAGTGAGAGTTGGCAACACGGCATAAAGTTGTCCATGTTTATCTTACCTTTATGATATGAATTAATCCGATGTGCAGTGATCCAAAGAAAATGTCCATTATCCACAGTCCAAATGTCTGCTGTGACAGAGACATGATGCAGTCCCGCAAATTCCTTTTGGAGATCAAAATTCATTTTTGAATAATCATTATCCAGGTAGCAAGTAAATGCATTTTGATTTCTGTGGATCACAGTCCAGAGTCTGGATCACAAACTGTCCAGATGCATACCTGTGCTTGAAATCCAGCCGTGGCTGTTCAGATAGTGTAGATCCACAGTGTTGTTAGCATAGCATAGGACTGACTTTGTTGGAGCTTTGTTGCTGTTTTCAAGCGCTTCTGAAGGTCTCAACCGGCACTTAGCTTCCAACTCACCAATATGCTTTTGTCCTTAACAACGACAAAGGAAAAATAATCTGTCTTTTTCCACAAAAACAAAGTAGCTTCATCTTTCCTCCCCTCAGTAGTGAAGACTTGCAACAGGTCATGTCAACTGACGGCTGTGTCAGCTACGGTAGGGTCAGTTTCTATATTCATTTATTTGTGCTAAAAATATCTATCCATGTTAATAAAACAAGTAACGAGTAACGCATCTGATCCAATTTCAGTAACTATAATGCATTACTGAATTTTTAAACAGTAATTTCATTACAGAGTACGTTACTGCAAAAGTAGTGGCGTTACAGTAACACGTTACTTTGTGACACGTTACTCCCAACACTTCATCTGAGTAAGAACCCCATGGACTGACATGGACTGGAAGGGTGTGCCAGAACTTTGAGCATATTCAAAAATTTCTCCCGACCATCCCTTCAGGAAAAAAGAGTGAGGATGTACTGCAAACGTGATTGCCATGCTGCAAATGGAATTTCCGCACTTCGAATGTAATAAAAAGGTGTTGAGAACCACCAAAATGCGGCACGGTGTATTAACAATTTTTTCCTATTATTTACAAGTAATCTTGTTAGAAGAAGATATTTTTCGTTTAAAAAATACATTAAAACAACAACAAAAAAATCAGTTTGTAACAGATATTATCCTATTATAACCACTGTCCTTTTTTTCTCCACACTAACCAATGGGCAACCTCAGTGGTTGGTTTTCAGTGCAATAGGTAAGCCTTATAGATAAAAATAATCATCAAATTTATAACCAAGAAGATTTTTACAGACTGAAATGCATTCCTAAATTGGTGCATATCTTTGTTGAATGATGGAAAAAAAAATCACTGTGGAGCAGCTGGAATAAAAATGTTGTAAATCCAGTTTTGTGCATCTCCTAAGTCTACGCAACATCACACTACCTTTGTTTCTTAGTTGTAGGTTCATCCTTTTCTAAAAGTTATGACTGAAGACTCCCTATCAAATATTTTAACCAGCTGTCACTAAGTCAGATTTCTTTATTGTCTACAGTGTGCACAGGTTATTTATTTATGACTCACACATTATTTCAATTTAAAAAAGCAAATATGCAGTGGTGTGAAAAAGTGTTTGCCCCTTTTCTGATTTCTCATTTTTTTGTATGTTTGTCACACTTAAATGTTTCAGATCATCAAACAAATTTAAATATTAGACAAAGATAACACAAGTAAACATGAAATACAGTTTTTAAATGAAGGTGTTTATTATTAAAAGAAAAAAAATCCAAACCTACATGGCCCTGTGTGAAAAAGTGATTGCCCCCTAAGCCTAATAACTGGTTTGGTCACCCTTAGCAGCAACAACTGCAATCAAGCATTTGCGATAACTGACAATGAGTCTTTTACAGCGCTGTGGAGGAGTTTTGGCCCACTCATCTTTGCAGAATTGTTGTAATTCAGCCTCATTGGAGGGCTTTTGAGCATGCACTGCCTTTTTACACGAGAAGTCCCAGACGTTGGCCCTCTTGTGGCCACTTGATGGTCCCCCTATGGGTTTTCTAGCCAAAAAGGCCAAATGGCCCCTCTCTGGGACTTCTGGTCATGCCACAGCATCTCAGTTGGATTCAGGTCAGGACTTTGACTAGGCTGCTCCAAAGTCTTCATTTTGTTTTTCATAAGCCATTCAGAGGTGGACTTACTGGTGTGTTTTGGATCATTGTCCTGCTGCAGAACCCAAGTGCGCTTCAGCTTGAGGTCACAAACAGATGGCCGGACATTCTCCTTCAGGGATTTTTGGTAGACAGCAGAATTCATGGTTCCATTTACCACAGCAAGTCTTCCATGTCCTGAAGCAGCAAAACAGCCCCACACCATCACACTACCACCACCATATTTTACTGTTGGTATGATGTTCCTTTTTTTAAATTACTGTGTTACTTTTACACCAAATGTAATGGGACACACACCTTCCAAAAAGTTCAACTTTTGTCTCATCAGTCCACAGAGTATTTTCCTAAATGTCTTGGGGAATCATGAAGATGTTTTCTGGCAAAACTGAGATGAGCCTTTATGTTTTTTGCTCAGCAGTGGTTTTTGTCTTAGAACTCTGCCATGTAGACCATTTTTGCCCAGTCTCTTTCTTATGGTGGAGTCATGAACACTGACCTTAAATGAGGCAAGTGAGGCCTGCAGTTCTTTGGATGTTGTTGTGGGGTCTTTTGAGACCTCTTGGATGAGTCGTTGCTGCGCTCTTGGGGTAATTTTGGTCTGCAGGCCACCCCTGGAAAGGTTCACCACTGTTCCATGTTTTCCCCATTTGTGGATAATGGCTCTCACTGTGGTTTGCTGGAGTCCCAAAGCTTTAGAAATGATTTTATAACCTTTTCCAGACTGATGGATCTCACTTACTTTGTTTCTCATTTGTTCCTGAATTTCATTTTGCAGCATGATGTCTCACTTTTGAGGAACTTTTGGTCTTCTTCACTTTGTCAGACAGGTCCTATTTAAGTGATTTCTTGATTGAGAACAGGTGTGGCAGTAATCAGGCCTGGGTGTGGCTAGAGAAATTGAACTCAGCTTTCCAAAGATGTGATAACCCACAGTTAATTTGTGTTTTACCCGGGGGGTGGGGGATCACTTTTTCACGCAGGGCCATGTAGGTTTGGATTTTTTTTTACCCTTAATAATAAACACCTTCATTTAAAAATGCATTTTGTGTTTACTTGTGTTATCTTTGTCTAATATTTAAATTTGTTAGATGATCTGAAACGTTTAAGTGTGACAAACATCCAAAAAAATGAGAAATCAGGAAGGGGCAAACACTTTTTCACACCACTGTATCTCTTTTTTTTTCAGGAGGAATGTGGCATTTGTAGTTGTTAATTAAAACTCCATCTGAGGAAAACTTCTACTTTTCATCCATTAGTTATTAGGGGTGGGTTCAAAAGATCAATATATCGATATGGATCGATACATGTTTGACTGAGCCGATATCGATCCACAAAATCCGCGGATCGATCTTTTAATATTAATATGTTTTAATATAATATTTTTACGTTTGTGAACGTCTGCTGAGTATAATCGGGTCGAAACCGGGTCAGTCAGCCAGGAACAACGGCCGAGAACCATAAACAACTGACGCGCTAACGGAGCTAGCAAGCTAACGGATATGCTAGTTCTTCTTCTGTGGTGTTAAAGCGGTTCTCATCCGGCAAGAGTTTCCTGCCGCGCGTGCTCTTTCGTGTTTACACGAGCGGCGATATTAACGTGCGTCTCTTAATTTAGCAACAAAAGTCACCGTAAAGATTGTCCTCAACAGCTTCTGAATATTTTTCATAAATAAAACTTCTGTGTTCCCTGCGGCGCGTGCACACGTCTTTTGTGTTTACATGACGCGGAGTTAATAACGTGCGTCTCTTAATTTAGCAGCAAAAGTCACCGTATAGACTGTCCTCAACAGCTTCTGAATATTTTTCATAAAGCGGGGATAAACGGACTTTTACTCCGTGCAGCACTGTGTTGGAACATCAAGTTGACGACTGATAAAGGGAAAATGTGGAGACTGAAACCCGTGAAGCAGAGACTTGGAGCTGCTGAGACTGTAAGTATAATATTTGTTTGTTTTAACGTTTATGTCGTCAATTAATAATTTATCTGGCATGATGGTGGTTTCTTTTACAAACTATGGACACAGAGAGAACTGTTGGTTAAGCGCTGTGAATAAATGCAGAATTAAGGTATATTTTATGAGATTATGGACTTCTGCCACTTAAGCGATGTGAAGAGAATAAATCACAATAAAATTAATAAAGGCTGCAGTACAACAAGCTATTGTTACTCAGTAGAACTAAATTGAAATGAACAAACCTTCTCAGGAAATGAACTGAAACCCTTTTCCAACATTGAAAGTTAATTTGTAGTTAAAATATTAAAAAAAACCTAAATTATTAAACCCTACTGTGGTGTGGCGATCTAAAAATATGAATGTTAATTTTACTGTGAAATCTATTCTTTTTATCTGCCTTCAGATGTGTGAAGACTGGAAGCTTCATTCTCAATGAGACCTTCTGAAGGTCAGAGGTCGTCAGTGGAGGAGCATCCCTGCTTCATGTGGATTTCAGCACAGAAGAAGACCTTCAAGATTCAAGGAGGTGCTGCCATCACTTTCTTCACACTAACATGCATTCAATGCAATTTAGTTGTTGTAATGACAAATTCTTTTATTTCTTTTTTTAAAGTTCTCAGCAAGAACACAATATTGGTCATTTTTTTTTTTTTTACAATTTTACTGAGCATTTAATTCTAAATAAATCACTGTTTAACAAGAAATTTTTGGCAATCCTGTGCTTTTCTTGTGGTGTTACATAGAACAGCATCACTGTAAACTATGGAAAAAGCAGCTGCTTTAAAATCTGTACTTCCTCACACAACTTTGAGTGCAAAAAAACTCTAAAAGTGCCATAACTTTTTGGAAAAGCTCCCACAAATCCAGGCTTTTTGGGCCACAACAATCACAAAAACAGCTGACAAAATCCTGGAGGGACTGAAATACAATGAGATTATGAATGCATGGTTCATGCATTGAATTTGTTTACTTACTCTGGGTGGTGAACTTGACACGACACACCCTTTGCACTAAAGAAAGCACCTGTGAGCACTTTATGAAATGATAAGTTAAATAATAAAAAGTGCATTATTGTAACTGATTTTGGGTCAGTTCTATATGTGATAATTTATGAATTAACAAAGTTAGAAGATTCTTGGTACAATTTGCAGCATTAGGTCTCGAAGATTTTTGTTTCATGGGAAGTAAAATGGCTATTAAAATGGTAATTCCCCAGATCGAATCGGGATTGAATCGGAATCGAATCGAATCGATTCAGAATCTCAAGAATCGGAATCGAATCGTTTCTGGAAATTAGGGATCGTTCCCAGCCCTATTAGTTATGATAATGAAAATGATGATATGAAAATAGTAGCAGTTGTTATGTGTACAGATTGAAGCAGTGAAGAGGAATGACAACTGGCAAGAATGTGGCGAGTTTAGCTAGGACACAATGGAGATATTAATTTTTAACGTGTTAGAGATTCCATAAGGATGCAGTGATAACGAGCTGGACTGAGTAAGAAGTTTGAGATCATCAAGTTAGGAACTGTGTAACAGTGATTTAAAATTGGAGTGAAACCAGTCAGGAACAGGTTTTAACTTGGTACAAACTGTGCTGAACTTTCAGTAACTGATTAGAAATGAGATGGATGGTGTGGCAACCCCCACAACAGACTGGGACAGACAGCTCGCTCTTCTGGTTTTTTCCACTGCATGCTGTGAAGTAATCTGCCATTCATGCATGGTTTCACTGCTGTGATGTTAATGTCCCACTCATGCATTGTGTTCATGCATCCTGTACTGCAGTCCTTCTCAAATAGTGGGGGGCGCGATGCGATGCCGGGGGGGGGGGGGGGGGGCGCGTGTGACCCCGGGGAACAGGCTTTGCTTTTGCCGTGTAAAGTGTAATTGCACATCCACGGCAGCAGGTGGTGCAGTGGCGCTCTCATTGTCAAAGTCTGTGCGGGAGTTTAAAACTTTTTAAATTGCTGTCAACAAACCCCTCGAGAGACACCATGGAGAAATATTTAACAGTAACGAAAAGAAAGGCGGAGAGAGACAGAGGTAAAGAGACAAATGAAAGTCTCCCAAAAGCTAAGACGAGGAAATATGACGAAGCTTATCTAGCGCTTGCCTTCACTGTGACTGCGGTGGGAGACGAGGAAAGACCGGTGTGTTCACTGTGTCTGAAAGTGTTGGCAGCGGACAGCATGAAGCCAAATAAATTAAGACGTCACCTACAGACATTACATCCTCAACACGTTGATAAGCCGCTTGATTTTTTTCAGCGAAAACGTGCGGAGTACGGCCAACAATCATCCCGCTTTGTGAACGCTACATCAGTAAACCAGCAAGCACTTTCAGCATCATTTAAAGTGGCGTACCAAATTGCGCAGTGCAAAAAACCCCACACAATTGCAGAGGAGTTGATACTGCCTTTTTCTACCTTTTTCTTCAGACTAAAATGTTAAATATATTGGTACTCCTGTGTTAATGTTCCAGATCAATTTACATTTAATATTATTTATTGATTGAATTATTTTTCTCAGCATCAAATGGTTCAGTTGGTCAAAAATGTTTCTAGTTTAAATAAGGATTGACATATTTTTTATTTCAGGCACTTTGATGCACTTTTTTTTTTTTTCCTGTTTTAGACTATAACAAGGTTTCTGTGTGGCAAAATAAAGTTAATATTTGTTGAAAGTTGATTTATATTGCTTTTTTCTTTTGTTAATGTTAAAAAGGATACAATTTTAGGTATACTTATACAATTTTTATAGATAATGATCTTATTTATAGTCACTGCGGCGAGTTGGGGGGCGCAAAATATTTTCTCTTTCCTAGGGGGGGCTTTGCAAAAAATAATTGAGAAGCACTGCTGTACTGTCTGTGCCTCTCATATGCAAATGCCCAGATCGACTGTTGTGAATGTCTTTGATGTATTTGACATGTTTCAGGACCCAGGAGACAGACACTGACACGGGTAGATAGTGACAATAATCCCTTTATTGAAGAGTGAGAGTGTGTAGTGCGTGAGTGAGTGCAAGTATAGAGTCCTGGTCGCTGGAACTGAGCAGTCCGGATGGAGACCTGGCAACCCTGTAACACACAAGCAGATACAATTACCGCTGTTCAGCACTTGTGAGTAATTGTAGGTGAAGGGGCTTACTTGGGTGATCCACAGGTAGCGTCCTGCTGACTCCCAGCGGCCGTGCAACGTGGAGGTGAGTGTGCTCGTGGCTGTGGTAGTGAATCCACCTGTGGTTGTGGCGATGGCAGTTCCTGTGATGATGACGGCAGTGATTACACTGACCGTGACGATGACAGTTCTGATGGTGGCGATGACAGAGATTCCACTGATCGTGGTGATGATAGTTCCTGCAGCTGAGACAATAGCAGCTCTTGCAGCTGAGGAGTAAGACGTACCCGTAGCAGAGGTGGTAGCGAGAAGCTACGTGGCTGAAGTGGCAACGCCCCGTCGGCTGGGGAAGCTGGTCCGCCGCCTGGGAGGTCCACCTGTGCACAGGGGTAAAGGCAAGGAGTTGAGTAACACACAGTTCTCTTACGTGGCGGTTCCTGACGAGGCGTTCTTGACGTAGCTTGAGAACGAAGCTCTGGTTCATGCTCCGATGAGGAGGACAGACGACTCCGTGACGGGCTGTCAGGAACGCTGGCTTTTAACAGCCGCTGATTGGCACCTGTTGGTCTGTGCGCAGCTGGGACTGATGAAGCCAATGACGGCCCAGAGGCCGCCATGACAGTACTCCCCCCTCTAGCAGTGCCTCCAGGCACCTGCCCAATTCTACCTGGATTCGCCCGATGGAAGTCGCGGATCAGCTGTTTATCCAGGATCAACGCTGGGCGAATCCAAGAACAATCCTCCGGTCCAAAGCCCTCCCAGTCCACCAAATACTGAAGACCACGACCTCGCCTGCGAACGTCCAGGATGGCAGTCAACCCCCAGGCCGGATGGCCATCGATCATCCTCGGGGGGGCGGGGGCCGCGGGAGGCGGGCACAGGGGGTCAGAGATGTACGGTTTGACCTGGGAGACATGAAAGGTGGGGCAGATGCGCATCGAAGAGGGGAGAGACAGGCGCACAGACACAGGATTAATAATACGAGTGATGGTGTAAGGACCAATGAAGCGCTTGGTAAGCTTACGCTTCTCAGCCGGTACACCAATATTCCGGGTAGACAACCAAACCTTCTGACCCACCTTGTAGTCCGGGGCGGGTCTCCTATGCCAGTTGGCCACCTGGATGTTGCGTTTTGTAGTCTTTAACAGGGCTTGGCGGGTGATGAGCCAAACTCGCCGACAGCGCTTGATGTGGGCTTGGACCGAGGGAACCGCTACCTCCCTCTCTTCCTCCGGGAACAGCGGTGGATCAAAACCAGATGATGCCCTGAAGGGGGAGACACCCGTAGCCGTAGAGACTGTGGTGTTATGGGCATACTCAATCCAAGGAAGATACTTGCTCCAGGAGGATGAGCAGGAGGAGATGACACAGCGCAATGCGGCCTCAAGCTCCTGGTTAGCCCGCTCACATTGGCCATTGCTCTGGGGATGATAACCAGAGGAGAGGCTGGCTGTGGCTCCCAGCGCCGCGCAGAAAGCCTTCCAGACCTGCGAGACAAACTGTGGTCCCCGGTCCGACACAATGTCGGTGGGGATGCCGTGGAGGCAGACCACATGTTGAACGAGGAGGTCCGCTGTTTCCTGGGCTGAAGGCAAACCCCGGAGAGGCACAAAATGGGCTGCCTTCGAGAAACGGTCCACAATGGTTAAAACTGTAGTGAAATTATCCGAGGTGGGCAAACCAGTCACGAAATCCATAGCAACGTGGGACCAGGGGCGAGAAGGGACCGGCAACGGGTGTAACAGGCCCGCCGGGGGAGATGATGTCGTCTTCCCGGTGGTGCACTGAGTGCAAGCCCGGATGTAACCTACAACATCCTTCCATAGCCCTGGCCACCAGAAGGTCCTCTGGAGAAGGTCCACAGTCCGGCCCACCCCTGGATGACAAGCCAACTTGGAGGCGTGACCCCACTCAATCACCTGGCCCCGAATGGCACGTGGAACAAACAGGCGCCCCCCCCCCCCGGGTCCGGCTCAGTCCTCTGAGCCCGGCGAACCGTCTTGCAGATACCCCAGGACAGAGCGCCCACGACGCAGGAGGGCGGCAGGATAGGAGTTTCCTGGTCCTCAGAGGATGGTGCGTCAAACTGCCGCGAGAGGGCATCCGGCTTACCATTCTTGCTTCCCAGCCGGTAAGTGATGGAAAAATTGAACCGGCCGAAGAAGAGGGACCAACGAGCCTGGCGTGCATTCAGGCGCTTCGCCGTCCTGAGGTACTCCAGGTTACGATGATCAGTCCATACCACGAACGGTTGAGCAGCCCCCTCCAGCCAGTGTCTCCATTCCTCCAAAGCGAGCTTCACTGCCAGCAGCTCCCTGTCTCCTATGCTGTAATTTCTCTCTGCTGGGGATAGACGATGAGAGAAGTAAGCACATGGGTGAATCTTACCATCCTCGGGAGAGCGTTGGGAGAGTACCGCTCCTACCCCCGAGTCAGAGGCGTCCACTTCCACCAAGCACTGCAGCTTCGGGTCCACCTGAGTTAGGACCCGGGCCGAAGCAAACTCCCTCTTCAGTTTCTCAAACGCTCCGGCTGCCTCCTCACTCCAGCAAAACGGGGTCTTAGGGGAGGTGAGCGCAGTCAGAGGGCGAGCAATATTACCAAAGTTGGGCACAAACCTCCTATAGAAATTAGCAAAACCCAAGAATCCTTGAAGCTGCTTCCTAGAGGTGGGTGCGGGCCAATCCACTACTGCCTTGACCTTGGCCGGGTCAGGGAGCACCTGGTTCCGGGCTATTATGAACCCTAGGAAGGAGGTTTGGTCAGTATGGAACTCACATTTCTCGGCCTTGATGAACAGTTGATTCTCCAGGAGGCGCTGTAGTACCTTGCAGAAATGCACCTGATGCTCTTCTAGTGTGTGAGAGAAGATCAGTATGTCGTCAAGATATACAAACACAAACGAGTTCAGGAAGTCCCGCAAAACGTCGTTTATTAAACGCTGGAAGACGGCCGGAGCGTTGGTTAACCCAAACGGCATTACAAGGTACTCAAAATGCCCGCTTGGGGTCCGGAAAGCCGTCTTCCACTCGTCACCTTCTGTTATGCGCACTAGGTGATAAGCATTCCTGAGGTCTAACTTAGTAAACCAGGATGCCCCCTGGAGGGAGTCAAAGGCAGTGTTCATCAAGGGCAGAGTGTATTTGTCTTTTACCGTTATTTCATTGAGACCCCGGAAGTCGATGCAGGGGCGTAATAAGCCGTCCTTCTTCCCGACGAAGAAGAACCCGGCTCCCACAGCCGAAGACGACGGGCGGATGATTCCAGAGGCCAGGGACTCCTTGATGTATGTGTCCATAGCCTCGCGCTCCGGGGCTGATAGGCTGTATAGGTGGCTAGCAGGAAGGGATTAATTGCGCAGTTGTAAGGGCGATGGGGGGGTAGAAACAACGCCCGAGACTTGCTAAAAACTAACCCCAGGTCATGGTAAACCTCTGGCACCTTGGACAGGTCCGGTGGTGACGAATGGGGTGGAGGCACCTTGACAAACGGGGCGCACGCCGCAGATTGGAGACAGGCACTCAGGCAGAACGTACTCCACGCTGTAATGCTCCCAGCTTGCCAGTCAATGGTGGGGTTATGCAATCGAAGCCAGGGGTACCCCAGGATGACGGGCGAAGAAGAGACGGGCAGGACTAGGAACCTAATCTCCTCCCTGTGGTTTCCTGACACAATTATAGATACTGGGGCCATCTGATGGGCGACGGTGGTCAGGGACGCCTTGGACAGGGTGATGAGTTTGACAGGGGGATCTAGAGTCTGACAGCTAAGGCCCATCCGGGTTGCCAGGTCTCTAGAAACAAAATTCTGCTCAGCTCCTGAGTCAATTAATGCTAATGTGGAGTGTTCTGTATGTGCATGGATCAGTCTGATGGGTAAACGGCAACTAGTAAGGGGTTCTTCTGAATTCTTGCCCGTGAATCCCCCTACTGCGATCCACGGGCCTTCCCTTTTAACCTACTGGGACACTTGAAAACCCCATGTGACTCTTTCCCACAGTAGAAACAAAGGCCCTGATCCCTGCGGCGCTGTCTCTCAGCTGCTGACACTTTAGACTGACCTACAACCATAGCCTCTTGATCCGGGAATTCCTCTGACGCGGGTAGAGCGAGAAGAGGAGAGTTAGTGACGCGAGGGTGGGGTTTAACCGAACGGGAAGTAGCTCGTCATTCGGCCGCCCGCTCCCTTAATCTGCTATCCAGGCTAACCGTTAGGGCAATCAAATCACGCAAGTTGTCCGGTTTATCCCGTGCTGCTAATTCATCCTTCAACTCATCATTAAGACTGCGCAGGAAAATACCACACAGTGATGGCTCCCCCCACCCAATCTCTGCGGCCAGGACCCGGAAGTCAATATCGTAGTCAGCAGCTGATCTCTTTCCCTGCTGTAGGCTCAACAGCCGTTCTGTCCACACCTCACCCCTATCTGTATGATCAATCACGGATATGAATTCTGTCACAAACTCCTGGTAAGTCAGCATGGAGTAGCTTGGTTTAGCCATGATGGAATATGCCCAATCTAAAGCTCTACCCGCCAACAAATTAATGACATAACCAATCCTGTTTGAGTCTAAGGCGAAATCTCCCAGAACACGGAGAAAAACTGATTCACATTGTAAGATGAATCCTCGGGCTTCCCCGAGTTTTCCGCTGAACCGGGCAGGCGTGGGAACAGGGGTGAGGCGAGGGGTTGATGAGGTGTTAGCTTGACCTGACGCTAAGCCCGCAGGGGCTGAGATATTTGCGGTCGGGGAGAACGTCTGGTGTCCTTCCAGACGATCCAGCTGACTGTTAATTAAAGTTAACTGATTAAGGATTACCGTCTGCTGGTGTGTTAACAAATCTACCCGAGCGCTAAGTGTGTTGAGTTTGCGTGACAGTGAACTGTCCGCTGGGTCAACGTGACGGAGTCATACTGACATGTTTCAGGACCCAGGAGACAGACACTGACATGGGTAGATAGTGACAATAATCCCTTTATTGTAGAGTGAGAGTGTGTAGTGCGTGAGTGAGTGCAAGTATAGAGTCCTGGTCGCTGGAACTGAGCAGTCCGGATGGAGACCTGGCAACCCTGTAACACACAAGCAGATACAATTACCGCTGTTCAGCACTCGTGAGTAATTGTAGGTGAAGGGGCTTACTTGGGTGATCCACAGGTAGCGTCCTGCTGACTCCCAGCGGCCGTGCAACGTGGAGGTGAGTGTGCTCGTGGCTGTGGTAGTGAATCCACCTGTGGTTGTGGCGATGGCAGTTCCTGTGATGATGACGGCAGTGATTCCACTGACCGTGACGATGACAGTTCTGATGGCGGTGTTGGCAGTGATTCCACTGATCGTGACGATGACAGTTCTGATGGTGGCAATGACAGAGATTCCACTGATCGTGGTGATGATAGTTCCTGCAGCTGAGACAATAGCAGCTCTTGCAGCTGAGGAGTAAGAC
Source organism: Pholidichthys leucotaenia (assembly GCA_020510985.1). Classification (NCBI taxonomy): domain Eukaryota; kingdom Metazoa; phylum Chordata; class Actinopteri; order Cichliformes; family Pholidichthyidae; genus Pholidichthys; species Pholidichthys leucotaenia. The sequence goes on from CM035844.1 coordinate 49,416,265, forward strand.
GTACCCGTAGCAGAGGTGGTAGCGAGGAGCTACGTGGCTGAAGTGGCAACGCCCCGTCGGCTGGGGAAGCTGGTCCGCCGCCTGGGAGGTCCACCTGTGCACAGGGGTAAAGGCAAGGAGTTGAGTAACACACAGTTCTCTTACGTGGCAGTTCCTGACGAGGCGTTCTTGACGTAGCTTGAGAACGAAGCTCTGGTTCATGCTCCGATGAGGAGGACAGACGACTCCGTGACGGGCTGTCAGGAACGCTGGCTTTTAACAGCCGCTGATTGGCACCTGTTGGTCTGTGCGCAGCTGGGACTGATGAAGCCAATGATGGCCCAGAGGCCGCCATGACAGTATTGTCTGAGCTGAGTATATAAGCTGTCTGATTTTCACTCTCATTCTCTCTTTGCTCTGATTCCTTCAACTGCTGCTGACACACATCCTGTGTCTCTTTGCTGGAGAGCCTCTCTGGGCTCGCTCGGAGCGAGCCCCGTGAAGGCGGTATGATTTAATAAACCTGCTTAAAACCTCACTTCGCTGCCTTTATTTTATCTGCCGCTTCAGATGGCTCCTTTTCCCATTTTGAACATTGTAAGAACTGTCTGCAGTTGGGATGAAAACCAGATGGACTTGTCTTGAACAGTGTAACAGCGAAGTAGTGTCGTGTTCAAGGATTGTTTGGGTGTTTTTTGCCCAAAAGTTGTTTTCACCCATTTTCAACCCATTTCATCAATTTCGCAGGATGAGCTATGATGTTCTGAGAATGAGTTTGGTGTGATGGGCCCATTAGAGTAGACAAGGGGAGCGTTAAAATGGTGTCACATGTTGGTGGATGTGGCCTTGCCAATCTCTGTGACTGTGTCTCAATTCAGGTGTTGCCAGAACACTCAAAAGGTCGGCAGGCTGCATCTAGAGGCTGATTTATGGCTGTTAAATGAGACGGTCTAGTCTTTGGAGGATGTACACTACCGTTCAAAAGTTTGGGGTCACCCAGACAATTATTTTGTGTTTTCCATGAAAAGTCACACTTATTTACCACCATGAGTTGTAAAATGAATAGAAAATATAGTCAAGACATTGACAATGTTAGAAATAATGATTTGTATTTGAAATAATAATTTTTTCCTTCAAACTTTGCTTTTGTCAAAGAATCCTCCATTTGCAGCAATTACAGCATTGCAGACCTAACATGATTGCACAAGGGTTTTCTAATCATCCATTAGCCTTCTGACGCAATGAGCAAACACATTGTACCATTAGAACACTGGAGTGATAGTTGCTGGAAATGGGCCTCTATACACCTATGTAGATATTGCACCAAAAACCAGACATTTGCAGCTAGAATAGTCATTTACCACATTAGCAATGTATAGAGTGTATTTCTGATTAGTTTAAAGTTATCTTCATTGAAAAAAAGTGCTTTTCTTTCAAAAATAAGGAAATTTCTAAGTGACCCCAAACTTTTGAACGGTAGTGTATGTTTGCGTGACTACGCACTACCCTGTTGCCTAGCAACCATGACAGCATCAGACATTTTTACAGAGATGGAACTTTATTTTCATCTTTTTTTATTGTATTTGCTTTACTTTTTACTGAAAAATCTTTACCAGACAGAGAGAGAACCACAACCAGATAAAACAAGACTTTTAACTCATGTTAAAGTCAATAAGTAAACAACAGTTAAATTAAGGCAAATTAAACCAACAAAATGGATCAGTTAATTTTTATTATTTTAAATATCTAAATCAATTAGATTGAACTCTAAAATATATTCTTAATTACATGACCAGTAGAAAATATAACCGTTTACTATTATCATTTATGACTATTATGTAGCTAAATAATTAGATGTTCTGCCTTGTGTCAGCTCTGACATTTAGTTTTTTATGTTCTAAAGCAGACCACAGTCCTGTACTGTAGGATCATGATCCTCAGTGATTTTCAGCAGTAGAACAGATTCCATCTTCAACTTCATCTCAGTTGTACCATCTCAGTAAATTAGAAAATCATGATTTGTCATTTAATTTAAAAAACTATAATCATAATCAGTATTAAATCAGGTTTAAAATGTTTCACTCTGTGTGTAATAAATATATGAACATCTCTTTCAGAATTGCTGTATGCTGCAAAAAATCATCTTTTTCAAAAAACTACTTCATTGAAATGCAGTTTTTCTTACTATTAACAATAAACATGCAATATTTTTATTTAGCTTGTTTCAGTTTGCAAAGTAAACTGCTAAAAGAATCACAATAAAACAATTGATCAGATCTTTTTATTGTGGTTATTTCAGTCAAATATCAGTTTTATAAATCTTGAGTCCAGCCAGTTCTCTCCACAGCTGGCCCTCGGTTCCTGCAGGATCACCACTGTGGACCTCAGAAATAACCTTAGGTGTTTTTTTACAGCACCACATAAGCAAATAAATAACATCAACTTCCCGATGTCTCTATGGGACTTTAAAAGTTATCTTAAAGCAAGTTATTTCAACCAAGTCATACTGTATATTACTGACATTAGTTAATAAACTGACATTAGTGAATAATCGGTTTGATTTCAGAAAAAAATAACAGTTCAACATGTCAAATTAATAAATACCTCAAAGCATACAGCACATCAGAAAAAAATGTCACTTAACATAAACTTAATAAGATGTTGCTGTTGTCTGGATTATTGGTGTTTTTACGTTCAAACTGCTGCATAGTTTTTAAAGGTTATATTTTGATTATTTCTAGTAAATAAACATATCAACATTTCAATGAGTTGTCAGAGCAAATCTTATTTATTTACGTAAGAATGACAGCTAACTTATACATGTCCACTGTAGTGGACGTCAGGACTTTGTACTTTTTTCGTTCATATTTTTTTAGTTGACAGCTCTATGATGGGATGGAAGCATCCATCCATCTTCTAGTGTTTATCTGGGGGCCAGGGTCGTGGCAGCAGCAGTCTAAACAGATGGCTCAGAATCCCGCCCAGTTCATCATCATCATCATAGCAGTCTGTCGTGGGCGACAATGACTGCTTCATTTAGGTCTGATCAGATTCCTCCACACAGCTCTGTCCTTAGCCTTCTGCTGCCAGGAACTCCTGTCTATGTCCAACTTCTTCAAGTTTCTTTTTACATTGTCTTTAAATCTGAGCCTTGGTCTACCCTGATTGCGTTTGCCCGCGCATAACTGTGAGTAGAGTAACTGCTGAGGGAGATGCTGGTGGGCCATCCTCTCAACATGTCCGAGCCATCTCAGGTTCATCTGTATTAGCATGTCCTCCACTGATGGTAGACCAGCTCGTTTCAACACTTCTGTGTTGGTTATTTTGTCTTTCCATGAGATGTTCATTATGGTTCTAAGGTGTCTCATCATGTACGCGTGGAGTTTCTTCACCTGCACTCTGTAGACAGTCCAAGTTTCAGCACCGTACAATAGAGTAGCCAGTACTGTCACTCTGTACACTTTGCATTACACATGGATAGACACATGTTGATTGTTCCACAGTCTCTCCCTCAGGTTTCCAAACCCAGCGCTCGTTCTTTCCATTCTGAGAGATAGTTCATCCTCCAGCCCAGCATTCTCTGAAACAGTACTCCCTAGGTACTTGAAAGTCTTGCACTTGACTAGTGGCTCCGTACCAATGCTGATCTCTTCTGGTAGTGATGTTGATAACTGGAACTTTGGTGGTTGATAAAGGCACTCTGTCTTCTTGATCTTGATTTAAAGGCTGAATTGGCTAGCTGCTCTTGCAAATTTCTCCACAAAAGATTGCATATCTTCCACGCTGTGTGCAACTAGAGCACTGTCGTCGGCAAGGAGCATTTCTCTTACTACCTTTATCGATGTCTTACTCTTGGCTTTAAACTGTGCCACATTGAACAAGTCTGCTTCTTTCCTTGTTTGAATGTATTCTCCTTCTGAAGTGTCTTTGAAGGCACCTCAAGCATGGCTGCCAGATATAGTGAGAAGAGTGTAGGTGCCAGCACACACCCTTGTTTCACCCCGTTGCTTACTGAAAAGTCTTTAGATACTGAACCACTCATTGCCACGTTTGCTTGCATACCTGTATGGAGTGCCTCGATCAGGCTGACAAACTTCTCTGTACAACCATATTTCTTGAGTACCTGCCAAAGTCCTTGTCGCGAAACAGTATCGAAGGCTTTACTGAAGTCTATGAAGACTACATAAAGCGGCATGTTCTGTTCGATACACTTTTCTTGAACCTGTTTCAAGCAGAAAATCATGTCCATTGTTCTTCTTCCACTTCTAAAGCCACACTGGGTTTCCGGTAGTACATTCTGCGAGATGTGTTCACTGAGTCCGTTAAGTAGTACACATGAGAGAATCTTACCAACAGTGGCTAGCAGTGATATACCTCAGTAATTTCCACAATCTTTCCTGTTGTGGGTAACCCCCACAACATACTGGGACAAGCAGAGCGCTCAACTGGAGCAATTAGCAGAACAATGAGATGTATGTACTGATATCAATAGGCAGCCTCTCTTTGTCTAGTTCAGGCGCCAGTAATCCTGCTGTTGATATGTATGACTCAAATGCAAATGTTCCTGCCTTCCTGCTCTGTACTGTGATGCAAATGTCCATGCTTACTGCTGCTCATGTATTGTCTGTAGCTGGGTATATAAGCGACTGTATATCGCTTGCTCACTCTGCTCTTACTGCTCATCTGACTACATGCATTGCCTGTTTGCTGACGAGAGCCTGAGGGCTCGCTCCAGTACGCTTACACAGTACTGGAGTGAGTTCTGTGATGGCGGATGAATAAACACCCTTTTAATCTTCAGTTCGCCGTGCCTTATTTCATTCCGCCACACTGGTGACCCCGAAAGAAAGAACACGCCTGACGACGAACGAACGCAGCACCCGGCGGTGACTCCAACAACAAGCAAACGCAGCAGCCTGACGCAAATGGACTGCCCTCCCTTCTGCTACAGGGAGACCTCGACGCAGACCCACCACAAGGCAAACTCTCCGGAGATCATCCACGACCGGGAAGGCTGCAGAAAGCGTCAGGGTGCGACCCTCGCCTGAGATCGGCACATCCACGCTGGGACCGGCCGAGGGACAAAGATCGTCTACTCCCTCTCACCGCTCCTCCGCATCTACACGAGCGCGCACGCACCTCGTCCTCTCTCCACGACGGCGACCTCCAGGGCCGACGGAGAATGCAGCGCGTGGACCTGAACGCACCATGAACCGGCACAAGCGAACAACAGCAACAGCCTGAACAGGGAGGACCATCGGCGCCGACGACGCCGATCTCCAGCAAGCTCCCTGACTCGCCTCGACAGCGGACCTGCCATGCACCGAACCCCCGCACGCACACCGGGGGGTTATGAGGACAGCGCACCACGCACGGGACAATACCGGCTCCACACAGACCGCCATCGGCCTCCGCCGCTGCACACGGAACCTTCAGGGCTGCTCACACACCTGAAGCACACACGCAGCCCGCACACAGGATTTTGTATGGGTCTCAGCCACGGCGCACAATGGGAATTCAGCCGTCAGCTGTCCCCGAGGGCTTTAGGGCTGCGCCCGCACCTAAAGCCAACCTGCCAAGTCCCTCAGCTTTTGTTTTTTCTCACAGCCGCTACACAGCCTCACAGAACTGAGCCGCGAGATGAGTCAGAGACAAATTTTTCTTCTCACAGCCGCTGTGGATCTCCGCCACGTTCAACGGGACAGCCCCTCAACATCGTGGATCCACATGCAATTTTTGCGCGGCCCAGACAACTTCGCCATCCTGGGCCGGCACTTGCTACCCCCACCCCCCTCCCTTCCCCTCCTCCGCTTGCACAGAGCTTTTCCCGCAGCTCGCTACCAAAACCGGACGATCGAGGCCTCAGCCCCCCACTGAGCCCTCTGGGGGGGAGTAGTGTGGGTAACCCCCACAACATACTGGGACAAGCAGAGCGCTCAGCTGGAGCAATTAGCAGAACAATGAGATGTATGTACTGATATCAATAGGCAGCCTCTCTTTGTCTAGTTCAGGTGCCAGTAATCCTGCTGTTGATATGTATGACTCAAATGCAAATGTTCATGCCTTCCTGCTCTGTACTGTGATGCAAATGTCCATGCTTACTGCTGCTCATGCATTGTCTGTAGCTGGGTATATAAGCGACTGTATATCGCTTGCTCACTCTGCTCTTACTGCTCATCTGACTACACGCATTGCCTGTTTGCTGACGAGAGCCTGAGGGCTCGCTCCAGTACGCTTACACAGTACTGGAGTGAGTTCTGTGATGGCGGATGAATAAACACCCTTTTAAACTTCAGTTCGCCGTGCCTTATTTCATTCCGCCACACTGTCACCTTTCTTGAACAAAGGCACAATACTTGCATCCTTCCAGTCTTGAGGTACTTACTGGGCATTCCATATCTCTTGGATGAACTTGTGCAGGCAGTTGGTCAGCTGAACACCACCAAATTTCCACACTTCTGCTGGAATTCCATCCCTTCCTGGAGCTTTACCATCCTGTGTTGTCCTGATAGCTGCCATTAGTTCATCAAAATTTGGTGGTTCATCCAGACTTGATACAACTGGTCGCTGCACTAGAGCTTCTTTAGCCTCTTCAGTGAGATCTCCAGGGTTGTTTAGTAGTTGGTCAAATTGGTCTGCAAATCTGTCCAGGATCTTGTCTTTGTCCTGCAAAACGGTTTCACTATCCATAGCCTTTAGTTGGATCAGTCCTCTTGGTTTAGGGCCATAGATTTCTCTCAAACCTTTGAAGAATGTTTTCATGTCCTTCCTGTCTGCTGCAGTTTGAAGTTTTTCCGCTTTTTCATCCCACCAGTTGGACTTCATCTCTCTGGTGTACTTCTGTAGCTCACTCTGAGCCTTTGAGTATTTCTTCTTCTTTGACCTTGTGTTACATTGTAGGTTTTCCTGCCTAGCTGTATCCCCCGCTTCTAGTAGTTTCTTCAGGTGTTCATCATGCTCATCAAACCAATCTTGATGTTTCCTCTCAGGGTAGCCTAAAACATCACTCGCAGTCTGATACACCGTATCCTTCAGTGTTGCCCATTTCTCTTCTATGTCATTGTAACCCTTGCCTTATGTTAATTAGGTAAGGGAAATAATTAAGCGTAGACCAATTGCTAGGTTCGTAAGGGTTACAATAGGGAATTAAAGTGAGTGTGGAATGAAATAGCTGGAGGCAAGAAATGAGCAATAATGGTTGTTATTTATAGGGAAAAAGTGAGCAATATATACAGACAATTTACCACTATACAAATATACAACGGCCGGTATGAAATAAAACCCCAAAGATGTCCTACTGAGCTCAGTGTTTGTTTGTCCTTTCGGGTTAGTCGTTTGATCAGTCAAGATATCTTGTATCTCCAGACTCAGGCTTCATTTCCTCTTTTAAAGCGGCGACTTGGGTTGTTACCACTTTGAATCCTGGGCACTGGAGAGAGGAAGGGTGCTCTTCAATCAAGATCTTGGTTAGATCTCAGATCAATCTCGGTTCAGTCTCGGGTCAGGCTCGCCATCTCCATTCGGAGAGAATCCAGGATCCAGAAGGTTCTTGATCGGCAACCAAAAAAACCTAGCCTGCACGACAATAATGGTATTATTTTGTACAGCTAGAGTAATTCGTCTTCCAATCCCTTCTTATATAACACCATAGCTTAGTATTTAAATTCTTCTCTCACATTACTATTATCACAATCCAGCAATATAGTAATATCTTACGTTTCACATCTTACGTCTTACATCTTACATGCATGTGTTCTTTTTCTCACAATCTCTCTGGTAGCACATGGAATACCCTTTTTTCATGTAACCAATTAAATGAATTCCTCTGTTTATCTCTACATCACTTAACCATGAAATTATGATTAATCCCTTTTAACCTTGTCTTTGTAAATCATGAAATGAAATACAATTAATCTATCACATAACCAGGGAATATACCGTCCTATTACTTCCAATATTCCCTTTTAAAATCAGTAAAACCCTGTCTGAGCTACTGGGTTTTACAACTGCATTTGCTCTAATGGAATTTATAGAAAAAATATCAACTGCCATTGAAAATAAAGAGTATTCAGTTGGGGTATTCCTGGATCTTAAAAAAGCATTTGATACAGTGGATCATAATTTATTATTAAAGAAACTACAAAATTGTGGTATTAGAGGGGTAGCACTGTCCTGGTTATGTAGTTACTTAAAGAATAGATATCAGTATGTACGTGTTGGTGACAAAAACTCACAGTTACTGAAGGTTACTTGTGGAGTCCCACAGGGTTCAGTTTTGGGGCCATTGTTATTCAATATGTATATAAATGATATATGTAAAGTTTCAGAAAAAATGGACTTAATATTGTTTGCCGATGACACTAATCTATTATGCAGTGGAAGCAATTTGGAACAACTTTTGGATACACTCGAAAAGGAATTAGGAAAGCTTAAACTGTGGTTTGATTCAAACAAATTAACGCTCAATTTAAGTAAGACAAAATTTATAGTTTTTAACAACCATCACACCATCTCAGTATCTAAACTCAGTGTAAATGGTGTAGAGATTGAAAGGGTATCCGAAACTAAATTTCTTGGAGTAATAATTGATAATAAACTGTGTTGGAAGTCACATATTAATTATATTAAAGGTAAAATATCCAAATCAATTGCAATACTACACAGAGTGAAATATTTGCTGAATCAGCCCACACTATATACCTTGTATCATTCATTAATACTCCCATACATGACATATTGTACTGATGTATGGGGAAATACATATAAAACAAACATATATCCAGTCTTTATGCTTCAGAAGAGAGCTATTAGAATAATAAACAAAGCTGCTTACAGGGAACCAACAAACCCACTTTTTCTTAAATTAAAAGCTCTCAAGTTGAAAGATCTGGTTGACTTTAAAACTGCAGTAATAATGTTTAAAATGAAGAATCTATCACTGCCCGCAAATATCCAAAAGTTGTTCCAAATAAGGGAGAAACAATATCATTTCAGAGGAACATGTATATTTCAAAAACCTTCAGTGAGAACTACCACCAAGCAACACTGCGTTTCAGTGCAAGGAGTCAGATTATGGAACGATTTTGGACCTGAATTAAAATCATGTACAACGTTTGGACAATTTAAACAAAAACTAAAGGAAGAAATCCTCCAAACATATATACAAGATGACATGTAAAATCACATAAGGATTGTCATATCCAGCCTGCGTTGTGTTGTAGCTTAGTTTTTTGTCACATTTTGTCTTAGCTTGTTCTGAATTGTAATCGCTCTTGTTTTGTTTTTCTTTTGAATTCTTGGATGGAATATGGGTGGGCAATATAAGCTGCGGCTTCAGCCATCACCCATTTTGGATAACCTATGTTGAACTGTATAATCAGAGGAGTTATTGTCTAATTTGACCTTGTTGGATTTTCTTTCCCCCTTTGTTATATTATTCAGTTTCTTTTAACCTGTACTTTTAATCTATCCGAAAATAAAGATTCATTCATTCATTCAAAAACCTATGGATTTACATAGTAGACCAACACCATGTGCTTTTAGCATCAAACTACACATTGCATTCGACAGAAATAGTGCATATGAACTAAAAGTACTTCAGCATACTGTTGGGAACTGAAATCACATTTAGGAAGACCATACAGACACAAAAATAGCCTTTTCCATTGCTTTTAAACAGAAAAAAAATCCACTCGCGATTAGCATTAGCATAACGCTAACATTAGCATGTATTGTTTGGTTTCCACTCACCAAGATGAGGTATCAGTGTGAACACAGCAAAAGTCACCGCTTCACGGCCTCTCAAGCTCATGCTCCCATCAACTTAAGATAATAAAGGTTGCAAATTAGCATTTGGAGAGGGTTTAGATCCATTTTTAGCATCTTTCTGAATGAAACTCACCAAGAAGAGGTATCAGTGTGAACCAGATCGCTCACAGCCCCTCTTGTCCGCTCTCATATCGTGAAAGAGCGAAACCCGAGTGCGCGCTTGCTCCCACTACTCGGAAGGCGGGGCTAATATCGCTCTTAACGAATGGAAAGACCCAGATCACCCAACGTGACCATGAAATGAAAATTTAAAAGTTGGATGACGAGGATCGCACTTCCTCTTCCCCAAGATAGTCGGTTTTCAAAATAAAATCACACAATTGCATTAATACAATTGACATCTGAGAAAAAAAGGGTCATTTTCTCAGCTGGGTTACACTCTCCCGCGCTAAATATCATGCACGTCCCGTTGCATGTGCAACCAAGACTGTCCATCGTCAGTATTGGTTGAGTTGTAATGTGATCATTTTCAGTATTGTCTCCATCTGGTATCATTTATGGGCGGAACTACGACGGTATCTGGTCATCTTCGAACCTCCGACTTTCGTTTCTCTTTTGGCTTTGTACTGAGTGTACTTTGTGAGTTTTGAGCTTTTGGTTCTGCAGTTAGTTTTACTAGTTGCGTTTGAATTTCTGCAACTTGTTTTGAGAGTTCTTGGAGTGAGTTTAGCGTGATATTGTCCTCATCTTCATCTGAACTGCATTGCACAGTTTGCACGTGGGAGGTCACTTTTCATTTTGAACTGCTCAAATGTTGTCTCATCCTTAAATTTTTGGCAGCAATTTGGTCTTCTTCAGTGCGTAGCAAGAGAAGCAAATCAGGAAAAGTTGGGGGACTTGTTCGTTTTTGTTTTAACTGGAGTGCAGTTAAAAAGGAATCATCCCAACAACCTCGACAAAACTGCGTGACAAGCAGCCTGTCAAAATCCTGGCTTGAAGCGCCACCACGCTTCACAGTGTGAGTCAAAGCTACGTGAAGGCGTTGTTGATATGACGAGGGTTTCTCACCTGTGTTTTGGAAGGTGTCAATAAACCTGGCGTAAAGCTCTCCGCCATCTTGAACTGTACCATAAGCAGAATCTAACAGCTGAAGGTATTCTGATGGTGAGCTGTTGGGGTTCAAGTACTTGACTACTGGGGGTAAAAGAGACTCAATGATCTTTCGGGATTGCTGCAATTTGGAGATAGCAGGATCAGTCAAGATTAATTCTACACTGGAGCGCCAAGTGTCATAATCTAGCTCATAAGTTGGTCGGAGGTCTTTGCCAGAAAAAGCTCCGAGCTTTTGTGAAAACGGCTGCACGGAAAAATCTTCCCTTTTTATAATGTGCTCAACTACCACACGTTGCACTTCTGGGGGATTTAAATCGTGCAGAAATGGTGGGCATACTTTGAGCTGGGGTGCTCGCCGTGTGATTCGACTGGTTAGTTGGCTGTGCACCTTGAATACTGGGCTCAGCTGCAGAAGGCTGAGGTTGAGGTTCATCTAAGAAAGCTTCAGGTAAGTTATCAGGTAACTTAACTTGCTCTGATTGATCATTTTCAGATTCTTTGATTTCCTCAGACATCCGTAACATCACGTATTTCAGGACATCTGCAAAATCTCTGCCCCTCATCTTCGCTAGGTTTTTAATGTTAGTGAGAAATGACTTGGTCATTTCGCTCCCTACACGGTGCGTATAAACACTGGCAAGAGATTGCATCATATAGCTGGCTCCACTATCAGATACATGAGTACATGGCAATGGGTCAAAAGCAATACCCGAGTGATACTCAAAAATAGCACTCTGGAAAAACTCAGACTTACTATCTGTTACTTTTATGACTCTTGAAATCAATCCATACCGTTTCAAAAACTCAGTCACTTCATCAAGTTGCTCATCTCCAGCGATTTCACTCATTATCACTGCATTTGGAATTTTCACAGATTCACGCTGAACAATATCCATTTTGGGTACGTGTAGGCTTGAAATAACGTAAGAGAGAGAAAAAAAAGGGCTCCTGGCTGGGCTCGCCACTTCTTATTGTAACCCTTGCCTTAAGTTAAGTAGGTAAGGGAAATAATTAAGCGTAGACCAGTTGCTAGGTTCGTAAGGGTTACAATAGGGAATTAAAGTGAGTGTGGAATGAAATAGCTGGAGGCAAGAAATGAGCAATAATGGTTGTTATTTATAGGGAAAAAGTGAGCAATATATACAGACAATTTACCACTATACAAATATACAACGGCCGGTGTGAAATAAAACCCCAAAGATGTCCTACTGAGCTCAGTGTTTGTTTGTTCTTTCGGGTTAGTCGTTTGACCAGTCAAGATATCTTGTATCTCCAGACTCAGGCTTCTTTTCCTCTTTTAAAGCGGCGACTTGGGTTGTTACCACTTTGAATCCTGGGCACTGGAGAGAGGAAGGGTGCTCTTCAATCGAGATCTTGGTTAGATCTCAGATCAATCTCGGTTCAGTCTCAGGTCAGGCTTGCCATCTCCATTCGGAGAGAATCCAGGATCCAGAAGGTTCTTGATCGGCAACCAAAAAAACCTAGCCTGCACGACAATAATGGTATTATTGTTTACAGCTAGAGTAATTTGTCTTCCAATCCCTTCTTATATAACACCATAGCTTAGTATTTAAATTCTTCTCTCATATTACTATTATCACAATCCAGCAATATAGTAATATCTTACATTTCACATCTTACGTCTTACATCTTACGTGGGTGTTCATATATTCATATATTTATTCCATCCAGCTACAATGCTCTGCACTGTGTGTCTGTGTGTGTGTGTATATATATATATTTTATAGTAATACGTACATATGTATATTAGCTGCTCTTGCTTGCTTGTTTTTTTTTTTTTTTTTCTTGCCTTCTGATTGTTGCTCTGAGTGTTGCTATCCCTGTGCTGTTGCAATCCTGGAATTTCCCCGTTGTGGGACTAATAAAGGCTTATCTTATCTTATCTTATCTTATCTTACATGCATGTATTCTTTTTCTCACAATCTCTCTGGTAGCACATGAAATACCCTTTTTTTCATGTAACCAATTAAATGAATTCCTCTGTTTATCTCTACATCACTTAACCATGAAATTATGATTAATCCCTTTTAACCTTGTCTTTGTAAATCATGAAATGAAATACAGTTAATCTATCACATAACCAGGGAATATACCGTCCTATTACTTCCAATATTCCCTTTTAAAATCAGTAAAACCCTGTCTGAGCTACTGGGTTTAGCATAACCTATGGATTTACATAGTAGACCAACATCATGTGCTTTTAGCATCAAACTGCACATTGCATTCGACAGAAATAGTGCATATGAACTATAAGTACTTCAGCATACTGTTGGTAACTGAAATCACATTTAGGAAGACCATACAGACACAAAAATAGCCTTTTCCATTGCTTTTAAACAGAAAAAAAATCCACTCGCGATTAGCATTAGCATAACGCTAACATTAGCATGTATTGTTTGGTTTCCACTCACCAAGATGAGGTATCAGTGTGAACACAGCAAAAGTCACCGCTTCACGGCCTCTCAAGCTCGTGCTCCCGTCAACTTAAGATAATAAAGGTTGCAAATTAGCGTTTGGAGAGTGTTTAGATCCATTTATAGCATCTTTCTGAATGAAACTCACCAAGAAGAGGTATCAGTGTGAACCAGATTGCTCACAGCCCCTCTTGTCCGCTCTCATATCGTGAAAGAGCGAAACCCGAGTGCGCGCTTGCTGCCTCTACTCGGAAGGCGGGGCTAATATCGCTCTTAACGAATGGAAAGACCCAGATCACCCAACGTGACCATGAAACGGAAATTTAAAAGTTGGATGACGAGGATCGCACTTCCTCTTCCCCAAGATAGTCTGTTTTCAAAATAAAATCACACAATTGCATTAATACAATTGACATCTGAGAAAAAAAAGGGTCATTTTCTCAGCTGGGTTACATCATTCTCTGAGTTGTTGCTGTCCTAGTCTTTCAAGTTTTTATCAGTTTCCTGTGTAAGTTCTTCCTGCTTCTTTTGGCCTTTCAGTGCACTAGTGTTTAGCTTCCGTGGTGGCTTCGCACCCGTCCTGCAGTGCTGTTTTCGTCTGCAAATCCTTAATCTAGATCTCAGCATAACATGATCAGTACCACACTCCGCGCCTCTCATTGCTCTGGTGTCCAATACATCCCTTATGTCTCTCTGCCTGACTATGATGTAGTCTAATAAGTGCCAGTGCTTGGATCTTGGGTGCATCCATGTCTTCTTGTGTGTGTCCTTGTGCTTAAATAGAGTGTTGGTTATCACAAGGTTGTACTCTGAACATAGTGCAAGTAGAAGTTCTCCATCAGCATTGCACTTGCCTACTCCATGACTGACTAGCATTCCTTTCCATTTCTCAGTGTCCGAACCAACTCTGGCATTAAAATCTCCAACGAGTATCAGCCTGTCATCAGTCGGTACACGCCTGATAGTCTCACGTAAATCACTGTAGAACTCTTCCTTCACCTCCTCTATGTTGGTCATTGTTGGGGCATATACACTGATAAGTGTGCCATACATCTTCCACTGTAGTGGGAGTCTCATAGTCATTATCCTGTCGTTGATTGGCACCGGTTCCTCATCAAGCATTGCTGCTATCTCCTTTCTAACTGCAAAGCCCACTCCTGCTTCTCTCCTTTCTTGAGTTGATCTCCCACTCCAAAAGAAGATGTACCCATGGTCTTCCAGGCTGTCATATCCAGGCAATCTTGTTTCAGTAAGTGCAGCTATGTCTACATTGTACCTGTTCATTTCCAGGGCCACAAGCGCGGTCTGCCTTTCTGGGCGCTGTGGTGTTGTTTTGTCCAACAGAGTGTGTACATTCCATTCTGCTACACACAAGGCTGCTGTTTTCCTCTTCTTTTGTCTTCCTGCTCCTAGCTTACTTTTCGCTGCCTGTCGGAGTGTGAACAGATCAGCGCGGACCTTATAAGCCCGGGCGACGTCCGAGCCGGTATGAGTTGCTTTCTGATTGACCATTTCATGAAACTGCTTGCAAAGTATTTGAGTACTGCTAGCTTTTGCTAGACTAGCAGCACATTCTTTCCAGATAAAGGTATTATCAGTGGCAAGGACAAGCCAAGACAAACTGACTCCAGTATCTGGTGCAGTGACTGACCAGATGATAAGTTTGTTTATCTCTGCTCTTTGTGTAGTGCATGTCACAATGCACCGACTGGCACAGTCCACCACAGACCTTGCAACAGATGTTTTTATCTGCCAGGATGTCCAGTCTCACCCCGTGTAACTGGGAGTGGTCCACCACAGACCTGTGGCAGATATTGTTTTTAGTTCTGCCAGGATGCCCTGTTTCACCCTCCACGCTCTCGGAAGGGCGGGGATGCCGGTTGAGTCGCCGACAGCCCGACCCATGAGACAGGTAGTACCAGTTTTCATGGTTATCTGGTAGCAAGCAAGCCAATGCCTGACTGTATATCGTGATATGAAACTCTGGTCATATCCCACGCCCTAGCTGCCACCATCTACACCATGTAATGAAAACGTAGCAGCTTCAAGTCTGTGCTCCACCCACATGCGTGACACACACTGCCAGAAAGTCTCGGTTCAGGCCTCAAAGTTCCACGGGTCTTGTCGCCATCTTGAGTTGAAGAGCTCAAGATGGCGCCCAGTTCACATATCACTATAATCCCCGTGATCCCTTCTGCAGGTGGTGAGCTCACTGGAGGATGGACCCATGTGGCTCCTTTGGGTACACTGGGTCCTTGATGTAGCATTTTCATGGGGATCCACTGAACCTTGGTCTGGCCCTTCACCCAGGACCAGTTTGCCTTGGGAGACCCTACCATGGGCCAGTTGCCCCAAAAATACAGTTCCTGGGATCATTAGGGCATGCAAAGCCCCCCACCACGATAAGGTGGCAATCCATGGAGGGGCAGATGGGCAAAATCTTAACAAAATCAGTGAGGGGAATCCACACATAGATCTATATCAGGGGATGAGAGTCTAGTTAACTCACTGCACATCACTACAAATACTCCACCCCATCAGGAAACAGCATCATGCCATGGGGCTGCTTGTCTGCAGAAGGTCCTGGAAGGCTTGTATATCCTGAAACACAATCTGATTCAGTTTGCAAGAGAATTATGACTTGAGAAAAGATTTAATTCCACAGAAATGCTTCAAAAACAATTAGGTGAATGCTCTGGAGTGGCCCAGACAAAGCCTAGACCTCAGTCCAGTAGAAAATATGTAGCTGGACTTCAAGTGTGCACATGTGATCGCTGTGCAATCTGACACAGTTTTATAGGTTTTGCAAAGAAGAATGATTTAAAGTTTAAGTCTGCAGATGTGCAACCCCGATTGAGATCTGTCCACAGTTTTAGAGCTGTGATTATAACCAAAGGTGCAGCTACTCCATACTGACTTAAAGGGGGTGAATAATGGGATTACTTTAACACACTTATTAATGTATGTATTTTACAGCATAGATTTTTATTTGAAATTACTTTGTAGGAATCGACTTTTGCTTTGACATTAAAGAGGGTGATGTTACTTCATTTTATTTTTATCATTCTTGTCAAAAAGTCAAATTATATTAACCATGATTATATTTTTAAAATGGAAAATCATTCAAGAGGTGTAAACATTTTTATAGACTCTGTGCAAAGTGAGCTTTTATATTTTTTCCTGATTGAGAACAACAAAGTCCCATTGTCCATTACAGTGGACATGCTGTAACTTTTTAATATAGAGTTTATTTTATTTTTTGCAATGTGTTCTTTAACACCCTAATAATTTATATCAGGACACTCAAAATTTACCCCCCCCCCCCCCCCCCCGTGGGTCTGAGCAGAGTGTATATGAACAGTGCTGTATGCATGAAGTCTGACTGATCACTTCACCAAGCTCATTTGAGTGGGATCATGCAAAGAATTGTAAAATTAAATAAAAACTGGTGAGATGTGCTAACAAGTAGCTGTTAACACTCTACAGTTGCATTCTGTCATCATAGAACATCTGCACCCATTATCAACTACTGTGCACACATCTGGGCTTTATTGTGTGCTCTGTCTTTTTTTTTTAATGATAGTTTTTACTGGCTGTGCTCACAAGTGCAATAGTGATATAAGATTTCAGCAAGCATATGGCATAATCATTGCTTCAATACACTGCCTTTATTAGATTACTTATGTGCAATCTGTTTGCGGTGATGTTAAATTAAAGGTTCAACTGCTTTTATAGAGTGGTTATAGTTATGATGTACTTTGATGGGTTCTGAGGACTCTCACCCCCTTTTCTTTAAACTGTAGGTGCTTGTGACTCTGTACAGCAACACTTGGCAACAAAGAGAATCTGCTTTTTTTAAACCCTGAATTTCATAAGGTTTTATCAGAAGTTGCACTGGAATTTATTTCTGTCCGTCAAGATGATGGGCGTGGTTGTAAATATTCGGTCATGACCTATTATAATCTGTCATAGTGAAAATGTCACAGAAACAACTGCTCATGCACCCCACTAAAGATGTGAAAACTGCTGTTGTAACTAACGGATGAAAAGTGAAAGTTTTGCTCAGAGGGACTTTTAATTATAAAACTCCAACTATAAACGCCAGATTTCCCCTCCAAAAATATATAGACATATTTCTTTTTTTTAAGTTGAAAGAATGAGTGAGTAAGTCATTACCTAAAGCTCATGACCATAGGGTAGGAATGGACCATAAGGGTAGGACCATGAGGGTAGGAATGTAGATTGACCAGTAAATCGACAACTTTGTCTTAGAGCTCAGCTCCCTCTTTACCACAACAGACCAGCACAATGTCTGCATCACTGCAGATGCTGCTTCGATCCATCTGTCAATGTTGCGCTCCATTCTCCCCTCACTTGTGAATAAGACCCCGAGATACTTAAACTCCTCCACTTGGGGCAGGAGCTCATCCCCAACCCGGGGAGGACAGTCCACCCTTTTCTGGCTGAGACCCATGGACTCGGACTTGGAGGTGCTGATTCTCATCCCAGTTGCTTCACACTCAGTAGAAAACCGTCCCAGTAAGACCTATAGGTCATTGCTTGATGAAACCAACAGGACAACATTGTCTGCAAACAGAAGAAATGAGATACTGTGGTCACCAAGCATGACACCCTCCATTCCTTGGCTGCTCCTAGAAATTCTATCTATAAAAATTATGAACAGGATCAGTGACAAAGGGCAGCCCTGGCGGAGTCCAACTCTCACTGGGAATGAGTCTGACCGAGTGCTGGCGATACGAACCAAACTGTCACAATGGTCATCAAGAGACTGGATAGCTTGTAACAACAAGCCCGATACCCCATACTGCCAAAGCACCCCACAAAAAAAAACTGCAAGGGATGCTGTCGAATGCCTTCTCCGAGTCCACAAAACGCATGTAGACTGGTTGGGCAAACTCCCACGAACCCTCGAGGATTCTTGAGAGGGTAAAGAGTTGGTCTGATGTGCCACGGCCAGGACGAAAACCACATTGCTCCTCCTGAATCTGAGGTTTGACCAATAGCCGGACTCTCCTCTCCAGTACTATGGCATAGACCTTCCCAGGGAGGCTGAGGAGTGTGATCCCCCTAAAGTTGGAACACACCCTCCGGTCCCCCTTCTTAAAGAGAGGAACCACTGCCCTAGTTTGCCATGCCAAAGGTACTGTCACTGACTTCCACACAGTGTTGCAGAGACGTGTCAGCTATGACAGCCCTACACATCCAGAGCCTTGAGTTACTCAGGGCGAATCTCATCCACCCCCAGGGCCCGGCCACCGAAGAGTTTTTTAACCACTTTGGCGACCTTAGCCCCTGTGATGGACGAGTCGTCCCCCTCATCCCTAAGCTCTGCTTCCTCTGTGGAAGGCATGTCAGTGGGATTGAGGAGATCCTCGAAGTATTCCTTCCACCGCCCGACAATATCCCCAGTCAAAGTCAGCAGCACCCCATCCACACACCATACACAGTGTGGAAAGGGAGATGGTTCCCCCTCCTGAGTCCCCAGACAGTTTACTAGAATCTCTTCAAGGCTGACCGAAAGTCTTGTTCCCTGGCCTCACCGAACTCCTCCCACATCCAAGTTTTTGCTTCAGCGACCACCCGAGTTGCACTCTGCTTGGCCTGCTGGTACACCTCAGATGCTTCGGGAGTCCCACAAGCCAACCAAGCTCGATAGGACTCCTTCTTCAGCTTGATGGCCCCCCTCACCACTGGTGTATGCCACTTGGTTTAGGGGTTGCCACCATGAGATGCACCAACAATCTTGCGGCTGCAGCTCTGGGCAGCTGCTTCAACAGTGGAGGTGGGGAATGTGGCCCATTCAGACTCCATGTCTTCAGACTCCCTCGGAATGTGGTTGAAGTTCTTCTGGAGGTGGGAGTTAAAGACCTCCTGGACAGGGGCCTCAGCCATACGTCCCCAGCACACCCTCACTATATGTTTGGGTCTATCAGGTCTGAATGGCATCCCCCCCTTCCGTCGGATCCAACTCACTACCAAGTGGTGATCAGTTAACAACTCTGCACTTCTATTTACCTGAGTGTCCAAGACAGCTTGGGCTTGAGCTTTGGGAAATGATTGAAAGAATGAGATTGCGGCTACAAGCGGCTGGAATGAGCTTTCTCCGTAGGATTGCTGGACTCACCCTTAGAGATAATGTGAGGAGCTCAGTCATCTGGGAGAGGTTCAGGGTACAACCGCTGCTCCTCCACATCGAAAGGATCCAGTTGAGGTGGTTTGGGCATCTGATCAGGATGCCTCCTGGGCACATCTCCACTGGGAGGAGACCCCAGGGCAGACCCAGGACACACTGGAGAGACTGTGTCTCCCAGCTGACCTGGGAATGCTTTGGCATCCTCTCTGAAGAGCTGGAGCAGGTAGCTGGGGAGAGGGAAGTCTGGGCTTCTCTGCTTGAACTGCTGCCTTCGTGACCCGGACCACCTGAAAAGCGGTAGAAGATGGATGGATGGATGGATGGATGGATGGATGGATGGATGAATGAGTGAGTTATAAATAAATAACCTGTGTACACTGTTAGATATGGCTGCAATTTCTACAGTTACCATATTTCTCTGTAAAACTGAAAATCTTTTTTCCAGGGAGTTGTTGTAATTTCTGTTGCATTATGGGAGTTTTTGTTGAATTCAGCTGTAACATCCAGTCATTTTCTGAACGTTATTGTACTTTTTGAAAATAGTTTCTTACTCTATTTTTTCATTTTTATTAATTTAACCTCTATTTACACGGGAGTTCCACTGAGAGGCAACCTCTCTTTTTTAAGGACGCCCTGTTCACATTCAGACAGTTGCACATTCACACCTGGAAGCTGGCCAGTGCAACCACAGACTGACCTGTGGCCACTGAGCAGCTCCATTGGAGCAGTTGGGGTTAGGAGCCTTGCTCAAGCGCACCACAGAGGGGTTAAGGAGGGTGGGGCAAACACTGCTATGTTGTCTGTCCCACCTAGATCTGATCCTGCCGGTCCAGGGATTGAACTAGCGACCCTCTGGTCACCAGTCCACATCTCTAACCATTAGGCCACCACTGCCCCTACTGTACCACTTAAGTCACCCAGAGTCTGATGCTGTTCTTCACCCTGCAAGCATTGCAAGTTTTCCTTTTCTTTGACCCCCCCCCCCCCGTTTTGTTAATGAATTTTCTGTTTTGTTTTTGTTTTAAAAATCACTTCCATGACTTAGAGGAGGAATGGGACAGGAAAGGATGTGGTGCAGTTTTGGACTATGGTGCTATTGTTCTCTGGAGTTTTAACACATTTCAGATTTTTTTCAATACATTTTTTTTTTTTTTTTTTGGTCAAATCTCAGCGGACTGTTGTCCTACTGTAACTGCTTTGGTGCACTTTTTTAAAAAAAATTAAACAGTAGTCTGTACAAAGAGATTTTAATTCAAAGTCATTTATCATTTTTCTGTTGCTGATAATGATATTTAGATTAATAAACCTTCATTTGCAAAAGGACTATCATATTGTTTTCAATTACAGTATAGTACTGTAATTCTAAATTACAGTAATTTACTGGCAACACTGTTGCCTGGCAAATTTTCAGTCATAATTTTTAGAAAAGGATTAGCCTACAACTAAGAAAAAAAGGGGATGTGATGCTGCAGGCCGAGGAGCTGCACAAAACAAAGCTAAAAACTTTAAAATGTTTTTATTTCAGCTGCCCCACAGTGATTTTTTTTCATCATTCAGCAAAGGTAAGCGTCATCCAATGGATGTATTTCAGTCTGTAAAATCCTCCTTGGTTATGAAATTGATCATTATTTTTATGTTTAAGGTTTTACTGGTCACATTGAAAGCCAAAGCTGCTGCAACAGCCTCCTGACAGCAGGTCACCGCTGAGGTTGCTGATCGGTCAGTGTGGAAAAAAAAGGGCAGCGGTTATAATATGATAATTTCTGATACAAACAGTTTTTTTTTCCCTTTAATATTTTTTTTTTCTAATGAAAAATATTTTTTCTAACGAAAATACTTGTAAATAATGAAAAAATAGTTAATACTCGTATATCATTCCCACCACAAAGATAAGAAAACGGTACAGCGGTGAAAATAAGTATTGAACACGTCAACATTTTTCTCATTAAACATATTTCTGATGGAGCCACTGACCTGAGATTTTCACCAGATATCAGTTACAACTCACGTAATCCATACATACAAAGAAATCAATGCAATTGTGTTCACAAAACAAGTTATATTTAATAAAGTGGAATGACACAGGGAATAAGTATTGAACATATGAAGAAAAAAGAGGTGCAAAAAGGCATAGAAAGCCAAGAAACCAACTGAAATCCATCAAAATTTAGGAAGCCATCCCATCTCCCATCAGTGCAAATTAATTTCAGCTGGTTAAGTCCTGACTGACAGCCTTTAAAAAGGTCTGTGAATATCAGATTGTCACACCACAAAGAACTCATGATGGGTAGAAGCAAAGAGCTCTCTCTAGACCTTTGCAACCTTATTGTTGCAAAACATAATGATGGCAATGGTTACAGGTGCATTTCTAAACTGCTGAATGTCCAGTGAGCACTGTTGGAGCCATCATTCGGAAGTGGAAAGAACATCATTTTACCATAAACTGGCCATGACCAGGAGCTCCTTGCAAGATTTCTGACAGAAGAGTCAAAAGAATTATCAGAAGAGTTATCCAAGAGCCAAAGACCACTCGTGGAGAGCTCCAGAAAGACCTGGAGTTAGCAGGTACTGCTGTTTCAAAGAAAGCGATAAGTAATGCACTCAACCAACATGGACTCTATGCCCTCTCACCTTGCAAGACTCCATTGCTGAAGAAAAAGCATGTTGAAGCTCATTTAGAGTTTGCTGCACAGCATTTAGGCAAGCCAGTAAAATACTGGGAGAATATAGTCTGGTCAGGTGAGACCAAAATTGAACTTTTTGGATGCCACAACCATAGGCGTAATTTATGGGGGGGTGGGGTTAGAGGGGTTATACCCCCCCCCCCAATAATTATCCATCCATCTTCTTCCACGTAATCCTTTTCGGGTCACGGGGGGGGGGGGGGGGCTGGAGCCTATCCCAGCATCTTTGGGTGAGAGGCAGGGTACACCCTGGACACATTGCCAGTCCATCGCAGGGGCAACACAGAGAGGCAGACAACCATTCACTCTCACAGTCATACCTAAGAACAGTTTAGATTCCCCAGTTGACGCCAGTTAACCTACTGTAACTTGCATGTTTTTGGAAGGTGGGAGGAAACCGGAGAAATCCCGGAGTAAACCCACACAGACACGGGGAGAACATGCAAACTCCACACAGATCACTGTTGGTCGGGGACTGGGATCGAACCCAGGATCCCCCGGCCAAGGGTGAGTCGCTGTGCTGCCGCAGTGCTAACCACTACGCCACCACGCCGACCCCCACTAATTATATCATTATAATTAATAAAAAATATCTACAACTCAATCAAGTATGAAGAAGTTGTCGTTTTTTTCATTTGCAAGTAACAAACGTAGCATTTCTAATAATCAGACAATGTATCCCCCTGCTGCAGACTTGGTATTGCCCAACCGGTACTTGCGCTTTTACTGAGTTGGAGTCAGTTCTAAGGGCGGCAGGTGGGGATGCCGGTATGGAATGTATTCAGCTCAGTGAGAGAACATGAAATGAGCTCCGCAAGGGCAACAAACCATTCTGAATTGGTTGAACTTGTCAAACAAAAGGACCAAAGCCTCTGTCCAAAACGAGTTAAATATCATATTTAGCTTGTGAATTGTTGTGTGAAGTTAGTTGCTTGCTAGTTTGCTAATAGGAGTTACACCACTGAATAATTGTGCTGCCTGGTAGGATTTAGCTGATCTGAGAAATGATTAGCTTTTCTCATGCAAATTTGGTCTTTACATTGTATTAATCATTCATGAAATGTAATCAGAATGGATTTGTTCGTCAACTGTTAGAGTGAAATTTATGTATATTTCGGCATTCATCAAAATGTTAGCAGCTCTGAACATTTATCAGGTACAAACAAAATCTACTCCAACCACCAGTCTTTAAATATAAATGCCTTTAAATATTGCCGCAAAATATTTAAATGCATATATCCCCACAAAATTCAAGTTAACCTTTAAGTGTTCATCATGATTTTGATAATTATAAAATTCAATTAAAAAGCAAGTTTTACCTCCTTTGATTACAGACTAAGTCACTCTGAACGCTATTCTTCAATATCCACATTAAAATAAATTGATTATTTTCCCTACAGATCATTTTCATATCTTCTGTCCTCTGTTAAAATACCACAACTGCACAACAGAGGATCTAAAAAAATGTATAAGAAATAAACACCAAATAGATGAATGAAAGAACAGATGCATTTCATATTCCTAAACCTTTTTACGTGTTAAAATGAGTTCAAAAGCACTACAGTACAGCATCACTGATTTAGTTATGTAATTATTGAGCTTATAATCACATTTCTAGTTTTCTGTTCCCATTTTATTTAGTCACGAGACAGCATTACACAAAATAGGCAGTGACCAAACACTTGAGCTATTGTATTGAGATATTATATTATCACTGTATAGTGATTTAGCTTCTAGTATGATTCATTACCTTAACACTGTATCTTTTGAGTTTGTTGGTGTTTAAGGGTCCATTTGTAATAAAGGGGGCACTAAAAAAATAAATAAATTGATAACTAAAAAGTTGCAATGCTTCTTTCAGCATTTGTCACCTCCTCCATCCTGTTGCTTTTCCTGTCAAGTAGGGGTCTCTGCAGAACGCTGCGCTGCACCTAGAGAAAGCATATTATAAACTCATTTAAAGTTCTGTCCTCACTACCAACTTTGTGGGCTCCAAATATTCAGTCCAATCTTTTTTCTCCCTTAGTAAACTTGTGTTTTATGCAGCGCTGTGACGTTTCTAATGTCACTTTTTTGTGTGTGCAAATTTTTATCATAGTTTTGCAGCTTTTCTTGTAAATCAGAGACATTTTTTTCTTGTAAATTTCCCTACTTTTTGTATAAAAATGCAGTATTTCCCCCATGTTATTTTCCCCCTAAATTCAGTTTCTCACAAAAATGTAGCATTTTTCTTAAATTTGTCATGGAAAATAAGCATTTTTCGCAACATATTTGCAAAATAATTTAAATTTCAGATTTTTTCAAATAATTTTTTGACTTTCATCAAGTTGCTACTTTTTTCTTTTGAATTTATTCTACTTTTTTTCTAAATTTGTACATTTTTTCTGGTAAATTTGGTAAAGGTAAATTTGTTATTTATCTTTTATGAGGAGAGGAGGGCAAATACCTGAATCCTAAATTTGAAAACTGAATGCCACTGTAAAAAACTAAATGTCTAGATAATGAATCCAGAGTAAGTTTTTAATACCAGGATGATTTTGTCACAAATTTCACAGATTTATTATCATTTAATGAGTGAAATATAACACACCTATGGTGTGGTGTGCTATGTTCATAATGCCTCTGCAGGCAGGATAACTGTTACTTTTGTTATAGTCTAGCTGACTAAATCACATGGTGTCTTTAGTTCATCTACTTCATCAAAAATAGCTACACAATGGTAAGCCTCAGCCACAATCAGCAGCTGCATTAACCTCAGTTCTGTGGCTAGAATGATGAACATTCATTCATTCATCTTCTTCTTCCGCTTAATCCTTTTCGGGTTGCGGGGGGACTGGAGCCTATCCCAGCATCTTTGGGCGAGAGGCAGGGTACACCCTGGACAGATCGCCAGTCCATCGCAGGGCCAACACAGAGAGACAGACAACCATTCACTCTCACAGTCATACCTAAGGACAATTTAGAATCCCCAGTTTGATGCCAATTAACCTAACTTGCATGTTTTTGGCATGTGGGAGGAAACCCATGCAGACACAGGGAGAACATGCAAACTCCACACAGATCACTGTTGGTCGGGGGCTGGGATCGAACCCAGGATCCCCCGGCCAAGGGTGAGCTGCTGTGCTGCCGCAGTGCTAACCACTCCGCCACCGCGCTGAACATGGTATCAAAATAAACTAGATGACCTAATGCACCTGCTGACAGCACTGTTAAGATGCTATTAAGAGGGAAGAAGGGGGTAAACAGTTTACATCTTTCCAAGTTTTTTTGCGTGGGAAATTCTTGCATGAATTACATCTTCCAAAATTGTCAGTGAAGTACCTCTCTTAAACCATTTGAGCATTAATTGAACTTATTTTACAGTCATGTGAAAAAGTTTTTTTTTTTGTTTGTTTTTTGTTTTGTTTTGTTTTTTTGTTACTTATTTGTACCCGTAGGTAGATTTGTTTTGCAGTCTGGTGACAAGCCACCAGCTGCCGGTCGCTGCGTGCGCAAGCGCCCCGAATCCCTAACCTGTGTGTTTTTGGCGTGTGGGAGGAAACCGGAGAAATCCCGGAGTAAACCCACGCAACACGGGGAGAACATGCAAACTCCACACAGATCACTGTTGGTCGGGGGCTGGGATCGAACCCACGATCCCCGCGCTCCCCCGGCCGAGGGTAAAACTGTGCTGCCACAGTGCTAACCACAGCGCCACCGTGCAGCCCAGTTTGGACACACCTTTAAATATTCAGTTCTTTATTAAGAAATGTTCACGTATCTATGTCTAACCTTGTTTTTGTTTTATTTGCATTTTTTAAAAATTTATTTCAGCCATTGTAAGTGGGAATGAATGTGGGGGTGTCCTAAGAAAGATGGGGGGTGTCCTAATTTATTCTCTCTATTTGTTTAGAATTACATTTTATAGAAACTTTGAAAAAAGTCTTTCATTCATTTTTAATTGTTTAGTTATATTACGTGAATCTCCCAGTATTTTTTTTTCCACAATATCTTTATTGAACCTTTTTTTTTAACAAACATGATACAAACAATCAAACACTAACACTAAAGTACTACAAAAAAAAAAAATGCACTAAAAAACACCAACAACCATCAACAAAATCAAATCTTCAACAATGCTCCTCTGTTTAGTCTAGACAATCCAATACATAAGTATACATATTATGTTCACCAGTTTGGAATTTACAAGGTCCACACACATCATTCACCTTCTTCTTCAAGAATTATGTTTAAATTTTTTACATAATCAATAAAAGGTCTCCATATATTCTCAAACACAATTTCCTTTGATTTCAGTATATATGTTATTCTTTCTAATGGAAGGTTTGTTAACATCTGTCTTAACCACTGAGTCACATCTGGTCTGAGTCTTTTTCCATAATAGTGCAATACATTTTTTGGCATTAAGCAAACTGAGGTCTATGAATGTTCTTTCACTTTTATTAAAATTATGCTTTTCTGGGTACAGACCCAACAAAAACAGTTTAGGATTCAATATGATTTGTTTTGAGATTATTTTTTCAATTGTTACCCTCACCTCTTCCCAAAACATTCTTATTAATCTACATTCCCAAACACAATGAAATAGGGTTCCTTTACTTTCCATGCATTTTGTGCATGTATCTGGTATATTTTTGTTATATCTATTTAACTCCTCCGGTGTAACATACATCCGCATTAACCATTTGAAATGTATCAATTTAAGGCATACATTTATTGATTTGGTTTGAGCTTCTGTACAAGCCAATTCCCATTGTTCCTCTGAAATTTCAGTTTGCAGATCTTCTTTCCAGTAGTTTAATCTTTTCAGTGAATTTTCACTTGAAGATAGTGTCAATGAGTTATAAAACTCTGAAATAATACCCTTTCTTTTACTATCTTTCATCAACATTTTTTCCAAGGATGAATAGATAGGTCGAGTGAGAGCTTTATTTTGATTTGATCAAATAAAGTTTCTAAGTTGAAGATATTTAAAAAAATGTGTTCTATTGAGATTAAATTTGATCCTCAGCTCTTCAAAAGACATTATGTTTTCTGGACTTCCGGTCTGGACGCCATGGCGACTGCAGCTTAACACTGAAGCTCTCAGACCCAATCCAGGATAACACCTTGAAAATCAAACTTAACGGATTTTTGGAGGAGTGAAAATCAAAAGACAAAATCATCATGTCTAAAGGAAAACAGAAGAAACTGAAATTCTCCAGGCCAGGACACGTATCGGCCGGAGAATCTGAACTGGAAGATCTCCGTTCAGAAGACGAGGAACTGGTGATAGCTAACAAAAGGGTTAGCCTGAAATCACTATTTGAGGAGCTACGACGATTTCGCCGAGATGTTACGGCCGAATTTCGGGAATTCAGAGAAGAATTGAAAAGGACAAACAGCAGAGTGGACCAGGCCGAGAACCGAATCTTGGAAACAGAGGATCGAATAAAAGTGCTCGAAGATTCTGTGCTAGACCTACGCAAAAGACAAGCAGCTATAGAGGCTAAGCTAACCGACCAAGAAGGAAAACAAAGAAGAGACAACATAAGAATTCATGGTCTGATAGAAGGAACCGAAAATGGTTTTAACTCAATGGCAGAATGCGTGGAATCCTTACTAAGAGAGAAATTGGATATTCCACAAACCACCGACTTGAAGATAGAAAAGGCACATCGTTCATTAGCCGCTAGGCCGGCGGCGGAAGCGCCCCCACGTTCGGTGTTGGTAAGATTTTCCAATTTCAAAATAAAACAAGAGGTTGTAAGACTGGCCTGGCAGAAAAAAGGATTTATGCACCAGGAGAGAAAAGTCTACGTGGAACACGATTACGCCCCGGAGGTCCTTAAAAAGCGCAGGGAATACAATGACGCGAAAAAGGTGTTAAGAGAGAAGAAATTGCGCTTTCAGACACCATTTCCTGCGAAGTTAAGGGTCTTCTACGGCGATGAAACGTGTCTCTATAATTCGGCGGAAGAAGCAACAGCTGACATGGCGAAAAGAGGGCTCCCGGTAACGGTATTTAAACCCGCAGCAGACCCGAGTGAGAAGATCAAAGCGCAAACATGGACAACACAAAGACCCTCAAAATCCACGGACCAGCAGCGGGAAACCCAGCACCAGAGCGTCGCGGATAAACTATCCGTTTTCAGGTTGGAATAGCGACCTTTTTTTTTTTTTCTTTTCTCTTGAATCAATCCGCACATCCAACCCCCCTCATACAAGGTAACAAACATTAAAGGAGATGCATATTCAGCATGTGGTAAAACATTTCATGGAACAATCATATTATTTGAAACAAATAAGTCTTTGTAATAAAAAAAAAAACAAAAAACTTGTTAAAATAGAAATGTGACAATAATCCACATGTTCTCCTCATACTAACAAATACTGTTTTTGCGTGAATGTTTGATGTGATGGGGGTGGGAGGGTGCACACAATTTCACAGGGTTTAGGCATAAAAGGAAAAAAAAAAATCATTACAAGTTTGGATTGGGTTCTGAAACTCACGTTAAAAGCATGGGACTACTTTCAGTGGTAAGAGAGGGCCCTCAACACGTAACAGAGTTTGAGGAATTTCCCTCAGAGCCTTCACTCCATCAAGGCTCTTACAGGGTCTTTAAAAAGACCTCAGCTCAGGAAGTTCTTCTGACAGCTTTTTGTTTTAAAGTTTTATACACTATGTTCTTAATGTTTTTCTTGTTTTTAATGTTCTTTCAGTTTCTGAGTAGCACAAAAGAGGGCCACCACACAGTTATACTAAACAAAACAACACAATGGAGAAACAGGGTGTAACCAAAATAATTTCATATAATGTAAAAGGAATCCTGAATCCAGTTAAAAGATCCAAGATTCTAGGCAAAATGAAAAAAGACAAAGCAGGAATAATATTTTTACAAGAAACCCACCTAACAGACGTGGAACACAATAAACTCAGTAGACAAGGGTTTAAAATGATCTCTTCATCTTCATATAAATCAGGGAGGAGGAGGGGAGTAGCGACATTGATATCAACCAAAATTACATTTGAAAAAAAATCAGAACACAAAGATAAAGAAGGGAGATACAGTTTGGTAACTGGGCGGCTAGAGGGAGAAGATATCACCCTGCTGAATGTGTATGCTCCCCCAGGGGCTAACTGGAAATTTTATAAAAATGTATTCGACCTAATGATAACTAAAGCTCAAGGTTTAGTGATATGTGGTGGGGACTTCAATCTTAGACTGAATCCATACTGGGATGCTTCTGGTAATTCCCCACATCAAAATAACACCCAAAACAGGAAGACTCGGATGCTACTAAAAGAATTGGGAATCTGTGACGTGTGGAGGGAACTCAACCCCAGTGTAAAAGACTATACATTTTACTCAACTCCACATTCATCTTACTCAAGGATTGACTATTTTTTTATGTTTAATAGAGACATTGGAAGAGTAAAAACATGTAAAATAGGACTGATGGATCTCTCCGACCACAGTCCGATCTACATGGACTTAAATATCCAAAAATACACAAATAATACATTTTCTTGGAGGTTAAATTCAAATGTCCTGAAAGGACCATTGAAAGATGAATTGGAATCAGATATTCTCAGATATTTGGAAGATAACGATAATGGAGAAGTATCCCCTTTAATACTGTGGGATGCATGTAAAGCTGTAATAAGAGGAAAGATTATTGCAAAACTGGCAACCCAAAAGAAACTAAGACAAGAAAAACTATCCACATTAGAGTCAGAACTTAGGAACCTAGAAAAAGAACACAAAGGCAACACTCATTCTACTGACTCGCTCAAGATTAAGGAAATTAAAAACTAAATAAATGAGATCTACACAATAGAAATCCAGAAGAAACTTACATTTCTGAAACAAAAATACTATGAAGCAGGCAGTAAATCGGCAAAATTGCTAGCCTATAAATTGAGGAAACATCAAACAGAAAGAGCAATCTACAAAATCAGAGACCCAGTATCAAAGGAAATAAAATTCAGAATTCAGGATATTCTTAAAAACTTCGAGAATTACTATAAGAACTTATACTCCCACAAAAAACATAAAAACGCATCCGAGGCATTCCTAAACACATTAAACCTTCCCCAACTTACGGAGTCACAAAATAAAACACTACTGTCAGAAATACATCCTAAAGAATTGGAAAAAGCAATTATGAAACTTAAAGCTAACAAATCCCCAGGAGCTGATGGCTATACAGCAGAGTGGTACAAAACCTTTAAACAGCAACTATCTCCTCTCCTCCTGAAAACATTTAATTATGTCCTCCACACAGGGGAAATCCCCCCCTCCTGGAGAGAAGGGATCATTGCAGATATACCTAAACCTGAAAAGGATAAACTAGAGTGCTCCAACTACAGACCAGTCAGTGTACTAAATCAGGACTATAAGCTTTTTACCATTATCCTTGCCAAAAGGTTAGAAAATATACTGACAGACCTAATTCATTTAGACCAAACAGGTTTTATAAGACAAAGACAGACACAAGACAACATTCGACGCACTTTACACATAATTCATCATATAAAAAAATATAACTTAAATGCAGTCATATTGGGATTAGATGCTGAAAAAGCATTCGATTCGGTTGACTGGTCTTTTCTATATAGAATCTTATCCAGTTTCAATTTTCATAACAACTTCATTAGAACTATACAGGCATTATATAAAAAACCAACAGCTAAAATAAGGATTAACGGTAATTTATCATCATCTTTTGAACTGGAAAGAGGATGTCGTCAGGGCTGCCCCCTGTCTCCACTGCTCTTTGCAATCTTCATAGAACCTCTGAGCCAATGGATAAGACAAAACCAAAAAATTCAAGGTATTACACTTGGTCAGAAGGAACATAAAATAGCACTCTTTGCTGATGACATTTTAAAATACCTAGGGCAGCCGGACACTTCTTTACCAGAACTAACCTCAGTTTTTTCAGAGTATGGAGATTTATCGGGGTACAAATTAAACATGCATAAAACCCAAGTTTTAACATTCAACTATGACCCAAATCATTATTCACTAAGCAAACTCAAAACTAACTGGGAGTCGGAATCTATGAAATATCTGGGGGTCAATATCCCGAAACAACTCAACAAAATTTTATCACTAAACTATGATCCACTGGTGACAAAAATAAAATCTGACCTAGCAAGATGGAATATGATACCATTCTTGGGTACTGCACAAAGAATTGAAGCAGTCAAAATGAATATACTTCCACGTCTTCTATACCTTTTCCAAACAATACCGGTAGAACCCCCCCAAAAAACATGGCAGGAGCTGGACAGAAGGATCTCAAGATTCATATGGCAGGGCAAGAGACCTAGAATCAGATATAGAACCCTACAGCTAAACAAAGACAAAGGTGGGCTCGCGCTGCCAAATATCAGGGACTACTTTAAAGCCGCACAAATTAAAACTTTAGTAGAGATATGTAACCCAGTCTACACTGCACAATGGAAGGAGATCGAATGCCAAATAACAAGTGACATCCCCCTACAGGCGATAATAGGGAACAATGCCTTACCTAAGCTTTTGAATAACACTAACCCGTGGATAGAGACCCCTCTAAAAATTTGGTTTAAGATAGTCAGAGAGAATCAAACTAAAGAGCCCTATCGACTTCTGCAATGGATCGCCTATGATCAGGACTTTACTCCTAATAAAACAGACACCAGATTTAAAAAGTGGAAGGAGAAAGGGCTGATAAAATATTACGATTTTTTTAAAGGGCAAATCTTAAGAAGTTTTGAAGATTTGAAAAAACAAGGCCTAATAAATCAAGACCTTTACAGGTTCTTCCAGCTTAGACACCACATAAACAATATACTTAAAAAGGAGGTTTTGGAAAGGGCCCAGTCAGGTGTTCTGAAGGTCTTCTTAATGGCATATAAAGGGATCCCAGGGATCAGATACATTTCTAAAATATACCAAGGTCTTCAAGACTTAAAAGGAGACAACACATCTTATATAAAAGAGAGATGGGAAAAAGAGGGGAATTTCACTTTACAACTGGAAATATGGGAAAAGCTAAATAAACAGCAATGGAAAAGTACCTCATCCCTGCAGTGGAGAGAATTTGGATGGAAAAACTTGGCAAGATTTTTCAGAACACCTGCACAAAACAAATTTACCCATAAGGGATTGAACTGTTGGCGCTTGTGTGGTGAAAAGACTGCAAATCATTTTCATGTGTTTTGGTCATGCCCAGTTATCCACCAATATTGGACCAAGGTACAGACAATATTGGGGAAAATATTCAAAATTACAGTTCCCTTTTCTTTTGTAACTTTGTATTTGGGTTTACTACCGGACTCACTGGAAAGACGAGGAGAAAAATACTTATTCAATGTTTTAATATTGGCAAGCAAAAAAGCTCTAACTAAAAAATGGATGTTGAAGGACTGTCCTACACCTGAAGATTGGACTAACGTGATCCAAGACATTTACTCGATGGAAAAGTTGACATTCGCACTGAGACAGGACATGGATGGGTTCATGAACTTTTGGCAACCCTGGACCGCATATGTGTCTTCCATTAGATCTAATCTTTGACAAATACCATTTCAATAATGGTTCCGCTCTTTGTTCCAATGCTACTCAGATGCTCTTTTATCTTTATTTACTTACTTTTTCTTTTTGTTTATTTTTTACTGGTTTGTTTGTTTTTTTTGTTATTTGTTTTTTGTTTTTTTTCTCTTTAATTTCACTTTTTCTTTCACTTTAAAAAAAAGGGGTGTTGTAAGAATTAATCTTCCAATGTTGTCAGATATCAGAAAATAAGGGAACATGTGATGAAAATGTAAACACTGCATTGCTGTAACGACCTGTATACCCTTTACAAAAACTTAAATAAAAAAAAAAAAAAAGACATTATGTTTTCTGCACATGGCAAATATAAATCCTGAATCTTTTGTATCCCTTTTAAATTCCATACTTTAAATACAGCGTCCGCTCTCCCTGGTTTAAAATATTGATTACCCCATATTGGACTAAATTGTGACAATAACTGTGGTTCTTTTAAATAGTTTTTAGCTTCACACCATATTTTGATCATATGCTTTACAAATGGATTTTTAACTTGTTTTTGTAATTTTTTTGCCGAATCTGAGTATATGAATATGGGAAGAGGTAAAGGTAAATTGTATGATTCCATTTCAGTCCAGTGAGGGAGATCATTTGATGAAAAATAATATGTCATAGACCTCAGTTGTGCCGACCAATAATACAACATAAAATTTGGACATTTCAGACCTCCACGATCAAATGGTAAATATAATAAAGACAGACGTAATCTAGCCCTCCTGTTGTTCCATATAAATTCCACTAACTTTTTTTTAATTCTTGAGAATAAATCTAAAGGTGGTGGTAAGGGAATGTATTGAAATAAATAAAGTATTTTAGGTAAGATATTACTTTTAAGTATATTAATTCTCCCGATCATCGACATTGGTAGTGACATCCATCTCTGAAGTAACTCATCAATATCTGTCATTAAGGCTTCATAATTGACACTGGCGATTGATTCTAGCTTAGGCACAATTTGGATTCCTAAATATTTAAACTGATTTACAACATTGAATTGATTTACCTCAGGGGTTGGGTAATTTCTCTGGGTCTCATTTAGCATTAATATTGAAGATTTAGTTTTATTTATTTTATATCCTGATATTTCCCCAAAATTCTTTATTAAATTCAACAAGGTCGGAATTGATTTTTTAAGATTCGACATAAACAAAATTATGTCATCGGCATACAGGGAGATTTTATGTTCTGTTGGTCCAACTTTAATTCCATATATTTGTGACTGTAGACGTATCGCCATCGCTAAAGGTTCAGTTGCCATAGTAAACAGTAAAGGTGAAAGTGGACAGCCTTGTCGACATCCTCTATTGATTTTTATTGATTTTGAAATATTGTTGTTAGGATTTCTGCTGTAGCATTATTATATATTATCTGAACCCATTTTATGAAATTATTTCCAAGTCCAAACCTTTGTAAGACTTCAAAAAGAAAGGGCCATTCAACTCTATCAAAGGCTTTTTCGGCATCCAGTGATAAGAGAGCTGTATCCGGTGCTTCTTTATTAGAATAAATAATATTAAATAGTCTTCTTACATTATGGAAGCCTTGTCTTCCCTTTATAAAGCCATTCTGATCTCGATTAATAATATTTGGTAAAATTTCTTGTATTCGTCTTGCTAAAATTTTACAGATTATCTTAAGGTCGGCATTTAATAGGCTTATTGGTCTCATATTTTCACATTTATTAGAGGGCTTACCTGGTTTTGGCAACAGTATAATTAAGGCATTATTCATATATGATGGTAAATTACTATTTTGAAATGCTTCTAAAACCATTTCCAAAAAAGGTTTTGTTAATTTATTCTTAAATTTTTTATAAAGGTCAACTGGAAGACCATCTGGTCCTGCACTTTTTCCTGATTTCATATTATCAATGGCTAGTCCAACTTCTTCTTGACTAATTTTAGACTCCAGTATCTCCCTATTTTCATTTGGAATACACGGTATAAATAGTTCGTTCAAAAACCCATGTAGTTTTGTTAAGTCAGATTCATTTTTGGTATCATATAATTTTTCATAGTAATCTCTAAAGGCTCTATTAATTTCTAAAGGATCTATAACTACCTGTCCGTTACTTATAATACTGGTAATTGGTGTTTTAGATTCTAATTGTTTAATCTGCCATGCCAATAACTTTCCTGATTTTTCACCTTGTTCATAAAAAGATTGTTTCAATCTTAGAAGACTCGAGGCAGCTCTATTCGCTGATTTTTTGTCATATTCAGCTCTCAAAATCAGTAATTCGTTCTCCAACCTTGGATCTCTTCCTGCATATACTCTTTCTTGAAGAATTTTTATTTTATGTTCCAATTGGACTCTCTCCTCTCGAGTCTTCTTAGATTTTGAACCTGTATAACTAATAATATGTCCCCTAATAAAAGCTTTGAAAGCCTCCCACTTTACACATGCTGATGTTTGTGTAGTATTGATGTCAAAGAACTCATCTATCTGTTTTTCTATGTATTTAACAAATTCCTCATCCTGAAGCCATTTATGCTGAAATTGCCATCTACCTGGTTCCTTTGTCAATTTCTTATCTACATATATTAGACAGCAGGGTGCATGATCAGAGATCACGATGTTATCATAAAAACAGTTTTGAATCTTGGACCTTAATTCTGTGGAGCTCAAAAAATAATCAATACGTGAGAATGTCTTGTAGGTATTGGAATAACAAGAGTATGCTTTAACTTGTGGTTTCATTTCTCTCCATGTATCTATCAATTTCAATTCTTTCATAAAATGATTAATGGTCATCCTACATCCATTGTGCGTACAGTCCAGTCCTGTTGATCTATCTATACCGGGATTCAATGTACAATTAAAATCCCCTGCTATTATATGTTGCCCTGTAAGTGATGATAAAATAAGAAATAAATTAGCAAAGAACTTTTGATCATCTATATTGGGACCATATAAGTTCACCAAGTTTATATTTTCTAATAGCAAAGATCCTTGAATGATTACATATCTTCCAAATTTGTCTCCAATTACATTTTTCACTTGAAATGGGACTGATTTATGTATGAGAGTCATAACTCCCCTGGCTCGGGATGAAAATGATGAGGTGAAAACATTTCCTTGCCATCTACTCCTAATTCTTTTTACATCCTCCTCTATTAGATGAGTTTCTTGTAAAAACACAATTTTTGAACCCATGTCTTTTATTTTATTCATAACTTGTTTAAGTTTTTTTAAATTTTGTAGACCTCTGTGTAACGGATGCCAACTAGCACTGTTCGGCGTAGAACGTTAGTAAACCTCCCTCCCGAAAAGCCTCATACAGTATCGGTAGCGCTGAGCTATCGGTCGGACCTTTAGCTCAGCGCGATCGTGCTGTGTCTCCCATGCTCGAACTGTGTAGTTGACTGGTAGGTCGCGGGTTCATGTCCCGAGTGGGGCGAACTGCGCAGGATGACCTTAGTTACACTGGTGCCGTGAACCCGGGATGGGAGTGAGGTTTAAGGGGGAGAGTGTAACGGATGCCAACTAGCACTGTTCGGCGTAGAACGTTAGTAAACCTCCCTCCCGAAAAGCCTCATACAGTATCGGTAGCGCTGAGCTATCGGTCGGACCTTTAGCTCAGCGCGATCGTGCTGTGTCTCCCATGCTCGAACTGTGTAGTTGACTGGTAGGTCGCGGGTTCGTGTCCCGAGTGGGGCGAACTGCGCAGGATGACCTCAGTTACATCTGCAATTCCATGAAGTTAAATTAAGATTAACGCTTTGATTTATGATCAATAGGGAGTTTGGGATTACCTTGCAGTGTAAACATGCTCAAACAGAAAAGCAAAAAAATGAGTGGTTGAACATTCACCCTACAAACTACACACAAACAAATTCCCCCTTCCCACATTTGTGGCAATCCCCCCAAAAACAAAAGAAAAATTCCGTCTCCCGATATAGCCATCGACCGTTCCACACCCACGAGGATCAGCCAAAGCCACTCCTTCTTCATCCTCCCAATCACCCTAACTCTACTGCTTTTAATAACGTAACATTAACTCTCTTCTGTAATTTTCCAATTTAACTCCAAAATTTTATAGCAATTTTGTACTTTTTTTTTTTTTTTTAATTATGTAATACAATCTATATTTTGTAATCTTGTTATATGCTTCTAATCAGTTAAATGCTCAAATATTCTACCCTATATTCTGTTCATGCTTAGCTCCCACCAGTCTCTTCCTGGATCTTCTTGATGAGCTCCTGCGCCTCCTCGGGGGTCTTGAAGATGTGTGTTCTGCCCTCATATGTGACCAGAAGTCTTGCAGGGTGAATCACTCCATGACGAATCTCAAGGTTGCGCAGTTCTTTACGGATGGGGTCAAACTGCTTCCTTAATTGTTGGATTCCTGAGGCCAAATCTGGGTAGAACCGCACCTGCTGATCTTGGTATTTAATTTCTCCTTTGGCCCGCACCGCGTTGGAGATCGTCATCCTGTCTCTGTAGCTAAGGAACTTCATAATTAGCGTCCTCGGTGCTGCCTTGTTACCTCTCGGTGGGCCAATTCGGTGGGAGCTTTCCAAGACGACTGATGATTTTAGCTCCGCGTTATTCAGCGCCTCCGGGATCCACCCCTCCAAAAAGGAGCATGAATCACGACCTTCGGCTCCCTCCGGTAAACCCACCAGCCTCAGGTTGTTCCGTCTGGACCGGGACTCCAAGTCCAGAACGTTATTTTCCAGATCTTTATTTTTTTTTTCCAAAGTGCGCACCTTTATTTGAAGTCCGCTGATTTCATCCTCCGCACTGGAAACACGAAGCTCCGCCTGCTTCACTCGCTCCACGCAGTCACCCAACTCCTTTCTCATTGCATCCAACGCTGCCATAATCCCATCAAGTTTAGCGGAAAAGTCTGCTCTCATTGAGCTAATGGCAGCCAGCACTGCACCTGTGCCGCCATCATCAGCAGTTACCGCACCACCGCTAGTTCCATCCGCCATATCCGCAGCTTTTTCTACTGCGCCACAAACTTTAAAGTCCGTTAATTTGGACTGCTTCGGCGGTTCAATTTTTCCCCCGCTTGATTTCCCAGCCTTAGTCTTCCCCGGCATATCCTCACCCAAACGCTGGGAAAAGTTCTGTTCCAAATGAGAGAGTTATTTGCCGAATCTTTATTTCCAGGAGCAGAGCAGAGTGATACGTGTCCTTCTAGGCGGCCGCCATAACCGGAAGTCCAATCTCCCAGTATTTTTAACATTGATATTAAATAGCCATATGTCCAAATATGTAAAAAAAAAAACAAAAAAAACACAGGTGTGTCCTATTTTTTTCACATGACTGTATGTCAGGAGCAAGAATGTGAAAGCGACAGCAGCAGGGATCACAAGGAGGGAGACAGGAAGGAGAGAGGTGGCCCAGGTGACCAGAGGGAGAGTGAAGCAGCACAGAAGGCACAAGTGACCAGGTGACAATAAAAAATGAACTTTGCGCCTTAGAGAACAGACTGCTGACTAGATCGTCATAGTAGTGTTCTGTTGGACAAACTAATGAATTTTAGACTTGTCCTGATAAGTGATTGACATTTTCTTTTTGTTCATGTGATTTCCTCACAGAGAGACGCAGGGTAAGGGCAGCAGTCAGGCAGATTCAGTCTGTTATTACCACTGTGTAGTGATTTAGCTAAGAGTCAGGCTAAGATTAATCCTAGTGACTCGTCTGTTAGTGCAGGGGTCAATGCTATGAGAAATCAGTGCTTTTCAGATTACTAAAATGTAGCTGTGTTTAGTGATGTGGGACGATGGGAGTTGTTGTCCACTAGTCGAAAAAACAAAAACTAAATATTACGCTGTTATTATATGACAGCCGACAACTTTAATTATATGGAAAGTTATCTTTTAAATTGACAAACATCATATGGGTAACTTGTTGGAAAATTTGATTAGGATCTAAAGATAATGTTGCTCTTGCCATTCATTTCAATAGAGATTTTTTTTTTTTCAATTTAAGGTACAATATGCAGAACTGGAAGGGGTGTAAATTAGGCACCCTATACGGGCAGAGATGTCACCCCCCCCCCCAAATGTTTGAAACAAAATTACGCCCTTGACCCCAACACACAGCATGTTTGAAGGAGAAATGGCACTGCACATCCCATCATGGTGCGGGCCTGTTTTTCAGCACATGGTACAGGCAGACTTCATATAATTGGAGATGAATGGACAAATGTACAGAGACATCCTTGATAAGAACCTGTTGCCATCTGCCAAGATGCTGAAAATGAAACAAGGGTGGATATTTTAGCAAGACAATGATCCCAAACACACAGGCAAGGAAGCTCTTAACTGGTTCTAGAGAAGGAAAATAACGCTGCTAGAATGACCCAGTCGGTCACCTGACCTGAATCCAATTGAAAATCTATGGAACAAAGTGAAGATCAGAGTTCATAGAAGACACCCACGGAACTTTCAAAATTTGAAGTTCAGTTCTATTATAGGGCTAAGTCGTCCAATCCCGTGTAGCCAGCATTATCCTGGAGTTCATGTGCATGGAGAAAATACTGCTGGAATGTAGAGAGGGGTGTAAAGCATCATAGGGGATCTATGGAACAAACTGAAGATCAGAGGTCGTAGAAGACACCCATGGAACCTTCAAGATTTGAAGACAGTTTGTGTGGAAGAATTGGCTAAAATCACTCCTGAGCAATGCCTGTACCTAGTTTCTCCATACAGGAGACATCTGGAAGCTGTTATTACCAGCAAAGGCTTTTCTACTAAATATTAAATGAATTTCACCAAGCGTGTTCAATACTTATTCCCTGTGTTATTCAACTTTATTAAATGTAATTTGTTTTGTGAACACAGATGCCTTGATTTCTTTGTATGTATGGATTACTTGGGCTGTTACTGATATCTGGTGAAAATCTCAGGTCAGTGGCTCCATCAGAAATATGTTTAATGAGGAAAATGCTGATGTGTTCAATACTTATTTTTCCCGCTATCTAGGCCTAACCATTTAAACCACTATTTTAACTGTCTGTTATTTTCCCCCATCTCCCTTCATCCCCACCAGCACCCTACACTGGTTTCGCCAGAAATTGTGAGAAGATATTGATTTAACTTGTTGTCCTTTCCCTGTTGCTTCTTAGGTGATGTGATTTTTCTTAGGTGAGTTTGTTAAAATGCACAAGCTTAATAAACCCACATGACAGTATTGTTTGACGAGTTAGCTGATTTATTAGAAAGCATTAAATTTCAATTGAAATAGGTCTTACACTGCCAGTTCTGTTTAATAGTAAAGAAATCATATCATTATTATGATGGATGTTTTCATTCACATTTTGATTTTTAATATTTAACTTTGAGAACAAGACCACAGATTAAACACTTGTTTCTGATTACACAGATGAACAACACAATATTGCAAGATAAAATTCCAATAAAAATGTCAAATGTGTAAAAATGAACACAACCTGATCTCAAACGACTTTTATGTTGTCGTTCGGCCTGAATTCAAATCTTCCTCTGAGTGTGCATGGATGGGGTGGGAAATACAGTTAAATACCATCAGTGCAATCCCTTAAAAGGACGGACAGCCCTAAAAATTTTCCTTCATTGCTAAAAATAACCGGTCAATGATGGACAATTCTCGGTTAATGCAACCTCAAGGTTTTATTCATCCTTATACCCCTAAACCTTTAGTGCAATATTTATGTGCTCTGCCTTTACTTTCATGCATGAGTGACGCTTGCCTACATGCAGGTACAGTGGTGTGAAAAAGTGTTTGCCACCTTCCTGATTTCTCATTTTTTTCAAAGTCACACTTAAATATTTCAGATCACCAAACAAATTTAAATATTAGACAAAGATAACACAAGTAAACATAAAATGCAGTTTTTAAATGAAGGTGTTTATTATTAAGGGTAAATAAAAAATACAAACCTACATGGCCCTGTGAGAAAGAGTGATTGCCCCCCCTCCCCCCGGTAAAAACATAAATTAATTTTGAATCCTTTATTAGTCCCACAA
Organism: Pholidichthys leucotaenia; assembly: GCA_020510985.1. Lineage (NCBI taxonomy): Eukaryota > Metazoa > Chordata > Actinopteri > Cichliformes > Pholidichthyidae > Pholidichthys > Pholidichthys leucotaenia. The sequence continues at coordinate 49,456,942 of CM035844.1, forward strand.
TGGGAAATTACAGGGCATCCACATGAGTGGATGAGGCAGCCACTGGTGTGGCGCCCAGCCCTTTTCAGCATTCACGCACACATTCACACCTGGGGCCACTTTAGAGTCTCCAATTAACCCTTTGAGTGTGAGAATTTGCGTGCCCCGAGTGGCAGAGTGCGGCACTGCGCCTGCCTTCTCACTCTGACTTTGTCAAAAGTAAGTGAGAAATTTTTGTTGTTTTTTTAAATGTACTGATTTCTTGTTCATATACTTTGAAGATAAGATGATGAGGTACCTCTGTACAAAAAATGGTGTCAAAAGACTGAACCATTTTTTGTGTAAATACGTCCAAAGTCCAGTTTTGACTAAGTTATAGAATTTAAAGAGGTGCCGCGATATTATGCAAATTAGATGTATAAATTTATTCCTATCTGAAACTTTGGATCATATTTTACATCTTTTTAATTGACAGTAAGCCATTATCTCTTACCACTTTAAAGTTATAGCCTTGGACATCTGAACTATTTTATTGACAAAAAATATTTACCACTCTTGACCACTAGGGGGTATGGCGCTGTTCTGCACCATACACACTCAAAGGGTTAACCTAACTTGCAAGTTTTTGGCATGTGGGAGGAAACCAAAGAAATCCCGGAGTAAACCCACGCAGACACAGGGAGAACATGCAAACTCCACACAGATCACTGTTGGTCAGGGGCTGGGATTGAACCCAGGATCCCCCAGCCAAGGGTAAGTTGCTGTGCTGCCACGGTGCTAACCACTCCGCCACCGCACTGCCCAACTGTGGTTTATCACATCTTTGGAAAGCTGAGTTCAATTTCTCCAGCCACCCCCAGGCCTGATTACTGCCACACCTGTTCTCAATCAAGAAATCACTTAAATAGGATCTGGCTGACAAAGTGAAGTAGTAGACCAAAAGATCCTCAAAAGCTAGACATCATGCTGCAATCCAAAGAAATTCAGGAACAAATGACAAAGTCCTGACCTGAATCTGATTGAGATGCTGTGGCATGACCTTAAAAAGGTGGTTCATCAACCAGATAAATCAATAATGGAAATGATGAACTTGATAGAAAATTTTGGAAAATTATCAGGATACAAGATAAACATAACAAAAACACAAATACTGACATTCCACTATAACCCTCTAAACCAGATAACTGATAAGATCAAACTAAACTGGAACCAAAAAGAAATAAAATACCTTGGAGTGAACATACCTAAAGACCTAAGCAAAATATATAAAGCAAACTATGATAGGTTGGAACAAGAAATAAAAAAAGATATTGATAGATGGTCAATCTTAAATATGGATCTGAATTCAAAAATTGAGACAGTCAAAATCAGCATACAACCTAGATTACTTTACCTCTTCCAGGCTATACCAACAGAGATTCCAGATGCCCAATTCTCAAAGTGGGACAGGATGATATCGAGATTTGTTTGGGGAGGTAAAAAACCAAGAGTGAAATATAAAACCCTCCAATTACCAAAAGAGAAAGGCGGCATGGGCCTACCGAGTCTAAAGGAATATTACTACTCAGCACAAATAAGATATATCATATGTTGGTGCGACGAGGGATATGAGGCAAAATGGAAAGAAATGGAAAAGGAAATTGAGGGACTCCCAGTACAAAGCATAATAGGGGATAAAGATGCATATAAGCAAATCAAACAAATAGACCCAATCACTAAATTTACTTTAGAACTGTGGTATAAAATAGTACAAAAATATAATATAAGGGAAGACATAAAACTATTGAAATGGGTAGCATTTGACAGTCAGTTTGAACCGGCAAAACAAGATAGGGGATACAAAAATCTGGTGAACAAGGGAATCACAGCATGGGGCAATATCGGAAAAAAAGATCTCGGGAGCTTTGTAAATATCAGGAGAAAATTTAAATTAGAAAGATCGGAATTTTTCAGATATCTGCAGATGAGAGATTACTATATGAAGAAGATTAGGCATAACCTCCAAACAGATGTGAACGAGATTATACAACTTATTTTAAGCTCATATGCAGGAAATAAAATAAGAATTATTTCAAAACTATATCAGAAACTTATGACAAACAATCATACAAGTAACTATATAAAGGAGAAATGGGAGAAAGAGCTCAATTTAAACATAACAGAAGAAAGCTGGCAGGAAATATGGAAAACACAACACACATCAACAAATTCAAGGGCATGGAGGGAATTTGGATGGAAAAACCTGATTCGCTTTTTCATTACACCACAGATTCAAGGAAAATATACAAATACCCAATCTTTATGCTGGAGGGGATGTGGGGCTCAAAATGCAGACCACTCACATATGTTTTGGAAATGCTACAAAATATCATCATTTTGGAAATCTATGCATGTGACAATACAGAGGATATTAGGATATAATATACCAATGAACTGTAACCTGATGTACTTATGTGATCTTAAAAAAGACAATGTTATACAGGCTGAGGACAGATATCTAGTTAAAATCTTGTTGATTGCATGTAAAAAAACTATCACAAAAAAATGGCGATCAGAAGTTCTTCCTGACCAAGAACAATGGACTGACATTGTTGAGGACATACGTATGATGGAAAAACTAACATATCGACGAAGAATGCAAGAAGGAATATGGGAGAAAAAATGGCGGAAATGGACACACTACAAAGTGCAACAACGAGGCAGAAATTGAAAGAATAACCAAAGACACTGAAAAAACCAGAAGAATTAAGAGATGGAAACTAAAAACTTGATGCTCCAACATTTGCCCCCCCCCCCCCCTTTTATTTTTTTTTTTTATTTATTTTTTTTTTCCCTACCCTAACCCCTTTGTTTTTTAAATGTAGAATGTGATCTGAATGCATTATATATGATGAAAAATGAATAAAAATCTAAGTTACAAAAAAAAAAAAAAAAAAAGGTGGTTCATGCTCGAAAACCCTCCAATGTGGCAGAATTACAACAATTCTGCAAAGATGAGTGTGCCAAAATTCCTCCACAGGGCTGTAAAAGACTCACTGCCACTTATCGCAAATGCTTGATTGCAGTTGTTGGTGCTAAGGGTGGCCCAACCAGTTATTAGGTTTAGGGGCAATCATTTTTTCACACAGGGCCATGTAGGTTTGGATTTTTTTTCTCCCCTTAATAAGAAACATCTTCAATTAAAAACTGCATTTTGTGTTTACTTGTGCTATCTTTGTCTAATATTTAAATTTGTTTGATGATCTGAAACATTTAAGTGTGACAAACATACAAAAAAAACGAGAAATCAGGAAGGTTGCAAACACTTTTATCACACCACTGTATTTGCTGCCATGATGCATTTCTGTTGCAAGCAGTTGCTGTTTGCAGCCACGTACACTTTTTTGCATACTTGTGAATGAAACCATGTGACTAGAATAAGAATCTGTCCAGATTTGATGACCTTAAGAAATTGATTTTTTTTGGGCAGGGTTTTTATGGTTTTTCAACTGCTGCCACATTTTGGCCCTGTGTGCATTGGTGCGTGTTGCTTGGAATAGCCAAGCCATGTGATTCTTCCAGATTCTATTTCAGACCCAAGACAGTCAAACGATCGACAGGATTCACAGCAGCTTAAAGAATGATTAGCAGACTCACAGTTTAGTACCTCTGTCATTTCTCTTTCAAACTTTTTGTACAGATCCTCAGTTGAAGTGTATCCTTTGGTGGTTTCAAGTAAGTAATAAGTGTTTTCTTTTTCTGCCCATGCAGGAACCAACCGATATCATGACAAGCAGCAGCTTATTGTTTTCAGTTTAAGTGTAACTGAATAGTCAGTTTTGACATTATTCATCGTTTATAAAGTAAGCATCACTTGTAGTAAAATCCTGGGCAGAGAAGGGCTTAGTAGTCACATATTTGTGTTTGTTTCTACAATCAGTTGGTATTTATTGCAGGATACTGTATCTGAGGAGTGTTTATTTTCTGAGCTTTTATTAATCAAGTCGTTGGATTTTACAGCAATGGAGCATCTCAGCTGCAGTTATAATCAGCAACAAGTTATTTCTGGCTTGTTATATTTGAGTAAGCTTATGTTGCTGCCGCTAGTTTAGTATTACTTGTACACTTTTCATTAAGTTGATTGTGGCTTTAGTGTTACGACCCGAGCACTGGGTTCTGTCTGCGCTCGGGCCACGCACAGTTTGCTGCCGGCCTTGACAGCTGTGGGTTGTATTCTGCCCTCACCGGGCTCTTATTGTGAAGGCACTCGGTGGGGCTTCCGCCTGTCAAGGTTGGTCAGCTGTCTGTCTTCACTGCTCGTTAGTGTTCGCCTTTATAAGGCGGGCAGTGACGGCAGTTAGATTGTGGGAGTATAAGTCTACCAAAGTCAACTTAAGTCGACTTTAAGTCTACCAAAGTCTACCTAAGTCAACCTACCCTCCTGATACCCTGTCAGATCTTCATATCAGGTTCGTCCTTGTTCTTGTCTTGTCATAGTTTAGCTCGTAGTGGCTGGGGTTAGCCCTACGAGCCTTTATATCTCTTAGTGTGTGTTTTTGCCCTTAGCGGCTCATAGCCTTGTGTCCTGTCTTGTCTTGCAAATAAAACATCATTACAAAAGTCACCGGTGACTTGTGGCGTTTTATGGTGATCCGCGAGGATCGCCGAACATGACAGCATGCTCCCGCCATAGCGTCCAAATGGAGACGCCAGACGTCTAAACAGTGACGCCAGACGTCTAAACAGAGACGCCATTGAGACGCCTTTTTCACCGTGAGTTTTTGCAGTTATTGGACTGTTGTTCTTCCTGTCTGGGTGTCAAGTGTCAATTCCTGGGAGAATGCCGTCATCCAGGGGCCGCGGTCGGCGCCTGGGAAAGGAGCTAGCAAGCACCCTGGAGTATGTTGATGGGTCGCTCCTGGCCGCTACCTTTGACGACAACCCTTACGACATGCTCTGGCACCTGGACTACGCTGAGGTTCTGCTGGACGACCTTCCTCTCCACTACGACGTCCACCCGGAGGTTAGGATGAGGAGGGCTGAACTCGCCGCGCAGCGCAAGACACTCCGTGGGCTGGTGGGAAATCCCGGCAGGAAGCCGAAGAGGAGGCATCCCCGCTCCTCACGTCTGGATCCCATTCCTGCCTCCACTCCGGTCCAGGAGTTCGCTCTGCCCAGGGGTGATCCCCACCAGAGAGCTTCGTCATTCGGGAATCCCCTGGAGAAGCTCCAGCTCGCAGCTGCTTCCATCCGGGACCACGTGGCGGCTGCTCGTTCAGCGACATATCCCTCTCTGGCTATGGATCATGTGACGGCGGCAGTCAGACTGGTGGAGAGGAATCCCAGATTAAGTGACTTCCCGGAGTTTGTCGACCTCCTCGCCTCGGTCTCGGCACAGGAGCGGCGATTCCCGAACCTTACCTTCGCCTCGCCCTCTGCCAGAAACCGCCGTCACCACCACAATCGACCTCAGCAGAATCCCCAGCTGGACCCGCTGCTGGCGAAGCCCGTCAGCGAACCTTCGAGAGCGGCTCCACCTCGTCTTTCCAGGGGGCCCTCTGTCGCCATCCAGCGGGGAGAAGGAGGAACAGCGTCCCCTACAGCAGGAACCATCTCTCCTCCGGGAGAAAGGCAAGTGCAAGTTAATTTATTACATCATGATTGTAACCTGCCTTGTCTGACTCCTGGGGCGGAGTTCGGGGTTCGCAGCCCCCCGAGCTCCCTCCACCTGCTGTAGAGACAATGACTAAACCTGCTGCCTCTGTGTCCCCCCTGTTGAGCGGTCCGCGACGCCAGGCCAACGTCGTTGGATGAAGAGGGGGCCTGCAGTGCTGGAAAGCCTGGATCCAGCCCTGCAGCCACGTCGTGGACGGAGGAGAAGAGCGGACTGCGGCCCGGAGCCTGAGCCGACGATGAAGCGTCCCCGGGTCTCCTCGCCTGAGCGGTCTGAGCCAGTGGGTCGAGTGTCCTCTGCCCCCACGCCATACAGGTCATCGGCGTGGACAGCAGCACAGGAGGAACCTCAGGCTGCAGACAACATCTTGCCAGCTGCGGAGCCCAACGCAGCTGAGTTGGAGCCTGCTGATGAGAGTCGCCGCCCTGAACCTGGATCGTCGAAGTCCTGGGTGGCAACAGAACCCGAGTGCAGGCAAGTGCTCCCTAGTGTGTCTCTGTCCTCTGTTTCGGAGCATTTGTGCCTGCCTCTCGGGGAGGCGAGTGAGGAGCAGCCGCCCGCTGCGCCCGAGCTCGTCTCGCTGGGTTCTGTTGCTACCGGTGATACTGAGCCCAGTTTTCTTGTCGTTTGTGAGCCTCGTTGCAGTGTCGCCGGCATGGAGCCAGTCGGAGTCACTGAGTTGGAGGTCCCAGGTTCGGGGGTGGAGATCGTCAGCGGAGCTGCACCGACCCAGTCAGGGTCCATTGTGGCGGCTGCTGTGGCCCAATCAGGGTCCATCGCAGGAGCTGCTTTGATCCAATCGGGGTCCATCGCGGGTGCAGCATGGGCTCAGTCCGAGCTCGTCACCGAAGTGGCTCTGACCCAATCAGGGTCCATCGTGGGTTCAGCGTCGGCTCGTTCTGAGCAGGTCACCGAAGTGGTTCTGACCCAGTCAGGGTCCGACGCGGGTGCAGCTATAACCCAATCGGGCCTCAGCGGAGATGCTGCGCCGGCGTGGTCCACAGACGGTGGAGGAGCTGCAGACCCTTCACCGCCGGACGGATTACGGGCTCGTCCTTGCCTTCTAGCCCCTCTACAAAGTCATCGCCCCTGCGCATCATCGCCAGGGGCCGTGGGGGTTCCTGTTCGCTCGCCCCGGCTCTCCCGAGTTTTGTTCTCGTCAGGGAGGCCGCCGCAGGCTGTTTTCCCCCGGGACTGGTGGCTGAGGGACGCGGGTCGGCCGCCTGAGGAACTTCTTCGCCGGTTTGGCACCCCAGGTCGACCACCCGACTTGTTTTGTGTTTTGCCGGGCAACCTGGTTCGGCCACCAGAGGAGTGGACGTGCTGGGTTTTGGACTGTGGTGAGCCGCCCGGTCATGTTCCGCCTCCCATGACCACCTGCCAGCCGTTGGACGCGGGGAGACCGCCTGAACTGTTCCTATGGCACCTGGTCTCCACCGGTCGGCATAAACTGTCGGGGGGGGGGAGTGATTACTTTCTGGTGTTATCCTGATTCAGTTATTGTGCTGTTTTTTTCCCTTGATATTCTGTGTTCCCCTATGTCTTGCAGTTGCTCTATTTTGTATTGCGTATAGTTAAGTATGAGTCAATTATTGTTCTGTTTTCCCGTATTTGGTTATTTGAAGATTCACTTGAGCATTCACACAGGTGAGAAACCTTTTTCTTGTGAAACATGTGGGCAAGGATTTAATTTTCTCTTTCTGTCCTGTGCTGTTGCTGTAATTATTCGAGCATTTAATCTGATTTGAGTATTTAATCTGTGGAGTTGGTATTTCTTGTCATTGTCCTGCATTTAGTTATTCTGACCTAGTAATTCTGTTTTTTTCTTTTTTTTTTCTCCATGATATCCTGTGCTATTTTCTGTAATTGTTAGTTGAGTATTTAATTTAATCTGAGTATTTGGTATCTCTTGTCATTGTCCTGTGTTTAGTTGTTTTTCTTGCCGGGTTTTGACTTTGTAATTGCACTGGTTCTAGGTTTTTTCTCTCTCCCTCCGGACCTACCCCCAGCCACCCACCCTGGGGGGTGGGGGGGGGCAGGGTGGTCCGTGGGCGTTCTGAGCCCACCCTTGGAGGGAGGGTACTGTTATGACCCGAGCGCTGGGTTCTGTCCGCGCTCGGGCCATGCACAGTTCGCTGCCGGCCTTGACAGCTGTGGGTTGTATTCTGGCCTCACCGGGCTCTTATTGTGAAGGCGCTCGGTGGGGCTTCCGCCTGTCGAGGTTGGCCAGCTGTCTGTCATCGCTGCTCGTTAGTGTTCGCCTTTATAAGGCGGGCACTGACGGCAGTTAGATTGCGGGAGCATAAGTCTACCAAAGTCAACCTAAGTCGACTTTAAGGCTACCAAAGTCTACCTAAGTCAACCTACCCTCGTGATACCCTGTCAGATCTTCATATCAGGTTCGTCCTTGTTCTTGTCTTGTCATAGTTTAGCTCGTAGTGGCTGGGGTTAGCCCTATGAGCCTTTATATCTCTTAGTGTGTGTTTTTGCCCTTAGCGGCTCATAGCCTTGTGTCCTGTCTTGTCTTGCAAATAAAACATCATTGCAAAAGTCACCGGTGACTTGTGGCGTCTTATGGTGATCCGCGAGGATCGCCGAACATGACATTTAGCTCTAATTTCAGCTTCATTGCATGCATAAGTGTTTTTTTAATCATGGAAGTACTTGGTTTTGAGCATTAATAGGAGTTTTTGGTTAATTATTTTGCAAGTTGCATCTTTATTGTTTAGATCTGCTTAAAAAACACTGAAATTACTTGCATAGAGCATTTTTTTCCTCTTTATATCTTTCATATAAATTATGTTGTTTCCAAGTGACACTGTAGTTTTATTACTGTTTCTATTCTTAGTGACTCATCCCAGTATACAGTTACAGCATGTCCAGTAGATAGTTTATTTCTTCCATTTAGTTTAATTGGTCAAAGATAAAAAAAAAAAAAGCCATCTGATCCTAAATGTTTTCCAAGGGAATTAAAAAAAGACTACAAGGTCATTACCTTCACTCATACAGAAGATTCCATGATGATGTGGCGAGACTGTTCACATGACTTTGTTGGGATGCTGGTCTTGTTTGTGATTGAGTATCAAGAAGCATGTCAAGGTGTTTTGCTGCGGCATTTCAGTCCTAGTCAGTTTTCCACAGGACATACCGCTGGACTTCAGCCAGTTTACCACAACATGAGACATCAGTGCAGTAATTTGTAATTTTTTTTTTATTTAAACAGGGACGATGTACAATAAAACATTAACCTTGCTTAAAACAAGTAGAGATGCATTGTACCAGGTCAGTGGTGGACCGTGTATTTTACAAGTAGGCCTTCAGTGGTGATCTACCTGATTTAAGTGCCATTCATACCAAACACCATAAAAATAACCTATAGGGTCGTCCACACAAAGCATGTTAAAGATAACTTTAACTATAAAATTATAGTTTTAAAAATCTTTACCTTTTCGTTGTGGAGCTCCATTTCCCTGAGCACTTGCTCATTGAGCTGCAGATCCTCTCTTGTTTCCCCAAAGATTTAAAAGTAATGTTGCTTGTAAGTGGCCGGCTGGTAGCTGTGCTTTGGTGTCTGGCTGCTGCCTTGGTTAAGGCCCTGTCACACCTAGACGATTTAGGCAGCCAAAATGTATGAAAAATTTGGAGAATACGCTGGCATATGTCAGATCAGTTATGGCTAAATTTTGTCTATGTTAGGAGCACGCTGAAGAATGCTGAAGCACGCTGCGGTGCAGTTCACCGAGCTCCTCTGAAAATTAATTTTCAGCATGCTGAAAATTTTCCAACATATCCAGCATATGGCTGATATAACCTGTACTCGCGGTGCAAATGGCATATTTACAGCGTTGGTTCACAGGAAAAACCCATACAGAGCTCTGCCTGCAGTGCGTACACACACATGTAACTGTTTGTATAATGGGACCTGTTGGGGTTTTTCCATTTATCTGAAGTGTGTACCATCAGCTGTCCAGTGTTGTTCTGATAGATATGCCAAAATGTCAGAACACCGGAGGAGGAGGATCTGAATCAGCTTATCGCCTGAAGCGCAGCTGTTTTCCATGATACATCACACTTTCCTGTTGGCTGTGCCTCCCAGCAAAAGCACACTCCATACATTATCTTGTTTTTTCACTTTATTGAAAATAAACTTTTTTATCGCTATCAGTTCATGTGCCTTTGAGCCAGGTTGTGACAACTGTCATCTGATGTTTCTGACGTGTCACATCAGCTGTTTTAGGTGTTACTGACCTGACAGATTTGACAGCTCTGCCGGGTTGGTCACACACCCCTCCGTGGTCTCTGAAGGGGAGAATTATTTCAGTTGAACAGAGATGGTCTCTCGCACACCTAGGATTCATGGATCGGGAGGCAGTGGCAGTTTGGCATGACTACTGTCACGTTCTGAGCGTGGGGGGATTCCACCGGGCTCAGGTTGTCTGCATTTTTTTTCATATTTGTATGGTGTTGTCATTTTGAGTTGTCACTTATCCTATATTGTTTCTCAGTATGATTTATTTTCCCGTTATAGTTTGTTTATTGTATTTTTGAGGTTGCCTGTCTCCATTTTTTACCATATCGTTATATTTGTATTCTGCTGTGTTCTTTCTCTTGGGGTTGACAGCTGTCAATGGCTTTCTGGGGTTTTGCTCTGCGTGGGCGTGGCCCTGTCAGCTGTCAGCTCCGATGGCTCCCTCATTATTCCCAGCTGGTCCAATTTGTATCTTTGTTTTCTCCTGCCCGCTCAGATTACCCACACCTGTTGCTACTTGTTTCATTTTGTCTGTAGCCTTATTTAAGGGGCTGTGCACCATTGTCGGGCGCAGCACCCTACTCTCGATTTCCAGCATAAGTGCATCTTTACTTACCTTCTGTATTTATCCTAACGTGCGTTCCACAGCTAGTTTCCCCAGGTTTAGCCAGCGACTCCTCTCGCCTTAGCGTTTGCTATTTTTGGTTTCTCCAGCTGTCTCCTACTCCTACTAGTTTTTGGTTTGATACTGTTTTTGCTTTTGTTGTTTTTTCTCAATTAAATTTGCAAACTCACAGCTGGCATTTGGTGCCTTTATTCAGCCTTGACAAGGGGATTTATGACAACTGTGCTATGCAGAAGTTAGACTATTGTTGCGCATAAGTTGTGAATGTCGGCAACATGCTAAGCATTAGTTGGTTTAAGTTACTTATAAGTTATTATTTAAGTTATTAATATGTTATGTATATGTCCAAGTCGTTATGGATACACAATGCATATGACCAAAAGTGAAAATTTCGGCATATCCCAGCGTTTTAGACCAATTTTTATACATTTGGCGAATGCTGCCTAAATCGTCATGGTGTGACAGTAGACAGCTCAAGTTTGCAAACCCTGTCTGGCTCAAAGTATCTACCTGATCAGTTGCAAACAACAGGCATTCCCAGCAAGATAATTTGCAGCACTCCTCGGAGTTTGTAATCCAAGGATACTGCTCGTTGTTAATATGGAAGTGACGGACAAATCTTTTCCCTGGCCTGCTAGCTTCGGGGTTGGCCGACCTCTCTTCACAATGACCAGCTTTTCTTGAAAAGTCCATCTGGAAAATAGTTTTTTTTAGAATATCAGCGATCGAATCATTTTTCTCTTCCCTGTCAGCCACTGTGGGTGGAAAAACAGCTATTATATTTAAACAGATACAGTATATTGTAGCTGCTTAAGCAAGTCCTTACACTGGCATTTTACTTGCTAGGATCCTCTGCATTGTGGGTGGAGGAGTCTAACCATCCAATCAAAAGACGTGAAAATGCCAACGTTCTTGGATACCTTCTATGCGTACCCCTGGACGTACAGAAGACTTCTGATTGGTTAAAGCAACAGGATAAGTTTAACAGTTAATTTAACCTGCAGAGCGCACTGTTAATTCCTGAAGGCCCAAGGCAGATTTGCTTGACCCTGGCAACACAGATGGCTGAAATATGATTGGACGAAAAAAAACAAAAACAATAACATACACTGCACTACTGGAAGGAGTGTAACCAAGAGAAAAGCTACAAAATGAAGAGAATAGACCACTGGGAATAATTTAATACATCCTCATGGAAGGAATATAAACATGTAGGTTGTAAATGTAATTCTGATAGTGTTTTGGCCAGCAGAGAAGGCTTTGCTGCCCCTGAGGGTCCACCACTGTACCAGGTTTTAGCAAGTTGCTATTTTCCACCCATAGTATATATCCCTCCCTTTCTTTTTTCCACCACCATCTGTCATCCATGTTTTTATTCTTCTTCAAAAATATCAACCATTAACTCTCAGTATGTGAACTCAGTACGGAGGAATGAGCAAGAAATGTTGAGTAGATCACTGAGCCACTGAATTGTGAAAACAACCACACAGGAAGACATCTTGCAGCTGTTTGACCTGCAGAGGCATTAGAGGCCATTTCAAATTTTATTAACTTCTCACTCCTTCACATGATTTTTTTTTTAAAAATGGGATTAAATCAGAAAACTAGATACTACCAGAAACAAACACTTTAAGTGGGAGTTTCGACATCTGTAATCTAAACCATGATTGGAATGATTTTATGCTTAAAACTCACATGTATGAACTCTTATGTAATGGAAAGCCTGACTCATGTATTAGGGTTATTGTTCAAGATTGGTCTTATTGGTCTGTTATGTCTGTATGTATTATACAAATCTAAAAATGAAGCTTGGATTAATTTTAAAATTGTTTCAGGATATAGTTTGTCCAGGAGAAGGACTCTGACTGTTTACATCTTTGCCTGAAGCATGTGTAAGAGACTGTTCATCACAACTGTGCCGACAGTAGTGCAGCGACGTGTCTTGTTAAATTGCGCGCGCGCACGCACACACACACACACACACACACAGAGTTGAAACCAGAAGTTTACATACAGTGTATAAAAAGATGCGTAACCTTTTTTTTTCTCACTGTCTGACATTAAATCAGACTAAACTTTTCCTGTTTTAGGGCAGTTAGGATTACCAAAATTATTATTTGCTAAATATATATATAGGTATATTTTAGATTTTTTTTTTAGTGCTTTCTTCAAAGTCAGAAGTTTCGATACACTAAGATTACTATGCCTTTAAGTAATTTGGGAAAGCCCAGATAATGATGTCATGGCTTTGGAAGCTTCTGATAGATTAATTGACAACATATGAGTTAATTGGAGGCATACCTGTGGATGTATTTTAAGGCACATCTCACACACTGCTTCCTTGTGTGACATCATGGGAAAACCTAAAGAAATCAGCCAACATATCAGGTAGAGAATTATGGACCTCCACAAGTCTGGTTCATCCTTGGGTACAATTTCCAGATGCCTGAAGGTGCCACATTCATCTGTTCAAACAATTATATGCAAGTATAAACACCATGGGGATATCCAGTCATCATACCACTTAAGGAGATGGGTTCTGATGGTTCAGGTTCCAGAGATGTACATGTTTTGGTGCGAAATGTGTGCATCAACCCCAGGACAAAAGCAAAAAACCTTGTAAAGATGCTGGCTGAAGCTTATAAAACAGTGTCATTATCCACAGTGAAACAAGTTCTGTACCAACATGGCGTGAAAACTCAGCAAGGAGGAAACCGTTATTCATAAAACATTAAAAAAAAGCCAGATTACAGTTTGCAAATGCACACAGGTACAAAGTCCTTAACTTTTGGAGACATGTCCTGTGGTTTGATGAATCTAAAATTGAACTGTTTGGCCATAATGACCATTGTTACATTTGGAGGAAAAAGGGGGAAGCTTGCAAACCTGAGAACACCATCCCACCTGTGAAGTATGGGGGTGGCAGCTTCATGTTGTTGGGGTGTTTTGCTGCAGGAGGGACTGGTGCACTCCACAAAATAGCATCATGAGCAAAGAACATTATGTAGAAATATTGAAGCAACATCTCAAGACATCAGCCAGGAAGTTAAATCTGGGGAGCAAATGGTTCTTCCAAATGGAGAATGACCCTAAGCATACTGCCAGATTAGTTGCAAAGGGGCTTAAGGACAAAAGAGTTGATGTTTTGGAGTGGTCATCACAAAGCCCTGATCTCAGTCACATAGCTGAAAAGATGTGTGCCAGCAAGACGGCCTACAAACCCGACTCAGTTACACCAGTTGTGTCAGGAGGAATGGGCCAAAATTCCAGCAAACTATTGTGAGAAGCTTGTGGGAGGATACCAAAACGTTTGACCAAGTCATACAGTTTAAAGGCAATGCTACCAAATACTAAGGGCCCTTTTACACAGCAAGGAGATCATTGAGAGATTGGGCCAATTTTTGATATTTGGGATCACACTGGCAGATCCTCATATGTTTTTTTGACTGTCAAAACTTCATATACACACACACAGAATGAAGAGAACAGAATCAGAATCAGATTTATTGCCATTGTTCATGTAGTACACAAACTAGGAATTTGTCTCGGTGCAATGCTGCAACATTAAACATGATAAAATAAAAGAAATAAACTATACATGCAATAAAGTGTAGAATAAGTGAGTAATACTAGTCAGCAGTTTAAATATATTAGCGAGCAGCAGATAATGTGGAGAACCATATAGTGCAGTCAGTAATGCAGGAAGAAAACAGTGATGATTGACATGAGTCTGGTTGAGCTGCTGTACATAGTGCACAAGAGTCAATAAGTCACTTAGTGTTCAGCAGTCTGATGGCAGAGGGGAAGAAGCTGTTCATGTGACAGGAGGTTTTAGTCTGGATGGACCGAAGTCTTCTACCTGAGGGGAGAGGGGCAAACAGTAGTACGTGACCAGGGTGTGAGGGATCGGCTATGATCCGGCCAGCACGCCTCCGGGTCCTGGAGATGTACAGATCCTGGAGAGATGGGAGCTTGCAGCCGATCACCTTCTCAACAGTGCGCACGACGCGCTGCAGCCTTAGTCTGTCCCTGGCAGTGGCTCCTGCATACCACACGGTTATGGAGGTGGTGAGGATGGACTCGATGATGGCTGTGTAGAACTGCACTAACATCTTGGTGGGTAGCTTGAGCTTCCTCAGCTGCCGCAGGAAGAACATCCTCTGCTGGGCCTTTTTGATGAGGGAGCTGATGGTCGGCTCCCACTTGAGGTCCCTGGTGATGGTGGTGCCTAGGAAGCGGAAGGAATCAGCAGTGGTGATGGGAGAGCCTGTGAGGGTGAGGGGGGGCAGAGGGGTTGTGACTTTCCTGAAGCCCACAATCATCTCCACTGTCTTCAGAGCGTTCAGCTGCAGGTTGTTGTTGTTGCACCAGGACGCCAGCTGGGCCACCTCTCTCCTGTAGGCGGACTCATTGCCGTTGGAGATGAGCCCGATGAGGGTGGTGTCGTCTGCAAACTTGATCAACTTGACAGACTGGTGGCTGGAGGTGCAGGAGTTGGTATAAAGGGAGAAGAGTAGGGGGGAAAGTACACAGCCCTGGGGTGATCCGGTGCTGATGCTAGCAGAGTCTGAGACAGTCTTTCCCAGCCGCACATGCTGCCTCCGGTTCGTCAGGAAGTCGGTGATCCACCTGCAGAGGGAGTCAGGCACGTTGAGCAGGGACAGCTTGTCGCGGAGCAGAGCGGGGCGGATGGTGTTGAATGCGGAGCTGAAGTCCATAAACAGGATCCTGGCGTAGGTTCCCGGGGAGTCCAGGTGCTGCAGGATGGAGTGGAGGGCTAGGTTGACTGCATCGTCTACAGACCTGTTGGCTCGGTAGGCAAACTGCAGCGGGTCCAGGAGAGGGGTGGTGATGGACTTGAGGTGGGGCAGGACCAGGCGCTCAAAGGACTTCATGACTACAGAGGTGAGCGCTACAGGTCTGTAGTCGTTAAGTCCAGTGATCCGTGGCTTCTTGGGGACAAGGATGATGGTGGAGGATTTGAGGCAGGACGGCACGTGGCATAGCTTAAGGGAGGTGTTAAAAATGTCTGTGAAGACAGGAGCCAGCTCTTTCGCACAGTGTCTCAGGGTGGAGGGAGACACGCCGTCCGGACCGGGGGCCTTGCGCGGGTTCAGTCTGGAGAACTGTTTGAGCACGTCCTGCTCACTGATGACAAGGGCAGGGGGGGAGGAGGGGGGGCGCCTTTGATGAAGTAGGGATCGTGGAGGCTGTGGAGCTGGAGGGAGGGGGGGAGTTGGACACAGATGACGAGGTGTCAAAACGGGCATAGTGTTGGGACAGTCTTTGACAAAGGGCTTTGTCATCCTGACCTTTAGGAGCCTGAGGCCGATAATTGGTGATTTGCCTCAGTCCTCTCCACACAGAAGCCGAGTCATTAGCAGTGAACTGCTGCTGGAGTCTCTCAGAATACACAGATTTAGCTCTCCTCAGCTCTCTGTTAAACCGATATTTAACCTCCCTGTAGCAGCCACTGTCTCCACTTTTCAGCGCTGCTTCCTTCTCCTTCCTGATCTGTCTGAGCTTAGCAGTGAACCAGGGCTTATCATTAGAGTATCTCACCCTGGTGCGCGATGGAAGAATGCTGTCCTCACAAAAGTGGATATATGAGTTCACAGTGTCCGTGTACTCATCCAGATCATGGGTGGCTCCTTTAAACATGCCCCAATCAGTTATTTCCATGCACGTTTCCAGCTTCTCCTCAGCTTCACTGGTCCATTTCTTCGTAGTGCTCACAACAGGCTTAGTGAGCTTCAATCTCTGTCTGTATGTGGGAATGAGGTGGACCATCACGTGATCAGATAGTCCGAGCGCAGCGCGGGGAACAGCGCGATATGCGTCTTTCACTGTGGTGTAACAGTGGTCCAGCGTGTTTATTCCTCTGGTGGGGCATTTAATAAACTGTTTGTAGCGGGGGAGATCGTGGCTCAGATTGCTCTGGTTAAAGTCACCAACCACAATAACCAGAGAGTCTGGAAAAATCCGCTCCGTGTGTTGGATGTGATCCGCGAGCACGCGCTGAGCTTCGCGCGTGTCCGCGTCGGGAGGGACGTCCACAGCGACGAGGATGAATGAGGCGAACTCCCGCGGGGAATAAAATGGCTTGCAGTTAATAAAAAGAAATTCCAGGGCGGGAGAACAGTGTTTGGAAATTACCGTTACATCAGAGCACCAGCTGCTGTTGATGTAGAAGCAGACTCCTCCTCCTGAGGATTTACCGGAGAGCTCTGTGTCACGATCAGCACGAAACAGCTGAAATCCCTCGAGGCGCAGCGCGCTGTCCGGTGTATTTTCCCTGAGCCAGGTCTCGGTAAAACAGAGGGCAGCCGAGGAAGAGAGGTCCTTAAAACGCATCAGCAGTCTCAGTTCATCTACCTTGTTAGAGAGAGAATTGGCATTGGACAGAAATATGCCAGGCAAAGCCGTGCGCGTGCCTCTCCTGCGGAGCCGGACGAGAGCGCCCGCTCGCCTTCCTCTCTTTCGCCGTCTCACTTTTCGAGCTAAGCAATGAACCAGGTCGGCGGCAGGAGCTAAAAAAACTGGGAGTAGGTCCGTGGGAGTGAAAGTCCTGATATTTAGAAGCTCTTCACGGGTATAAGAGCTGGCAGACACACAATTGACAAACAAAAACAAACAAAGGGCGCAGCGAAGCACCATGGCGACCACTGTGGGCAAGATGGCGCAGAGGAAGAACTACCAAAACCACTGGCAGAAGGCACAAAACACACCATAACTGCACTGCAGATAATCACAATAAGGCCTACATATGTACAGGTATGCAGATATATAGATCAGTGGTGGGCAATGATTCAAAATTTTAATTGCGATTAACTTTTTGAAATTGAGTACCATAAATTGATCATTTTTCAAGTTTTCAAACTCTTATTAACATGGGAGTGGACAAATATGTTTGCTTTCTGGAACTGCAGGTTAATTTAAGCCTTCCAACATGTCAAAATTGACGGCAAATATCCAGAGTATTCTCCCCCCAAAAACTCATAAGTACTACAGAAATACTGCATGTGCAAACAACTAGTGGCCACTTTAGCATTATTACCCCAATTGTTATCTTATCAGTTACATTCACAAACAGAACTGATGGAAGCGCTGTTCGCCGGGGGGTTAGCTGTT
The DNA here is from genome assembly GCA_020510985.1 of Pholidichthys leucotaenia. Lineage (NCBI taxonomy): Eukaryota > Metazoa > Chordata > Actinopteri > Cichliformes > Pholidichthyidae > Pholidichthys > Pholidichthys leucotaenia. Next base: position 49,474,579 of record CM035844.1, read on the forward strand.
AGCCCTCCTCGGCAGCTTCACTTTCGCCTCGCCGTCATTGTCTTTTTTCCAGCGGTTAGGTCGGGATTGTGCATTGATATACGTAGTCCATATGTTCGTATAGTATGACAGCAAACTGATTTGAACTCCCAGAATTAAATAAAATGAGGAGTTGATGCCATGAATTGGCCTCAGTATTGAGTCACGTCACAGACTGTCTGAAACAGTACCCGTGTTTCAAAAGTTCTGTTTTTATTTACCTGTCGAATAACGGGATATACGGGGGGGGGGGGGCTGAAAAGGTCATAGGCTGGAAAGTTCATAGTGGTCAAATTTGACCAAATGTTGTTTATTTTTCAACATAATCTCCCCTTCAGTCCACACATTTCTTCCATCGGTGTTGCAGCACTTGGATCCCTGTGGTTGAAAAATAAACCACATTTGGTCAAATTTGACCACTATGAACTTTTCAGCCCCTGCTCGTATTATGTTATTGTGATGTCTATCCTTCCATTCGTCCAAGTTGTTCATCCTAATTCTCCTATAGTTTTCAAGCTATGACTTTTTTTTTAAATTTCACACAGTGTTTGTACATGTATTGAAGTTGTGCATATTACCAGAATGTTGATTTTGGATAATTTTTGTGAAAATTGCAGGTTTTAGAACCTTGTCAATTTTTTCATGCAATTTCAATACAAGACGTCTCCGGCTAACTCCTACAGTTTTCAATCTATGACTTTTTTATTTCACACAGTGTGTGTACATATTTTGAAGACCTGCATATGCTGGGGGGTGAAATGATTTATTATATTTTGTCTAAATTTGTTCCACTTTGCATTGGAAATTCTTTTGCTTTTCTTGAACTCCTTCCAATTACATGGTTAGTAGTTTTATTACAGAGCTAGAGTATATTGACTCGAATCTGTACTCATTTTTTCAGTTGAAGGGGTGCTAGTTCTGCACTATCGATAATGGCTATGGATGGGCATATAATGTATCATGTGTGGTGCTCTTGTTTCTGTTATTAATCGTATTTTTTTTTAAATATTGCAATTAACTCAATCAGTGCACCCACCACTAATATAAAGTGGGGAAAAAAGTATTTAGTCAGCCACCAATTGTGCAAGTTCTCCCACTTAAAAGATGAGAGAGGTCTCCAATTTTCATCATAGGTATACCTCAACTATGAGAGACAAAATGAGAAAAAAAAAATTCAGAAAATCACATTGAAGGATTTTTAATGAATTAATTGGTAAATTCCTCGGTAAAATAAGTATTTGGTCACCTACAAACAAGCAAGATTTCTGGCTCTCACAGACCTGTAACTTCTTCTTTAAGAGGCTCCTCTGTCCTCCACTCATTACCTGTATTAATGGCACCTGTTTGAACTCTTTATCAGTATAAAAGACACCTGTCCACAACCTCAAACAGTCAGACTCCAAACTCCACTATGGCCAAGACCAAAGAGCTGTCAAAGGACACCAGAAACAAAATTGTAGACCTGCACCAGGCTGGGAAGACTGAATCTGCAATAGGTAAGCAGCTTGGTGTGAAGAAATCAACTGTGGGAGCAATTATTAGAAAATGGAAGACATACAAGACCACTGATAATCTCCCTCGATCTGGGGCTCCACGCAAGATCTCACCCCGTGGGGTCAAAATGGTCACGAGAACGGTGGGTAAAAATCCCAGAACCACACGGGGGGACCTAGTGAATGACCTGCAGAGAGCTGGGACCAAAGTAACAAAGGCTACCATCAGTAACACACTATGCTGCCAGGGACTCAAATCCTGCAGTGCCAGACGTGTCCCCCTGCTTAAGCCAGTACATGTCCAGGCCCGTCTGAAGTTTGCTAGAGAGCATTTGGATGATCCAGAAGAGGACTGGGAGAATGTCATATGGTCAGATGAAACCAAAATAGAACTTTTTGGCAAAAACTCAACTTGTCGTGTTTGGAGGAGAAAGAACACCATACCTACTGTGAAGCATGGGGGTGGAAACATCATACTTTGGGGCTGTTTTTCTGCAAAGGGACCAGTATGACTGATCCGTGTAAAGGAAAGAATGAATGGGGCCATGTATCGTGAGGTTTTGAGTGAAAACCTCCTTCCATCAGCAAGGGCATTGAAGATGAAACGTGGCTGGGTCTTTCAGCATGACAATGATCCCAAACACACCACCCGGGCAACAAAGGAGTGGCTTTGTAAGAAGCATTTCAAGGTCCTGGAGTGGCCTAGCCAGTCTCCAGATCTCAACCCCATAGAAAATCTTTGGAGGGAGTTGAAAGTCCGTGTTGCCCAGCGACAGCCCCAAAACATCACTGCTCTAGAGATCTGCATGGAGGAATGGACCAAAATACCAGCAACAGTGTGTGAAAACCTTGTGAAGACTTACAGAAAACGTTTGACCTCTGTCATTGCCAACAAAGGGTATATAACAAAGTATTGAGATGAACTTTTGTTATTGACCAAATACTTATTTTACCGAGGAATTTACCAATTAATTCATTAAAAATCCTTCAATGTGATTTTCTGGATTTTTTTTTCTCATTTTGTCTCTCATAGTTGAGGTATACCTATGATGAAAATTGGAGACCTCTCTCATCTTTTAAGTGGGAGAACTTGCACAATTGGTGGCTGACTAAATACTTTTTTGCCCCACTGTAGATACATTGTGCTACAAAATATTAATAATTTCTGTAAACCAGAGCTGTTTAGAAAGTTTTCTGCAACACAACTTAAAACACTACTTTTTTCAATGCTTGTTTTTAATCACTTTTTCTTTATATGTCAAGGTTGACTAGGGTGAATTCAGCCCTCTTTGATTTATTATCTCTGCCAAGGAGGTAATGTAATTGGGGTGGTTTGTCTGTCTGTTTGTCTGTCTGTTAGCAGGATTACACAAAAACTACCGGATGGATTTGGATTAAATTTTCACCAAAGGTGGTCCTTGGGCTACAGACGAACTCCTAACATTTTGGTGATGATCTCCAAATGCATACCTCCACCAAGGCTCTTCTCAGTGTGTTCGCAAGAATCCTTCAAAACTAGTGGACAGACTTTGATGCAGTTTTCATCAGAACTGGCTCGTGGCCTCTACACAAACCCATTACATTTTGAGGGTGATTATTATTACCTCCGCCAAGGGGAGGAGGTAATTACCTCCACCAAGGAGGTTATGTTTTCATTGGCGTTGGTTTGTCTGTCTGTCTGTCTGTCTGTCTGTCTGTCTGTCTGTTTGTTTGTTTGTTTGATTGATTGTTAGCAAGATAACTCAAAAAGTTATGGACAGATTTTCATGAAATTTTCACAGATTGTCAGAAATGGGGTATCCTACAGATGATTACATTTTGGTGGTGATCTGGATCACCGTCCAGAAGAAAACCGCCATTACAGAAAATGCCATTTTCGGGAATAACTACTGAACCACTAATCCTATCATTGTCAATCCAATTGCTAGTCATATGTTTTCATGGTCAAGGAATCTGAAAACGTACACACAAACACTGTATTTTGGTGGTCATCCGGATCACCGTCCAGAAGAAAACCACCATTACGGAAAATGCCATTTTCGTGAATAACTACTCAACCACTAATCCTATCATTGTCAATCCAATTGCTAGTCATATGTTTTCATGGTCAAGGAATCTGAAAACGTACACACAAACACTGTATGGGGGGAACTGTGGCGCTTGGCGGAGGTCTGCACTCTCCGAGCGCTTTTCTAGTGTTTTTAGTGGCGTTGGTTTGTTGGTTTATCTGTTAGCAACATTACTCAAAAAGTTATGAACGGATTTTGATTAAATTTTCAGAAAGTGTGTGTAATGGCACGGGGAACAGATGATTACATTTTGGTGATGATCTGAGAGTGCATACCTCCACCAAGAGCTTTGTTTGTATTTGTGCAGCAGGATTACACAAAAACTACCGGATGGATTTGGATGAAATTTTCACCAGAGGTGGTCCTTGGGCTGGAGAGGAACCCGTTACATTTTGGTGAGGATTGGAGAATGCATACAGTACCTCCACCAAGGCTCTTACCTTCTCAGAGAGTGTTAGCAACAATGCTCCAAAACTAATGGACAGACTTTGATGCAAATTTTCACCAGAAGTGGCCCTAGGCCTACACACAAACCCATTACATTTTGGAGGTGATCCATGAGGAATGGAAGGAGCCTTGACAGAGGTATGCGCTCTGAGTGCTTTTGTAGTTTAACCCCTTGAACTCTGTGAATTCCGCGGGCGGTCACGTCTCTGCATCTTAGTGCGTCTCAGTGCACACTGAAAGAAAAAGCTGTATTTCCGGTCTTCCAGTACAGACACAGCCTTGTTACAACCTGAGAAAAAGGCTGTGTAATATATTCATTTTTTGTGGTATTTTTAAAAAAATTTGACCTGAGCTTGAAAACACTTGGTTCTACATTTCTGTTGTGTTTTCCAGCCAGTATCTGACAGCTGTATGTTATTTGCAAGCATTTGTATCTAAAAAACCCCCCGGGCGAACTTTCTTGTTACTCAGTGGCAGGAGCACTTAGAGAGATTATGACTGTTTTGCCAAAAAATTCAGAGTGTTTTCTTTTAAATGAGATCAACCCCATGAAGATGCTGCAAAGGGTTGAAGAACAGCTTTTGATTTACTTTAGGCATGTTATTTTTAGGCGTTTTTAGGGAAGTTGAACAGAGTTCAACAGGTTAAACTATGGATCAGTTTACAGTAAGGTATATAAAGCTTGACTTTAAAAAAGAGAGGTGAATAAGGTCACAGGTACTCACTCACTCACTTCCGTGCTGTATCTCTGTACAGATGTTCTGAGTCCCAAGATCATTTTCTTGTGTTAAAAGACTGTTCAGGGAGTTTTCTGTTCTACTCTGAGCTATGTTGTGTTATGTAACATATGTCAGCACCATATCCACCAATGAGATGGATTATCCCTATAGACCCCTCGTTTTTGGTTAACACTTGCACATTGGGGATTTGGGTTGAGCAATACCCAAGGAAAATGAGAATTCTACTCACAAAAAGGATGAATGAGTTGACTTCCTTTACCCGATATGTTTCAGCTGTGCAACTTGCATTTGTGAGAATGTGGCTTCCAATGTTTTGGAAATTTTGTGTCAGGATAATCTTTGATCTCAGTCTAATAGTTGAAATACTGCCACTGATCTTTTGACCTCTTTTCCTCCCATTAAGGTCTCTTTGGCTACTCCCTTCCCCCCTCTGACTTCTGAAGACCCCCTTCCCCTGTTTTCCTTCCCCAAAGCCTCACTGTAATCCATAGTGATGGAGAAGCTTCTGGGTTTCGGGAAGCAGTTGCTGAGGGTGAAGGTGGTGAACTGTAGCTCAGAGGACTCCCGTCTGTCCAGATGCCTCAACACCTTTGACCTGGTTGCCCTAGGGGTGGGCAGCACGTTGGGTGCTGGCGTTTACGTGCTAGCTGGTGCTGTAGCAAGAGAGAATTCTGGCAAGTTAATATTATTGTTAAGAACAATGACCACTGCAGCAAACATCTTATCTTTTTTAAATAGCTTTAATCATATTATCTCCTTTTTTCATTCCAGGTCCTGCTATTGTGCTGTCTTTCCTGATTGCTGCCTTGGCCTCAGTGTTAGCTGGTCTTTGTTACGCTGAATTTGGAGCCCGTGTCCCCAAAACAGGCTCTGCTTACCTTTACTCCTATGTGACTGTAGGAGAACTCTGGGCCTTCATCACTGGATGGAACCTCATCCTCTCCTATATTATTGGTAGATATCCAGCAACATACCAGTATTACATTACTGTGCAAGAGTCTCGAGCCACCAAGAACGGGACTTTAAAAAAAGACTTTCTTGTATTTTTTGAAGTGTTCTTTAACAATAGAGTTTTTGTCTTTCTGAAAGTTTTTCTTAGGACATCAGCTGCTTTTTCATGCATATCTATACATACCTATGAAGTGTATTTGAAAGTTATGTTCTTAAGAAATGGGGGGGGTCAGCAAAGACCTACCATAGGACCTGAGAGAAGCATCTGGCCCTTCAGCTGATGGGTTTTCTGTTTCCCTGAATGGCATTCAAGAAGCCATTTTTTAAGGACAGGAAACAGGAAGGAAATGCTGAGGTTTGCCAAATTACACAAGAACTGAACTGAAAATTAGTCACAACATGTCGTATGGAATGATGAATGCAAATTTGAAATGTAGGATCATCTTGACAGAAAACAACAAAAGGCACCCAACATTCAAAAAAGACTTTTAGACTGTCCTTCAAGTAGCCTGGAAAATAGGGCTGGGTTGTCATGATCTGAGCACAGGGGTATTCCACCGTGCTCAGTCTCTTTACCTTTTTTCATATTTGTATAGTGTTGTAGTTTTGAGTTGTAATTCCTGTTATTTTATCTTTGGTTGGTTTTCGCATATTCTGTGTTTCTTAGTATGATTTATTTTCCTGTTTACGTTCATTGTACTTTTTGTATTTGGGTTTATGTTCTCCCCGTGTCTGCGTGGGTTTACTCCGGGATTTCTCCAGTTTCCTCCCACATGCCAAAAACATGCACGTTAGGTTAATTGGCATCAAACTGGGGATTCTAAATTGTCCTTAGGTATGACTGTGAGAGTGAATGGTTGTCTGTCTCTCTGTGTTGGCCCTGCGATGGACTGGCGATCTGTCCAGGGTGTACCCTGCCTCTCGCCCAAAGATCCTGGGATAGGCTCCAGCCCCCCCGCGACCCGAAAAGGATTAAGCGGAAGAAGATGAATGGATGGATGTATGGATGGATGGATTTTTTACTGGTCTTTATTTGTCATCTCATTATATTCATATTCTGTTGTGTTTTCTCTCCTCCCAGGGCTGCAGCTGTCAGTGGCACTTCCGGGTTTTTTGCTTTGTTGTGGGTGGTGTCCCTGTCAGCTGTCAGCCCCATCTCTCCCCTCTCATTGTTCCCAGCTGACCCGAGTATCTAATCATTATTTCCCCCTACCTGCTCATGGTATCCACACCTGCCATCATTTGTGTTCAGTTGTCTCTAGCTCTATTTAAGGATTATTATTTCTCCCCCTTATTGCTGGAGTCTTAAAGTATTGTTGTGTCAAAACCCTGTCCCCGTTCTGGCATTTCCTATCCGTGTGTATCCTGTGTTCTCTGTGTCGTTCGTCAGTTTGCTTTATATACTATTTGGATTTTGTGTTTGTGCACAGTTTGGACTTTTTGTTCGTTAATAAATTTCACAACTAGCAGTTCAGCGCCTGGGTCTCTCTCCTCTTTGCCCCAACTGGCATTCCATGACATGGATATCATCAACGATTTACAGAATCGATTCAGTTCTGACTGAGAAGGTGCTTTAATTTGATTCAGTTCAACATCAATTCAGTCAGAGATATTGCCATCATAATAATAATTTTCCTTGCATGTAAAAGAATTTCTCAGAGACTTAATTCTGTAAATTGTACAAGGAATACTCTTGGTGAAATAACTATATGACTATAGGAGCATGAGCGTTTAGCCATGTGAGAGACTTCACATATGTGAAAAGGCATTCTATTAAAAAAATTGATTTTAGGATTTTGTGAATCGATATCTAATCATTCAAATGACAGTTGATTTGAATCGGAAGATTAACATTTTAAACCCACCCCAGCTATTCACTATTCATGTCAGGAGAGCTTGTCTAAGAGATTTCAGGCTGTGTTAAAGAATAAATATTGACTATCAAGCTCTTTTGCCTTAAATACTTGTTTGTACATGTTTTCATAAATAAATTGTTACACCTACTTCCCCTTTTTACTTAACAAAATATAAAGAAATGAGGGGCGGCTCCAGACTTTTGCACACCACTGTATGTTGATGGTATTTTCTTAAGTGAACGTGCTATAATCTTTCTACTGTCTACTGCTCTCTTTATGCCAGGTACATCCAGTGTGGCCCGTGCATGGAGTGCCACCTTTGATGAGCTAATAGGGAAGCACATAGAGAGTTTCTGCAGGGAGTACATGTCTATGAATGCCCCGGGTGTGTTGGCAGAGTACCCTGATATATTTGCTGTTTTCGTCATTGTTATACTTACAGGTAGGAAGCGAAACCCTTTCATGGCAAAACCTTGCACTGATTTGAAGGAGAGTTCATTTTCCTTACACTCTTTTTGTCCTTTTAAATTGTAAGGTCTGCTGGCATTTGGCGTCAAAGAATCAGCAATGGTTAACAAGATTTTTACGTGTATAAATGTCCTCGTTTTATTGTTTATGATGGTGTCTGGTCTGGTCAAGGGCACTTTGAAGAACTGGCAACTAGACCCTGAAGAAATCCTAAATGCTAATCATTCGAGTAACTCCAGTTACAAGTAAGGATGTGTTAATTAACTACTTCCATATGTCTTGAGTTATCCTGAAAACCTTTTACTGTGTTATATTATAAAATTTGTTTGCTTTTTCTAGTCTGACAGATATTTTCCTGACCAAGGAAAGTTTAGGAGTAGGTGGCTTCATGCCATTTGGTTTCACAGGAGTCCTGTCGGGAGCTGCCACCTGCTTCTACGCCTTTGTAGGATTTGACTGCATTGCTACCACAGGTCAGTGACTGCTGCAATGTGAAAGCATGCCCTCTGTTGCCCCACTTCTCTGCTTTTAGCCCTTCTCATAGTTGTACATGTACCTCCCTTTGACTGATTCATTGGTGTGTTTCCATTTTGGGAGAAGAGGGATGTAACTGAATCTTCCTGGAACCATTTCAATACACACTAAACCAAGAGTGTTGCATAAGAGGCCAAAGGTAGGGGGAAAAAAGATGTATTTTAGTCATTGGCCTCAATTCTTTTCTTGGAGGAATGCTAAAACACCTTGATACAGTTTTGGGAAGTAAATCATGATATGGCATTTGGGAGAAGATACTCCTGGTTTTTCTGCAAGTCTAAACCTAAGTAGTTGTGTCCTCATACATTTTTAACTGGTTTGATGCTTCTGGGCTGAGGCAAGAGAAAGATTATTCAGCTCTTCAGGCGCATTTGCTCTCGGGCTTAGTAAGGTTTTCTCACCCCTCTTATCCTGAATTTCAGTTGGCCAGAGTGAAGTTAAATCTCAAGGGCATTTCTTCAGTTTGACTTGCAAGAGTGAACACATGCATGCGTGCGCACACAAACACACAGACCAAAGCCATTATATCGTGTTTTTGCATGTATGTGTTTTCTACCAGGGTTGAGTTGGCATGAAGCCACCTTTTTCTGCAGGGAACACACACACAGCTGCTACCACTCTCATGTTTTTGGGCCCTGATTTTGTGATAATTCGAGACCGTCATGACACGTGACAGAGTACAGACACACACATTTGCTGATTTTACTACAGAACAAGAACTGAGTGTTTGCCCGAGGGCCGCTGTTGCATAATCGCTTGCAGCTGAATAGTTTAGGTGTTTCAATCTTGAGGGTCCACAGGGGAAAATAAGCTGCTTGCGCAATTTATTGCAACATACTACAGGGTAATATTTTTTCTTGATATATCTGTTAAACCAAATGTCCATGTTTACTTGACATTTTCAGTAGGGTGTGTGCTATTATAAATTTGCACAAATGTTGAAGTATTACCAGTGTGGTTGAAGAGGTGAAAGGGTGTTTTTAGACCACTGTACTGTAATAACAAATACTCAGTTTACTATTTGAGTAGGTTAGTCAGTTTCTGTGAAAATGAGTTAATCTGTTTCTTAGCTGTTGGAATACTTTGAAAACAAATTTAAAAACAAAATGATGTTTGTGTATCCTGTTATCACAATGCTGCAGATGCTGTCAAATATTTTAATTACCTACACAATATAGCACCTCCATTTGCCATTAAAATGTTAACCATGCCCTATCCAGTGTTTATATAAAGGTGCATTTCAGTGAATTAGAATATCATCGAAAAGTTAGTTTCTTTCAGGAATTCAATTCAAAAAGTGAAACTCTTATATAGATTCATTACATATAGAGTGATATATTTCAAGTGTTTATTTCTTTTAATTTTGATGATTATGGCTTACAGCTAATGAAAAACCCAAATTCAGTTTCTCAGAAAACTGGAATATTACATAAGACCAATAAAAACGGAGTTTTAATACAGAAATGCTGGCTTACTGAAAAGTATATCAGTGTACACAGTCGGGGTTCCTTTTGCATGAATTACTGCATCAATGTGGCGTAGCATGGAGGCAATCAGCCTGTGGCACTGCTGAGGTGTTATGACAGCCTAGGTTGCTTTGATAGCAGCCTTCAGCTCGTCTGCATTGTTGGGTCTGGTGTCTCACCTCTTGACAATACTCCATAGATTCTCTGTGGGGTTTAGGTCAGGCCTGTTTGCTGGCCAGTCAAGCACAGTGATGCCATGGCCATTAAACCAGGTATTGGTAGTTTTAGCAGTGTGGGCAGGTGCCAATTCCTGCTGGAAAATCAAATCAGCATCTCCATAAACATGGTCAACAGAGGGAAGCATGAAGTGCTCTAAAATTTCCTGGTAGATGGCTGCGCTGACTTTGGATTTGATAAAACACAGTAGACCAACACCACCAAAAGACCTCTTTTCAGATGAAAGTAAATTTTGCATTTCATTTGGAAATCAAGGTCCCAGAGTCTCGAGGATGAGTGGAGAGGCACAGAATCCAAGTTGCTTGAGGTCCAGTGTAAAGTTTCCACAGTAACTGATGATTTGAGTAGCTTTGTCATCTGCTGCAAGCTGAAGGCAGCTATCAAAGCAACCTGGGCTTCCACAACACCTCAGCAGTGCCACAGGCTGATCGTGTAGTGATTTGGACCGGGCTGCAGCCCCTGTCTACGCTTTATGTTCCTTTTTGAATTATTTGTCTTGTTTTGTGTGTATCCCCTCTGTGATTGTCCAGCCCTGCCCGTCCTGTGCTGCCTGATTGCTCTTGATGGTGCTCACCTGTCCTGTGTTGTTGTGATTGCCCCACTGTCTATATATGTGCATTTTCAGTCTATGTCCTTTGCTGCGTCCTCTTGTTAACATTTCCATCACCTGCACCACGCAGTGTGAATTATTGCTGTTTTCTTCTCCACACTGTCTGGATTATTATTGCATTTAATTTCTGCCCATGTGCAGTGTTTATATTCTGTTTGTTAATATGGTTAATGGTTTACCAGAAATCACCTGGCGATTGGGTCCTATCCTTTGTCCCGAAGGGGCAGACATGACAGATCATCTCCGTGTCATGCTGAATTGATGCAGTAGTTCATGCAAAAGGATCCCCGACCAAGTATTGAGTGTGTACATTGACATACTTTTCAGTAGGCCTACTTTTCTAGATTAAAAAAATCCCTTTTTATTGGTCTTATGTAACATTCTAATTTTCTGAGTAAATTTATGATTATTTTGGACCCATGTTTTTTCCAACAATATATAATTTTTTTTTCAAGGATATGAGGACTTTAATTCTGCACCTTTTGTTGAAATATTATTTTTTTATATTTGTTTTCATGAAAATACTGTCTAGTGCACCTTTAAAGGAATAAAGTCTTCTGAAATCATTTCATTGCATTTCCATTTAAATTAAGTTATTTTCATACAACTTCTGGCTGTGGAAAAAAGAAAATGATACAATTTTTATTTACAAATGTGTATGTGCATATAAAAAAAATCACTTTAAGAAACTGTGAAAAAAAAAAATGCAAAGCAAGATCCATAATGACCAGAACAGCCTCAAATTACAAACAGCTCTAAATGACCAGGACAATGTCACATAAAGAATAAAGTTATATGAGGAAAAAAGTCTCAAACTGCAAGAAAACGTCTCAAACACATTAAAAAAAAATGTGTAAATTTACAAGAAAATGTAATACATTTAGAGAGAGGGTTGCAAAAATAATGAGAAAAAAGTTTCAAATTTATGGTAAAATAGTTGGAATAAACTGGGAAAAATAATGAGAAGGGTCTAGTATACTTAAACAAAAGCTAAAGGAAGAAAAAAGGCGGTCTGATATTGCAACACCTGGTGAAGTTTAACATGAAGTTGCACCTTTTGACCATGAACTGTCTCTGTTCCTGTGCCACAGGTGAAGAAGTGAAAAACCCACAGAGAGCCATTCCTGTCGGCATTGTGTCCTCCCTGCTCATCTGCTTTGTAGCGTATTTTGGTGTTTCTGCCGCCCTCACCCTCATGATGCCATACTACCTGCTGGACAGCAACAGCCCCCTGCCTGTAGCTTTTAGCTACGTAGGCTGGGGAGGGGCCAAGTACGCTGTCGCTGTAGGCTCCCTTTGTGCCCTGTCTACAAGGTAAGAAGTTACTGTGCACACAGAACACCTGCACCGCTCTGCAGTATTCGTTTCACATACATGGTCTTGCACTCCTGTTCTCTAGATACAGACTTGCACAAGTCTATGTGTGTGGTGACTGTATATATTTAACTTAAGAAGGCATTTGATCCCTTAACTAAAAATAAAATCACTGCTGGGAATAAGTTAGGAATCCGTTTATGTATGCTGTTATGTAACATGGACTTATAAAGTCCACAAGTTGTTTTTTTTTTTAGTTTTTTTGGCTGGCATGACTGTTCTGAAAACTTTATTTTGCATATTCTTGAAATTAATAAATACTTGTCATAGCTAGATATTAGGGGTGTAATGATACACAAAAAAATTTGGTTTGATGTTACACTTTGGTTCATTTCTGGTACAATAATGGAAAATGCAGCAAAACATGAAGTTGCTTTTTATTATAAACTTTTTCCACATTTTTAATGAAGCTAGCCAAATGCAATTTACTATAGAATGCTGCTGCAAAATGTGAGTTCTCCAATAAATAAAAAGATTCTTAATTAAAGTAGAATGTCAAATACCTAGAAAATTTAAATGATGGAGAAATTAGAACATCAATCTAAATTTCCAGATATGTTGTTTGAGTGATTATTAACTTGTTTTCTTTGATTATTCAAGGTCTGAAAATGCTGCATTGTTTTAATTTTGACCAGCTGTAATTTGGGGAAAAATTATTAGTACTTTATAGAATTAACAAAAATGTTTTGTCTTTTTACTCAAATACATATTTATAATTTTTTCCAAAGCAATTTATAATAACTGTAATTAAAGGGGAGTATTTTCAATTCCAGCAGTGTTCAGGCTTATTTTCCTTTTTTGAGACTTTTATATCCATCCATCCATCGTCTACTGCTTATCCGGGGGCTTGAGTCACGGGGGCAGCAGTCCAAGCAGAGAAGCTCTGACTGCCGCACAGCTCACATATCACCATGATCCCTCCTGCAGGTGATGAACCCACTGGAGGTCGGATTCAATTCAATTCAATTCAATTCAACTTTATTTATATAGCGCCATTTCACAACAACAGTCATCTCATAGCACTATCAACTGTAGGGGGGAACCCCCACAGTTGCAGAAAGACCCCAGCAATCAGGTGATCCCCTGTGAGCAAGCACTTGGCGACGGTGGAGAGGAAAAACTCCCTTTTAACAGGAAGAAACCTCCAGCAGAACCAGGCTCAGGGAGGGGCAGTCATCTGCTGCGACTGGCTGGGGGGTGAGGGGACAGAGAAGATGAAAAGAACAGACATGTAGAGAGCAAACAGCACGATGGGGACTCAATCTATGGGAGAGAACAAACAAATGTTAATGACCAGCAAAAAAAAAATATTTCATAGAGAGTAAGGAAAGGAGTGAGGCCCAGTGCATTACTGGAGGTCCCCCGGCTGACTAAACCTATTAGCAGCATAACTAAGGGAGGGTTCAGAAACACATGATCCCTCCCTAATTGTAGGCTATATCAAAAAGGTAGGTTTTAACCCTAATCTTAAAAACAGAGATCGAGTCTGACTCCCGAATCCAGATTGGCAGCTGATTCCACAGGAGAGGAGCTTGATAACTGAAGGCTCTGCCTCCCATTGTACTTTTGGAGATTCTAGGTATTACAAGTAGTCCTGCATTTTGGGAGCGTAGTGCTCTGTTAGGATAATACGGTAGTATCAGATCTTTTAAATAAAAAGGAGCCTGATTGTTTAGAGCTTTGTAAGTAAGAAGAAGGATTTTAAACTTAATTCTAAACTCTATGGGAAGCCAATGAAGGGAGGCCAGAACCGGAGAGATATGATCTCTCTTTCTAGTACCTGTTAAAACTCTTGCTGCTCCACGTGGCTGAGCCCAGCCGGGCCCTGTGGACAGAAACCCAGTTGCCAGGTGTTTACCCTCGTGCTCTAGTAACCTCTAAAATGGGTGGGATACGCTGGATGTTTTTGTTTTCAACTTGTTCTACTGGACTACTCTTAAGTCTAATTCATGGTGGCAAAAACACGTTGGTATGCGAACAAGCGTAGTGGACGCATTTGTGTGCAAATCCTACGCAGAGGGTGAGCACTGACCGAGTGCATGCAGCCCCAAAAAAGTTTACGCACATACAAATACGCAAATGGTCGCAGTGAACGGCGCCTGCACCCGGAAACTTCCACCAGAGGGAAGTACTGAGCAATCCGCCCATATTGGGTGAACAAATTACCATCTTTTGGCCCGTCTGTTTTCACCTTCTGCCACTAAACAGCAAAAGCTCCTGTCCGTCTTGATTGTCATTGTATTCACGTACCTCCATCACTTCTGCCATTTTAAACATCTGCCACCTTGCTCTTCTTTTGTGTTTGGATTGTAGCTGTTCAAATCAGTTTGGTGGCTCTTGGCTGCCGCCGACAGTACGGGCATGTGAGCTGCTTCTCTGAGCGGCATCTGCAGTGGGTCAAAAACCACAATGAATACTGCTGTGTACGCAAACGCAGTCTACAGAACACAAAAGTTTTCCCCTTGGAGGGACTCTGAACAGGCTTTTAGTCTGGCCCTTCACCCACGACTAATTTGCCTTGGGAGTCCCTACTAGAGGGAAGTTGCCCCCGACAACATGGCTGTCAGGATCATTAGGGCACACAAACTCCTCCACCACGATAAGGTGGCAATCCATGAAGGAGACAACTTTTTAGGACAGTTTTTTTAATGTACCCAATCATCATTGAACATCGCTGACACACTGCTTTTATCTTATCTGCCTTCATATTTCACTGAAAATCCATAACACTCCCAAATAGAAGACTTTAATAAGGTCATCAAGCCCGTCTGTGGATTGTTACCTTATTGTGGTGGAGGGGTTTGTGTGCCCTGATGATTCCAAGAGCTATGTTGTCGGGGGCGACTTACCCCTGGTAGGGTCTCCCAAGACAAGCTGGTCCTGGGTGGAGGGCCAGACTAAGAGTGGTCCAGCAGATCCCCATGAAAAAGTTACATCAAGGAGGACCCAGTGTACCCAAAGGAACCCTATGGGTCTGTCCTCCAGTCTGCTCATCACCTGCCGGAGGGATCATGGGGATCATGGTGCTATGCGACCTGGGTGGTAGTCTAGGCTGCTTGGACTACTGCCCCTGTGACCCAGACCCCCGGATAAGTGGAAGACAATGGACGGATGGGTCATGAAGCTGTTTTATTTGCATTAGCCATTAGACTTTCATTAGCCACAGGGTAGGCTGGCTAAACTAAGATTTCCTCTTCATTCCTTCTTGCTAGTTAATTCCCTTCGTACATCATATAGTGTAGAGGGGTGGTGCCTATCTCAGTTTCTGTGACCCTAGCCCACACAGCTACTGTAAGTAGTGATTGCTACAGTTGAAGGGTCAGACCTCTGATGTGTCAACTTTCCTTTTCCTCATTCCATTATGTTGAGCACCAAGCTAGAAGGTAGAAAGCACCATTTTGGTGGACCATTCTGGTCTTTGGTCTTTGGTGTGATCACTCTAAATCTGTCTGGCAAAAGGAAAAAGAAACCCTCATGTGCTGCCAAATACTGTATTCATTTGTTACACATCTGTTACTTAATGAGAGCTGTAAATACATGTACCATTACACATCTGATATGTGTGAAATGTATCATTTATGCCTTAAATTGTGCCAAGAGCATTTTGTAATCCAGGTGGATGGCTTTAAACAGGTGTCATTGCATGACACGTTATGCAAAATGCAGCATAATATACTCCCAATTTTATGTTTTAATCTTCTGAATGATGTTGCTTTTCTGTGCTTGCTGTCCTTGGATGTGTCACTGCATCGTCTTGGGTCTAAGTGTGGATACTGTATATTCTCCTGTTAATAGCCTGCTGGGGGCTATGTTCCCTATGCCACGTGTGATCTGGGCTATGGCTGATGATGGGCTGCTTTTCAAGTTCATGGCCGAGATCAGTCCTCGCACCAAAACCCCGCTAATTGCAACCTTCACCTCTGGCATAGGGGCAGGTGAGACACTAACACGCATGTCCCTGAAATGGCATCCATGTTCCTGAAAGCTTATTTTTATGCCGGGCATCTGTGTCCAGCAGGGTCAGATGTTTTGGTGCATATTCTTTTTTAAAGTGTATATATATATATATATATATATATATATATATATACTGTATATATATATGTATATAGTTTTAAATAAAACTCTGCCAGAAATTAGCACTCAAGCATAAAAAAGGCACTATGAACTGTCACTAAGCCTGTGGTCTCTGTTTAGTGGGTTGTTGTTTTTTTAATCTCTACTTGACGTTCTTCTCACTATAGTTCCTATCTTGCCATTAATATTCCTTTCTCTAATACTACTCATGCCTCCTACTAACATTTTCCATTTGTTTCTTTTGCCTTTGTCCTTTAATCTACTCATGCATCTGCCCCAAATGATGATTTACTCCTCACTCTACCCCAGTCTGCTGGGTTCCATGTTCCCTCTACCTCGTGTCATCTTTGCCATGGCGCGGGATGGCCTGCTCTTCTCCTTCTTGGCCCACGTCAGCGAGAGGAAATCACCCATAACAGCCACTGTTGCGGCAGGGATTATGTCTGGTAAGATTAAGGGGGGTAAGAAATCACTTGATTGTACTTGAGGCTAGGGGAAAATACTAGTAAATGAGATAATGTTGTTCGGAGCAAGGTGTGAGAAAATAGGATTGAACGAAATTGGGAACAAGCAAATAAAGAAATGAAGCATGTATGGTTAAGTTTGAACTCCTTAGGTAAAATGCCAAAACATCTACTCTTACCGCTATTGAAAATGTACTGTACTGTAGTGGATAAAGGTTTACATTGACTTTTATAGGCTTTCTGTGTGAAGGATTCTGTACACATCTGGTTCTAATTTGTATTCCAGACACAAGCCCTTCAAGTAATACATAATACATTTAAAAGATTTGTACCTTGTCAGATGGTAAAGTCATGAGCTTTCAAATCAAAATCAATCAAATCAAATCAACCTTTATTGTTATGTTGCTGTGCATACAACTGTAGTGCAGGCAAGATGAAATTGCGTTTCTCTCAGCATCCATATAAGTAAAAAGAACATAATTTAAGACACACTCACACACACCCTCACCCCTCACCCCAACACAGCCATTCACACATGCCTGAGACATACTTGAAAACTAACTAGAACTATAATATACATACTGTAATGTCCATAAGGTGCAGTAGTATGTATGAAATATTCCGGATCAACTGTTCAGCATCCTAACAGCTTGTGGAAGGAAGCTGTTAATCAGTCTGGTGGTTCTGCCTCTGATGCTCTGGAATCGTTTGCCAGATGGCAGGAGTTCAAAGTATTTATGCAGAGGGTGAGAGTGGTCCTTGACAATGTTCAGTGCCCTGCTCCTACAATGGTTCTGAAAAAGTTCTTGGACAGAGGGGAGGGAAACTCCAATTACCCTCTCAGCTCCCTTAACTATCCTCTGCAGGGCTTTTTTGTCTTACATACTGCAGCTGGAGTACTATGTTGCAATGCAGTACGTCAGAACACTCTCCACCACACCTCTGTAGAAGGTCCTGAGGATGCAGATGGGGAGAGAGGCCTGTTTGAGTTTCCTCAAGAAGTGCAGTCTCTGCTGGGCCCACTTCCTGATCCCCAAGGAATTCTTGCTCCAGGTCAGGTCCTGCGAGATCTGCATTCCGAGGAACTTGATGTTCTCCACTCTCTCCACCAAACAGCCGCCGATGCTGAGAGGGATGTGTTCAGACCGTGACCGCCGGAAGTTGATAATCATCTCCTTCGTTTTGTCCACGTTGAGCACCAGATTGTTCTCCCTGCACCAGCCCTCCAGGTCTCTAACTTCTTCCCTGTACATTGATTCCTCATCCCTCTGAATAAGTCCCACCACTGTGGTGTCGTCTGCAAACTTAATAATCTGGTTCCTCTCGTGTCTGGATACACAGTCATGTGTTAGAAGTGTAAACAACAGTGGACTGAGTACGCAGCCTTGAGGGGATCCGGTGCTCAGCGTGATAGAGTTGGAGATGTTATTTCCAACCCGGACAGACTGAGGTCTCTCAGTCAGGAAATCCAGGATCCAGAGACATGTGGTGGTGTTCAGACCGAGAAGGAGTAATTTCTCCATCAATCTCTGGGGAATAATGGTGTTGAATGCTGAACTGAAATCAATATACAGGAGTCTGGCATAGGTGTCTTTCTGATCCAGGTGGGTGATGACAGAGTGCAGGGTGGTGACTATAGCATCCTCTGTGGAGCGGTTTGAACAATATGCAAACTGGAGCAGGTCATGTGATGCAGGGAGGCAGGCTGTGATGTGTGGTTTGACAAGCCGTTCAAAACTCTTCATCACAATTGGTGTCAGTGCAACAGGACGATAGTCATTCAGACAGGACACAACTGGTTTCTTTGCCACCGATACTATGGTAGAGGTCTTAAAGCATCTGGGAACGATGGCCTTACTCAGGGAGATGTTATAAATGTCAATCAGGACATCCGCCAACTCGCTCGCGCAGTCTCAGAGCACATGTCCCGGGATGTTGTCCGGACCTGCAGCTTTACGTGGGTTGACCCTGATTAGGGTCCTCTGTGTGTCCGCTGCATTGATGATGATAGCTGGCCCAACAGATGGTGGAAATGGGCCAGCCCTCCCTCTGATTGTCGGGTTTGATGCTTCAAAATGTGCAAAGAAGTTGTTGAGCCTGTCTGGAAGCGAAGCGTCGTCATCATCGACCCCCTGCCTAGACTTATAATCCGTCAGCGCCCGAACTCCCTGCCACATCTGTTTGGTGTTCCTTGTGTCACAGAGGTGTCCCTGGATTTTCTCCACATAGGGGCGCTTCGCCTTCTTAATTCCCTTTGAAAGCGCAGGCCTGGCTGAGCGGAGGGCGATCCTGTCCTTCGCTCTGAAGGCTGCATCTCTGGCTGTGAGCAGCGAGCGCACCTCTGCCATCATCCAGGGTTTATAGTTGCCCCGTGCAGTGATAGTCTTCACTATAGTGACATCCTCTGTGCACTTCGCGATGTAGCTGGTGACCGTTTCAGCATACTCCTCCACATCTGTCCTGTCTCCCTGGGAGGCTGCTATTTTGAAGACCTCCCAGTCTGTGTGCAGAAAACAGTCCTGAAGTGCCGAGGCTGCACCCTCTGGCCAAATTCTGATTTGTTTCTCTACTGGCCTGCTGCGCTTCAGTAAAGGTTTGTAGGCAGGCACCAGCATCACGGATAGGTGGTCAGAATGGCTGAGGTGGGCGCAAGATGTTGCCTTATAAGCATCTGGAAAGTTTGTGTACACCAAGTCCAACATATTCTCTCCTCTGGTCTTAAAGTCTACACATTGTTTAAACTTGGGGAGCACAGTCTTTAAACTGGTGTGATTAAAATCCCCCACAACCACCACAAAACTGTCTGAGTGTGAAGTTTGAAATTCACTGATAGCATCGTGCAGCTCTCTGAGTGCCTCGTTAGCATTAGCTTTAGCATTAGCACTAGGAGCTATGTAAACAGCAGCTACAAACACGTTGGTGAATTCCCTCGGCAGATAGAATGGCCGACAATTCACGATAAGGAACTCCGCCAACGGAGAGCAGTGTTTAGATAGTAACGTGGCGTTAACGCACCAGTTCTTGTTAATATACTGTAGATACATAGGCACCCCCCTCGGCTCTTACCGGAGCTAGCAGCCTCTCTGTCCGCCCGGAACGATGTCATCCCTTCCAGCTGAATGGCCGCGTCAGGGATGTTGTCGTGGAGCCATGTCTTCGTGAACGCAAACACACAGCAGTCCCTCCACTCTCTGCGGGTTTCTCTCAGCAGACGCAGCTCGTCCAGCTTGTTGTCGAGGGAGCGGACATTGGAAAGAAGGAGCGACAGTACTGCTGGTCTGGAGGGGTTAGCCTTTAGCCTAGCATGAATCCCGGCTCTTTTTCCTCGCTTCTGTTTGCGTTTGTGCCGCTTACGCTTCCTCCTGTCCCGGGTAGCTGCTAGCGGAATCTCCAACAGTATTCCATGCTGGCATAGAATGTCCAAGTCACATCTGAGCGCCGCAATTCTTGCAGCGTGCAGTACCTTGATGTTTAATAAGGCTGCACGGTGGCGCAGTGGTTAGCACTGCGGCAGCACAGTTTACCCTTGGCCGGGGGATCGTGGGGATCGTGGGTTCGATCCCAGCCCCCGACCAACAGTGATCTGTGTGGAGTTTGCATGTTCTCCCTGTGTATGCGTGGGTTTACCCCGGGATTTCTCCGGTTTCCTCCCACATGCCAAAAACATGCAGGTTAGGTTAATTGGAGTCTCTAAAGTGGCCCTAGGTGTGAATGTGTGTGTGAATGGTTAAGGGATAGCGCCGTATCGTGGCTGCTTCATCCATCCAGGTGGTGGATGACTCTCAATTTCCCCTCTGGGGATCAATAAAGTATACTAAAATCTAAAAAAAAAAATAAGGTCTCACGGTTGTTAAGTTTTACAGAATGTACGTCTGGGATGATCAAAACACTCAAAACTCTCACACTCACTGATGCCTAGAGGGGCCGCAGCGTCCATGCGTGCCGCCATCTTGTTTCATTGCACTTTCTTGTTTCAAAAGGACTTACAGCAGGGAAAATAAGTATTGAACAAGTCAACATTTTTCTCATTAAATATATTTCTTATGGAGCCATTGACCTGAGATTTCACCAGAAATCAGTAACAACCCAAGTAATCCGTACATACAAAGAAATCAAGGCAACTGTGTTCACAAAAAAGTTACATTTAATAAAGTGGAATGACACAGGGAATAAGTATTGAACACACTTGGTGAAATTCATTTAATATTTAGTAGAAAAGCCTTTGTTGGTAATAACAGCTTCCAGACATCTCCTGTATGGAAAAACTAGGTGCAGGGGTGATTTTTAGCCCATTGTTCCACACAAACTGTAAAATCTTGTAGATTCTGTGGGTGTCTTCTATGAACTCTGATCTTCAGTTTATTCCATAGATTTTCTATTGGATTCAGGTCAGGTGACTGACTGGGCCATTCTAGCAGCTTTATTTTCCTTCTCTGGAGCCAGTTGGGAGTTTCCTTGGCTGTGTGTTTGGGATCATTGTCTTGCTGAAATGTCCACCCTCGTTTCATCCTCAACATCTTGGCAGATGGCAACAGGTTCTTATCAAGGATGTCTCTGTACACTTGTCCATTCATCTTTCCTTCAATTATATGAAGTCTGCCTGTACCATGTGCTGAAAAACACCCCCACACCATGATGGGATGTGCAATGCCATTTCTCCTCCAACCATGCTGTGTGTTGTGCCATCCAAAAAGTTCAATTTTGGTCTCATCTGACCAGACTATATTCTCCCAGTATTTGACTGGCTTGCCCAAATGTTGTGCTGCATACTTTAAACAAGCTTCAGCATGCTTTTTCTTCAGCAATGGAGTCTTACGAGGTGAGCGGGCATAGAGCCCATGTTGGTTGAGTGCATTACTTATTGTTTTCTTTGAAACAGCAGTACCTGCTGACTCCAGGTTTTTCTGGAGCTCTCCATGATTGGTCTTTGGCTCTTGGATAACTCTTCTGATAATTCTTTTGACTCCGCTGTCAGAAATCTCGCGAGGAGCTCCTGGTTGTGGCCGGTTTATGGTAAAATGATGTTCTTTCCAGTTCTGAATGATGGCTCCAACAGTGCTCATTGGAACATTCAGCAGTTTAAAAATGTGCCTGTAAACAATACCATCATTGTCTTGCGACAGTAAGGTTGCAAAGGTCTAGAGAGAGCTCTTTGCTTCTACCCATCATGAGTTCTTTGTGGTGTGACAATCTGATAGTCACAGACCTTTTTAAAGGCTATCAGTCAAGACTTAACCAGCTGAAATTAATTTGCTCTGATGGGGGATGGGATAGCTTCCTAAATTCTGATGTATTTCAGCTGGTTTCTTGGTTTTCTATGCCTTTTTGCACCTTTTTTTCTTCATGTGTTTAATACTTATCCCCTGTGTCATTCCGCTTTATGAAATATAACTTGTTTTGTGAACACAGTTACCTTGATTTCTTTGTATGTATGGATTACTTGGGTTTTTACTGATATCTGGTGAAAATCTCAGGTCAATGGCTCCATCAGATATATGTTTAATGAGAAAAATGTTGACGTGTTCAATACTTATTTTCCCCACTGTAAATCCATGTGAGGCAGGTTGGGAACAGGGGACGGTACAAAAATGTGCTCCCAGTTTGCGTCCCTTTCTTGACTTTTAGGGTGCTTGTACACCTAACCCATTTGGTCCGGACTTTCAGACTTTTCAGTTTGATTCAAACCACAGTTTTGAGTGTGGAAACTCCCTTGACCCACGGTCCAGACCAAAGAGCTCAAATCTGGTCTGACAAAAAGAGGTGGTCTCAGTCCAGATCAAACTGAACTTTGGTCTGGTTTGTTTAGAGTGTGAAAGCAATTTTTAGAAAGGTTCACATTTTTGAACCAAAAACAGGACGTTAAAGCAGCCGTGGTAGCATTTGGAGAAAGAAAATATGACTGTTAATGGCATAAATAGTCACTTGAAAAAAATATCATAAAAATGCGGAAACTTTCCAGATGTTTTCAG
Source organism: Pholidichthys leucotaenia (assembly GCA_020510985.1). Classification (NCBI taxonomy): domain Eukaryota; kingdom Metazoa; phylum Chordata; class Actinopteri; order Cichliformes; family Pholidichthyidae; genus Pholidichthys; species Pholidichthys leucotaenia. The sequence goes on from CM035844.1 coordinate 49,497,352, forward strand.
AGGATTATGAGTTTTTGAAAAAAAAAAAAATGAACGAGCAATGTCACCTGAAAATCATTACAGCTGATGAGAAGGACAAAGACCTCGATAATATTCTAGCTTCACAAAACTAGTTCACCAACTAATGATGGAGTTTTGTCCAGTTTTAACCTAAAGTGTAGAAAGCACCTTGGAGGGTGTGTAGCATGTTTGCTAACTACCAGTCTGTGCTTACAACACAAATGTCACCCTGACAACACGGTGTCATCATGACAAAAAGACATTGGTGCATCACAGTAAAATGTTTACTACACTTGCAAAAGGAGCAGTGTGAATCCAAACCTAACCAGACCAAATGTTTACAATGTAACAAAAATACAAACCTTGGTTCCAGACCTTGATGTGGACTTTCAGGTGTGAAAATGCCCTTTAGTCACTGCTGCCTGTATTTATTTTCACTTTCTCCTTTGAGACTTACTTCAGAGTAGATCAGGGGTCACCAACTGGCAGACTCCAGTCCGCATCCGGACCCTGAGAGTCCTCCGTCCGGACCCCGAAGCCTTTTGATACAATTTGGGGAAAAGGGAGACCGCTTTATTTTGCTGGGGGAAAAAAGTGGAACTGAACTGCTGCATGAAAAGTTCCACCTCCCCTCTCTCTGTAATCATGGAGTTACAGCTCCATCCATGCTGTAACAGAGTTTACTGTTGAGATTTTAATGTCGGAGGAATTCTGTAGTCCATCCATCCATCCATCCATCTTCTACCGCTTATCCGGGCAGCATGGTGGTGCAGTGGTTAGCACTGTTGCCTTACAGCTAGAAGGTTCCTGGTTCGAATCCCCAGGTTGGCAGGGGTTGGAACCTTTCTGTGTGGAGTTTGCATGTTCTCCCTGTGCTGCGTGGGTTTACTCCGGGGGCTCCGGTTTCCTCCCACAATCCAAAGACATGCATGTTAGGTTAATTGGCTGTTCTAAATTGTCCCTAGATATCTGTTTCCTATAGGCCCTTAGAATAGAGGGTTAGTATTAGTGAAAGCACTTTGAGTAGTTTTTGTGACTAGAAAAGCGCTATATAAGTGCAGGTTAGTAGTAGTAGTAGTAATTATATTTTGTGTCCAATTTTTTTTTGTCCTACAGTTTGAAACAGTTTTTTCCTGCACTGAAAATATTGTATAGAGGTGGACTTTTGTGAAATTGTTTTTTTTTAGATATTAATCTTTTTTCAAATGCAATACAATTTCGTTTGTGTCCTCCTGTAAAACATTTTTAGGATTTTAGCTGTAGATTTTAGAATTATAGGCCTATTTATTTGCAGTCAAAAAACACATTTAGTGTTCTCCTGTGTTATAAAATTTTATATTACGTTATGCTTGAAATTGAACAAAGAAATCATTTTAATTTTTTTTTGTTTAAAAATTAATATAGAGCTAAACGCAGCTAAAAGATGAGCTTAATAAAATAATGTGCAAAAGCAAGTTAAATGATATTGGCCTGTCTGGAGACAGCTCTGGTCTTAGAAGACCAGAAGAATGTCTCCAGAATGTCATAAAAGAATGTCAATGAAATGATGGCAGCTTTTAAAAACACATTTTGAGGTAAATTTCTCCATGTGTCAGATTTCTCTTCCATTTGTTTTAATAAAAGATGTTGGAAGTAAATTCATGGGTCATTGCAAACTGCTTTAAAAAGGCCAAGTTGTCACACAGTGGGAGGGAAAAGTCTTGAATAAATAAAATGTGTCAAAATGCACTGAGAATGGTTTTAGAATCAAATCAGAGTTCTGAATCATAATTTAATCTTGACGTGCCTAAAGATTCTCACACCTACTTCGGACCTTGGCTGGGCAGGATAACCAACTTGTCAGACCTTTTGCAGTTTTAGTTGGTGACCCCTGGAATAGATGATTGGCTTATTTTAGGTATTAAATACATGGGGGTTAGGATGAATATTAGGAAAAGGTTAGGTCTAATTTACACAGATTGCAGCTGTAACCCTCTGCCGTATGTCTTTATGCTATTATTTCCACAACCACTAGAAGGTCCAAATAATGTCAAAACATACAATGTGTAACACCTGATGTTACAGAAGATCATATATGGAATTTTCTGTTGGAGGCCAGTTCCTGCAAACATATTACAAGTTAAATGGACCCACTTAAAAACTGAATATATATTCAACTAATTTTTTAATTATACTTCTAATCAGTATTTTCTTATCTTCAGTTGATTTGACAGTTGGTGTTGATTCTCTATTAACGGCTTTCCTTTTATTCTTGATAGCCTCTGCTCAATGCTAACTCTTTTCTCACCTGTAAATTTATACATTATTGTTTAAACATAAGTCACATAAGTATGAAGAGAAACATGTTACTTTAAATGGAGTCATTGTTTTTTTCAGTGATGCAGAGTATGTTTTTTATTGTTCTTGTAACTTTTAAATATGTAAATATTTAATCACAAACATTTTATATATTTCAAACTCGGCTATACTACGCTATTCACTGTACCATGCCTCATGTCATGCGCTGGCCCTCGAGAGCCAGCATAAGACGCACACAGAGTCACCAGTGAGTTTTTCAGTGAGTTTATTACGGTGAAAAGGTGTTAACACAAGCTGCTGAGATAATGACAGGAGTCTTCACAGAACAGGAAGCATAGGGCTATACAGCACACTATAGGTCCAGAGCAGGAGACAGTCACACACAGTCAGGCTTGGTAATAATAGCACACTGGCTGCTAAGGCAGGGACTTACAGATCATTATACGCCGGGAGGAATAAGGCTAATGTAGCACACTTACTGGTACCGGTGAAAGACGGTCAAGCCCAAGGCAGCTGAGGTGTGAATACAGTCCAGGCATCCACAACGTGATGGTGGGTGAACAGTTAAACGACCAGGTTGGCGATCAGTTAGCGATCAGGTAGCGATCAGACACTGCTGCGTCCTAACGACGCCAGTGCTCAGCTTAAATAGACAAGGTACTAATGACAATGACGACACACAGCTGGCCGACCGTTGACAGGCGGAAACCCCACCGAGCACTTTCACAATAAGAGCCCGGAGAGGCCAGAATACCGCCCGCAGCTGTCAAGGCCGGCAGCGAGACATAACTTTAACCCGAGCGCGATCAGAACCGACGCTCGGGTCATAACAGTACCCTCCCTCCACGGGCGGACTCCGAACGCCCAAAGGAACCACCCTGCCCCCCCCGCCCCCCCAGGGTGGGAGGTTGAGGGACAGGTGCGGAGGGAGAGAAACCAACCCAAGAACGAGACAAAGACCAGACAAGAAAACCATACAAGAAATAAATACAAACACATGACTCTGGGAACAAAAAAAAAAAACAAAGGAAAGAAATACATGACTGGAACCATGGACACAAAAGAAATACGTGCTAAACACGACGACTATGAAAAAACAAACACATAAGACCAAAAATACAATTAAACCCCTGGAAACTATGAACAAAAACCTCCATACTATAGCCCCCCAAGAAGGAGTGGAGAACAAAACAACAAGGACAAAATGACCCAACTTGGCTATGACAAGACTGTGGCTCTCCCAGAAAAAAAAAAACATGAGGCAATCCAAAATTGCTCTGACTTGGCTAAAACTAAACTATGGCCCTCAAAAAAAAAACAAGAGGCAATCAAAAAAAATGCTCCGACTTGACTAAGACAATGACTGTGGCTCACAAGAAAAAAGAAACAAGAGACAATCTAAAATTGCTCAAACTTGACTATGACTAAGACTTTGGCTTACAAGGAAAAAAAACAAAACAAGAGGCAATCTAAAAATTGCTCGAACTTGACTAAGACTATGACTTACAAGGAAACAAGAGGCAATCAAAAATTGCTCGGACTTGACTAAGACTATGACTTACAAGGAAACAAGAGGCAATCAAAAATTGCTCGGACTTGACTAAGACTATGACTTTGATAACAACAAAAATTGCCAGACGTACAAAACATGACTTGGCACCATATGGGCCCACAGAAAATCCCACAGTACATGACCAGTCAGGTGGCCTGCCCCAGTCCCATGCCCCCAGAAATAAGTCCTCTGGTGGCCGAACCAGGTCACCCCGTAACACACACAGTTTGTTGGGTGGCCAACCCAAGACGCCGAACGCTCCAAGCAGTTCCTCGGGTGGCCGACCCGCATCCCACAACCAACAGGACCGTGGAGGGATTGCATGCAGCCGCTCACCTGAAAACGACAAAACAGGAGAGCGCCGATCTGCCAAACAAAACCCAATAACGGCCCCCAGCTGGTGGCTCCTGAGAAGGGGACATCCAAAAACCTGGACCCCCTCGAATCCTGATTGGGTCGCAGCCGCACCTGCGCTGGACCCCCACTGGACCTCGTCGGACCCCAATTGGGTTACAACCACACCTGAGTCGGAACCCGACTGAACCTCGTCGGACCCCGATTGGGTAATCGCTGCACCCACGTTGGACCCCGACTGGGTCAGGACGGGCCCAGATTGGGTCACCGCTGCACCCACGTTGGACCCCGACTGGGTCACCTCAGCCCATGCGTCGGACCCCGACCGGGTCACCTCGGCCCATGCGTCGGACCCCGACCGGGTCTCCTCGGCCCACGCGTCGGACCCCGACCGGGTCTCCTCGGCCCACACGTCGGACCCCGACCGGGTCAGGACTGCTCCGGCGACGACCTCCATCTCCGAACCTGGAACCCCCGGTCCCGTGACCTTGACTGGCTCCGGACCGGTAACGCTGTGGAGGTGCTCAGAACACAAGAGAGGACCGGGATCAGTTCCACCGGCAGCGCCAGAGCCTAGCGAGACGAGCTCGGGTGCAGCGGCCGGCTGCCCCTCATTCGCCTCCCCATGAGGCAGGCAAAAATGCTCTAACACACCATTCAGGAAAACAAGAAAGAGCACTTGCCTGCACTCGGGCTCTGGAGCCGTCCAGGACTTCGCTGATCCAGGTTCAAGGAGAAGCTCGTCGTCGGGCTCCCACTCGGCTGTGTCGGGTTCCACAGCCGGCCTGATCGTCTCTGCAGCTGGATCCTCACGCGCTGGCGTCCACGCCAATAACCCGTATGGCGTGGGGGCAGAGGACCCTGGACCTGCTGACTCGGGCTGCATCCCTGAGGAACCCTGGGGACGCTCTCTCGTCGGCTCTGGCTCCTCACTGCAGTCCGTTCTGCTCTGTCCAAAGCAAGGCTGCAGGACCGGGATATCTCCCAGAGCTGCAGGCCTCCCCCTCGTTCGACGGCGTGGGACTGACGCCGAGGACCGCTCCGCAGGAGGAGACACAGAGGCAGCAGGTTTAATACAAAGGGCTACAGCTGGGGAAAGAAACTCAGGGAGCTGCAAACCCTGAGCTTCACCCCCAGGAGTCAGACAAGACAGATCACTATTACTACTAGGAAAGTGAACTTGGACTTGCCTGTCTCCCGGGGGGAGGATGTTGTCAGCTGTAGCGGACGTTGCTCCTTCCCTCGCTCGCTGGATGGTAAAGGATCCAAGAACGGAGCCCACCGGCACAGGACTCAGCTCACTCTCAGCAGCTGGCTGGTTGAGGGGGTCATCCCGGCGGCCCGGAACTGGATCCGGAGTAGGAGCTTGCCGAAGATGCGCCCGGCCGTGACGCCGACGCCTTCGCCGGCCCCCAGATGGTGCGAACTCCCGAAATGGATCGAAGGCAGGATCAGGATCCATAGGCGAAGAGCAGGAGTGCCTCTTCACCTGCTCCATGCCGCTTTCCTCCTCCATCATCAGGAATAATTCGCGTTGTGCGGCGATGTCCTCCCTCCTTGCGTCGACTTCCGGGTGGTTGGCGTAGCGGGGAGAGAGATTACAGAGAACATCTTCGGCGGCGTCCAGGTACCAATGTATGCCGTGGTCATAGTCCAACAGGGAAGCGGAGATGAGCAGCTCATCCACGGCTTCCAAAACACTCGTCAGCACGTGGCTCTTCGGTGACGGCATTCCTCACATACACAGGACCCAGACAGGGAAAAGCAACGTCCAAAACTCAAACTCACTGGTGAATAGCGTCTCTGGTTGGCGTCACCATAAACACTGTTTGGGCAGCAGTGTACTGTCATGCGCTGGCCCTCGCGAGCCTGCATAAGACGCACACAGAGTCACCAGTGAGTTTTTCAGTGAGTTTATTACGGTGAAAAGGTGTTAACACAAGCTGCTGAGATAATGACAGGAGTCTTCACAGAACAGGAAGCATAGGGCTATACAGCACACTATAGGTCCAGAGCAGGAGACAGTCACACACAGTCAGGCTTGGTAATAATAGCACACTGGCTGCTAAGGCAGGGACTTACAGATCATTATACGCCAGGAGGAATAAGGCTAATGTAGCACACTTACTGGTACCGGTGAAAGACGGTCAAGCCCAAGGCAGCCGAGGTGTGAATACAGTCCAGGCATCCGCAACGTGACGGTGGGTGAACAGTTAAACGACCAGGTTGGCGATCAGTTAGCGATCAGGTAGCGATCAGACACTGCTGCGTCCTAACGACGCCAGTGCTCAGCTTAAATAGACAAGGTACTAATGACAATGATGACACACAGCTGGCCGACCGTTGACAGGCGGAAACCCCACCGAGCACTTTCACAATAAGAGCCCGGAGAGGCCAGAATACCGCCCGCAGCTGTCAAGGCCGGCAGCGAGACATAACTTTAACCCGAGCGCGATCAGAACCAGCGCTCGGTTCATAACACCTCAACCTTCATATTCAGTGAAACCCACCTGGGAAAATGACTTCAGAATGGCTTTGACTGGCCAGCAGTGGTATTCTGCTCTAAATCTGATACACTCTTCCTCTGTTTGTGCTTGTTACAGTTTAATCCAATGCAAAATACTTTACAAAACTCATTACATGAATGCAAGACTTGCCAAATTCTGCCCAACTATTTGCGATACTTGTAAAAAATGTAAACATCTCCGGCTGATCATTTTCATATGTTTCAGTCATGCCCCAAATTATTGACTCTCTGGGAAAGTATTTTTGACACAATAAGCAAAGCGTACAGATATACTATCACTCCTAACCCATTAACGACCATTTTTGGAGTCTTAACTATCCCAGTACTATGAAGTGCGCCGTGGCTTTGTCAACTCTTCTAGCTCGCCGTCTAGTTCTATTAAAGTGGAAACTCCCCCCCCCCCCCCCAACATATGTGCACTGGATAAGGGAGATCCTCTACAACCTCAAGCTTGAAAAGCTGAGATATTCACTATCAGGTTCAACAAAGACATTCCAGGACACCTGGAACCCTTTTTTGAAATTTGTTGATTCTCTTCAGCTATGCCTTGGTATAAACGAGGTTCGATGCCCTCTGATACTAGTCTGTAATCGCTACAGTGGCCCTACTCCTTGTTACCCCCCCATTTTTTTCTGTTGTGGTTTATCTCACTTGGCCCGAGTGAGCTGGGATGGGGGCGGGTTGAAAAAAGGCATAGGATTTTCTCTTGGCATACTTTCATTGTTCAAATAATAGTTGCTTTTTACAATGTTGTCATGTTGCCATAAACACCAATAAAAAGAGTTGAAATAATAATATATTTCAAACTTGATTACAGATTTTATAATTTTTTGCAAAGTGATAGCTTGCCTTCATGGTCAGTCAGAGGGGCCCTAGCCCCATGCTTTGGGAATCAGTTCAGTTCAGTTCAATTTCAATTTTATTTATATAGCGCCAAATCACAACACAGGTCGTCTCAAGGCACTTTACAGAAAAGAGTGGGTTTAGGCCACACTCTTAGTTTATAGAACCCAGCAGAGACCCCTAAGAGCAAGTACTGCGGCGACACAGGCAAAGAACACCTTCCCTTTAACGGGCAGAAACCTCGGGCGGAACCATGGTTCATAGAGAACGGCCATCCGCCTCGATCGGCTGGGTTGAGTAACTACACTCAAAACAGACATACAAATACAACATTAACAATCACAATTAAATCCTATACACTTAGTTTAGAAATGTTATGGCTCTGTACTGCAAAATGACAAGTTATGCCATTTTTGTCATGCCAATACCTATGTTCTTTGTAGCAGTGTTTTTTCAACCTTTTTTAAGCCACAGCACATTTTTTTACACTGGAAAAAATCCTGTGGCACACCACCAACCAAAAATGCTACAAAATGACATATTGTACCCCATTACAACATAGGTAGTGACAATTTAGGGTAACACTTTATAACACAGCCTGTGAAGTCTTCTGAAATTACAGTGTTAGCATGGTGAAATATCAGGGTAGCAAGCCATGTTGTTGTTGTTGTTTTTGTTAAGAATAATTACAGGGTGCAATTATTTAAAAAAAACAAAAACAAAACAAAATACAGCCAGACCCCACTCAAGTCAGGCAAAAAATATGCGTGAGCATGCACCAACAATAGAGAACAAATTTGTTAGAAAATGAGATCGCCACCCACTTCAGACACATGAACCGGAGCTTGCAGCCAAGGTTTGTGTCCACCCACGACATCCCGCTGAGCCGCCGCCAACTCATGGTGGTGGCTCGTGAAACAGGACATCCATTCAGTGCTGGGAACAGCCGACACCAGGATGTGGTCTCTGGAGGAGGGAGCGGCATCCCCCCAGCCGTGTGCCCCTCCAGACTTTGCCGTGAGCCCAAGCATGAGAGCTTTTCCTTGGGACTTCCATGACAGCTGTAGCGTGGCTGCAGAAGCCGTGAAGGCAGCCCCGCCCCCCTGCAGGGCGAATCCCACATGCCAGTCTCGACTCTGGTAGCTAAGCTCAGTCCTCACCCCGCACCTGGTTCAAACTCACCTTGAATCTTTGAAATAACCTTTTTTTAGAGCAATTAAGTGAAATTAGACAGTTTCCCATGGCACACCTGACAATCTCTCAGGGCACCATGGTTGAAAAACATTGCACAAGATAACGTGATACATTATTTCTGACCAACAGGGGGCATCATTGAGAAAAGTTTTTCATGTTTTAGTTTTGACATACTGTAATTGTGCATGTTTCTAATAAGTTCATAATCTCATTAACTGATCATCTGTTTTATTTAATACAGCATAATGTTCATGTGCAAAATTGTGGTCACATTTAGATTTGAATGGTGGATAACTGAGGGTGTGATATGGTGCAGTGGTTCCCAACCTATTGTCTTCTGTCTACAACATTCAGTCTATGACCTAAAGACAGCAGAGCCCCCTGCCCTTCCCCCACCAGCCTGGACTGCAGATATTTGCAGCCTGTGTGCAGTGTTCTTACTAGGCACTGGCTTCACTTTTCAAGCCCAGGGATTTTGCCCATTCTGCAATAATAAGTGTGGATTTTTTATTCTTAGTTTACAACTGAAATTGTAATTTCCTTTTTATGAATGTTCCCTTTTGTTAAATGATAAAAAATACACATGAGCAAATCATTTATTACAGTTTTATTTAGTATGTCAGTGTCACAGCCTCATAATAAACAAAGTCTCCAACCCCGATGATATTGGAATCCTGACACAAAATGGGCTTGGTCCCCAGATTTTAGTACCAGGCATTAAGGCATAGCTCCCATTTTAGCATTGTGTTTCTAAGTCAGATTCAGCCCTTGAGCACCAAGCCCACTTCAAATGGTATGATGCTGTTTTTATTTTATAACTATAATTTATATTGTGTGTGACGTGTTGGTCATTATTAGCATGCTAACATAATCATAGTGACAATACTAACATGCTGATATTTGAGAAGATATAATATTTAGTGTGTTCATTATATTAAGGTGTTAGTTAAATTAGTAAAATAAAAAACATGTTGGAAAGTCAGTTTTCTCAAGGGTTTTTGGGATTGAAAAAAAGCAGCAATATATTATCTTCATTTCATTTTTGTTCTCTTTCTTTCACCTTGGAAGCAATCATGGCATTTCTGTTTGACCTGAAGGACCTGGTAGACCTGATGTCTATAGGGACCCTGCTGGCCTACACATTAGTGGCTGCCTGCGTGCTCGTGCTCAGGTCTGTAAGAAGATACCTGTGTAAGGAATTTCACTTGGGAGACTGTGCTTACTTGTCCTAACATGTTCTGGCATGGATGTGAGGTTGATTACATGTTAAACAGATCTGTTACATGTTACAAGAAGTTCAAAATGCTACAGTCCTCAACTGCTTGCTCAGTTTAACTGATGTATTTAAAGGTTCCTATTTTATAATAGTGTTTTTTAAAGCTTTAACCATCTGAAATGGGTCTATCACAAGATTATCGAAAAAACCTCAAAATGGTGACTTTGCTTAAAACTAGAGGGCACTCAGAGAGTGCATACTTCTGCATACAATATTCCAAGGGCCTATCTCACAATGTTAAAGAAAGTGAAAATGTGATCCAGAATCCACATCCTGACTCAGATCACCTCGAAAATCTAGTGGATTCATCCGGAGCCGAAAATTTCATCAAAATCCATCCAGCAGTTTTTGCATAATCCTGCTAAAAGACAGACAGACCAACCAACAGACAGACAAATCTCCTTGCGGGGGTAAAAACATACAGCTTTTATGCCGACACTCTCTGTGAGGAGAGCCATTGTAACTCTTCCAGGTATGCTATGGAAAGTTACTAAAAAAAAAAAAAAAAAAAAACCTTTAGAAATGCCCACTGCTCTATTGGCCAGCCCGATTGGTCAAACCCAGCTCCACTTCCTGCCCTCGTGTTTTCTTGTTTGCAACACAACTCAGCAATTGGGAGCTGTCTGCAAACATGCTGAAGACGACCTGTACATGCTAGCTATGCAAGATAACAATGGGATCCTTACACAAATTGCCAAAGAATGCATCTCTAAGAGAAAAGTGGCCAAAATGTATTTTCACAGACATTCTGGTCATTTTAATACTGATTCATTCCAAAACATAGCAAAGTATAACTTGGGGTGCTTTCACACCTACAGGCTTTAGTTCATTTCAGTCAAACTGGGCTTCGTTTTCTCTGTGAGTGTGGTTCGTTTTGTCTGGTGAGAACACGGTAGTCGCACTCAGGTGTGCACCAAACCAGCTGTACCGAGACTCGAATCAAATAGCGAACTCTGGTGCAGTCCTGCAGGTGAGAAAGCTACCGTACCAGCGTGTACCAGGTACAGGACCAGCGGCAAATGGTAGAACATTTTATGTCACTGTACATACCTGATAGATCTTCGAAAATATCTGTGGCTGAGCACGTCACGGTTCTGGAGGATTAATGAACGTTAACATGTTATTTTCCATCTGTAGCCACGCTTCATTTTCAAACTGTACAATTTGCTGAAAGTGGTATATGCATGTATGTAATAAACGATAACCGGGGCAATGAACCCCCCCCCCCCCCCTGTAGACTACGCTATGATTTGTATTACTTTCTCTCCAGAAATGCATAAATACACAGTAGTCATCCTACTTCCTGTATTTACCTTTCCTGTTCTCGCTGCAAAAAAATCAGACCAATAAGAACAGAGAACGTTCTGACATAAGTCTCGCTGGATTTCACGTGACACAGTTTGGTCCGCTTGAATTTTTGCCTGTGTGAAAGGGGACCGAACCAAGGAGAAAATGATACAAAGTAACAAACTTGTCAACTGATTTGGACCAAATTGAACGAATTTAGACGTGAAAGCACCCTCAGGTTTAGCCAAAAAAGCTTACTCTTACTGCTGTCCCCACACTGGTGAACCCAACTGCAGATATATTCTTTAAATATTACGCAGGTGTCAATGGTAGGTGTTTTTTAGCTGTTAAAGTTGTTAGCTTAGCACTGACAACATTATAATAATAGAAAATGTATTTATTTTTTCTACAATTTGGCTGGTTTTAATCATACTTGCTGTGGTAATATAGCCCATTACAGTATATCTTTGCGTGACAATAAATATGGAGACTTCCCAGCCAACATGTCCATGTGGGCCCCACTATGAGGTTAAAATGGGGCTATGGGTCCCATGTGGGTTTGTCCGCAGTTTCCATGTTGGTCCCATCTGATGCCCACATAAACTTTACCTGTGGCACATCTGGGCCCATATGGGTGTAATGCTGGTGAGCAGGTTTCAGTAACATTGGCGCCATAGATAAAGTCCATGTGGGCAAACACAGATGGGACCAACATGGAAACCGTGGACAAGCCCACATGGAACCCATGAGACAGCCCAGATTTAACCTGTGGTGGGGCCCACATGGACATGCTGGCTGGGCTGTAGTTGCTGAAGCAACAATTCTATTCTTACAGCTTATTACAAAGTAACAAGTCACTTCAGAAACGTCCTGTTGCATGTGCACTTGAGGTGGTTGTGGGTTTTGCTCGGCATTTTCTTCAGGGTCTGACTCAGGCTCAAGAAGGTAGGATTTAGTAAAGTGTTTTCAGCGGGTAGCCATTATCACTTCTCATTTACTTCTCCAAAGAAGCGGAGACGGCAAGCCTATCACAGGACAGTCAAGCTTGGGCCCTGCTGTTGGTTACGCCTCCTCACTTGTGATTGGCTTTGCCACACGTGTCAGTCGCAAAGCTTTCACCCAATCAAATTAGGGGCTCATGAATAACAATGAGGACTTCTGAAACACAGCGTTTTCTGGGAGAGCTCACAGAATGGATTTCTAAATTTCATGTATAATGACACATGCAATTTTTTTGTTTATCAAAATACAGGTTTGAAATTAAGCCACGAAAAAGGCAGTAAATGGGACCTTTAAATCTGTATGGCAAAAAAAGGGAAATCAAATAATTTCAAGGACCGTTACATAAAATACACCAAAAACCTTGAAATGGCTTGTCTATCTCTTTTGACCAACTAGTAAAACTAAAACTTTTAAAAGGAGCTAGTGGGATTGTTATTATGCCATACCATCAGAGAATTTCATTGAATTCAGTGCTAAGTGAATTTGTCACGGATAAACAGCTTTCTGCTTGTGTCCTGTTTTTTCAGGTACCAGCCCGAGCAACTCAGTGTGGACTATCACATGGCCAACACCCAGGAAGAAGCTGAAGCCAGCGACCGTATTAGTTCCCACAGCGTTGGCATCCTGCCTGATGTAGATCAGAGGATAACCTTTAAGACCGTGATGTTCCCAGACAACATTGAGCCATCACAGATGTCAGGCTTCACCGTTAACGTCTGTGTCCCTGTCATGGGTACGTTCTCATACCTTCTAAACTTTTGTGAAATGCAATGAATGATGATGGGGTCTGCTTTTATATATACAGTATGTTAACCAATGGATTACTACATGCATTCCTATGAAAAATCACCAAATGTTAACAAAAAAATATTGTTTCTAAAAAATTGTTGCTTTCTAGGAATATTGATTCTTGCATTCAGTATACTGGCAGTGCAGGGAGGCATTGCTTTATGGAACATCATTGCCCTTAGTGCCATCTTCATGGTGTGCCTCCTTCTCACATTTGTCATCTGGAGGCAGCCTGAGAGCAAGACAAAACTCTCCTTTAAGGTTCGATTTGTGTTTTTTTTAAATATATATCACTTCTCTTGTCTACAGAAAAGTTACTTCAATCTGTTATTTTCTTCTTCTACAATGTTGAACCTTTAGGTTCCACTGCTTCCCTTCATTCCAGTGATCAGCATGTTTGTCAACGTCTACCTGATGATGCAGTTGGACAGGGGCACTTGGGTCCGATTTTCAATCTGGATGGCCATAGGTACTTTTACTATATACTACTGTGTATTTTGTCATCATACCTGCCTTCCCATCACAGAAAGCATACTTGCCACTTTCACACATCTGGAAGCTTAAGCTGCATGAAGGGCGTTGAAATGGATAGGTTGCCTTAATGTTTGGTGGGGTAGCACTTTATATTATAGCCTACAAGTGATGGCTTAATCAAAGTCAGCTTTATTGTTAATTCTGCCATATGTACAGCACATAGAGTATCAAAATTACATTTCTTTCATCCGCGGCCCAGAAAAATACAATATAAAAACAGCAACGATTCAGTATATACAGTATAAATATAGAAAATGATATTGTATGGGGAAAAAAGCAGTGCAGTATGCTAGGTGTCTTGAGTCCTGAGTAGAATAGAATGATGAACCTAAATAAAATACAGTATATAATGATTAAAACTTTTGTTAGTCTTGTGTAGTTCACCTTAACAGTGATATAGTCCAGGGTTTGTGGGTCTTGAGGCCAGGGAGGGATGTGGTCCGTAGTTTATGGGGACAGGGGGCAGAGAGGGAAGGGGAGGAAGAGCTGTTCAGCATTCTGACAGCCAGATTGATGAAACTGTCTCTCAGTCTGCTGGTCCTCACTCAGAGACTCGTCAGCCTCCTCCCAAAGGGCAGGAAACTGAAGAAGCAGTTGTGAGGGATGGGTGAAATCGCCTACAATGCAGAGAGCTCTGTAGACCATCCATATGTCATATACAGCATGTCCCGGAGGGAGGAGAGGGGGTGCCAATAATCTTCTCATTATTGTATAAATAGTCTATAATAGCAATATAGTAATGTAAAATCACTGTGAGCATACAGCGGGGAAAATAAGTATTGAGCATGTCAACATTTTTCTCATTAAACATATTTCTAATGCAGCCATTGACCTGAGATTTTCACCAGATATCAGTAACAACCCAAGTAATCCATGCATACAAAGAAATCAAGGTATTTGTGCTCACAAAACAAGTTATAGTTAATAAAGTGGAATGACACAGGAAATAAGTATTGAACACATTTGGTGAAATTCATTTAACATTTAGTAGAAAAGCCTTTGTTGGTAATAACAGCTTCCAGACACCTCCTGTATGGAGAAACTAGGCACAGGAATTGCTCAGGAGTGATTTTAGCCCATTCTGTTATGATCCGCTCTGCATGCCTGCTGCCCTAATTATCTCCACAGCTGCGTGCACACCTGATCGTCTCATCTAGCAGCCTATTTAAGTAGCGCTGCCCTCTGGTCTGCACAGAGACGTCAACACTCCCATGGTCTGGCAAGACCTCCTCGCCTACTCTACTCATCCTGCTCTGGAATCTTGCCTCCACAGCTCCTTCCTGCTCATCGTTTCACCTGGGAGCCTGAGCTCCCCACCGACAAGTAAGCCGTCGTCCTATCTTCACTTTCTCGCTCTCCACCTTCTCCCCTGTGCACAGGTGGAAGCCTTCTGGTGGCGGACCTCCTCCTCCTCCTGGCGGCGGACCTGAGCACAACCCGCACTTCACCTGCACTGTACAAACCTGCACCGCTTCACCTCATCGGCAGCGGCAGCCTAGACACGGAACAACTGGACCGGAGCCCTTGGGAGATCTTTAGTGCCTCAGCTCTCCAGCCTATTTGTAAGACTGAACATTCATTGATACATCCCTCCAAACCTCAGTCATTTATCAGTCTGTCTATGCTGTCTTTCAGGGTTGCCAGTCTGAACAGTGCTCTGCTCGCCCAGCTGCTACACTCCTGCACACATGCAGACATCCACACTTACACCCTTTATAATAAAAGATAATTATGTTTACTTCGAGTCCACATCTGTTTCTGGGTCACCAATCATGTCAGTACGTCTCTGTCAGAGCGACCCAGCAGACAGTGCGCTAGCACAAAAGCTTAACATCAGTGAGGCTCGGGTAGACCAGTTATCCCACCAGCAACAGGTCATACTCACCCAGCTCGTACAGATCAACACACGTCTGGATCGCCTCACAACTCCGCAGCCCTTTCCACCAACTCCCGAGTGGGGGGGTGGGGGTGGCCGGACCAGCCAGCTCCGTCCCTTCTCCTTCCCCGCAGTCTCGGCTGAGTCCAGTTCCCACGCCCACACGCTTTAGCAGTAAGCTAGGGGAAGCACTGGGTTTTTTGATGCAGTGCGGGATAGAGTTTCAGTGGGTATCAGGGGATTTCCCCACTAGTCACAGCCACATTGGCTATGTCATCAATCTCCTAGAGGGGCGGGCCGTAGCTTGGGCTTATGCGGTCATGGCTCGGCCTGACTATTCCAACCAAACATATGACCAGTTTGTGAGGGAATTCAATGAGGTGTTCGACCACTCAGACCGAGATAGTGTGCTCACCACCTGGTTACTCATCCTGAAACAAGGGAACAAATTGGTGACCAATTATTCAGTAGACTTCCGGGTGGTGGCAGCGGAAGTAGGGTGGGAGGATGCCTCCCTTTGCAATATTTTTACCCGCAGCCTTAGCCATAGCCTGAGGGACGAGTTAACTCGCATAGAGAAGCCTAGCAAACTAAACGAGCTAATTTCCCTAGCGATTAGCATTGACAACCTGCTGAGGGAGTGGGCCAACGAGCATCGACCTTCCAGTCGCTTGGGTTCACAGTTCCGCCGCTCCTCACAGCCCCCTCTGCTGGCCCTTCCACCTTCCGATCCCTTTGACTCTGCTGAGCCTATGGTGATGGGCCAGTCCAAGCTGCCCCCGGCCAAGAAGCAGCTCCGCCGGGAGCTTGGGCTGTGCTTATATTGTGCTAGTGAGGAACATGAGGTGGCATCCTGCCCCATTCGGCCAAAAGAGAGAGTCCGTGGGTCACAATAGGGGGACTCATGGACTCACTCCAGCAAAATCCCCTTTCCAAATTTTTGTTGCCCATCCATTTTATACACAATCACCAGGAAATCTCCACTCATGCACTCATCGACTCAGGGGCTGAGCAGAGCTTTATTTCTGAAGATTTGGCAACCCAGCTGGGGCTCTCCTGCCACCAGCTGAAGACTCCCTTGAAACTTATTGCTGTGTCTATGGCTCCACTCGCCATTGTCACCAAGCAGACTGCCCTGGTTTCTGTTCTTATCTCGGGCAATCACCGGGAGCAAACTAGGTTTTTTGTGCCTCCTGTTTCGGCCTCCCCGGTTATTTTGGGGTACCCTTGGCTTCGGCTGCACAACCCGTCCATCGATTGGCGTGCAGGAAACATCTCGTGGAGTTCCTTCTGCCTAAGTGCCTGCCTGCAGTCTGCTGCCTGCTCTCCCTCCGTTCCCCTCTGTGTCCCGGACGCACCCCCGCCTGACCTGTCCCGGGTTCCCGCTGAATACCATGACTTGGGTGCTGTCTTTAGTAAGACTCAAGCGCTGTCACTTAACCCCCACTGCCCATATGATTGTGCCATTAACCTCCTCCAGAGGCTCCGTTGCCATCCAGTCGACTTTATAGCCTGTCGGCCCCGGGGCAGGAGGCAATGGAGAAATACATTAAGGAGTCCCTGAGCTCAAGTATTATCCGACCATCTTCCTCGGCGGTGGGGGCGAGATTTTTTTTCATGGGAAAGAAGGATGGATCCTTGAGGCCCTGTATTGACTTTCGGGAATTAAACAACATCTCTGTTAAGGACAAATACACTCTTCCCCTAATCAACACGGCATTTGATTCTCTCCAGGGGGCCTCCGTGTATGCGAAATTAGATCTCCGCAACGCATACCACCTGGTGAGGATTACAGAGGGGGGCGAGTGGAAGACGGGGTTCCGGAACCCTAGTGGCCACTTCGAATACCTGGTGATGCCGTTTGGTCTGACTAATGCTCCTGCGGTATTCCAACGCCTCATCAACAATGTTTTGAGGGATTTCTTAGGCTCCTTTGTGTTTGTGTATTTGGACGATATTCTCATCTTTTTGCAGTCCCTCGATGAGCATTGAGTCCATGTCAGGCGGGTGCTACAGCATCTGTTGGAGAATAAATTGTTTGTCAAAGTGGACAAGTGCGAGTTCCACGCCCCTTGCACTTCATTCTTGGGATTCGTCATATCTTACAATGAGATCATCGCCGATTCAGCCAAGGTAAAAGCGGTGGTAGAGTGGCCGGTTCCATCTTCCTGGAAACAGTTACAGCAGTTTCTGGGGTTTGCCAACTTCTACCGCCGCTTCATAAAAAATTACAGTATCATTGCCCTACCCCTCACTCGCCTCACCTCCTCCAAGGTGCCCTTCCGGAGGACGGGAGAGGCGGAGGCAGCCTTTACGGAATTGAAGTCATTGTTCTCTTCTCCCCCTGTTTTGGCCCAGGTGGACCCTGCACTGCAGTGTTTAGTGGAGGTGGACGCCTCGGACTCCGGGGTGGGAGCAGTCCTGTCTCAACGTTCCCCCATGGACGACAAGATCCGCCCCTGTGCGTTTTTCTCCTGACGCCTCTCCTTGGTGGAGAGGAACTATGACATTGGGGACAGGGAGCTCCTGGCGGTCAAACTGGCCTTGGAGGAGTGGCGCCACTGGCTCGAGGGGGCCTCCCAGCCGTTCGTCATTTGGACCAACCATAAGAACCTGGAGTACCTCAGGACGGCCAAGCGACTCAACGCCCAACAAGCCCACTGGTCCTTCTTCTTCGGCAGGTTTGACTTCACCATCACCTACTGCCCAGGGTCCAAGAACACCAAGCCTCTATGCCCTGTCCAGACAGTTCTCCTCGGATGCTGCCGAGGCGCCGTCACATCTCATGGTGCCCCCTTCGTGTATCATGGGCGCCCTCTCGTGGGGCATCAAGGAGAGAGTCAGAAGAGCGCAGGAGACCAAGGCCGACCCAGGCGGGGGGCCAGCGGGGAAGATTTATGTGCCCTCTGCCGTCCGGGGCAAAGTCATCAATTGGGACCACTCCTCCAAACTCCTGTGCCACCCGGGGGTGGCGCGTACAGTGGCTCTGCTGCAGAGGACCTTCTGGTGGCCGTCTCTTCAGAAGGACGTCAGGGAGTACGTCCGAGCCTGTCCCCAGTGCGCCACCTGTAAGACGTCCTCCTCTCCTCTGGTGAGGCTGCTCCATCCCCTTCACATCCCCGGCAGACCTTGGTCTCATGTGGCGCTGTGGATCCTTACAATCGTGGACAGATTCTCTAAGGCGGCTCACTTCGTCCCCCAACTGGATCTCCCCACAGCCAAGGAGACTGCGGACCTGCTTGTCCTCCATGTGGTGCAGCTCCACGGCATCCCGATGGACATCATGTCCGATCGTGGTCCCCAGTTTGCCTCGCAGGTGTGGCGGGCCTTCTATAAGGCTATGGGGGCCACGGTAAGCCTGTCCTTGGGGTACCATCCCCAGAGTAATGGCCAGTGTGAGCGCGCCAATCAGGAATTGGAGGCAGCGCTACGGTGCGTCACCACCTCCAACCCAGCATCCTGGAGCTCCTATCTGCTGTGGGTCAAGTACGCACACAACACCATGGTCTCCTCTGCCACAGGTCTGTCCCCGTTCGAGATCTCTTTGGGATACAATCCCCCACTGTTCCCAGAGGAGGAGGAAGACATTGCAGTGCCCTCCATACAGGCCCATATGAAGTGCTGTCGCCGGCTGTGGAAGGCTACCCGGGCCACTCTTCAGCGCACAGCGGACCGTAACACCGCCATTGCCACCCATCGTAGGACTCCGGCTCCACCTTACCAGGTCGGGCAGCAGGTATGACTATCCACTAGGAACATTAATCTCAAGGCTGAGTCCAGGAAATTGTCACAGCGTTTTACTGGTCCTTTTTCTATCACACATATTGTGAATCCTGTTGCTGTGCACCTGGCTCTCCCCCCCTCCCTTCGCATTTGTCCCACCTTTCACTTCTCATAGGTCAAGCCGTTTGTCTCCAGCCCTCTGTGCCCCTGTCCCAAGACGCTACCCCCACCGGTATTGATCGATGGTGACCCCACGTGGAGAGTCAACTCCATCCTGGACGTCCCGACGCTGGGGTCGGGGCCTCCAGTACCTGGTGGACTGGGAGGGTTATGGCCCAGAATGGAGGTCCTGAGTGTGTCCCTCCTTTGTGGTGGATCCACAGCTCATCAGGGACTTCCACCGGATGCACCCGGGTAGGTTGGATCGGCCGCCGAGAGGCGTCCCGGGGGGGGGGGTACTGTTATGATCCGCTCTGCGTGCCTGCTGCCCTAATTATCTCCACAGCTACGCACACACCTGATCGTCTCATCTAGCAGCCTATTTAAGCAGCGCTGCCCTCTGGTCTGCATGGAGACGTCAACACTCCCATGGTCTGGCAAGACCTCCTCGCCTACTCTACTCGTCCTGGTCGTCCTTCTCCCCTGTGCACAGGTGGAAGCCTTCTGGCGGCGGACCTGAGCACAACCCGCGCTTCACCTGCACTGTACAAACCTGCACCACTTCACCTCATCGGCAGCGGCAGCCTAGACATGGAACAACTGGACCGGAGCCCTTGGGAGATCTTCAGTGCCTCAGCTGTCCAGCCTATTTGTAAGACTGAACATTCATTGATACATCCCTCCAAACCTCCGTCACTTGTCTGTCTGTCCTCTCTTCCAGGGTTGCCAGTCTGAACAGTGCTCTGCTCGCCCAGCTGCTACACCCCTGCACACATGCAGACATCCACACTTACACCCTTTATAATAAAAGATAATTGTGTTTACTTCGAGTCCACATCTGTTTCTGGGTCACCAATCATGTCACATTCTTCCACACAAACTGTCTTCAAATCTTGAAAGTTCCATGGGTATCTTCTATAATCTCTGATCTTCAGTTCATTCCATAGATTTTCAATTGGATTCAGGTCAGGTGACTGACTGGGTCATTCTAGCAGCTTTATTTTCCTTCTCAGGAGCAAATTGAGAGTGTCCTTGGCGGTGTGTTTGGGATCATTGTCTTGCTGAAAGGTCCATCCTCATTTCATCTTCAGCATCTTGGCAGATGACAACAGGTTCTTATCAAGGATGTCTCTGTACATTTTTCCATTCGTCTTTCCTTCAGTTATATGAAGTCTGCCTGTACCATGTACTGAAAAACACTCCCACATCATGATGGGATGTCCAGTGCCATTTCTCCTCCAACCATGCTGTGTGTTGTGGTATCCAAAAAGTTTAATTTTGGTCTCATCTGACCAGACTTTATTCTCCCAGTTTTTTACTGGCTTGCCAAATGTTGTGCTGCAAACTTTAAACAAGCTTCAACATGCTTTTTCTTCAGCAATGGAGTCTTACGAGGTGAGCAGGCATAGAGCCCGTTTTGGTTGAGTGCATTACTTATTGTTTTCTTGGAAACAGCAGTACCTGCTAATTCCAGGTCTTTCTGGAGCTCTCCATGAGTGGTATTTGGCTCTTGAATAATTCTTCTGATAATTCTTTTGACTTCTCTGTCAGAAATCTTGCGAGTAGCTCCTGCTTGTGGCCGGTTTATAGTAAAATGATGTTCTTTCTACTTCTGAATGATGGCTCCAACAGTGCTCACTGGAACATTCAGCAGTTTAGAAATGCATCTGTAACCGATCCCATCATTATGTTTTTGAACAAGAAGGTTGCCAAGGTCCAGAGAGAGCTCTTTGCTTCTACCCATCATGAGTTCTTTGTGGTATGACAATCTAATATTTACAGACCTTGTTAAAAGCTATCAGTCAGGACTTAAGATAAGATAAGATAAGATACGCCTTTCTTAGTCCCACAACGGGGAAATTCCAGGATTGCAACAGCACAGGGATAGCAACACTCAGAGCAACAATCAGAAGGCAAGAAAAAAAAACAAGCAAGCAAGAGCAGCTAATATACATATGTACATATTACTATAAAATATATACAGTATATACACACACACAGACACACAGTGCAGAGCATTGTAGCTGGATGGAATAAATATATGAATATATAAACACACAGTGCGGAGCATTGTAGCTAGATGGAATAAATATGTAAATATATAAACACCCACAGTACGGAGCATTGCAGCTAGGTGGAATAAATATGTAAATATATAAAAAACACACAGTGCGGAGCAATGTAGCTAGATGGAATAATATGTAGATATATAAACACACAGTGCGGAGCATTGTAGCTAGATGGAATAAATATATAGATTTATAAATATAAACACACCCAGTGCGGAGCATTGTAGCTAGATGGAATAAATATGTAAATATATAAACACGCACAGTGCAGAGCATTGTTGCTAGATGGGATGAAACAGCATAACCGTCTACTTAGTTATCCTACATGGTATGATTATGTGCCCATACATATTCTCACCCTCCATAGCGACCGGTATTTTCCTAGTTGTATGCCGGAGGGGACCATTGTGTAAGTCTATTGCATCTTTTGCATTCAAAAAACTATTAGTTTGTTACGTCTTTTTGCTATCTCTGCGAGCAGCCCTGCTTAGGTTGTACAGTCTGACAGCCGTTGGTAGGAAGGACCTGCAAAATCTCTCGGTTGTGCACCTGGGATGATGTAGTCTGCTGCTAAATGAGCTCCTCAGTGCATTCAGTATGTCCTGCATAGGGTGGAACTCGGACTCCAGCAGAGATGACAGTTTAGCCACCGTCCTTCTCTCTCCTATCTCCTCCACTGGATCAAGGCGCTGCCCCAGGACAGAGCTAGCTTTCTTGATCAGTTTGTTCAGTCTCTTCCTATCGGCTGCAGTAATGCCACTGCCCCAGCAGACCACTCCAAAAGTGATGGCTGATGCCACCACCGTGTCATAGAATGTCTTCAGCAGCGCCCCTTGTACACCAAAAGACCTGAGTCTCCTCAGCAGGAACAGCCTGCGCTGTCCCTTCTTGTAGAGTGCGTCAGTATTGTGTGACCAGTCTAGTTTATTGTTCAGATGAACACCCAGGTACTTATAGGATGTCACCATCTCGATGTCTGTTCCCTGTATATTTACTGGTGCTGTGAAGGGTTGCCCATGCCTGCGGCAGTCCACCACCAGCTCCTTAGTTTTCCTCACGTTGATCTGGAGGCAGTTCCGATGGCACCAGTCCACGAAGTCCTGGATAAGCCCTCTGTACTCAGCTTCATCTCCACTGGAGATGAGGCCAGCAATCGCAGAGTCATCAGAGAACTTCTGTAGATGGCAGTGTGTTGTGTTGTGTGAGAAGTCCGCAGTATAAAGAGTGAACAGGAAGGGAGCCAGCACCGTTCCCTGGGGGGCCCCCGTGCTACCGATGATCGTGTCGGACACACAGTCCCGGGTTCTCACAAACTGAGGCCGGTTCGTGAGGTAGTCCAGGATCCATGATGACAGGTGCTGGTCCACCCCTGCGCGCAGCAGCTTGTCCTTCAGGATCATCGGTTGGATGGTGTTGAAAGCACTGGAGAAGTCAAAGAACATGATCCTCACCACATTCCTGGGCTTCTCCAGGTGGGACAGAGAACGGTGAAGGAGGAAGATCACCGCATCCTCCACCCCAATGCCATGCTGGTAGGCGAACTGGAGTGGATCCATCGCTGGTTCCACCAGGGGGCGGAGGTGAGCAAGGAGCAGTCTCTCCAGGGTCTTCATCAAGTGGGACGTCAAGGTCACCGGTCTGTAGCTGTTCAGGTCTTTGGGGTGGGAAGTTTTTGGTACAGGTACCACACAAGATGTTTTCCACAGCTGTGGTACCCTCCCCAGCTTCAGGCTCAGGTTGAAGATGTACGTCTCAATCTCACACAGCTGGTCTGCACAGGACTTGAGGAGCTTTGCGCTGATACCGTCCGGTCCCGACGCCTTCCTCGCCTTGATCTTCCTCAGCTCCGTCCTCACCTGGGTCCTGGTCAGGGTCAGGATGGGGGGCTGTGTGTTGGGAGTGGGGGGGGTGTTGGTGGAGTGGGGAGTGGGCAGCAGGACTTGATTTCTTTAGAGGCAGCAGTGGTTGTTGTGCAGTCAGGGGGGAGGGCGGTTGGTCAAACCTATTGAAAAACAGATTCAGGTTGTTCGCCCACTCCCTGCCCCCCGTGGCCTGGGGGGAGGTATTCTGGAGCCCAGAGATGGTTTTGAGGTTTCTCCAGACCCCGCTGATGTCGCTCTGTTGCAGCTTGTCCTCCATCTTCTTCCTGAAGTTGTCCTTGCCTTCTCTGATCTTTCTCCTCAGCTCCCTCTGTACGGACTTCAGCATCTCCCTATTCCCCGACCTGAAGATCCTCTTCTTCTCTCTCAGAAGTGTTTTTATCTCAGGGTTGATCCAGGGTTTGTTGTTTGAGCAACGCTGTATGGTCTTGGTGGGAACGGATTTGTCCACACAGAAGCTGAGGTAGTCCGTGAAGGTGTGAGTGAGGCCATCGATGTCCTCACCATGTGGATCGCAGAGCTGCTTCCAGGTGGTGGCTTCAAAACAGCCCTTTAGAGTGTCCATTGTCTCCTCAGACCATAACTCCACTGTACGCATGGCCGGAGGTTGTCTGTGCACTAGGGGTTTGTACACCGGCCGGAGATGAACCAAGTTGTGATCCGATCTCCCGATTGGGGGGAGTTGTGATGAGGTGTACACCTCCTTAGTGTTTGCGTAGAATAAGTCCAGTGTTTTATTGTCTCTAGTGTGGCATGTGACATACTGGGTGAACGTGGGTAGAATGGGAGACAGTGAAACATGGTTGAAATCGCCTGAGATGAGGAGAAGAGCATCTGGAATTAACCAGCTGAAATTAATTTGCACTGATGGGGGATGGGATGGCTTCCTAAATTCTGATGGATTTAGATAGATAGATAGATAGATAGATAGATAGATAGATAGATAGATAGATAGATAGACTTTGTTGATACCAAACTGGGAAATTACAGTATAACAGCAGCACAACAGTAGACGACTAAAACGGCAGAAGCACACACAGCATAATAGACAAAGGGATTACCCATGGAAAGTAAAACTGCTAAATAACTTATATACTGTACATTATAGATGAATAGATGGTGTGACCTGTATAGGTACATGAATCATACCTGCTGTACAGTGCAGGACTATCAAGTGTAGGGTGAAATGTGAGGCACCAATTAGACTGTAAGGTGCAGTATGGTAGCTTAATTATGTCCAGAATGCAATGTTAGAGTGAGTTATTGTACAGTGAAATGGCATGTGGCAGGAAAGATTTCCTGTACCTAACCGTTCTGCAGCGAAGTTGTGGCAGTTTGCTGGAGAAAGTGCTCCACTGTCTGTCCAGTGTGTGGTGGAGGGGGTGATCTGGATTGTCCATGATGGATCACAGTTTGTTTTGTGTCCTCCTCTCCACCACAGTCTCAAAAGTCTCCGGCCTGAGACCAATTACAGAGCCAGCCCTCCTGATAATCTTGCCAAGTCTGTTGGTGTCGTTGGCTCTGATACTGCTACCCCAACAGACAGCAGCAAAGAAGATGGCACTGGTGACAGTGACCTGGTAGAAAAGCTCCAGCATCCTGTTGCACACGTTGAAGGATCTCAGCTTCCTCAGGAAGTAGAGTCTGCTCATCCCCTTCTTGTACACAGCATCAGTGTTGGATTTCCAGCCCAGTTCGTTGCTGATCATGACACCCAGGTATTTGTAGTCCTCAACTACCTCCACATCCTCCTCCCTAACCTGCAATGGCTGTGAAGGCGTCCTCTTCTTCCTGAAGTCAGTCACCATCTCTCTGGTCTTGCTGACATTCAGCCTCAGGTGATTCTGCTCAGTCCACTCCACAAATCTGTCTACCAGTGCCCTGTACTCCCCCTCCTCTCCCACTCTTATACACCCAACAACAGCTGAGTCATCAGAGAATTTCTGCAAGTGGCATGACTTAGTGTTGTACTGAAAGTCAGTGGTGTATAAGGTGAAGAGAAAAGGAGAAAGCACAGTCCCCTGTAGAGCTCCCGTATCACTAACCACCACATCAGACAAGACATTGCCCAGCTGGACAAACTGTGGCCTGCCTGACAGGTAGTCTGTAATCCAGGAGATCACAGAGCTGTCGACTAGGTAGACAAGGGTGACCACTGTGTCACTGTTTGTTTAGTTTGGTTTAACAGGGTGATACAGTTTTCTTTAAATAGGTCTTTATGTTTTCTTGTGACTGAGATGCCCAAGTATGAGAATTAATTTTTTTCTACTTTAAAAGGCAAGTTTGTGAAGTCTAATGTGCATGCTTTGCTATTGATGGGGAAAAAGCTCACTTTCAGTCAGATTCAATTTATACCCTGACAATTTCCCAAACTGACTGAGTAGCGATAGAGCCGAGAGCAGTGAAGTGCTTGGGTTCAAAATAAAAAGTAAAAGGTCATCGGCATAAAATGAGACTTTATGTTCTACATTGTTTCTACAAATACCAGTTATATCCTTACAATCTCAAAAGGCTACAGCAAGCGATTCAGTAGCCAAGTCAAAAAGTATGGGGCTCAGAGGACACCCCTGACGAGTTCCTCTGTGTAAATTGAATGGTTTTGACTGCTGGGAATTGGTGCGAATTGATGTAGCTGTTATGATTCCCCATGCGCTATAACACAGTGCACAGAGGAAGGAATTGAAATCCATGTGCAGAAGTAGTTGTGTGCACTTTATTGAACAACAATTAAAGTTTAGTCCAGCAAACAGTCACGATATCAAACAGAGGGATGAGATTATAGTCATGGAGGACACCTGGAAAACAGGGACACCTCTCGGACGCTCAACGGCCCAAGGAAGAGGATGCCTAGTGTCGCAGGACAACTGAACGGCACAAGTAGAAAGGCAAACATAAACTTACGGGCTGTAGTGGGCCGAGGCAGTCCGTGCTGTCCGGTGAGAGCAGGCGAAGCAGGAACAGCCGCTAACACCAGGTAACCAACCAAAGTCAGGTAGTGTTAGAAAAGACTAAACAGTCAGGCTGAAAGTACAAGTAGGGAGTGGAGGCTAGCATACACAGAGGGTAACAGCAACTGTGTATAAAGCGCAATGATCCGCGATCTCTTCCCGCAAATTCTGAGCTAAAGTAATGACAATACTAATGAGGAAAGAGACCGCCGGTGTGGATGTGCATGGGCTGGACTGAATGGAAAACAGGTGTGCATGAGTGAGTGTCTGAGCATGTGAATGGAGATGAATGGAGGTGTGTGTGTGTGTGTGTGTGTGTGTGTGTGTGTGTGTGTGTGTGTGTGTGTGTGCGTGCGTAAGGGAAGCACCAATAAGGAGGAACAGCTGGTGACACTGACAGGAGGAGGGGCGTGACCGAGCTGTCAGGGAGCAAAGGACTCAAAGGGATCCCTGAAGCGCCTGATGGAAAATAAACAATGTAAAGAGACAAAATAGCCACAGTGTCAGAATTGAAGTTCTGACAGGTTCATGACAGAGCCCCCCCCCCCCACAAGGGGTGGAATCCAGACACCCTAGTGACACCAGAAGAAAAACACAAAAAACACAATAAGGGAAACCCACCCCCTTCCCCAGAGGAAAACCACAGCCCAGGGTGTAAGAGGTGGGGAAAACAGGAAGTGGGGGAGGTGGGGGAAAGCAGGTTCAGAGGGAAGCAACAAGTAAATAATACAAAAACAATATACAAACAAGGTGAGGTGAACCCCCTCCCAGCCCCAACCTAGGACAATACCCCTCTACCCAGGAGTCCAAAGTTTAGGGGGCCCACCAGCGTCCCAGGCCCCAGGGGCGATGGAAAGAAGCCAATCAGGTGGTCTAGCCGTGTCCAAGACCAGTCGGACCGCCCGGGAGAGTGGGTCAGGTGGCCGGCCAGAGGAAAAGGGCCACCTTACCCCCTGACACAGTTTGTCAGGCAGACGAGCTGGGTCCTTGAGCCACCAGCTCCGAAGTGGCGGCCCGGGAGGCAGTCTCCCCACGGGAAGAACCAATCAAAGGGGAGACCAAGGAAGCCCCGACATCATAAAGAAGAGACGAGGAAGGAGCCCCCCCCCCCGTGGCTCCGAGCTGGGGGTCAGTAGCACCTGTGATGGTCCCGGTCCGGGACAGAGCTGCACCCGCGGTGGCTCCAGGCTGGACCTTAGTTGCACCCGCGGTGGACTCTGGCTGGGGTTCAGCTGCACCCGCAGTTGACTCCAGCTGGAGCTCTGCTGCACCTGCAGTGGCTCCCGACTGGAGCTCTGCAGCACCCGAGGTGGACTTCAGCTGGAGCACCGTTGCTTCTCGCCGCGCTTCTCCTCCATCTGGCAGTCTATCTGGACTAGCAAAGCCCGTCTCTCCTCCTCCGTCATAACATAAGTGGATGGAGTGTACCCAGGCTCGAGGGATGACGCAGGAGTGGGAGAGCCACGGGAGGAGGGTGGCTTCCTCTGCCGTGAGTGCTTCTTCCGACGCAATGATGGCTCTGACATCCGGGAGGCCCACTCCTACTCCACGTCTAGCTGGGAGAAGATGACGGAGAGGATGTCGTCCACCCTCGGAATTAGCCTGAGGTCGGGATGATGCCGCATAATGTCTTGAGCGGTGACCCACACCAGCGAACATCCTCTGGAGACTGCGGCCACTGAGCAGAAAAGAGAGCCTGTTCCAGGAGATCTTGCGCTCTCAGCTCCTCGTCTGTCCAGACCACCATAGCGTAGCTTGGAGGGGAAAAAGAAAAAGGTGAAAAAGAAAAGGAAAACGCACGACTACTCTTCTGGGTTTTCTTTTTCTGGCCGCATCATTCTGTTATTATTCCCCGTGCGCTATAACGCAGTGCACGGAGGAAGGAATTGAAACCCATGTGCAGAAGTAGTTGCGTGCACTTTATTGAACAACAATTAAAGTTTAGTCCAGCAAACAGTCACGATATCAAACAGAGGGATGAGATTATAGTCATGGGGGACACCCAGAAAACAGGGATGCCTCTCGGACGCTCAACAGCCCGAGGAAGAGGATGCCTAGTGTTGCAGGACAACTGAACGGCACAAGGAGAAAGGCAAACATAAACTTACGGGCTGGAGCGGTCCGAGGCAGTCCGTGCTGTCCGGTGACAGCAGGTGAAGCAGGAACAGCCGCTAACACCAGGTAGCCAACCAAAGTCAGGTAGTTTTAGAAAAGACTAAACAGTCAGGCTGAAAGTACAAGTAGGGAGTGGAGGCTAACATACACAGAGGGTAACAGCGACTGTGTATAAAGCGCAATGATCCGCGATCTCTTCCCGCAAATACTGAGCTAAAGTAATGACAATACTAATGAGGAAAGAGACCACCGGTGTGGATGTGCGTGGGCTGGACTGAATGGAAAACGGGTGTGCATGAGTGAGTGTCTGAGCATGTGAATGGAGATGAATGGAGGCGTGTGTGTGTGTGTGTGTGTGTGTGTGTGTGTGTGTGTGTGTGTGTGTGTGTGTGTGTGTGTGTGTGTGTGGGCATAAGGGAAACACCAATAATGAGGAACAGCTGGTGACACTGACAGGAGGAGGGGGCATAGCTGAACTGTCAGGGAGCGAAGGACCCAAAGGGATCCCTGAAGCGCCTGATGGAAAATAAACAATGTAAAGAGACAAAATAGCCATAGTGTCAGAATTGGTGGTCCCAAACCCAAGTTCATGACAGCAGTAGGACATGAATACAGCAATTTAATCCATGAAGAGAAATTTTGTCCAAAGCTGAGCTTGTCAAGGGTTGCAAACAAAAAATTGAACTTCATACGATCAAAAGCTTTTTCGGCATCAAGAGAGATGACATGCTCAGGGACCTCCTCAGAAGAAAAGTATATAATGTCAAATAGTCAGGGATGAGAATGGGGTTTTGGAAAAAAAGAGGAAACTAAGCCGGGGGTCTTGGGGGACGCAGGCCCCCAAGCCGGATCCAAGGCGGAGCCTTGGTGGGGGGTCTGGGGGGCAACGCCCCTGAGAAGCTAACGAAATCTGGTGTTTTAGAATGCTCAAATGTGGTCTTATATTTAAAGTTAGAAGTAAGTACAAATGCATTTATAGTTTACCTTTTTAATCTGCTGCTGCATCACATGTGTAACTTTATGATATCTGAATGGTATGTTGATGTAATAATACCAAATTATATTTTACTACTATGTAATATGTTTAGAACTGACACAGAATTACATTTACATAGTTCTAGAACAGACAAAATAATTTAACCAAGTAAAATAAATTATAAATATTAACAAAATTCCATCACCAAGTCCATCACCCATTTATTAAAATATAGTGACATTCTGCAAACATTTTGATTTATTAATGTGTGCATTTGTTAGTGTTACTAGGAATATAAAAAAAGTTGCATATTAGTATATTTTAATATTTGAAAGATAATCTAAGAAAGTAAGTAAAACCTAAAAGATGTTTAATATTTTTATGCAATGACCATAAAGAAATTATGTTTACTAATAAAAGCAAAGATATCTTAGGAAAGGCAACCCATCACCACCCATGACAAAAAAACTTACACATACATTATGTAACTCCTAGTGAAACAAAAAATGATCAATTATATTCAGAATTCTTAGATTGCATTTCAAATTGTGAGAAAATATGTAATAACATTTATCTATTAACAATTGATAATCAGCATTCAAATGCAATTAGTGTTTCAAAACAGGCATGACATCACAACTTACACATGCTATTTCATAAATTCATTACGCGAAAATTCTCAAGTACATTACTTATAACGAGAAAAAAATCTTACCTCAGAATGTGTCTTCCGATCACTAATTGCTGTAATCGGGGGCCGATTGTGATGAACTTTGATTGACTGGCATCTGAATTTGACCGTGTCCATCGATTGCTTTGAATGCAGCACCGAGCGAGTAGTTCGATCTCCTTGTAGCCATAATTTTGAGATGTTTCTGTTTTGAACAGTGTTCAACTAAGACAACACAACCACGAGATCCATAACTCAAGAAATCGTTGCAATAAACACACTGGGCTTTCCCTGGTACTTCACATTTTGCTATGAAGTCGGCCATTTTTTCAACCACAACTTCGGTATTTTTACTGATCTTTACAGTCACTGACACAGTTTTTTCGAGCCATTCCCAACGAAACTTGTTCCTTATCCCTTTGTCAATTTCTAAAATTCTTGCTTTGTTGTCTTTCGTGAGTTTTAGGTTCACCATTTTCACTAAATCGGGAAAACTCGGTTGATTGAACTGATTGAACTGTCCGCCATTTGCATTTCGCCCCACGTGTTGGATATGACAAAGGAAATGTAACAAAATCGCCGATTGGTTGCTTCAATAAGTATCAGCCAATCAGTGGCCTTGTTACATTACATTACTGATCTCGCTGGGTAGCACATTCTGCGCAGTGGATTTTAGCAGCCGATCGAAAGTACGACTCACCGCTCATAACATACCTCACCCCCCCACCCCTAAAATTTTCTCCTCAAATTTAGACAATTCACGAGAATGACCCTAGACATGATCAAATCCGCGGAATTTCGCGGATCCACGGAGGATTCTCATCCCTGAATAGCAGATGTATGTTACAATATGAGTATCTGCTTTTGATAAAACCTGTTTGGTCTTTTGAGATAATTGTAGGGAGGACCCTCTCTAATCTGTGAGCTAGAACCTTAGCTAGAATTTTAGCGTCTGTGTTCAAGAGAGAAATAGGTCTGTACGAAGCACAGTCGGATGGGTCTTTCCCTTTTTTAGCAATAAGGGTGATATAAACATTTATAAATGATTGAGGGAGAGATCCCAACCTGAAAGATTCAGACAGGACTAGACAGAGCTATGGGGAAAGTAATGAAGAAAACTTTCTAAAGAATTCTGCCGGGAACCCGTCAGGGCCTGGGCACTTTCCCGACTGCATTAAAGATATAGCTGAAATGATTTCTGCGGTAGATATAGGTTCATCGAGTGTCTTCCTGAAATCAAGTGGCAGTTCAGGAATACTGAGATTGTTTAAGAAATCAGCAATTGCACCATGTTCTATCTGGGATTCTGAGGTATAGAGTTGGGAGTAAAAGTCCCCGATTGTGTCATTAATTTCCAAATGGTCTGAAGTAGTGTGTGTGGCCATTTGACATTCGACTCTTAGGGATGCTTTGTTTTGCCCTAAAGCTTCGAAGTTGATTGGCTAACATCTTACCTTGTTTGTTTCCATGTATATAAAACAGTGTTTTATTCTTTAAAAGCAAACATTCCTCTGAGTGAGTTATGAGTAGGTCAAATTTGGTTTTAAGTTCCAGTCATTCTTTAAGAAGATCAGGACTTTGAGTTTGGGCATACCATTTGTCAATCTCTCTAATTTGGCTGGTTAGATCTGCATGCCCTTTAAGGGATTTTTGTTTCATTTGTGCGGTATAGGATATAATCTGACCCCTGAGATAGTCTTTGAGAACATCCCAAACAATCAGATTAGACATCTCGGGAGAAGTATTAGTGGCAAGAAAAAAGGTTATCTCTTTTTCCATGAATTTCACAGTTTTCATCTGACAATAAGGTTGAGTTAAACCACCAGCATCGGCTGCTTTGTGGGATACCAGGGAAGGATAAAGTTAGAACAATAGGGGCATGATCTGAGATAACAATGCTCTGGTAAGCACAGGACTGAACAAGTAGAATGAGTTTGTTATTGATAAAAAATAAATAAATTCTAGGTGTGGTGGACATGTGAGAAGAATGAAGTCCCTGTCATTTGGATGTAGAGTGCGCCAGACATCACAGACACCATAGTAAGATAAAAATGCTTGAATAAAGGAGGCCGATTTACTTACTGCGCTAATATTTTTAGAGGTGCGGTCCAAGACCGGGTCTAGCCAACAATTAAAGCCCCCCCCCCCCAAGTATAAGAGTGTACGTGTTGAGATCTGGGAATAGTGAGAATAACCACTTGAAAAAGTCTACATCATCTGAGTTTGGGGCATAAACATTCACAAATACAACCAATGTATTAAACAGTTTTCCAGAGACAACAACATATCTACCAAACTTGTCAGAGATCAAAAGAAGTGTTCTAGCTGATGAGAACTGAAACTCCTCTGGTCTTGGCCTGAAAAGAAGAGTGGAAACGCTGCCCCCTCCAACCCGGTAGGAGACGCTCATTATCTGAGCTACGAATATGGGTTTCTTTCAGGAAAGATATTTCTGTTTTAAGTTGTTTAAGATGTAAAAGGGCATTTTTTCTCTTAATGGGGTGGTTTAGACCTTCAGCATTCCAGCTTAAAAGATGTATGTGTCTGTCCATGTAGTTTTATGGTAAAAACCACAGTGTATGCAAAAAGATCTAAGTGACAGCAGCAGGATAAAGCGAAGGCAGCTAAACACTGTACGGAGGTAGCAGAAAGTGAACAGAAGGCAGAAAATATATTGTAATGTTACTGGCAATGACAGAGACCCTCCCCACCACAACCCCCAAACTAAGAAAGCTGCTAAAAAAAAAAGAAAGAAAAGAAAGCAGCAAGCTCTTCAGAAATAACATTTTACAAACACTACTTTTCCTGCCTAACAACAAATTATGACTCCGGTGAAATATGCGGAGGTAGGTTAAAGCACCTCTAACATAAAGTATGCAGTTTGAAAAGGTTAAGAGCACACAAAACTTAAAAGCTTTATGTAAATATATAGTGCTCTATGATCATTAATCACAGATGAAGACTAATGAATAATAAGATGAAAAAGAAAATAAAAAATACCATGATATTGTTAGATTATTTACACATCGGCCCACATAAACAACCAGCCACTAAATTAACAGAAATGTAGATGGTGGACGGTTTGCAAACAGCAGCATTTTGAAGTGTTTCAATTAGGATTATTTACGACCAAGTATGAACAAAAAAAAGCTGCAAAGCAATAATACTCAAGCGTGAGATATGCACACAGTTATAGAGGTGTAAACCACGAGCGCGAGCTATGCAGGTTGCTGAACAGAGAGACAGAAAGAAAAAATGAAAAAAGGGCTATAAACATTGTTACCTCATGTCCAGTGGTTATACAGTAACATCGTAGTTTTTTTTATGAAGATTTAGGTGACCTGAGCAGGCTGCTGATGTACTGGGTTGCTTCATCCACCGATCCGATCCACTTTCTGGCTCCACCCGGCAGAATGAGGCAGAGTCGGGCTGGATAAAGCAGAGCGGGCTTCAGTCATAGGCTTCAGTTATAAAGTTCAGTCATGATATCCCTGTATTCCGCCCACTGGCTGGCAACTTCAGGGCTGTAGTCCTCCACAATACGGATTGGTTTGCCTTGGTATTCTAGTCTCCCTCGCCGTGAGCCACCCTGATGAGAAGCTCCTTCATCTGGTACCGGTGCAGACGGAGAATAACAGGGCATGGTCGCTGTCTGGGGGCCAGTTTGGCTGCTAGGGAGCTGTGTGCCCAGTCGATTTCTGGCGGGGTTGGCACAAACTCCCGAACACCTCACACAGTAGAGTCAAAAAGAATTCAGTGGGAGACCCTTTTTCAGTTGATTCCAGTATACCTAGGCGTCTGCTCTGGCCCTCCAGGTCGGTAATTTTAGCCTTGAGTTTAAACTGGTCCTCACGGAGGGTGGCACAGATATTTTCAAAATCCCGTACCCGCTGGCTCATATCTTCCGCTGCGAGCTCCAAACACAAAACACGCTGGCCATAGTCTCCTACAGTGAGCTGTGTTTGGTCTAGCTTTGAGTCCAGCATGTTAAGAGAAGTTTTGAACTCGGCAACTAATGCCTCGCGGTGTTGCTCCAGCAGCGTGGTGATAGCTTCCAGTGTTAAGCTAGCGTCTTCTTTTTTCCCCGACTTGGTGCTTTTTGAAGCCCTTGTAAATGTTGACAAGGGTTGGTCAATTGATAGATTAAAAAAATTAGGATGAGAGCTTCTTCTTGTGTAGCATTAAGGAGGGCTAAATGACAGAAAAAGAGAAAATCACCAGAGCCCTCGTGCTATGCGTCTACTCCATTACCTTGCCAACCGGAAGACCTACCTAAGAGATTTTTTACTTGAATTGTGAAGGTTATGGGTCACATTAAAGATTGAACAAAGTTCTTAACTGTATTTATTATCTTGGTCTCATTTTATACATCACAAAAACCTGGCATTTTAAAAAGAGCGCTTAGATTTTTTACGTCCACTGTACATTGGATGTGACATATACAGTAAGTACTAAAAAGGAGTTTGAAAGTAACTGCAACAGAATTACTGTAATATAAGGGCTTCATTGTGGCCAGTGATGCATCCATTGGCACTGTGTTGTAACAGCAAGTTCAAATGCCTCAGCTGAGAGGTGCACGTTCTCCCATGTTTTACTCCAGTTGTTCTAGTTTCCCGCTACACCGAAGACATGCATATGTTGTTAAATGATGGTTCTAAATTATCTGTGGGTGTCCATGGCTGTTAGAATATAAGTGAAGGTAGTCAGTAGTTTAAAGCACTTTGAGTGGTTTTTGCCACTACAAAAACTCTCCATTAATTTAATAATAATTGTAATACTTATACCAAACATTGGGCGTCGTGTCTTGTATGGCTACTAAAAAAAATTTAACCTGATTTTAAAAAGGTAAATAAATTTTTGAGTAATGTTTTCATTAAAAAGTTGATAATTCATTGACACCCATGCTTGTAGTTTCCATAACCTTGAATAGTAAGCTTTTCATTTCATATATGATCAAAAAAAAATCCCACATGCATTTCTTAATTTGGAGTAGTTATACTATCTTTCTCTGTGTTTCAGGTTTTGTGATCTACTTCTTCTATGGTATTCATCACAGCGCTGAGGCAGCCAGTTCAAACTCGTCTCCAGACACAGAGATGAATGGCATTGTGCGTGAACACAAATCAGTGGCAACAACACAAGAAAAGGAAGCCTTTCTGGATGATGGCATTGTCGGGGAAGAGGATGAGGGAGATTTGTAGAAAGTTGTCAGCTGGTTTGTGTAGGAGTATTTTTGACAGGATAACTCCCAGGGTCTAAGTGACAGAAGTCTGTTTTGAGGGAAGCACATATAAATATATTTGACCCATTTTTTTCCCCCCTTATCTGTCATGGAGAGCACAGAAAGCTGTTGATAATATTTACCAGAAAACGGACTCTTTAAGTCATAATTGATGGTTGTTTTTGAATTTTACAGTCAGAATTTCATTTAACAGGCCTTAATATCACCTGGCTATTAAAGAGGTGAACGCTTATGTTGGAGACTAATAACATGACTAAATATACTGAAGGGAGGTTCGGAGATACTGGGAGCTTTCGTGTTGTGGTTATCTCTTTTTTAATGTGTCTGAGTTATTTGCTGGCAGTAGAACTACATGCAAAAGCTGGTGAGTTTTGAAAGTTCTGCAAACTTTTGTATTTCTTTTTGTACTTTATTAAAACATAAATGTTGATTTGAAAAATCAGATCACATTTATCAGTATTTAATACAGATTAATATCCTGAATCAAGTTAAGTCAACCATTATGTAACTAATTTTGACATGTTGCTATAACAGTCCTCCCTTACAAGTGGCAAGTGCTTGTCCATCCATCCATCTTCTTCCACTTAATCCTTTTCGGGTGGGCTGGAGCCTATCCCAGCATCTTTGGGTGAGAGGCAGGGTACACCTTGGACAAATCATCAGTCCATCGCAGGGCCAACACAGAGAGACAGACAACCATTCACTCTCACATTCATACCTAAGGACAATTTAGAATTCCCAGTTTGAGGCCAATTAACCTAACTTGCATGTTTTTGGCATGTGGGAGGAAACCGGAGAAATCCCGGAGTAAACCCACGCAGACACGGGGAGAACATGCAAACTCCACACAGATCACTGTTGGTCAGGGGCTGGGATCAAACCCAGGATCCCTCGGCCAAGGGTGAGTTGCTGTGCTGCCGCAGTGCTAACCACTCCGCCACTGCGCTGCCCTGCAAGTGCTTGTCAGTGATGTAATTATCCATAAGCAGGAAATAGGGGTCAGGTTAGTGGCTGCACTATATACTGTAAATGGGCCAAAATATGCTTTGGAGGCTCCCCATGTTATTGTGATACTATTGGGTCCGGGTACACAATAGTATCACAAGCCGAGTTTCTACAGCTCCCTCCTTTCATCGCTAGGTTGGGGCCTTGTGTTGGCTGGCTGGACTGCTCCAGCAGTGATTGCTGTCACAGTAGAATAGTTTTAGTTATACACAGTACACACTAAAATAAAACATGGTCACTGTCAGAAAAAAAGCATTCAGCTCCCTGCTGCTGTCTGTGTGTTCCCCCAGTCTTTCTGATATGCATGAGTGACGTTAGTCTTTCTCATCACTCTCTGCCTATCAAAACTTGCTGACCTGAATAAGCAACTTATCACAGGACAGTCGTTAAATAAAAAAAGAAAATATGGGTCCTATTTTGACATTCTAGTAAGAAGTCTATTGTCTGAGGTGCAGAGCACATTTATGGGTGTATCCGAGTCCATTTTGTTATCACGGCAGTGGGAAAACATTCTCTGTGCTGGGCGAAAAGTGCAAAGAGTCTGGTCTAATTATTTAGAAGTGTATTTTGGGTAATCCAATCCAAAGTGTGCCTGCCCATCCCTTTAATGCACAGAGGCACGTAATCTAAGGTGAACTCTGATCATGATGGCTTGTTTAAGATGAGTTTTGTGCTGGCCAAAGGGTGTGCACATGAGCAAAAATGCATGCAATAGTAACGCTGCTTGGCATTAAGCCAGACGTCCATCAGTTAGTTTAGAAGGAATGAAGAGGAGGATATAATTGGACAAATGGGCTGAACAATAAAGCTGAATTTTAATTAATTTCATATAACTAGTGCATACCCGTGCATGTCCGTAGAAACCAAGTATAAGCAGTATTTCTGCATGCCCGTAGAAAGCAAGTGTAAGCAAGCATTTCTGCATGCCTGTAGAAAGTTACTCTTACCATGACAACAGTGGCATGGTGATCCCTGCCTTTGAACTTTGACATGGTTAAGCAAGTATTTCTGCATGCCCGTAGAAAGCAAGTGTAAGCAAGCATTCCTGCATGCCTGTAAAAAGAGTGTTCTGACCTCACAGGGTGCCTTTGATGTCTGTATGACATCATAGAAGGAGTTATTCAAAGGAGTCGTTCAGAATGCTTTATATGGTCATGTGACATCATAGGAACACAGTGTGCGCCTGTGATGTCATAGCTATGAACGCACATAGCTCCCTTATGGATCCCCTATGGACGTTCATAAAAGATTTCCCCTCCCAAACTTCTGCATATCCGGGGAGGCTGAAATTCGGGGATGTTGACATGGTACCCATGCATGCCCGTATCTTTGACATGGTTACCATGGCAACAGTAATCATGGTAATGCCTGCCTTTGATCTTTGACATGGCTACCATGGCACCACAAAGTCCAATGATTGTGACACACACACACAGATACACATGCAGACAGACACACACAGACAGAGATTTCTTGGATTATAATATGATGACTTATTCATCTTGCCAATTTTAAGCCATAAGACATCATAAAGACACATTAGTGTAGGCATCGTGAGTGATGGTCTATACGACATCATAAAGGCACATTTGGACACATTTGTCTATATGATGGCATCGCGAGTCCTGTGTTGCCTGATTTCATAGGATCTTCATAGGACATCATGCCGACATCATAGGGTGTCCTATGATGTGCTATGTGTATATGACGTCGTATAGACATCATACCTTTATTACGGCTTCGCGAGTCCTATGATGCCTGAGATCATAGGATCATCATAGGACATCAGGCAGACATCATAGGCCGTCCCATGATGTCCTATGATCGTGACAGACAGAGATTTCTTGAATTTATAGAGTGATTATCGTCATTACCGTTATCATTATTGTCTTGGTCTTGTCTCCCCTCTGGTCCTGTGTGTGTGATTATCTGTGCAGCCCCGCCCATCCCGTTTTCTGTAACCATGCCCTGCCATTTCTGTTTGCCCCTGTTTGTTACTTCTTCTCCTGCCTGTTACTGTTCTGTGTTATGTTGATTACCTGTGTCTATACTGTATATACTGTATGTCTTTTAGGGAGTCCTGCGGTCTGTATGACGTCATATAGACATCCTTCAGAGATCATAGGAACATCCGCCTTCGTGACAGAGATTTCTTGAATTATATATAGAGTGAGAGTGATGATAGAGTGATGATATCACAGTTACAAAAATAATTTTTTGGTAAGTTGTCTGTTTTTTCAGCTGATTTAAGACAATTTTGCACCGCTGAATCCAAAAATGACATCCGTTTCTCTCACTCAGGTGCTAAATAAAAACCTGTACTTAGTACTGTGCATGTACTTACAGGTAAAGTACATTTTCAGAGAATTTCAAGACAAAGAATTTTGTATCATATAAAGCGAGAATACCCGTACATGTAAACAAAAACGTATAAAACATGTGGCCATAATTCAAAAAGTTGATCTGACTGAGCAAAACCAATGTGATTTTTGGATTCAGCACATCAAAATTGTCCTAAATCAGCTAAAAAAACTTAAGACAAATTTGGTGTTGACCAGTGTATTCCTTGTCTCCAGGGCATGGGTCCCAGCCCATATCCTCGTTTTAAGTTGGGATTTTCTGTATTTCACCTCATTATTACTAGTACATACCCGTGCATACCCATCCGTACCCGTAGAAACCAAGTATAAGCAAGTATTTCTGCATGCCCGTTGCTGAAGGGTCTCCTGTCTCAGACAGCTGTGTTGTTCACAGTCACGCCTGCGGCGTACTGCTAGAATCTGAGATGTTTCATGTTCACAGCATCTTTTCTGACATGCAACAGTTCTCCTCATTCTGTTGTTCTCCATCTGGTGGGTCTTCTTTGTTCAGACCACTGGTTGAGGGATAGGTGCGTTGTAATTCCAGTTCATGGGCAGGATCATGAAAATAGATCTGAGCGAAAAGTGACTTTCGACCCTGTTCAGGAAGGCCCATGCATGCCCGTAGAAACCAAGAATCTGGAGCACCTGGAGAAATCAGCGCTTTGCTTGGCATTTTACACATTTGTAGTGTAGACTGGCATTCTTCAAGGTTACACATTTTTACTGTGTCAGCACCTCTTTAAAAACGACATTGCTGAGAAAGCGACGCTTTTGCTTAGTTTCTACATCTTGAGCAACAATACGAAGACTGCTTGATCTGGCAACTCTGCTCGCAGCAACGTAGAATTGGCCATGGCTGCAGAAATCTATTGTGCAGAAGTCTGTTGTGCAGAAAACACGAACGCACTGTAAAGACTGGCCCTGTGACTTATTCACCTTGCCAATTTTGAGCCATATGACATAATGCACCTGTAACGTCGGGGCCATTTTAAGGGGGCCAGGGATTTCCCAGCATGCTTTGCCAGTTTGAAACGTTACTGTGTGTGTTAAATGTGTTATTTCTGGGTTATACTGCTGTGTCATTATAACTGCATTATAATGACCCAGCAGTGTTTAGCAGGATTAGGGCAAGATGTATCATGTGTGTGTAACCGTAATGTAAACAGAGGTCTGTGGGAATGACCTCCACTGCTCTGCGTACTAAGTGGAGGTTGGGGGTTGGTGGTGTGTAAATAAAGCCTGTTCATCACAACCATCTTGCTCCTCTTTCTTTGTGTGAACCCTGCTACGTCACACTGGTGTCAGAAGTGGGATGGAGCAAATGGAAGCGATCAGAATGGAGATCCAGCAGCTGGAGCAGGCCATTGCTCAGCTGATGATGGATGATGAGACCGAGGCATCACCACCGGGAGCCCGGAGCCGGGACGAACGGAGCGGCGGACCTGACGGGGCCAGCGCACCCCGCCTCCTGTCTTTTTCAAGACAGAGCGGGCAGAACAGAGCAAACGTTCCACCCTTCTTAGGACAGCACGGGCTGGCGACCCCACGGCGATCAAGGGTGGCGATCGATCAGGAAACGACCACCCCACCTGTTCGGCAGCGGGCCAAGATTCCCCGTTTCAACGGCGAAGCCACATTAGATGGCTACCTGACACAGGTCGAGCTGACTGCGGCGCTGAACGGCTGGTCACCAGAGGAAACCGCCGTACAGGTCGCGCTGGCCTTGGAAGGGAAAGCCCTCTGCACGCTCTCTGATCTCCGGCCCGGGGAGCACCACAGCTGGCCAGCACTACAAGGGGCGCTCCAGAGACGATTTGGGAGAATAGCGGACGCTGAGCACGCCCAAGAACAGCTGACCCGCCGCCGCCGGAACCACCAGGAAAAATTAGGAGCCTATGCTGCAGATATATGGCTGTTAACCCGGCGCAGCTACCCAGAGTTCGCGCCGGAGGCAGTAGAGAAGCTCGCCCTCCGGAGCTTCATCCAAGGTCTCCGCCCGGCCCAGCTCCAGAGCCACGTACGGCTCCACGCCGCGAGCGACTGGAAGACTGCAGTGGCAGAAGCAGAGCGGGCAGAGCCGCTAATAAGTCGCACCGCTGAAGCAGCAACGCACAGCCGGAGAACCTACCAGGCTACGATGGAGAGCGAGGGGGAGGAGGAGGAATTACGGCAGACCACAGCGGCGCGTCCACGGAGAAGATGGCCTCGGCGGCGCGAGGAAGGGTGCTTCTGCTGCGGAGAGATGGGACACATCGCGCGATACTGCCCCGCACCCACCCCATGACAAACCGGCCCCTCGCCGGCGTTAAACTAGAGCGAGGTGGCGTGAACGGGGACAGGCCACCTCCAGCAGATGTTTCCCCCGAGGAGCCGGCACCGCGCGTGGGCCGAGTTGGACACTCTCCAGGGATCTATCTACAGTGCAGCTTGGGGAAGACGTCGATCCGGGCCCTGATTGACACCGGCTCTACAATCTCCTTGGTTCGACCGGGTGTACTGCCGGGCACGAGCAAGACGGCTCCGCGGGGGTGGGAACCCACCGAGCGCTGCGTCACCACAGCTACCGGTGAGCGCGCCCGACTGAAGGGGCGGAGAGTGCTGGTGGTGGGGGTGGCCGGTCAGAACATAAGACACCCGTTCTGGCTGGCTGACATCCAAGACCCCTGTATTATTGGACTAGACCTGCTCACAGCCTGGCGTGCCAAGATCGACACCACCGGACCTTCCCTCCAGCTGGGAAACCGGACCATCACGCTCCACAGCAGAACCCAGAGAAGGGACACGGGGGCACGCACGATCGAGGGATCGCCAAGACAGACCGGACCAGGCAGGTCACCGCGAGGACTGGACACGATGACGTCACCAGCGCGGACAGAGGGAGCACGAGCACACACAGGGACAGCAAGGGGAGGGGTCAACGTGTCAGCGGAGACGCAGCAGGCAGTGGAGGAATTATTTCAGCGGAGCTGCAGCGGGCTGGACCCGGAACAGAGACGCCAGCTGCGGGAGCTATTGGACTATTACGTGGGTGTTTTTGCTGCGAAGGATGAGGAATGCGGCCGGACCGGGTTGGTGCAGCACGAGATCGACACCGGTGAGGCCAGGCCGATTCGACTCCACCCACGCCGGCTGCCCTTTTCAAGGCGGGCAGCGGCGGAACAAAAAGTGCGAGAAATGCTGGAGGCAGATGTTATTGAGCCCTCTAACAGCCCCTGGGCAGCGCCTGTGGTGCTGGTCAAGAAGAAGGACGGGTCGTGGCGGTTCTGTGTGGATTACCGACGCCTGAACAATGCCACCAGGAAAGATTCCTACCCCCTGCCCCGCATCGATGACGCACTGGACCACATCGCCGGCTCCAGCTGGTTCAGCTCGCTGGATCTACGCAGCGGCTATTGGCAGGTAGAGCTGTCACCCGAGGCCCGCCAAAAAACAGCCTTCTCCATCGGGCAGGGACTGTACCAGTTTAAAGTGATGCCGTTTGGACTCTGCAACGCTCCGGCCACCTTTGAACGCTTGATGGAGCGAGTGCTGGCTCACGTGCCGCGGAGTCGCTGCGTTGTTTACCTGGATGACCTGCTGGTGCATGCAGCTGATTTTGACAGCGCCCTGTCAAATCTCCGAGAGGTGCTGGGAGCCATCCAGCAGGCGGGGCTACGGTTACACCCTAGGAAATGCCACCTGTTCCGGCGAGAGACCACCTTTTTGGGCCACGTCGTCAGCGCAGCGGGGGTCGCCACTGACCCGGAAAAAGTGGCAACAGTGAGAGACTGGCCGGTGCCGCGGAACGTTGGAGAACTGAGGAGTTTTCTTGGATTGGCCTCCTATTATAGGAAGTTTGTGAAAGACTTCGCCACCATTGCCAGCCCGCTGCATCAGCTGACGCAGAAAGGACGCCTGTTCCAGTGGAGTGACAGCTGCGCTGCTGCTTTCTGCCAGCTTCGCGCAGCGCTCATCAGAGCCCCCGTCCTGCGGTATCCTGACCCGAGCCGCCCTTTCATTGTGGACACGGACACCAGCAACCAGGGCATCGGGGCGGTGCTATCCCAGGAGGGAGAACACGGAGAGCAGGCAGTCGCTTTCTTCAGCCGCACTCTCAGCAGAGCCGAGAGAAATTACTGTGTGACCCGCAGAGAGCTGCTGGCTGTCATTCAAGGACTGCGTCACTTCCGCCCGTATGTGTACGGGGGGAGGTTCCAGCTCAGGACGGACCACGCTTCCCTGACCTGGTTGTTAAATTTCAAAGAACCGGATGGACAGTTGGTGAGGTGGCTGGAGGCACTGCAGGATTATAATTTCCAGATTGTGCATCGGGCAGGCCGCCTCCATGCCAACGCTGACGCGCTGTCTCGGCGCCCCTGCGCGACAGAGGAGTGTCGTCACTGTCAACGGGCTGAAGATCGGGACCAAATCGCCCCACGGGCTGCCGCTCTCCGAGCCGCTGCGAGCAGGAATCACGCAGCGACGCACAGCCCCTCCTCAGATGATCAGGCAGTTCTCCCCAGCGATGACGTCACAGAGGTTCTTGGCACGCAGCAGCTGCAGAGCGAGCAGGACAGAGACCCGGTCATTTCGCGGGTTCGGCAGTGGCTGGACGCAGGACAGCGGCCCGCCTGGGAGGTTGTGTCACCGCTGGACCCAGAGACTAAGGCCCTGCACTCCCAGTGGGCCAACCTCCGCTGTCACGAGGGCGTGGTGTATAGACAGTGGCAGACTCCAGCTGGGCAGCGGCACATTTGGCAGCTGCTGGTTCCTCGTCGACTCCGGCCCAAAGTACTCCAGCTGGTTCATGGGGCGGTAGGAGCGGGCCACTTCGGGGTGACAAAGACGCTGCAGCGCCTTCGGGCCCGGTTCTACTGGCCTGGCTGTCATCAGGACGTGGAGCTCCACGTTCATCACTGCGACACATGCACAGCTCAGAAGGGACCAACTCAGCGATCCCACGCTCCCCTGCAGCAGTACCGGGTGGGAGCACCGATGGAGCGAGTGGGAGTGGACATCCTGGGCCCTTTCCCGACCACGGACCGGGGGAACCGCTACGTGCTGGTCGCGATGGATTATTTCACTAAGTGGCCAGAGGCGTACGCGGTCCCGGATCAGAGCGCCACTACGACGGCATCAAAGCTGGTGGATGAAATGTTCTGTCGTTTTGGCGCACCGGAGGAGCTGCACAGCGATCAGGGTCGGAACTTCGAGGCGGAGGTCTTCGGAGAGGTCTGCAAACGGCTGGGCATCCGGAAGACCCGGACCACCCCACTGCATCCACAGAGCGACGGCCTGGTTGAACGATTCAACCGGACCCTCACCACCCAGCTCGCTATCCTAGTGGACCAGCGACA
Source organism: Pholidichthys leucotaenia (assembly GCA_020510985.1). Classification (NCBI taxonomy): domain Eukaryota; kingdom Metazoa; phylum Chordata; class Actinopteri; order Cichliformes; family Pholidichthyidae; genus Pholidichthys; species Pholidichthys leucotaenia. The sequence goes on from CM035844.1 coordinate 49,541,370, forward strand.
GCGAGACTGGGACCTGCACCTGCCTTTTGTTTTGTGGGCGTACCGGACGGCAGCTCAGGAATCTACCCGGTGCACCCCTGCGGCGCTCATGTTTGGACGCGAGCTGCGCACACCGGTGGATTTGGTATTCGGTTGCCCCCCCGAGCCGGAGGTGGAAGGAAAACCCGGATTGGATTATTTTTTTTGTTTGAAAGAACGTCTCCACACGGTGCACGAGCTGGCTCGAGAGGCACTGGCAGCGGCAGGGGGTCGGCAGAAGCGGGCATATGACTCCCGCTGCCAGGGGAGGGACTTTGCACCGGGGGATCGAGTCTGGGTTTTCTGCCCTGAGAGGAAGAGAGGACGATCACCGAAGCTGGCGAGCCAGTGGTCGGGGCCATGCGTGGTCCTGGAGAGACTGTCAGATGTGGTGTACAGGGTGAGGCTTAGAAAAAGGGACCGGGTTGTGGTCCTTCATCGTGACCGTCTCGCCCCGTATCGGCCATCTGCACCGCTGGTGGACGGACCGGAGCTTCCATCCCGGCCCGATACCCCGACCGAGACCCGGATGGACACTAGGGGGCCTGTACGTGTTGGCCACCGGCGCCGAAGACCGCCCCGACACCTGGATGAGTTTGTATTGGACTTTTAAATTGGACTTTAATTTTTCTGGGGACAGAAACCAGTCCAGGGGGGGGGGGGGGCAGTGTAACGTCGGGGCCATTTTAAGGGGGCCAGGGATTTCCCAGCATGCTTTGCCAGTTTGAAACGTTACTGTGTGTGTTAAATGTGTTATTTCTGGGTTATACTGCTGTGTCATTATAACTGCATTATAATGACCCAGCAGTGTTTAGCAGGATTAGGGCAAGATGTATCATGTGTGTGTAACCGTAATGTAAACAGAGGTCTGTGGGAATGACCTCCACTGCTCTGCGTACTAAGTGGAGGTTGGGGGTTGGTGGTGTGTAAATAAAGCCTGTTCATCACAACCATCTTGCTCCTCTTTCTTTGTGTGAACCCTGCTACGTCACACACCTTTGAGCTGTTTTTTTTTTGTTTGTTTTTTTTTATTACTTATTTTGTACCCGTAGGTAGATTTGTTTTGCAGTCTGGTGACAAGCCACCAGCTGCCGGTCGCTGCGTGCGCAAGCGCCCCTTATCCCTAACCTGCATGTTTTTGGCATGTGGAAGGAAACCGGAGAAATCCCGGAGTAAACCCACACAACACAGGGAGAACATGCAAACTCCACACAGATCACTGTTGGCCGGGGGCAGGGATCGAACCCACGATCTCACGATCCCCGCGATCCCCCGGCCGAGGGTAAACTGTGCTGGCACTGTGCTAACCACTGCGCCACCGTGCAGCCCTGATTGCCAACCGCCAATCAAATCTATCAGAAGAAAAAGTAGATGAAGCTATGAGGAAAATGTCACAAAGCTATGATGAAAACGTCACAAAGTTACGAGGAAAAACAGACACACAGAACCGCCAATCAAATCTAAAAGAAGACAGACATACAGTATATAGTGTGTGGCGGGACAGGACCTGTAAGCTGGTTGCCAACCGCCAATCAAATCTAAAAGAAGAAGAAGAAGAAGGTGTTGTTCAGAACTCATTATATGAGCTCCTGATACAGTCGAGTGATGATAATCAAATCAGTGGCGGTAATGCACCTGTAAGCTGGTTGCCAACCGCCAATCAAATCTAGAAGAAGAAGAAGAAGACGCCGCCGAGGACGCAGTCCAAGGACAGATAATTTTTTTCACGCATAAGGAGTTGTTCAGAACTCCTTATAAGAACTCCTTATACGAAGAATCAAGTCAGTGGCGGTAATGCATCTGTAAGCTGGTTGCCAACCGCCAATCAAATCTAAAAGAAGAAGAAGAAGCCATATGACATCATAAAGACACATTTGTCTATATGACAGCATCGCAAGTCCTATGTTGCCTGATATCACTGGATCTTCATAGGACATCATGCAGACGTCATAGGGTGTTGTATGATGTGCAATGTCTATATGATGTCATATAGTCATCGTATCTTTTAGGGTCATCGTAGGACATCATGCATCATAGGACATCATGCAGACATCATAGGCCGTCCTATGATGTGCTCTATGTGCCATCATTTATGACGGCATCGTGAGTCCTATGATGCCTGAGATCATAGGATCATCATAGGACAGCAGGCCTATGTGCTGTCATATAGACATTGTATCTTTATGATCGCATCACGGGTCCTATGATGCCTGAGATCATAGGATCATCATAGGACATCAGACAGACATTATAGGCCGTCCTATGATGTCCTATAAACGTGACAGATACACACACACAGATTTCTTGAACAGACATCATAGGCCGTCCTATGATGTCCTATGAACGTGACACACACAAACACACAGATTTCTTGAATTTATAGTGACTAGTGCATACCTGTGCATGCCCGTAGAAACCAAGTATTAGCAAGTATTTCTGCATGCCCGTAGAAAGCAGGTGTAAGCAAGGGTGTAAGCAAGCACGTCAGCACTTGTTCAGTGATGCCTGCCTTTGATCTTTGATTGTGTCATAGCGAGTCCTATGATCTTTGACATGTCATAGTGAGTCCTATGGCCGTGAGTGATGACTGCCTTTGATCTTTGATGATGTCATAGTGAGTGCTATGATGCCTGCATTTGATCTTTGCTGATGTCATAGCGAGTCGTGATGCCTGCGTTTGATCTTTGATGATGTCATAGCGAGTCCTATGATCATGAGTGATGCCTGCCTTTGTTACATTGGAGCATCATAGGACATTTCACACATAAGGAGTCATTATACATAGGAACATCATAGGATATCATGCAGTGATCATAGGAACATCATAGGCGGTCATATGATCTTTGGTCGTGACACACGCACTGACACATTGACAGAGATTTCTTGAATTTCTTGAACTAGTACGTACCTGTGCATGCCCATGCATCCCATGCATGCCCATGGAAACCAAGTATAAGCAAGTATTTCTGCATGCCCATAGAAAGCAGGTGTAAGCAAGGGTGTAAGCAAGCACGTCAGCACTCACTCAGTGATGCCTTCCTTTGATCTTTGATGGCGTCTTAGTGAGTCCTATGATTTTTGATGATGTCATAGCGAGTACTATGATCGTGAGTGAGTCATGCCTGCGTTTGATCTTTGAAGATGTCCTACAATCTTTGATGATGGCATAGCGATGATGTACTGCTTCGAATGGGTGTAAGATTTCCAGATTTACACACAAACTTATTGAGTGATATTTTTTTTAAGATTTCCAGGTTTACTGCTTCGAATGGTTGTGGTTTAAAGTGCTGTGTCCTATTGTGTATATGATGGCATGGTCCTTTTGTCTGGTTTAAAGTGCTGTGTCCTATTGTGTATATGACGGCATGGTCCTTTTGTCTATATGACGGCATTGCGAGTCCTGATGTTCATTGTATATGACATCATAAAGACATCAAGGACAGCATCATATCATACTCTGTCAGGCAGGCATCACTGTATATGACATCATAAAGACATGAAGGCAGGCTTGATGTCTTATGATGCAGACATCATAGGCACATCATAGGCACATCACAGGCCATCCTATGATGTCCTATGATCGTGACAGACACACACACAGAGATTTCTTGTAGCATGCACACCTTGTAGCATGCACACCTTGCACACACCTTGTTGTGCTCCATGCATGTTTTTTTCTCTGACAAACTGTCTATTGTTTGTTCTTTTGGGATAGGCTATATTGTGTGGATAGTTTGTATTTAATTGTCCTCAGATTAATACATTTAACAGAAAAACGTGTGCAAGTGTGTGTGTGCGCGCGCGTGCGTGCACGTGCGTTTCATTACCCAGACAGAACACACACACATGGGAATAGACAAGATCGAACGAGGTGACTGGGACTGAAATGATATAGATCATTTATGGGGACTACGGGTGTAATGGTACCTACCTTGGTTTTAAGGCCACGGTTCAGTTCATTTTCGGTACAGTTAGGAAACAAAATGCAAAATATAAAGCTGTATCTTTTGTATAAACGGGAACAGCTTTGACAAAAAACACTGCAAACTGGCAGCAGTCAATTCTCGAATAAATAAAATGTATACAATAAAACAAATTCTCTTCACTCTATAAAAGCAAGAAATCTAAAAGTGTCACGCTTCATAGGACATCATAGGACGGCCTATGATCTTTGCCTGAACATCATAGGACGTCCTATGAACTCAGGCATCATAGGAGTCCAAGCCTGCCTTTATGATGTTATATACAGTGACATCAGGCAACATGTCTTTATGATGTCATCATAGGCCAACATGTCGTTATGTCATCATAGGCCGTCCTGCCTTCAGGTCTTTATGATGTCATATACAGTGACATCAGGCAACATGTCTTTATGATGTCTTCATAGGTCGTCCTAACATGTCTTCATGATGTCATATACATCAAGGCTGCCTTCATGTCTTTATGATGTCATATACAGTGAGTCCATGCCCAAAAGCCTCTTTTTGCTCAGATCTATTTTCATGATCCTGTCCATGAACTGGAATTACCACGCACCTATCCCTCAACCACTGGTCTCAACAAAGAAGAAGAAGAAGACCCATCAGATGGAGAGCAATAGAATGAGGACTGCTGGTATGTCAGAAAAGATGCCATGAAGATGAAACACCTGAGGTTCCAGCAGTACATTGACTGAATTCCATGCAAGGCACAGAGAAGCTGAGACTGAGGAGACGCAAGAAATCTCTGTGTCTGTGTCTGTGTGTCACGTTTATAGGACATCAGGCATCATAGGACTCGCGATGCCATCATAAAGATATGATGTCTATATGACAGCACATAGACAGAGCACATGTGGAAGTTTGGGAGGGGAAATCTTTAATGAACGTCCATAGGGGATCCATAGAGGAGCTGTGGGCGTTCATAGCTATGACATCACAGGCGCACACTGTGTTCCTATGATGTCACATGACCATATAAAGAGTTCTGAACAACTCCTTTGAACAACTTCTTCTATGATGTCATACAGACATCATAGGCACCCTGTGAGGTCAGAACACTGTTTTTACAGGCATGAAGGAATGCTTGCTTACACTTGCTTTCTACTTGGTTTCTACGGGCATGCACGGGTATGCACTAGTTTTAGCAAATGAACGATGCAGACAAGTGCAACAATAGAAGTTTGAATAGTCTGAATTATTCTTGTATTTTTAGGAAAGTTCCTTATTGCTTGAAGCAGTGTTTTTAACCAGGGTGGTCTGGTATGAGATTCTAATCTCTGATGTTCCTAATCTGAGATTCGCCCTGAGTACCTCAAGGCCCTGGATGTTGTAGGGCTGTCATGGTTGACACGCCTCTGCAACATTGTGTGGAGGTTGGGGGCAGTGCCTTTGGCATGGCAAACTGGGGTGGTAGTTCCTCTTTTCATAAAAGGGGACCAGAGGGTGTGCTCTAACTTTAGAGGGATCACACTCCTCAGCCTCCTTGGGAAGGTCTTTACCAAGGTACTGGAGAGGAGAGTCCGGCCGCTGGTCGAACCTCGGATTCAGGAGGAGCAATGTGGTTTTCGTCCTGGCTGTGGCACACTGGACCAGCTCTTTACCCTCTCAAGAATCCTCGAAGGTTCTTGGGAGTTTGCCCAACCAGTTTACATGTGTTTTGTGGACTTGGAGAAGGCATTCGACCGCGTCCCTCATGGTTTTTTGTGGGGGGTGCTTCGGGAGTTTGGGGTATCGGACTTGTTGCTACGAGCTATTTGGTCTCTGTACGACCGTTGTGAGAGTATGGTTAGTATTGCCAACACTCGATCGGACTCATTCCCAGTGAGAGTTGGACTCTGCCAGGGCTGCCCTTTGTCACCGATCCTGTTCATAATTTTTATGGACAGGATTTCTAGGCGCAGCCAGCGAACGGTGGGTGTCATGCTTGGTGACCACAGGATCTCATCTCTGTTGTTTGCAGATGATGTTGTCCTGCTGGCTTCATCCAGAGCAATGACCTACAGTTCTTGCTGGGACGGTTTGCCGCTGAGTGTGAAGCGGCAGGGATGAGAATCAGCACCTCCAAGTCCGAGTCCATGGTCCTCAGCCGGAAAAAGGTGGATTGTCCTCTCCGGGTTGGGGACAGGCTCCTGCCCCAAGTGGAGGAGTTTAAGTATCTTGGGGTCTTGTTCACGAGTGAGGAGAGAATGGAGCAAGAGATTGACAGACGGATCGGAGCAGCATCTGCAGTGCTCCTCCCACTGGGAGGAGACCCCGGGGCAGACCCAGGATTCGGTGGAGAGACTATGTCTCCCAGCTGGTCTGGGAATGCCTTGGTATCCTCTCTGAAGAGCTGGAGCAGGTGGCTGGGGAGAGGGAAGTCTGGGTTTCTCTGCTTGAACTGCTGCCTCTGTGACCCGGACCTCCGGAAAAGCGGTAGAAGATGGATGGATGGATGGCTCTGGTATGTTCAGGTTTCTGTGGGAAATTATCAACTTTCACTTGTTAATTGGTCGAAAAAATTGCAAATAATTTGTCATTGTTGTGTATAGGTTCTGAAGGCACTCAAGCACAACAGATTATTTCCAATTTTTTGGACAATTAAGGAGTCAAATAATGTCACACAAAAACCTGAGCATACCAGGACACCCTTGAAAAACACTGGCCTAAAGTGAAGCAGTAACAGATTTAGCTTTTTCTTAAAAGGATGGTATTATTTTCTGGCTGAAGATCCGCTGCTATAAAAACACCAGTGGCATTTGTTATTGCTTTGGCTCCATCTGAAAAGCCCTGGAAAGGCTGTCTAAATGCCGCTGGAAGCTGCGCTTGTACCGCGTTAGTCTTTTTTGTTTCTTGCTGCACGTTTGTGTGGTGCCGTTTCAAATGAGTTAACAAGTTCAACATACTGCCAAAAGCATATCTGATGCTGTTTTTGTCTTATTCACTTGCCTTGGTCCATCTTCAAGCTCTGGCTTCTCTGTTCAGGACTGAACTGTTTGTTTATATGTCCGGCGCAAGGCAATTACACTTCATGTCCGTCACTCAACATGGTCCATGTGGAACCTCGATATACCTCTGCACCGAACTGAAGGTGCCGTACTGAAAAATCCAAATATGAATACATAAATCGTTACACCCCTAATGGGGCCAGAATAATTTGTGACAGCAGAGAGGTTTGTAGTTTAAAATCTTCAGACAGACATTTCCACCACCACCTCTGTTAATTTTGGGGAGGGGTGAAGAGGATCGAATACCGGCCAGAGCAGCCATCGAACCACGGTCTGCCTTAATCAGATCAGTGGCTGCACCAGCAGAGTCACCTCTCCTAAATGTACAGTGGTGAAAAGTAAAACGGACATGCTCCCTGTTCATTCATTTATTCTCCTAAAAAAATAAATTCATCCCAGGCCACATTTGTAAAAAAGAATGTGTTTAATCTGTCTTGCCTCGTTAAATAAAGGTTAAATTAAAAAAAATCCATCGGCTATACTCCTCATGTAAGTCTGTGATTAAAATGAAAATGTGGATGGAATAAAAAACTATTAAATGTATCATATTAGAATTAAAATGAAAGGTGATTAGAGTCTAACTGTTACAACTCTGTCCCTTAAAATATATGAAAATCCCAGTGCATGCTGTTTCCTCATGTGCTCCTGTCAGTATGAACTGCATGATTTCAAAACACGCCGCTGAAATAGAATTAACAGTGTGCTTCTGATGACAGACCTCCTTTTTCCTGATCAAAAGCACATTGTCATAAGATACACTAAAATACCAATGTGCCGAGATTGCGCCAGTGCCACACCTCTCTTAAATGAGTCTCCTGCTTGCAGCGCGAAGCGGGCACACAGTGCACGGGTAATTAGATGGTGTGACGCAAAGCGTGAAAAACAAACAATGCTCTGGCATAAACTGACAATTCCACTGGAGTATAACAGGAAGCATGCTGCAAATGTGCGCTGTTGATTGTTAATAGGGCCAAGTTGATGAGTCATAATCGTCTGATAAACTTGCAAGATTTATATATATATGTAAAGTTTTTTTTCCCAAACTTATCTTACTTATTGATGACTTTTTCCTTTATACACTTGATGCAACTCTTTAGTTTTCCTCCACATATGGACTTTGATATCTTATGTTATCAATTACATCCTCACCTGTTAACTGGAAGGCACTAAATGTTCATCTTTAAGTACATTGACAGTGGTTTTATGACTCCTTTAAAACAATAAGTCTCGGTGTATAGTTGTGTAAATAAATTGCCATGTATTTTTTTTTCCTGTAAAGTATGTGTAAATCTAAGCAAATGCTTATTATGTTAAATTCTTTAATAGGCTTTGACTGTTGAGGTTATTTGGCTGTTAGCGTAATGTGTTTACATGATCCGTGCATCTGAAATGTTTTGTCCTCAGGGTTGACACAATTGCTGCTTTCATCACTCTTCACTGTTTATTGTGTGTGTGGAAACCTTCAATAATTAATATTGACAATAAAACTGGATAATAATTCTTACATCGCATTACAACTACACTGTACATGGCTTACTCATAAGTGAAACTCATTAGAATACCCATTTGCTTTTAATTACAGAACTCATTTTTGTAAATAAAAAACACCCTCATCCATATGAAAAATCTTATCTGCTGACATGGTATTTACTAATCCAAAGGATTTTATTTTCTCTAAAATATTCTCTGGTTATGTCCTACATCATGTGTCAAACCTTGTTTATGTCTTAAATAAATGTATATACACATGTACCAATAAATGATTCGTAAATGTCATTTTAAAGCGCTTTCTTTACAAAGCATTCATTGTTCAATTCTGTTTATTTGAAGGCCAGATAAATTGTATGCATATGTCCTCTAGAGGTGATGAGTTGTTGAGTTTTTCCATGTTTTTCTATCCATTTTTGCATGGCTTCCAGAGTGCTATAAAACGATTCTTTTGGGCTCAGTAAGACAAGGGATCTCATCTTCCCTCTGCAAATTACTGGAACCGTTTCTGAAGAACTACCTTAAGAGAAGCTCTTTCAGGATTCACATGTTTGAAAGCCTTTATTTGGGTGTATTACCAGCTGTTTTTTTGTTTGGCGACTCCTCTGGGAGCTTACAAAAGGTTCCTGAAAATGTATACTGTGGGACTGAATTGGTTCCTGGTATTCTTGGTGGGAACACTCAAGAGGAATTACAGCAGTACTAGTCCCTGCTACTTGCTGTTTTCCTTCTTACTGCCTTTATGAACATGGTTTGTGTTGTGAGTTCAGCTGTTCCATGAAAGGAGCCCAATTGTCTTTTTTTTTAATTAACTTTATGTTGAGTCTTTGTGTCATGAATTGCCCCTCTGGGCAGAGAGGAAAGACCGACACGCTGGACTGCAGTTTGTGAGATTTATTAAAACCAACAAACACAAAGTCCCAAACAGTGCTCTAACACAAAATTCAAACAAACGAGCAAACTTACGAATAAAGCGCACCAGAGCGAGGGCTGGGCTTTGGTGGAGACGAAGGAACAGAACTCAAGATCCCGGCAAACAGAAATGAAAATAACAGCCCTTAAATAGGATCCGAACAATTAATCACAAATAGAAACCAGTGTGAATCACATGAGCAAGCTGGGGAGAAAATGACAATCAGCTGTGAGTCATGAGGAGAGGAAGTGGGGCTGACAGTTTGACAGGAGCACTGCCCACTATTTGGCGGTACCTCTGACAACAGCCACACTGACGAAAAATAGAGACAAGAAACCCAAAAATATAAATAACAAAACTACACTGAATGAAAAAACAAGAAAATAAATCATACAAAGAAACAATGCAGAATATATGAAAACAAACTAGAAATAACATCATAAGCAAAGAACTCAGAATACATTATACAAATAAGGAGAAGCAAAAAGCAAAGAAACAGAGCACATTGAAATCCCCTGTGCACAGATCATGACACTTTGTCTGTTTTATGAATCTTTCTTGTAAACAAAATAAGCTTTGAAATTCAGACTCCATATTGCTGTGCTTGTGGTGAAAGCCGCTCATTAACTTTACCAAAGACATAATTTGATTGTTGCCATTAGTAAGTCTGTCTGTTTGTTAGCAGGATTAAGCTGAAACTACTGGATGGATTTTCACATTTTCATTAGACGTGGCCTGTGGCCCAAGGATTAACCCATTAGATTTTGGGGCATTGTGCATATTTTTTTCACTTTTCAATCTTAACACATCTATATGTCAGCATTCAGTCATTGCCTACTGAGAGCAGGAAGTGACTTGTTTTATGCTTTTATGTACAGTTCCAAGCTAGTCCAACACAATCTCTTCAAACTTGGTCAGAACATCCTTAACTTTAGAATGATGCCTCATTTTATAGATTGTCATGTTAATTCCAATTTCTTCCTGTAAAACCTCATTCCTTCACTATTTAACAGGAAGATTTTGTTACCTGATACTGCATCGTCAGCCCCAACCTACAGTAAATTTTATGTCCATGGGAACATCCCTGGCCGAAATGCATTTGCATATCTGTCGCTACAGCATCATCCACTGGTTACTGGAAATTAGCCTGATGTCACAAATACTATTGAATTCAGAGGGTTTGTTGTACACATAACTGAACGCAACATGACATGCCATTACTGGGTGGTCTGTGACGCCGCATAATTTCAGGAGGAAGCCATCGGTTCGTTCTTTGCACAACATCAGAAAAGAGCCTGGGGCTGTAAGCATCAACATGGCAGCCATCAAAGCCCTCAACCACAACACAGGGCCAAAGTGCGGGGACCTTCAATACTGCCTGCAGCTTTAATAATCAAATTATAAGCAGTGAACAAGTGGCCTTGGTGGAGGTATGTGCTTTAGTTTTTATTGTACTGTTGGCTTCTACACATGCAACTCCTGAGTCATATACAAATTGTGTGCCCATAATCGGGTGGAAAAAATGAAGAGGTTGCAATTTTACATGAGAAAAAAGTGACACGTTTTCAAGGGGGAAAAAAAATTTTTGTGTGTGCAAATTTAAGAAAATTTAAATATATATAATCACAAATTTACAACAATTTTGAATGAAAAAAAGAAAACTGACAAACTTTTTGCTCATTATTTAGGGCTGTTTCCCCAGTGCAAGATTGTGTTTGCCCCCCCAAAACACACATACACACACAGGTTTATACGAGTATAGAACAGACTACCAGATATAAAAATGACTTAAAACAATATAAATGCATGCAAAAAAAAGGAAGCCTAAGTGCTAAATTTTGCACCTACATAAAACCAAGGCGGTTTCAGAGTTTTAAAGTCATATAATCTCCTTGATAAACCTAAACACCATTCTTTAAATATTTTTATGTCAAGATATAAGATTTTATAAAAGGGGATGGTGACTTTTGTATGCTTATATTTTTTTTAATTTGATATTGTGTGATCTACTGCCTGTTGAAATAGTAATTTTAAAAATACACAGTTACAATATTCATAAAAACAGTCAAAATTCCTTTCATGCTTATTTATTAATATATCAGCCCATAAATTAGCCACAGAACCCTCAACTTAATTTCTTTTTTCTAGGTTGTTGCTCTTAGTTTTTTGAAACGTGAACTTCTTTTTCACAACAGCAAAAGACGTTAGGGGGGCATGACCTTTTAATATTGGAAGTACTTCAAGCTCTGTGCATTTATCATATGGATTACCCCGATGAAGCTTTGTTGTCACTGCAGCTTAGTATTATTGATAGTTTATTTACATTTGGTTTTTAGATCTTTTACTAAACATATCATTGCTATCACAATGTGAGATGATGAAACTACAACTGTGCTGCCCTCACAGCACGTTTCTCTGTGCTGCTAGACAGCCAGCGAACCATTGAAGAAAACTTCGCACACAAGGCTTACTTTTCTTGTCTTTATAAAGTTTTCTTGCATGCGTGTGTAGCATGACGCGCGAGGTAACTGAAACATACAGAACAATGCAATCACTATCTACATATTAACATGCGGTATGCTAACACAAAAAACTAATACACGTAAATAACTAACAGACATCCTCGCTTTAACAAACTCATTCACGTGGTACTTTTGAACATCTCTATCAAGTGCTTGTACATAAAATACTCACAAAGACAAAGGTTTCCCAAGACTCAAACGAAGAACAACAACACAGCGTACTCAATGAACTTTTTAACTTCGTTTCTGTGTGGCTAGCTGACTGTAGCCGCGGGAAAAAACACATCAAAGATCATCTATATACGGAAGAGCACACACTCTGCAATAACAAAAAACAATCCTTTAAGGAAAAGATGTCTCACTTCGATAACTTTTAAAACACCGGTTTTTGAAAATTTTATCACTCATTTTAACTTACTTATTCCTTTTAACCAATTTATTAACTTTATAAATTTATCAATGTCTTTTACCCAAAGACATGACACTCCCCGCTTGATATAATCACATTATATCATCACAAATATCAAACACAATAAAACATTTCCAGTGTTACATGACATCAAAAATACAGTATCACTCAGTCTTTGAAAGTAAGACTATGACCTCTGAGATGGGTCTCAGGAATACTTTTGCAGTCCCTTCTTTTACGATCCGCACTTCCACTTTGCGGACCATTTTGTCACTGCTGGGCAAAGTTTTTACAGCAAGTCCCATGGGCCATTCATTTCTGTTTACTTGTATGTCCTTCAACAGAACAACTTCTCCTTCTTTGACATTTGGTTTGCTGTCATTCCATTTTGTGCGTTTCTGCAAGGTAGACAAATATTCTCCTTTCCACCTCTTCCAAAACGTATCTGCAAGATGCTGTACTTGTTTCCACTGTTTTCCAAACAACTGTCCTCCAACTATCCAGAAACCAGCACCACGGACAGCTCCTTCAGTAACGTGTCGTCCCTGATGAGCTGAGCATTCATGGAAGTATCTTACAAGAAGTGTGGTAACATGGCTGGCAGAAAGGATGATCAGAAGGTGCTTTTCATTGTCTGTGAGATCGGAAGAGGAGAGATGTCCACCGACTCGTAGTAGTCCATCTTTGTCTACAATTGGATTGAGCTTCTTGAGTGTGTCATTTTTGGAGTTTACCTGTTTTCCCTCTTTTATCTTTTCGAATGTCTCTTTGTATGCTTCCTGCTGGACTGAGTGAATGATAACGTTCTCGGCTTGCGTGAGTTCTTTCATGTTTGTACATTCTTTGAGACTTTTCCATCCTTTCTGTCCACTGGACTTTTGTTTGAAAGATGCAGTAACATGGATAAGTTTGGCTACTGCCCTGCATAGCGTCGTCCAGCTTGAAAATCTTTTAAACCGCTCGGAGCTCAACTGTGACACTGATACTGCTGTTAACAGTGTTTTTACTTCTGGACGTATTTCTTTGTCCTCTTCAGGTTCCACTAGTGCATACAGATTGTCTTTGTGTGACTTATCAGGATAGTCTGTATACAAAAAGTTTGGGCCTGTGAACCATTTACTGTTTTTGAGTTCAGCGGCTGCAACAGGTCTAGTTGCCTTGTCAGCTGGATTTAGCTCAGTTGCAACATAATGCCATTGGTCAGGTTGTGTGGATAGCCTAATGCGTGCGACACGGTTGGCTACATACATGTAGAATCTTTTGGAGGTATTGTGTATGTACCCCAACACAATACGACTGTCAGTGAAAAACTTCACTTTGTCTATTTTTATGTCTAACTCGTCTGTGATTAGCTCATACATCTCAACCGCAAGTACAGCAGCACAAAGTTCGAGCCGTGGTACAGTGTGTGCGGGACGAGGAGCAAGTTTAGACTTTCCCATCACAACACCCACATGGTACTGACCATCACTGTCTAAACAGCGCAAGTAAGCTACAGCTCCTATTGCTACAGTAGACGCATCAGAGAAGATATACAGTTCATTACTTTTCATAGTACTTAATGAACCTGGACTGTAGCACCTTTTGATTTGCAGATCTTCAAGGGCTTTTAAAGAGTCTTTCCATGTGACCCACATCTCCTCCTTTTCTGGAGGAAGTGGAGCATCCCAGTCTCTCTCTTCAGATGACAGTTCTCTGAGTAGCGCTTTGCCCTGCATGATTATGGGAGCAACAAAGCCCAAAGGGTCATACAGGCTATTGACTGTTGACAGCATTCCCCTGCGTGTGAATGGTTTGGTCTCATTGGTTACGAGGTAAGTGAAGCTGTCTGTCTGTAGATTCCAACAAAGTCCCAGACTCCTCTGAACTGGGAGAGGATCTACTCCAAGGTCCAAATCTTTTAAATCTTTTGCACGGTCCTCCACAGGAAACGCTTCCATAACTAGGCTATAGTTGGATGCAACCTTGTGAAGTCTCATATTAGATTCAGCTAACATGTTTTTGGTTCTTGTTAACAGATCAACAGCATTCTCTGGTGTGGCAACTGACGTGAGTCCATCATCGACATAGAACTGTTTCTCAACAAACTGTCTTGCGTCAGTGCCATGTTCTTTCTCACCCTCTTGTGCTGCCCGTCTCATACAGTAAATGGCTACAGCGGGTGACGGGCTGTTACCAAAAACATGAACTTTCATTCTATATTCAACTACACCCTTAGTGATGTCATTATCCTCAAACCACAGATAGCGAAGATAGTCTCTGTGTTCTTCGCACACCTCAAAGCAATAAAACATTTGCTGTACGTCTGCTGTCAGGGCTACGAGCTCTTTTCTAAACCTCAATAGCACCCCTATCACAGAGTTGTTGAGATCAGGTCCACTAAGGAGCACTTGATTTAGCGATATGCCGTCATACTCTGCACTAGAATCAAAAACAACTCGTATTTGATCTGGTTTCTGCGGGTGGTATACACCAAATGTAGGCAAGTACCAGTGTTCTTTACCTTTTGGCAGGGGTGGTGCAATTTCAGCTTGATCATTATTTAACATTTTCTGCATGAATTGGATGTAGTGACTCTTCATTTCTGGTTTCCTTTCCAGAGTCTTTTTGAGTGAGTACAGGCGTTTCAGGGCTTGCTCTCTATTGCTTGGGAGTCTCCTTCTTGGGAAGCGGAAGGGCAGAGGAGCAACCCAACTGTTCTCTTTGTTCTGGCTAACTGTATTGTCCATAAGAGTTAGGAAAGTTTTGTCATCTATGGACAGTGCAACTTTATCATCTGATTCAGATCTGTCAAACACAGAGTGACCTAGCTTGTCTGTGTTGTGAGCAAAGTCAATTGTGTCTTTACACCTTATGACTGACTGAGTGTTTTGCTCTGACAGAATGTCATAGTTCTCTTTAACTGTAATGACGTTTGGGCATGGCTCAAAATAAGATGTGCGACCACTGTCTAATGTGTGTGTATTGTAAACATTCACCTCTGATGTGCTATGAGTCTTTCCTACACACACCTCTCCTACAATAACCCAACCCAAGTCCAGTCTTTGTGCATAAGGAGCGTTATTTGGCCCATTAATCTGCTCGCGTACCTTATGTACCCTGAGGATGTCCCTTCCCAGGAGTAAGAGGATTGGAGCGTGGTGGTCGACAGGTTGGATTTTGTTTGCTATAGGGAGCAGATGGGGATGGTGCTGAGCAATCTCAGGTGAGGGTATTTCAGTTCTGTCGTCCGGCACTGAATCACATTCGATCAAGGGAGGCAGCCAGATATCTGTTTTTCCATCCATGGATTGTATGAAGAAGTTCACAGCTCTCCTGCCTGCAGTTTCAGCTTTGCCAGAGCAGGTTTTTAATGTGTACGGTGCAGGTGTAGCTTTAATGTCAAACAGGCTGAAGAACTCTGTCTTAGCCAGGGACTTATTACTTTGTTCGTCAATTACTGCATACATGTTCATTGCTCTGTCTTTCTGACCTTCTGGATAGGCTTTCACTAAGCAGATCTTAGAGCAAGAGCATGGACTATTACTTTGACCACACACCTCTGTGCACTTGGAGATGACTGAAGGAGAGCTCTCCGTTTGCTCTTCACCTTTGTTTTGTTCATCACTTCCTGATGTGGCACTTTTCAAGACAGGAGCAGGACCTGGATGAAGTGCTGATATGTGCTTGGGACTGTTGCACTCACTACACATGACTGCCACTTTACAATCTTTTGCGATGTGCTGAACTGAACCACAACACCTATAACAAATGCGATGCTCTTTGAGAAAAGCTTGACGTTCTTCTATAGGTTTATCTCTGAACAGCTTACATTTTTTGAGTGGATGTGGCTTCTTGTGAATCGGGCACTGCCGATCTGGTTCTTCTACTTTCTTAGTCTCAGAACCACTTTTCTCTGCGACATCTGTTTTGTGTACTGACACAGTGGCTTTGCGATTGTATGGAGCGGGCTTTTCTGAGCGCGTAGAAGCTTGACTGTTACAGCTAGATGTAGCAAAGCTTGGATCATTTCTCATTTTAGCTTGTTGCTGAACAAACTGCACAAAAACAAAGAAAGGGGGAAATGACACACTATGAGTCTCTTTGTATTTCGTCCCCACAGTTGTCCACCTTTCCTGTAGGTTGAAGGGAAGTTTTTCAACTATTTGTCTTACCCCTCTAGCTGTGTCTAGGTATGCTAGCCCTGGTAGTGCACCATCTACTTTGGCACACTGTAACTCTAAAAGGAGGTCACCGAGTTCTCTTAACCTGGCATTGTCTTTGTTTGTTAGCCTTGGAAAGTCCTCTACCTTTTTTAAGAGTGCATCTTCGATGGCCTCTGAGGAGCCATAACACTCCTCAAGGCGCTGCCAGACCATTATCAAACCTGCAGAGGCATTAAGGACATGTACTGCATGGATCCTTTTGGCCTGCTCTGAGGATTTTGGCCCTAACCACTTTGTGAGCAAGTCTAGTTCCTCTCTTGCTGACAGATTTAAGTCTTTAGTTGCACTAACAAATGGGGCTTTCCATGCCCAATAGTTTTCAGGCTTGTCATCGAAATGCAGTAAACCAGTACTGACTAGTTCTTTGCGGATGAGATATTTTGCAAAATCTTGTCCTCCATTAAACTCCGCCGAGTTATTGTTAAGAGGTTGAAAGGTGTGAGCTAGAGGGTTTAACAGGTGGGTGTTTGTCAGACCCTTGGTTACCTTTTGTTCTTGTTTTATGCCTGTATTCATTGGAGGAGGTACATACTGGGTTGTAGTTGTTAGCTGATCAACTGACTGATTGGTGGCTTGCACTTCTACTGCATTGTCTCTCATTTCAAGGGGCTGCTGTGGCCTCTTGGAAGCTTCTGAAGAGAGTAACTCACATTGTTGTGCAACATATTCGCTGGTGCGCCGTACTGTATCAAGAGGCTCAGTTTCAGTAGGGGGCCCTATGCTTCTCTCCCTGCTCTGATTCTCTGCTTCTTTGTAGGCTGCAACTTCTGCTTCAGCTGCTGCTATAGTTTTATGACATTTTAGAATGTGGAGGCTAGCATCTAAGTCAGCCTTTTGCTTTTCTAAATCTGCTTTTTGTTTCATCATATTAGCCTCTTTTTCAGCAAAAGCTAGTTGAGCTTTAGCCGCTTGCGCCCTGGCGTAGGCCTTTATGGCTGAAGACCCTGTAGATGATGTGTGAGACTGCCTGCTGGTAACCCTGGACCTGGTGTCGAATGGCGGTGATGGTGGCTGCATGTCCGACGTTTGGTCTGAGGCGTCTGGCTTCTCCACGTCCACATCTGGTCGTTGCTCTGCTTCGTTTCGCAGCTCATAGTTTTTCAAATAGTTTTTTCCTGAACGTAAGCTCATGTCTGCTTAATGTTGCTCTGTGTTGCTTGAATCCGCCGAGAAAACGTCCCGCCCCGGACGTCTTTAATGTCTTTTTACTGTGCTGCCCTCACAGCACGTTTCTCTGTGCTGCTAGACAGCCAGTGAACCATTGAAGAAAACTTCGCACACAAGGCTTACTTTTCTTGTCTTTATAAAGTTTTCTTGCATGCGTGTGTAGCATGACGCGCGAGGTAACTGAAACATACAGAACAATGCAATCACTATCTACATATTAACATGCGGTATGCTAACACAAAAAACTAATACACGTAAATAACTAACAGACATCCTCGCTTTAACAAACTCATTCACGTGGTACTTTTGAACATCTCTATCAAGTGCTTGTACATAAAATACTCACAAAGACAAAGGTTTCCCAAGACTCAAACGAAGAACAACAACACAGCGTACTCAATGAACTTTTTAACTTCGTTTCTGTGTGGCTAGCTGACTGTAGCCGCGGGAAAAAACACATCAAAGATCATCTATATGCGGAAGAGCACACACTCTGCAATAACAAAAAACAATCCTTTAAGGAAAAGATGTCTCACTTTGATAACTTTTAAAACACCGGTTTTTGACAATTTTATCACTCATTTTAACTTACTTATTCCTTTTAACCAATTTATTAACTTTATAAATTTATCAATGTCTTTTACCCAAAGACATGACAACAACTATCTGGTCCACTGTCATTCATTGGTCCACTGTTGCCATGTACAGTAGGTAGTCTGGCTCTGCTGCCAGCTCGGTACAGGAGAAGTCACGGTCACTGTCCGCAGTTGTGCAAATTTAAATTTTCTTATGACTGAGAAAAATTGACTGCACTTTGATATGTTGCTGTAAAGAACAAATGAAGCTTCTTCTGAGGTGAACTATCATTTATCTATGATTTCTATTTTATTTTATCTTGTTCGTTTGCATGCTGTTGTGATGAGCAGCTATTTCATGGAAGTAAACCCTAAATATGCATTTTTAATGGGCTGGTCCAGAGGTATAAAACATATGGCCCTCAAGCCAAAAAACAGGGGGTCTGTGGAGATGTGTGGAAAGACGAGGCTGAGTTTATTACTCAAAATCAGTTTTATTCACCACCACATTCTCCAACATCCAAAAAACAGAAAAGAGGGCCGCATGCCCCCACAGCTGTCCTTTTTATACCCCAGGACATCAAAGCAAACAGTCGCATTGTCTTTACATCCCAAATCACAATGCACCCCCCTTCAGGTCTTCTGTCTCCACCTGAAGTCCTGGTGGTCAGGAAATCCTTCATGGCCATCTCTCTGCATACAAAAGGCCAGACTTCGCATCCTCCTGCTACCCCTAGGAGGTTCAGACCTTTTGTTCCTCTGAGACGTGCAGTAAACAATAAGCATACGGTAACAAGCATGTGAAGCATATGGAAACCGCATATGTGCCCACATGACCCCCCCCAAACGTCTAAGATGGAACAACATCACCACAGATTGCATGTCATAATAAAATCACTACATATCAGTCCAAGTGCCGCTTAGGTCTCAACCTTCTCCTGTATCTGCTGTAAGCAGGCTGTACCACTTCCACAGCGTCTTCCAGCTGTGGATCTGCTGCCTGGGGATGAGAACTGTTAGTCAACCTCTGTGGGTGTTCTGGCGAATGCTCTCTAGGGGGTCTGCCACGCCGAGGAGCCTTCGCCAACTGCACAACTTCGTCAGCTAACACAAAAGCGGGTTTGAGCCTGTTAATGCCAATCCTTTCTTTTCTGCCCCCCAAATCTAGCAAAAAATGCTTATTCCCTGTTTCCAGCACTCTATATGGTCCGTCATAAGGTGGGTGCAAGGGCGGACGATGGGCATCATGTCTGACAAAAACAAACTCCGCATTTTTTAAAGCCTTAGGCACAAAAACACGCAGAAAACTGTGGTGAACGGGGCCAGGTAGCATGCTCGGGCCCATGCTATTCTGTAACCACTGAACCGGGGAGCGCTCTGGCGCAGGATTATCTGGGAGAAATTCCCCGGGCAGCCGAAGTGGCTGTGCGAAAACTAGCTCAGCTGGGGAGGCTTCTAAATCCTCTTTAGGTGCAGAACGCAACCCCAATAAAACCCATGGTAGCTTGTCCACCCAATTTGTATCCGTAAGCGATGCTCTGAGAGCCGCCTTCAATGACCTGTGAAAACGTTCGCACAACCCGTTAGCCTGCGGGTTGTACGCGGTCGTGCGGTCGATCGTTGCCCCCAGGCTGCGGGACATCGCTGACCAAAGTTCGGAAACAAATTGCGGGCCTCTGTCAGACGTAATGTCCGACGGGACTCCAAAACGCGCTACCCATGCCATTAAAAACGCACGCGCCACCTCCTCAGCTGTGGTTGACGAAAGCGGAACCACTTCCGGCCAGCGCGTGGTGCGGTCAACCATTGTCAGAAGATGTGTGCACCCTTGTGAGGGTGGGAGGGGGCCTACGAGGTCCACGTGGACATGATCAAACCTTTTAGCCGGGATGTGAAACGGCTCCAAGGGAACTCTCGTGTGTCTATGAACCTTGGCCTGCTGGCAGGCTGTGCAGGCTGCCGCCCACTCTCTAACTTGTTTGCGCAGGCTTGGCCACACAAATTTCTCTCCTACCATTTTGACCGACGCGTGCGCTCCTGGGTGTGCCAGGGAATGGATCGAGTCAAAAACGCGGCGGCGCCACGCGGCTGGAACCACCGGACGCGGCCGCCCAGTGGAGACATCGCAGATTAGGGGGGGCATACTGTCTTGCAGCACCCTGCTCTCCAGCCTTAACCCTGTTGGTCCAGACTGGAGCGCGCGCACATCCGCGTCACTACCCTGCTCCGCGGCCATGGCTGCATAATCTATCCCCACGCGGACTGGGGCCGCGCGCACTTCCGCGTCGCTAACCTGCTTCGTGGCCATGGCTGCAGGATCTACCTCCGCGCGGGCGGGAGCCCCCAGGGCGCGCGAGAGGCAGTCCGCCACTACATTAAGTTTACCCGCCACATGCTGGATATCGGTAGTAAACGCCGAAATCGCGGCCAGCTGTCTCCGCTGCTGGCCTGACCAAGGTTCTGAAATCTTGGCCATCACAAAAGTCAGCGGCTTGTGGTCAACGAACGCAGTGAAACGGCGTCCTTCCAGCCAGAACTGGAAGTGGCGAATGGCCAAGTGGAGAGCTAACAACTCCCTGTCGAATGCGCTGTATTTTCGTTCGCTGTTGCGCAGGGTCTTACTGAAAAAGGCGAGCGGTTGCCAGGCTCCAGCTACAAACTGTTCCACGACCGCCCCTATGGCCACATCTGACGCGTCAGTAGTGAGCGCCATGCGGGCCGCTGGGACTGGATGTGCTAACAACGCAGCGTTTGCCAGGGCTGTTTTGACTTCGGAAAATGTGCGCTCTCGCTCCGGAGACCATTTGACTTTATTTGTGGGTTTTTGTTTTTTTAGTGCAGCATACAATGGTTACGTGAGCTGCGCTGCGCGGGGGAGGAAACGGTTATAAAAATTTACCATTCCCAAAAACTCCTGTAAGGCTTTGACCGTTTGTGGCTGGGGAAAATTTGTTACTGCGCGCACTTTGTCAGGCAGAGGGACCGCTCCCTCTGGGGAGACGCCATGGCCCAAAAAATCAATCTGCGTCACCCCGAACTGACACTTCGCCGGGTTAATTATTAACCCGTGCTCTGCCAACCTCCGGAAAACTGCTGTGAGGTGGTTTTCGTGTTCGTCTTCGGACGCGCTGGCTACCAATATGTCGTCCAGGTAGACGAACACGAAAGGGAGATCGTGCAGAACCGCGTCCATCATGCGTTGGAACGTCTGCGCAGCGCCCTTAAGCCCAAACGGCATGCGCAAAAACTCGAAAAGCCTGAAGGGAGTTATTACCGCTGTTTTGGGTATGTCCTCAGCGCGCATTGGGACCTGGTGGTAACCGCGTACCAAGTCTATTTTAGAAAAAACGCGCACCCCCGCCAAATGAACTGAAAAATCTTGGATGTACGGGATCGGGTAGCGGTCGTGCGCTGTAGCGTTGTTCAGCCCGCGGAAATCACCACAAGGCCGCCACGAGCCATCAGCTTTCGGGACCATGTGAAGCGGTGAAGCCCATGGGCTCTTCGAACGCCTGATGATGCCCAACCTCTCCAGGTTGGTGAACTCCTTGCGCGCTATGGTCAGTTTAGCTGAATCCAAGCGCCGAGCTTTTGCGAAAACGGGTGGTCCGGTGGTAGTAATAAAATGTTCCACCCCGTGTTTAGCCACTGTCGCCGAAAATGTTGGGACCGTGAGTGCTGGGAACTGAGTGAGGAGTGTGTGGAACTTACCACCTGCAGCTGTGACGTTGGCTTGTGCTGTTGGCGGGGCCACTCGAGCTGTACAGGGAATAGAATAAGAAGAGAGTGCATTAACCAGGCGTCTGTTAGCAACATCGACCAACAAACTATGTGAGCACAAAAAAAATCAGCCCCTAACATGTTGAAATTGACTGCCGCTATGACGAAAGTCCATTCGAAAGTGCGACCGTGTAAAGACAGAAGCAGAGTCCTCTCACCGAAGGTCTTAATCGCTGAGCCATTTGCTGCTGACACCCGGGGACCGCTGAAAGGCGCCAGTCGGTCAGCGTAGGAAGGTATGATGAAACTCAGCTGGGATCCCGTGTCCACGAGGAAGTGTCTCCCCGAGTGTGCATCCTTCAAGTAGAGCAGCTTGTTCTCCTCTCCGAGGGCCGCAGCCACTACCGACCCCCGGTCTTGGCGTTTCCCGAGCGCTTGAAGTGGCACGGTGGAATGCACTTGCGTGCCCTCTCTGCGAAACAGCGATGGTAGAAGCAAAGGACGTCGTCTGCTCCGTGTTTCCCGGCCCTTGCCACCGCCGTCATTGGTGAGTCTGGTGCTGCAGCCTCTGGCCCCCTGCCTTCTCCGGACGTTGCGCCTGGCCCCACTGCCGCAGCCGCGCATTGTTTACTGGCGTCGACGAGTCGCTGCGCCTCCTGGCCCAGCTCGTGGTAGTCTCGTCGGGCCAGCAGTGGTGAACTGGCCAGGGTCACTCTCACCTCTGACGGTAGGGTTCTGAGGAAGAGGTGGGTGAAGATGAAGTTATCATCTTCGGAGTCTTTCAAACTCAACATCTCCCCCATCAGGTCTGCAGGTCTGTCGTCCTCAAATTCAGTCAGCGCCAGGAGCCTCTCTGCTCGCTCCTGCACCGAGGGGGTGAAGTGACGAATGAGTGCAGCCTTCAACGTGCTGTACTTGTCGCTGTCCAGCGGGTGGTTGATCAGGCTCTCCACTCGCTGGGCTGTGTGGTTGTCCAGCTTTGCAACCACATGGTAGAACTTTGTGGTGTCTACCGAAATCCTCCGGAGGTGGAACTGTGCCTCGACTGCGTTAAACCAGGAGCGCGGATTGTTCGGCCAGAAGTCCAGTAGGTGGACTGTGGCTGCACTCGTTTGGCTGGCTCTTGGCGAGTCTCCGCGAGTCTCCGCTCATGATACGTCGTAGGGTCATCAGTGTGGAGATGTGTGGAAAGACGAGGCTGAGTTTATTACTCAAAATCAGTTTTATTCACCACCACATTCTCCAACATCCAAAAAACAGAAAAGAGGGCCGCATGCCCCCACAGCTGTCCTTTTTATACCCCAGGACATCAAAGCAAACAGTCGCATTGTCTTTACATCCCAAATCACAATGCACCCCCCTTCAGGTCTTCTGTCTCCACCTGAAGTCCTGGTGGTCAGGAAATCCTTCATGGCCATCTCTCTGCATACAAAAGGCCAGACTTCGCATCCTCCTGCTACCCCTAGAAGGTTCAGACCTTTTGTTCCTCTGAGACGTGCAGTAAACAATAAGCATACAGTAACAAGCATGTGAAGCATATGGAAACCGCATATGTGCCCACAGGTCCAAATTTTTTCTGTGAATTTACAGCTTTCTTTCTAGTAAATTTCTGACTTTTTCTACTTGTTAAAATGGTTCATGTAAATTTGAGACATTTTTCTCCTTAAGAGGAGACTTTTTTCTCATTAGTTTTCTTTGTCTTTTTTTTTCTGGTGAAAACAGGTCTTGTCCATTTAGGTTAAATCTATCAGCAACTACTAGTGACATCATGCAGCCCTGAAGGGGTGTCCCAATTCAATGGGTAATTTTCATAGGGCAGGGGTCTGCAACCTTTGCCAACCATAGAGCCATTTTGCCCGTCTCTCACTAAAATAGAAGTGGCTGAGGGCCGCAACAGCAATTTGACCTTTAAAATAAAGATTATGCTGCTTAAAAGGTTTTTATATACATACAGTGGTGTGAAAAAGTGTTTGCCCCCTTCCTGATTTCTCATTTTTTGCATGTTTGTCACACTAAAATGTTTCAGATCATAAAACAAATTTAAATATTAGATAAAGATAACACAAGTAAACACAAAATGCAGTTTTTAATTTAAGGCGTTTATTATTAAGGGTAAAAAATAATCCAAACCTACATGGCACTGTGTGAAAAAGTGATTGCCCCCCTGTTAAAACATAAATTAATTGTGGTTTATCACATCTTTGGAAAGCTGAGTTCAATTTTCTAGCTATTTCTAAAGCTTTGGGACTCCAGCAAACCACAGTGAGAGCCATTATCCACAAATGGCAAAAACATGGAACAGTGGTGAACCTTCCCAGGAGTGGCGGACTGACCAAAATTACCCCAAGAGCGCAGCAATGACTCATCCAAAAGGTCACAAAAGACCCCACAACAACATCCAAAAAACTGCAGGCCTCACTTGCCTCAGTAAGGTCAGTGTTCATGACTCCACCATAAGAAAGAGACTGGGCAAAAATGGCCTGCATGGCAGAGTTCCAAGATGAAAACCACTGCTGAGCAAAAAGAACCTAAAGGCTCATCTCAGTTTTGCCAGAAAACATCTTGATGATCCCCAAGACTTTTGGGAAAAATACTCTGTGGACTGACGAGACAAAAGTTGAACTTTTTGGAAGGTGTGTGTCCCATTACATCTGGCGTAAAAGTAACACAGCATTTCAGAAAAGGACCATCATACCAACAGTAAAATATGGTGGTGGTAGTGTGATGGTCTGGGGCTGTTTTGCTGATTCAGGACCTGGAAGACTTGCTGTGGTAAATGGAAGCATGAATTCTGCTATCTACCAAAAAATCCTGAAGGAGAATGTCCGGCCATCTGTTCATGACCTCAAACTGAAGCGCACTTGGGTTCTGCAGCAAGATAATGATCCAAAACACCAGCAAGTCCACCTCTGAATGGCTTAAGAAAAACAAAATGAAGACTTTGGAGTGGCCTAATCAAAGTCCTGACCTGAATCCAATTGAAATGCTGTGGCATGACCTTAAAAAGGCGGTTCATGCTCGAAAACCCTCCAATGTGGCAGAATTACAACAATTCTGCAAAGATGAGTGTGCCAAAATTCCTCCACAGCGCTGTAAAAGACTCTGTGGTGATCTGAGCGCTGGTCCTATCCGCGCTCAGGTTACTCAGTATTTTCCCTTTTCTCTTCCATATTATTTTCGGGTTTTGTTATTAGTGCCTTTCCAGGGCTTTTATTGTGTCAGCGTCACGGCCGAACTTCCGGCTGTTAAAGCCGAGCCGGTGCCGTGACAGCTGTTCATGATTTTGTCAATTACATTCCCCTTTTCTGTTTGGTTGGTGCTCAGTATTTAAGGAAGCAGCTGAGGCTTACTCCTCGCTGCGATCTACAGCAGTGTACCAGGGCTGGAGTCCCAAACCCCGGCTCCAGCCTTTCCTCTGTATTTTGATCCATCTTCGCTCCAGCACGATTAAGTGTGTGTTCGTTAGCGTCAGGTTCTGCCCTCGCTACGTTCTTACTATCGTTGTCTGAGTTCTTTATTTTGTAGTCTAGTTCTTGTATATGTTTTGCCCCACGTGGCTCTTTACTTTGTCATTTTGTCCTTCTGTTAAATAAACAAGCAAACTTGCTATTGGCATCTGGCGCCTCATTAATGCCCTGAAAGGGGCATTCATGTCAGTAGATCACAGCCAAGAAAGGTGCCAGCCTCAGTAAGTTTGTTTTGGGCTTGAGTTTTTTCCCTTCTCTGAGTTCCAGTATTTTGGGAAAGATGTTGGCATTTGAGCGTGGGTTTTGCACCGAGTGGTTGTGGGAGACTGATGATCTCCTGTCCAACGCCCATCTGCTCATTCCCTCCCACTCCACATATTGGTACCTGGACCTCGCACAAAGGATGCTAAAGCACTATCACCTAACTTTGTTTCCGGAGGGCAAGGAGAGACTGTCGATGATCGTGGCGCTGCGGGAACTGATAGAGAATGCGGCCAAGAAGCCTCCACTTCCTCCCCAGGACACAGTCATCCCGATGAGGGGGAAGTCTCCTGAGCGGGCCGGTCCTCAGTGAGGTTCCCATTTGGACCCTGCCCTAGGTCATCAGAAGAGCTCCGCCCCCCCAGCCAGCTGCTTCTCCCGCGCCACGATGAAAGGTGAAGACAGCAGTCCCAGCCTCCAGGCCATCTCGTTTTGCTGTTCCGTCAGCTCCACGTCCCCGGACTGCCCCGACTGCTCCTCCCTCCTCTTTGGCATGCCTTTCAGCTGCAGTGAGCCCCACGAGTCCTCATCTGGCTCCACCTGTTGCCATTCCTCCACGAGGTCCCCGTCCGGATCCTGTTCCAGGCCACTGTTGGAATTCCACCTCCCAGCCAGCTGTTTTCCCCACGTCTCGACGGAAGGGAAAGACAGCAGCCTCAGTCTCCGGGTTATCCTTCCCCGCTGTTCCGTCAGCTCCTCGTCCCCGGACTGCCTCAGCTGCTCCTCCCTCCTCCTCGGCGCTTCTTTCAGCGGCTGTGAGCCCAGTGAGTCCTGCTCCGGCTGTGCCCGTCATCGATCCTGTGGGAGTGGCTCCTCCTCGTCTTCCCGGGGGGCCCTCTGTCGCCATCCTTAGGGGAAAGGGGAGAACCAAGCCTGCTGCAGCAGCCACCATCGTTCCCCAGGAGAACAGGCAAGTGTTGTTTCATTCTAAATATCAATATAATGAATTGCCTTGTCTGACTCCTGGGGGGAGGGGGATAGCTCGGGGTTCACAGTCCTCTGAGCTTCCACTATCTGCTGCAGCCTTAAACATTGAACCTGCAACCTCTATGTCTCCTTCCTTTCTCTCCGAGCGTCCCCCGGTGCCAGGAGTAGACTGTCGGACGGAGGAGAAGCCTGCGGCCCTGGAGAGCCTGGTTCCAGTCCCGCAGCCGCATCACGAGCAGAGGATGAGGTCTGACTGTCGTTTGGAGCCTGAGCCAACGATTAAGCATCCCCGGGTCTCCGTGGAGGAGTAGTCAGCCCCAGCAGGCCACGAATCCCCTGCCACCACGCCGTGTGGGCCCTTGGCGTAGGCTTCAGCGCCAGGGGGTTCCTGGACTGTGAGGACCATCATGCTGGCTGCGGAGCCCACCGCAGTCGAGTCAGAACCAGGAATGGACCTCCAGATCGTTGAGCCTGGAGCAAGTGCTCTATTTTGTCTTCTTGCTTTCTGTTTTGGAGCATTTTTGCTGTCTCTTGGGGAGAAGAACCAGGTGCAGCCGACCGCTGCATTCGAGCTCATCTCGCAGGGCTCTGCCGCTGTCGGTGATCCTGACCCCTGTTCTCCCTGTCTATCCAAGCCTTCTCCCAGGGTCACCGGAGACGAGTCAGCTCCTGTCGCTGTCATCGAGGCTTCAGGTTCATGTTTGGAGGTCATCCCAGGTGCTGCGCTGGCCCAATCCAGGTCCATCGTGGGTGCTGCCCTGGACCGGTCAGGGTCCACCAAGGGTGCTGTGCCGGTTCGGTTCGAGGTCGGTGAGGGAGCTGCAGATCCCCTTCTGCCTGACACCAGACTGGTTCCTCATCTTCCTCCCTATTCTTCTCGACCGGACGCCGCTGGGGTCTTCTTTATTCGGGCCAGCTTCCCTTCGCTGTGCCTCTTGGTAGGGAAGCCGCCTCCGAGCTTCCCCCTCCGGTCCTGGTGGTCTAAGGATGCGGGTTGGTCACCTGAAAGACTGTTTCGCCGGTTCTGCTTCCTGGGTCGGCCGCCCGAAGGACTGCTTCATTGGTTCAGCCACCTGGGCCGGCTGCCTGAGGTACTGTTTCCCTAGGTCTAGGACTTGGGTAGGCTGGCCGAACTGTTTTCTTTCTTTTTGTTGTGGAGTCTGGATGCGGGTAGACCGCCTGAACTGCCTTTTTTTTTTCACCGCTCTCTACCTGCTAGCGTCCCTGAAGTTGTGTTGGTTTTTTTTCATGTGTATTGAAGGTATTCTCTTTTCTTTGCCCGGATTACCGTGTGTACTATGCATATATTGTTTGTTTGCTTATTCTGTAGTACTTGAGATTTTTTTTCTCCTAGTTGAAGTGTTTTGTGGTACTTATGTATTTTGAAGTGCACTTGTATTTTGGTTTTCTCTTGTTCTTCTTACCGGGTAGTACTTTACATATATTTTTTGTTTATTTATTCTATTGTACTTGAGTATTTTTCTGGTTGAAGTGTTTTTCTAGTGTTGGACATTCCTGTGTTTAGGCCACACCTTTGTATGTTTGACCTTTGTTGTTATCCGTTCCTTGTGGGGTTTTTTCCTCCGCTGGGTGTCGCTGTAGACATTTTTTGTTTTTTGGTTCTCTCCTTCTTGGCCTGTTTCCCCCTCCGCCCTCCCTGGGTCGGTTCCGGTAGCCTTCTGGTTTCCGGAGGGGGGGGGGGGTCCTTGGATGTTACGTTAGATGCCTGGAATGTGCCCTTTGAACGGGGGGTACTGTGGTGATCTGAGCGCTGGTCCTATCCGCTCTCAGGTTACTCAGTGTTTTCCCTTTTCTCTTCCATATTATTTTCGGGTTTTGTTATTAGTGCCTTTCCAGGGCTTTTATTGTGACAGTGTCATGGCCAAACTTCGGGCTGTCAAAGCCGAGCCGGCGCCGTGACAGCTGGTTTGTGATTTCATTAATTACATTCCCCTTTTTTGTTTGTTTGGTGCTCAGTATTTAAGGAAGCAGCTGAGGCTTACTCCTCGCTGCGATCTACAACTGTGTACCAGGGCTGGAGTCCCAAACTCCGGCTCCAGCCTTTCCTCTATATTTTGATCCATCTTCGCTCCAGCACGAGTAAGTGTGTGTTTGTTAGCGTCAGGTTCTGCCCTCGTTACGCCATTACTATCGTTGCCTGAGTTCTTTATTTTGTAGTCTAGTTCATGTGGTTCTTTACTTTGTCATTTTGTCCTTCTGTTAAATAAACAAGCAAACTTGCTATTGGCATCTGGCGTCTCATTAATGCCCTGAAAGGGGCATTCATGTCAGACTCATTGCCAGTTATCACAAACACTCGATTGCAGTTGTTGCTGCTAAGGGTGGACCAACCAGTTATTAGGTTCACAAGCCTCTCATCTCATTGTTAGGCACCCGTCCATTGAATGATTTACCTCCACATATCCTCAGATTCAGACTGAGAATGATGAGATTCAAGTACAGAATCATTCATGTGCCAGCTGGTGGTGGCTGATGCACTGTTAAGGGCACCACTTGGACCTGAAAATGACACAGAGAGTGAGAGCCTGGAAAAAGAGTGCAAAGTCTACATCGACCACATCATGGATCATATACCTGCAACAAAAACAAAACTGGAACAGATCAAAGACTTGCAGAACTGAGACAAAACCATGAGACAACTTAGAACATACACAGACAGAGGGTGGCCTGTGCACAGAACTGCAGTTCCTGAGCTTATCCTACCATAATGGCCACACAGAGCAGACGTACATGTGGCTGATGGAATCCTTTTAAACGGAGAATGAATACTTATCCCAGCACCAATGTGTATGGAGATGCTTGATAAAATCCACCATGGACATCAGGGCATGACAAAGTGTTTTGCCAGAGCACAACAATCCATGTGGTGGCCAGAGTTATCAAGAGACATCAGAGAACTCGTGGAAAGATGTGATGTATGCTGCCAGTACTCTGCTTACTACACAGAACCACTGCTCACGACCCCTTTACCTGCAAGACCATGGCAGAGGTTAGCTGCAGACATCTTTCAGTGGGGGAAAGGACACTACCTAGTAGTGATTGACTATTTCTCAAGATATATTGAAGTAGCCAACCTGCCAACCCTCACAACCACAACAACAGTGGAGAGACTGAAAGTCATCTTCACCAGATTTGGCATTGCTGAGGTATTAGTGATGGACAATGGGCCACAGTTTGCCTCATGTGAGTTTTCGACATTTGCCGAAGAATATGATTTCAGACATGTTACTAGTAGCCCCAGATATCTACAGAGCAATGGAGAGAAAGAGAGAGCGGTCAGAACAGTGAAGCAGATGCTGAGTAAAAATCAAGATCATCAGAAAGCTCTCTTGGCCTATAGAACAATCCCATTAGCTCATGGAGTCTCACCTGCAGAAACTCTGATGGGGAGAAAATTGAAATCTACAATTCCAGTTCCACCACAAACCCTCAAACCAAAGTGGCCAGACCTCCAAGCTTTCAAAAGAAAAGACACAAAGCTGAAAGAGAATCAAAAGAAAGT
The DNA here is from genome assembly GCA_020510985.1 of Pholidichthys leucotaenia. Classification (NCBI taxonomy): domain Eukaryota; kingdom Metazoa; phylum Chordata; class Actinopteri; order Cichliformes; family Pholidichthyidae; genus Pholidichthys; species Pholidichthys leucotaenia. The sequence continues at coordinate 49,571,532 of CM035844.1, forward strand.
GCATGGAGCAAGACACAGAGCAAAAGAGTTGCCAATACTTGAAACAGGCCAGAGAGTATGGATTAGGATGGCAAAGACCATGGGAACAGTCCAAGAACCATCAACAGCTCCAAGATCAAACAACATGAAGACAGAGCCTGGGACATTGAGAAGAAACTGGGCTCAACTAACTGTTCTTCCAAATCCTGACCAATCTGACCCCAACGTGACTGTGACCAGATCTTGGAGGGTTTCCCGTCCATCTGAAAGACTGGACTGGTAACACACACCATTAGATTAGAGGCCTGCTGTGAAAAAGGGCAGAATAAATCCCTACAGCAGTGCTGGAAGGTTCAGGTAGTCCACCCTGTCCTTCAGTTTAGAGAAAAAAAATGTTATATGCATGCTGTATGTGAAGAAAATGCATTATACTGAAAGTGTGGTTTGTAAGTGTTAACAGAAATATGGTTAATGACTAATAAGGGGGAGATGTAGTGGAATGTTAGGACACTAAAGGGTGCTATACCACTGACTAAATGAGAGATGTAAGTTGAAGAAGAATTGAGAAATAAAGAAACATGGCTGCCAGAGAAAGAGTTGTCATCATGTGGTCTAATATACTGTAGCTGGTTCATGACAAAACATTATACAAAAACATCCTTAAAATAAAAGGCTTACCTCTACATCACTGTCACAGAATCTTCTCTCCTCTCTTTTCATTCATTTAAACTCATTTTACTCTTTTTTTTCTTTTTTATTTACAGATCGTGAGGAAAAACTGTCAGCTATGTGTTGCTGATTTCAGTGTTGGCCCTGCGATGGACTGGCGATCTGTCCAGGGTGGACCCTGCCTCTCGCCCAAAGATGCTGGGATAGACTCCAGCCCCCCTGCGACCCAAAAAGGATTAAGCGGAAGAAGATGAATGAATGAATGAATATCCGATTCATGGCGATTCTTAATAAAGGCACATAACAGACAACCATTCTGAAAACTGAATCGTTGTTTAGGGCTTTTATTTTTACATCACTCAGGAAGTATTGAGCTGTGACGGTGAAAATAAATTTACACTAATTCAGACTTCGGTCATGTGGTGAACCCAACATTTGTAATGCAGGCGACTACTAAGGTTATTGAGCAAGAATTCAAGGATTGTGTTATATGTGGGATTTGAATCTCAGGGCTTGCCGTAGCCTAGCCGAGGGGTTGGGGTAATGACATCAGGCGGGCTGTGGCTAAAGTATATATTCTGTTGTTCACTATAATAAAGGTTGTTCAGTACTCAGTTAATGAAGGCTCCTGTCTCATGTTATTCAGACATAACAGTTGGCGACGAGGACTAAAATGGGTGCATGTATCAAACAACCACCTCCGTTTTTGCAGTCTACGGGCACACCAGCTACACCGTGGGCCCGCTGGAGGGAGATGTTCGGCGTGTATGTGGCTGCGGCCAGCCTGAGTGGCGCCGATGAGGAGAGACGGAGGAGCCTACTGGTCCACTACCTTGGTGAGGAGGACCAGCGGATATATTTTGGGCTGTGTGGCAACGGCTCGCAGAAGGATGGTTTATAATTGATGGACTGTGTTTTCGGAGATGATTCCCCCATCAAGGCACGAAGGTATGAATTTTTTGACTGCCAACAACGAATGGGTGAGTCCACACGGTCCTTTATTATGGAGCTATGCAGCCTAGCAAAAGAATGTGCCTTTGGGCCTATTGAGGAGGAGCTGGTCCGGGATAAGCTAGCCCACGGCACCAACAATGTGTAGCTGAAGATCAAGCTAAAGCTAGCTAAGGATACTCTGTCATTGGAAAATGTGATTGAACTGGTTAGGCAGAGTGAGTCCACAGTTCTGCGGAGTTTGCTAGCGTTGGCTAAAGGGAGTGTAGCCGCTCAAGTTTCCCCACAAAGCACAGCCGTTAGCAAGGTGGCTAATCCTCCAGGGCAGACCCCCAGGAGGCAGTGGACTGGGGTGCAGGACAAGGCCTGCTCTATCATTGCTAAATCATCGGTGGCGGAGTCCAGAAACACAACACAGGTGTGTGTGGCACAAAAAGGGACCATTAAAATGGTACGTGCTGCTAGAGTTGACGTGCCACTCATGGTGGACTCTGGGGCCGGCAGGTTCATTCTAAGTATGGCTACTCTGAAGAGACTTTTCCTGAATAAAACCAAGGTGGGAACAGTGAGAATGTTTGGATACAGCCACGCCAAGATCGAAATGGCGGGCACGGTTGACTTTTCAGTGAAATGTGGGTTGAAGATGGTCCCTACATTAACCTTCCAAATCTCACGCCAGGGGGCGGACTTGCTAGGGATAGACCAGCTGAGTGAATTGGGATTTTCCATCAAGGACCCAGAGGGCTCTACAGTACTGACAGTATACCCCAAATGGCGTGTCCGCTGGCCAGCACTGTTCAGAGGCCTGGGATACATCAGCACATTCCACCACTCATAGATCCAAGTGTGACGCCGAAAATTCAACCGCTACGGCGGCTTCCCCTTACCCTACAGGACGACGTCACGGCGGAGTTGACCAAATTGCTGGAAGCAGGCATCACTGAGAGAGTGGATGCATCACCCTGGATATCAAATATCGTGGTGGCCAAGAAAAAATTGGGTGGCATCCGTCCATGTATCGATCTCAGGATGGTAAATAAGGCAATCATCCCGGACAAGTTCCCGCTCCCAACGATGGAGGAGCTTACTGCAACATTCAGCGGTTCACAGGTGTTCATGAAGCTGGACCTTTGCCAGGGTTACCTGCAGATGCCCCTCCACCCAGCCAGCAGGAACCTGACAGAGTTCGTGACCCACTTGGGTGTGTTCAGGTACACCCACATGCTGTTTGGTCTGAGTTCTGCACCCAGCTGTTTCCAGAAAATAATGTCCATGATTCTGGCCACCCTCAAGGGTGTGGTGGCATACCTTGATGACATCGTGGTACATGACACGTCACGTGAGGAACGCGATGATCGGTTGGAATGGGTGCTGATGGTACTACAGGAACATGGAGTCATGCTGAACAGAGAAAAGTGTATTTTTGCAGCAGACTCCATCGAGTTTGTGGGGTTCCAGTTGGGGGAGGTGCTGTGGCCCCAGCATTTGAACGTGGAGGCGGTTCTACGCCTCCCAGAACCATTGACACCTGCACAGATTTCCTTGTTTCTGGGTATGGTGAACTTTTATGGGTGCTTTACTCCCTGCTACTCGGAAACGATTGGACCCCTCCGGGCACTGTTGAAACAGGATGCGCCGTGGCAATGGACCCCAGCCTGTTCAGCAGTGGTTACTAAGCTGAAGCATCAACTCACTACCCCTCCGGTGTTGGCCCATTTTGAACCAAAATGGCCCACCATTGTGACCTGTGACGCGTCTGGCTCAGTGGTTGGGGAGGTTATGTCCCAGGTGCAGGACAGCATGGAGCGCCCCGTGGCGTTCACATCAAGGTCTTTCTCAGCAGTTGAACAAAAGTACGCCGTGGGTGAGAAAGAAGTGCTAGCCTGCATCTGGGCGTGTGAACGGCGGTATATTTACCTCTATGGGCACCATTTCACTCCACGGACAGACCACTAAGCGCTGACGATGTTGCTGGAGACGTCGGGTTCGGGACACAGACCGTTGCAGATCCACAGGTGGACAGAGCGGCTGAGGGCCTACAATTTTACCACTCAGTTCAATCCTGGCAAGGATAACGTAGTGGCGGATCTCCTATCCTGCGGCACGGCCAACTTCGTACAATCGGATGACGACAATGATGACGATGATCCAACAGAGACAGATCTGGTTAATACACTGCACGGGGCCCTCCGGGATATAGTATCCCCCCAAGAACTTCGGGCGGAGTCGGAACGAGACCCCGTGCTGTCACAGCTGTGCCTGGTGATTAGAGAGGGTTGGCCCGCAAAGATGCGGGACGGGCTGGCTCCCTTTCACCAGTATAAAGATGAACTGAGCTGTTGGGATGACGTGTGTGTGACGAGGGGGCACTGCATGCTAATCCCGGTGTCTCTGAGACCACGTGTCCTAGCAATGCTCCACGAGGGCCACCTAGGCATGGTCAGGGTAAAACAGCGCAGCAGGGATTCAGTTTGGTGGCCGGGTATTGATAAGGACATTGAAGCTATGGTGAAAAGCTGTATTGCGCGTTTGGAGAGTGGGAAGACCGGTGGAACACCCCCTCCACCCCTGCGGCCGCTGTCGTACCTGGAGGGCCCTTGGAAATACATACAGTTGGACATTTTTGACGAACTGCATGCAGCACCCCCGAACAGTTGGTTCCTGCTCGTGGCCTACGACTTGTTCTCAGAGTGGCCGGAGGTGTTACCCACTAACTCAGTCATGACGGATGTGGTTAGGGATTTCCTCTCATCACTGTTCACCAGATGGGGATCCCGAATGCAATCACGACTAACAATCGCCCGCAGTTCACCTCTGGGGTGTTTGAAGAGTTCTTGAGTGGTAAGGGCGTGGAACACATTAAAACCGCGTTCTACCATCCCCAGGCCAATGGGGGCGTTGAACGTTTTAACAAAACCCTGACAAACGGACTGAGAGCCCATTTGGTGGACGGCTTCGCATTTCCGGACGGCCTCCAGAGTACACTACTTCACTACAGGGCAACAGCCCATGTTACGACAGGATGTTCCTCGGTGGCTCTCATGCTGGGACGTGAACTGTTTCTGCCTTTGGATCGACTGAGGTCGCCCATGACTCACTCTCCAAGGAATATGGACTCTTCATGGGACCGGGTCGCTGTGCAACAGCATAAAATGAAGCGTCGATTTGACAGGAAGTACAGAGCGAGAGCCCACGGACTGAAGGTGTCGGACTGAGTTTGGATTAGACACCCTAACCGCACACATAAGCTGCAGCCACTCTGGACGGGGCCCCTGCAGATCACGAGGCAATGGGGCCAGGACATGTTTGAGCTCGCAGATAGGTCGCGGTGGCACTCCAGCAAACTCAGAAAGTCACCACCGGAACAGAGGACAAGAGCTACGATGAGACAGCCTGACGTGAGGTGGGACTGGTTGGACTGGGGTGGTGAGAACTCACCGGCGCAGCCGATGGTGCCCGGTGCAGAGTCCCCGCCTAGGGGATGCCCGGCTAGAGTTCGACAGAGGCCCAGGTACCTGGAGGACTATGTATTGAGGACAACAATAATTGATGCCTGTTGGGACTAAGCAGCAGAATAATCTGCTCCAACACGGTGGGGCGTTCTGGTAGTCTACCCGGACGCCCGTTTGGTTGGCTGAGTTTTGCCTAGTTTGTGTTTTATATATATATGGGGTAGACAATACTGTGTTTGTTTCTTCTTTCAGGGGGGTTCTTTGACTTTTTTTTTGGGGGGGGGGGTTATATGTGGGATTTGACTCTCGGGGCTTGCCGTAGCCTAGCCGATGGGGTTGTGGTTATGATGTCAGGCGGACTACGGCTAAAGTATATATTCTGTTGTTCACTATAATAATTTGGTACTCAGTTAAGGGAGGCTCCCATCTCATGTTATTCGGACGTAACAGATTGTTTGTCATTTTTAAGGATAATTAAGGTGATGATTTTAGATGATCACATTTAAGACTTTTTATGGACCTGTAGACACTAATGAGGTTGTTGTTTTTCCTTGTTTGTGTTCTCGTGGAGAAATTCTCTCCACAACAACCATACATGAACACAAATTAATCTGTCCACCTAGAATTAATCTCTCTGTTTTCCTCTGTGATATTACTTTCTTTGGATTTATTCATGTCTTACTGAGAGTGGTAGGAAGCTGCTGCTGTCAGTGCTCTCTCTCCACATGCACTGAGGAGAGGCTGAGTGGCTCTCTGCGCAGCCGCCGTCAGATGTCACACAGTCAGGCACGATTGACAACATAATAATAATTAAAAATATACTGTATATATACTGTATATTTTACGTTCATAATGTATGGGTTTCTATTGATCCAATTGCAATAAACAGTAATTTAAAAAAATAAAATAATTAAAATGAGCTTCATTAATTTCCATGTGTTTTGAGATATAACTGCAGGAAGCCGCAGCACTGGGGGCTGAAGGGCCGCGGGTTGCTGACCCCTGGGCTAGTGGAAAAGCTGAGTGGCTAGTAACTTGGGAAAAACAGAATAGTGATATAAAGTGAATTATATGGCGATGATGCACCGGTGGGCTGGTTGCCAACCACCCATCAAGTCTAAAAGGAGAAGAAGAGTGATGATATAGAGTGAAGTGATGATCCTACAGGCGAGTTGAGGTTCGATTGGACACAGCAATGATGATAGAAGGACTACAGCTCCTGACCAGATAGAGTGATGATATAGAGTGAAGTACGTGGCGGTAGTGCACCTGTAAGCTGGTTGCCGACCACCAATCAAATCTAAAAGAAGAAGAAGCCACAGCTGCTAGTGAGCAAAAAGGTTACTGTCAAGCCCTGCTTGTTCCTGTTTTTTTTTTTTTTGCTTTAAAGTTTCACTTAAGCCCCGCCCTCTGAAAAAAGACCAGACTCTCTGGCCTAACTGAAGCTAGTACCCAGGCCAGTTAGCATTTTTTACAAGCTGCTTTGAAAACTTGACCCAAATTAAGATGTTTTTGGGGGTTTTTTTACCATTAAACTGCTTTTAAGGACTGATGCCGTTTCAATCATTATCCTGGGCCGCTGTGCATACAGCTGGGCATGTCTTTGAACTGGTAAGTCTTTTTTTAATCACAGGATTTATTCTGATATTGTCGTGCTAGCCACTATTATGTGTGGCTTGTGTGGCTCTGCCGGACCGGCGGCGCCACACGAGTCGGCTGCCTGTTGCAACAGCCTTTTTTTTTATTTTCCTTCTTCTTTCTACACCTTTCACTCTGTATATACAGTATATCACGGACGCACGGATCGCCCCGGGGATCTCCCGGGTCGGCGGACGGAGCCACGGTTTGCAGCGGGAGACGTTACAGCGGGGAGGAGCTAGTGCTAGCTAGCACTTGGCCGCCGCCCGGTGCTAATGGGAAACTCGACATACCGGGAGCTGTAGCGAAAACGAAGCGGGTGCCGGGCTGGAGTTTAGGCGGCGTGAAAGAAATATAAGACAGAATAATAAAGAGCGATGGCAAGAACCAAGCAGACCGCCCGTAAAATCTACTGGAGGAAGAAGCCCCCCAGGAGACAGCTAGCCACAGGGCTGCTCGGAGAGGCGCTCTGGCCACCGGCAGAGTGAAGAGGCCTCGCCGTCACAGGTCCGTGGCTCTGAGAGAGATCCGTCGCTACCAGAAATCCACGGAGCTGCTGATCCGTAAGCTGCCTGTCCAGCGCCTGGTGAGGGAGATCGCTCAGGACTTCAAGACCGTCCTGCGTTTCCTGAGTTTCGCCGTCATGGCTCTGCAGGAGACCAGCGAGACCCACCTGGTGGTCTCTTCTTCGCTAAGGGGGTCACCATCATGCCCAAAGACTTCCAGCTGGCCCGCTGCATCCGCGGAGAGAGAGCTTAGACTTTCTGCTGCACATCCACCAGCCATAATGCTCTGCACTGTGTGTCTATATATATATACATTTATAGTAATATGGACATATGTTTGCTAGATGTTGTTTTTTCTTGCCTTCTGATTGTTGCTCTGAGTGTTGCTATCCCTGTGCTGTTGCAATCCTGGAATTTCCCCATTGTGGGACTAATAAAGGCTTATCTTATCTTATCTTATCTTATTAGCCTTGTGGGATGTGGGTGGGCCTCGTAATCATAGATCTTGGTGTTTAAGGAGGAGGAAAAGTGAAAAGATTTTGACAATGAAAGGGTTTTTTTTTTTTTAAACAGAAAAGGTACTAGTTTAGACAATATCGATTTGTTTTTATAGGGGATAACCCGTACCGCAGGTAGATTTGTGTACTCCTCACAGAATCCAGCAGAGGGCGCACATACGTCGCGCTGTGAGGGAAAAGCCCCGGCGCGTGAGCAGAAGGATGCTCCGCCAGGTGTCGGCTGCAGCATCAGCACCGCTCCTCCCTCCTCCTCCTGCTCACAGCTCCTCTCCTCTCTCCGTGCATCTTTCCTGGCAGCCACAGAGGGTGAGAAGGGAGAGCAAAGACGTGCCTGAAACTCCTGCATTTTTATTTATTAGACGACCAAGATCCTTCAGTGAAACAGCCGCAGAGCAACCAGGGGTAAGTCGCTCAGAAGACAGCAAACGTTAGGTGTTTTTTTTTTTCCTAGCTGTGTTTTGGAGGTGAGCGTGTTTCCCAAAGAAGTGTTGCACGCATTTTTTTTTTTTTTTAAATTTTCGATATTACTGCTTGTGTCGGTTCGCTCATCTTCAATATTAGCATATAGATTTCTTGTGGGAGCTCAGAAATGGTGCAGCAGTGAGAGAATTAAGGTGAAATATTACGTTTTTGTTTTTTTCTTAGTCGAGATGGCTGTAAGATGGAAGTTGAGCTACATCCTATATAAGTAGACTGTAAACAGTAGCGGGAATATAGAGAGGGAGGTCAGAAGGAAAAGCAGGCTGATGTGATGGATGGAGCAGGTCAGGTCTCTGTGGGTGCTGCTAATGATCAGCCATAGATTTTAGGCTTTAGACCCGATCCACTGCACTGAGAGCCGCAGCACTGAATGGCGTTCGAAGCAAAACTGTGTATTTTTCATGGTCACTATTGTGCTCATTTGCAGTGCAGTTTCAGTGTCAGATTTGTAAATCTTCAGCTTTCCTTTTTAGCTCATCTAAAATGTTATTGGTGCAACTGCAGTTAACTTGTTACGGCATGGAAGACACGGCAATTGTTTTTTTGAGGGGCTATACTGCAAAGTTTTGTCTGTCTTGCCGTTTTTATCTGTAAGTGCAAGAATGAAATAACTGCACATACAGAGTGACTTATTAATCGTCTGACCGCTTCTGTGGAATGATACAACAAGGATTTCCAGCACTTCAGAAAACTTCAGCTTTATTGGTGTTTAAGTAATGATCCTGAAAGGGTATAACTAAAGGGAAGCAACTGGAGGGTTTGTCTTTCGTATTGTAGTTGGGGCTGAATGTTTGTGTTCCAAACTGTCACACTCTGCCTGTGTTTTCAGAGTAGATGTCCCAAGATTTTGCGTAAGCGTGGTTCACACTGTTTATTGGAATCGTCTGCCGCCTCCACGCTGATCCCTGTGTCAGAGCCGTCCCACATTTATGGATCTTGCACTCCATTTCGCTAAATCTCGCCAATCCCTCCCAGTCATTGTTAATGTGGAGGTTGACACCGCGTCAAAGCGGGCCAGCCTTACCCCACGGCCTTGGCTTGTAACTGTGTGCTGACTGCTGCCGTTGCCGCTCTAGATGCTGATGCACGTCCGATTGATTCACTATGTCTGCCCTCTACTAGGTCCGAACAGCAGTCAGTTCACCAGATCTCTCGCCAGCAAAACCACAGGCAGTAGTGTGTGTGTGTGTGTGTGTGTGTGTGTGTGTGTGTGTGTGTTTTGCAGGTAAAAGAGCATCACAAAGCCCATGCATGTGGAGCACCGGTTCACCTTCAGGTTCGTTTAATGGGACAGAACAAAGATAAAAGAGTGGAGAAACAAGGGAAGGAGGGAAAAGAAATGTCAGTTGAAGGACCTATTGTTTGTGCGATTCTCATTTTTTTATATGCTACTATGGGTGCAGTAGCCAAACACATGTTCTCAAATTCACGCCGCTTTTGTCTCGAAGGTGACAGCAAGCTTGTTGTGGCTCCTCCCCTGCAGTCACAGGCAAGGCTGTCAGAGGTGGGGCTGAAGGTTGACCACTCAGGCACGCGTCCCGTTGGTGTACTCGCAGGGGCACGCGCATGCACGCGTGCATTCTCTGTCCCATTAGCAGATGACATGAAAGACCCGTTTCACTCGCGTGAATCTGTGTGCATCCGTTTAGTAAATTCTTGCTTTACTTTTGAGTTGTCCTCTAGTCAGAGAGCTGCACCAGTTATTGGGCAAGATGATGCGACTCATGAATGAGCTGAAAGCCCGGGTGTCAATGTTCCCACAAGGACAGACTTGTAGTTAACTTTACTTGAGTCCACATCATTAATTTTTTATGATGCTTTTCCTCACAGTGCGTTTTTCAGTCTTTTCTGTGCTTCCCAAAATAAACCTCTCAGCTCTTTTCCCAAATCAGTTCTTTGCCCCAATTCAGCAGTTGTCAAAGGGGTCTGGTGGGGGGTGGGGGGGTGGTGTCAGTCACCAAACGATTAATGAGTGGGTCAGTGTCGGCAGATAGCTTATGGTGATGATGGGTTCTTGGTTTAGACTCAAGCAGGAGGGGCTCAAAAAAAAGGTTGCACATTACAACCCCAGTCTGCACTTTCCCTGTTACCTTTAGTCATTCAGTAAATACAGCCAGCCTGTTCAAAATGTTACTTGTCATTTCTGTTTTTTCTGGCGTATCATCACCCCTCTCCAAAACCTGCAGCTCGTTCTATTCTTTGCTCACCTCTCCCTGATCCTTTGCCAGCTCTCCCTCCCCCACACCCTTGAGGTTTGCCAGTTGCACATTACATACACACACACACACACACACACACACACACATGCACGCACGCTTTTTTTCCACATTACAATACTAACTAGAATCCCCTCACATCCCTGTTCCGCTCCACCCCTTCCTCACTCGCTACAGCTTCAGCTGTTTATATGCATATTTAAAAAAAAAAAAAAATAAATTCCTGAGCTACACAGAAGTGACTCAGCTTGCCTGAGTTGGAGTCAGCCTCTCTTTGTCTGGGCCATCTCTGTTCTTCAGCTTTATGTCTGACTGTATGTCTGTGGGCGTATGTGAGCATGTGGCAACTTCTTCACCATCCCACAGAGAATTCCACCATCACTGCACTTTTGATTTATTCGGCTTTGCATTTGAAATGAACTCCTCTTCCTGCCTCCTCTTTGTTCGACCGCGTGCAGTTTCTTCTACCAGCTATGCAAGAGTTAAGTTTTTTTTTTTTTTTTTTTTTCTGCGACAGGAGTGAGGGTGGTGGGTGGAGGGGCGCTGCTAATAACAATGCGGTGCTACCAGCAAGCAGCTTGGACAGATGCTCTCCTTTCTTCTCTGCTTTATGGCAACGATATTTGGATGTGTGTTACCACGTGCTTCAAGTGCATAACCCAATATTTCACTGCTCAGACCAGAGGGTCAAATGATAATCTCTCAACAACCTTTTTTTTCTGTAGTATTATTGTTATTTATTTTAGAATTAGCAGCAGTATATTTATCCATAATAACTTCTGTCCTTCCTTATAGGATACATATCATGTAAAACCATAAATGTGTGTTTCAGTAATGATTTACGTCGCATTTCTTGCAAAAACAAGTTTGGAAAAATAACAAAGGATGGTCACCCTCATCGATAACTGTATGCATGCTTGCGAGTAAAATATGTCTTTTGCATGATAAAATAAAGGTGATATGACATTGTTTCCACCTGGCCAGTAGGTGTTGCACTCACTCTTAACTGTAATACTGTACTGGTTGCCAGTTTGAGACAAATGTCCACACACTGTATTGGTGCAATATAGAATTCTGGAATCTAGACTTTTTGCATGATTACAAGACTGACGCAGCATGTCAACCATGGCATTTGGATAAAAAAATAAAAACATCTGCAGGGCAGACAGAAAAGTCCACACCATCAATCGGTCCCATTAAAAACATTTACATTCAGTCACAGACAAACGCACAAAAGTCTGGGGGTGAACTTGTAACATGATGTAAAGGCAGTGCAATAAATGGGAGCTCTTTAACTTACTACAGTATCTGAAGCTAACACTAGGTGTAGGAAGCAGCAGTGGCGACTACCGCAGACCACAGTGCTGTACTGCTTGGTAAGGGTTCAGGAGCAATCTGTGGTCTGTCCCATCACCATGCACTGCTTGATATTTTCACACTCTAATAACAACAATATGACAGTGTCAGAGACTAAAATTTTGAGGTGACTTAGATGTGTGCAATTGCAAGTTGGCAAAGGTTAGCTCATGTGCCCAGGAGGAAAGTGGTGACCTTAAGCTAGTATCTCACACACAGCGGTGAATACTTAGGAACGTTGCGATTTTTTGATACACCAACTTTACTGACGAATGTTCGCGGCAGTCATGGGTCGCCTCTATCGTTAATGACAATTAGCAGAATTAATGCAAATGTTTGTGAAAGTGTTTGCCAAAGACAAGCGACAAAACCCAAAAGTCACAACATTCGTCAGCATTTGCTGCTTCATGAGAGACTTGCTTTACCTACTGAAGGTGACTTACACACCTCCATAAATGTCATCTGTTGAAATGCAAATATGTTCATTTTGGGTCTGAATTTTTTTTTCACACAACTATTTCATGACTACAATTTTTTTTTTGCAAAAAAAATAAACTTTCATTCTTCACCTTTCTATACGTTTTTCAGAAGTATGGCTTTTTTTTTTTTTTTTTACAAATTATTTGCTTTTATGAAATGTGGTCCATATGACTTTTAAATTTGATGTTTTCTTTATCAATGATGATGAATGTGAAGGTGATAGCCTCATGAATGTTTAATTCTGCCAACACTTAAGTTCATGGCTGAAACTCGCTCTGAATTTAGAAAGTTTTGCGTGTGTTTTTGCACAATTCTGTGAAAATCATTGCTAATGTGCGTTGATGGGTTATGTGGACAGAAATATGCCAGGCAGCGCCGTTCGCGAGCCTCTCCTGCGAAGTCGTACGAGAGCGCCCGCTCGTCTTCCTCTCTTCCGCCGTCTCACTGCCAAAGACAAGCGACAAAACCCAAAAGTCACAACATTCGTCGCCATACTTCTGAAAAACGTATAGAAAGGTGAAGAATGAAAGTTTATTTTTTTGCAAAAAAAAAATTGTAGTCATGAAATAGTTGTGTGAAAAAAAAATTCAGACCCAAAATGAACATATTTGCATTTCAACAGATGACATTTATGGAGGTGTGTAATTTACCTTCAGTAGGTAAAGCAAGTCTCTCATGAAGCAGCAAATGCTGACGAATGTTGTGACTTTTGGGTTTTGTCACTGTCTTTGGCAGTGAGACGGCGGAAGAGAGGAAGACGAGCGGGCGCTCTCGTACGACTTCGCAGGAGAGGCTCGCGAACGGCGCTGCCTGGCATATTTCTGTCCAATACCAACTCTCTCTCTAACAAGGTGGATGAACTGAGACTGCTGATGCGTTTTAAGGACCTCGCCTCCTCAGCTGTCCTCTGCTTTACTGAGACCTGGCTCCGGGAAAATATACCGGACAGCGCGCTGCGCCTCGACGGCTTTCAGCTCTTCCGTGCTGATCGTGACACAGAGCTTTCCGGCAAGACCACAGGAGGCGGTGTCTGCTTCTACATCAACTGCAGCTGGTGCTCTGATGTAACGGTAATTTCCAAACACTGTTCTCCTGCCTTGGAATTTCTTGTTATCAATTGCAAGCCCTTCTATTCCCCGCGGGAGTTTGCTTCTTTTATAATGATCGCTGTGTACGCCCCTCCCGACGCGGACACGCGTGAAGCTCAGCGCGTGCTCGCGGATCACATTCAACACACAGAGCGGAGTTTTCCAGACTCGCTGATTATTGTGGCTGGCGACTTTAATCAGTGCAATCTGAGCCACGATCTCCCCCGCTACAAACAGTTTATTAAATGCCCCACCAGAGGATTAAACACACTGGATCACTGTTACACCACAGTGAAAGACGCATATCGCGCTGTCCCTCGCGCTGCGCTGGGATTATCTGATCACGTGATGGTTCACCTCATTCCCACATACAGACAGAGATTGAAGCTCACTAAACCTGTTGTGAGCACTACGAAGATACGGACCAGTGATGCTGAGGAGAAGCTGGAAACGTGCATGGAAATATCTGACTGGGGCATGCTTAAAGGAGCCACGCATGATCTGGATGAGTACACGGACACTGTGAACTCATATATCCACTTTTGTGAAGAGAACATTCTTCCATCACGCACCAGGGTGAGTTACTCTAATGACAAACCCTGGTTCACAGCTAAGCTCAGACAGATCAGGAAGGAGAAGGAAGCAGCGCTGAAAAGTGGAGACAGGGACTGCTACAGGGAGGTTAAATACCGGTTTAACAGAGAGCTGAAGAGGGCTAAATCTCTATACTCAGAGAGACTCCAGCAGCAGTTCACTGCTAATGATTCGGCTTCCGTGTGGAGAGGACTGAGGCAAATCACCAACTATCGACCTAAGGCTCCTAAAGGTCAGGATGACAAAGCCCTTTGTCAAAGACTGTCCCAACACTATGCCCGTTTTGACACCTCGTCATCTGTGTCCAACTCCCCCCCTCCCTCCAGCTCCACAGCCTCCACATTCGCTACTTCATTTAAGGCACCCCCCCCCCTCCTCCCCCCCTCCCCTTATCATCAGTGAGCAGGATGTGCTCAAACAGTTCTCCAGACTGAACCCGCGCAAGGCCCCCGGCCCAGACGGCGTGTCTCCCTCCACCCTGAGACTCTGTGCGAAACAGCTGGCTCCTGTATTCACAGACATTTTTAACACCTCCCTTAAGTTATGCCACGTGCCGTCCTGCCTCAAATCCTCCACCATCATCCCTGTCCCCAAGAAGCCACGGATCACTGGACTTAATGACTACAGACCTGTAGCGCTCACCTCTGTAGTCATGAAGTCCTTTGAGCGCCTGGTCCTGTCCCACCTCAAGTCCATCACCACCCCTCTCCTGGACCCGCTGCAGTTTGCCTACCGAGCCAACAGGTCTGTAGACGATGCAGTCAACCTGGCCCTCCACTCCATCCTGCAGCACCTGGATTCCCCGGGAACCTACGCCAGGATCCTGTTTGTGGACTTCAGCTCCGCATTCAACACCATCCGCCCCGCTCTGCTCCGGGACAAGCTGTCCCTGCTCAACGTGCCTGACTCCCTCTGCAGGTGGATCATCGACTTCCTGACGGACCGGAGGCAGCATGTGCGGCTGGGAAAGACTGTCTCAGACTATACTAGCATCAGCACCGGATCACCCCAGGGCTGTGTACTTTCCCCCCTACTCTTCTCCCTTTACACCAACTCCTGCACCTCCAGCCACCAGTCTGTCAAGTTGATCAAGTTTGCGGACGACACCACCCTCATCGGGCTCATCTCCAACGGCGACGAGTCCGCCTACAGGAGAGAGGTGGCCCAGCTGGCGTCCTGGTGCAGCAATAACAACCTGCAGCTGAACGCTCTGAAGACAGTGGAGATGATTGTAGACTTCAGGAAAGTCACTACTCCTCTGCCCCCCCTCACCCTCTCAGGCTCTCCCATTACCACTGCTGATTCCTTCCGCTTCCTAGGCACTACCATCACCAGGGACCTCAAATGGGAGCTGACCATCAGCTCACTCATCAAAAAAGCCCAGCAGAGGATGTTCTTCCTGCGGCAGCTGAGGAAGCTCAAGCTACCCACCAAGATGTTAGTGCAGTTCTACACAGCCATCATCGAGTCCATCCTCACCACCTCCATAACCGTGTGGTACGCAGGAGCCACTGCCAGGGACAGACTAAGGCTGCAGCGCGTCGTGCGCACTGCTGAGAAGGTGATCGGCTGCAAGCTCCCATCTCTCCAGGATCTGTACATCTCCAGGACCCGGAGGCGTGCTGGCCGGATCATAGCCGATCCCTCACACCCTGGTCACGTACTGTTTGCCCCCCTCCCCTCTGGTAGAAGACTTCGGTCCATCCAGACTAAAACCTCCCGTCACATGAACAGCTTCTTCCCCTCTGCCATTAGACTGCTGAACACTAAGTGACTTATTGACTCTCGTGCACCATGTACAGCAGCTCAACCAGACTCATGTCAATCATCACTGTTTTCTTCCTGCATTACCGACTGCACTATATAGTTCTCCACAGTATCTGCTGCTGGCTAATATATATTTTAACTGTTGACCAGTATCACTTAATCTTATCCTACACTTTATTACATGTATAGTTTATTTCCCTTATCTTATCATGTTTAATGTTGCAGCATTGTACCGAGACAAATTCCTAGTTTGTGTACTACATGAACAATGGCAATAAACCTGATTCTGATTCTGATTCTGATTCTGAAAGCAGGCATCCATTTGACCATTTTATTTATTTCACTTCGCTTGGCTAATCCTGTTTCCCAGCATATGGTCATTTTCTGTCACTATCATAGCGGCTTGTAAACACTGCCTGCCTGCACACAATAGAGAAATAGATCAGCTTTTATTGCAGCTGATCCGATTGTCTCATTCCTTATTATTCGGTTAGGTATGACCACCCACTATCACCCGTCCTGCAGAAATCCTGTTACCCTTCCCCCGGGGATGCAGAATGACTCCCCCACAGGGTACGGAAAGTGTCTGACTGTGGGCATGTGGGAGTGGATGAGAGCCAAGAGGGGATTATTTGGTGAGATGCAGTCTGTAAAGGTGCCATCCATAAGGAGGAAAATGACAAAATGAGATCTATTCTCTCGCCCTGCCCCTGTGAATGCTGGCTCATTGCAATGGAAAAGGGATGCAAGAATCGAAACAGACAAAGGATGTTTTGAGATAGGCAGATGAGAGATTTTTGTGTTGCCGTTAGAGAACCAAAGATAGTTCACAAAGAAGAAAGTCTACTTAGCATCTTTGTGTTTAGGCAGTCTGTGTAGCAACAAGGCAGCAGTGGCAGCAGACTATTTCTGGGTGTTTTTGCAGTTCTGCTCCCCGTTCTGTGCGATGGTAATTCCTTTGCGCTGCATAGCGAGTTACTGCTTGGCTGACATGTACAAACACACTTCAGTGAATCATCACTTGTGAAAATCTGTCTGCAGGGCGTCTATTGTGTCGTGTGAAAATGGAGCGTTTAGGTTATTCCATTGCTATTTCTGTCTGCGTTGTTCACAGACAGCTTTGTGGGGGGAGAAGAATGGATGACTAGCTCTTGGCTAATTTCTGACTTTCTCGCTAAGCTTTATCCTGCTGGATGATTCCATGTGAGAAAGGAAATTATCCTTTACCAGCATGAGCAGGAGGATTTTTGTGTTTTCCATTTACCCACATCTCTGGAGCTACAGCTGTTCACGGGTTCACACTCACTCATTTGTTCGGTGTGCAAGGACATGCAAGGGTGATGTCATTAGAGATTAATTGAATGCATGTAAAGGCGTGACACGGACTAAATTAGAGGTGCGAGATTTCATCTTTAAGGGTAACCTACAGTACAATTTAATCTAATCTAATCTGCAAACACTCAGGATCTATAAATGATGTTTTTGCCCATGTTGTCGCTCTGGCCATTTCTGTTCCGTCCTCGTGTTTTGCTCTCATTTCAGTGTGCAGGAATCCACTTCTCTAGATAAGTATGTGCAGATGGATGAAAGAGAGGTGCTATGGGGGGGTACATGTATGTGTGTGTCATGAGGATTCCCCCGGGACCACAGAGCTGTAAAGCCTGTCTGCTCTCCAGTGGGGGGAGGAGAGAAATAAAGCAAAGTGCCAAAGATAAATGGTTTCGGTAATAGCCACATGTGCTGCTGGACCAGCAACAAAGAGGCGGAGGAAGAGGGATGGGCTGGTGTTGATGTGTGCGTCCGAGCAGATAACCGTCTCTGTGTTGCCACATTCGTACATATGTTTTTGAAAGTGCTAAACAGCTTGGTAGCAGAAAAAGAATATGCCTGTTAGATTTTCTGGCATTCAAAGGCTACATAAGAGTTTCTGTTGGGCTTGATTTTGATCCCTTCTGTAAAAATAAAAAAATGTTATCTAGGTTGTACTGATCCATCTTTTTTGGACACTGAACTGATATCAATATCACAGTTCTGATGCCTTTTGATACCAGTCCTGAGCCAGGCTGATATAGTGTAAAATCCTACTTATGAGGAAGAGACTGGGGTTTCTTCAAGCAACATTTGCTATAAATTAAACATAATTTAACTTTGTAATACAAAATACAAGGATGTCTTATTAAAGACTTCCACTGACTTATTTCCCATGTACTGAAAGGAACTAAACTTGGCACAGTTATTAGTCTTTCTCCACATAGGTACCACAAACGGTCACACACTTCTCCCATCACTTTAGACCTCACTTGGAGACCTCACCTGTAGAAGTTTGCACATCGTGTCAGAAGACTTGACCTTAGAAATCTGTATTTCATCATCTTAGAAGTGTTTGCCCTTCAAAAATGGCTTCATGGTTGGAAAGAGGTGGAAGTCAGATGGTGCGAGGTTGGGAGAGTAAGCGGGGTGAGGAAGGATTTCATAGCCACAGGACCGTGCTTCCATCTGTGCAACATGCGAGTTGTGAACTGGGGCATTGTCTTGCAGGAGGCAGACACCTTTGGTCCTTTGGTCCATCACTACCAAGAGGCATGCCACGCCTCTTGGTAGTGGTGGCTTTCTGCAATTTCTGCAGTGGTGAAGCATAGTAAGTCCCGGTAATTGTGGTACCCTTTGTCAGTAAATCCATCATCAATTCTCCATGGTGGTCCCAAAATACCGTGACCATGACCTTGCCCACTGAGGTTTGGACATGTGGCTTCTTCAGAGGTGGTGAGTCATAATGCTTCCATTGCTTCGACTGAGTTTTAGTCTCTGGTTCATAGTGATGGTCCCATGTTTTGCCCTGCATGATTAGTCTGTTAAAGAATTCCTGGTTTTCTTGGCACATGGCCTAAAGACCCTGGCATCACGAGACTTGCTCCTGCTTCTGGAAAGATGTAAGCAACCAGGGAAGCCATTCTGCAGACAACTTACACATGTGCAAATGGTCATGGGGAATTTTTTTTTTCACAGACCCCATACTGATCCTGACATTTTGGGCTAATTGGCAAATGGTTATATCTGCAGTGATCCTCCAAAATGGTGGTCTCCACTTGCCGGATGGTGTCTTCATCAATGACGAACTGTGTTCACCCAGGAATGGGTACCATTTCCACCGATGTCCAGTCACACTTGAACTGTTGATGCCAGTACTTGACTACATCATACGATGGAGCATCCTCCCCATAAGTCTCGTTCATCTCATTGAATGTCTCCTGTCGTGTGCGGCCTCCCAAGCACAGAAACCTGATGACTGCTTTGCATTCAACTGGCTCCATTATCACACTTAGGAGTTCAGCGTTGTGTATTACCCCCTGACCTATACTGCCCTACAAAGCCAAAGTACAGTATCTGCAAGAATGCCAAACTGAGAAAAAAATGCTTTGTGTTTTTTTCACCAAGCATAAGCATCAAATTATATTTAACTAACGAGTATATGATTAAATAGGTAGTTAAATATAATTTGATGCTTATGCTTGGTGAAAGAAAAACACAAAAAGGAGTTTTTCTCAGTTTGGCATTTTTGCAGATACTGTACTTTGGCTTTGTAGGGCAGAATAAAGATATGTATTATCATACATGTGCAATTTCAGCCTCCTACAATAATCACAAGGGGGTCAGGGGAAATCTTTAATGAGCTGCCCTCATAAGAAAAGTGTTTAAATTTACAGGAGTGAATGAATGATCTATTCAGTTCAGTTACACATAAACACCAATATAAGAAATAATTACTTAAGACTCAACTGACTGTGTCATGCGGTGACCCTAGCGGGCCACCATAAGACGCCAAAAGTCACCAGTGAGTTTTGCATTTGATGTTTTATTATAACAAGATAAGACGAGACACAAAGCTGTGAGCCACTGAGGGCAAAACACACACTACAGAATACAGGGGATCGTAGGGCTAACCCCAGCCACTACGACCTAAACTATGACATGAACAAGAACATGCACGAACCTGACATGAACGAGGACCAGGACTGTTTGACGATACTCCAGCATCAACCAGCTGTCAGCACCCGCTAATAAAGCCGGCGACTAACAAGCGGTGATGCAGAACAGCTGATCGGCTCTGACAGCAGGAAGCCCCACCGAGCGCTGTCACAATAAGAGCCCGGGGAGCCAGAATGTAATCCACTGCTGTCAAAGCCGGCACAGATGATGCATAGCTCGAGCGCGGACGAGATCGGCGCACGGGTCATAACAGTACCCTCCCTCTGAGGGTGGGCTCCTGAACGCCCATAGACATCCAATCCCCCCCCACCCCCTCCAGGGTGGGCGGATGGGGCAGGAGAGGATCAGACCACAGATTGAGAACCAGAACTCAGACAGGAAAAAAAAACGACTCAAAAAAAAAATACATGAAACAGTCACACAAACACGAAATAACAAAAAAAAGAAAAACTCCCTACAGTACAAAACATGATGACAGGACAAATAAGGCAACTGCAGAACACAAATCAAACTCCCAAAAAGCACAAATGGCAACTACAAGAGACAAAACACAGGAGAGTGAAAAGAACAGAACAATTACAGGACCAGACTACATTCCAAAATACATGAAACACAATTACACGGGTACGAAAACAAAAATACCACGCTCTTAAGTCAAAAGAGAGAACAACACAGGACAGAAAAAAACAGAACAATTACAGGACCAGACTACACTCCAAAATACATGACACACAATTACCCAGGCACAAAAACAAAAATACCACACTCTCAGGTCAAAGAGAAATACAACACAGGACAGAGAAAAAAAACAACCAAACAGAACAATTACAGGGCTAGACCACCACCAGGGATGACCTCTACCCCTGACAGTTCACGCCGACCGGCGGAGACCAAACGCCACAGGAACAGTTCAGGCGGTCTTCCCGCGTCCAACGGCCGACGGGTGGTCATGGAGGGTGGAACATGACCAGGCGGCTTGCCACAGTCCCAGGCCCGGAAAGTCCACTCTTCCGGTGGCTGAACCAGATCACCCAGAGAAACACACAACATGTTGGGTGGCCGACCTGAGGCGCCGAACCGACGAAACAGTTCCTCAGGCGGCCGACCCGCGTCCCTCAGCCACCAATACCGGGGTAAAACAGCCCGCGGCGGCCTCCCTGGCGAGGACAAAACACGGGAGAGCCGGGGCAAGCGAAAAGGGACCCCCACGGCCCCCGGTGATGATGCGCAGGGGCGATGATTCCGTAGAGGGGACAGAAGGCAAGGATGAGCCCGAACTGGGTCAGGCGGCGAAGGGTCTGCAGCTCCTCCACTGTCCGTGGACCACACCAGCGCTGCACCTCCGCTGGACCCCGATTGGGTCCTGGCTGCACCCACGTCGGACCCCGATTGGGCCAGAACAGAACCTGCGGTGGACCCCGATTGGGCCTCGGGCGCACCCACGTCGGACCCCGATTGGGCCAAAGCAGCTCCCGCGATGGACCCCGATTGGGTCTCGGGCACTCCCACGTCGGACCCTGATTGGGCCACAGCAGCCTCCACAACGGACCCTGACTGGGTCGGTGCAGCTCCGCGGACAACCTCCACCCCCGAACCTGGAGCCTCCAACTCACCGACCACGACTGGCTCCGCGCCGGTGACACTGCAAGGAAGCTCAGAACATACAGAAAAACCGGGATCAGTATCACCGGCAGCAACAGAACCCAGCGAGACGAGTTCGAGTACAGCAGGCGGCTGCCTCTCACTCGCCTCCCCAAGAGGCAGGCAAAAATGCTCCAACACAGGGGACAGAGACACAAGAGGAAGCACTTGCCTGCACTTGGGCTCTGTTGCCGTCCAGGACTCCGTCGATCCAGGCTCAGGGCGAAGAAGCTCGTGCGTAGGCTCCAACTCAGCTGCGTCGGGCTCCGCAGCTGGCAAGATGGATTCCGCAGTCTGAGGTTCTTCTTGCGCTGATTCCTGCGCCGATGACCCGTATGGCGTGGAGGCGGGGGACCCTCGATCCACTGGCTCGGACCGCTCCGGCGAGGAGACCCGGGGACGCTTCATCGTTGGCACAGGTTCCGGGCCGCAGTCCGCTCTTCTCCTCTGTCCACGACGTGGCTGCAGGGCCGGATCCAGGCTTTCCAGCACCGCAGGCCCCCTCCTCACCCCGCAACATAGACCTGGCGTCGCAGACCACTCAGCAGAGGGAGACACAGAGGCAGCAGGTTTGGTTATTATAACTACAGCAGGTGATAGGAGCTCGGGGAACTGCGAACCCTGAACTCCACCCCCAGGAGTCAGACAAGGCAGATCACAATTACCATGTAAAGAATGAACTAGCACTTGCCTTTCTCCCGGAGGGAGGATGGTGCCTGCTGTAGGGGACGTGGTTCCTCCCTCTCCCCGCTGGATGGCGACAGAGGGCCCCCTGGAAGGACGAGGAGGAGCTGCTCTCGGAGGTCCGCTGACGGGCTTCGCCGGCAGCGGGTCCAGCCGGGGATTCTGCTGAGGTCCACCTTGGCCGTGGCGCCGACGTCTTCGACGGCCCCCAGATGGCGCGAACTCCTGGACCGGATCCGGGACAGGAACGGAATTCCAACGCGGGGAGCGAGGATGCCTCCTCCTCTGCTTCCTGCTGTCTTCCTCCTCCAGCCCACAGAGTATCTCGCGCTGTGCGGCGAGTTCAGCCCTCCTCGTCATCACCTCCGGGTGGTCGTCGTAGTGGAAAGGAAGGTTGTCCAGAAGAACCTCAGCGTAGTCCAGGTGCCGGCGTATGTTGCTGGGAGTGTCGTATAGCGTAGCGGTGAATAGAGTTCCATCCACATACTCTAGAGCTAGCTCCTTGCCCAGGCGCCGACCGTGGCCCCTGGATGACGGCATTCTCCCAGCAAATGACACCCAGACAGGGAAGAACAATAGTCCAATTTACGCAAAAACTCACGGTGAAGAGGCGTCTTGGTGTGGCGTCTCCGTTTAGACGTCCTGGCTGGTGTATACTGTCATGCGGTGACCCTCGCGGGCCACCATAAGACACCAAAAGTCACCAGTGAGTTTTGCATTTGATGTTTTATTATAACAAGACAAGACGAGACACAAAGCTGTGAGCCACAGTCTGTCCATCTGCTTGTGTGTTAGCCAGGATTATGATTGATTTCGATGAAAATGTCACCAGAGGTAGCCCTTGGGTCAAGGATGAACCCATTAAATTTTGGTGATGATCTAAGAGTGCATACCTCCACCAAGGACCTTGTTTGTATTTGTGCAGCAGGATTACAGAAAAACTACAGGATGGATTTGGATGAAATTTTCACCAGAGGTGCTTTTCGGCCTAGACAGGAACCCATAACATTTTGGTGATGATCTGAGAACGCATACCTCCATCAAAGCTCTTATCTTCTCACAGTGTGTTTGCAAGAACCCTCCAAAACTAGTGGATAGAGCTTGATGCAGTTTTCACCAGAACTGGCTTGTGGCCTACACACGAACCCATTACATTTTAGAGGTGATCCATGAGGGATGGAAGGAGCCTTGGTGGAGGTATGTGTTCTTTGAGTGATTTTCTAGTTTTTTTCTGTCTTTATATTTATGGTCAGTGTTGTCATTTGAGTCTCATCGGAACCATATTCATACCAATACTGGACTGTGCATCCCTAATACTACCCTGTCTTCAAAACTTAACCACACAACAACCCATATTACCTGTCAGACACCTCTATTTAAGATGCCTCTAAAATCACCAACAGCATAAACATTCTCATTTCTGTTCAGAGGCTCAAATAAGAAGAGGAAAGGCAAGGCAGGCGCCACACTTGTCAGTCACAGCTCCCACTCTCCTTACTTTAAACCTTAATAAAATTAAATAAAGAAATTAAAACTATGATCACCAAAACTATTCAGTATGGAGCAGGCAATCAGAAGAGCAGGAAACCAAAGACACACAAGCCAAGGAATATTTTCAAATTAATTATGAATTAATATTCAATATTAAGTACATTCTCAGTGTACATACCAGTAAATAATAAAATGAGAAAACACACTTCCACTTCCATGAATGTAGGCAATGTAGTACTAATTAGTGTTATATATGGTAATGCATTTCACTAATAACTTCATCTACCTCTCTAGGGCTTAGAAGATACAGGCCTCTGTCTTATCCTGTGGAGATTTTCTATTATTCTTTACTGTTTCCATCTGCACGTCTCATCTCTCCCACATTGAGTCTGTGTCTCAGTCTTACACCCACGCAGATTGATTCCTGCTTACATTCAGAAGACGGAGGAAGGTTCTCTCTTTTTTTTTTCTCCTTGCAGTTCTTTACCATTTTTGATTTCCACTGATACTCCTGTCATGCCTCATTCTGAGCCACTCATCTCTCTCCCTCTAAAAAGAGCTTTTGCGGTTAAGTGTCACTCTTGATCTGTTGGAAGCCGGTGAAAAATCACAAATCCGAGTCAATCGCAGAACTTGTCTTATCCTGCCCCTGTGCTTACATCACTTAAGTAATGTGTCTTTCCACCCCTTTGTAGGGATAACTACAAAGAGGTAGTTTGAAATAAAGCATCTCTCATCTTACCTCTAATGCTTCTTCACTCAAACATACTGTGTTGCATGGAGTTGATACATTTTCTGTTCATTATGTGTGTGGCTCCTTGAGTCATTATTATGTGTGGGTGATGCATTAAACTTGTATAGGAGCTGAGAGTGTAAGAGCAGGCAGGTGACCTTTAGAAATGAACTGTCACCTTCTGTCTTCCCCTCACTGAAGATGTAGTGGTCAGAAAATATACTACTCACAAAAAGTTGGGGATATTTGGCTTTCGGGTGAAATTTATGGAAAATGTAAAAAGTTCACACTACAGTGATTCAGATATAATATCATGAAAGTAGTGCATTTAAGTAGAAGCATATGAAGGTGATTTCCTCATCTCAAGCAATTTATTGAAACAAAAGCCAACAACAGTGGTGGGTATACCACAACAAAAAATGTCAGTGTCTCAATAACTTGTCATGTGCCCTTGAGCATCAATCACAGCTTGACAACGATGTCTCATGTTGTTCACAAGTCAGCTTATTGTCTGCTGAGGCATGGCATTCCTCTCTTCTTGAAGGGAGGCCCTCAGGTCATTGAGGTTGCGGGGTGCAGGGTTATGAGCCTCTACACGCAACTCAGCTGATCCCATAGGTTTTCGATGGGATTCAGTTCTGGAGAAAGTGCAGGCCACTCCATTGAGGTACCCCAGCCTCCAATAGCCATTCCCCAATGATGTGACCTCGATGAGCTGGAGCATTGTTGTCCATGAAGATGAAATTAGGCCTGTGTTGTTCATGCAGGGGCACAATGACTGGATTAATGATGATATTCAGGTAGTATCGGCTTGTCACTGTACCATTCACAAGGTGTAGGGCAGTTCTGTATTGACTAGACACATGGTCTGATGTGACACTTGGGTGCCTCTCACCTCCCTTAAATGTGTCTGGAGTTGAGTGGCATTCATCATCCATTCCATAGGGCACTGTTCACAATGAAGTGGTCATCACTGTGGGATGTGGCCAAAGGACGTCCACTTCTATGCCTTTCTGTGACTCTTCCAGTCTCTTTATATCTCTGTTGCAACTTGCTGATGGCACTCAGTGAAACTCTAAGCTCAGTGGCCACTTTCCTCTGTGAACATCCTGTTTGAAACCTTGCAATGGCGTGGTACTGTTGATCAATTGTTAGGTGTTGTAAGATAAGATAAGATAAGCCTTTATTGGTCCCACAATGGGGAAATTCCAGGATTGCAACAGCACAGGGATAGCAACACTCAGAGCAACAATCAGAAGGCAAGAAAAAAAACAAGAACAGCTAGTATGCATATGTACATATTACTATATATATATATACAGTATATATATATATAGACACACAGTGCAGAGCATTATGGTTGGTGGATGTGCAGCAGAAAGTCTAAGCTCTCTCTCCCTCCGCGGGTGCGGGTGTCTTGGTCTAATGATGTCAAAATGTGAACAGCATGATGAAAAGAACTGTTTAAATACCAGTTCTAATTGAAGCAGAAAATTTATTGGTTGATTCATGGATCAAACACTTGTTGGGACTTTTGAGAAGGTCAAATTAAGTTCACCTGTAAAGGTTATAGTGCATTTTAGGTGCATGCTGAAATTTCACAGCCAAATATCCCTAACTTTTTGTGAGTAATGTATTTGCTCCTGTTTCCAATAATATTGTATTTAAACAACAAAAGCAAGTGTTTCCCTCCGAGAGCTTCAAATGGATATTCAGAAGAACACATCTGATAGGTGGCGGTAATGCACCTGTAAGCTGGTTGCCAACCACCAATCAGATCTAAAAGAAGAAGAAGAGTTTCCCTCTCTCTGCAAATGGCTTTCATACCAGATGGAGCAAAATCAGTCTTCATTACACATCCAGACTACTTCAGCATTCAGTGTGAATTTTATCAGTGTGGACTGTTCTGATGTTCTTGAAGCTTTGAAAAAAAATATTGTAATATACTATACCACTTCTGTGGTTTTTCTTAAAGTCTTTTTCAACTCGGGTTTGCAAAATAAAATTAGAAGTTTCCCTTTTCACTATAGAAAAAAACACAAAAATAATATTCAAATAAATTAATAAACCATTAAGAGTAGACAAAAAGCATATACTGTATAGATACACACATTCAAAAATAACTCCCCAAATACATAACTGTCCAAAGGTTTTCAGAATAGCTGAAGAGTTGTGGAACATCACCAGTATCACTGATGCTTATAAGGGGGCTTCCAGTGTTCTGGTACATCTGAATTACTTGCTGAGCATCGTACAGTCTTCAAGCGTCAACATCAAACAAAAGTTTATGATGCAGCAACATTACAGTGCATCCGGAAAGCATTTACAGCGCTCCACTCTTTCCACATTTCGTTAGGTTACAGCCTTATCCTTAGCCTTATTTTTTCCTCAAAATTTTACACCCAATACCCCATAATGACAAAGTGAAAAAGTGTTTTTTTTTAATTTTTGCAAATTTAAAAATAAAGAATGAAAATATAACATGTACGAAAGTATTCACAGCCTTTGCCATGACATTCCAAATTGCACTCAGGTGCATCCTGTTTCCACTGATCATCTTTGAGATGTTTCTACAACTTGATTGGAGTCCATCTGTGGTAAATTCATTTGATTGGACATGATTTGGAAAGGCAATTCCTGTCTGTATCAGGTCCCACAGTTGACAGTGCATGTCAAAGCACAAACCAAGCATGAAGTCCATGGTATTGTCTGTAGTCCTGCGAGACAGAATTGTATTGAAGCACAGGTCTTGGGAAGGGTACAGAAAAATTTCTGCAGCACTGAAGGTCCCAAAGAGCACAGTGGCCTCAATCATCTGTAAATGGAAGAAGTTTAGAACCACCAACACTCTTCCTAGAGCTGACCGCCTGGCCAGACTGAGGCATTGGGGAGAAGGGCCTTAGTCAAGGAGGTGACCAAGAACCCAATGGTCACTCTGACAGAGCTCCAGTGGTTCTCTGTGTAGAGAGGAGAACCTTAAAGAAGGACAACCATCTCTGCAGCCCTCCACCAATTAGGCATGTATGGTAGAGTGGCCAGAAAGAAGCCACTCCTCAGTAAAAGGCACATGACACCCCGCCTGGAGTTTCCCACATGGCACCTGAAGAACTCTTAGACCATAAGAAACAAAATTCTCTGATCTGATGAAACAAAGAATAAACTCTTTGGTCTGAATGCCAAGTGTCATGTTTGGAGGAAACCAGGCACTGCTCATCACCAGGCCAATACTATCCCTACAGTGAAGAATGGTGGTGGGAGCATCATGCTGTGGGGATGTTTTTCAGCGGCAGGAACTATGAGGAAAGATGAATGCAGTAGTGTAGAGACATCCTTGATGAAAACCTGCTCCAGAGTGCTCTGGACCTCAAACTGGTCAGAAGGTTCATCCTCCAACAGGAAATGGCCCGAAGCACACGGCCAAGATAACGAAGGAGTGGCTACTCTGTGAATGTCCTTGAGTTGTCCAGCCAGAGCCCAGACTTGAATCTGCTTGAACATCTCTGGAGAGATCTGAAATGTGCACTGATGCTCCGCATCCAACCTGATAGAGCTTGAGAGGTCCTTCAAAGGAGAATAGGAAAAATTGCCCAAAATAGGTGTGCCAACTGTGTAGCATCATACTCAATAATTGCTGCCAAAGATGTTTCAACAAAGTATTGAGCAAAGGCTCTGGATACTTATGTACACGCCATATTTTCATTCTTTATTTTTAATACATTTGCAAAAAAAAAAATCACTTTGTCATCATGGGGTATTGTAAGTAGAATTTTGAGGAAAAAAATCAATTTAATCTATTTTTGTAACATAAAATGTGGAAAGAGTGAAGCACTGTGAATACTTTCCGGATGCACTGTATTCTTAAGGAAAAATAAAACATGCAGCAT
Source organism: Pholidichthys leucotaenia (assembly GCA_020510985.1). NCBI lineage: Eukaryota > Metazoa > Chordata > Actinopteri > Cichliformes > Pholidichthyidae > Pholidichthys > Pholidichthys leucotaenia. Next base: position 49,599,646 of record CM035844.1, read on the forward strand.
ACATACAGCATAAAGCATACATGTTTTGTCAGGTGGCTGCTAATGATCTGATACAAATAACTATGTTTTTTTTTTTTTTTTTTATAAATTTGCCCTTAGGGGAATAGAAAAAGCTGAAACTTAATGTCTGCATCAGAGGTCTGCAGCCTGTGGTTCTGGAGCCACATGTGGCCCATAACTTGTGCCTCTCTGTGGCTTAAAAGAAGAACAAGAACAAGAAGGAAAAAAGAAAAGAATAACTTAAACGATATATAAGTAAATAAAAAAGTTACACGTATACAAGAAAGCAAGTCTAAAATTCATGAGCAAAGAGAGAAGAAAAAATAGCAAATTTGTAAGAAAAAAGAAAGAAATTTACAAGAAAAGTCATGAAAAAGAAGAAAAGTTGCAAATTTATGTGGGAGAAAAGTTGCACATTTACAAAAAAAAGTGCAAATTTATTAGATTAGATTAGATTAGATTCAACTTTATTGTCATTACACATGTATGAATACAAGGTAACGAAACACAGTTTAGCATCCAATCAGAAGTGCAAAGGACAGCAGTGCAGTATATACGGTAATTAACAGTATGTGCAATTTAAGCAAATATATGCAAATATATGCAGCAGTGCAGAAAGTTAAGAGTACTGTTATGTGCAAATAATGTGCAATAAGTTAGATGTAGTTATGTAGTTATGCAGTTATGTACAGGTGAGGATGGTAAGAGATGATGGTAAGAGAGTCAGCGGGGAACTAAGTTCAATAACGTGACAGCTGTTGGAAAGAAACTGTTCCTAAACCTGCTGGTTCTAGTCCGAAGGCTTCTGAAACATCTTCTGGAGGGGAGAAGCTGGAACAGTCCATGAGCAGGATGGTTGGAGTCCCTAAGAATGCTGCGTGCCCGGCGCAGACATCTTTTCCTGTAGACGTCCTCTATAACTGGAAGTGGAGTCCCTGTGATGCGTTGGGCGGTTTTCACCACCCGCTGCAGCGCCTTGCGGTCAGCGACAGAGCAGCTCCCATACCAGACTGTGATACAGTTGGTCAGGGTGCTCTCTATCACGCAGCGGTAGAAGTTGCTCAGGATGTCAGTTGACAGATGGTTCTTCTTCAGTGTCCTCAAGAAGAAGAGGCGCTGATGGGCCTTCTTGATCAGGCTGGTGGTGTTAACTGACCAGGACAGGTCCTCCGAGATGTGGGTCCCCAGGAATCTGAAGCTGGGGACACGTTCAACAGCTATGCCATTGATATGGATGGGGTCATGTGTCTCTTCCCTCTCCTTCCTGTAGTCCACTATGAGCTTCTTGGTTTTGCTGGTGTTAAGGAGCAGGTTATTGTCAGCGCACCAAGTAGCCAAGTGCTCAACCTCTGCCCTGTAATCTGACTCGTCGTTGTCCCTGATGAGTCCAATCACCGTGGTGTCATCTGCGAACTTTATGATGGAATTGGATCCATACATAGGCCTGCAGTCATGGGTGTAGAGGGAGTAGAGGAATGGGCTGAGCACACAGCCCTGTGGTACACCAGTGTTGAGTGTGATGATGGAAGAACGGTTGGGGCCTGACCTAACATGCTGGGGTCTGTTGGTCAGAAAATCCATGATCCAGTTGCAGGTGGAGGTACTGATTCCCAGGTCCCCAAGTTTAGTGAGCAACTTGGAGGGGATAACTGTGTTGAATGCTGAGCTGAAGTCAACAAACAGTATTCTTGCGTAGGTGTTCTTGTCATCCAGGTGTGAGAGTACATAGTGCAGCGCTGTAGAAACCGCATCCTCTGTACTCCTGTTGCTCCGGTAGGCGAACTGATGAGGGTCCAGTGTAGGGGGCAGGCCTTTTTTGAGCTGTGCCAAGACCAGTCGCTCAAAGCACTTCATGACTATGGGCGTCAGTGCCACAGGGCGATAGTCATTTAGGCACGATGGTGTTGAATGTTTCGGCACTGGTACTATTGAAGTGGTTTTGAAGCACGCTGGTACCACGGCCTGGGCCAGGGACAGATTGAAGATGTCTGTGAAGACCCCTGCCAGCTGCTCAGCGCATGCCCTCAGCACACGCCCAGGAATGCCATCAGGGCCAGCAGCCTTATGTACGTTGACATGACTCAGTGCGTTACGGACGTCGGTGTGGGTGAGTGTGAGGTGGTGGAGGTCATCAGAGGGTGGGAAATTGATGTTCTTTTCGTTGTTGTCCTTGTCAAAATGAGCAGAGAAGTTATTTAGCTCATTATGAGAAAATTGTCTAGCATTGATGAGGAAAGCCCCGAATTTAAGAGAATCATTTCTGAAATCTACGCACGCATGCACACGCACACACACACACACACACACACACCTTTCAGCTGCTCTCTAGTCGGGGTCACCACAGTAGATCATGGGTCCACATATTTGATTAGGCAAGAATTTTACGCCAGATGCCCACCTTGACGCAGCCCTCCCTACTTACCCGGGTAAGTAGTGTAGTCCCAGTCCAGGTCCCAAGCCCGGGCTTGGGACCTGGACTGGGACTACACTGGTTTTGATCTACAAAAAATAAAATAAAATGTTTTAAAAAGTACTAGATTTCCAAGAAAATGCTTACAATTTATGAGTAAAAAAACAGAGCTACACAATTAATCCAGTCGCAATGCATGTTCTCCCCGTGTCTGCGTGGGCTTACTCCGGGATTTCTCCGGTTTCCTCCCACATGCCAAAAACATGCAAGTTAGGTTAACTGGCATCAAACTGGGGATTCTAAATTGTCCTTAGGCATGACTGTGAGAGTGAATGGTTGTCTGTCTCTCTGTGTTGGCCCTGCAATGGACTGGGGATCTGTCCAGGGTGTACCCTGCCTCTCGCCCAAAGATGCTGGGATAGGCTCCAGCCCCCCCGCGACCCAAAAACGATTAAGCAGAAGAAGATGGATGGATGGATGGATGGATGGATGGATGGATGGATGAGTGTTATTTTGTAAACAGTACTGTACAAGCTTAGTTTTTTTTTTGTTTTTTTTTTTGTATTTTTATGCAACCTAATATTTGAGCTGAGAAATATCCATCCATTTTTTACTGCTTATCGGGATCTGGGTTGCGGGGGCAGCAGTCCAGGCAGAGTAGCTCAGACTTCCTCCTAGTTCACATAGCACCATGATCCCATGAGCCCTCCTGCAGGTGGTGAGCCCACTGGAGGGCGGACTCATGTGGCTGCTTTGGGTAAACTGGTCCCTCATGTAACCTTTTTTCATGGGGATCCACTCGACCGCTGTTAGTGTGGCCCTTGGCCCAGGACCAGGTTTCCTGGGGAGATCCTACCAGTGGTAAGTTGACCCTGACAGCATAGCTCCTGGGATCATTCAGGCACTCAAACCGCTTCACCATAATAAGGTGGCGATCCAGAGCAAGTAGACTTTATTTGTTTGTGTAACCTGTATGTTTTGCCCAGTCTATGTGGGGTTTTTTTTTTGTATGTTTGAAAACGGAGTGTCCTATGAACTGCAAAACAAAATTCAGTAATCACTGACAGTAAAGTTGTATCATATCGTATCATATCGTAGACTCATGAAACCAGCCATTTTAAAAAAAAATAAGGATATAAATAAGCAAAATTGCATTGCAAACTGGAATATGTGGGTTCATGATGGCAATTGTACATTTTTCTGAAATCGTAAAATGTCATATACTTACTACATCACAAAAAGTTGCAGATTTTCAAGGAAAAAAATGCAAATGTAAAACAAAAAAAATCATGGATCTTTTTTATGTGTGTGTGTGTGGGGGGTTATAAGAAAAATGCTCAACTTTCTAAGAAAAAACTCACAATTTTATGGAATTAAAGTTTCAAATTTAAGAATAAAAACACTTGTTTGCAAAAAAAGTTGAAAATCTACATAAATGGTCACAAATGTATGAGGAAAAAGTTTCTGACTGAAGAAGATAAAATTCCTTAATCACTGATTTTGACAGGCTTGTTCTCTGTTTTATCTTTATTTTCAAGCTCAAATAATTGTGGAGATTTTGGGGGTAAAAATTGCTGGCTCTTTCCTGGACAAACAATATGCCTGACATCTGAATTCAAGAAGAAGGGATTTTGAGTCTAAATAAATGTAAAAAAAAATATGTAAATGTACTTTTTAATTTCTGCCCCAAGAAGTGTTGCAGTATTTTCTTTGATGATGATCAAAGATTTTTTTCATATTTGTTTCATTTTCCATTGCATAATTCATGCTCTCGTCAGAGAAGACGTCAGCGATCACTCTCTGCTGTGTGATCTTCCTCACTCAGAGCGTCTTTGTGTGTGTGACACCAACACAAGGCAGCACAAAAGCAAGGAGAACCTGTAGAGCTTTTTATTGCCTCCCCTCAGACTCATGTTTCTGTCTTGTGCTTTCTAGCATCACAGCAGGTCATTTTGCTCAAACAGTCTGTGAGGTTTTTTCTTTTTATTTGTTGTTACATTGCCAGGTTCATTTTGTCAGCCTCTCTGTGTGGTGGAATCCAGCCTGTTCTGGTTCAGCCACCGTGACCAAGCTCAGCGTTCAGCCCCCCCCCCCACCCTCACCCCAAAAAAAGACTGCTGCCATCAGCACAAGTGTCAGCACTACATCAGGGCCATAATTGATCTGCCACCATATCCTCTCAGAATCCTCTCGCTTGGTAACGCTCTGCTCCCCTGCCGTCCCTGTTCTCCCCTGCCTCTGCGCTTGCGTTATAATTAGCTAATTATTTGATTGTGTGCACAAGTCAGTGGTAAATACGAGCAACAATTACACACAGAGGCAGAGGAACAGTTTTTTGGATCGTCCTACTGTTTGTTTCTCAGCACCCTACAGCATGATCTGAAGCAGATTATTACAAAGCCAGATTTATGTTTTACAGCTTTGTGAACAAATAAGAGTGATGCATGGGAATTTTCAACAAAACTGATATAACTGAGCGATAATCAGAGTTTCCCACAAATGATATTTCTTTAGCCAGTGGTGGGTAGCAAGGGCCTCTTTACACAGACGGAGATCGTTGGGTGACTACTTAGAGATTAAAAATCGACCCGATTTCTCAATAGTCTCCTAGAGCCTAGAAAAAGCTGTTTCTGTGTAAATGTTTAGGAGATTATTGTGCGATTTTCAATGGTGAGTCATAGAGATCTTTGAAAGATCATTGAGAGATCACTGAGAGACCAGGAGAGATTGCTGAGGGAACAACAAGAGTTTTTTGAGCGACCAAAGAGGTATACACGTACAGGTGCATCTCAGTAAATTAGAATATCATCAAAAGTTGATTTATTTCAGTAATTAAATTCAAAAGTGAAACTCATGCATACATGTAGATTCATTCCACACAGAATGATATATTTCAAGCGTTTATTTCTTTTAATTTTGATGGTGATGGCTTACAGCTAAAGAAAATCTCCAGATTCAGTCTTCAAAAAATTAGATTACATAAAATTTATTTTAAAAAAATGATTTTTAATAGAAATGTTGGCCAACTGAAAAGTATGTCCATGCACACATTCAAAGAGATTCAAAGATTCAAGATTCAAAGATTGTATTTGTCAGTACTACTATACGTACAGGACATACAGGAGGATTGAAATGGTGTTTCTCTCTCTCTTCAGTGGTGTGCACAATATTAAAAGAAAAAGGAATAAGGCTGGAAGAGTTGAACAAGATGTAGCAATATATTGCACATAATTTAGTTATCTGTTTATTAATTTTTATTTTATATTTGTTTATTTTTGTAGGTTTTTTACTTGGGCTTTAAATCTTTTATTGGGTTTTTAGACTTCAGACTTTTACTGAGTTTTTAATCTCTTTGACTTAGTTTTTAACTTTTTTAATATGACCCTTCTCTCTTCTCTTTGTTTTTTCTCTTACCTCTTTGTCCTGTGTCCTGATTGGTGGAGCCTTGAGTACGTTTATCATGTTTCTAGTCAGCTTCATGTGTGCCTGTGTTTGCGTTCACGTTGAATGTAATTGTGGTTTGTAAATATGTGTCTAAAAGGATGTCACCTGACTGCAAAACAAATCTACCTACGGGTACAAATAAAGTAACCTGAACCTGAACCTGAGCTTTGTCGGTACCTTTTTTTTTTTGCATGAATTACTGCATCAATGCGCAGATCAGCCTGTGGTACTGCTGAGGTGTTAGGGAAACCCAGGTTGCTTTGATAGTGGCCTTCAGCTTGTCTGCACTGTTGGATCTGCTGTCTCTCATCTTCCTCTTGACAAAACGCCATAGATTTTCTATGGAGTTTAGGTCAGGAGAGCTTAAAACCACAGCCCAAAAAATCCCCAAAACCCCAAAACAAAATAAGCGGTTAAGAAAATGAATGAATGACTATAATATCTCTAAATACTTTTTAAGATGACCTTCAGCAAATGTGTGCTTATGCTCATGCTTGAATGCTCCATTGTTCAGCGCATTTGGAAATGCGTTTAAAAGTGGAGTACATTTTCAAAAGTACCATATGTGCCACAGGCAGTGGAAGCTGCCACAGACGCTAAGAAGAACTGATGCCCCTGATTCAATTATAATTAAAAATATTACTCAAATCATTAATGTGATTGTTTGAAGACGTGTGCGTACGACCATCCTGACCTATAGGTATTCTCTGCCTCCAATTTGAATGCAAACTGTAAATCTTATAACCATTTATGATGAAGGAACAGTCTTCCAAACAAATAGGCAAAAGATCTGCCCCCTGAAGGGAAATGAAACAGAATTCATGAATAATTGGTGGTATTAATACTTCTAACTCAAGGCAGTGGGAGAATTGCATAATTAGGGGAAAATTTGAAATGACACCCAGAAGTCTTTATTCTGAGAGATTTTGTGTGTGTGTGTGTGTGTGTGTGTGTGTGTGTGTGTGTGTGTGTGTGTGTGTGTGTGTGTGTGTGTGTGTGTGTGTGTGTGTGTGTGTGTTTATAGTGCTTGATAAAACACTTCTACAGCTAATCTGCCCTGACAGTGAGAAAAACCTCCCAGCCAATTGACTATCATACCATTTTCTTATTGTCAGCATTGGAATTGGGACCATTTGGGTCAAAACAAGATTATTTTTATAACCTGCTGTAATTTTATGTGTATGTGACTTTTAATCTTGGACAGCTACTGCATTTTGTCATTCAATATATTCAGTTTTTACTTACATCACAAATAGAATAAAAATCCTCTCCCGCTCTCACAGATCTGTAAAACGCATACTCAACCATGTATGCAGACTGCACCAGATGATTCTTTGCTTATATCCCCTTTACACAGAGGTGGAGATCATTCAGAGATAATGAAAAAATAGCCAGATATCTCAACAATCTTTCAATGACATCCTGGGCAACTTCTACCGCTGCGTGATAGAGAGCACCCTGACCAACTGTGTCACAGTCTGGTATGGGAGCTGCTCTGTCGCTGACCGTAAGGTGCTGCAGCGGGTGGTGAAAACCGCCCAACGCATCACAGGGACTCCACTTCCAGTTATAGAGGACGTCTACAGGAAAAGATGTCTGCGCCGGGCATGCAGCATTCTTAGGGACTCCAACCATCCTGCTCATGGACTGTTCCAGCTTCTCCCCTCCAGAAGGCGTTTCAGAAGCCTTCGGACTAGAACCAGCAGGTTTAGGAACAGTTTCTTTCCAACAGCTGTCACGTTATTGAACTTAGTTCCCCGCTGACTCTCTTACCATCATCTCTTACCATCCTCACCTGTACATAACTGCCCATCTAACTTATTGTACATTATTTGCACATAACAGTACTCTTAACTTTCTGCACTGCTGCATATATTTGCATATATTTGCTTAAATTGCACATACTGTTAATTACCGTATATACTGCACTGCTGTCCTTTGCACTTCTGATTGGATGCTAAACTGTGTTTCGTTACCTTGTATTCATACATGTGTAATGACAATAAAGTTGAATCTAATCTAATCTAATCTAAAATGATCTCCGTGAACACCAAGATTTCTCAATGATCTCTCAATGACCTTCAATGATCTCCATGGTTGCTACGGTCTCCTCAAAGGTTTGAGGCAGTCCAAAACAATGCATTGAAAAATCATTGAGCTCTTGGTGATCACTGAGAGATCCTTGAGAGATCCTTGAGAAATCTGGCCTTTTTTTCATCACTCAACGACCTCTCAACCATCTCCACCCCTCTGTAAAGAGGGTAGAAGAGCACTAGAAACCTCAAATGCTCAGCAAACCTCCTTGGTTGCCCAAGAAACTCTCAGTGCCCCCCCCCCCCCCCCATGATCACTTCTCATCTCTCAATGATCGCTCAAGGATCCTTCAACAATCGCTATAGATAGCCATGAAAGTTGCCAAAAATTGTATTTTTGATCTCCCAAACATTTCCACAGAAACTGCCTTTTCCAGGTTTTAAAAGATTGTTGAGAGATCGGGTCAATTTTTGACCACTCATTGGTCATCCAACCATCTCCATGCTGTGCAGAGGTGCCCTTACCTGCCAGAATACCTTTGTGCACTCATTATGTTGGCCTATCACTGGAGTCTTCATTGTGGATGCCGCTAGAGCTAGCTAATAACAGCAGTGGGCGAACGTGGGTTGCGGAGTGGCTTACACATGCAGAAGCAACTGTAAACTGGGTAAATGCCCTAAATACCGTGCTAACTATCAGATTTGCTGTTTAGACCCAGTCACCCTAGTTGGACTGTGTCTTGCTGTCTTGCCAAGCTTTAAGAATGGCACTGTCTGTTTCTTTGTAGCTGGTTGTTGACCTTGTGTTGTGTACACCTCACACAGTCTTGTCTTTAAATGAAGCAGAGTTTGTTGGTTTTGTGTACAAACAACTCATGACCTAATCAGCCTGCTAGAGAAAACATGCTCAGAGGAGTGCTGCCCCTCCTGTAGCGATCAGTCAGAATGGATAGATCACTTGTGAGCTCTGTATCTGTTTCTCACTTCATCACAAACCCTGCACATCATTTTTATGTTTTTCATGTCAGCAGGGAGCACGCAGTCGACCACATTAATGATACATAAATAAGGACTTGTGCTGTGCAGCCTGCACAAATCAAAATGGTTAGAAAAGTTTAATGTGCTAAACTGCAAGTTGCTTAGTTGCTCTTCATCATCCTTCCTTTTTTTTTTGTAATGTCTCCAGAGGAAAAAGGCTAATTTCAAACCACTTCACACCCTTCATTTTTCTACTTTGCCTGCTTTCATCAGCCATCCCCGGGGGGTGGGGGTGGGAGTTTACTTCACTTACCTGCAAACATTTTGCAGCCTGAGCAGTCATGTTTCACTCTTAGCTTATGGCATAAATCATTGTTTTTATGACTATTTCTGCACTTCCCTTATTGGTTACATTCACATCATTTCTGCCTTTTATGGGTAATAAAAGGCATTGGGCGGTGCGGTGGCCCAGTGGTTAGCATTGCGCCAGCACAGCAACTCACCCTTGGCCATGGGATCCCTGGTTCGATCCCAGCCCCTGACCAACAGTGATCTGTGTGGAGTTTGCATGTTCTCCCCGTGTCTGCGTGGGTTTACTCCGGGATTTCTCCGGTTTCCTCCCACAGGCCAAAAACATGCAGGTTAGGTTAATTGGAGACTCTAAAGTGGCCCTGGGTGTGAATGTGTGTGTGAATGGTAAAGGGATAGCGCCATACCGTGGCTGCTTCATCCATCCAGGTGGATGACCTCAATTTCCCCTCTGGGGATCAATAAAGTATACAAAATCAAAAAAAAAATTAATAGGTGACCCACCTCATCCATCATAATATACATAAATGTTGAATTCACATAATTCTTTTGACGTATCATTTGGTTCAGCGTGTGTTTGTAAAAGATGATTCTGAAGCCCTTCCACAGAGAGCCTGGTTGCTTCTCAAGCAAATTGGCTGCCACTTAACTAGAGTGCTGCCACAAGATAGTCCTCAATAAAACTAGAGGTATTGTAAGGAGCTATGGGAAAGTCCTGTTTTAGTGACACCTTGTTGTTGCTAACTGAACTGTAGCTGTATTCACTCCATTTACCTCAACAGAAACACATTGGTGATTCCCCACCAAAGTAGCTGACACTGAAATCTAGCCTGCTTTTTAAATTCAGTAAATGGTGCTGCAGTTTCCAGAAGCTCCATATAGAATAGAGTAGGCTTTTATTCTCATTGTACAGTTGTACAGTACAACGAAATTGTGAGGCATGGTGCCTTACTTCTGCTTCAAGACAAAAAGACCACATTTTTCTTTATTCCATCCATCCATCCATCCATCCATCCATCTTTTACCACTTTTCCGGGGATCTGGAAGCAACAGTTTAGGTAGAGAAGCCCAGACTTCCCTCTCCCCCACCACCTCCTCCAACTCTTCAGAGGGAACACCAAGGCCTTCTCAGGCCAGTTAGGACACATAAGGCCCTTTTCCACTAGCCCCACTTGGCCCTACACCGCACCACTCAGCCCGCTTTAGGCGCTTTTCTACTAGCCCCAGCACCGGTAAAGCAGGTACTTTTTTCGTACCTGATCCAGGGCAGGGTCTAACCGGGCCGAGTAGGGCTGAGTATGGCTGTGATATGACTTTAAGAGACTGGTCGCCGCTGATTGGTCAGGTTGTAACGTCATGAAAGCGACTTTTTCTGCTGAATTTACTCCACAACCGCCATTTGTAATTGTTCAGCAGTGAACACAGTGCGCCCCTTTAATACGGTATATTATATTAATATACTGTATAATATACTTATATAATAATATACTCCTAATATTATATATTAGGAGGTGCGCAATTTTCTTTCTATATTAGGCCACGATCGCATCCAGCGCGAGTTGGACGGATCTACTTGAAATGCAGGTGTCCGAGCAGATGGCTTCTCAAGGGCACATCCGTACTGCCAAACAGTGTCGGGAGAAGCTGAAAAAGCTGAAAAGCGATTACCGAGCAGTGAAGGACCACATTGCTCCAAGTTCAGCGGATGGAAGGAGTGGAAGTGGTTCGCTGAGAGACACTGGGCTCCACATGATCACGGTCACGGTCACGGCCCTTGGAAACCGTGGATGGTGAGTGTTTATTTGATATTGCGCATCTGTTCGCCACTTGATCCGTTCTGTGCCAAGCTCACTGTTTTTAAGAAATAGGAAGGTTGTTAGATTGTGAGTAATGGTTGTTACTGAGGCTTGCGTATTGTTTTGCAGCCAACTGCAGATTCACGCTTGCTTTGTGTTAAGTATTAGCGCGAACAAAACGCTGAATTACGCTTATTGTATTCCGGTTAAAAACTTGAGAGTGTTGTGTACATGTTGCACTTTGGTGTTAAGTTTTAAATTGCGTGCATTTTCTTTCTAGAATCGCATTTCATATCACAGGGGTCCACCTCAGTGGAGATGACTGACACAGCGGACTCTCCTGGTGCTGCGTCTGCGTGTACGCGTCTGGCGGAGCGCCAGCTGGATCAGCTCCACATCACCAGCTCCATCTGGATCACGTTCAAGTGCCGGTAAGGCACAATAACCACAATTTTTTGGGGGGGTTGAAACAGGTCCAGCAGCGGAAACCAGGGTCGAAAATCCATCCATCCATCCATCTTCTACCGCTTAATCCTTTACAGGTCGCGGGTGGGGGCGGGGGGGGCTGGAGCCTAACAAGTTATGTACCAAATTGATTAATGCAATTTCCTGTAGCTGCATATTAATTAATTGAAAATGTCTTTTTAAATGTACAAAAAGGTTATTCTTTGGTCTTCACTTATCGGTGTTCCACAACCATTTTCAGGTGTGGTGATTGGTGCTGTTGTAACTCCTGTTTTAGAAAAACAAAGCTGATGAACTGCCGTTGAAATCAACATGCTTCATTGAAATGCTTTGCGTCAGCTGACTGTATTAACCCATTCAGATTTCTGCGGCCACACTACAAGCAACTAGTTTAAACATTACCCATCCATCCATCCATATTCTTAATCTTAATCCTTTTTAGTTTTGCAGGGGGGCTGCAGCCGAAGACAGCACACTGCGTGTTGCAAAATCTGCTCTACTGAGGGGCAGCAACATGGCAGTTCAGCTTATATACAGCAATGAAGCATAATATAATAGTGACATTCCACCACAGACTTTCACCTGTGTAATTCCATAATATATGTAGTGATGCAGCTTTAACGACCATGCCTTTCTGTCTTTCCATCTAGGCAAGACGAAAACAGACAACTCCCATCGCTGACCTTACATTAGCGATGGTCAACGTGCATGACGAAGAGATGCGGCTCTTGGAACGGCAACATGACCAGTGGCAAGAATCAGGAGTACATGCAGCATTTGCGACAGGCGGCCGCAGATGTGCGGGCAGATGCACATGAAGCCCTGGAACAGGACGCTGCGTTACGAAGGAAAGAGCTCGCAGAGATGTCATCGCCCAGTCTGTTTTTTTGTTTGTAAATTTTGCTTCTGGAATAAAATTGTATTGTTTGCATCAAAAGTCTGGTTTATCTGTTATGACACCGTATGAGAAAAGCCAATAATTACATACACATTCCATTCTCTGTTCACTCCACATGCTGCTGTTCATCAGGTCAGGTGTATAGCCTTCTAATGGTAATTTAATTTTTAACAACACAACGAAACGTAATGTCTTGGTAGGTTCTTTTTTTTATTTTAAACAAATTTGCAATGCTGAATCCATTTCTCTTGAACGGGTACATTTTTTAGGTTATAAGCAGTTGTACAGGTGTGCTTGAACTTGTAGACACTGATAAAGGTAAGTACGTGTAAGTTGAATGTTGCATCACCAGTCAAAATTTAATAAATTAAGAAGGAATCTAGCAAAAATTTGGCACTAATAACAGTAGACAGATCGGACAAGGATACACAACTGTGTTTTTGTTGCACACAACTGTTGTTACCAACAAGTGCAAAATTTATATTCCCTTTTCCCAAAAATTAAAAATCAATTTGTAAGTAAAAGTGGGAGACCTTTACATGGGAAAATATGACATGTATCAGCACATGATTTATAGTTCAATTTGCATTTCCACCTAAGCAAAAGTGGCTTGTCGAGCTGGATTTTTGTGAAGATGGCCTGTGTGGTGTTTCTGCATGTAATTACATACCTGTCAAGTGATACGGTTTCGCCGTATTTTAATACGGGGAAAATGCAATTTTAGCAAATACGGGCGTATTGCCATTTCTGTACGCCAAAGGGAAAAATATACGGGAAAAAAATTTGAGAGTGTGGGGAGGAACACGTGTGTGATCCCCACAGCGTACGGGGCTGTCAGAGCGCTCAGCGTGAGCAATTATCACAATAGAAGTGTGGACTCATCATTAGGCTGATGGCTTCGCACCTTCTTAACAGATAAGCGTTATGAACAAGAGGACAGGTAGATGGACCATGCACAACATTTTATTTACAAAAAACATTTTTGAAATATGTATGCACATAAATGTGGACAAAATAGACAAGTATTGCATCACGTATTATATTGTAACGTGCAGCTTGACATGGCGACGTCCCACCGGGAGGTTTGAACTCACGTCTCCCGCTCCGGAGTTCCACACTCTACCTGTGTCAACCCTCTTGTCAAGCCAAGTAGGGTGCTTACATTGAGTTCGCTACAATATCACCACCCTGCTCCTCTGCTCTCTGTGCCGCTGCCACCACTGGTTCATCTACTGCATCATCCAATGTAGTGTCAAACATCTCTCCATGACTCTCACACAGATTGTGCAGAGCACAACAAGTCAGCACCATAGATTTAACCAGTTTCATGTCACAGTCATTCCTCTCTCCTTCTCTCCTCGTCATCAGCCATGTTTGTTGTGGAGGATTCAGTCGCGTGTGTTTCACGTCACGAGGGTGTGGCGCCGCCTGCTGTTCAACAAATCCCACCCACAGCAGGTGTGCCAGCAGGTGCGCCAGCAGTAGTTGAAAAGCAACTGAGGCTGAACCGAACCGAAGTGAGTAGAGCCGGGTTTTCAAACCGGGGCTGAGTGGGGCTAGTGGAAAAGCGCCTATAGTCTCTCCAGTGTGTCCTGGGTCTGCCCCAGGGCCTCCTCCCAGTGGGACATGCCTGGAACATCTTAAGGGCGAGGTGTCCAGGAGGCATCCTGATCAGATGCCCAAACCACCTCAGCTGACTCCTTTCAGTGTGGAGGAGCAGTGGCTCTTCTCTGAGTCTGACTGAGCTCCTCACCCTGTCTCTAAGGGTGAGTCCAGCAGCCTTACAGAGAAAGATCATTTCAGCTGCTTGTATCCGTGATCTCATTCTTTCATTCATTACCCAAAGTTCATGACCATAGGTGAGGGTAGGAACATAGATTAGCCGGTCAGTCTCCCACTCCATTCTCCCCAAGCAGCATGGTGGTACAGTGGTTAGCACTGTTCCCCTCACAGCTAGAAGGTTCCAGGTCGGCAGGGGTGGCAACCCTTCTGTGTAGAGTTTGCATGTTCTCCCTGTGGTGTGTGGGTCTGCTCCAGGGGCTCCGGTTTCCTCCCACAATCCAAGGACATGTATGTCAGGTTAACTGGTGACTCTAAATTATCCCTAGGTATCTGACTGATAGGCCCTGAGAATAGAGGGTGCTTTGAGTCATCTTTGTGACTAGAAAGAGCACTATTTAAGTACAGGTCCTTATCCCTCACTCATGAATAAGGCCCAGAGATACTTGAACTCCTCCACTCTATTGTTTTTACAAATACTAAATATTTATCCACACCAAAATAAACAAATGTCAATATCCTTTAGCTTTTATTTAAAAGAAATATGGGGGGAAATTTTTGGCTGTAATTGGCAGAAGCTTGTGCTTTCAATGTGATTCTCAGCTTTTGTTATGGCCCAATTTCTTCTTGCTCCGCAGGCAACATTTTAATTTCAAATGACCATCTACTGTTGGTCCACACACATAAAGAGCAGTAAATGGTGAGCTACACAAAGATAACTGCACAAATTACTGCTGCCTAGGACAGGCTAAAAATATACACTTCAAGTGGTTCCGTAGAGGGAATAGTTCTACAAAAGTGGCTGCATTTTCACAATCTGTTAGACTCTTACTTACCATTTCCTTTGTTGTTTTTTTTATTTCAGATTAAAAAGGACCTCCAACGCTATCAAGGACAAATTTTAAACTCACTGGAAGCAAAATAAAAGTGTAAAAGACTTCCTGAGATGATTTTTTTTTTTTTTTTGCCCCTGGATTGTTCAACACAACAGCCATCTTCAAACAGACCCTGAATAAATAAAAGACATAGAGGGAAATCATATTTGTAGCTTCATAAATGGCCTCAGCACCCTGCGGGTATCTTTGAGTGTACCTGAAAAGGCATCAACATGAGCATTCCAACGAGTGTTCAGGGACTGAGGGTGGGTGTTGACAGAGTGGAAAAGATTGGAACTAAAACCCAGATCCAGTTCAACCAGGCTGGGGATGATAATGCCAATCAGTTGACTTCAGTCAGTGACCAAGAAGGAGTTGGTTTGACAGGGGACACGGGGTATGTTGCAAGCTCCATTCCTCCTTTGGTTTCTCAGATCGACTCTCCAGGAAAGTTAGTCATCTGGGGCTCAGAACAGCAATGCATTGAGCCAGACCTTAGAGACTATGAGCTTTTGGCACGTCAGGAGATACATACATTTTTAGGAAGCAGGAGTCAGGAGGAAAACGAGGAGGAAGACGATGGGGGAAGTATGAAAGACAGTAGAGATGAGGGCCTGATGTCCATATCTTCAAGTTCAACTGCCAGCTCTGCTTCAACTGGCGTGAGGAGAAATGACAATGACAGCAACAGAGTGGAGAGGGGGATGCAGAAGAGGAAAGAGGAGAATAAAAGGATGGTGTGCCACAGCACTGAGGAGGTGGACAGATGTGTGACAGCAGAGACAAGGGACACCAGGTCAGGCAGGGAGAGATGGAGGGGAGGTCTGAAGGAGTCCAAGTCTGAGACAAATGTGTTTGTTTCCAGCTTTTCAGCAGTGTCCCTCAGTGGAAGCTTGTCTAATGCTCTTGATAGTAGTGGACAACCGTCGCTCAGTATCCACAATGCTACCTCATCTCAGACCAGAAGAAGGGCAGCTGCGATAGGTGGCAGTCAGAACTCCCCACTAATACACCAGGAAAACCCTAACCCCCAGTACTGCAACCAAGATCAGAGACATGGGGAGATAAGTCATCATAGAAATGGTCTATCCTGTGATGGGGTGCTGGGTCAAAGGAGAAAAGCTGGATTTGAAGAGAGGGTGTTGCCACCACGACGCCAGCAGCTCGTCAGACCCCTTTGTCAGGCAGAGCTTGGAAAGGCCAGGATCTCGGCAGACACCAGTCCCCAGCAAACTGAGACAGGACACCACTCTCCTGTTGAATCACACAGCAGTGTGCCAAGCAGAAAGTTTACAAGATCATCTTTGCGTGAACCATCAGATTTCTCCCACCTGTACAACACATCTGCCGCCTCCCAGCTCAAGCAGCCTAACCTGGCAGCCCAGAGGGAAGCTCCACCCTTGGACAAACAGCCAGCCACCACTGCATGCCATAGTTCCAGTCCCTCAAACCCTTCCACCTTAGACAAGAGAGCCCAGAGTCAACTCACATACAGGAGGAATTGCTCCAGTCCCAACAGGACAGGAGCTGAATCTGGTTCATCCACACCTCCCCATTCACCTCTCAGGACACCCCTAGGTTCACCACGCAGGCAGCCTTCCATGTACCTCATCTCCAGGAATGTCTCTGGAGTGGCAAGACACGTCTCACCAGGATGCAACCCTGCTGTATCGACATCAGCTCAGGGCTATGGCAGCAGCTGCTTAAGAGCACCAATCAAAACAAACATAAGCACAAGTGGAATCTCCAAAGCGCCTCTTAACAACCAGCAGAGCTCCCCCAACTCTAGCAACAGCTCCCCCAAAGAAAGCTCGCCATCTCCTAAACTTAAACCTAAAGGAGTTCGCCCGAAAATCATCACGTATGTCCGCAAGAATCCTCAGTTTAAACCCCAGGCTGCTGACGGACCGTATCAGGTATCATCTCTACCATCAAGACTCTCGACGTACACCCACAATCAAGCGCCTGCTTCCTTTAAAGACACACCTAAAGATGCATCCAAGCCTGACGCAGAAACCAGAGCGGCCCCAGTAGTTTGTGCCTCTAATCTGCTTTATGACAAGTACCGCCAAGAGATGCTGAGTCGGGGTATCCGTGCCCACGGACACACAAACACAGTGCCTCCGGCGCACACGCACAGCCACACAGCACCCCCAAAACTGGGGAGCAAAGCCGACAATTTCTACGGGGCTCCATCTGAGGTGAGCGTTATTTTCACACATTCCATTAATGAGTAGTTTTAAGTATGCAGTAATATAGCCCACAACGCTTCTGTTAATTTTGTTACTCTATATCACTTTATCTGTTTTTCCCCATAAACCCTGTATGATTAATCACTGATCATTTTGCTATTTCTTCTTATACTCAGAAAAGCAGCTACTTATCACTTCAAAGATATTTCTTTGTTGATTCTGATTAAACTGCTTCATTCTGTGTTCATATGCCATCAAAAAGGAGCATGAGGAAATAAATATGCTGAAGTACAAAGCCCACAGAGACATGCTTCTTGACATTCAGGATTTGTATGAATGTTAGCATTCTTGCCTAGAAAACAACAATCGTATGAGATGACTTTCAACAGAATGTTCAGTGGTTTTCAGGACCCTAACAAACATGATTTGCTACTGGCAACATAAAAAAGACAGAAGAGCCCAGAGCTAAACATTGACAATATGTATTTAAAAAAAACATGTGCAACAAGCTAGAAACAGAGGACTAAAACGCAAGAATTGCACAACAAGGAAAATTTTTTCCATCCATCCATCTTCTACCGCTTTTCCGGAGGTCCGGGTCGCAGAGGCAGCAGTTCAAGCAGAGAAGCCCAGACTTCCCTCTCCCCAGCCACCTGCTCCAGCTCTTCAGAGAGGATACCAAGGCGTTCCCAGACCAGCTGGGAGACATAGTCTCTCCACCGAGTCCTGGGTCTGCCCCGGGGTCTCCTCCCAGTGGGACGTGCCTGAAACACCTCAAATGGGGGGCGTCCAGGAGGCATCCTGATCAGATGCCCATACCACCTCAACTGGCTCCTTTCAATGTGGAGGAGCAGCGGTTCTACTCTGAGTCTCTCCCAGTTGACTGAGCTCCTCACCCTATCTCTGAGGGTGAGTCCACCAATCCTACGGAAAAACTCATTTCAACTGCTTGTATCCGGGATCTCGTGAAAGTTAAAGTAGGAAAAAACTGCCTGAAATTTGGAAAAAATAAATAAATGAAAAATGTCTGCTTCCTGCATCCCCTCCTCACTTTTCTGTCCCCAGCCACTCCCCACTCAGGTGCATGTCAGTGAAGTGTGCCTGTGTTTGTAGAGCAGCCAACAGCAGAGCCTGTAGTTGACAACACCTGTGATTGTTCAAAGAAACCATCAAGGATGTAAAACTTTCTGTCAGCTGAACAGAGCCCACACTGCAAAAAATGAAATCTCAGTAAGATAAAATATCTTAAATCAAGGTTATGTGTGCTTGTTTTTAGTCTGACATTTCTGTAAGATTTTTTTTCCTTTAAGTTTTTACTTATTTTAAGCATTTTAATCTTGCTCTGTTTCTTATTTTAAGTAAAATTATCTATTGTTTTAAGCAAATTGATAAGCCAGCTCTTCTTGCTCTGTTGGCAGATTTTAATTCAATTCAATTCAATTCAATTCAACTTTATTTATATAGCGCCATTTCACAACAACAGTCATCTCATAGCACTATCAACTGTAGGGGGAACCCCCACAGTTGCAGAAAGACCCCAGCAATCAGGCGATCCCCTGTGAGCAAGCACTTGGCGACGGTGGAGAGGAAAAACTCCCTTTTAATAGGAAGAAACCTCCAGCAGAACCAGGCTCAGGGAGGGGCAGTCATCTGCTGCGACTGGCTGGGGGGTGAGGGGACAGAGAAGATGAAAAGAACAGACAGTTTATTTAGTTTATTTTACTTAAAATAAACTAAATTAAAGCAAGTAAAATTTTCTTAGAGAAAATTGCACACTAAGAAGAAATGGCTTGTCAGACAAAAAGCAAGCTCATAGCCTTGATTTAAGTTAGTCTTTTTTGCAGTACAGAGTAGATCAAGGGTGGGCAATCATGTGCCATGGAGGGTCATTCCACTGCAGTTTTTCTGTTCCACCCAGTGTCTTCAGCAGGTGTTTGCTCTGATCAGCTTCAAGGATTGCTAATAATTGAAAACACCTGCTGAAGACACTGGGTGGAACAAAAAATCTGCAGTGGAATGACCCTCACTGCCCACCCCTGGAGTAGATGCTGTGGTGTAGTTGTCCTGTTTGGCCACTTGCATTACAGACTGATAGACAATAATGGATTATTTTTTTTTTTTATTTAAAGGGGTCACTGATTGCACTTTTTTCCACATTTTAACAGCTCACACATCTTAGTGAAATGTTTGTGACATATTTTGTCAACATTTTCTTTAATTATTGCAGCAAATTTGTTTTGTATTTTCCCCGCCTTTCCTAACGCCCGGGACATTAAAAGCCTCCGGGCCGTGCAAAAATTGTGAGCAGATCAGCCTTGGGTGCGGGACTTTTCCGGTAAACTCTCCTGGGATCCACAGCTGCTGCAAAAAAAA
Source organism: Pholidichthys leucotaenia (assembly GCA_020510985.1). Lineage (NCBI taxonomy): Eukaryota > Metazoa > Chordata > Actinopteri > Cichliformes > Pholidichthyidae > Pholidichthys > Pholidichthys leucotaenia. The sequence goes on from CM035844.1 coordinate 49,619,198, forward strand.
TAAGTTCTGTCAAATCCTCCTAGGTGCGTAGCTCAGTCCTAAAAGGATCTGGGGAAGGCGAACAGCCCAATTCCCCGAGGATACGTAGCGGCTGAAAAAACTTAAGCTCTGTCAGGGTAACTGCCAAATCTTCTGTAGGTGCAGGGGCAGTCCTAAAGGATCCGGGGGAGGCAATCGGCCCAATTCCCCGGGGATGCGCAGCGGCTGAGAAACAAATATAAGTCCTGTCGGTGAGGCTGCCCGACGTGTGTCCGGCGCAGCAGCCACAGCTGTTGTGTCATCCTCGTAATCCCACAGAGTGTGCACGGGGCCTCTGTGAGCTGAAACCCCACTGTCGAGAGGTGAAGCCAGGGTCCGGGAGCTTGACTGAAACAGCGCATACGGCACTGCTGCGCTCTCTCCCGGCAGTTTCTGCGGGTGTTCTTGTCTCGCTCTCCATGGTGCGTCTTGGTCCCAGTGTAGCCCGCTCTCCCTGGCCCTTCAGGACGCCAGTGTGGAGAAAGGAATAGGTGAGCGCACTCCAGTGTGGAGGAAAAGAATGCAGGCGATCCCTAGTAATCCGGATTCCACAGCGTGGTGAAAGGGATAGACACTCCATCTCATGTCAGGTCACCAGTGTAGAGGGAAGGATGCAGGCAAGGCACGGGCTGGCGACACAGAATCTTTATTTTCCCTCTAATAATAATATACAGCCATCAGCCTCCAGTGCAGATGCGCTGGGGCTAAAAAGCCTCCAATAGTCTCTCTGCACTCTGCTTTTATACCTTTATTACTCATGCATAGAGACTGGAGCTGCTGACATTATGCATTGGTGCATGAACAATAGAATTGTGTGAAACATTATCATAATCATCACGGGCACCGCTTTTACACCTCTCTTCTGGTCTCAGTGACTCCGGGTTATTCTTCGTCTCCTCGGGGGGCACACACACTCAACAGTCCAGTCTGATTACCCCCCGGGGCACTTCCTTCTTCGGTCCATTGTTCTGCCTTTCCTCCTGTGTTCTGGGTGTGAGAGAACCCAGACCTGTGTCCCCACAGTCTGTTTTTTAAAGAGAAGTGAGAGTTCTGATATTTTCGGTAATCATGTGACCCATAGGCATATTTCGGACTGTTGAAACGTACAAACACAATTTTTCAGTTAATGAGCCCTTTAAAAAGGATAACCCTGCTAATTCCAGTTTCAAAGCAAAAAAGGATATATGCACTTGTGATTACTCCAATGCTGCAAATAAAACAGAGGAGAAAACAGAAGCATAGCCAAACAGGACAGAGTCAAATATAGAGCCATATTACAATGATCTTGTCAACAGTCTATTGTCTATTGCGCAGAGTACATTTATGGGCATGTCCAAGTCCATTACACTATTACAGCAGTGCAAAAAGAAATTTTGCATCTGGCAGAAAGCACAAAGAGGCTGTCCTAATACTCTTAATTATTCACAGGTGCATTTTGGGCATAATAATATGCAAAAAACCAAATACTGTCTTTGCTTTCATCCCCTCTAATAAACAGGGGCAGAAGCTCTAAGGCGTGATAGTAACATCACTCAGTTTAAATTGAAGGACAAGTCCATTTTCTGCTGGTGACAAAATGAAAATGCATTTAAGGACCATCCACAGCTGTAGTCTGATTTACTATGATCCCACACAGCGGTAATTGCAGTGCTGCTTAAATAGGGAATGATGACTTTAGACTTGGTTTTTGTTGCTCAAACCTGCTTTGACAGAGAATGCACCATAATACGAACACGCCAAAACACGCCAAACGTCATCCACTTTAAATGGGTCCCCTCCTATGAGTGCAAGTCATGTCTACAGTCAGCCACTAAGTAGGTGGAGAGGGTGCACAGTGGAAAAACAGATAATGCGCTGACAGAAACCAAAGACTCCACCGTCACAAAGGGCAAAGCATGGTGCAAATTCCCACTTTAGATCGTCATAATAGGGCCCATAGACTGTAGAAAAGTAATGATGTAACATTTGAGATACTGTCAAAGATAGAAAAATAGGGAAATCCCTAAATTCACTGGGGTTGGTACAGCAGGTTAGGATGGAACTAGCCATCACAAATATGAGAAAACAGAAAAGAAACATCTCAAATACAAGAAAACAGTAGCACTCTGTTCCCAAGGGCAGACTTCCATGTAGTCCACTATGCACAGTACACATTTACATGCAATGCTAATAGGGAAAGTTTGAGAGCAATCAGAGAAAATACCAAAGCACCAAAATAAACCAGGAAGTGATGGCAAGATGTGACCAGAACAGATACACTGATAAGTAGGAAAAGGCTTAAACATAGGCATTAAAGGTTGAAAGATGGTGGAAAGGTAAAAGGAAGTACCATAACCATAAAAGATTTACATGATTTATGTGATGAGAGCTGTTGAACTAAAACGAAAAAATCCCCCATCTTTTCTGTTGGTGCTTCTTAATTTCCAGGTGGGAAGATCTGTGAGTTTGAAAGGCTGCTCTGCTGAGGAAGCGCTGCAGGTCAGGTCAGTGGCTCAGGCCGGCGGGAGTGGCAGTCTCCTGAGATCTGGCAGAGGTCTGCGTCTGGGCCTGGGAGCTGTTACCAGAACGGCTGCAGGTTCAGCCAAGGGCAGAGGGCCTAGTCCAGGTCAGAGGGCCACACAAGCCTTTAGCCAGCCAGTCCAAGCTGTCAGCCCAGCGACCAGTCAGAAATGCCAAGATAACGCAGGTAATTCAAGCATTTCTCAGCATTTTGTGATTGTAGCTAGAATGCCAGTATCAGTATGTGTCAGCTTTTTGTTTTGGCAGCTCTACATCTGACAACCTAGAGGGCTGCGTTATCTTTCTTCTTCTGTGCAGCAGTTCTGGGACCATTCCCTCTTCAGCTTGGCCCAACATGAAGGCAGCTCATTAAAATGCATTCCCTGAGATTAATTTTGGCTGATCTGATTTGCGAGGCTTTAACAGACACTCTGAAGGGAGCTCGCTCTCCTCCAGAAGGCAGCTATCCTCCAAAACTAAATAAATAAATGATAGCTTGCTCGCATTTTCCCTTCACAAACACACAGGAAAATTATAATTCAGGTGATTCAGATAGCACTTCTCGCTGCCACTCTCAGATTTACACTGCAGCTCAACTACCAATGGAATACTGAAGTATAAAATTTCCTCATCCTGCGGCCTGCTTGAAGGCTACGTCACTTATCAGTTTCATACAGATTTAATCTTCTCTCTCCCTGGGAATGACAACCCAGACACGTAGTAAAAATACACACAGACATTCTCTATATGCACATTTTTTACATTTACATATACAGTCACACTGGCAAAATTGATCAGCATAATTTTATGATCCAGGCCACTTTATTATAGCCCTTATTAATTCATGCATAGCGACTTCATGCTGCTCACCCCTCTGGGAGCTACAACCTTTGAAGTGCAAAGCAGTTAACACTTAAGTAATTTCAGTACCTTCCTGCTTGAGCCCACTGTGGCCTGTGAAACTGTATGGTTAAACATTCACCGAAATGCTGCTCATATATGTAGCATTACTCAGCATTGCCTCTGATGAATGCAGGCTGTGAGACTGAGGGATTTCTTGCTCTTTTTTGGTAATTCTTCCCTGAATCATTTTCTACTGAAATCTTAGGTGTAACCCCAATTTTTACGTTGTCTTCGTTGTCACTGTGAAAGTATAAATTACAACCTTTTAGCCCTTTGCATCAGGACATCTGTCTTGAATTTGCTTATTAGTGCAGTTATACCCTATAGCTATTGTACAGCAGCCAAGTTTTCACATAAATACTGTGTGGGCTTTAAATTGCTATGGTAATGAGGACCGTCCTCTTACATGATGAAACATTTATGTTGAAGTAACTGTAACTTCTCACCCAGTCCCATCACAGTAAGGGCAGCGCTTCGCTCCAGTGGTGCTGCAGAAATTGTGGTGCACTCAGGTATCACATTAAATGCCACGCAATTTAACACCCGGTGGAGGCAGTTCACACGAACTGCCCCAGTTCACCTTGAGCTGCTGGCTGATCACTGTAACATTTGTTTGCATTGCCAATACGAAGACAAACTTAAAGTAGGTAAGCCATTCTGGATGTATATTTTGTCAAATATGTTGAAATTCTCTTCACCCCCTACAGCTGCCAACAGTTGAAGTTGTATGAACTTAAATAGACATAAAATCCATCTTGTGGGGTGTTCACAGAACTGCAAAAATGTCAGCTAATCATTTCATTTAAAAAGAAATGCAGTGACTGGATGGTGTAACTTGTTTGTGATAAGTTATATATATACGTATATATTTTAAATTGTCAAATAAATGTGGTAATATAGTTTCATTTCACACAGAGCTCATCCATGTGCTTTTGGACATGTCGTCTTTCGCATGATTTATTTTTTTTTATTTTGTATTATATTACATGCTTGTAGTGGACAAATAAAAATATGTATAGTTGAGTAACTTTTTATCCCACTGCCGAGTAAGTTGTTGCAGTGGGTGGTAAAGATAAGCCTTTATTAGTCCCACAATGGGGAAATTCCAGGATTGCAACAGCACAGGGATAGCAACACTCAGAGCAACAATCAGAAGGCAAGAAAAAAAAGCAAGCAAGCAAGAGCAGCTAATATGCATATGTACATATTACTATAAATATATATATATATACACACAGACACACAGTGTAGAGCATTGTAGCTGGATGGAATAAATATGTAGCTATATAAACACCCACAGTACGGAGCATTGCAGCTAGGTGGAATAAATATGTAAATATATAAACACACACAGTGCGGAGCAATGTAGCTAGATGGAATAATATGTAGATATATAAACACACACAGTGCGGAGCATTGTAGCTAGATGGAATAAATATGTAAATGTATAAACACACACAGTGCAGAGCATTGTTGCTAGATGGGATGAAACAGCACAACCGTCTACTTAGTTATCCTGCATGGTATGATTATGTGCCCATACATATTCTCACCCTCCATAGCGACCGGTATTTTCCTAGTTGTATGCCGGAGGGGACCATTGTGTAAGTCTATTGCATCTTTTGCATTCAAAAAACTATTAGGTTGTTACGTCTTTTTGCTATCTCTGCGAGCAGCCCTGCTTAGGTTGTACAGTCTGACAGCCGTTGGTAGGAAGGACCTGCGAAACCTCTCGGTTGTGCACCTGGGATGATGTAGTCTGCTGCTAAATGAGCTCCTCAGTGCATTCAGTATGTCCTGCATAGGGTGGATCTCGGACTCCAGCAGAGATGACAGTTTAGCCACCGTCCTTCTCTCTCCTATCTCCTCCACCGGATCAAGGTGCTGCCCCAGGACAGAGCTAGCTTTTTTGATCAGTTTGTTCAGTCTCTTCCTATCGGCTGCAGTAATGCCACTGCCCCAACAGACCACTCCAAAAGTGATGGCTGATGCCACCACCGTGTCATAGAATGTCTTCAGCAGCGCCCCTTGTACACCAAAAGACCTGAGTCTCCTCAGTAGGAACAGCCTGCGCTGTCCCTTCTTGTAGAGTGCGTCAGTATTGTGTGACCAGTCTAGTTTATTGTTCAGATGAACACCCAGGTACTTGTAGGATGTCACCATCTCAATGTCTGTTCCCTGTATATTTACTGGTGCTGTGAGGGGTTGTCCTTGCCTGCGGCAGTCCACCACCAGCTCCTTAGTTTTCCTTGTGTTGATCTGGAGGCAGTTCTGATGGCACCAGTCCACGAAGTCCTGGATAAGCCCTCTGTACTCAGCTTCATCTCCATTGGAGATGAGGCCAACAATCGCAGAGTCATCAGAGAACTTCTGTAGATGGCAGTGTGTTGTGTTGTGTGAGAAGTCCGCAGTATAAAGAGTGAACAGGAAGGGAGCCAACACCGTTCCCTGGGGGGCCCCCGTGCTACCGATGATCGTGTCGGACACACAGTCCCGGGTTCTCACAATCTGAGGCCGGTTTGTGAGGTAGTCCAGGATCCATGATGACAGGTGCTGGTCCACCCCTGCGCGCAGCAGCTTGTCCTTCAGGATCATCGGTTGGATGGTGTTGAAAGCACTGGAGAAGTCAAAGAACATGATCCTCACCACATTCCTGGGCTTCTCCAGGTGGGACAGAGAACGGTGAAGGAGGAAGATCACCGCATCCTCCACCCCAATGCCATGCTGGTAGGCGAACTGGAGTGGATCCATCGCTGGTTCCACCAGGGGGCGGAGGTGAGCAAGGAGCAGTCTCTCCAGGGTCTTCATCAAGTGGGACGTCAAGGCCACCGGTCTGTAGCTGTTCAGGTCTTTGGGGTGGGAAGTTTTTGGTACAGGTACCACACAAGATGTTTTCCACAGCTGTGGTACCCTCCCCAGCTTCAGGCTCAGATTGAAGATGCACTCCACAATCCCACACAGCTGGTCTGCACAGGACTTGAGGAGCTTTGCGCTGATGCCGTCCGGTCCCGACGCCTTCCTCGCCTTGATCTTCCTCAACTCCGTCCTCACCTGGGTCCTGGTCAGGGTCAGGATGGGGGGCTGTGTGTTGGGAGTGGGGGGGTGTTGGTGGAGTGGGGAGTGGGCAGCAGGACTTGATGTCTTAAGAGGCAGCAGTGGTTGTTGTGCAGTCAGGGGGGAGGGCTGTTGGTCAAACCTATTGAAAAACAGATTCAGGTTGTTCGCCCACTCCCTGCCCCCCGTGGCCTGGGGGGAGGTATTCTGGAGCCCAGAGATGGTTTTGAGGTTTCTCCAGACCCCGCTGATGTCGCTCTGTTGCAGCTTGTCCTCCATCTTCTTGGTAAGTTGATAAATTGACAAGACAAAGTAGTTCTGTCTATAGTTTTTATTCAAACTGTAAACAAGATGTGAAACTGGGGTAAGACATCATCTGAGGTAAAACACTTTCATGACATAGCCATTTACTTTTGTCTGTGCATTCTTTGTGTGCCCAGTGATCACAAGAGATGCATTTTATCCATTCACCATATGCCTCCATGCACATTACACGCTAAGTTTGCTCTGACTCCGACTGGGCTGAAGAACTTCTTGATTTCTACAAGACCTGTTTTCACCAGACAATCAGTAAGTATTGTGCTCTTTCTTTTTCTGCAGTCCACTATTCCACTTGATCCCTTTCTTTTCAGTGTGTGGGACTGGCATGACTTCATGGGGGGAGAATGACGACGACTTGCCCGAGAAGCTAGCTGATGGCTGGGAGGTCGGCTGTGTGATGCTGTAACAACTTACCTCAGCATTGCCGTTTAGTTTTGACACCACAGAGAGGGAACCCCATACTACTTACAGTAGCATTAAAATAGGCATGTGGCCATGTAAATGGCATTCACTTACATAGTGCTTTTCTCATCTCTAGATGACCAAAGTGCTTTACAGATCCTGCTAGCCACCCATTCACACACTGATGGCGGCAGAGCTGCCATACACACAGGCGCTGGCCTGACCCACCAGGATCAACTGGGAGTTCAGTGCCTTGCTCAAGGACACTTCGACATGCAGACTGCAGACAGAGCAGAACTCGAACCCCTGACCCTCCGATCAGTAGTCGGCCACACCACACCTGCACCACAGCCGCCCCCAAGCGTCCCAAGTAAACATATTGTGCACAAGATCACTATGTTCTGACAACTATGAAGACAGATTTTCAAAAAAAATTACTCAGAGAGCTCAGAATTCATTTATCCGTCCCCTCTCATGTACAAAGAAACGTATGTATGGCTCATGTGCAGGGGAAAGTATAGAGTGTATTACGCACTAAGTCTCAAATTAGAAAGGCCATGCATGTGGAACACAGGTGGGAGGAGGTGTAGCAACCTGCCCCGTATAACTGTTTGCCCCAACTTACTTACTACAGCCATGGCTTCTGTGCGTCCTGTTCATTATCGTGTATTCTGGGTGTGGTGTGATTTAAACACATTTAAACATGTAGTTGTTGATGCCATATTAAAAAAACAGATTCAGCTACTAAGCAGGCTATTTCTCTTCAAATGTTTAAAGAACACAGAATTTGCAGATTTTGTTTTTAAAATATCAGAGAAAGTTTACTGCTGAGTTGCCACGTTGGCCATTTCAGAAATGTGCAAGGAGCAGCTCCATGTTTGCATGGCTGTAGAAGGCTAGTTTAATCTTGCTTTGTGAATGGATTATCTAGTGGGGCATTGAAAGAAAAGGATGAGAGAAAGAACGTCATTATTTGTCATATAGCAATAGGACACAGTGAAGTATTTACAGACAGGAAAGTTGGCAGCATTTTTACATTTCCTGCATCTCATTTATTTTTTTTAGATTGTTGTGACTTGTAAATAATATGTAATTTACTGAACAGGAATCTGTGTCTGGGATGCTGGCTGTCAGGCTCATTTCTCCATCTCATCTCTTAGAGGGGACTACTAGAGAGGTTGGGTTGGCAAGGGCAGGATGGAAATGAGACCATTTATCTTTAATGATCCTCACCCTCTGACTCGAGAAGCAAGTTCCCCATCTAATAAACAGCTCACACTGCACACAGGCTGATATTGAGGATAGGGGACAGTGTTCACAAAGCTGGGCCAAGTGGAGAGGAAATGAGGGCTGCCCACCTTATCTCTTTAACCAGTGGGGGATAATTCTATTCCTCTGCTCAGGATCTAGACCTTGTTCTGGATCCTAGGGTAACCAAGATGGGACTTTACTGAGGCAGAGGGATTTTCTCATTGCCTACTGTGTGTGTGTGTGTGTGTGTGTGTGTGTGTGTGTGTGTGTGTGTGTGTGTGTGTGTGTGTGTGTGTGTGTGTGTGTGTGTGTGTTGCTTTTGTTGTTCATGCCTTCACATTTCATCTGTTCTGCTGCAGGAAACCATAGATTACAGACACTACCTTCTTCTATTGTCCTCTGATTGCTTCTTTATCCTCAGTTATCTCTCTGAATTTTTTTTCCTTTCCTTTTCCTTAGTGAAGATGGTTTTCCCCTTGTTTCAATTAACTTTTTATTCCTTTTTCCACAACTTTTAGACTGTTTTCTCTGTAATTCTGGTGTACTGCAGTACCACTCATGATGTAATTGACTCAAAAGAGACAAAAAAACTAATAATGCAAGCAGAGTCGGAACCAAACACAGCTGTTCCCTCATTGTTTTGTGTATACTTATATTTTGTCATTTTTAGACAAGGCAAAGACCCAACTGTGGCACACAAAGACAGAGGCGAGAGTAGAGCTATGTGAAGGTACAGTATCTCATAAAAGTGAGTACAACCCTCACATTTTTGTAAATATTTTATTATATCTTTTCATGGGACAACACTGAAGATATGACATTTTGACACAATGTAAAGTAGTGAGTGTACAGCTTGTGTAACAGTGTAAATTTGCTGTCCCCTTAAAATAACTCAACACACAGCCATTAATATCTAAACCGCTGGCAGTAAAAGTGAGTACACCCCTAAGTGAAAATGTCCGAGTTGTGCCCAATTAGCCATTTTCACTCCCCAGTGTCATGTGACTCATTAGTGTTACAAGGTCTCAGGTGTGAATGGGGAGCAGGTGTGTTAAGTTTGGTGTTATCACTCTCACACTCTCTCATACTGGTCACTGAAAATTCAACATGGACCCTCATGGCAAAGAACTCTCTGAGGATCTGAAAAAAAGAATTGTTGCTCTACATAAAGATGACCTAGGCTATGAGAAGATTGCCAACACCCTGAAACTGAGCTACAGCACGGTGGCCAAGACCATGCAGTGGTTTAACAGGACAGGTTCCCCTCAGAGCAGGCCTTGTTGAGTGCACTCGAGTTGAGTGCACATGCTGAGCTTCATATCCAGAGGTTGTCTTTTGAAAATAGATGTATGAGTGCTGCCAGCATTGCTGCAGAGGTTGAAGGGGTGGGGTGGGGGGGGGGTCAGCCTGTCAGTGCTCAGACCATATGCCGCACACTGCATCAAATTGGTCTGCATGGCTGTTGTCCCAGAAGGAATCCCCTTTTAAAGATGATGCACAAGAAAGCCCGCAAACAGTTTGCTGAAGACAAGCAGACTAAGGACATGGATTACTGGAACCAAGATAAACTTATTTGGTTCAGATGGTGTCAAGACAACTGTGTCTTGCCTACGGTCAAGCATGGTGGTGGGAATGTCATGGTTTGGGGCTGCATGAGTGCTGCCGGCACTGGGGAGCTACAGTTCAATGAGGGAACCATGAATGCCAACATGTACTGACATACTGAAGCAGAGCATGATCCCCTCCCTTCAGAAACTGGGCCGCAGGGCAGTATTCCAACATAATAATGACCCCAAACACACCTCCAAAACGACCACTGCCTTTCTAAAGAAACTGAAGGTAAAGGTGATGGACTGGCCAAGCATGTCTCCAGACCTAGACCATCTTGAACATATGTGGAGCATCCTCACATGGAAGGTGGAGGAGTGCAAGGTCTCTTAACATCCACCAGCTCTGTGATGCCACCATGGAGGAGTGGAAGAGGATTCCAGTGGCAACCTGTGAAGCTCTAGTGAACTCCTTGCCCAAGAGAGTTAAGGCAGTGTTGGAAAATAATGGTGGCCACACAAAATAAGAGTGTAATGACAATAAAGTTGAATCTCATCTCATCTCATCTCAAATATTGACACTTTGGGCACAATTTGAACATTTTCATTTAGGGATGTACTCACTTTTGTTGCCAGTGGTTTAGATATTAATGCCTGTGTGTTGAGTTATTTTGAGGGGACAGCAAATTTACACTGTTAAACAAGCTGTACACTGACTACTTTACATTGTATCAAAGTGTCATATCTTCAGTGTTGTCCCATGAAAAGATATAATAAAATATTTACAAAAATGTGAGGGGTGTACTCACTTTTGTGAGATGCTGTATTTATTGCACAGTAAATGGTAATAATGTTGGACATACAGAGGGATTTACTCCTGCTGGGAAAGGAGGAGAGGGTGAGTGACAGGTGTTCACATGGAGGTGAGGACAGTTTGGCGTTTTGCAGGAATGAGTTCTTACTTGTGGTCCGGCGAGCATTTCCAACACAACAGAGGACTAGAGGTGAAAGTTTGTAGCGAGAATATTGTTAAGTATAGCACCTAATTTGAAGGGATCCAAGGGGGTTTAAATCCAGATAGGGGTATTTCCTCAGGTGGGACACACTGATCCTGGGGAGAACAGGCAGTTAGGGGATTTTGCAATGGTGAATTTGTTCTTACGTGAGTTCGTCCCTTTCCAGTGAGAGTAAAGGACTTCAGGTAGGTTATCCAGAATGAGGAGATGAGACGTTTGTTGCTGGGTGAGTGTGGAGGAACCAAGGAGGGCAGATCAGCAGGCTGGCAGACAGACAGGGTTTCAGGGAGCAGAGTAGCAGAGCAAAAGATGAACAGGAGTCAGAGAATTTGAGGCAAACACTTTAGTTCACAGCAGCCAAAAGGGCAGGATTTACTATGGGACAATCCCGTGCAGAGCAGCTGCAGACTGAGCTTATAAAGCCTGTGACCTGTGATTACAGGTGTAGGTGATTAGCCAGCTGCAATCAGTCGCCCTCCTTGGCCCTAATGAGAGAAGGTTATGCTATAGAGAGAGGAATGAGCAGGCGAGGCAGTAGCTGGAGCAGAGCAGACTTTATTAATCTCTCTCTATCATCAGTCAACAAGTATAAGAAGCATGAACCAGGTCGCGGGCATCTCTCTTTTTATATCATACAACTCGCCACGCAACCTGGGTGTTTGCATTAACATACATACATTTACAATGACAATTCCCTTTGTCACCCAGCCTGTTGGCGCATTATTATGCGGACCGGAGGAGAATGCATATTATCATGCGGTCTTAAGGAGAAAGCCACAGACTGCCCCGCATATCTGTTTCTCAGCTTTTACGCATCTCCTCCTGTTGTGCCAATCAGTCTGAGTAGAGAACGTATTGACTGGGTCCCCCACACCGCCCCCCCCCCCAGAAACTCAGACTGGGCTTTAACCCTCATGTCCTGTGGGCTTCAGCTGCCGTCCGTAGCGGCTGTAACGGGGGGTCACCAGCTCCACGGCACTGCTGTGCCGGTGGGGCGCTCCTGGAGGTGCGTCCATCTGTGGGGGGAATGGGGGGGCATCTTCAGCATGCCATTGTGACTGAGCTGACAAGTCATTTTCTTCTTCCGGCCTTCAGAGAGAGCAGTCGCATTTTCTTCCCTCCTCCTCTCCTGCCTTCCCGACCCAACTGATCCCAGCTTTCTGCGTCTGAGTGATTGTCTGTGCCGTTCTCCCTTTCGCTGATCTCAACCCAAAGGGAAAATGGATCTTGTAAGTTGGGCTTTAAATGCAATTGACACTACTTTAAAAGAAGATCAGGCTAGGGGGAGCCCAGGACTCATGGACAATTGGGAATTCATGTGTCTGTGTGATTCGACTGAGATGCGGAAGACATCTCTATTTGTTTGGCTTGATCACAGGATTTCTATTTTGGCTCTGGAGTTCCTGATGTATCAGAAATTAAAGTTGGGAGAGCTGATCAAAGCGGACCCGGCAACGCTCCTTCAACAACAAATTCGACCAGTCGGGGAGTGCACTGATAGCGGCAATGGTGAACTGAATGATGGTTGATTCAGAAGAATGGTATACATCTGGAGTCGCTGGTGCTCTCCAAGGAATGATTTTAAAGCCTGTGTTAATTTGATTTGTGAAGCACAGAACCGCATGAGAGAAGAAAATTTTACACTCTAAGTGTCTGTGCAGATTCGGCCTTGATCGGCGCCCCTGGACAATTCAATCCTCCAGAGTGGAGATAAGCGAATGTGAGAGCTGCTCTGCTTAACCCAAACACTGCTGCTGCTGTGCAATAAACAGAACTCTCCAAGGACAGCGTTCATGAGACTAACATGGAGTTTTTACCATCTGGCATGAAGAAGAGATTACTCTGGGACATGACTATCTGTGTGTTTATAAACATGAAATATAACATCCATCGTTGCCTAGGAGACTATTTTTGTTGTACTTCAGTAACTGATACATACATCCACACTGCACACACACTGACATCACCATACTGATATACACACACTGCCCTCTCTCTGTGTCTCTGTTTTTGTGAGGTTGAGTGTCTGCTCTGTGCCATAGAGAGGTTTTTTTCTCTGTAATCATAATTTGGCTTACAATTATAAGCTGTATTTTGATGATGAAGTTTTTTTCTCTCCACCCATTGTGTCGTTCTTCCCTTCCCTTATCTTCCCTTATCCCCCATCTTTTTGATTAGGCGCCTAGTTACGGCCACCGTGTCATTGTGATACGCTTACATAGCGTGCCAATGTCAAGTCAAATTCCTCGTGTGTTTTTTACATGCTTGGCAATAAAGCTTTTTCTGATTCTGATTCTGATTCTGATTTACCTGGGGAGTTCTCAGTGGGGGTCGTCCGCGCCGAGGAGCTCGGGCCAACACCACCTGCTCGTCTGCTAACACAAAAGCCAGCTTAAGCCTGTCTATACAGATTGTTTCTCTGCGTCCTCCCAAGTCTAACACAAAATGTTTCTCCCCAGGTTCCAGCACTCTGAACGGGCTGTCGTAGGGCGGGCACAATGGGGTCCAGTGGGCATCGTGCCTGACAAACACGAACAACGCGTCCGTCAAGGCCCTTGGCACGAAAGTGTGGGGAAAACAGTGGAGGGCCGGGTCGGGTACCGTCCCTGCCTCTGCGCTATGTAATGAAGGTGGGGATGGATCGTGTTCAGCGCAGGGTTGTCCGGCAAAAATTCTCCGGGGAGCCACAGCGGCTGGGAAAAATAGTTCTGCTGGGGAGGCCGCCAAATCCTCCTTCGGTGCTGAATGCAACCCTAATAGAACCCACGGCAACTGGTCCACCCAATTTGCATCCATAAGCGAAGTCCTGAGCGCTGCTTTAAGTGACCTATGGAAACGCCCGCATAACCCATTGGCCTGGGGGTTGTACACAGTCGTGCGATGAATTGTGATGCTCAGGCTCCGGGCCATCATGGACCAGAGGTCGGAAATGAACTGCGGGCCCTGGTCGAATGTGATATCCGAAGGGGTGCCGAAGAGTGCCACCCATGTCGTCAGAAAAGTGTGTGTAACTTCTGCGGATGCGGTGGAAGCTAGCGGGACCGCCTTGGGCCAGCGCGTGGTGTGGTCCACCACTGTCAAGAGGTGAGTGAACCCCTGCAATGGCGGGAGGGGGCCCACGAGGTCCACGTGAATGTGGTCGAACCTCTTAGTCAGGACATGGAACGGCTCAAGGGAGGCCTTTGTGTGCCTGTAACGGGCACATCTAACTACCTGGATCAGGTAGTTAGATGGTCCAGTCGTTTGCTTGGTGAGCCACAGCTGAGCCTGACATCCCTGTACACCAGACAAGTACAGAGGATGGCTACCTCCATTTTAAATGATGACTCCCACCCTTTGCACTGCAACTTTCAGCTTCTTCCCTCAAGACGGAGGTTTGCTGTCCCAAAAAGTAGAACCCAGCGCTACAAAAACAGCTTTGTCCCTGCTGCTGTCAAAGAGTTGAACAAGCTGTAAAAATATATTGCACATAATTTAGGTAACTATTTATTAACTCCATTTTATATTTACTTATTTTTGTAGGATGTCACTTGGGTTCTAAATATTTTATTGGGTTTTAGACCTTTGAGTTTTTTTAACCTGTTTGACTAGTTTTTAAATTTTAATATGACCCTTCTCTCTTACCTCTGGTTTTTCCCTCATCTCTTTGTCTTTTTAAACCCTGATTGATGGAGCCTTGCGTATTTTTATCATGTTTATAGTCAGCTTCATATGTGCCTGTGTTTGTGTCTATGTTGAATGTAATTAGTGGCTTGTAAATATGGATGTCACCAGACTGCAAAACAAATCTACTTACGGGTACAAATAAAGTAACCTGAACCTGAACCTGAACCTGTGCACCTTGGCTATTTGGCACGCTATGCTGGCTGCAGCCCACTCTTTCACCTGTTTGTGCAGGCTCGGCCAGACGAACTTTGCTCCCACCATTTTGACTGACGCGCGCACTCCTGGGTGCGCCAGGGAGTGAACTGACTCAAAAACGCGGCGGTGCCAAGCGCGTGGGACCACCAGGTGTGGGCGGCCTGTGGAGACATCACAGATTAGGGGGGCCCCTCCGTCTTGCAATACTCTGCTCTCCAGCCTTAACCCTGTTGGTCCAGACTGGAGCGCGCAAACGTCCGCATCACGATCTGCTCCGCGGCCATGGCCGTGTAATCTATCCCTACGTAGACTGGGGCCACTAATGCCCACAAGAGGCAGTCTGCCACCACGTTGAGTTTACCGGCCACATGCTGAATATCGGTCGTAAACTCCGAGATCGCGGCCAGCTGTCTCTGCTGCCGGGCTGACCATGGTTCCAAAACCTTGGCCATAGCGTATGTTAGCGGCTTGTGGTCCACAAACGCAGGGAAGGTGCGCCCTTCCAGCCAGAACTGGAAGTAGCGTATGGCCAGGTGGAGAGCCAGTAACTCCCTGTCAAACGTGCTGTATTTAAGTTCATTGTCATGCAAAGACCTGCTAAAAAAGGCGAGCGGCTGCCAAGAACCAGCAACGCACTGCTCTACGACGGCCCTTATGGCCACATCCGATGCGTCGGTAATGACCGCTATCCGAGCCGCCGGGTCCGGGTGCGCCAGTAGTGCGGCATTCACTAGAGCTGTTTTAGCCTGGGAAAACGCCTGCTCTCACTCAGGAGTCCAGTCGACTCTGTCCGCCGGTTTCTGTTTCTTAAGTGCGGCGTACAACGGCTGTATGAGCTGGGCTGTGCGGAGGAGGAAACAGTTGTAGAAGTTAACCATCCCCAGAAACTCCTGCAGCGCCCTGACTGTCTGAGGCCGGGGAAAATCTGCCACTGCGCACACTTTGTCCGGTAAGGGTATTGCGCCCTCCGGTGAGATGTGGTGGCCCGAAAAATCGATTCCCGTAACTCCGAACTGGCACTTCGCCAGGTTGATTATTAACCCGTGCTCCTCCAACCTCTGGAAAACCGTTCTAAGGTGGGTTACGTGTTCATCCTCGGACGCGCTGGCCACCAGGATGTCGTCCAGGTCGACGAACACGAACAGCAGATCGCGCAACACCGCATCCATCATGCATTGGAATGTCTGCGCCATGCCTTTTAACCCAAAAGGCATGGGTAAGAACTCAAACAGACCAAACGGGGTTATTACTGCCGTTTTGGGTATGTCCTCAGCGTGCACCGGGACCTGGTGGTAACCGCGGACCAGGTCTATCTTTGAAAAAATGCGTGCCCCTGTGAGGTGGATGGAAAAATCCTGAATATGGGGGATTGGGTAGTGATCGTGCACTGTGGTGTTGTTTAATCTGTGGAAATCTCCACATGGTCACCATGATCCCTCAGCTTTAGGCACCACATGTAGCGGGGATGCCCATGGGCTGTCTGAGCGCCTGATGATGCCCAACCTTTCCAAGTTGGCAAACTCCTCGCGCGCACTGGCCAGTTTAGCTGCGTCCAGGCGCTGAGGTTATGCGAAAACGGGCGGCCCCATGGTGGTAATGAAGTGCTCCACCCCGTGTTTAGTGATGGCCACCGAAAACGTTGGAACCGTGAGTGCTGGGAACTAGGCGAGTAGTGTGTGGAACTTACCCCCTGGAGCTGTGACGTTGGCTAGTGTTGTGGACCCGGCTCCTCTAGCTGTACAGAGCAGAGAATCAAAAGACATTGCGTTAATCAGGCATCCATTAGCCACATCGACTAATAGTCCATGTGCACACAAAAAAATCAGCGCCCAAAATGGGAAAGTTACATGCCGCTATGACGAATGTCCATTGGTATGTACAGCCGTGCAAGGATATAGTCAGTGTCCTCTCGCCAAAAGTCTTAATGACTGAGCCATTTCCAGCTGCCAGCTCGGGGCCGCTACTTCCCACCAGCCAGTCTGTGTAGGACGGCAGGATGAGGCTCTTTTGGGAACCGGAGTCCATGAGGAACCGTCTCGCCGAGCATGAGTCTGTCACATAGAGCAGCTTGTTTGTGTCACTGGCGGTCGCAGCTGCTACCGACTGCCAGCCCTGGCGTTTCCCCGAGTGCTTAAATTGGCACGCATCAGCGTGTGTCTTCTCCAAAATGGCAGCGGTAGAAGCAGAGCGTGTCTCTTCAGTGCTTCTTGGCCTCCGCTGCGGCCACCATCGCTGGCTCCTCACCTCCACTGGCCGTCTCGCTGGGTTCCGACGCTGCTGCGTTCACAGCGAAGGCTCTAGTGGTGATGATAATCCGATCTGCCTCTTGTGCTAGCATCTGGTAGTTGTGCGTGGCCAGCAGTGGCGAATTGGCAAGGACTGCTCTGGCTGCTGTCGGAAGATTCCGGAGGAAAAGGTGGACAAAGAGGAAATGCCCGTCATCTGTGCCCATCAACGCCAACATCTTCTCCATTAATTCGATGGCCGACCCGTCTCCCAACTTGGAGTGCGTCAGGAGCCTTTCCGCTCTCTCGCAGTCCGAGAGCGTGTAGCACCGGGTCAGCGCGGTTTTGAGAGCGTCATATTTGTTGTGGGCTGTTAGAGCAGTCTTGCCACCTGCTGTGTTGTGCGTGCGTCCAGTGTTGCAACCACGTAGTAGTATTTGGTGTCATCCGCCGTCACTCCCCGGAGCGCGAACTGGGCCTCGATGTGGAGGAACCAAGACTTCGGGTCATGTAGCCAAAAATCTGGGAGTTTGACCAAAACGGTGCATGCGGTGCTGGCGCCTCCAGTCCGGTCATCTCCAGGGTGTTCGCGTCGAGTTCCATTGTGCGTCAAGGGTCACCAGTGTAGAGAGAGGAATGAGCAGGCAAGGCGGTAGCTGGAGCAGAGCAGACTTTATTAATCTCTCTGTATTATCAGTCAACAAGAATAAGAAGCATGAACCAGGTCGCGGGTATCTCTCTTTTTATACCATACAACTCGCCATGCGACCTGGGTGTTTGCATTAACATACTGTAGCAATATTTAATAAAATATAGTGTTATAAGGTACAGGAATTATTTATTTTATTTAATAGTGGGTGTGCGAGGGGACAGAGTTCAACCGTCACCCCTACACTCACTAAATAAAATGGGAAAGCACTCGTAAAAAGGGGGCACCAGTTCTAAAAGAACAATTTGTATTATTAACTTAATATCAATTAACCCTTGTATTATGTTGAAAAAAAATTACATTGATTATGTTGCGGGTCATTTTGACCCGTACTGTGTAAATCCACTCAAAACAGTCAAAAAAACAGGTTAAACCAATAACAACTTTACTTTAGATTATATAAACATTTATAAAAGAGACATAACAATACATTTTTAATTTCAACACTATATTTAAGAACTATTTTGTTGAAGTTTTTCCCTCTGCATTTTTTTTTTCATTTAACTTGCCCCTTTTTCTCACATTTTCAATGTTCAACATTCTCAATGCTCTCCACATGATGGACAGAATGTAACTGTGTGCTTTCTGCAGATGTAATTCTTGCATTTCACACAAGAGGTACTTGTTTTACTGTCCTCTCGGGAGGGACAGACCTGGCATCTTTTCCGTTTCTTTACACCTGTGTCCACTGGATCCATTGCAGATTGGTTGGATGACCTGACCTTGACCTTTTCAATGACAGCTGCAGCTGCTGGGGATCAAGCTGACCTGGCTCGCCTCTGGATCTTGGGAGTGACAAGTGCTTTGCTGAGTTCTTCCAGGAAAAGCCGACGTCGGTACAATTTGCCGGCATTCCATTGCTGGTTGATTTCAGTCCACAGGACATAGGCATTGTAAGTAGACACACCGACAATGTTGTAGAAAATCACCAAGGGCCAATGGGCAGTCTTGCGCTGGCAGCTGTATATTGCTGTGACTTTATCCAGATTGTCAACTCCTCCTTTGGTGGAGTTGTAGTCCAGGATCATTTGTGGCTTCATGTTCTTCTTCTTGTGCTCAGAGATGCATCTGTGTGCATTGTGCTCATTACAAGAACATTCTTGTTTCTCTTTGGGCAGTATGAAACAACTGCTGCTTTCTCAGTGAAAACAAATATTGAGGAATGCAGAGGTCTGCCCTGCATCTTCAGAATTTCACTGGGAAGTTCTGGCTTATTTCTTCTGACTGTTCCCAACATAGTCAGCTTTCTCTTCTGAAGTTCATCTCCAAGGCGGTAGGATGTAAAGAAGTTGTCACATGTGATGTTATGACCTTGCAACCCTTTACTCATCGCTGTGGCAGCACAGTTTACCCTCGGCCGGGGAATCGCTGGGATCATGAGATCGTGGGTTCGATCCCAGCCCCCGACCAACAGTGAGCTGTGTGGAGTTTGCATGTTCTCCCCGTGTTGCGTGGGTTTACTCCGGGATTTCTCCGGTTTCCTCCCGCATACCAAAAACATGTAGGTTTAGGGCGCTCGCGCACGCAGCGACCGGCAGCCGGTGGCTTGTCACCAGACTGCAAACCAAATCTACCTACGGGTACAAATAAGTAATTAAAGTAAAAATCTCCAGCACCACACGCATCTCCTGATTCTTCTCAGATGCTCCTCCAGGTAGCTTTCCAGTATACACTTGCATATTCCATGCATAGCTAGATTTTGCATCACAGGCTACCCACATTTTGATGCCATACTTGGCAGGCTTGTTGGGCATGTACTGTCTGAAAGGACAGCACCCCCTGAATGGTACAAGGCGCTCATCTACAGTAACATGGGGACCAGGATTGTACAACAAAGGTAGAATTTCAACCCATTTATCCCATACATCTCTAAACGCAGCTAGTTTGTCTCTTTCACGTTGACCAGCTCTGGTGTCACGGTTGTCAGATGGGATCACACGAGATATCATGTGAAATGTCTCCAGAGACATTGTTGCTCGAAAGATTGGCCTTCCATACTCTTCATCCCATAGACTTGCAGTTGCTTCTCCCTTTGACCTGTACACTCCAGCTAATACCAGAATTCCAATGTAAGCATGCAAGTCAGTCTGATCCAGTGGCTTCCATTTCTCCTGAAATACACGCCTCCCCTCCAAGGTGGTCATTTCCAGTATAATCTTCTCTATTGGTGGGGATATGAAGAGCTGAAATGCTGATTGAATATCATCAACTCGTGTGACAGCAAATCTTGTAGGACCGGGAGTCATTTTGATGACATTGGAAGATGACAGTCTACCTCGGCTTTGGTGTGGTGATGTTGACCATTTTATATTACCATCTTTAGATGCCCATGTTCCCTCTGTGGATGATGATTGCTGCATTCCTTGGCTTTCATCCGATGGACACACAACGGCAGTCTCGTCCTCTGAATCGTCAGAAAATTGACAATCTGGATCATCAATTACATTGTCCTCGGTCTCTGGAATCTCTTCCTCTGTGTCACTATCCCAGTTAAAAATATGTGATGAAGCTTCTTCAGCTGTAAACCTTCTGGAGCTCATTTTTGGTGTGTTTGTCAAAGAGATGGCATGAGAAAAGTGACAAGGACAAGGGAGAGAAAGTCCCTCCTCGAAACACACCTGGGTCTCTGGCAGTCAAAATACAAGTAACTGGGCAGTCAAAATAAAGTGCATCAAAGAGGCATGCTCATTTTGGATCTGTACAGCTACTTACCCACATAAAAGTTTCTGGGTCAAAATGACCCGCAACAGTCATCTTTGTATACAAACTCTGCACATACATTCCACTACACATCAAAGTGTCCAGATTTTACACACCAGTTCATGACCCTAGATGAGGAAAAGTCACAAAATTTCATGAAGAAAAAGAAAGGATAACCTGTACTTTGGTCAACACAAAAACCGAAATGGGTCAAATTGATCCTTAATTTCCGTACCTTCAATTACTTAATGGATCAGTCTCAAAATTTAAGGGAGTTCTTTTCCTGTCGTGATCTAGGAAACATATGTATATGCAAAAGGAAAATGCCTGAACTTCTCTCATTTACACTTTTATTAAATTAAACTCATTCAGGTTACATGACATGGCATTCAAATGATGGATAAACAGATTGAAATGATAAACGGGTGTTTAATATCACATCAACTGTTAGTGGATTCCTGAACATAAAATCTAGAGTTAAACCTTTGTGGAACCAAGAGGAAACTAGATTTTATGTTTCAACTGTAATGCAATGGAATGCTGAAATATCTAACAAAACCAGAATGCAATTTTATGGGGAAAAATTTCATGAGCTGATGATCTAAAAATAAACTTCTGACTTAATCTATAAAAATGAAAGAAGGTTACTAAAAAAATGAATAAGAATTTTCCTTCAGTTTATAGCTTTGTCCTACGGCTGAGGGACTAATTGTACCATGGAATACTAGTTATGTTCAATTGTAATTGAAATTTTAGGACATCACATTTAAACCTAGCAGATAGGAACAATGGGAGTCTCACTTACGAACAGCTGTAGGTCCACGTGTTCAGCGGGTCGGTGCCAGCTGGGGTTTTAAGGTCGGAACCCAGGGAGAAAGCGACTGCTGCTTGGCTTTCAGTGGTTCACAACTGTAAGAAGTGTAGACTCGGCCGGGGGCTCACAGTGCAGACAGTGAACAGGCAGCAGTGAAGGCTGTCTCAGAGCAGGCATGGAGCCCTTTAGCAACCGGTCCAAATTTAATATGTCTCCGGCCCAAGGAACCAAACCAAAGACTGAAGGAAGAACGTTTTAGTCAGTTTCACCCATGAGCTCCTGGTTTCTTTACGGGGTCACATGTGGATGAGGCCGTAAAAGAAAGTCCAAAAAAAATCTCTCAGTTCACTTTGAAATAGGAAAATTAAAAGTCCACTTTAACTGCATGAAAAGTCAGAAAAATCAAAGGAAAAAACATTCAACTAGGATAAGAATGGCTTCTGAGGTGAAGAAAAAAAAAGAATTTTGAGAGTTTGACTCTCTTTAAGGCAAGCTCCTAAGAAAAGAATGGTTTCTCCTCAGTTAACCAGAAAAACAAGATAAGATAAGATAAGAAAAGCCTTTATTAGTCCCACAACGGGGAAATTCCAGGATTGCAACAGCACAGGGATAGCAACACTCAGAGCAACAATCAGAAGGCAAGAGAAAAACAAGAGCAGCGAGTATACATATGTACATATAAATATAAATATATATATATAGACACACAGTGCGGAGCATTGTAGCTAGATGGAATAAATATATAAATATAAATATATATAATATATAAATATATATATAAATATATAAATATATAAACACACAGCCCCCTCATGGATCGTCACCTTATCGTGGTGGGGGGGTTTGCGTGCCCCAGTGATCCCAGGAGCTATGTTGTCCGGGGCAATTTGCCTCTGATAGGGTCTCCCAAGACAAACTGGTCCTGGGTGAAGGGCCAGACTAAGAACGATCCAACAGACTCTCATGAATTGTATATCAAGGATTCAGTGTACCCCGCCCGGTATGGGGTTACTGGGGCCCCACCCTGGAGCCAGGCCTGGGGGAGGGGCTCGAAGGCTAGCGTCTGGTGGCCGGGTTTCCACCCATGGGACCCGGCCGGGCTCAGCCCGAAGGAGTTACATGGGTCCGCCCTCCAGTGGGCTCACCAACTGCAGGAGGGATCATGGGGGTCCGGTGCTATGTGGATCAGGTGGCGGTCAAAGGCGGAGACCTTGGCGGACTGATCCCAAGCTTTCTAAACTGGCTTTTGGTACGTGGAATGTCACCTCTCTGGTGGGGAAGGAGCCTGAGCTGGTGTACGAGGTTGAGAGATACCGCCTAGATATAGTCGGCCTCACTTCAACACACAGCTCCGGTTCCGGAACCAGTCTCCTGGAGAGGGGCTGGAGCTTGGCCTTTTCTGGAGTTGCCCCGGGCGAGAGGCGACGAGCAGGGGTGGGTATTCTTGTATCGCCCCACCTTGCTGCCTCTATATTGGAGTTTTCCCCGGTGGACGAAAGGGTTGCTTCCCTGTGCCTTCGGGTTGGGAAATGGGTCCTGACCATCATTTGTGCCTATGCACCAAATGATGTTTCAGAGTACCCTCCCTTTTTGGAGTCTGTGACTGGGGTGCTGGAGGGTGCTCCTCTTGGAGACTCCATTGTCCTACTGGGGGACTTCAATGCGCACATGGGCAACGACAGTGAAACCTGGAGGGGGGATGATTGGGAGGAACGGCCTGCCTGATCTGAACCCGAGTGGTGTTCAGTAATTGGACTTCTGTGCTAACCACAGTCTGTCCATAACGAACACCATGTTCAAGCATAAGGGTGTCCATATGTGCACCTGGCACCAGGACACCCTAGGTCGCAGGTCGATGATCGATTTTGTTATTGTATCATCAGACCTGCGACCGTATGTCTTGGACACCCAAGTAAAGAGAGGTGCAGAGCTGTCAACTGATCACCACCTGGTGGTGAGTTGGATCCGATGGCAGGGGAGGAAGCCATTCAGACCTGGTAGACCCAAACGTATAGTGAGGGTGTGCTGGGAGCGTCTGGCTGAGGCCCCTGTCCGGGAGGTCTTCAACTCCCACCTCCGGAAGAACTTCAACCACATTCCGAGGGAGTCTGGAGACATGGAGTCTGAATGGGCCATGTTCTCCACCTCTGTTGTTGAAGCAGCGGCCCAGAGCTGCGGCCGCAAGGTGGTCGGTGCATCTCGTGGTGGCAACCCCCAAACCAAGTGGTGGACACCAGTGGTGAGGGGGGCCATTAAGCTGAAGAAGGAGTCCTATCAAGCTTGGTTGGCTTGTGGGACTCCCGAAGCAGCTGAGGTGTACCGGCAGGCCAAGCGGAGTGCAGGTCGGGTGGTTGCTGAAGCAAAAACCTGGGTATGGGAGGAGTTCGGTGAAGCCATGGAACAAGACTTTCGGTCGGCCTCAAAGAGATTCTGGCAAACTGTCCGGCGGCTCAGGAGGGGAAAGCAGCTCCCCGTCCACACTGTGTATGGTGCAGATGGGACACTGTTGACTTCGACTGGGGACATCGTCGGGCAGTGGAAGGAATACTTCGAGGATCTCCTCAATCCCACTGATACGCCTTCCACAGTGGAAGCAGGGTTTGAGGACAAGGGGGATGACTCGCCTATCACAGGGGCTGAGGTCGCCAAGGTGGTTAAAAATCTCCTTGGTGGCCGGGCCCCGGGGGTGGACGAGATTCGCCCTGAGTACCTCAAGGCCCTAGATGTTGTTGGGTTGTCATGGTTGACACGCCTCTGCAACATTGCGTGGAGGTCGGGGGCAGTGCCTTTGGCATGGCAAACCGGGGTGGTGGTTCCTCTCTTTAAAAAAGGGGACCGGAGGGTGTGCTCCAACTTTAGAGGGATCACACTCCTCAGCCTCCCTGGGAAGGTCTATGCCAAGGTACTGGAGAGGAGAGTCCGGCCGTTGGTCGAACCTCAGATTCAGGAGGAGCAATGTGGTTTTCATCCTGGCCGTGGCACATCGGACCAGCTCTTTACCCTCTCGAGAATTCTCGAGGGTTCGTGGGAGTTTGCCCAACCAGTTTACATGTGTTTTGTGGACTTGGAGAAGGCATTTGACCGCGTCCCTCGTGGATTTTTGTGGGGGGTGCTTCGGGAGTATGGGGTATCGGGCTTGTTGTTACGAGCTATTCGGTCTCTGTACGACCGTTGTGAGAGTTTGGTTCGTATTGCCAACACTCGGTCGGAGTCATTCCCAGTGAGAGTTGGACTCCGCCAGGGCTGCCCTTTGTCACCGATCCTGTTCATAATTTTTATGGACAGGATTTCTAGACGCAGCCAGGGAATGGAGGGTGTCATGCTTGGTGACCACAGGATCTCATCTCTGTTGTTTGCAGATGATGTTGTCCTGTTGGCTTCATCCAGCAATGACCTACAGCTCTTGCTGGGACGGTTTGCCGCTGAGTGTGAAGCGGCTGGGATGAGAATCAGCACCTACAAGTCTGAGTCCATGGTCCTCAGCCGGAAAAAGGTGGATTGTCCTCTCCGGGTTGGGGACAGGCTCCTGCCCCAAGTGGAGGAGTTTAAGTATCTTGGGGTCTTGTTCATGAGTGAGGGGAGAATGGAGCGAGAGATCGACAGACGGATTGGAGCAGCATCTGCAGTGATGCGGACGTTGTACCGGTCTGTTGTGGTGAAGAGGGAGCTTAGTTCTAAGGCAAAGCTGTCGATTTACCAGTCAATCTACGTTCCTACTCTCACCTATGGTCACGAGCTTTGGGTAATGACCGAAAGAACGAGATCGCGGATACAAGCGGCTGAAATGAGCTTTCTCCGTAGGATTGCTGGACTCACCCTCAGAGATAGGGTGAGGAGCTCAGTCATCCGGGAGAGGCTCAGAGTAGAACCGCTGCTCCTCCACATTGAAAGGAGTCAGTTGAGGTGGTACGGGCATCTGATTAGGATGCCTCCTGGACGCCTCCCACTTGAGGTGTTTCAGGCACGTCCCACTGGGAGGAGACCCCGGGGCAGACCCAGGACTCGGTGGAGAGACTATGTCTCCCAGCTGGTCTGGGAACGCCTTGGTATCCCCTCTGAAGAGCTGGAGCAGGTGGCTGGGGAGAGGGAAGTCTGGGCTTCTCTGCTTGAACTGCTGCCTCCGCGACCCGGACCTCCGGAAAAGCGGTAGAAGATGGATGGATGGATGGATGGATAAACACACAGTGCGGAGCATTGTAGCTAGATGGAATAAATATATGAGTATATAAACACACAGTGCGGAGTATTGTAGCTAGATGGAATAAATATATAAATATATAAACACACACTGTGCGGAGCATTGTAGCTAGATGGAATAAATATGTAGATATATAAACACACACAGTGCGGAGCATTGTAGCTAGATGGAATAAATATGTAAATATATAAACACACAGTGCAGAGCATTGTTGCTAGATGGAATAAATATATAAATATATAAACACACACAGTGTGGAGCATTGTAGCTAGATGGAATGAAACAGCATAACCGTCTACTTAGTTATCCTACATGGTATGATTATGTACCCATACATATTCTCACCTCCACTCCACTCCACTCACTCCATAGCGACCGGTATTTTCCTAGTTGTATACCAGAGGGGACCATTGTGTAAGTCTATTGCGTCTTTTGCATTCAATACTATTAGGTTGTCACGTCTTTTTGCTATCTCTGCGAGCAGCCCTGCTTAGGTTGTACAGTCTGACAGCCGTAGGTAGGAAGGACCTGCGAAACCTCTTGGTTGCGCACCTAGGATGATGTAGTCTGCTGCTAAATGAGCTCCTCAGTGCATTCAGTATGTCCTGCACAGGGTGGAACTCGGACTCCAGCAGAGATGACAGTTTAGCCACCATCCTTCTCTCTCCCATCTCCTCCACTGGGTCAAGGTGCTGCCCCAGGACAGAGCTAGCTTTCTTGATCAGTTTGTTCAGTCTCTTCCTATCGGCTGCTGGAATGCCACTGCCCCAGCAGACCACTCCAAAAGTGATGGCTGATGCCACCACCATGTCATAGAATGACTTCAGCAGCGCCCCTTGTACACCAAAAGACCGGAGTCTTTTGGAAGGCAAACTAACACAGGATTTGACAAGGTTCACACACACAAAAGACTTCTTAAAATTCACAGAACAATTTAGACAAAAGAAAACTGCAAGGAAGTACAAATAACTCTGAAGAAGTGAAAACAAAAACTTTCTTTTGTTCCTTTTCCAATCTAGATCTTTTCTCTTTTTTTCTTTCTTGTAACTTCAAAAAAACTTCTAACTTCTTCCCACTTCTTCTTCTAACATGCAGGGCGGCTCCCATGCATTTAACTGAAGCGCGCTGCTGGGTCATAAAAACAGGGCCGGCCACAAGACAGGCCAATCATCTTTCATAAAGAGGAGTTTGAATGGGCTTTTGTCCAGTGAGGGAACATCTCTTTGTTTGGGAACAGCCAATCAAATGAAAAGGGCTATTATCCAGTGGAAGGCAGCCTAGTGATTGGTTATCCTGAGAGTGAGGACGAACGGAGATTGATACACATTCCGTTCTTATGAAATTATGTGCTCAATGTAAAATCTAACTAACTTAAGTGACTCAGGGCTAATATTCAGTGATCATGCATTCATACCATTACTAATAATATTAACATTCATTTGAATAACACTCATGAAAATAAACATTCCTAATACATGCACTTGTGGAGAATGTGTTGAAGGATGAGACTGAGTTTATTCCTCAGATTCAGCTTCATTCACAATCACATACTCCAACAATTTCAAAGCAGGAAAAGAGGATGAATCTTCTCACATCTGTCCTTTTATACCTAGGACATCAAACTACAGTCACATGGTGTTTAATCAAACATACAGTCACATGGTACTTAATCCCAGTCACAATATAACTTCCTCTGATCTTAACACCATCCACCCCCCAGTCTCCGGTAGTCAGGAAATCTCTCAAGGCTATCTCCTTGAAACAAAAGGCCAAATCTCACACCTTCCCGTTACCTCTAGGAGGCTCAGTCCCTTTGTTCCCTTGAGACGTGCAGCACACAATAAACACACAGTATTCTATTTATGGAGCATATGAAACCAACATATGTGTCCCACATGACCCCCCCAAACATCTAAGATGGAACAATCATAACTAAAGATGCATGTCATAATAAAATCACTACATATCAATCCACATGCCGCTTAGGCCTCAGTCTTCTGCCGTATTTGCTGTAAGCTGGTTTTACTGCCTCCGCAGAGTCCTCCTGCTGTGGGGCTGCTGCCTGTGGATTAGAACTGTTAGTCAATCTCTGTGGGTGTTCCGGAGGATGCCCTCTAGGGGGTCTGCTGCGTCGGGGGGCCCTCGCTAAATGCACAGTTTCATCAGCCATCACAAAAGCGGGTTTGAGTCTGTTTATGCCAATTACTTCCTTTCTGCCTCCCAAATCTAGCACAAAATGCTTCTCTCCTGTTTCCAGCACTCTAAATGGTCCATCATAAGGCGGTCGCAAGTTTGGGCGGTGGGCATCATGCCTGCCAAAAACAAACTCCGTATTTTTTAAAGCTTTAGGCACAAAAATGCGCGGGAAGCTGTGATGAACCGGGCCAGGAAGCGTGCTCGCTCCCATGTCGCTCTGTAACCGCTGAGCAGGGGGGCACTCTGGCGCAGGATTATCTGGGAGAAACTCCCGGGGCAGCCGGCGTGGCTGCGCAAAAACTAACTCAGCTGGGGAGGCTTTTAAATCCTCTTTAGGTGCAGAACGCAACCCCAATAAAACCCATGGTAGCCTGTCTACCCAATTTGTATCCGTAAGCGACGCTCTGAGAGCTGCTTTCAATGACCTATGGAAACGTTTGCATAAACCATTAGCCTGCGGGTTGTAAGCGGTAGTGCGGTGGATCATTACTCCCAGGCTGCGGGCCATCGCTGACCAGAGCTCGGACACAAATTGAGGACCTCTGTCGGACGTAATGTCCGACGGAACTCCAAAACGTGCTACCCATGCTGTTAAAAACGCGCGCGCCACCTCCTCGGCTGTGGTTGATGCCAGTGGGACCACTTCCGGCCAACGCGTGGTGCGGTCCACCATTGTCAAAAGGTGTGTGCACCCCTGTGACGGCGGAAGGGGGCCTATGAGGTCGACATGCACATGATCGAACCGCTTAGCCGGGATGTGAAAAGGCTCCAAAGGCGCTCTAGTGTGTTTGTGTATTTTGGCTCGCTGACAAGCCACGCAGGCTGTCGCCCACTCCTTGACCTGCTTGCGCAGGCACGGCCATACAAATTTCTCTCCTACCATTTTGACCGATGCGCGCACCCCCAGGTGCGCCAGAGAATGGATCGAATCAAAAACGCGGCGGCACCACGCGGCTGGTACAACCGGACGTGGTCGTCCAGTGGAGACATCGCAGATTAGGGGGGGCATACCAACTTGCAGCACCCTGCTCTCCAGCCTTAACCCTGTTGGTCCAGACTGGAGCGCGCACACGTCCGCGTCGCTAACCTGCTCCGCGGCCATGGCTGCATAATCTATCCCTACGTGGACCGGGGCCGCGCACGCTTCCGCGTCGCTACCCTGGTCTGCGGCCATGGCTACAGAGTCTGCCCCCATGAGGCCTGGAGCCACCACAGCACGTGAGAGGCAGTCTGTCACTACATTATATTTACCTGCCACATGCTGGATATCGGTGGTAAACTCCGATATCGCGGCCAGCTGTCTCTGCTGCCGGCCCGACCAAGGTTCCAAAATCTTGGCCATCGCGAAAGTCAGTGGTTTGTGGTCCACGAACGCGGTAAAACGGCGTCCTTCCAGCCAGAACTGGAAGTGGCGGATGGCCAAGTGTAGAGCTAACAACTCCCTGTCGAACGCGCTGTATTTTCGCTCGCTATCGCGCAAGGTTTTGCTGAAAAACGTGAGCGGTTGCCAGGCCCCAGCCACGTACTGTTCAACGACCGCCCCATGGCAACATCTGACGCGTCAGTAGTGAGCGCTGTGCGGGCCATTGGGGCTGGGTGTGCCAACAACGCAGCGTTTGCCAGGGCTGATTTGACTTGAGAGAATGCGCGCTCCCGCTCAGGAGACCATTCGATTTTATTCGTGGGTTTTTGTTTTTTTAGTGCAGCATACAATGGTTGCATGAGCTGCGCTGCACGGGGGAGGAAACGGTTATAAAAATTAACCATTCCCAAAAACTCCTGTAACGCTTTGACCGTTTGTGGTTGGGGAAAATTTGTTATTGCGCGCACCTTATCGGGCAGAGGGACCGCTCCTTCTGGTAAAACGCGGTGCCCCAAAAAATCTATCTGCACCACCCCGAACTGACACTTCGCTGGGTTAATTATTAACCCGTGCTCTGCCAACCTCCGGAAAACTGCTGTGAGGTGGCTTTTGTGTTCGTCCTCGGATGCCCTGGCTACCAAAATGTCGTCCAAGTAGACGAACACGAAAGGGATCGCGTAGGACCGCGTCCATCATGCGTTGGAACGTCTACGCCGCTCCCTTGAGCCCAAACGGCATGCGCAAAAACTCAAAAAGCCCGAAAGGAGTTATTACCGCTGTTTTGGGTATGTCCTCAGCGCGCACTGGAACCTGGTGGTAGCCGCGTACTAAGTCTATTTTAGAAAAAATGCGCGCCCCCGCCAAATGAACCGAAAAATCTTGGATATGCGGAATCGGGTAGCGGTCGTGCGCTGTGGCGTTATTCATCCTGCTCACTGCAAGGTCGCCACGAGCCATCAGCCTTTGGGACCATGTGCAGTGGTGAAGCCCAGGGGCTCTTCGAATGCCTGATGATGCCCAGTTTTTCCAGGTTGGCGAACTCCTCGCGCGCTATGGTCAGTTTAGCTGAGTCTAAGCGCTGAGCTTTTGCAAAAATGGGCGGGCCGGTGGTAGTAATAAAATGTTCCACCCCATGTTTAGCCACTGTCGCCGAAAACGTTGGGACCGTGAGTGCTGGGAACTGAGTGAGGAGTGCGTGGAACTTACCACCTGCAGCTGTGACGTTGGCTTGTGCAGTTGGCGGGGCCACTCGAGCTGTGCAGGGAATAGAGTGAAAGGAGAGTGCATTAACCAGACGTCTGTTAGCAAGATCAACCAATAAACCATGTGAGCACAAAAAATCAGCCCCTAACATGTTGAAATTGACTGCCGCTACAACAAAAGTCCACTCAAATGCACGGCCCTGCAAAGACAGAAGCAGCGTCCTCTCCCCGAAGGTCTTAATCGCTGAGCCATTCGCTGCTGACACCCGGGGACCCCTGGAAGGCGCCAGCCGGTCCGCGTAGGAAGGCGTGATGAAGCTCAGCTGGGAGCCTGTGTCCACGAGGAAATGCCTCCCCGAGCGTGCATCAGTCAGGTAGAGCAGCTTGTTCTCCTCCCCGAGGGCCGAAGCTGCTACCAGCCCCCGGTCTTCGCGTTTCCCAAGCGCTTGAAATGGCACGGTGGGATGCACTTGAGCGCCTTCTCTGAAAAGCGGCGATGGTAGAAGCAAAGGGGGTCGTCTGCTCCGTGTCGCCTGGCCCTTGCTGCTGCCGTCGTCGGTGAGTCTGGTGCTGCAGCCTCTGGCCCCATGCCGTCTCCGGACGTTGCGCCTAGCTCCGCTGCCGCGGCCGAAGCCACGCTCCGTTTGTGGGCGTTGACGAGTCGTTGCGCCTCCTGGCTCAGCTCGTGGTAGTCTCGCCGGACCAACAGAGGTGAACCTGCCAGGGTCACTCTCACCGCTGGTGGCAGGGTCCTGAGGAAGAGGTGGGCGAAGATAAAGCTGTCATCCTCGGAGTCTCTCAGCCTCAGCATTTTCACCATCAGGTCCGCGGGTCTGTCGTTCTCAAACTCCGTCAACGCTAGGAGCCCCTCTGCTCGCTGTTGCACCGAGGGGGTGAATTGGCTGATAAGCGCAGCCTTCAATGCGCTGTACTTGTCGCTGTCCGGCGGGTGGCTGACCAGGTTCTCCACCCTCTGGACTGTGTGGTTGTCCAGCTTCGCCACAGCATGGTAGAATTTTGTGTCGTCTCTCAAGATTCTCCGGAGGTTGAACTGCGCCTCGACCGCGCTAAACCAGGAGCGCGGACTATTCTGCCAGAAGTCCGGCAGCTGGAACGTGGTGGCATTTGTCAGGCTGGCTTCTGACGAGCCCCGCTCGGGAGAATTATCTCTGCTCATGCTTCGTTGTAAGGTCACCAGTGTGGAGAATGTGTTGAAGAATGAGACTGAGTTTATTCCTCAGATTCAGCTTTATTCACAATCACATACTCCAACAATTTCAAAGCAGGAAAAGAGGATGAATCTTCTCACATCTGTCCTTTTATACCTAGGACATCAAACTACAGTCACATGGTGTTTAATCAAACATACAATCACATGGTACTTAATCCCAGTCACAATATAACTTCCTCTGATCTTAACACCATCCACCCCCCAGTCTCCGGTGGTCAGGAAATCTCTCAAGGCCATCTCCTTGAAACAAAAGGCCAAATCTCACACCTTCCCGTTACCTCTAGGAGGCTCAGTCCCTTTGTTCCCTTGAGACGTGCAGCACACAATAAACACACAGTATTTTATTTGTGGAGCATATGAAACCAACATATGTGTCCCACACACTCATATTTAAATCAAGGATTAACGAATTACGGCAAACCATTGGTGATCAAAAGGGTGATGATTTTCACAGTGTCCTTAGAATCCCAGGGAGATGATAGCTGGAAGAAAAACTTAATGTTTAGTCAGAATTGACAGTCAGATTACACAATGAAACATATTCCTTAGATATCCACTAGGAGGTACTGTTGAGCTGTAGATAATTTTTAGGTCTCTGTCATGTGAGAGGGGAGGGGGCCTAGAGGGCTCTGGAAACCATCTAAAAGAAGGAAGAAGGCCATATATCTGCCCGCTTAAGAAGTTTATGACTTTTTAAGAGCATCAGTGACTGTAGAGTGGATACTATCAGTATGAACTGTCCATTTTGGGATCTTGACTACCAGAGTTTATGGTCCACTTAAGCCTTTAAAAGCAAATCCTTATCAAGTCTCTCTACAAAAGTGAAATTGTTTACATTGGGGTCCTGTTGAAGACACAGCATTCTTGACCAGACTTTGAGTGAGAGTTGCTTTAAGATGAAGAAAAGTGAAATTTCTGTAAAATGAAGAAAAGTGATCTCCTGGATTGGCCTGAGGAGACGATGCTACAATACATACATTTACAATGACAACTCCCTTTGTCACCCAGCCTGTTGGCGCATTATTATGCAGACTGGAGGAGAATGCATATTATCATGCGGTCTTAAGGAGAAAGCCACAGACTGTCCCGCATATCCGTTTCTCAGCTTTTACGCATCTCCTCCTGCTGTGCCATTCAGTCTGAGTAGAGAACGTACTGACTGGGTCCCCCACAATGCAACTTAAAGAGCAACACACAGCAAGATGGTGCCATACTCACCCAGATCCACTACATATTTACTTGCTGTTGCAGTCAGAATCACAACACAGGGAACACAGTCAGCGCAGGATGATCAAAGATTCACAGGGGAAATAAACATTATAGCTGATGAACTCTCAGCATGTATTTTGGTTAATGAGTTTTACCGTTCGCACACATGCACTACACACACTCACACTCTCACACATACAGACACACATTCATGCATTCTGTAAATTAGGGGATAGAATGTAGCATCTTAAACAATAGGAACATAAATGTAGAGAATAAATGCAGCAAACCAATCATCATCATTATATTCCTGTGTGTGAATTCCTGCTGAGGATGGCAAATCTAGATTTAAATTCTTCCAAGTGTCTTGGCTTCATGGGAATATTGTCTCTATTATGATAACAGAATTCCATTAACCAAAACTGAATAGTAGATAACATAATATTTGATAGAAGAAATGCTTTCAAGATGACATCAAATCCGCAAACTTAGTAGATACAGTGGTGTGAAAAAGTGTTTGCCTCCTTCCTGATTTCTCTTTTTTTTTTTTGTATGTTTGTCACACTTAAATGTTTCAGATCATCAAACAAATTTAAATATTAGACAAAAATAACACAAGTAAACACAAAATGCAGATTTTAAATGAAGGTGTTTATTATTAAGGGTAAAAAAAAATCCAAACCTACATGGCCCTGTGTGAAAAAATGACCCCCCACCCTCATTAAAACATAAATTAACTGTGGTTTATCATATCTATGGAAAGCTGAGTTCAATTTCTTTAGCCACACCCAGGCCTGATTACTGCCACACCTGTTCTCAATAAAAAAAAATCACTTAAATAGGACCTGCCTGACAAAGTGAAGCAGACCAAAAGATCCTCAAAAGCTAGACATCATGCTGCGATCTAAAGAAATTCAGGAACAAATGAGAAACAAAGTAAATGAGATCTATCAGTCTGGAAAAGGTTATAAAGCCATTTCAAAAGCTTTGGGACTCCAGCAAACCACAGTTAGAGCCATTATCCACAAATGGCAAAAACATGGAATGGTGGTGAACCTTCCCAGGAGTGGCCGGCTGACCAAAATTACCCCAAGAGCACAGCAACGACTCATCCAAGAGGTCACCAAAGACCCCACAACAACATCGAAAGAACTGCAGACCTCACTTGCCTCAGTTAAGGTCAGTGTTCATGACTTCACCATTAGAAAGAGACTGGGCAAAAATGGCCTGCATGGCAGAGTTCCAAGACAAAAACCGTTGCTGAGCTAAAAGTGCATAAAGGCTCATCTTAGTTTTGCCAGAAAACATCTTGATGATCCCCAAGACTTTTGGGAAAATACTCTGTGGACTGATGAGACAAAAGTTGAACTTTTTGGAAGGTGTGTGTCCCATTACATCTGGCGTAAAAGTAACACAGCATTTCAGAAAAGGAACATCATACCGGCAGTAAAATATGGTGGTGGTAGTATGATGGTATGGGGCTGTTTTGCTGCTTCAGGACCTGGAAGACTTGCTGTGGTAAATGGAACCATGAATTCTGCTGTCTGTTATGTCAGTAAAAGGGAGCCAAGGACGAGACCGAGCATTGAACTGAACACGACTTTATTTGTGACTCACTCTTACAATATAGGCACTGCCGTCAGGCTGAGAGGAGGCCAAAGAGACCGCCCCTCTTCCTCACAGCCCTCTTATACCCTGGGTGGTAGCGGAACTGGAAAGGTGGAGCCATCACCCGTGTCACACAATAATATGTCCCCATAACAACACAGCACCCCCCCCTTCAAAAAAATTGTCCACAACACATGCACAGAATCGAGACCCTCCCCAATTTGGAAACTGACTCATGCACTAAAACTAAACAGAAAGGCTTAAAGGTCTATTACACTCACTCAAAACAACTAAAACTGGGGGGAAACAGATGGACTACTGTCCCAACCCCTCACGGCAAGACAGATTATTCTGCCGTCTGTACTAAAAGAACAGTCCACTAAACAGACAATTGCCGTGTTCCTAAAATAAATAATATAAAACACTAAACAATCCCATTAACAGAACTAATATACAACTCGGTTATCTCCCATTTCCATCACCATGCATTGTATACATTGCCCCACCATCAGTTTGCCCCAGTAGAGGAACCACCCCCCAGAAAACCTTCAGACGGCTCCCCTCCGGTGCACCTTCTTTTTTTCGCGCCCGGGGATGACCTATGTTGAAGTCCAAACACCTCCTTCTCCTCTCGGGCACATCGCAGCTCATTGGGATGCCTCCACGAGCCATCAGTGGCTGGAGGTAGCCATCCTCTCCAACATCCACCACCTGCAGCCGCCCTGGTCATCTTCTCGTCGGCGTTTGCCTCGAACACCTCTTGACCGGGCCTCCTCTCTGGGTTGGACCACATCCGCGACCCCCAGAGGAGCCCTACTCAGCTTCCAGTGTCTTTGTTTGGCACGTCGTTTTACAGTGCTAGCCGATCCTGCCCCACTGTCTTTCATTTTCGCTGCCGGCAAAGCCGTTATGACCCCCTGCTCACCGGTACCTTCCAGCCAAACTCCAGGAGTAGAATGGGCCATCCACTTGGCTCCACCCGCCGTCACAGGTGTCCCACCACGCCGCCCAATTCCCTCAGCTAAGGTTACTTGAGCACTGACACCGGGATCCTTTCGCGATGGCCCTGGGTGGGGTTGGTCCTGCTCATCGTCCAGAATACTAGGCAAACGTTTGTCTCACACAGCTCCGTCCATCGTTCATGGAACCAGCTGGTCCCACAAACCACAGCCCGACCACTCTTCTCCAATGCTGCTGGCGATGGCGAAGCCCAATCCATAAAAGAGATCACACCCCATAACATTCTCACTGCAGGCAGTTACGATGAACTTCAAGCTGGACAGCTCCACCGACTTGTACCTTGCCGTCAGTTCCACCGGCCAATCTTCTTCCACCATACCCATACAGCGGTGCTGAATGACCTCTCACTCGGTAATATGGGAAGAAACTCCTCACAGTAGACCAATTCTACACGGACTTCACCGCACCCATGTCAGTCAGTAGCGGCACCACTACCCTGTACAATTCCACCATACAACAGTTACGACCATCGGTGTGGATGACCGTGGGAGCTGGAGCTGGGGGTTCCACATTGCTTCTTCGGTCCCCTCGCTCAAACCTGTTACATGCCCTGACAAAATGATGCAGGAGTCTGCACTTGCTGCAGCATTTTCCTTTTGCTGTACACTCTCTAGCCTTATAACGGTGCTTGGTGGACCCACAACCTAAACTCCTGGGCGATCCCGGGGCGGACCTCATCTTTACAGCATTAGTGCATTCTTCGTCATCCTCCACGCCATCGTCGCTGTCCGGGTCCACTGCCTGCGGCGTCGACTGTGGTTCAAAATTACGGTGTGACGCTCTTTCACCGAGCTCCTGTGATAGCTTGTTTGCCGCCTCACACTGTTGAGCTAACTCAATGGACATGGATAATGTCAGCTTGCCCGAGTGTGTGAGGAGCTTTGATCTTGTCACTGGGCAAACAGTATGTTCCACCAACTGTTCTCTAACGCTCCAAACTGACAGTACTTGGCCAGCTGACATAGGTCTGCTACATACCACTGCACTGACTCGCCAGTCTGCTGGCGGTGCTGCCGAAACTGGATCCTCCGGACGATGATGTTTTCCGGGGGCAAAAATGTTGCACCATTAGCTCAACCACTTCTTCAAGGCTATCACCCTCGCCTAAGATACTAAGGATATGTTGTCCCGCCGTTCCCAAGTTGTGAACCAACAGTGCCCGTGCCCACAACTTCTCCAGTCTTCCAAGGTCCAATGCTACTAAATAATTTTGAAAGACGGCGAACCACCTCGCCCAAGGGACGGGCGGCTCACCCGGAAGCTCCAAAAATTGCCGAATAGAAGTAATCCCCTCATCCATACTTTTTACCCTTGTCGCCAAATGTTATATCGGTAAAATGCTGTTGTTGTCATGCTGTGGCATGCCTTTAAAAAGGCGGTTCATTCTTGAAAGCCCTCCAAAGTGGCTGAATTACAACAATTCTGCAAAGATGAGTGGGCCAAAATTCCTTCATAGCGCTGTAAAAGACTCATTGCCAGTTATCACAAACGCTTGATTGAAGTTGTTGCTGCTAAGGGTGGCCCAACCAGTTATTAGACTTAGGGGGCAATCACTTTTTCACACAGGGCCATGTCGGTTTGGTTTTTTTTCCCTTAATAATAAACACCTTCATTTAAAAACTGTATTTTGTGTTTACTTGTGTTATCTTTGTGTAATATTTAAATGTGTTTGACGATCTGAAACATTTAAGTGTGTCAAACATACAAAAAAAAATGAGAAATCAGGAAGGGGGCAAACATTTTTTCACACCACTGTAGCTTTAGATCAATGACTTGAATTGGCTAAATTAGCCCACAAAACTTCTAAAACTGCCAAATTGTTTTCATTCCAGGTCTGTCATTTAGTGTCTTCCCTTTAGAGCTGGTGATATGTTTCCTCCTTTGGCATTAGTGAGACACTCATCATCGGATAACAGCAATGGTTACTGCTGTAAAGGGATATGTTTTGTGTCAGATTACCTTATCATTTGTTTTAGTGCTTAAACCTAACCAGTGTGAAAGAGAAAATTAAAGTAACCAGAAATCTGTCATAGAAAGAAAGTGAGAAAAGCAAAGTGCGAATCCAAGTTTCCTGATTGACAAATATGGGACTGATGCTGCAAGCACTACCCCAAACCTCCTCATGGGGACTTTGTGGTTCTCTCAAAATGTGTTATTTTTTCAACAGGATACAGTATATTCCACATCAGGCACCCTGTGCCTAACGGGAAAGCACACTTGGGTGCCTGACATTAAGTACTTAAGACTTTAAGACTTGCATCTAAGGGTAAGAACTTGGTGAATATTTCATATTTTGACCATTATATAATTTAAATGGTTGATTTTTTTTTATACCAGACTGTAGTAACACAGACTGACAGGTGGCCATGGAGGGAAACTGCAATTTTTGGCATTTTTGTGTTGATTTTAATTTTTGACCCCTGAGGTTTGCCCTAAATTTGTTTTTGTTTTGTTTTTTTTCTTGCTTGGTGCTGGTTAACAAGAAGCTATCTCTTCTACAGATTGCACAGTTTCAATGATCAAAATGCTTTACCATGGTCTCTCCATTTGCACTCCACCAACAGATGACCAGGTTTTCACCCATTTGGTTCCTGCTCCTCTTCCTCCTGCCTCGTCGACAGCAGCATCCCAGTCCCAGACTGTTGCCTCCAGGTCTCTGCTTCCCAAAGGCAGTCAGTCTGGCCTTAGGCCCCCGGGGTTCAGCTCCAGCCGTCTCCCCGCGGGCCGACTGGCGGCCTTTGGCTTTGTCAGGAGCTCCAGCGTATCCTCCGTCTCCTCTGCCCATTCTGCTGACAGCACACAGAGTGACCCTTGCAGGACAGCACACCGTGAGTGTCCTCATTCTAAAATTTGTTGACACCAGTGAGATTTGATACCTGCTGTGTGTCCTGTTCATTCAGGAATGTCTCTTTGAGTGTCTTATATGTGTTACTCTCAATGCCAACTTTATCACCACACCATAAACCCACCACTGTCATAATCACTATACGATTTGCCCTACCTTTTTCTTTGTGCTCTCTCAGGAGTTTCATTTGCATAAACAGCCCCCTCCCACATTCATTATGTGTACAGTATGCTTTCTCATACT
Source organism: Pholidichthys leucotaenia (assembly GCA_020510985.1). Taxonomy (NCBI): domain Eukaryota; kingdom Metazoa; phylum Chordata; class Actinopteri; order Cichliformes; family Pholidichthyidae; genus Pholidichthys; species Pholidichthys leucotaenia. Next base: position 49,657,633 of record CM035844.1, read on the forward strand.
GCACTCCACCCCCACTCGCAATTTGTTCTACACTACATTTCCATATGCAAGCTCCACACAGTCGACAACTGCCATGTTACTGTTCCGCAGGTTTACAATTTACAAAACCCACACAGAAACACAAGATTGACAGTCAGTACTAAGTAAATAATTAGTAACTGCTGTGTGTTCAATCATGCCATATATTCCAACTCTTTATAAAGTCTGCAAACCTGAATTTATTGGGGCACTTTAAAGGACTATTGACAATGTAATCAATTGCTCTGTACTCTAAAAAAGATTAATAACCCCACTCCTAAATACACTGGGACACACAAGGGCTCTGTCACTGAGACATCACCTGTGGTCCTCAGGTCTTCAGGTCATGTGTAACCACAAAAGAAATCATACTCCAACAGTTTAGGTCCTGTGCATACTTGACAAGCAACTCCAGGCTCGGGCTGGTGGCAACCTTGATTTTACCTGTCCACCTGCTCCTACGTTTTCCTCTGCATCTCACTCCAGTCACCATGTCCAACATGAGGCTGCTGTCCAATTAGTCACGGTGGTCTGAATGACCTCCTGATTCTGAATGTTTTATAGCTGAGAGATTTTATAATCGAGAGATTCAAAGCATTCTCCTCTGGCACCACATTTTAGACTCTTGGATCCTTCTTTTGATCTCTGTTGTGGACCAGGATTCAAGTCCATATAATATGGTCAGGGAAGCTACGGATTTCACCAGCTGAATTTTGGTTTCCTGTGAGATATCGCAGTTGCTCCAGATCTTGTTGATCTTTCTCCCGAGTTTTTTGCAATGCTGATTCTTTTGAGGATTTCTTTCTTGCATTTACTTTGCCTGTGAAGACCTGTGAATCCTTGTGAACACCTCTGTACCCCTGTGATGCAGGCGAGATGCAGATGGGTTGAGGTGTTGATGCTTAGATACAAGTATGTGGAAGTTTAGTGCACATAAACCTAAGTGGTATATTGGTGTGGGCAAGCGGACAAATTTGAGAACTCCGCCTGCCCACGCCTGCATAGGACTTGGATCTGGCCGTGCTACATTTCCATATACTTGAATTTATTAGTGTTTCCTCTGGCTTAAAGACCTTGGCATGCTGACAACATATTTTTTTTGGGGGGTTGTGGGGGGGCAGAAAACACATGACACTATTGTAACCAGAATATGTTAATTTTAGACCATTTCTTTTTTTAATTTTGCACAGTAACTTTGCATATGGAGCTTACCATTTGAAGTATTGTACAACTGAGGCTTGAATGTTGGAATATTGGGCCAGTTGGGATCCCACCCAAACGTCCTGTGTTTCGACTTTTTACTGGTGTCATCCTTCTCTCCTTCCTCTGCTCTCACCTGTCCTGGACCCTCTGCCTGAACACTTTCCTCTCCTTGGCTCCTCTCTTCTGTCTCATCTTTCCCTCTCTGAGCTCTGTCTAATTCAGATTCTCTCTCTGTCTATGGTGGTATAGAAACAGGTTAGAAAATATCAAGTGTCATATTTTGTCCTGCAGGATTTTTCTGTCAGGGTTTACATAAATGACAAAAATATGTGTATTTTTTTGTATTTTTATTCTAGTGTTTCTTTTTTTTCCATTGAGAGAGTAGGGAAGAGAAAAAAAACATTCGTAATAGTAATTTACTCATGCATACTTAAATTATATGATCAGGTGGGTATAGTAGCCAGAAATTCTACTTATGTAAAAGCAGTGCTTTGAAATTAATAATTAAAAGTAGACAACCAAAGATTTCTAGTTGAGTTAAGGGTACAAAGAGCAACCACTTAAAAACTTGAGCAATGACTTCAGTCTTGAAGGTTTGAGGTTTTTCTCCAAAATTTGTAACAATTTTCTTAAAGTTTTCTACTTTTCTCTGTAAATTTATCTAGATTTGAAACCATTTTCCTCAAATTTGCAATTTCCTCTTGTAAAATTGGATTTTCTTGTACATTTGAGACTTTATTATAAGTTTGTGGATTATTTTGTGGGAAATTTTTGTCTATTTTTTAAAATAGACAGCTTGGACAATTTAAACAAAAACTAAAGGAAGAAATACTCCAAACATGTATACAAGATGACATGTAAAATCACATAAGGATTGTCATATCCAGTCTGTGTTGTGTTGTTGCTTAGTTTTTTTGTCACGTTTTGTCTTAGCTATGTTCTGAATTGTAATCGCTCTTGTTTTGTTTTTCTTTTGAATTCTTGGATGGAATATGGGGGGTAATATAAGCTGCGGCTTCAGCCATCACCCATTTCGGATAACTTATGTTGAACTGTATAATCAGAGGAGTTATTGTCTAATTTGACCTTGTTGGATTTTCTTTCCCCCTTTGTTATATTATTCTGTTTCTTTTTTTTTAAATCTTTACTTTTAATCTATCCGAAATAAAGATTTGTTCATTCATTCATTCAATAAAATTACTATTTTCTTAATAACTTTGAAACAGACTGCGGTCAGTTTTTTTTTTTTTTTTTACTTTTTCCTTATAACAATTTACATTTTTGACCATAATTTTGCAGAGCCAGAACAGAACAATAATTTAACTCTGATTTCAAAGAAAAAAATATTAATAAAATTGTACTTAATGAAATAAATTAACTTAAATGACCAAAAATGCAGTTATTTATGTTATAATATTTCTATATATTTATAGTTTTTTTAGAACTCTCCTCACCACCTAGACAGCAGGAAAACGTCCCTTATTGTGAAATTCAAATGTTGGCACGTTTAGTTTGTCTGAAGGCTGCTGACGGATTAAAGTCATTGACTTCATGAATTTTGGTCATCTTAACCTGCCAGGTACATAATAATGAACATAAATTAGTCAATTAATATTAACTAAGATAAAAGTAAAAACATCTCCTTTTCGTTCTTGTCTGAAATAATAAAAACAAAAAACTAATGATTAAAAAGAAGACAAAATGAACCAACTCGAGCGCTTAACCACATCTGTTAGCTAAGCGACTCTTCCATTATTGCTCCCGTTACCTGCGGGTTAAAGCCATGATAAATGCCTCCAGTGCTTACATACCTCTTCTGATTTTTTTCCACGGTTAAAGTACTTTAATAAGCTCATGTTTCTCTTGGACAGTGATGTGAGCGAGACACTCTGCCTGGCAACTGGAGTGGTCACGCGGGCGCGGCGCTTCTGAACTCCGCGCGGATGACGGTCACGTGCGTTGTTTGTGTGCGCACTTGCGGACCGTAATTCCTTCATATTTTTTACTTAAATGTATATTTCCTGATAGGAATGGTGGGAAATTTACAAGCATGGTGGGCCGCCACCCGGAAATGTTACCAGAGGAAACCCTGATTTATGCAACACCACCTGCGTCCTACTTGCATCATAAGATAAGAGGTACTAACAGGTATTCAGAGGTGCAATCTTTTTGACAGAGCCTTACAGAGCTGACAGACATGGCACATTTGTGTTGTTGGTGGCTTTGCACCTTGATTGTTGTTTCTCTCAGTGTATTTAAATTATTACATTTTCTCCTGCATACCATCACCCTAAATAAACTTAATAACATTGTTAGTAATGCCCTAAATTTGTCAGTATTGGTGTTAAAATTGTGAACACAATAGATAGGAGGGCAGGCACATGCACCATAATGCGAATTTCCACAGTTGCTGCAACTGATTATTTACTTGTAAGCACAGTCTTGTCTTAAAGTTAATGTACAGTATGTAAGAGCACATGTTGTCATCACCCAGACTTATTAGTAATTTAACAGACTCTTACTGTAACTAGGTTTGTGCTGCACATTCAGCCTGTATTAGCAGAGATGAGGGAACTCTTTTGTGGATCGTCCCCAAAGTTGCTGGGACCTGGCAGTCTTTGTGGTTGTGATCTTGACATTGTGCTGGCAGGCCAGCTGGTTAGTTGGCTGAATTTTGTCTTAGCTGCATGTGTATTTAATGTGACCTACATAGCGCGATGTTTGCTTCTTCTCTTTCCCAGTTACAGTCGACGTAAGCTCCTCCACTCTTGCATACGTCAGACCCCCTGTTATGTCATCGCTTCTTTCACTGATTCTCTGCCTTTGTATTCCTCTTTTTTCCTATCTTCTCTGCTTCTCCCATTGGTTAAAAATTAAATCAGACTGTTGTGAAGTGGGGTAAACAGAAATCACTCTTGAGAATAACATGTTCAGTAAAAGCAGGTTGAATAAATATGGAGGTTTTAGTTGTGGTAACTTACAGTATATCCTATTTGTTTTTCATTAATGTATTTTTCATGTGCCAGTGAATAAAATACCTAACTAGAAAATCACTCAGAGTGCATACCTCCGCCAAGTCTCCTTCCATCCCTCATGGATCACCTCCAAAATATAATGAGCTTGTTTTGGAGAATTCTTGCTAACACAGTGTGAGAAGATAATAGCCTTGGTGGAGGTATGCATTCTGGGATCATCACCAAAATGTTATGGGTTCCTCTCTAATCCAAGAACCATCTTTGGTGAAAATTTCATCCAAATCTATCCAGTAGTTTTTGTGTAATCCTGCTGCACAAATGAAAAAAAAGGTCCTTGGTGGAGGTATGCACTCTCAGATCATCACCAAAATTTAATGGGTTCATCCTTGGCCCAATGGCTACCTCTGGTGAAAAGTTCATAAAAATCCATACAGTAGTTTTTGCGTAATCCTGCTAACAGACAGACAAACAAACAGACGGATGGATGGACGGACGGACAAACAAACAGCCAGACAGAGAGACAGACAAACCACCCCAATTACATAACCCCCATGACGGAGGTAAATATTAAGAGAAGCACTGTTTAATTATTTATGAAGAGCTGTAAATACTGTAGAACAACAGAGAAAAATATTTGCAATACTAGAAAAGCACTCAGAGAGCGCAGACCTCCACCAAGTACCTCAGTTCCCCCTAATATTGGGATTTTCCCCAAATATAATAGTCCTACATTTATTTTAACTATATTTTCAGATTCCTTAGCCATCAAAACATACCTTTAGCAATTGGATTCACATTGATATCTTTATTAGTTCAGTAGTTATTGACAAAAATCACTTTTTCGGTAATGGCGGTTTTCTTGTGGATATAGCTCCATAGCTTTTGAAGATACAACAAATCCATTGGCATGCTACTGATTCGGGATCTCTGGATCCTGGACTTCCTGACCGAGAGACCTCAGTCTGTCCGTGTTGGAAACAACATCTCCAACTCTATCATGCTGAGCACCGGATCCCCTCAAGGCTGCGTACTCAGTCCACTGTTGTTTACACTTCTAACACATGACTGTGTATCCAGACACGAGGGGAACCAGATTATTAAGTTTGCAGACGACACCACAGTGGTGGGACTTATTCAGAGGGATAAGGAATCAATGTACAGGGAAGAAGTTAGAGACCTGGAGGGCTGGTGCAGGGAGAACAATCTGGTGCTCAACGTGGACAAAACAAAGATGATTATCGACTTCCGGCGGTCATAGCCTGAACACGTCCCTCTCAGCATTGGCAGCCGTTTGGTGGAGAGAGTGGAGAACATGAAGTTCCTTGGAGTGCAGATCTCGCAGGACCTGACCTGGAGCAAGAATTCCTTGGCGATCAGGAAGCGGGCCCAGCAGAGACTGCACTTCTTGAGGAAACTCAAACAGGCCTCTCTCCCCATCTGCATCCTCATGACCTTCTACAGAGGTGTGGTGGAGAGTGTTCTAATGTACTGCATTGCAACATGGTACTCCAGTTGCAATATGTCAGACAAAAAAGCCCTGCAGAGGATAGTTAAGGGAGTTTCCCTCCCCTCTGTCCAAGAACTTTTTCAGAACCGTTGTAGGAGCAGGGCACTGAACATTGTCAAGGACCACTGTCACCCTCTGCATAAACACTTTGAACTCCTGCCATCTGGCAAATGATTCCGGAGCATCAGAGGCAGAACCACCAGACTGATTAACAGCTTCCTTCCACAAGCTGTTAGGATGCTGAACAGTTGATCCGGAATCTTTCATACATACTACTGCACCTTATGGACATTATGTGTATTATATGTATATTATAGTTCTAGTTAGTTTTCAAGTATGTCTCAGGGATGTGTGAATGGCTGTGTTGGGGTGGGGGGTGAGGGGGTGTGTGAGTGTCTTAAATTATGTTCTTTTTACTTATATGGATGCAGAGAGAAATGCAATTTCATCCTGCCTGCACTAAAGTTGTATGTACAGCAACATGACAATAAAGGTTGATTTGATTTGATTTGATTTGATTCCTCAGTGTCTTGGCTATATTTTGGTGTTTGTTGTATGTTTATATCTTAATTTGTTACCTTACAGTGATGAAAATTCCAAAGATCCCCTATTATTTCCTGTTCTGGATCACAGTATCCAGATTTTTTGCAGGATCGGGATCTATCTTTGATATTTCGTAGAACCTTTTGGGATCTTATCCTGTATTTTTTTGGCAAGCGTCCTGAGCATTTATTGTGGAGTTATATACACATATGCTAAAAATGGCCCTATCTCGCAATGATAAAGAATCCTTTAAAAAATTCCTGGATCCAGACGGTGATGCGGATTACTCCCAAAATCTAATCATTTCTTCCTTGTCCCATTTCAGACTTGTCCTGAAAATTTCGTCAAAATCCGTTCATAACTTTTTGAGTTATGTTGGTAACAGACAGACAAACAAACAAACAAACAGACAAACAAACCCTGGTAAAAACATAACCTCCTTGGCGGAGGTAATAAAATAACAGATTTAATCGATGGCTAGTGCTCAGTAGAGGACAATATATGAGATAATAAGTTATATCCATAACCTTATGCTTGCATTCTAAGGAATCGGGACCCCTAAAAGTGCTTAACTAGTAACTACATGGATCCTCTATTCTACAGGCTTGTCAGAAACAGTTATTGTACCTAGGGCTTTACTGAAAGTGATCAAGGCAGTGTTAGGAAAAGGCCCCTCTCTCTTAATGCAAACGCGCCGAAGATCATGCAAATGTCTGGGCCAAGAAGAAAAACGACAGTTGGGGATCAAAGAGTTTTTCTGCGGCTTCACAGAGAACACGATTAGCCAGATGTGCAACAGAATTCACTTTGCCTTTCAGCTGTTCTTGAAAACTCAATCAAAACTTTCACCCATTTCTACATACATTAGAGCTGCCGTCACATACATACACAACACAGGAGTACCTGTTAGAGGAACACAGAGACTAGAAGTTTTTAAAAGTAGTGTCTCCAGCAAAATATTCCTCTTCCCGCTGCTGTTGCTTTGAGCACAGAGGAGCCAAAATGGAATCAAGGATGACAGACATGGGAGGGAGAAAGATTACAGGCCTTTGATGTTCAGTTCTGTGTGTGTGCGCGTGTGTGTGCACACGCGTGCGTGCCCATGTTCCAAATAGGAGGGGAAGCAGAAACATTTACTTTCACTTTTGACTCTGTGTGGTGCTTGTGACCTTTTCCTGTGCAACGTTTGAACTCCTCGCCTTGTTTAAAGCATCCAGTCTCAACCGGGCTTCGCCACAGATCCTTCCCCGTCTCTCCTGCTGTGTGAGCACCCGATGAGCTTTAAATAGAAGAATTGCCCAATGTCTTCTCCTCTAACCTTTCTTTGGGGGATGTTGAGAAGGTCATACAAACTCTTTTCCTTGCTCTTGTCTCCTGGTGGATGATGTTGAATTTTAAAGAAATCTAATAAAAGATGAGAAAATTAGCATGACACTACATTCAGAGATAAGCTTTTTCTTGATTTAAATTATGGATATTGTCAGCTTCCACTAAAAATAATTTTGAAATCTTTAGACAGCCCAAGACACTGTGTGGAAAATGGGGACGTGTTTCTGAGAGACTGCACAATTCCATTTGTAGAGTGATGTTTGCAGTACCTGATTTCTCCCTCTCTGCTCTGGGATCTTTGCCCTCCTCTCACTGTGTTCCAGCTCAGATCAAAGAACAGACAGACTGACAGATGAGTTTTTGCACATCCTTCCATCACGGACGTCATGGGAGCTGCGGCAGCCTTGTACCTACTTGGTGCAGAAAGAAGAAAGGCCAAGCTTAGTTGCTCCTTTTCCCCCATTGATCTGCAAGCAAAACGGACTCCATTAGGGCTCTGGGTGATACGGATGGAAGAAATCATTAAGGAGCAGAGAGAAGAGGAGGAAAGCATCTCGAGGCTTTGGTAAAGTGGGTTAGAGGAAAATCCCCTGAGTTTATGCTGCTGCAGTTTGTCAACCCGATCTGAGCACTGATGAGTGCGTGCGTGTGTGTGTGTTAAAAAAAGGGGGGGCAGTGAGAGTGTAGTTGATTTTCAGTACTGTGAACACCACAAGCTATTCAAGTATAAACTAAGGATGTAACGATACACTTTTTATTTCCCAATCCTATCCAACATTTTTCAATTTAGGTGCCAGACAATACTGATATAACCGGAGTGGTGGCCTAGAGTTAGAGCATCTGCCCCACAGCAGGGAGGTTGTGGGTTCAAGTCCTGTTTTATCCTCCACAAGGCAAAATTTTGCGCTACCGGCCACAAACCAGCAAAGACTTTCTCAACAGCAAGGGCGTACACTCTGTCAGTCTAGAAATATTTTATGAACAGTTAAATATGCAGAACAGATAATATTCCATTTCATTTATTTATTCTGAGTAACATTTTTGTTTGCAATGATTTATTTTATTTCATTTCATCTATTTTTAATCCTAAAAAAGCTTGTCTGTTACATTACATCGTTGACATGCAGACTCTGCTCACAGACTGGAGTCTGTATCTCAGGCTCCACCTGCTGCGGAGTGAGTGAGAGATTTTTACAGAATGTTGGACAGTTTTAATAGATGTTTATTGGTTTATTTTATGTTTTAATGGATCAGGTTTTCCATTTAGTTATTGCTCCCCGATTCTGATCTACTCATTTTACCTGGATCGAACCCAATACCAGTACTAATGAGAAGAGCACTCAGAGAGCACATACCCCTGCCAAGGTATGCGCTCTTTGACATAGGAGGTAATGCAGTCAGGGTGGTCTGTTTGTTTGTCTGTCTGTCTGTTTGTTAGCAGGATTACACAAAAACTACTGGGTGGATTTTTGATGAAATTTTCACCAGAGGTAGCCCATGGGCCAGGGATGAACCCATTAAATTTTGATGATCTGAGACTGCTTATCTCCACCAAGGACCTCGCAGCAGCCTTGGCGGAGATATGCACTCTCTTCAGTGGACGTAATATCTTGTATCGTGAGATTTGCAGGCAGCTTTGAAAGTTGAAAGAGTGCATACTTCCACCAAGGCTGCTGCGAGGTCCTTGGTGAAGGTATGCAGTCTCAGATCATCACCAAAATTTGATGGGCACGTCCTTGGCCCAATGGCTACCTCTGGTGAAAATTTCATCAAAATCCATCCAGCAGGTTTTGTGTAATCCTGCTAACAATCAGACAGACAGACAAAACTACCCCGATTACATTACCTCCTTAGCAGAGGTAAATATCGGATCGGCCTATCTCTGTCATGAACTGCTTAAAATTAAAGTTTGTATGCATTGATACAGTGATGTAAAATATATTTTTGCATGTGGAAATGCCCAACACATCCATGTCAACAACCAAGGTCATACTGAGTGAAACTGCCTTCACCATTATTGATTTTTTTTTTTTTTGCTTATTTGCATATAAGCATGCATGCAAGTATGCATGAGTTTGCCTGCCATCCACAGGATCTATAGGTTATTTGATATGCCATTGATCAGGCTTTAATCTAACCCACACATCATCCCATACTCATACTCTGTGACATCTCCCCTGGGGTGTTTCATAGAAATGTGTTTGTTTGCTCTGGAGTGAACTCCCATGCACATGAGGGGCAAGGAAGGGTGAATCCTTATTACCACCGTGCTTGACTGACTTTCTTTTAAAAATTGAGAGGAGCCCAGCAGGAGGGTGCTAATGATGCCCATGTCACGATTTAAACTCCATTGCTAAAGCAAGCCAAGTATTTTCACCTCTATCCCTCTTTTTCTCTCTGTGGTGGCGATGAAATAATGAAAGAAATCAGATGAACGGCTTGGGAGAAGTGGATAGACAGTGGAGAAAGAGAGGAGTTGAAAGGGTGATGCGCTGATGAAAACAAATTCAATGAGTCAAAGTGAGCAGAGAGGAAAGGCGAAGGGATGAAGGGGGGGGGGGGGGAGCAGAAAGAGATACACAGAGAGAGGGGAGTGAATGCCATACCCCAGATGCCATGGCTCAGATCTGCTCTGTGACTCACACTAGCTCACTGTGAACAGATGGTTTCTGTGGTGCGTGTGCACACACACTTATACACAAACATGTACACGCGCATACACGCACACTAGAAGAGCAGGAGAAGCAGCGAATTAGATGGGCCAATTAGATATGGCTGCCATTCTTGTACAGAGGAGAGGAAAACTAACGTAGCAGAGCTGTGATGTGAGGATGGGCTCGAAGGGCTTGTTCATTAACCGATAGACTCCCAGTGCATTTTTATGTGTCTCCTTGTTAATCAAAGTTTATGAGCTTAGTCAACAGTCCAGACTGACAAAAGCACATGCATCATACATGTATCTACATTTTCTCTTTGTTCTCATGCCAAGACCCTTCGCTCTTACTTGTCAGTGAATTCCTTTTTCAGCTGCTTTTCTTCATCCAGGGATTTGTTTTAGTAAAAAGAGTAGTTGCACCTGCATTGAAAAACATAAAAATAAAATATAATAGTATCATGTGCAGTGTGGGAGTGTGTAAAACGCCAAATGGGTTTGAATTTAATACCTCACCCAATTTTTTCATCTTTGCATGAAAAAGTCTTTGAAAGAGATCTGCAAATTCATGCATAAATCAATATTGTGGTGGGAAATTTTAAAAAGTAAACAATTATCTGGAAAAAAAAGGTCAGCTGACCGTGTGTTGTTACCTGATTGAGAGAGATGATGGTTTTGTGTCAGTTGTGGCCAGAAAATGTTGAACTTTTGTGTAAATATAACGTCAAGTGCCCTGCTCCAGGACACTTCAGCAGGGATGGCTGACCGTTGATGGGTTTTGAACCCCGACTGTGTGGCTAACAGATGGTCTTCTTACTCCACGGCTCCTTTTTCTCCTCACTTCATAACTTTAATCTTTTCTCTCTAAATGTATTCACCTTAGCTATAGTGCCTGACAGCAGTGTAACACTTTTTACGGGCCTCTTAATTCAGATCTAAAACTGACCTTTAACTTGTGCCTTTGTCTAGTTTGTGTAGGCTGTTCTTTATTTTAGAAGAATGTCAGTTTCTCTTGAACATTAAAGGATGAATATTGTTCTTTTAGTTGGCATTAATCTTAAGTCTTTTAACATCCAAGTTAAAGAGAAAAAAGGCAGCCTGAGGCTGCTGCTGTCAGTTTCTATGATATCATCTAATGTAACCTGGCCCTTTTCTCGGCAAACACGTTACCTTGAGCCTCACTATATTCAGAAGAAGTCTAGACTTTCATATACTGTATATCATTCAGGATGCACTGAACATCTTAAGTATAATACACTAATTCCACAAGTTGTGTAGTCATCTGCAGATATTTTTGTTTGCCAGGGTATATATTTGATAAAAGCATGCACTTAGTCATAGGTAATAGTGTTTTTGCGTAAGGATGGTTTAAGATTAGCTCCAGGTAAACTAAGGCTTACAGTCATGTGACTGACCAAGAAAGAGCAGCTGTATCTGACAAAAATCAAACACTGTGTTACTTTTACACTCACTGGTGGGAAACCAGGCATCAAAGTCAGCCACATTCAGTGCAACAAGCCAGAAAACCATGACTTTCATATCAGCCACTGTTAGCAATGCCAAGTTAAAACATTGCAGTATGCGGTCATTTGCCTATAAAAACATTATAGTGTCCTGTGTTAAGACTGATGTTTCTTGGAAAACAGATTATCTTAAAATCTTTGTATTCATATTGGATACCTGTTGGTGAACATGGTTGAAAAGTGTATATTATGTTGTATTGGACCTTTTACATGAAAGAAACAGGATGAATAGAGAAAGTCCTCCAACAAGTGTAGTTTAAAAGCAGTGTTCCTCAACCTTTTTTGAGCCAAGGAACCCTTTTTACATGGAAAAAAAAAATCTTGGGGAACCCCACCAACCACAAATGTTACAAAATGACACATTTTATCCTATTACAGCATGTGTAATGAAAATTTAGTCATGTAATTAGCTTATACTCAGTGTGAAACTTGGGCCTCTTTAGATGAACACAAGGTTGATATCTTGGCAGAAACCAAAGAAAGGCCAACACGAAGCTATTGAGCCACAGCTCTCAGTCTCTTTCCTCTTTTAGTTTTTATAGTAGTCAAGCTTGAAAAGCCCAGCTCACATAGATATGTTGTGGAAATGGGAGCAATATTGGAATAGCTCAGTTTGCTTGAATTGGGAACTCAGTCAAAGTTAAAAACACTTTTAGTTCCTTTTGAAGTTCATACACATGGGCTACCACTTTGCCGGAAACCACTGGACCTCCCCATGGAGCAATAAGGCTTTATGCTCCTCTCCCATGTCCTCACATGAAGACACAGATACCCAGGATTTACACTGACTCTGGATGCAGTCCGTTGCAGATGCAGTACGGATGCCCCCTTGCATCTGTCCCTACCAACTCTAGGTTTTGCAGTGCATTGATAAAGAACAGAGTTCGAAATACAAGATCGCATGAGAATTATACAAAATATCACGAGATCTCAAGAAAGACCGGAGAGTGACCGAGATGAACAGATCACGATCACGTGATAACAGCAAGGAAATGTGATGTCGCGGCTCCCCACCTGGATTTTTGGGCCCATCCATCCATATTCTTCCACTTAATCCTTTTCGGGGCGTGTGGGGGCTGGAGCCTATCCCAGCATCTTTGGGTGAGAGACAGGGTACACCCTGGACAGATCGCCAGTCTATTGCAGGGCCAACACAGACAACCATTCACTCTCACAGTCATACCTACGGACAAGTTAGAATCCCCAGTTGATGCCAGTTAACCTAACTTGCATGTTTTTGGCATGTAGGAGGAAACCGGAGAAATCCTGGAGTAAACCCAAGCAGACACGGGGAGAACCTGCAAACTCCACACAGATCACTATTGGTCGAGGGCTGGGATCGAACTTGGGATCCCCCGGCCAAGGGTGAGTTGCTGTGCTGCCGCAGTACTAACCACTCTGCCACCGCGCTGCTGGATTTTTGGGCCTGTTAATTTTAATTCTATGAAGCGTTTGTATGTTAAGTCAAGTTTTTACCTTCTGTGACACAGTGGTGGAGGAACAGACCTCATAAAATAATGACGATCCTTTTTAATGAACAAACCACTATTAAATACCGCGAGATACTGTACCATGGGATTTCCTTGTAGATTGGATCTGGCATCTGTCTAAAATAGACTCATTGCGTTTCATTAGTGAACCGAATCTGACAAGCCGGATTCGTTCCGCAGTGGTCTGGACCAGGTGGCAATTAGAAAATTGACGAGAATGGGAACTATTTGCTGTGGAGGCTGGATCGCAGCCATAACGTACCGCATCCGGAGTCGGTGTAAATCTAAGGATATGCAGTATTTCAGAGGTCTTGTCTTTACAAAGTTTACCACCCGCATAATATCATCCAGTGCAGGAGCTAGGCCTGCTGTTAAAGTCTTGGAAACAAGCACCTCATGATGGAAAAACAGTGCATAACCGCAACATGTGGGTGTCTCTCTTTCACTCTTCTAACAAAGCCTTTGGTGTGCCCAATGGCTGCTGCTCCATCAGTACAGACACTCATGCAGTTTTTTCACTGAAGTCCTCCTTGGTCAAGATACTCAGCTGTGACTCAAAAAATTTCCTCTCCTGTTAGTTTTTGTGGTAATTCTTTGCAAAATAGTAAATTTTCTTTGATGACGTCTCCATCCACAAAATGCACAATGGCCTTTGTAAAACACATGAAAAAGAAGAAGAAGCCATTGCATTTATACTGACTTGGAAGAACCCCTACACTACAGGCATCTGTGCACAGCAATGAGCTGATGGCGTCTCCATTCACAAAATGCACAATGGCTTCCGTAAAACACATGAAGAAGAGGGAGAAAAAGAAGAAGATGGCAGCCAATTGCGTTCATACTGCCACCTGCTGACATGGCAGAGCCACTACACTATAGACTTCCATGCACAACAATGGGAGATTATTGCAATTTTTTTGACCAATTAAAAAAGTGAAACTTGACAATTTCCCTGCAAATCCCTGAACATTCTCTCATGGGCCCCCTGAGGTCCGAGGACCACCAATTGAAAAATAAGCATTTAGAGGGTGAGGATGTGTATCTGTTTTTCTGATCCCTTCACACAAAATAGTTTTTTGAAAATGAAAGGTGAGGGGAAGGAAGAGGCGACCCCGACTGACAGATGTGCGCCAACATGAAAGGACATCCAGAAAAATATCTGATATTTCAAATGCTTGATGTTTCAGTCTGAATGTAGCCTGTTGCTCCTTTAATGCCAGCCACAGACAAATGAGAGGAAGCTATTAATAGGCAGAACAAATGATGGCCTCTGATGAATAGTGCGTGCTTCAAGCTTAATTACACACACTGTCTTTGGCAATGAGCAGTGTTAAATGAAGCTGACATCTGTCTGTAAGGACAAATTAACTTCAGGTATGAAAACTACTGTGTGTGTGTTAAATATTTTCAGGTGCTCAGTTTAATTTTTCTTGTTTTCATACACGTCTAAAAATGTAAAGTATATATATATAACATATATTCAAAAAATGATTAAAATGACTATATTCCATAAATACTGTACATCTAATCCCACAGCATTGTATGTTGTTAGTGGTTATTTTTGATTATTGGATGTACAGTAAATGTGGTCAATTTGTGGAAATACTTCTTTTAAATACATCTTCTTTATCTATTTCTTCCAAGTATCTTGGTGAGTCTCTTTGTGACAGATGTTACTCTAAGCATATATATATATATATTAAGGCATTGACTGGCAATTTATTTTGAGGAATAAGAGTTATTTTTTTGGCACGTCAGCACTGCAAGGTGTGCGGTGGTTTTGCTTCAGCAGCAGATGTGCATGTGTGCACCTGGATGTGTGATTGTAATTTATACAGTCTGGGCCAATTCTGCAAGGACAGCAGGGGAGTTTATTTAAATAAATGTGAAGATGCTGATGTAGCACAGAGTAGTTTATAATACAGTCATATGAAACCTCTTCAATGTCAGTATATTTCCATTTTGCAATCAAAATCAGAGCATTACGACACCATTTTTTACACTGAAAGAAATAGAAGGTTACACAAGGCTCGTTTCTTATCATGTTGCTTCAATATCTGTTTAAGGACCGAGGACCATAGCTCGTATTTGTTGTGAGAGGCATGCAGCTCCAATAAAATGGTCTCCCACTGAGCTGTAAAAGCCTGCTGTCTTTTGTGCTCAGCTGTTTCCTCTTTTTTTTTTTTTTTGGTCCCTCTTTAATTTCTTTGGCATTTTTCATCCGTCTTTCTAAAATGCTAAGCTTGCTGCCGGCTCCACTGCAGCCTAAATGATTTTCCTTTGTACCTCCTTTTGTTAGCTTCCTCCTCATTCTAAGCAGCCGTCCATTCCTTTCCTTCTTCCTCTGTTATCCATCATCAGCTGGCATTTAGCCAGTCAGCGATGCATATCAGGCTGCTTTTAGCGATAATGAAATTCATCCCTTTTCCTCTGTTTCTCTAAGCCCCCTTGAATTACAGCCTCCATCTTATTATTCACAGCATTCCTCAGTTTTGTATCTCTGACAGCCCGCTGTCATCACTTGCTCATCCTCTCTCCGCTGTGCACACACTGGAAATTTGCTTCTGTACACTTGACCTTTGACAAATGAGCACATCTCTGTTCATATCAGCCAGTCAGTTGATCTCTGTCATCTTCGATAATAGGTCACCTGTCGAAGCCTTCTGGGTTTGATTCTCATCTTTAAGACTAACTTAATGGACGCTGACAGTTTCAATAGCAGACCTCTGACCTGTAATACAGTCCAGATCTCTATGGGACAAAAAGCCCATATCCTCAACCTTGTAATGAAGAAGAGACGCTGTCTGCAGCCTGAGTGATCAACTCTGGTATGATATGTAAGATTTGGGGGTTTTTTTTAAATTAAAAGTCTTTCATCAATGTACTGGACCAGTACTGTAAAAATGTGCCACAACAAGTATGTAAGCATGTACTGTATATGCATTAATTAAAAGATGAGTATTTTTGTGTTTTTTCCTCTTATTAAAAATATTCTTTCATATCTCATTTTTTTCTTACACTTTTCAATTTTAATTACTTAAATCTGCAACGTGTAAACAAAAACAAAGGTCTCTGAGGGAAAAAAGACCATATTATTGGGAACCGAATCCCTTAATGCAGTCGTCCCTAACTTTTTGTGTTAAAATGAACGGAATGCATTATCTTTAAAAACAAAGTATGTGAATTTCAAAAACTCACCTTCCTGGGATCCTTGGGCTTGTTTCTCTGTAAGGAGATGGCTGGCTCACATGTCACGCTCCTAAAAGTGTTGCTAATCCAGTCCTCCGCAGTCCGTGGGGAAGTAACGCTCACACTCATTTGAAAACAGAGGTCGGTAATCAGCTGGTAGAAGGAAGGCACAGACTCAGCTTCTTCCAAGACCCCCGCTGATGTTGGAAACATGTCAGATATCCCTCTGTCCACTTCTTGTCCCGGCAGCCTCAGTTTGGCTATGAATGCTCTTTTAATTTTCGACCATCACCACTAAATATAGAGACAGGTATGTGTCAAGACCGCACAGACAGACAGGACAGGTAGGAAGTCAGGCATGGGAAGAGAGAGAATGTATGGTATTATTTTTTTTTCAAAATAAAACCCCTGGCAGACTTGGCCAATAAAGAGGAACAGAATAAACTATTTATATTTTCTCTGCATTGTTGTGGTGGTCCACGGCCCGGTGGTTGGGGACCACTGCCTTAATGTCAGAGGAAGAACCAAAGTGTCAAACGCTGAGACCTAAAGTCAGTGAGAACTGTCCAGCTTTGTTTGCAATGACATTGCGAATGAAAGTCTGAACCGTTTAAGGCAAACAGGATGTTGCATCAGAAGAGCTCACTGGAATCAAAGTCGTACCTGGGGGCGCTAAGATAGCTGTGTCCATGAGCTGTGCATCAACAGAAGAGTGAAATGTACAATTTATTTTCACTTCCTTTTCAATATGTCTCTTCTAATTGGTTGCATACTTAACACTGCCTAACTTCTATCCCTGAACATGGTGATAAGGTGTTTTTATATGCAAGCTACCATGCACTACATTGCTTTGAGGGGGCGTTGCTAACAGTGGCTAACAAGAGATTCAGAGTTTTCTGACTTGTTTTCTAATCCCAACCCTGCCATGATGTCATAGCA
The DNA here is from genome assembly GCA_020510985.1 of Pholidichthys leucotaenia. NCBI lineage: Eukaryota > Metazoa > Chordata > Actinopteri > Cichliformes > Pholidichthyidae > Pholidichthys > Pholidichthys leucotaenia. The sequence goes on from CM035844.1 coordinate 49,675,002, forward strand.
GCATCTTGTTTTTATTTATCTGTTTTACCATTAATTTACCATATCTGTGGAAAAGATGGAACATAAGGCTTGTGCTGCAGATCTTTGTACACACAAAATATGACATAGCTTACAAAATGTTTTGCAGCAGCGCAGAAGTCACTTGACTGCTTTTTTAATTGATAAATACAGTTTTTGAAGTCAATTAACAGAAGTTTGCAGGTTGTAAATACGTGGCTTTATAATGCAGGCTGGCCTCTCTTTTTTTCTTTTAAATGTGCTGCTGCTTGTTTGAGGAACTGTTTATGTGTTCGCGGTTCTCGTTTCACTTCAGATTAGCTTCTGCCCACAACGAGGAGTTGGACCACAAAACACCAATGATTAAGCTGCTGGCATAAGCAGACGAGGCTGCCTGCTGTGATCATTTCTAATCCTCTGTGCCTCAGGGGCTTGGCACAGCATAAAACAAAACAGAGGAAAACAATATATACCGATATCTCAATTTGATTTTTTTTTAATTCAGAAGATAAAAAGTTTTTGTGCTTCCTGGCCTAATCCCAGCCTTATCGCGTCTGTCGAGCAGCTTCACATCTGATACTTCACCCGTGTGTCATATAGAGATGATGGAGGAGTGCTGCAGCAGCACAAGTGCAGGCAGTCCTGTAGTTATTGATCAGTGATAGGAAGATTAGCAGGATTTACACAGTGTGTGAGTGTTTGTGAAGGACTTATTAGCTTTTAGACAGATTACAGCTTCAGTAGAGGCCACAATGAGCACTGATTGGTTTATATGTGTGTGTGCTGTATTTTCCTGCATCGTGTGTCACTGTGTAAATATGTGCTAAGATTTTGTGTGTGTGTGTGTGTGTGTGTGTGTGTGTGTGTGTGTGTGTGTGTGTGTGTCTACATGTTTGTGCAGGATAAGTAGAGAATAGGAGACCCAGAGGTTAGAAACCATTAATGACAGTCATAACTGGGAAGTGTTGACTGTGGCAACACAATATCTAAGAGGGAAGAAACTGAAGGCAGACAATTTTTGGTGTTCAGATTTCTTAATTTTTTTTTTTTCCCTTTGGGCTTCCAGGTGGCAGTGTGAGTGAGGAGCCTCCCGTCCACAGAGTGGCTACAGCCCCTACGTCTGCGGACCATCAGAGAGTGGCGCCATGTCGCAGCAACAGCCTCCAGCCGCCCTCAACGCCAGCCCTGCCTCGGCGCTACCTGCCACCCCAGCCAAGAAGCTCCCCTGGAGGTCTGTGACATATTTTACACATTACAGTATGATTTCTGCACAATTAACTTGAGTGATAGCCCACTGTTCAATCTAAAAAATATTGTTTAGCCAATGCAGGGACTGTGACACCGATCATATGTGACAGTGAGGTACACTGCTGAATAAATATGAAAGGAGAGAGGCTTATTGTGATTTCCAGGAAAAGAGAAATGTGTTTTAAACAGTTTGGTATTCAAGTAAACAAGATGAGGTGCAGGTGGGTTTTGGGAAACAATATGTTAACAGTTTGCTTCCACTCACACAGTCTCATAGAATGTAATAATTGTTGTTGAGATACATGTGACACTGATATTTTTTACGCATGTGGATTAAACACCAGTTTTCACAAACTGCATTTATCAGATTTTAAACTGTTGCAGTGTCAGCATGAATATAGGAAACAGAACTGTATGATTTTATTTTGTAGTGTGAGGCAACAAACCTTATACCAACTTTATGAGCCAGGGATGCAGATAGCGTAGTAGGAATGTCAATACATGACTGAGCTGATTTTAAACATGTTGTCAGTTATTTATGATGAAAATACAAATCAACCTCGCCTGTGGAAATTTGCAGATTGCATCAAAAGCAACGACTTGACCTCAGAAATCAGTGTTTCATTGTCTTGAATGTGCTTGTCCTTCAAAAAGGACTTCATGGTTGGAAAGAGGTGGAAGTTGGATGGTGTGAGGTTGGGAGAATGGGGGGGGGGGGGGGGGTGAGGAAGGATTTCATAGCCACAGGACCGTGCTTCCGTCTGGGCAACATGTGAGTTGTGAACCGGAGCAATGTCTTGAACACCTTTGGTCAGCTTACAATAGCTCTCAATTTTGATGGACTTCTCTAATTTCTGCAACAGTGGAGTGTAGTAAGTCCCCATAGTTGTGGTACCCTTTGCTAGGAAATCCATCATCAGTACTCCATGTTGATCCCAAAAGACTGTGCACGTGACTTTACTCACCGAGGGTTGGACACACGCCTTCTAAAGAGGTGGCGGGTCATAATGCTTCCGTTGGTTGGACAGATCACAGTGATGGACCCATGTTTCGTCCTGTGTGATTAGTTTGTCAAAGAAGTCCTCCTGGTCTTGTTCTTGGTCCAAAAGAGCCTGGGAGCACGTGGCTGATTCCTGCTTTCCGGAAAGGTATGAGCAACCCATTCATCATCCAGATAACTTCCACATGTGCAAATGGTCATGGATTATTTTTTTTCCCACGGACCCCACACTGATCTTGACATCTTGGGCCAGTTGGCGAATGGTTATGTAGCCATCCTCCAAAATGGTGGCCTCCAGTTGCCGGGTGGCGTCTTCATCATTGGCGCAACTGTAGTTGCCCAGGAATGGGTGCCGTTTCCACCGATGTCCGGCCACACTTAAACTGTCGATGCCAGTACTTGATTACGTTGTACAATGGGACATCCTCCCCCTAAGTCTCTTTCACCTTATCAGAAGTCTCCTGTGGTGTGCAGCCTCTCAAGTACAGGAACCTGACGACCACTCTGCATCCACCTGGCTCCATCATCACACCTTCCTCCACCTTAGCGCCTGCAAAAGAGAAACTTTTAGAAGTTCAGAACTGCAAATAAAGATGTAGAAATATGTATTATTTTACAGTGGATATAAAAAGTACACAGCCCTGTTCAAATACCAGGTTTTTGTGATGTAAAAAAATGAGACCAAGATAAATCATTGCAAAACTTTTGCCACCATTAATGTGACCGATAACCAGTACAACCCAGTTGAAAAACAAACTGAAATCTTTTAAGGGGAAAAATGAAAAACTTACAATAACCTGTTGGGGTCTTTGTTACAAAAGTAACTGCACCGCAGTGTGGTGTGATAGCTCTGAGAACTAAAATTTGCATGACTGCACCAACACACACACACACACACACACACACACACACAGCCTCTTTAGACCCAGAGTAGCTCTCCAGGGTTATATGGGGATTTGTTCAGGATCAGAGGCTTTTTTCCCATAACAACTCTAATTAGTTTTTTTTTCCCAAGTTTTCTGCCTGTCTCTCATCTCTACTTCACAACAGAAACCCTGCTAACCTACTGAAACTTGTTTCTCTCTAATTTCAGAAGTCATGGCTTGTTTTTCTTTCCACACTCAATAAGTTCTATAACTCAGAGCTTGCATACTAGATCTTGCATTGTTTTAACTCTGCAGGAGATTTAATGTAAAATATAGGAGTGCACAGAATCAATATTAATAATGCATTCTGACTTCCTAATTGTTGCCCGTCTTGACTACAAAGTACATAATGTCACACAGAGCAAGGAGGTGATGGGCACATCTGCTTTCATGAGCTCTGAATCTCTTTGGCCCGCAGTCCTGTGGGATATAGTTAGAGATCACAGCAGGAGGGAGACGGTTGGAGATGAAAGCAGAAGAGTAAGATTAAAAAAAAAATTGGAAAAAGTTATGAGTTGAGAAAGTCTGCAAAGAAGCTGGAAAATAAAAGAAAGACAACAAGGAGGGGTAGTTGGCTCCTACGGTATAAGTACAGTATTTGTGAAAAGGGTGAGACATGTTGTATGTAGATAATATTTAGATGATGCTATAGTTATCTACAGCTAATTAACACATCTGACTTGTTGATTCTTGTAAATTGACAGTTGGCAGAAAGGAGTTTCAACGGAGTTCCGAGGTCACACGTTCCCTCCCGTCCTCCCCTAAGAGGCTGGCAGTGGTTCCTCCTAAACCCCAGTCCCCAGGTGGGTTATTTTCTCATTACCAAAACTCATGCTGCAAAATTAAATCTAAATTTAATCAGAGTGGATCCACCTGCACTCAGAAATCTGCTGGGTTGGTCTGTTAGCTGTTTCTGCTTCTGATGCTTACATCAGAAAAAACATGTTACATTATTTTTAACTCAGCGGGCTAAAACCGACCCTAAAAGCAAGTTAAATCTATGAAGATTTGTTCTCAGGATGACTTTCATTTTCAGCACTAAAAATGACAAAACAAAAATAAATTACACCATTAAACACATTAAAGATTAGCCAAAAACTTCAGGTTAGCTTGCAGCCTGTCCTACATATGAGCAACAGCAAATACTGTCACACTGTTATACAGTATATGGTAATTATTTAAATGCAGTAGTCAGTTTTTTCCCTCTGAAAATGCATTATTGAAAAAAAAATTAGCAAGGCTGACTAAGAAAAACACCTCAAAGCTACACCAAAATGAAATACAATTGCATACTAATTGGGGTGGGGGGAAAAATCGCTGCATTGTACTATCACAGTACTTTGTGTCCATGATACTGTATCGATTCAGAGCCACCACTATTGTGATACCTTACTGAGAATTATTAATAAATATGGCAAACACAAACTTATTAATTTAGGTACCAGAGTAATAACAACTAATAGACTTTTCAGTCCACTAGATGGTGCTAAATTCTCACTGTCTGGTTTGGTGAGCACAGCAGAAGAACGAGTGCTGAGCTCTAGTTGGGAGTTGAACAAGACAAAGACTGGGGTGGCAAATCACAATACAGGATATCACAATACTCAGCATATCACAAGATTGTCACAGGATTGCATCACAGCCCAAGTATCATGACTATATTGTATTGTGCAGCCTCTGGTGATTTCCACCTCTAATACAGATTATGGCAACAGAAACCCACTTTTTTTTTTACATTGAGGGAATAATAAACCAGCTAATAAAACAAATGAGACTGAAATTACTCATATGAACAGAGCAAAGCCACTAAGTGATAGATTTATTTACACCTAATAATTCATCATGCATTCTTTTCATCAGTCAGTTACATAGTTCCAAATTAAGACGTTATTTAAAAACTAACCTGTCATAGTCTTGACGCTGTACTTCAGGAGTGTCAGTGCTGACGCTTCCAAAACAGAAGGTAGTCTGACAGTTCTGACAGTTACTTGTCACATCCTCCACCTTTATAGGAAGGAATGAAAGCACCATAGGTGATGATGCCTCAGTGTGGACAAACACACACAGACAAGCTACTGTATGCCACTTCACTGAGGCATAAATAACTTAATGAACAACATCTGTTAACAATCAGGCATGTTTATCTTTGTCAAGTTCTCATTTACAGCAAGACTAAAGTGTAGAAAATGAAAGTGCAGGTGTATCTCACTAAATTAGAATATCATCAAAAAGTTGATTTATTTCAGTAATTCAATTCATAAAATGAAACTCATATTTTATATAGATTCATTCCAGACAGTGATATATTTCAAGTGTTTATTTCTTTTAATTTTGATGGTTATGGCTTGCAGCTCATGAAAACCCGAAAATCAGTTTCTCAAAAAATTAGAATATTACTATAAGATCAATTTTAAAAAATTGATTTTTTTAATAGAAATGTTGGCCAACTAAAAGTATTTCCATGCACACACTCAATACTTGGTCAGGGCTCCTTTTGCATGAATTAATACTGCATCACTGTGGCGTGGCATGAAGGTGATCAGCCTGTGTTACTGCTGAGGTGTTATGGAGGCCCAGGTTGCTTTAATGGCGGCCTTCAGCTCATCTGCATTGTTGGGTCTGGTGTTACTCATCTTCCTGTTGACAATACTTCATAGATTCTGTATGGGGTTTAGGTCAGGAAAGTTTGCTGGCCAGTAAAATATGGTGATACCATGGCTATTAAACCAGGCTTTGGTACTTTTGGCTCCAGTGTGGGCAGGTGCCAAGTCCTGCTGGAAAATGACATCGGCATCTCCATAAACCTTGTCAGCAGAGGGAAGCATGAAGTGCTCTAAAATGTCCTGGTAGACAGCTGCATTGACTTTGGACTTGATAAAACACAGTGGACTAACACCAGCAGATGACATGGCTCCCCAAATCAGGTGCCAAGTCCTGTCACTTGGAAATCAAGGTCCCAGAGTCTGGAGGAAGAGTGAACAGGCACAGAATCCAAGTTGCTTGAGGTCCAGTGTGAAGTTTCCACAGTCATTGATGATATGTGGAGCCATGCCATCTGCTGGTGTTTTTCCACTGTGTTTAATCAAGTCCAATGCCAGTGCAGCCATCTAACAGGAAATTTTAGAGCACTTCATGCTTTCCTCTGCTGACAAGCTTTATGGAGATGCTAATTTCATTTTCCAGCAGGACATGGCACCTGCCCACGCTGCCAAAAGTACAAATACCTGGTTTAATGACCATGGTATCACTGTGCTTGATTAGCCAGCAAACTCTCCTGACCTAAATCCCCTAGAGAATCTATGGTGTATTGTCAAGAGGAAGATGAGAGAAACCAGACCCAATAATGCAGACGAGCTGAAGGCTGCTATCAAACTAACCTGGATTTCCATAACACCTCAGCAGTAACACAGGCTGATCACCTCCATGCCATGCTGCATTGATGCAGTAATTTATGCAAAAGGAGCCCTGGCCAAGTATTGAGTGCGCACATGGACACACTTTTCAGTCGGTCAACATTTCTATTAAAAATCAATTTAAAAAAAATTAATTCTATGTAATATTCTATTTTTTTGAGAAACTGAATTTGGGGTTTTCATGAGCTACGCACGTGGACAAAATTGTTGGTACCCCTCTGTTAATGAAAGAAAAACCCACAATGGTCACAGAAATAACTTGGATCTGACAAAAGTGGTAATAAATAAAAATTCTATGAAAATTAACCAGTGAAAATCAGACAGTGCTTTGGAATTGTGGTTCAACAGAATTATTTTAAAAAACAAACTCATGAAACAGGCCTGGACAAAAATGATGGTACCCTTAACTTAATATTTTGTTGCACAATCTTTTGAGGCAATCACTGCAATCAAACAATTTCTGGAACTGTCATTGAGACTTCTGCACTTCTCAGCAGGTATTTTGGCCCACTCCTCATGAGCAAACTGCTCCAATTGTCTCAGGTTTGAAGGGTGCCTTCTCCAGATGGCATGTTTCAGCTCCTTCCACCGATGTTCAATAGGATTTAGATCAGGGCTCATAGAAGGCCACTTTAGAATAGTCCAATGTTTCGTTCTTAGCCATTCTTGGGTGTTTCTAGCTGTGTGTTTTGGGTCATTATCCTGTTGCAAGACCCATGACCTGCGACTGAGACCAAGCTGTCTGACACTGGGCAGCACATTTCTCTCTAGAATACCTTGATAGTCTTGAGATTTCATTGTACCCTGCACAGATTCAAGACACCCTGTGCCAGATGCAGCAAAGCAGCCCCAGAACATAACAGAACCTCCTCCATGTTTCACAGTAGGGACAGTGTTCTTTTCTTGGTATGCTTCATTTTTGCGTCTGTGAACATAGAACTGATGTGCCTTGCCAAAAAGTTCCAGTTTTGTCTCGTCTGCCCATAGGACATTCTCCCAGAAGCTTTGTGGCTTGTCAACATGCAGTTTGGCAAATTCCAATCTGGCTTTTTTATGATTTGTTTTCAACAGTGGTGTTCTCCTTGGTCGTCTCCCATGAAGTCCACTTTGGCTCAAACAATGACGGATGGTGTGATCTGACACTGATGTACCTTGACATTGGAGTTCACCATGAATGTGTTTAGAGGTTGTTCTGGGCTCTTTTGTTACCATTCGTATTATCCGTCTCCTCCTGCGGCCATGTCCAGGGAGGTTGGCTACAGTCCTGTGGATCTTAAATTTCTGAATAATATGTGCAACTGTAGTCACAGGAACATCAAGCTGCTTGGAGATGGTCTTATAGCCTTTACCTTTAACATGCTTGTCTATAATTTTCTTTCTAATCTCCTGAGACAACTCTCTCCTTTGCTTCCTCTGGTCCATGTTTAGTGTGGTACACACCATGTCACCAAACAGCACAGTGACTACTTGTCACCCTTTAAATAGGCCGACTGACTGATTACAAGTTTGTAGACACCTGTGATGTTAATTAGAGGACACATCTTGGTTGAACATGTCCCTATGGTCACATTATTTTCAATCTTTTCTAGGGGTACCATCATTTTTATCCAGGCCTGTTTCATGAGTTTGTTTTTTTAAATAATTCTGTTGAACCACAATTCAAAAGCATTGTCTGATTTTCACTGGTTAATTTTCATAGAATTTTTATTTATTACCACTTTTGTCAGATCCAAGTTATTTCTGTGACCATTGTGGGTTTTTCTTTCATTAACAGAGGGGTACCAACAATTTTGTCCACGGCTGTATAAGCCATAACCATCAAAATTAAAAGAAATAAATACTTGAAATATATCACTGTGTGTGTAATGAATCTATATAATACATGAGTTTCACCTTTTGAATTGAATTATTGAAATAAATCAACTTTTCAATGACATTCTGATTTATTGAGATGCACCTGTATAGCAGTGCTGCATTGCATAAATCATGGAAGTGTTTAATGCAAGTAATCTATTCTTTTTCTATAAATGTATGGCCCGTTTCTAATTCTTCAGTAATCAGTTTCAGGCTACATTTATTCCAGATGTCTGGTGCTTACCTTGAAGTTTTTAGATGAATATTTTTTGTGCTTCTAGTATCCTGTTATTTAATCCCTGTAGTCTGGACTTTGCTTCCTCTTGCACTTGGACAGCTGCATCTCCTCAGGCGTCACTTTTTTTTTTCTTCAGTATTTCCACTGAAGTGCTGCTGCTCACCTTCCTCTGCTGCATCTTTTGTACTCTTGCTAGACCTCATCTCCTCCCACACGGGCACCTATTAAAAGCATATACCTCTTTCTGTTTGTCAGCGCTCGGTTTCTCCTTCTTGGTACTGCTTTGGAAAGAATTACTTAAAATTCCTGTTGCGATTAGATAAAACCAGTGCTTAATTTGTAAAGCTGGAGGTTTTGGAACACACAGATCGCCGTTCCTACAGCTCAGTGTGGGAGGTAAAAGTACCGGAAAGTACAAGGGCCAAATTTTCTGCTGACAAGAAGCAAGGCTAAATGACTCCATACAGTTTCAGCACTGCTGACCAACACCACAACACCTTATGAGGATTACAATAACTATTCTCTAAAATACAGTGGTGTGGAAAAAGTGTTTGCCCACTTCCTGATTTCTCATTTTTTTGTATGTTTGTCACACTTAAATGTTTCAGATCATCAAACAAATTTAAATATTAGACAAAGATAACACAAGAAAACACACAATGCAGTTTTTAATTGAAGGTGTTTATTATTAAGGGTAAAAAAAAAATCCAAACCTACATGGCCCTGTGTGGGAAAAGTGATTGCCCCCTCCTGTTAAAACATAAATTAACTGTGGTGTATCACATCTTTGGAAAGCTGAGTTCAATTTTCTAGCCATTTCTAAAGCTTTGGGACTCCAGCGAACCACAGTGAGAGCCATTATTCACAAATGACAAAAACATGGAACAGTGGTGAACCTTCCCAGGAGTGGCCGGCCGACCAAAATTACCCCAAGAGCACAGCAACAACTCATCCAAGAGTTCACAAAAGACCCCACAACAATATTCAAAGAACTGCAGGCCTCACTTGCCTCAGTTAAGGTCAGTGTTCATGACTCCATCCTAAGAAAGAGACTGGGCAAAAATGGCCTGCATGGCAGAGTTCCAAGACGAAAACCACTGCTGAGCAAAAAGAACCTAAAGGCTTATCTTAGTTTTGCCAGAAAACATCTTGATGATCCCCATGACTTTTGGGAAAATACTCTGTGGACTGACGAGACAAAAGTTGAACATTTTGGAAGGTGTGTGTCCTATTACATCCAACGTAAAAGTAACACAACGTTTCAGAAAAGGAATATCATACCAACAGTAAAATATGGTGGTGGTAGTGTGATGGTGTGGAGCTGATTTGCTGCTTCAGGACCTGGAAGACTTGCTGTGGTAAATGGAACCATGAATTCTGCTGTCTACCAAAAAATCCTGAAGGAGAATGTCCGGCCATCTGTTTGTGACCTCAAGCTCAAGCACACTTGGGTTCTGCAGCAGGACAATGATCCAAAACACACCAGCAAGTCCACCTCTGAATGGCTTAAGAAAAACAAAATGAAGACTTTGGAGTGGCCTAGTCAAAGTCCTGACCTGAATCCGATTGAGATGCAATGGCATGACCTTAAAAAGGCGGTTCATGCTCGAAAACCCTCCAGTGTGGCTGAATTACAACAATTCTGCAAAGATGAGTGGGCCAAAATTCCTCCACAGCGCTGTAGAAGAGTCATTGCCAGTTATCCAAAGGCTTGATTGCAGTTGTTGCTGCTGAGGGTGGCCCAACCAGTTATTAGGTTTAGGGGGCAATTACTTTTTCACACAGGGCCATGTAGGTTTGGATTTTTTTCCCCTTAGTAATAAACACCTTCATTTAAAAACTGCATTTTGTGTTTACTTGTGTTATCGTTGTCTAATATTTAAATTTGCTTGATGATCTGAAACATTTAAGTGTGACAAACATACAAAAAAATGAGAAATCAGGAAGGGGGCAAACACTTTAACACCACTGTATGTACACTAGGGGTGTAATGGTACGCTAAAATCATGGTTCGGTACGTACCTTTGTTTTAAGGTCATGGTTCAGTTCATTTTCGGTACAGTAGGGAAACAAAATGCAAAACCTAAAACTGCTTATTTTTTGTACAAGTGGGAACAGCGGATAATAAAAAATAATAAGCAGCGATGCCGTAGTTTTAAGGAAGTTTTATTATCATACCGCCGTCACGGGCTCCGCTCAGTTGAGGTGGTATGGGCATCTGATCAGGATGCCTCCTGGATGCCTCCCACTTGAGGTGTTTCAGGTACGTCCCACTGAGAGGAGACCCCGGGGCAGACCCAGGACTTGGTGGAGAGACTATGTCTCCCAGCTGGTCTGGGAACGCCTTGGTATCCCCTCTGAAGAGCTGGAGCAGGTGGCTGGGGAGAGGGAAGTCTGGGCTTCTCTGCTTGAACTGCTGCCTCTGCGACCCGGACCTCCGGAAAAGCGGTAGAAGATGGATGGATGGATGGAACAGCTTTGACAAAAAAAAACCTGCAAACTGCCAGCAGTACATTCTCCAATAAATAAAATGTATACAATAAAATAAATAAATTCTCTTTTTAGCAAATGAACGATGCAGACAAGTGCAACAGTAGAGGTTTGAATAGTCTGAATTACCGTTTTATTTTTAGGAAATTAACGTTTCTTATTGCCTGAAGCAGTGTTTTTAACCAGGGTGCTCTCATATGTTCAGGTTTCTGTGGGAAATTAATTATCTAATTTCACTTGTTAATTGGTCAAAAAATTGTAAATTTGTCATTGTTGTGTATAGGTTCTGAAAGCACCCATGCACAACAACAGCAAATTATCAGCGATTTTTTGGACAATTAAGAAGTTAAATTAAATAATGTCCCACAAAAATCTGAACATACCAGGCAGGGCACCCTTGAAAAACACTGGCCTCAAGTGCAGCAGCAACAGATTTAGCTTTTTCTTAAAAGGATGGTATTATTTTCTGGCTGAAGTGGGCGCAACAAGGAACTTCATACCAGGGCTCAGTTACCTTCAGCATGTGTTTAAACCTGGTGTTCTCCACAACTGAATATGGCCTTAGATCCGCTGCTATAAAAACACCAATGACATTTGTTATTGCTTTGGCTCGATCTAAAAAGCCCCGAGAGACTGTTTGAATGCCGCTGGAAGCTGCGCTTATACCATGCTAGTTTGTTTTTTTTTTTTTTTTCGTGTTGCACTGATCGCATGAGTTAAAAAGTTCAACATACTGCCAAAAGCATATCCGACGCTGTTTTCGGCTTATTCACTTGCCTTTGTCTGTTCATATAATTCACCGGAAAGCCGAAGTGTTCCCAAATATACTTGTTAAGAGGATCTTCAAGCTCTGGCTTCTCTGTACAGCCAGCCATGATGTTCGCTAGTCAGAGGTGTTTGTTTACATGTACGGTGTGAGGCAGTTACACTTCCTGTCCGTTACTCCACATGGTCCGTGTGGAACCTCGGTATGCCTCTGCACCGAACCGAAGGTGCCGTACCGAAAAATCCAAATCCATGTACCGTTACACCCCTAATGTACACACACCTCTCTCTCTCTCTCTCTCTCTCTCTCTCTCTCTCTCTCTTTCTCTCTTTCTCTCTCTCTCTCTCTCTCTCTGTCACACACACACTACACAACAGTGTATGTGGCATTTATTACAGCTAGCTTCAAAATAATAATCAACCAATACACAGCAGAGAAAAAAAAGGAAAATTTCTCTTACCTTAATGTTTCCCTATTACCCCATAAATTATCAACAGAGCCCTTAAGCTTTCCTGCTTTAATAACCATCTTCATGTCTCCGGCATACAATCTATGGTCTTCAGTTGCTTTTATAAACTATAATCCATGACTGGAATGGAGCCAGGAGGCCAACAAGACAACAAAAGAGTCTGTCTACCACTGTTCTCTACTGACAACAGGTCCAGCTATGCTAACATTACTTCTACCTCGGCACTGCTAACTGTTCTCATGTCTCCGTGGGGCTGTCCACATCCCAAAGTTTTGCCCCCCCCCCTAAGAGTCCAACTGTTTAGCCAGTTTAAAGAAATTCAGTTAAGTTGCCTGACTTTTGGCAGTTCAGTTTACTCCTTGCTGCTGAGAGCTAAGACAAACTGCGCACTGTCACCTGAAATGCCCTCCCCGCTTGCTTTTTGTGTGTCAAAGAGCAAGTGGTGGCAGACCCCACTGACAAGGTTCCGATGCCGACGTGGGAGGTACAAGAACAGGATCCAGCTGGACCCGGCACAAACTAAGCCCTGGATAAAACTTATATTCACCCTATGAATGTCTCAATCCAAACTGCATTAATGGTACCCTAAAAAGCACAGAAACACACAAGTACATGTGTGTGTACCTGTGCATACCTGTGCATGCAGATCTCCCCTCAGCTTTTCCCATTGTCTCTCTCTTTGTTATTCCTTATTCACCAGCACACTCTCATCTGAATGCCGCCTTCATACTCACCCATGTAAACTCATTTGCTATTCACTATCCTCTAGCTAACCTTTCAAGAAGAACCTGCAGATGTTTTGTTCACGATCCCCCATTCACAGAAAATGGGGGATTGCAGCATTACGGCAAAGACAGGATGATAAATTTGGTGTCATATTGAAGTATTTGCTGACATTTGCACTTTTGTGAATTTTTAGAACCAAACCTTGGATTATTAGATAAGATCAAAGTGCATCATTTTTTATTACTTTTTCATTTTTTTAATGTTGAGTTTCAGACAGATTCCCCCATGTGCATGTTCAATAAAACCCTTTACTCTGTTTTTTTTTTTTTTCATCACTAAAGCGGTTTTGCACGTCGATCATTCTGTAGCCCCACCCCACCCCAAAAAAACGTCCAGCCCCCGAGAACGGGTCGTTTCACAACTCTTTTCTTTCAGAGTGCTCCTCCTCATCTTATCCCCCTCAAGCCCCACCTCCCTCTAAATGATTTTCCACTCATTACCTGGGACCCCATACCCCAAGCACAGCCTCGTGTTGCCATGGAGACAGCTCCCCGTGCTACAGTGGGCCTGAATTATATGGTTGAGGCAGGTGATGTGGAGCTGCGATGGCTTCGTTTTTGTGCGTGTTCACACTCCCGTCAGTAGCGTATTTTGCCACAGATTAAACATTTTCACAATAATTTTGTCTGTCTACAGCATGTATTTGTTTACGTGTAGCATATGTTTACACGACATGACAAGATGAGTCACACAAAGGTTAATCAGCGCCGCCGCAGGTCAGCAGCAGCTTAACGACTGAGCCCCGTTAGCATGGCTTTCACCTGTTTGTTTGTTTGTTAGCATTGCCTTTAAATTGCCTCCATCATCAACGGATTGTTCGAATGTGCCCCCGTGTTTCTACGCAAGCGTGCTGCATGCAACACATCCCCACGTGCCCACCGTGACAGTGTTCTCAGACGCGTCATGATTTGATATGGATCCGTGCATTCATCATGAGATTAGATGATCGACCGTGATTAACACAAGGCTAGGGACTGGCCCGAGGCTTCCTCTGTGGAAAAGTTTTAATTAAGTTGCCACCATTAATCATGTGGGCAGAGTCATTAGCGACAGGTCCGTCAATTCTCCTCGGATTTTAATCCTCATCCTTTTCATTATTAGAGACAGATATGTTACAGCAAGACTGACATGTGTAATATGTACACTTTTATATAAGGTGCATGCTATATCTGGCGAATAATATCTCACCGCACGCCTGGTTCTAGCCTCAGTGATTCCCTGTTTGCTGGTTTTTCTCCCTGCAGTCCAGTCCGGGCAGCGGCCAGCAGCAGCAGTGCGAGGGTCAGCTCCTGCTGGGTCACCCCGCCGTGTTGCACCGCTGAGGCCGCAGCAAGAACAGCAGGAGAACGTGCAGAGAGAGAAAGAGGAGGCTCAGCAGAAAGAAAGGGAAAGGGAAGCAGAGGAGAGAGAAAGAGACGAGCAAAGGGAGGAGGTGTGTGTGACAGGAGACTATGTCCCGCATTCCACTTGAAGTTTGCTCTTTTCTATTCAGTTTTATTTCTTTCTTTGTCACTGAAAAGGTTCAGAGGCTGCAGGGACGCTGTGATCAGCAAGAGAGGCAGCTGAAAGCTCTCAGGGATGAAATGAGGAAGACTTCCCTGGGTCTAGAGGCTTTCATCATCACCACTCAACATTATTGTCTCAAGGTAGCAGGCTGAAGTGTGCTTACACAGTAATAACCCCATAATTCTGCTATAATAGTACCACTGTTACATGGCCAGTCAGTCTTTGGTGGGCAAGTCAGCCATGATCATTATAAGTATTTATGTTTCCTTCCAAAATGTAGCAGTATTCTAGACTTACACCATAAAGTAGTGCCTCTATCTTTCCACTGTATGACCCACAAGAGAACTCAAGGACACATACAGTATTTAACATCATGGCCGGTGAGCTTCAGGATGAGAAACAGTGAACGTGTCTGTGGAAAAGGTCTGCCAGAGTTCAGCGTGCCGCTGAGGTCTCACTCCGATGGAGAAATTTAGCCTCTGAGGTGCTATAGCTGTTACGTTGCGGCTAGACTGTCGGGGGACTGTCTGATTTCTTTATGGTCATTGTCTGAGTGCTGCAATCACCAGCCCACACTGCAGATATGTACGAGACAGGAGAAGTCAGCTTGGTTGAGTAGACTTGAGCTCCCTCTCCTGGTAGTGGTCAGACATGACAGCAGCCAGTTGACAAAAGAATCCAATAAACGTTTAAATGCTTGTATTTCTGTGTTTTGCATAAGTAGGCTTTGCATGTTACATTGATTACACATATAAAGGTTTAATAATATTGTTTTTTCCTCATTTTTAAAGGGGTCATTGACTGAAAAATTTTGTTTTTGTAGGTTTTCACCTCCTGAAATGTGTCTATTGGTCATGTGATTATCGAAAAAAAAAGAAAAGAAATCAAAACACTCACTTCTCTTCAAAAGCACACAGCCTTTATTAGCAAAGAAGGGATTTGAACTCTTCTGGATATTTTTCTGTTTGTCAAGAAATGGGGAACATCACTAAAAGGTAAACATCACTGGCCTTGATACCTGCCCGCTGCTCTATTATTGGCCAGCCTAGCTGTCAGTCATGTAGGTGGGTGGTGATCCGAAGGCATTAGCTTAAGAGCTGACAGTGGTACTAGGAAGCAGTGACATGCACAGACACTTGAGGGGGACAGTGCTCAACCAGAAAAAGGACACTCCTAAATACCGAAAAAAGTAAAGTTGTGTATAGCAGCGCAAATTTTACTATACTTACTTGATATATAAAATTTATTTTAATATCTATACACTCATGGAGATATGTAAAACCCAAAAGATTTTTACTAAATTATCAGCACACACAGAGACCATGGTCTTCAGCATTAATTATGTATTTACAGGAAAAAGGTCAATGACAAAAAATGGGCAAGAATACATATCTGTTCAAAATAAATAAATATTTGCAAAAATCTGAAAAGGCTTTTCTTTCAGTAATAAAATATTAATTCTTCATTCACATAATCAAATCTTTACAAAAAAACATTAAAACAGCCATTCCCTTGTCAGTAAAATGGTCCGAAATTCTCCCGTGTCTTAACCTGCCACCCTCCATCCCCATAAAGACTGCAAGGCTACTTTATGCAGGACAACTTAGTGTGTCAGTCAGGACAGCAGGAAATGTACAAGAAAAATCATGAACATTTGAGAAAAAGCCTCAGATTTTATAGCAAAAAAGTTGCAAACTTATGAGTATATTGTTGTAAATTTGTGTGGGGGAAAAGATGTTAAAGTTTACAAGAAAAACCTCACTAATTGGTGAGAAAACTGGACATTTGTGAGCAAGAAAAAAACGTAGAAAATTGGCAATTTTTTTCTTGTAATTGTGATTTTATTGTAAATTTGACTTTTCTTGTTTTTGTTTTGTTTTGTTTTGTTTGCATTTGGAAGTTGTGTTTTTTTCTTATGAAAATTTTTCCACAAATTTGGGATTTGCTTAAAGTAAATTTGTGACTTTATAAATTGTAAATTAGCATCTTTTATCATATTTTTGCACCTTTAGTCTTGCAAACTTGTCCCGAAATTGCATTTACACGCTGAATTGCATGTATTTACATGCTAAATTTATAACCCCCTCCCCACAACCACCATCCCCCTTGTTAAAAAAAAGTCACCAACTGCATAACGACAACACAGAATGCCTCTGCAGACGTACCTGTAGATACTGCCTTAAAACACTAACCTGAAACTGTGAAGGAGAAGAGAAACAAGCTGCTGGTGCTGCGGCGAGGTCGTTGTATGTGTGTGTGGGGGGGGCAGTCTGGGCTCAGGCAGCAGATCACATGGAATTATTTTGAAAAAATCTAGTTATCAGGCATTAAAACATATTTGATCAGCAATTGGTGTCTTCCTGGAGGAAAATTAAAATCTATAATACGTTTTTTAAAAAAAGTTCTCAAAAAGGGCACTTCTGGGGGCAAAGGGGCGGTCTTAGGGCTTCAGTTCACATCCTTCTCTGCACATGTGTGCTAGGAAGCTTGCACTGATATTGTTATTTTCCTTAGATTTCAGTCACCCTAACAGGCATCCCTGTTTCCCCCGGTTCACTGACCCACAGTCAGTAATATACCTTGTGTGATTCTGGCTTATTTTGTTATATTTTCGCTGTGATGCTACATTTCATTGTTAGCACCACCAAGGTGGCTAGCTGAAGCTAGCAGTTCAGCCATTAGGCTTGGCTCATTCAGGAATATGTCTGTGCTGATTCTGCTGCAGGGACTGGTCAAATCCTATCAACCACTGAAACCACACACCTCTGTCTACCAGTGATCATTATTTATTATTATTTCATTCATTCTTTAAGACAAATTAATGTTAGCTGGCGCTGAGCTCAGAGCTAATGTAGCTAGCTAGCTAAGATTATTAACTGTGACATTGGAGAGAGGTTGGAATTAAATGCAGCCTTAGAGATTTAAAGGAGCATGCACTGAAACTGCCATTCTCAGATATGCTGAAAAATTACGCAGCAATAATTAAATATGAAGTTTTACCACAGTATGTCACAGACATTTCGTTAGACCTGTGGGAGCTGTAAAATGTGGAAAAAGTGCAATCAATGACCCCTTTAAAGCTAAGTGTGATCTTTTTTTGTTTTTTTGGTTACAAAAATTTGAGGAAATCGAGTGCATAAGATGGGGAAAAATCAGCAGCTTTGATCTGTTTCGACCTTAGTGCACAGCTTTAAAAATTTACAAACTAAATTATTCTCATCGGCCTCAGCTGTAGCTACAGATTTAGCATCTCAGCAAGATTGAATTGTAAAGGTGTATCCTGCTCTCTGTCAAACTGATGTCGATCTTCCATTTTCAGAATAAAACTACAGAGGAAAATCAAAGAAAATTGTCTGTGGAAATGCAGAAGATCAGAGAGGAGATGGGTGAGTGCGAACAAGCATGTGATCAAACACATCAAGCATCAGAGAAGGTGTTAGTCGCTGAATGGATGCTGTGTGAAAAGCCCAGGTGTTACATTAGCTGTGGTTTTATTCATGTGTCCCCGTGAAACATGAGTGTCTAGTACTGCTTACAAGAAACATGAAGGTTAACAGCTAAACTGACTTTAGGTATCAAGTGTGCTATTTTTTTAAACCTGTGTTTTTTCTTATAGTAAAGGCCGTCACACAGACCAGCACCTGTGAAAACTTATTTATACCTACTATGGCCACAAAAAAGGTGGAAAAATGCACTTTTGGCTCACGTCCATGATTCCATTTCATGCAGGAATACTTGGAAATATGCATTCAGCGATGAGGCCACTCTGCCTCGCCTGCACGCAGCCATCTGCTGCATATGATTGCAGGTCTATAGAAGACTGCAAACAGGCAGACAAATTTTAAATCTCAATAAAAATTTTCCAGCGTTCCACGTACACCACACCTGTATAAAACCTGTGTCTGCTTGTGCTACACCTCAGTGTACTTGCATTTGTTAGACTACCGCCTCTGCCCACCAGTGTCCACCTCCATAGATAAAAGTATTCACACATACAGGTCAGTGACTGGGTCTTTACCTGTCCAACTGTCTAAAGTGAAAAAAGTGTCAAAGATCTGGGTGGCTCGTTCTTATTTCCAGAAGTGAATGCCATAATTGGGTGTTAAAGAGAAATGTTAAATACTGTATTTACATCATGACATCATTATAATAGCAGCATACTGTATATATTTGTAATTATGTCAAGGAAACAATTGTACCTCATAAGACCTAATCAACTTCCTGCGCAGCATCCAGCTCAGCCCGTTGGGAGAGACTCCACCGCGAAAAAAATGCACTGGAGGTGGCGTTTGAGCGCGAGCTGCAGGAGCTGCAGCTGCAGCAGGAGTCAGAGCTGGCCGCTGTGGAGGAGGGGCTCCGCAAGTGTCACTCGGCAGAGATGGAGCACCTGAAGGTGGAGCATCGGTCAGAGATGGAGGAGCTGAGAACGCAACAGCAGGAGCAGGTGAAAGGGGCAAATGCATTATGGGAAATTTGATCATTCCTCTGAAGTCTGGCCTGCCATTGGCTAATTTGATGTGTGTGACTGTTTGTGGACATGCTAGATGGAGGAGATGACCGTCCACCATCAGGCAGCCATCCAGGAGCTCAGAGATATGCATAACATCACCATGGCAACACTGCACGAGGAGCAGGCTCGCACCATGAGAGGTAGGATTTAAAGTCGTTATGATGTAGGCAGTTCTAGAAATGACATCAATTCTTTGTTTTCATGCTTGTTTGTTTTTTTTTTCATATCTGTGTAGACCTAAGGAAAGCTCATGAACAACAGAAGCTGCTTCTAGAGGAGGACTTTGAGAAGCTCAGGCTTTCTCTACAGGTGAACACCATACACTTTTATTTTAGTGTATTCATGCATATTTGTAATGACGCTGATTGATATTGTGCTTCTCTTTGCGTGTGTGCTCAGGATCAAGTTGACACTCTCACATTTCAAAACCAGAGCCTGAGGGACAAAGCCAAACGCTTTGAGGAGGCTTTGAGGAGGAGTACAGATGAACAAATAGTTGTGAGTAAATCATCTGGAAATGCAGATAGACAGTCTAAAGTGGAGATGGACCCACTTCTTAGCGTGAATGCTATTATTTCTAAGCTTTTTCTGTCATTCTCTAGTTTGCTCCTGTCTTGTTATTCTCTCATTCTGTGTGACAGGATGCCTTAGCTCCGTACCAACACATCGAGCAAGACCTGAAGAGCTTGAAGGAGGTTGTAGAGATGAAAAACAAGCAGATACACCAGCAAGAAAAGAAGATCTCTGACCTGGAGAAAGTGGTAGGCTCAAATAAGCTGTCCTAACTCCACCTTCACTACTGGACGGGTATGGATACATGTGATGAGTGGTTGGTGTTTGGTGAATAAAATATTTTGCTGTGGTTGCATTCTGCTTTTGAGCAGGCCCAAAAGAACGTGTTCCTGGAGGAGAAGGTCCAGGTTCTGCAGCAGCAGAATGAAGATCTGAAAGCTCGGATTGAAATGAACCTGGCACTGTCCAGGTGAGACACAACTGGTCATAATTATTGGTGATTTTTTTTTTTTAACCATTAAGTCAATCCCTATTTCACACAATATGCAAACAAAAAGGTTTTCATTACAGCATAAAAAGGAGAAACCTCATTTAATTTTTAAATCCAATGTATATTAAGGTTATCTCCTTGTTCATTTCTGGACCACTTCCAGCACTCCTGCTTGCAACATTTGGTTGCTGAACGCTAGTAAAATTTCATTTTAGGGAAGAGAATGAAGTTACAGAGACCCACTGGTGGTCATTACTGCTGAACTCTGTGATCAAGTCTGATCTCAAGGAACAACTTTTCAGAGCAAAAGTTAGTGAGTTTAAGGAAAAAATACAAGCAGCTTCTAGTTGAACTTCTGAAGTGAAGGATCACCTTCAGACTTTTGCTATAGAACAGTTTTACATTGTGGTGATTTGTGATTGGACGGCAGTCAGATAACACTTGATGACATAAATTTACATGTAGAATTACCATACATCATTAATGCTGCTCTCTCTCTCTGTGTATAGGCAACTTTCAGAGGAGAACGCCAACCTGCAGGAGTCTGTTGAGAAGGAGAGCACTGAGAAGAAGCGTCTGAGCCGGAACAACGAGGAGCTCCTGTGGCGCCTCCAGACCAGCCCTCTCATGTCCCCTGCCTCGTCTCCATTGCACCGCTCCTTCTCTACCTCACCACTTCCCTCATCCCCCTTATTCTCTTCTTCACCTGTAGCAGGGTGCGATTCCCCGACTCACTGCCCTGGCTGTGCCCAGCAGGCCCAGTACTGCTCCCCCTCCCACAGGTCGGCTGCTACGAATCAGAATCTCTCCCCAGGACCAACCACACCCACTCACAGGGCAGTGAGCAATCAGAATTACTCCCCCGGCCCGACTACACCCACACACAGAGCATCAGCCAGTCGCTGTAACTCGAATTCCTGTCTCAGCTCTGTACAGAGATAGGCTGTTTCCAGTCTGACTCATTGTGTTTTTTCTCTCTCTCACTACACTCACTTTTGAATGTGAAAAACACTGTAATACGTGCAGAAGTAACAAGGCAACACCAGAAGCTGGACAGGAAGTACTGACCACTGTGTGAAACACAAGTTTTTGTTCCGAAATACAATATGGATGTGCGTTGTAATTTTCTAAACAACATGTGTTCCCATTTCACACATGTACGAGGCTGCTCATTAAAGATTTCCCCTGATTCATTTCCCATGGACTGAGAACAAAACTTGCCAGCGTTATTAGTCTTTCTCTACATAGCTACCACAAAAGGTCACACAATTCTCCCATCGCTTTATGCAGTTGTGGAGACCTCACCTGTAGAAGTCTGCAGGCTGTGTCAGAAGCAGCAACTTGACCTCAGAAATCATCTTTTCATCGTCTTGCATGTGCTTTTCCTTCAAAAATGACTTCATGGTTGAAAAGAGGTGAAAGTCAGATGATGTGAGTTCAGGAGAATAAGGGGGGTGAGGAAGGATTTCATAGCTGCAGGACCGTGCTTCCATCTGGGCAGCATTCGAGTTGTGAACCGGGGTGTTGTCTTGCAGGAGGTGGACATCTTTGGTTAGCATGCAACACCTCCCGGTTTTGATGGCCTTCTGCATTTTCTGCAGCAGTGAAGCATAGTAAGTCCCAGTAATTGTAGTAACCTTTGCCAGGAAATCCATCATCAATACTCCATGTTAGTCCAAAAAGATCGTGAGCATGACCTTGCCCTCTGACGGCTGGAGATACACCTTCTTTGGAGATGGTGGGTTATAATGCTTCCATTGGTTGGACTAGGCTTTAGTCTCTGAATCATAGTGATGGACCCATGTTTTGTCCGGCATGACTAGTCTGCTGAAGAAGTCCTCCTGGTTTTCTTGGCATGTGGCCAAAAGAGCCTGGAAGCATATGACATGTTCCTACTTTTGGAAAGGCGTGAGCAACCGGGGGATTCATCTTGCAGACAACTTCTGCATGTGCAGATGGTCATGGATGATTTTTTTCCACAGACCCCCACACTGATCTTGACATCCTGGGCTAGTTGGTGAACAGCTCTACGGTGTTCCCCCATAGTGGTGGCATCCAGTTGCCAATGGTGCACTGTGGTCACACGGGAATAGGTGCCATTTCCACCAATATTCGACCACATTTGACCTGTCGATGCCAGGGCTTGACTTCATCATTCGATGTGGCATCCTCCATATAAGTCTCTTTCATCTCATCAAACATCTCCCGTGGTGTGCAACCTCTCAAGTCCAAGAACCTGCTCTTCAATGATTCCATTATTACAACTTACTCCTGTAAAAGAGAAACTTTTAGGAGTTCAGAGCTGCAAATTCCCATGTTACCTATAGAGATATGTATTATACATGTGTAATTTCAGCCTCCTACAATAACTGGAAGTGAATCAGGGCAAATCTTCAATGAACAGCCCTCGTATTAATACAGCAGTGAAATGTCCTGTAGAAACTACTGGTGGTACTACAGTCGAAAAAATAAGTATTGAGCATGTCAACATTTTTCTCATTAAACATATTTCTGATGGAGCCATTAACCTGAGATTTTCACCAGATATCAGTAACAACCCAAGTAATCCATACATACAAAGAAAGCAAGGCAACTGTGATCACAGAACAAGTTTATATTTAATAAAGTGGAATCACACAGGGAATAAGTATTGAATACGCTTGGTGAAATTCGTTTAATATTTAGTAGAAAAGCCTTTATTGGTAATAGCATCTTCCAGATACTTCCTGTATGGAGAAACTAGGTGCGGGCATTGCTCAGTAGTGATTTTAGCCCATTCTTCCACAAATCTTCAAATCTTGAACGTTCTGTGGGTGTCTTCTGTGAACTCTGGTCTTCAGTTTGTTCCATAGATTTTCAAATGGATTCAGATCAGGTGACTGACTGGGCCATTCTAGTAGCTTTATTTTCCTTCTCTGGAGCCAGTTGAGAGTTTGCTTGGCTGTGTGTTTGGGATCATTGTCTTGTTGAAATGGCCACCCTCATTTCATCTTCAGCATCTTGGCAAATGGCAACAGGTTCTTATCAAGGATGTCTCTGTACATTTATCCATTCAGCTTTCCTTCAATTATATGAAGTCTGCGTGCACCATGTGCTAAAAAACAGCCCCGCACCGCAATGGGATGTGCAGTGCCATTTCTCCTCCAAACATGCTGTGTGTTGTGTCATCCAAAAAGCTCAGTTTTGGTCTCATCTGACCAGACTATATTGTCCCAGTATTTTACTGGCTTGCCCAAATGCTGTGCAGCAATCTTTAAACAAGCTTCAACATGCTTTTTCTTCAGCAATGGAGTCTTGCGAGGTGAGCGGGCATAGAGCCCATGTCGGTTGAGTGCATTACTTATTGTTTTCTTTGAAACAGCAGTACAGTGGTACCTCTACTTACGAATTTAATTCGTTCCGGAAGAATTCTCGTAACGTGAAAAATTCGTAAGTAGAGGCGCGTTTTACATGTAAATGCCGTAATCCGTTCCAAGCCCCCAAAATTCGGGCATAAATTTTTTATAAATCGTAAAAACGCATCAAAACATGTAACAAATACATGTTACAATTAGATTACTGCACAATAAACATAAAATGAGAGAAAGAATAATAAAAGAGAAAGAATAATAAAAATTATGTTCATTTACCTTTTAACTGCGATCGTCGGCGTCGGCGTCACCTTTTGCCTTCTTTGGTTCATGTTCTGTCTCATCAGTGGTTTTTGCCTGACGTTTTGTGATGAAACGATCCAAGGACGTTTGCTTTTATCGGCTTGTAAGGGCTTCCTTTTGTTTTAATACCGTGCTGATCGTTGATGTTGTTTTTTTTTTTCCCCAAAACTTTATTAAGAACAAGGTGAAAGTACAGAGTTATAACGTAGATGGTGATAAACATGGCAGTTAACAATTTTTTTTCCTCTAAATTGCGTAGTTCAGTCAACAGTCTTACAAGAGGTAAGAAGGATAAAATAAAGTAGTAAGAATAGTAAATAATAATAAGATAAAGCGAGATCAACCAAACGCACCCATTCGTGGCCAATGGGATACCAGGAAGATGCTAGGCGATAGCCAATGGCAGAGCAGCTACAGGTATGTTTACGTTCGGTAAAATACAGGAGCTGCGAGGAGCGCGTACTTTTTTTGCCTTTCGTATCCTGAAATTTTGTTCGTAACTAGAGGCAATATTTTCCCGTTGAGGCGTCTCGTAACCTGAAAATTTCGTATGTAGAGACGTTCGTAAGTAGAGGTACCACTGTACCTGCTAACTCCAGGTCTTTCTGGAGCGCTCCACGAGTGGTCTTTGGCTGCTGGATAACTCTTCTGATAATTCTTTTGACTCTTCTGTCAGAAATCTTGCAAGGAGCTCCTGGTCGTGGCCGTTTTATGGTAAAATGATGTTCTTTCTACTTCTGAATGATGGCTCTAATAGTGCTCTCTGGAACATTCAGCAGTTTAGAAATACACCTGTAACCAGTGCCATCATTATGTTTTGCAACAATAAGGTTGCAAATGTCTAGACAGAGAGCTCTTTGCTTCTACTCATCATGAGTTCTTTGTGGTGTGACAATCTGATATTCACAGACCTTTTTAAAGGCTATCAGTCAGGACTTAACCAGTTGAAATTAATTTGCACTGGTGGGGGATGGTATGGCTTCCTAAATTCTGATAGATTTCAGCTGGTTTCTTGGCTTTCTATGCCTTTTTGCACCTCATTTTCTTCGTGTGTTCAATACTTATCCTCTGTGTCATTCCACTTTATTAAATATAACTTGTTTTGTGAACACAGTTGCCTTGATGTCTTTGTATGTATGGATTACTTCGGTTGTATCTATACATACATGTATAGATAGTTGTATATATCTGGTGAAAATCTCAGGTCAATGGCTCCATCAGAAATATGTTTATTGAGAAAAATGTTGACGTGTTCAATACTTATTTTCTCCACTGTATAGTTCAACCTACCCCCATAATTATTGGTAATAAGTTTTACACTGTACAGAACACAGTACTAATGGAAAGTAGTACCTTTTTTTTTAAACTGATTATCTTGATGTGTGTGAAGACGGTCAGCTCCTTGTTGAAATAAGCTATATTTCCTATTTGGGGATAGGTTCCTATTCTCAAATAGATCAATTCTAAGTGATGAACCCCATCAGATTTTTAATCCAATTTAATTTAGTTTCACCTAGAAACATCCCCAACAAAGCGCCTTATACTTGGTCCTGCCACCTCACCAGCAGTGAATGACCAGTGTTTTGTTCCTAATGGACTTTGGATCAAGAATTGGTTTGTAAGTCAAAGCAAAGCATGTTTGTTAGCATCCTCAAGGTGTGTCTAGCATTTTGTTAATAGTTCAGAGCTGATAAATTTTAAAATGTGGGACCACTCCCATTGGAACCCCAGCCATCTAAAAACAAAAAAAAAACCTTGCCAGGTCTTCCTTCAGCATTTCACCACATGAGCCACTCTTTGCTTTTGGGATCCCTCAGGTCAACTTGCAAAAACTGTGTCTGCCATTTTGTATTTACCTCAGCTGGAAGATGCAGTTGGTCACGTCTGCAGCTCAACAGTGACAACAACAAAATAATACAGTTACCAGGGGGCTCAGAGCTAACAGGATAACCTAGCACAGGAATCACTGGTTTAAATGTTGTAGATTTTTTTAGAATGTGACCTTTCTGTCTAATTTTCTTCTTACATGTGTTTTGCTACATGAGCAAGCATGTACTGTGAAAGTCTTCCAGTTTTAACATGAAATGTGCTATTGCTATGATCTGTGTGTGTTTTAATAAGCTTGAAGTGTGAAGGAAATTTCTGTTACTTGAAAATAGCACTCAAGCTCACAAGTGAAGTATGTGATGTATTACAGGAGGGTTTGTTCCTCTCACATTTACAGTTATTTGCAGATGCGTGGCACCCCTGAGCAGAATGTGTACTTTATCAAAGTGTAAAGACGAAAAGAGCAGAAAATTCACTTGAAAATTCTGTAAATCTGCTAAATTTGAATTTACAGTATTAGCTCATGGATGCACAGACGTCTGCATACAACTGTTCATAGGTATTGTTTAGGGGATTCTCTTGTGATATGATGTGTCTATAAGCTATGTAAATTTTAAAAAAAGACTGAATATCCTTCTGTTTACCTCTTTGTGCTGTACTAGATCAGTGTAGACCTTTCTCAACATGTCTCTTCAGAACCAGACTGATGCTTCTTTTTTTTTTTTTACACCCGACAACCGTTTTTTAATTCTTTATCTTGTTTTTAAACTTTTGCTAATGACACAGTTCTCAGTGTGCAGGAATATATTGTTCAGGGAATTATTTTCTAAATTTAGATTAGAAATTCCTTTTTTGCCCATTTTTTGCAATATAATATTACACACCTCAGATTTTAACAGAGATAATTTCCCTCCTGTATGAAATACAATACAGGAACTGATCGTTGCTATATAAAAAAAAAGAGAATTATTTTATAGCACACAGTATATACTACACTGATTAACTTGGCCTCAGGGTCTTTGTTTTCATTTAGCTCAGAAGATCAATAACAAAACAAGTCTTCTACAGTTTAATCCCACATACACTACTGCTCAAAAAGTAAACTGGACTGACACAAACAATTTCACAAAAACTGATTTTCCATTATTTTGGTGGAATATCTAAGGGCAGACAGACACCCCATTTTCAGCAAACATTCAACTCTATTTTGCAACAACACGTTATATTGCCCAGTGCAGGTTTATTAGGTCTGAAGAGGTCATTGACTGCATTTTTCCCATATTTTAACAGCTCCCGCATGTCTTAATGACATGCTTGGGACATAATGTGGTAAAATTTTCTTTATTTAAATATTGCTGTGTCATTGTTTATCATCTTTTGCAGCCTTTCTGAGAACAGCTGGTTTTAGTGCATGTCTCTTTAAATCTCTCAGCCTGCCTCCCTCTTATGTCACTTTTGCTAATTTTAGCTAGCTAGATCCTAGTTCATAGTTCAGAGCCAACTAAGGTAAATTTGTCTTAAAGAATGAATGAAATAATGCATCACTGGTGGACAAAAGTTTGTGGTTTCAGTGCTTGATAGGATATGACTGGTCCCTGGAGTACAGTAAGCACAGAAACATTCATAAAAGCCTAGTGGCTAAACTGCTAGCTTCAGCTAGCCACCTGTAGCATCACAGGGAAAATATAATAAAATAAACCAGAATGATTGAAGATATAGAGTATTATCGACTGGATTAGGGAACAAGGTGGAAAGAGTGATGTATATTAGGGTGACTGAAATCTAAAGAAAATAATAATATAAACATGAGCTTCCTAGTACCACAGTTAGCTAATGCCTTAGGCTACCTGCCCCTCTACATGACAGACAGCTAGGCTGGCCAACAATAGGCCAGCAGGCAGGTATCAAGGCTAGTGACGTTTCCCATTTCTTGACATACAGGAAAATACCCAGAAGACTTAAAACTGTTACTTGGAGAGAAAAATAAGATAAAGGCGGTGTGTGTTTTGTAAAGAGATTTTTTGATAATCATGTGACCAATAAACACCTCAGAAGGTTAAACCCTACACAAACACCATTTTCAGTCAGTGACCCCTTTATAATACAGATCCAAACTAGAAAAGGCTAAGAGAGTGAGGGCAGCTAATTTTTTTCCCTGTGTGAGCAGGAGGCTGATCGTGATTCAAAATCGAATCCAAAAAGGTTAGCTGACCTTTTTATGGTCTTTTCAGTGCATCTGCAGATAACCTGACGTTGGGTCTTGATTATGTTTGCACTATATGGGACCAATAAATACTTAACTGAAAATCCTAAATAACTTATTAGGAACAGTTTCATCAGTCCTTGATATTTGATTGTATTATTACATTTATAAGTGTACCTTTTGAGCGGTAGTGTAAACAATAAAAGCTCAAGCTGTTCGGATGATATTTTTAAAAAAGTCACTGTAAATAGGAGAGGCCAGAGAAAGGGGTGAGAGTAGTCTGTACTGACTGTGGCGTGAGTTAGAGTTAGAGGAGCTACTGTAAAAATGTTCATAGTTAAATAGATGCATGATGGGTAGGCTGGAGAGGAGCGCTGTTCTTTATTACTGAGGCCTGGCACAGATCTTTTTTTAAAACTTCCCCTGGTCACATGTTCTCTAAATTTACATATTTAAATGTTACCAGCATGTTTAAGGTGGTTTTTCCAAGTTATCAGGTTTTTTTTTTATTTTGTTCTTCTAACTTTGATGTAGATCTCTATTTGCTAATACCAGCACTTTGTCTTGAAAAAGGCATTCTCTTCACGGATCTTCAAGATGGGGTTTTTTTTGTGTGATGCGTACACAGGGTTAAATGCTCTTAAACAAAAGAATGTCAAACAGCATAGGAATTTGAATAATGTATCTCAAATGTCACTGATTTTGTATCTACACTAATGATTTTCAGAATGTTTTGCATACTACTTAATTATGTACGCGTATACCAGTCAGAATGTTACTGTGTTTAACCACTCGTGACTCTTCGGGGTCCTCCTACGACTCACTTCAGGTGCAAAAATGACAGTCGACAAAGATGCAACAAAGCTATTGTTTACAAACAACAGTATAAAGTTACCAACGTCATCTTAAACATTTCTAAATAATGAACTGGTATTGTTATAACCCTCCAATGTGTCCTGTGGACATCTGATTATGAGCTGAATGTCAAAAAAAATGTAATGACTGCATTTTATACTAGTCATTCAACTGATTTTGTTTATTATAGAAGGACCTCTGACTGCGATGTAGCAGCCATATAATATGTAGCACTTGGCTGAGCCTCCCCATATATACAACACTTTGGTAATTTATTGTTTCAGTCTCCAAATTGCGCAACATTAATGTTGATATTCACTGCTGTAGTAGCAAATGTTTTCATGGCTTGTTAACCTTCAGCTCTCAAATTTGAATTCATGTATAAAAACAATGCAATTATACCATTAGTCCAGGAGTGAGGTTTACTGAAATTTGTTATTGAACTGATTGTATGTTTGAATGTAAATACATTTAATACGTGTGTCTTAGTGCACCGACAGAGTAATAGAAGCATGTTTTTCTGTCTTGGCCATTTCTTGCTCTCTCCCTTTCTCTTTTAGTTTTCTGCATTTGTGATGGTCAAAATGTAACTGTAGTGTAGGAGACCTAGAAGACGAGCAATTGAATAGTTCATCAGTGTGATGTGTGCACATTCAGCTTTGGTTTGTACGTTTTGGGGAGATGACATTATTAAAATATATTGAAAATGTGATATTGTTGAGTTGCTTGTTTTTTCATACTAAACTATACTATGGCTGTCATATATAAATATAATGTGTTATTGTGTGATGAGGGTGGTGGCTCCACCTTTCTGGTTCCGCCGCCACCCTGGGTATAAAAGGCCGATGCGGAAGAGACTCGGTCTCTTTTGACCTTCACCTCTGCCTGTACAGGAGCACCTTGTATATGTGAGTTCACACAATAAAGCTGAGTTCTATTGCACCTCCGGCCTTGTCATTGGGTTACTGATTATGGACATAACATTTTGCAACAAGGATAAAAGTATGGATAAAGGTATTTCGGCCATTCGGCCATTTCTGGAGCTTCCTGGCGAGCCGCCGGTGCCGTGGGAGAGGTGGTTTGCCGCATTTGAGAATTATCTGGTAGTATTGAACCTCGGTGAGTTGGAGAAATTGCATGCGCAAGAAATACTGGTCCATAATCTTGGCATGGAGGGACAGCGCATTCTTAGCACACTGGGAGTGAGCGACAGTTTTGAGGACATGGTTGGGCTAATGGCGCGCTACTTTCGCGCCCCGGAAAACATCATAGTCTGGAGGATCCAGTTCCGACAGTGCTGCCAGCGAGCTGGAGAGTCGGTGCAGCGGTATGTTGCTGACCTGCGCCAACTGGATGGGGGTTGCCAGTTTGGGACTTTAGATGAAGAAATGGTCCGTGATCAGTTGGTGGAGCACATGTTGTGTGCAGCTGCGCGGTCAAGACTCCTTACTCATTCCAGTGAGCTGACATTGGCCAAAGTGGTGGAGATAGCCCAGCAGTTCGAAGCAGTGGATAAACTATCACGGGACCTTGGTGAGAGAACAGCGTTGGGGAAACCCGACTCACAATCGGTGCAGGCTGTAGACCCAGATAGCGATGATAGTGTGGAAGATGAAGAATACGCTACGGCTATAAAAATTAGGTCTGCCCCGGGGTCGCCAAGATGTTTTGGCTGCGGGTCTACCAAGCACCGGTACAAGGCAAGACAGTGTCCGGCAAAAGGCAAACGATGTGGCAAGTGTGGGCTCCTACATCATTTCGCCAGGGCCTGTAAAAGATTTGAGCGAGGGGAGCGACGACGTGGATTTCCCCACCAAGACTCCTACAGTTATTCATATCATATCCCCAAGCACAGAAGGCCATACATATTTGACAGTCATGTTGGACGACGAGGATGTGCCATTGTTGGTGGACATGGGCGCAGTGAGGTCCATGTTGAACTGGTCTACTGTGAAGAGTTATTTCCCCTACTATCATGTGAGAGGTCTGTCGACGCCATAATGTGGGTATGGCGGTAATAGGCTGTCCATTGTGGGTTCGCTGGAGCTGACAGCGAGGTACAAGACAGCAGTGGTGCACAATATACAGTTCGTGATGACCGAAAGTGGGTCAAATGTGATGGACTGTGATCTGTTTTATGGACTGGGCTTCTCAATCAGCAGCGCAGAGGAATGGTCGGGCTGTGGTTTGTGGGACCGGCCGGTTCTGCAAGTGGTCGATGATGCAGTTTGGGACGACACATGGCCTAGTATTCTGGGAGATGGACAGGACAATTTCCACCCAGGGCCATCAGGGCAGGGTTCCGGTGCCAGGGCCCACATTACCCTAGGTGAGGGAACTGGGCAGCATGGTGGAATGCCCGTAATGGCTAGTGAGGCTGTGAAGACAACCCCTTCTGCTTCCGGGGTTTGGCCTGGAGATACCGAGAAGCATGGGTCTGTTACGGATATGCCACCGTTTAAAATGAAAGAGAGCGGGGCAGGACCGGCTGGCACGGGAATCAGACATGCCACACAGGAACACTGCAGGCCGAGCTGGGCTTCGCGGAGGGTCACCGGTATGGCGTTGCCCGGTGAGAAAGCCCGGTGGAGACATCGTGGACACGGGAAGTCGAGGTGAGTTCCTTTAACAGTCGGTGACGTGGTTCAACCCAGAGAGGAGGCTCGGCTGAGAGGTGCCCATGGAAAGAGGAAGCGACGTGACGACCAGGGGCGGCTAAAGGTGGTGGCTGTTCGGGAGGATGGATACCTTCAGCTGTCGGATGACTCATGGAGACACCCCAATAAGCTGTGGCGCGTTATCGAGGAGAAGGAGGTGTCAGGGCCCCGACGTGGCTCATCTCCAGGGACCAAGAGACGAAGGAGCTCTGGGTGGGACCCACCAGAGGAGTCTCCCGGGGGGGTGGCTCTTCATCGAGACTATACGGTAGTAAGGGGCGATGGATTGGGTTAAAGGTGAATTGCCCGGGCTACGTAGTTGACATGTTTCTCATAATAGACTGCTATAACAGGTGCCCATGTGGAAAAAAAATACCCACGTAATGTGTGTGTCACCATGTTTTGGGGTGTGTTTTACTATGGGTTTGCCTGGGTTGGGGTGGTATAGTTGGGAATGTTATAGCAGTGTATGAAGGTGCATGTTGACTGGTTGTGTGTGTTTGTTACATTGCATTTTTTCTTTTATGTATATAAGTTCATGGGATTGTTTTGATATTATATTAGGAACATGGCGTTGTTTCATTTTATAGACCTTTAGTATCAAAGACGGCAGAATAATCCATCTGGCCATGTGGAGGTGGGACGACAGTCCACCTGTCCCCCTCCAGTTTTGGTTGTTTGTGTGAATGGATAGGCCTATTTTATTTGTTTACATACGTATATGTACAGCCTGTGGCCCAGAATCAATCAATTGAATCAAAAAAATCAATCAACTGAATCAAAAATAGAAGAACTCAGTTAATCAGCAAGTCAGAAATCATAGAAAAATCAATTAATCAAAAAATTACAAATCACCCCAAAAATAACTGAATAATCAGAATAATGAAATCATCTGATAAATTTGTGGTTTGCTATCTAAAAAGCTATGAAGATGATGGGAAGATGGTTAGAAATGCCATGAGCCCAGCCAGCCAGGCGGGCAGTACCCCCCCGTGCCTCCCTCTCCTCAGCTCTTGTCCTCTCAGTCGGGCTCACGATGAGGCAGCAGAGGAGAGGGGGCGGGGTGGAGGCCCAGCTGCTAGCCAGAAGCCTGCACTTCCTCTTTTCACTTGAGTGATGATTTTGGCAGCAGAAGAAATCAGTTCTTGAAAACTGAAGAGAGTTGATGGAATGGGATCATTTCTAAAAGACAGTCTTCTTTTCTCTCTTCAGGTCTTCTTCTGCCCGACGATGGATCCTGAAGTCCACCCGAAATGATCATTTTTGGGGCTTCCACACCCAGCTTAAATACTGCTCATCCACCCATTTGTACAGATTCTTATTGGACAGTTCCCATACCTCCCCATGCTTTTTGGCTGCTTATGACTGGACAGTTCAAAAAAATCATTATATGTCTGCTTCATAATTTCCTGCATATGTGCCCATGTGACACGCATCTCAGCTACCCTTATCTCGCAGTTTCCCTCATGTCAGCATTTGAACATATCTGCCCTTCCTGCTAAGGGGGTACTTCCGATGGCCCACTTGTTGTGGCCTCTGATGGCTCCTAGCTTGCCCCTGCTGCCCCCTAAACGGGGATCGAGCTGGGTACCCCACCTTTTTATCATAGGGGTGATGACGGTGAGTCGGTCGGTCACTCACAGACCTCTTCCTGTGGCCGTGGGTTACTCAAACAACATTTATACACATTCATACCCAGTGTCATGGACACTGGAGGCAAGGTGGGTAAAGCGTCTTGCCCAGGGACACAACAGCAGTATGGCCGGGGAGAGCGGGATTTGAACCGCCAACCCTCTGATTATTGGACGACCCACTCTACCTCCCAAGCCGCTGCTACCCCACACGTGATGATAGTAGCACTGTCATACCATTTGAATATCTTGCTATATTTCTTGCGTCAAAGTCAGGATTTCTCTGGCCCTTTAATGCCTGTTTAAAGTATCCTGCAGCTTAAAACTGTATGGGCATGTCTAACTCTTTTCAGTGTTGCATTGTGGGGCTGGATCAAGGAGGCCCCACAGCCAATCAAAAATTACTACTGGATTTGACGTTCATTGGTTTCTTTTCATTGGCTACTGTGGCTGCCAATGATCAATTTAATGCTAGTTAGTTAGCCACAGTTGCAGGTTTAATATGAATCAAGTGGACAATTAATTAAACATTAGAAGACACACCTTGTAATTTTTTGCAGAAATTAGAGATTAAACATTTGGGAGCACACCAGCCAGAGGATTTAAACATGACTGAGTCGGGAAAAGACAAAAAAACTGCATTTTCAGTGGTTCAGAGGAAAAATGACTTGTTACATGCTAGATGATGTGTTAGGGTGATTCCTGCCTCACACTGCTTTACAATGTACAGAGTTATTTCAAACACCTCAGATGGACTGGTGGACTTTGACAAAAAAAAGTGATTCACAAGTTTGCCTAGAATAGATGAAAGATAACCATTCAGCCCTTATTTTCAAGTGAAAGTCACCACTGAGCCTATTTTGCATTATCCGTAAGACTGTTATGACTGAAATATTACTTTGGATGTGTTATAAATCCGCATTAACTGGTTAAGTTTAGATTTGTAATTTCTTGCTATTTAACAGGGCAATAGCAGTTCGGTAAACGCCATTATCTCTGTCTGCTTCAGCTGAGCCCGTTGCGTAATGGGTGCTTATGATTTGACAAGGTGCACTAAATTTGACATCCACGGAGTTAGTGTTTATTGTGGCCCACCAGACTTTCTGTGCCAGAGACGCCACTGCTAAATTTTCAGGACTGGTTTTAGATTACAGGTAGGAAAGACATTAAAATGAGATTCAATAACTGAGATTTTGCTGACATACTGAGAGGTGATCAGCTATCCTTTGTTCAACTAGTCCTCTCTGTAGATCAGAAGAATACGGTCACAAAATACATCCAACAAAAGACACAAAAAACTGTTTAGACAGTAAGATTTATCTGTTTCAGTTGTATAAATTAATTGTTTTTTTTCTATGCTCATCCACTGCACTTAAGCATTTCTTCAGTATTTCAATATTATTTCAATATTATGACCTGTTAAAAGTTCGCATGAAGAGGTAAAACCACAAACAGCAGTCTGTGAAGACGCAATATATGTAAACTATACAGTATTTTAAAAATGTATGACTCACAAAGACACAATTGCTTAACAAAAAGTAAAAATGGTAAATGGCGTTCACTTATATAGCGCTTTTTTTTTTTCTCATCTCTAGATGACCAAAGCGCTTTACAGATCTTGCTATCCTCTCGTTCACACACTGATGGCGGCGTGGCTGCCATACACCGGCGCCGGCCTGACCCACCAGGAGCAACTGGGGGTTCAGCGTCTTGCTCAAGGACACTTCAACATGCAGACTACAGGCAGAGTGGGAACTGAACCCCTGACCCTCCGATCAGTAGTCGGCCATGCTACACCTGCGCCACAGCCGTCCCAGAAAGTACAATTAGCATAAAACAATTAAATTAAATTAAATTAAAAATAAAGAAATCTAACTACTTAAAAACACCGATTTCACAAAGAAAACAGGATTTATATCATATATTAACATATCATGCTATGTTACATTTCATTTCAAATTATAATGGTGATCGTATTTTGGCTGCATAAACCGAAGGTTTTTCTGTGATCTTGAAACTACCATATGGAGATGTTTTTTTTAAAGAACTGTTAAAAAATATATACATAGATCATTCTTTCTTCGAAATTACAGCTACGCTGAGGTTTCACTGACTAAGCTCTCTCACTTCCTCATGAAGTGCGACATGACGTCCATGGGAAGTGGGAAGATGATGGTGGAGTTCTTCTCTGCAGCGATGGTGTTGAGAGTCTGGAGGTAGCGGAGCTGCAGGGCCGACGGGGACTCTGCAATCACAAGGGAGGCTTCCTTCAGGGCACGGGATGCGTTCATCTCACCTTCTGCTGCAATCACCTATATGCAGATGATGGAGAGAAGGAGGGAGGAAAATTAGCTGAGTGCGCACTACCTTTATGTAAAAACCTGATAACAAAGTATTCTTTCGCTGGATGCATGGCGTGTACTGTGGTACACGTCCTGACCTTAGCTCGGGCCTCTCGTGCAGCCTCTGCCTCAGCAGCCATGGCTCTCTGCAGCTGAATGGGCAGTTTCACATCTTTTATCTCCACGCGTTCCACCTTGATACCCCAGGGGTCTGTGGCTTCATCCAGGCTAGACTGGAATAGTGAGAAAGAAGAGGTCACACCTCAAGCTTAATAAGCTTATTATGAGTTCTGTTGGGTAAAAAGAAAATAATGTTTTATCATATCACAAGGGAAGAAGCATAAATAAAGCTGGTCATTAGAGGGGAAAAAGCCCCGTTCTGTTGTTTAGGTTTTATTGTCTCGGGTGTTTAATGAAAAAACAGATGGGATCAGACTGTCCACGATATCTCGATTCTGAAAATATGCTTTTGAAATCATGTCTGCAAATGGTGGAGATAAAATGTCTACACACCCTTTTATGGTTTTTGTGATGTAAAAAAAATGAAGTGGAAACATTTTCCATTTTTGAACTAAAATCTGGTAAGAGAAAAAAATAATGTGAAGCTTAAAGTAACCACCGGACCACAGGAACGTGCCTTAAACCTAGATCTTACCATGAGAAATAGTTTGCAGGTATTTCAACTGACTCATTTCATGAATGTCAGCTTTCGAGTCTTTGTTATTTCTAGAAGCCTCCCTGTTCTGTACCTGCATGCTGTGAGCGATGCCCTCACGGTCAGACAAGAGCTCAGCAAGGTTCTTGGTTCCCAGGACATTTCTAAGGGTGGTCTGAGCCAGCAGGCGGGTGGAGAAGTCAGCATTTGACACGTTGGCGACTGAGGCAATGGGGTCACTGACCCGGAAGTACACCACCCCATCCACACAGACAGTAACTGAATCTTTGGTCAGGATCTAGAGGAAAGAAACATACATACATGCTTGATCCAACTCTGCAAGAGAGAACTTGGTTCTCAGTTTGCTTTCTGATGCTTTGTGCTATCTACCTCTTGTGGAGGGATGTCAAAGGAAATTGTTCGCAGATCCACTCTCACGAAGGAGTCAGTGCATGGCAAAATGAAGAAGATTCCTGTGCAGAGGGAAACGGGGGGAAAGTATATCACCAGTCCAGCATATTCTACTAACAACTGCTCAAAGAATAATAAATTGTTGGTGTTTCTACCTGGTCCTTTTGGCTTCTTGTCTGTGATGCGGCCCAGTCGGAAGATGACAGCACGCTCATACTCCTGCACAATCTGCAATGCATCAACACAAGCTTATTGTACATTTAAGCTGTAACAGGAGGAGTCTGTTTTGTTCTGCATTCAGCCCACTGCGAGCCCACTCACCTTCACACAAAACCAGATAGTGAAGGGAAAGAGGATAAGGGTGAAGATGCCAGTGATTACAATTATGACCCAGCCGCAGCATCCCAAAGATCCCGTTCGCTCGGCTACAAACAGAGAGAGAAAAGCGTTTAAAACAAAGAGGAAATTCAGCGTAAAATGACCTTTGAGGCCATGTGAATTTCAGAAGGGTTCAGAAGGGTTGCGATCTCTGTCCACAACACAGCAGACCACAAGTAAAGCAGGGAGAGCAATAGAAGGCCTGCGTGGATGATGCATGAGGACTGTAATTACATTGTCCTTGACTCATATATTGTTGTAATGTTCCATTGGCTTCCAGCCCTGATCAAACAGATACATTTTCATCTGATATAAAAGGAAGTGCTCTATAGCTTCACAGTGCAAACAGTGAAATGTTCACTCGTGCTATATGATCCCTGTAGTTCTGCTTTACTGAGCAGTTATTCAAAGCAGTTATTTATTAAGGGAAGGGTCTTTGTGTCATAGTTTGCAGGTCCACGTCCTGTATGAGTTGTAATAACCTTATTGCATAATGTTATTTGACTTTAGGGTTGGCCCTTTTGTGGCCATTATATTCTTTTTTTTTAATAAAATTTAATTTATTTAGCATTACGAAGAAACAAGATTTCATTGAATGGTGGAAAATACAAACATCTGCCCTTTGATCAGAAATTAACTGGAAATGATCCTGGATTCATTTACAAAAAGGGCTCAGGATAAAGTAAATGAAGGGTGTGTCAATGACTGTAATTAAAATGGGATGATAAATGTGTTGATTTGATGTTTTCTAATTATTCCAGCCTTGGTCAAGCACACAGATAAACTATGACACAGAAACTTCCCCATAGGGTGCAATAACTGTAAAATATTAAGTTGTGCAACGTGATCTAAGGAGTACTGCCTTGTCAGTTAAAGGAAGTAGATGAGGCAAGGATCCGTGTCTTATGACACTGATTACTCAAGTATAAATAAGAGGATAGTCACAAAAAAATAAAATAAAATGTGAATTAAGAAGTAGATTTTACTCTTGACTTTTTGTGAAGTTTTTCTTGAATTTGTAACTTTTTAAAATCCTATTTTTATTACTTTTTTCTCTTTCCCACATTAGCATTTTCTTGCCAGGTTGTGATTGTTTTTACTCATAGCTTTATGACATTTGTGTTGTATTATTTTTTCTATAAAACTACATTTTTTTCCCTCATAAATGCATGCCTTTTTGAAATATATTTGGCATTTTTTTCTTCTGGATTTTCAACTCTTGTAAAAAATTTGACTTTTTCCACATTTTTTAAACAAATATTCAACTTTTTACTAATATTTTTGCAATTATTTAATTCATGGATTTGCACCTATACACATGTGCACCCTAATATAACTAAAATGTGTTTATATAAAGGACAAAGTAGACATTAATAAAATAAACATTCTAATTAATAAAATAAAATTTTTAATTTTGCTTAACAAAGTCAAATTTCAGTTTTACTTTTGAACAATAAAAATAACAGAGTAAAACCAAATGTCCTTCTGTTAAAATATGTTTTTTTTTTCCATAAATGCACTCAGTTACAAGTAGAAAGTATCCTTCAATAACATTACATAGTAAGGTACAATTGAATGAAGTTATTTTAATAAATTTACTTGAATACATGTAAATAAGAGTTCATACTTAATCTTAGTGTTCAAGGAAAATGTGGAACAATCATTTGCATCTCAATAAATTAGAATATCATCGAAAAGTTGGTTTATTTCAGTAATTCAATTCAAAAATGAAACTCACATATAGATTCATTACATACAGAGGAATATATTTCAAGTGTTTATTTCTTTTAATTTTGATGGTTATGGCTTATAGCTCATGAAAACCCCAAATTCAGTTTCTGTAAAAATTTTAATATTACATAAAATAATTTTTTAAAAAATAGACTTTTAATAGAAATGTTTACCAGCTGAAAAGTGTGTCTATGTACACACGCAATACTTGGCCGGGGCTCCTTTTGCATGAATTACTGCATCAGTGCAGTGTAGCATGAAGGTGATCAGCCTGTGTTACTGCTGAAGTGTTATGGCAGCCCAGGTTGCTTTGAATGGCCTTCAGCTCATCTATATTGTTGGGTCTGATGTTTCATCTTCCTCTTGACAATACTCCATAGATTCTCTATGGGGTTTAGGTCAGGCCTGTTTGCTGGCCAGTCGAGCATAGTGATACCATAGTCCTTAAACCAGGTTTTAGTACTTTTGGCAGTGTCGGTACATGCCAAGTCCTGTTAGAAAATAAAATCAGCATCTCCATAAAGCTTGTCAGTTGAGGGAAGCATGAAGTGCTCTAAAATTTCCTGGTAGACAACTGCGCTGACTTTAGACTTGATAAAACACAGTGGACCAACACCAGTAGATGACCTCTTTTCAGATGAAAGTAAATTTTGCATTTCTTTTGGAAAACATGGCCCCAGAGTTTGGAGGAAGAGTGGAGAGGCACAGAATCCAAGTTGTTTGAGGTCCAATGTGAAGTTTCCAGAGTCAGTGATAATTTGGGGAGCCATGTCATCTGCTATAAGCCATAACCATCAAAATTAAAAGAAATAAATACTTGAGGTATATCATTCTGTATGTAATTAATCTATATAATATTGGAGTTTCTTTTACTGAATTTAATTACTGAAATAAATCAACTTTTCAATGACACTCTAATTTATTGGCATGCACCTGTAGTGATGGGATCCACTGTTCACTAAAATGTACTGATTCAGTTCAGTATGTACACTTAACAGATTCATTCAAAATATTTGTTCTTTAGGGGTCGCCACAGTGGATCATCTGTCTCCATCTCACCCTATCTCTTGCATCTTCCTCTGTAGCACCATCCCTCTCCATGTCCTCTTTCACTACATCCATGAATCTTCTCTGTGGTCTTCCTCTTTTCCTCCTGCCTGGCAGCTCCATCTTCAACATCCTTTGTCCAGTATATCCACTATTCCT
The DNA here is from genome assembly GCA_020510985.1 of Pholidichthys leucotaenia. Taxonomy (NCBI): domain Eukaryota; kingdom Metazoa; phylum Chordata; class Actinopteri; order Cichliformes; family Pholidichthyidae; genus Pholidichthys; species Pholidichthys leucotaenia. The sequence continues at coordinate 49,714,757 of CM035844.1, forward strand.
CCTCTGCACATGTCCAAACCATCTCAACCTTGCCTCTCTTACTTTGTCTCCAAACTGCTCAACCTGAGCTGTCCCTCTGATATACTCATTTCTAATCCTGCCAATCCTAGTCACTCCCAATGGGAATCTTAGCATCTTCAACTCTGCCACCTCCAGCTCCACCTCCTGTCTTTTTGTCAGCGCCACCATCTCCAAACCATACATCATAGCAGGTCTCACTACCATCTTGTAAATCTTCCCTTTCACTCTTGCTGCTATCCTTTTGTCACAGATCACCTCTGACACTCATCTCCACCCACTCCACCCTGCCTGCACTCTCTTTTTCACATCTCTTGTGCATTTTCCATTGCTTTGGATGGTTGACCCCAGGTATTTAAACTCATCTAGTACCTTCACGACTTCTACTACTTCTACTCCTTGCATCTTCACTGTTAGACCTGCCTCCCTCTTTATTGTGGGTGCATTGTGATACATTTTTTGGCTGCTGTCAGATTGAATGAACTAAAATCTTTTAAATGAGCAGATGTGTGTGTCAAATAAAAACAGATTGAGCAACTGAATGACATTTTTTTTGGTTCAAATGTTTTCAGAATCACTTTTTTGCAGTTACATTTTCAAGATATTAAAGTTTACTGTTGAGGCAGTGCAATGTTGGATCTGTTTAACATCCTGATGCACCTGCCTTCCAGAAGACAAGTCAACTAATAAAAAGAAGCTCAGAGTTTGCATGGCTGTAGAAGGCTGTAAATGGGCGAGGAGAACTGTCACTCAATGAAATGTACGCGATTCAGAGGCAGTGGATTCAGCACACTGTTGAATACGCCTTTTTTGTGAGTGATTCAGTAGTTTCAGTAAGTGATTCAGTATGAGACGTTCTCCCATAAATATTAGTACATTCAAACAAATCACTCACGAAGGTTATATCACTATCATGTGAACAAAGAGTGAAGGAAAGAAAGCAAGGAACTGGGAGTAGCACGGTGTGATATTGCAAATTTAGTTTCAATATGATACCAAATAAGTACAAGGCCAATATCATCGCTACTGATACCAATACCGATAATTTTTTTCCTATATAATAATAACTTTGATGTAGGGGAGATCAGTGTGTCATTATTTATGAGGCAAACGCATCATCAATATATTAAATCTGACTACATTTGTATAAATAAATGATAAGATTACTAAATGATTTTTTAAAATGTTTGCATTTCAGTGTTAATTAATCATGTGCATCTTAAAATAACCTTTTTTTTTTGGCTACAGTAATGAGCTGAATTTGCAATTTCAAAAAGCTACAAGATTATTACTGAACAATGCTTGTTTCAAGCCCCAAATTCTTCTCTCCAGCTGTGTTTGACTGAACATGTCTACTTTTAGATAAAGCAGAAGCAATGTCAGTACTGAATGTGGGGGGGGGGGGGTATCAATTAGCTACATCATGCTTGTCGTGATCCAGTACACTGAATCAAGTATCACATTGGCTATCGTATCGACATCATGATATCAACATGATCAATTTATACCCTATATCTGCAGGCTAAGGGTTACATGAAGATAAGGGACTGAAAGCAAGTAACAACTGGAGTAAAACACGAAATATACCTTCACTGTGAGGTCCATTTGAAATGTTATCAGCTGCACAATGTTTGAGATTACTCGGCAACAGCTGTTGATGTTTTAATTGCTGGAGTAATGAAAATCAGCTCAACAACAGAAAACACCGATTAGAAAAAAGATTCTCTTCTACCAAGACAGACAGGGGCAGGTGTGGTGTGGCCAGCTGCTGGCTGGAGGATCAGAGGTTCTGTTACGGATGAGGAACGAGGGACTGGATCTCTTCTGCCATGCAGCCAACTCCACTTTATTATGGAGAACACAACTATATACAAGTGACCGTGCCCGCTTGACGTCACACTGTGGGCGGGTATGGCAGCACACACACACTCCACACAGCAGGTTTGATTCCTGCTCTGTCTGCAGTCTGCATGTCGAAGTGTCCTTGAGCAAGACACTGAACCCCCAGTTGCTCCTGGTGGGATTTCTAGGCGCAGCCAGGGAATGGAGGGCGTCATGCTTGGTGACTACAGCATCTCATCTCTGTTGTTTGCAGATGATGTTGTCCTGTTGGCTTCATCCAGCAATGACCTACAGCTCTTGCTGGGACGGTTTTCCGCTGAGTGTGAAGCGGCTGGGATGAGAATCAGCACCTCCAAGTCCGAGTCCATGGTCCTCAGCCAGAAAAACGTGGATTGTCCTCTCTGGGTTGGGGACAGGCTCCTGCCACAAGTGGAGGAGTTTAAGTATCTTGGGGTCTTATTCACGAGTGAAGGGAAAATGGAGCGAGAGACTGACAGACGGAGCTTAGTTCTAAGGCAAAGCTGTCGATTTACCGGTCAATCTACGTTCCTACTTTCACCTATGGTCACGAGCTTTGGGTAATGACCGAAAGAACAAGATCGCGGATACAAGCGGCTGAAATGAGCTTTCTCCGTAGGATTGCTGGACTCACCCTCAGAGATAAAGTGAGGAGCTCAGTCATCCGGGAGAGGCTCAGAGTAGAACCGCTGCTCTTCTACACTACCGCTCAAAAGTTTGGGGTCACCCAGACAATTATTTTGTGTTTTCCATGAAAAGTCACACTTATTTACCACCATGAGTTGTAAAATGAATAGAAAATATAGTCAAGACATTGACAAGGTTAGAAATAAGGATTTGTATTTGAAATAATAATTTTTTCCTTCAAACTTTGCTTTCGTCAAAGAATCCTCCATTTGCAGCAATTACAGCCCTAACATGATTGCACAAGGGTTTTCTAATCATCCATTAGCCTTCTGACGCAATGAGCAAACACATTGTACCATTAGAACACTGGAGTGATAGTTGCTGGAAATGGGCCTCTATACACCTATGTAGATATTGTACCAAAAACCAGACATTTGCAGCTAGAATAGTCATTTACCACATTAGCAATGTATAGAGTGTATTTCTGATTAGTTTAAAGTTATCTTCATTGAAAAAAAGTGCTTTTCTTTCAAAAATAAGGACATTTCTAAGTGACCCCAAACTTTTGAACGGTAGTGTACATTGAAAGGAGTCAGTTGAGGTGGTATGGGCATCTGATTAGGATGCCCCCTGGATGCCTCCCACTTGAGGTGTTTCGGGCACGTCCCACTGGGAGGTGACCCCAGGGCAGACCCAGGACTCGGTGGAGAGACTATGTCTCCCAGCTGGTCTGGGAACGCCTTGGTATCCTCTCTGAAGAGCTGGAGCAGGTGGCTGGGGAGAGGGAAGTCTGGGCTTCTCTGCTTGAACTGCTGCCTCCGCGACCCGGACCTCCGGAAAAGTGGTAGAAGATGGATGGATGGATGGAACTTAGTTTATCAGTGAGAGGATAAGAGCAAATGTACAACAAACATCATGAAAATATGAGAAAAATTGTTGCAAATTCTATAGGAAAAATGTAAATTTTGTAGAAAAAATTTGTAAATTTATGATTATATTGTAAATTTGTGCGGGGGAAGGTAACAATTTTATCACAAAACATGGCAAATTTACAGAAGAAAAGTACTAAATTTATTACAAAAATAATAAGCGTGCCAGGGAAAAGTTGCACATTAAAAAAAAGTTAAAACTTTCCAAGAAAAAATGTTCGTTTGGAAGAAAAACCTCACTAACTGGTGCATCCAGGTACTCTTGAAGAGAGAGAAATTTGGCTTTTTATTTTTTCTTGTAAATGTGCGAATTCATTGTTGTAAATTTGTGATTTTTTTTTTTCTTGGAAATGTGGGAGTTTTTTCGGCATTTGGAAGTTGTGTATTTTCTCATGAAAAAATCACTTTTTCGAGTAAATTTGGGACTTAAAATCGTAAATTAGCATCTTTTATCATATTTTTGCACATTTATTCTTGCAAATTTGAACTAAATTTACATTTACACCATAGACCACATTTATGAACATCCCCTTGTTAAAAAATAAATCACCAACTGCGTATGAAAACTCTCTGGTGGGGTGGGGGCGGGGCACTTCCGGGGCAAAGGGGAAGTTCAAGAGCATGACGACACAACATCACAACATCCATCCATCCATCTTCTTCCGCTTAGTCCTTTTCGGGTTGCGGGGGGGGGGGGAGCACGGGGGCACCTGGGACGGAAATAAGCACCATAAAAAAAAAAAATTGAAAAAAAAAAGATTTTATTTTCTTTTGAATTCTTAGATGGAACATGGGTGGTAATATAAGCTGTGGCTTCAGCCATCACCCATTTCGGATAACTTATATTGAACTGTATAACCCGAGGAGTTATTGTTTAATTTGACCTTGTTGGATTTTTTTCCCCCTTTGTTATATTATTCTGTTCCTTTCTTTTAATCTAATCTATCCGAAATAAAGATTCATTCATTCATTCATTCAAAAAAATAAGCACCATGTCACACACGTGCGCGCGCTGCTGCTCTTCCTTCTATAGATGTCTTTCACAAACTGTAACTAAAAAAGAAAAACTGTATGCAGTTAATTTAATGCTACATTTATTTCATTGCTCACCTGTGACGCTTTCAACTTTACAGGAATGCAAATCAGGCGGTCACACTTAGCTCGTTATGTTTCAAGGAACAGGAGATGGAGGGAGAGAGCAGCGCGCACACAAACCAGAGAAACTGAGCTGCGTTTGTGTGGAAACTGGAAAACTGTTCAACAGTGTTCAACAGTGTCCCCTTGAAAACACCCACAACACCCACAGGTGTGACGCCCATGTTATAGAAGCTTTGTTCTACATTGTATAAGGAAAAAAGGCCCCCACTTGGATATCTCAAACTGCGGCTGGACAGATGAACTTCGGCTATTACTGGTATTCAACACATTGTGAATTTGCGGCATATTTCACTTTCTATTATTATGCCTCGGTGAAAATGGAGGCAAACAGTAATCACTCAATGTGTCTGTGGTTGTATCTGTCTGTCTCTGTCTGTCTGCCTGTCTGTTTTAGCTCGCCTGGTCAAAATTAAGTGCAACTAAAAGCTTGTATCATTGCATCGCCATATTTTCTCAACTTTTAATTTGACAGAATTCTGAGATAAGGCTTTCTTTTTGAAATAAACACAAATTTAACTCACCTGTACCGTTAATGAAGCTGGGGGTAAAGGTATTGTAATAACTATGCCGGGGCCACTAGAGGCGGCAGTGCAACATTTTTACAGCACAACACAGTGCTTTTTTTGCAGCACATAGAGCTGAATTGTTATAAAACAGCACTTACTGAAAAAAAAAACACGTATTCAGCAACTATATCATTTATTCATCACATCGAGTGTTTTCACACTGGTTTTGCTGTTTAGTTTTGCAGAGGAAGAATGAGGTAAAACTCACTAAAAACTGCAAGTCCCAACATTCCTCACCTGCAAATGGTCTCAGTGAACTGCACATGTGCCTGGAAACACTCGCTGAAGAGAAGTACTGAGCAATCCACCAATACTGGGTGAACAGATGTCTGTCTTTTTGCCCGTCTGTTCTTTTCCTCTCCCACTAAACAGCAAAATCTCCTGTTCGTCTTGACTGTCATTGTATTCACGTATCTTCATCACCACCACCATTTCAAACATCTGTCACCATGCTCTTCTTTTGTCTTTGGATTGCAGCTGTTCAAATCAGTTTGGTGGCTCTTGGCTGCTGCCAACGGTACGGGCATGTGAACTGCAGATTATTTTCACTGCGCTTGCATGTACTCCAAAACTACTGGATGGACTTGGATGAAATTTTTTTTTTACCAGAGGTGGTCTTTGGGCTAGAGAGGAACCCATAACATTTTGGTAATGATCCCAGAACATATACCTCCACCAAGGCTTTTGAGGCATCAGCACCTTGGTGCTTTCATTTGGTGCAGTGACACAAATTACACTTATTTAAATGTGGTTGATGTGGAAACTATAAACATTCACCATGTCTGTTCCTGTCCAACATGCAGCTGATAAAGAAGACTTGTAAATGAACCTCATGAAAAATAGGACCTTATCAGCAACAAAAGGATGATTTCCATATGAATGTGGAAACCATTTGAGGAGACGCTAGCATTTCTCCTAGAGCACACACATGCCACACACAAACAGTCACATGCTTTTGGGACTGTTGAAGTGACATGTGATTTCTGTCTCCATGGAGATGAACTTAAACTGGCTTTCATGGCTGTTTGCTATCATAATTATGAAGCTGCTGTCTAAGAATTACAGTCTTCTACCCTGACAGGACATTATATTTTTTTAAAAAGAAATAATGACTGTGAGCTCATTATTTTTTTGAATAAAAAATAACTTTTTAAAATCAAAGTCTTAATCAAAGCTATAATTAATAATGATCTACTCTTTTTCCTAACAAAATAAATGAAGTCATAGTAAAACTCAAAGGAAAAAAGAAACATTAAGCTTACATATCAAGTCTTGTTTGCTTGCTCCTCTTCTCTTTTGGCTCTCCATTTGGTCCATTTCCATACGCTGCCTAACTGAGACTGATACTAGCAAGTGTGTGTACAGAGAAGTTGTTGCCTGGGAGGAATGATCCAGCCTTTTAAAGCACTAACGCTGCAATATAATCTAGTTCAAGGTGTACTGTAGGTGTGGCCCTTTCTTCAATCAATCATCAGCCGGGTGACAAAGTTCAGTCTCCATGATGCTCACAGGTAAATGGATAATCTCAGACATTTTAAAATCATGCAGTCACATGTCATCTTTGAAGGACAGGAAAATCATGCTTATCTGACCATAAAATAAGTGTTATGAAAAACAACAGTTAGAGGTGATAGGGCCTTTTGATCATCTTCTGCAGATCAAAATAGTTTTATAGTGTTTTTGTTGTGTTCTAAAATTGTGTTCAGATTCTGTGTTTTTAACTCCATTTTAGCAGAGTTGTTAGTTTTGTGTATACAGTGCTGTGAAAAAGTATTTGCCCCTTCCTGATTGCTTATATTTTTACATATTTGTCACACTTAAATGTTTCAGATCATCAAACAAATTTTAATATTAGACAAAGATAACCCGAGTAAACACAAAATATAGTTTTTAAATGATTATTTCATTCATTAAGTGAAAAAAGCTATCCAAACTTGCCTGGCCCAATGTGAAAAAGTAATTGCCCCCCAAATCTAATGACTGGTTGTGTCACCCTTGGTGGCAACAACTGCAATCAAGAGTTTACCATTAACTTAGTAATGAATCTTTTACATCTCTGTTGAGGAATTTTGGCCCGCTCTTCTTTGCAGAATTGTTTTAATTGAGCCACACTGGAGGGTTTGAGCTTGAGTTCACAAACTGATGGCTGGACATTCTCCTTCAGGATTTTCTGATAGAGAGCAGAGTTCATGGTTCCACCAATTATGGCAAGTTGTCCAGGTCCTGAAGCAGCAAAACAGCCCCAGACCATCACACTACCACCACCATGTTTGATGGTTGGTATGATGTTCTTTGTATGAAATGCTGTGTTAGTTTTACGCCAGATGTAACAGGATGCACACCTTCCAAAAAGTTCAACTTTTGTCTCATCAGTCCACACTATATTTTCCCAAAAGTCTTGACAAATGTGAGATGAGCCTTTGGGTTCTTCTTGGTCAGCAGTGGTTTTTGTCTTGGAACTCAGCGGAAGAAGATGGATGGATGGATGGATGGAACTCTCCCACAGATGCCATGGCAAGTGAGGCCTGTAGTTCTTTAGATGTTGCCCTGGGTTTTTGTTTCTCATCTGTTCTTGAATTTCTTTAGATTCTGACTAGATTTGATGACGTTAGATGAACATACATTACTGTGAAAAAAGTATTTTCCCCCTTTCTTATTTTTTTTTATATTTTTTCATATTTGTCACACTTAAATGTTTCAGATCATCACATTTTAATATCAAAGATAACCTGAATAATAAATAGAAAATGCAGTTTTTAAATGATGATTCCATTTACATCATGAATTAACTGTGATTAACCACATTTTTTGGAAAGCTGAGTACAGTTTCACTAGCCACACCCAGACTTTGTGAATCAAGACATCACTTCAATAGAATCTGTTTGACAAAGTGAAGTAAGCTAAAAGATCTCAAAAAGCAACATATCATGTCATGATCTAAAATTCAAGAACAGATGAGAAACAGAAACCCAGAAGAACATCTAAAAAACTGCAGGTCTCACTTGCCTCAGTTTGGACACTGGTCCATAATTCAACAGTAAGAAAGAGACTGGGCAAAAATGGCATCCAGGAGAGAGTTCCAAGGCGAAAAACCACTGCTGACCAAAAGGAACACAAAGGCTTGTCTCACATTTGCCCCAAAAAATATCTTAATGATCCCCAAGACCTTTGAGAAACTATTCTGTGAACTGACAAGACAAAAGTTGAACTTTTTAAAACTAACACAGCATTTCATAAAAAGAACATCATACCAGCAATCAAACATGGTGGTGGTAGTGTGATGGTCTTTGGCTGCCTTGCTGCTTAAGGACCTGGACAACTTGCCATAACTGATGGAACCATGAATTCTGCTCTCTACCAGAAAATCCTGAAAGAGAATGCCTGGCCATCAGTTTGTGGCCTCAAGCTCAAGTTCTCCAATGTGACTAAATGACAACAATATTACAAAGAAGAGTGGGCTAAAATTCCTCAACAGGGATGTAAATGACTCACTGAACATTATCACAAAGGCTTGATGATGTTATCACCAGCAAGAACAGACTCACAAAAATCACAAATATTCCATCTAAAAATCAACCTCCAGACATTTTAGCACTCAACAGAGCTGTCACACACCTTGCACGGACAACTGATGACTCAGACCACCCCCTCAACCCACACTTCCTACTGCTGCCATCAGCCCACAGGTACAGAACTTTGAGGTGGGACCTGGCTCATTTTAGCAAGAGCTTTGTGCCCCCTGCCATCGCTGCACTCAATCTGTGACCTTGCAATAATCCTTGTGTATTGTCTCTTACATTGTCTCACACACAATCTACATTGTGTGTGAGACAATGTATGTATTGCTTGGATAGGTGCATTGTGTATATGTTATATGTGGTGACAGACTGTGAAGACAAATTTCCCCTTGGGACAATAATGGCTATCTATCTACAAAGAGTAAAGTAATTGAACACGCCACCATTTTTCTCAGTAAACATTTTTCTAAAGGTGCTATTGACATGAAATTTTCACCAGATATTGGTAACTAACCAACCTATACAAACATACAGTGGTGTGAAAAAGTGTTTGCCCCCTTCCTGATTTCTCATTTTTTTGTATGTTTGTCACACTTAAATGTTTCAGATCATCAAACACATTTAAATATTAGACAAAGATAACACGAGTAAACACAAAATGCAGTTTTTAATGAAGGTGTTTATTATTAAGGGTCAAAAAAAATCCAAACCTACATGGCTCTGTGTGAAAAAGTGACCCCCCCCCCCCCCCGTCCCGGTTAAAACATAAATTAACTGTGGTTTATCGCATCTTTGGAAAGCTAAGTTCAATTTCTTTACCCACCCCCAGACCTGATTACTCCCACACCGGTTCTCAACCAAGAAATCACTTAAACAGGATCTTCCTGACAAAGTGAAGTTGACCAAAAGATCCTCAAAAGCTAGACATCATGCTGCGATCCAAAGAAATTCAGGAACAAATGAGAAACAAAGTAATTGAGATCTATCAGTCTGGAAAAGGTTATAAGATAAGTTAAGATAAGATAAGATAAGCCTTTATTAGTCCCACAATGGGGAAATTCTAGGATTGCAACAGCACAGGGATAGCAACACTCAGAGCAACAATCAGAAGGCAAGAAAAAAAAGCAATAGCAGCTAATATACATATGTACATATCATTATAAACATATATATATATATATACTGTATATACACAGACACACAGTGCAGAGCATTGTTATAAAGCCATTCCCTGCAAGGCAGCAGGACCAGACAACATCCCTGGGTGGGCCCTCAGAGCATGCGCTGCTGAGCTGACTGATGTTCTCACAGCAATCTTCAACCTCTCCCTCAACCAGAACATAGTCCCCTCGTGCTTCAAAACAACAACTATCATCCCCGTCCCCAAAAGGAGCCCGCCAACCTTTCTGAATGATTACAGGCCGGTAGCACTCACTCCAATCATCATGAAGTGCTTTGAGAGAGTGGTGCTGCCCCTCATTCAGGACAGCATACCGGGCACCCTGGACCCCCTGCAGTACACCTACCGGCCCAACAGATCCACCTCAGATGCCATTGCCGTAGCACTCCATTATTCTCTTTTTCTTTTCCTGGAAGATAAAGACTCCTACATTAGGATGCTTTTTGTCAACTACAGCTCCGCCTTCTACATGGTCATCCCCCACAAACTCACCGACAAACCATCTTCACTTGCTTGCACCCCACCATCTGTGACTGGCTACTGGACTTTCTAACTGGCAGGCCCCAGCCTGTCAGGATGGGTAACAGGACCTCAGCCAGCATCATCACAAACACACGGTCTCAGCCCCATCCTCTACAGCCTCTTCACCCATGACTGTGTTGCCTCCCACAAAGACAACATCATCCTAAAGTTTGCAGATGACACAGCAGTGACAGGATGCATCACTGGTGATGACGAAGCATCCTACAGGAGGGAGGTGGCCAACCTAGTGTCATGGTGTGAGGACAACAATCTCACCCTCAACACGGACAAGACAAAGGAAACGATAGTGGACATGAGGAAAGGGAGGAGGAGACCCCATCAGCCACTGTTCATCCAGAAGCTTGAGGTGGAGAGAATGAGCAGCTTTAAATACCTGGGCATCCACATCAGCGAGGACCTTAACTGGACACACAACACCACAGAGCTGGTCAAGAGAGCTCAACAACGACTGTACTTTCTGAGGAGACTGAAGAAGTTCGGCATGTCTTCCAGGGTCCTCAACAATTTCTACAGCTGCATCATCGAGAGCATCCTGATCAACGTCATCACTGTGTGGTATGGAAACACCACTGCCCTGGAGCGCAAACGCCTGCAGAGAGTGGTGAAGAAAGCGGAAAAGATCATCAGGACTCCACTCCCCTCTCTGCAGAGCACCTACCACCGCAGAGTCCAAAAGAGAGCTGATGTCATCCTCCAGGACCCCACCCACCCCCAACACGGACTGTTCACACTTCTACCCTCAGGTCGGAGGTACAGAAGTGTGAAATGCCAGACAACCAGACTGAAAAACTCCTTCTTTCCCACTGCCATCAGACTCATGGACAGACAACAACTCCCAAAACTCTGTAACACAGCTTTGCATATAGGAACTCACACACCACCTGCTAAATTTGCACACTGCTCACCTGTACAGTAGATATAGTATCACCTGCTGATGTCCATATCATCTCTGCTGCTACTTACTAATAATTTGCAATTATACACTGCTTGTTGCACAATGCTCATTTGCACACTGTACATAAGTCTATGCCATCTCAGGTTACATTAGGTTGCACAATGCTCATCTGCACACTGTACATAAGTCTATGCCATCTCAGGTTTCACATCAGGTTGCACACTGCTCATTTGCACACTGTACATAGGATCATGCCATCTCAGGTTCACATCATCTCTGATATCAATATACCACTATCACTTTAGTCATCCGGTGACTTCATTTTCATTCCTCTACTGCCTAACTGTGTGTTGGTGTATGTGTCTTAGCATCCATCAGTACTAGGATTGAGTTACTGTATTAATGTGTCATGACCTATTAGAATTGTTGTTTCTGTACCTTTAACTTGGCATTTGTTCGGAGAGTAAAGTAAGAATTTCATTGCTCAGGAAATGTAGCATTTCTTAACTGCGCACATGATAATAAAGCCTTTGAATCTTGAATCTTCTAAAGCTTTGGGGCTCCAGCAAACCACAGTCAGAACCATTATCCACAAATGGCAAAAACATGGAACAGTGGTGAACCCTCCCAGGAGTGGCCAGTCAACCAAAGTTACCCAAAAAAGTTACCAAAGTTACGACTCATCCAAGAGGTCACAAAACACCCCACAACAACATCCAAAGAACTGCAGGCCTCAATTGCCTCAGTTAAGGTCAGTGTTCATGACTCCATCCTAAGAAAGAGACTGGGCAAAAATGCCCTGCACGCCAGAGTTCAAAGACAAAAACCACTGCTGAGCAAAAAGAACATAAAAGCTTGTCTCAGTTTTGCCAGAAAACATTTTGATGATCCCCAAGACTTTTGGGAAAATACTCTGTGGACTGACGAGACAAAAGTTGAACTTTTTGGAAGGTGTGTGCCCCATTACATCCATCGTAAAAATAACAGCATTTCAGAAAAGGAACATCATACCAACAGTAAAATATAGTGGTGGTAGTGTGATGGTCTGGGGCTGTTTTGCTGCTTCAGGACCTGGAAGACTTGCTGTGGTAAATAGAACCATGAATTCTGCTGTCTACCAAACAATCCTGAAGGAGAATGTCCGGTTATCTATTCATGACCTCAAGCTGAAGCGCACTTGGGTTCTGCAGCAGGACAATGATCCAAAACACACCAGCAAGTCCACCTCTGAATGGCTTAAGAAAAACAAAATGAAGACTTTGGAGTGGCCTAGTCAAAGTTCTGACCTGAATCCGATTGAGATGCTGTGGCATGACCTTAAAAAGGCGGTTAATGCTTGAAAACCCTCCAATGTGGCTGAATTACAACAATTCTGCAAAGATGAGTGGGCCAAAATTCCTCCACAGAGGTGTAAAAGACTCATTGCCAGTCATCGCAAACGTTTGATTATAGTTGTTGCTGCTAAGGGTGGCTCAACCAGTTATTAGGTTTAGGGGGCAATCACTTTTTCACACAGGGTCATGTAGGTTTGGATTTTTTTCCCCTTAATAATAAAAACCTTCATTTAAAAACTGCATTTTGTGTTTACTTAACGTTATCTTTGTCTAATATTTAAATTTGTTTGATGAGCTGAAACATTAAAGTGTGACATATACAAAAAAAAATGAAAACTCAAGGAAGGGGGCAAACACTTTTTCACACCACTGTACATACAAAAAAAAGGGTGTTCATAAAGTATTTGTAATGTGAAATGACATGAAAAAAAATATTGAACACACTTACTGAAAGTTGTTTAATACTTCATTCAAAAGCCTTTGTTGGTAATGACAGCTTAAAGAGGCAGAGACAGCCTTAGTGAAAGTTACTGATGACATCCTTATGGCATTTGACAAAGGACTTGTCTCCGTCCTTGTTTTATTGGACCTCAGCGCTGCCTTCGATACCATTGACCACCATATTCTGCTAGAGAGACTTGAACAGCAATTTGGCTTGAATGGAACAACGCTAAGATGGTTCCAGCCTTATCTATTCAATTCAATTCAACTTTATTTATATAGCGCCATTTCACAACAACAGTCATCTCATAGCACTATCAACTGTAGGGGGAACCCCCACAGTTGCAGAAAGACCCCAGCAATCAGGCGATCCCCTGTGAGCAAGCACTTGGTGACGGTGGAGAGGAAAAACTCCCTTTTAACAGGAAGAAACCTCCAGCAGAACCAGGCTCAGGGAGGGGCAGTCATCTGCTGCGACTGGCTGGGGGGTGAGGGGATAGAGAAGACGAAAAGAACAGACATGTAGAGAGCAAACAGCACGATGGGGACTCAATCTATGGAAGAGAACAAACAAATGTTAATGACCAGCAAAAAAAATATTTCATTGAGAGTGAGGAAAGGAGTGAGGCCCAGTGCATTACTGGAGATCCCCCGGCTAACTAAAACTATTAGCAGCATAACTAATGGAGGGTTCAGAAACACATGATCCCTCCCTAATTGTAGGCTATATCAAAAAGGTAGGTTTTAGCCCTATTCTTAAAAACAGAGATCGAGTCTGACTCCTGAATCCAGATTGGCAGCTGGTTCCACAGGAGAGGAGCTTGATAACTGAAGGCTCTGCCTCCCATTGTACTTTTGGAGATTCTAGGTATTACAAGTAATCCTGCATTTTGGGAGCGTAGTGCTCTGTTAGGATAATACGGTAGTATCAGATCTTTTAAATAAAAAGGAGCCTGATTGTTTAGAGCTTTGTAAGTAAGAAGAAGGACTTTAAACTTAATTCTAAACTCTATGGGAAGTCAATGAAGGGAGGCCAGAACCGGAGAGATATGATCTCTCTTTCTAGTACCTGTTAAAACTCTTGCTGCAGCATTTTGGATCAGCTGAAGACTTTTTAAAGATGTTTTAGGACAGCCTGATAATAAAGAATTACAATAATCTAATCTCGAGCTAACAAAAGCGTGGATCAGTTTCTCAGCATCACTCTGAGACAAGATGCTCCTAATCTTGGCAATATTACGGAAATGATAGAAGGCAGTCTTAGAAACAAATTTAATATGTGAATTGAAGGACAGATCTTGATCAAAAATAATTCCAAGGTTCCTAACAGAGCTATTAAGAGAAAGAGTAACCGCATCCAAACTGAAAGTTTGATATGGAAAGGAATTTCTAAGGTTTTTTGGACCAACAAGAATGACTTCAGTCTTATCTGAATTTAATAGCAGGAAATTACAAGTCATCCAAGCTTTGATTTCCTTAAGACAGGCTTCTAACTTGGCTAATTGATTACTATCATCTTGCTTCATTGACAGGTATAATTGTGTGTCATCTGCATAACAATGAAAATGTATACAGTGCTTTCTAATAATGTTGCCTAACGGAAGCATATATAAACTAAAAAGAGTAGGGCCTAGCACAGATCCCTGTGGAACTCCATGACTAAGCTTTGAGTTGAAAGAAAACTCGTTGTTTACATGAACAAACTGGAACCTATCAGATAAATAAGATCTAAACCATTGCAATGAAGTTCCATTAAGTCCAACATAGTGTTCTAATCTATCAAGTAGAATATTATGATCGATAGTATCAAAAGCTGCACTAAGGTCTAAAAGGACAAGTACAGAAACCAGTCCATTATCAGATGTGATGAGGAGGTCGTTAGTGACCTTTGCTAAGGCTGTTTCAGTACTATGATGGATTCTAAACCCAGATTGAAACTCTTCAAGTAAACCATTTCCCTGCAGGTGGTCAAATAATTGCGTAGCAACAACTCTTTCTAAGATTTTTGAAATGAAAGGGAGATTAGAGATTGGTCTATAGTTAGCTAAAGCTCCTGGATCCAGCGTTGGCTTTTTGAGTAAGGGTTTAATTACAGCCGTTTTAAAAGCCTGCGGTACATGGCCTAAAGTTAATGAAGAATTGATTATATGAAGAATAAAGCTACCAATAAATGGGAAGACTTCTTTAAATAACCTGGTAGGAACAGGGTCTAAAAGACAAGTTGAAGGTTTGGATGAGGAAACTATTTTGTCTAACTCACAAAGGTTGATTGGAGTAAACTCATCAAGACAGACATCAATAGAAGGAGTTGTAGTAGTTACAGTATTTAAGTTAACTGTGGGAAGAATCTGATTGATTTTATCTCTGATGGATGAAATTTTATTACTGAAAAAGTTCATAAAGTCCTGACTAGTAAGCTCTAAGGGAATGCTAGGATTGACAGAGTCCTGACTCTTTGTCAACCTGGCTACAGTGCTGAAAAGAAACCTGGGATTATTCTTGTTCTCTTCTATTAATGCAGAGTAATAACTCGTTCTAGCTTTTCTAAGAGATTTTTTATAAATTAAAGATTGTTCCCAGTTTGTTCATGTCCATAACAAGTCCTCTACTCTGACCACTGTTAGCTATGAAGTTCTGCAGGGATCAGTACTTGGACTGATGACAGGCGCCTTCAGGCTGCCGCGGCCCTGGGATGCGCTTCTGCGCGCCCAAGGTCAAGTCAAATTCCTCGTATGTTTATTTTGTAAACATGCTTGGCAATAAAGCGATTCTGATTCTGACCAGTATTGTTTACATTATACATGCTGCCTTTGGGAGACATTATGAGGAAGCATTCTATTCATTTTCATTGTTACGCTGATGATGCTCAGTTGTATTTATCCATCAGTCCAGATGATCCCAGCCAGTTGGGTTTACTCCAGGAGTGTCTTAAGGATATCAAAACCTGGATGAACTACAACTTTCTATTGCTGAATACAGATAAAACTGAAGTCATTGTTCTTGGCCCCAAACATGCTAGAAGTACTCTTTTTAGCAAGATAACAACACTAGATGGCATTGCACTGGCTTCTACATCTTCTGTTAGGAATCTTGAAGTTGTCTTTGACCAAGATGTGTCTTTCAACTCTCATATACAGCAAACCATTAAGACCGCCTTCTTCCATCTGCATAATATTTCTAAAATTAGGTCCATCCTGTCTCATAAAGATGCAGAGAAACTTGTCCACGCCTTTATCACCTCTAGACTTGACTATTGTAACTCACTTTTATCAGGTTGCCCAAATAAGTCCATAAAGTTTCTCTCAGTCATTCAGAATGCAGCTGCACATATCCTTATGGGAACAGGGAGATCATATTACTCCAGTTTTAGCTTCTTTACATTGGCTCCCAATAAAATATAGAATTGAA
This sequence comes from Pholidichthys leucotaenia, assembly GCA_020510985.1. Classification (NCBI taxonomy): domain Eukaryota; kingdom Metazoa; phylum Chordata; class Actinopteri; order Cichliformes; family Pholidichthyidae; genus Pholidichthys; species Pholidichthys leucotaenia. Next base: position 49,731,234 of record CM035844.1, read on the forward strand.
TTCAAGATATTGCTCTTAACCTATAAAGTTCTTAATGGTATGGCTCCTTCTTACCTGCAAGAACTCTTAGTTCCTTATCATCCAACCAGAGCTCTGTGCTCCCAAAAATCCAAACTACTAGTGGTCCCCAAGGTATCTAGAAGTAGACTGGGAGGTAGAGCTTTCAGCTATCAAGCTCCCTTCCTGTGGAACCATCTTCCCAGTTCAGTTCAGGAGGCAGACACTCTCTCTTTATTCAAGAGCAAGTTGAAATCTTTTCTCTTCGATAAGGCCTTTAGTTAGAAATGCTGCCCCTACCAGGCCTTTGCTTGCATGTGCAGCCTGGCCAGGCTTGGTACTGGACTGTTTGGCTTTGAATGTTGTATTTGTATGTTTGTTTTTGAATGTAGCTACTCAATCCAGCTGGTCATGGCAGATGGCCATCCTCTATGAGCTATGGCTCCACCCGAGGTTTCGCTATATAAATAAAATTGAATTGAATTGAATTAAAGATGCCTCCTGTAGGGAGAAACTAGTCATGCATTGCTCAGGTGTGATTTTGGCCCATTCTTCCATGCAGTCTTCAAACCTGGGCCTCTTCGAACTCTGATGTTTAGTTTTTTCCATAGATTTTCAGTTGGATTCAAGTCAGGTGATTGGTTGGACCATTCGAGCAGCATTATTTCTTTCTCCATAACCAACAGAGTTTACTTGGCTGTGTGTTTGAGATCATTGTGTTGTTGAAATGTCCACCCTCATTTCATCATCCTGGTGGATGGCAGCAGACTTTTTTTTTATGAAGAATGTCTCAGTACATTTTTCCATTCATTTTTCTTTCAATTATATGAAGTTGGCCAGTACCTTGACACTGACATTGACATTGATTTTTATTTGAACATTCTTAAAAAAAAGAAAGAAGAGAGTTCAAAACACAACAAAAAAACCAAACCAAAAATAAAATGTTCAAAAGGAGTGGAAAGAAGCCAACGCTTATATAGTCCCACCCCTTTTCCATACCCAACAAATTACATTATCACTCATAATCATCATTATCCCACAACCACATTCACCATAATACACCCATAGTCAAATTATGCAACAAAAATGACACAACAATGACAGTCCATATTGACAACAATACCAACATCCAACAATATTACAACAACAATAAACATACACTTCTAGCATGTTCAATACAAATACAGACAACACCATCACCTTCACAATCACCATAACACAACAACAACCTTCCCTCACTGAAGACACAATGTAACATCACTGCCCTTCATTCTCATACTGCTCACAAATCATTTCTTTATATGTTGATTTAAATATGTGGATGTTTGGACATTGCCTGTGCTTCTCCCCCAACCCATTCCACAATTTTACCCCACACACAGACACACAAAAACTCTTCCGTGTAGATCTTACTAAGTGCATTTTAAATTTTGTATTCCCCCGTAAATTACATTTCCCTTCTCTCTCCTTGAAAAGATTTTGTATATTGTGTGGCAAGAGGTTTTTACTAACTTTAAACATTAATTGTGCTGTGTAATAATGAACCAGATCCCATAATTTCAATAACTTCGAATGTAAAAACAATAAATTAGTATGTTCGAGGTACCCGACTTTGTGTATAACACGGACTGCCCTTTTTTGTAATATTAACAATGAATTAAGTTTACTTTTATAACTGTTACCCCAAACCTCTATACAATAAGTCAAGTATGGAAGTACTAATGAACAATACAAAATATGAAGTGATTTATAATCTAGGACCTGCTTAATTATATTTATAATTGCAATATTTTTTGCAACTTTATTTTGTATGTATCTGACATGTGGTTTCCAACTAATTTTATCATCCAGTATTACACCCAAAAACTTGATCTCCTTAACTTTTTCAATAACTACATTATCTGTATGAATGTGTATATCTTCTTTATTTTTACAGTTACCAAATATCATTACCTTAGTTTTATCTATATTTAGTGATAATTTATTACAATCCATCCATTTTTTTTAGCTTATTTAATTCATTATTTAGAGTATGGATTAGTTGATTATAATTATTTCCAGAATAAAATATATTAGTATCATCAGCAAATAATATTATTTTTAATAATTTAGAAACTTGGAATATATCATTTATATATATGTTAAATAATTTGGGGCCCAATACTGACCCCTAGGGGACCCCACAGGCAATTCCCATACACCCAGACAGATATTCTCCCATCTTCACAAATTGTTGTCTCTCAGATAGATCACTTGTAACCCATTTCAGAGCCATTCCCCTAATACCATACATTTGCAATTTATTAAGAAGTATTGAATGATTTATTGTATCAAATGCTTTTCTAAAATCTAAAAACACACCAACTGCATATTTTCCTTGATCTAATGCATTTATTATTTCCTCTGTTGCTTCCATTATCGCCAACGATGTTGTACTCTTGGCTCTAAACCCATATTGGTTCTGATTCAGCACATCTTGTTTATTTAAATAGTTTTCTAATCTGTTGTTGAAAAGTTTTTCCAGAATCTTTGAAAATTGTGGGAGAAGTGATACTGGTCTGTAGTTTGTATATTGGTGTTTATTTCCTTGCTTGAATAATGGTATTACTTTTGCTATTTTCATTTTCTGCGGGAATGAGCCAGTTTGAAATGATAAATTACAAATATATGTGAATGGTTTTAATATACCATCAACAGTTCTTTTTATTAGTGCCATATCAATACCATCACAATCAGTAGATAATTTATTTTTACACTTTTCAACAACAGATTTTACCTCTAGTTCATCCACCGCTGTAAGAAAAATTGACCAAGGGTTACTTCCAATCAAAGTCTCACTCACGGTGTCTCTTCCTTGATTTGGAATTTTTGCTGCCAACTCTGGCCCAACATTTACAAAAAAATTATTCATTTTATTTACTACCATATTCTTATCATAAATATCACCGCAATCATCAGTAAAATACTCTGGATATATCATTTTCTTAGTTCCATTTTTCCTTAATTTGTTTAATATATCCCAGACTCCTTTTATATTATTTTTATTTTCATTTAACATTTTCCTATAGTATAATTTTTTACTAGTTCGTATTATTTCAGTTAATTTATTTTTATATGTTTTATATCTTTTTTCAGATTCTTTAGTTCTTAATTTAATGAAATTTTTACAGAGATAATTTTTCTTTTTACAAGCATTTTGTAACCCCTTGGTTAACCATGGGCAATTTTTGTATATGTGTTTTTTATTAATTTCTTTAATTGGACAGTTTTTATCATATAATGATTTAAATATATCAATAAATTTATCATATGCCAAGTCCACATTTTTCTCTCTATAGACAACATCCCAATTCTGTAACATTAAGTCTTCTTTTAAATCACTGATTCTGTCTTCTGTTTGTATTCTTTTATAGATAATCTTTTTACATAGTTTATTATTCTTACTCTCATTAGCCCTATAATTAACATCTAAAGAAACAAATACAGGCAGGTGGTCACTAATATCATTTATTATTATACCACTCACCATATTATACTCAATAACATTGGTAAAAATGTTGTCTATCAGGGTAGCACAGTGTGTCATTATTCTCGTAGATTTTGTAATCTTTGGAAATAAGGTTAAGCTATACATTGTATCTAAGAAATCTTCAGTTGGTTTGTGTTGTTTTGTTTTCATTAAATCTATATTAAAGTCACCACAAATAAAGATATCTTTTTGTCTTATTTTTGCATACATCTTTTCCATCCCATTTTTAAATTTTTCCATATCAGATCCTGGTGCTCTATATATACAACTTACTATTATATTTTTTCTTTTTTCCATCGTAATCTCAATTGTTAAACATTCCATACTTTCATTCACTGCTGATGTCATACTGTCTACTTTTTTACTTTTTAATTTTCTATCAACATACAGTGCTACCCCACCACCACTTTTACATTTCCTATTTTGTGTGTACATCTCATATCCATATAGTTCAAAATTTACATCTTTTTCTTCATTAATCCATGTTTCACTTATTGCAATAATCCTAAATGGTGTATTAAATTGATTTAAAAACTCCTTAATACTATCAAAGTTTGCATAGAGACTCCTACTATTAATATGTATTATTGTTAATGTTTGATCCAAATTCATAATTCCATTTAATTGTTGTTCTTCATAATAAACACACTTATTATTAATATGATTAAAATAGTTGTTGTCTGGGTCAATATTTCCTAAAATGTCTTGTGGTTGCTGTTCAGTATTGACAAAATTTCCAGCTTCAATTTGCCCCACTACACTTTCATCATCAAATGAGGAGGGATGATTGACTAAAGTACTAAACATAATTTATGACAACCATGTACACCAAGAAGAAAAAAGGAAAAGAACACAAAATTTCCACTCATGATTACTGCACCGTTATTCCTGAATCAGGGCTAAGGTTTAAATCTGTCCAATTCCTCCATTTCTCTAATCATTATTACTTTAGCGTCTTCTGGAGTGCCAAGCAGTTTTATCCACACCTTACAGTTTCTTGTCCATGTCGACTGTATTTTTCCTTGTTTTCTGAGGGCCCTGGCTTGTCTAGCTATTTCGGAGTTCTTTTTTGTTAAATGTTCATTTATGTAGACAGCTGTTCCTCTCAGTTTTTTTGCTTGTCGCAGAAGATCAGTTTTTGCTTTCCTACTGATGAATCGGATGATGATTGCTGGTTTTCCTTTACTGTTTTTATTGGGTAACGTGTGGCAAGCCGAAATAGTCTCATTGTCCACAACAATGTTTTTAGAATTGAAAAAGGTTAATACCTGCTGCTCAAGAGTGTGTGATTCAGCCAGTGTCTCATCCTGCCCATCCTGATTACCAACTCCAGCTGTTACACGTGCATAGAAGCGGTGTCTGGTGTTCAGACTGCTCACAATGACATCATCCATTCTTGTATGTTGTTCTAGTTCATCCACACATTTTTCTAAGAATTTAATTTTCTTGTCCTTGTCCATAATTTCAGCCTTTAACTCGCGCACTTGTTCCATAAGGTTAACAAGCAGCGTTTGTTGTTTAGCTATTTTAGATATTTCTTTAGACATAAAGTTTAGTGAGAGTTTAATCTCCTCCAGTTCCTCTCCATATGTCTGATTCTTTTTTGGAGGCATAATGACTAGTTTGATTAGAATCAAGGGAGAAGCTCACCTGTTGACTAGTAATTGGGTAACTGGATCTGCCAGTGAAGCCGAGGAGGCCAATGCTCCCTTCTTCTTCTTTCGGCTGCTCCCTGTAGGGGTCACCACAGCAGATCATCTGCCTCCATCTCACCTTATCCCTTGTATCTTCCTCTGTAACACCAACCCTCTTCATGTCGTTCTCCACCACGTTCAAGAATCTTCTCTGTGATCTTCCTCTTTTCCTCCTGCCTGGCAGCCCCATCTTCACCATCCTTTGTCCAATATATCCACTATCCCTCCTCTGCACATGTCCAAACCATCTCAGCCTTGCCTCTCTTGCTTTGTCTCCAAACTGCTCAACCTGAGCTGTCCCTCTGATATACGCATTTCTGATCCTGTCCCTCCTAGTCACTCCCAGTGAAAATCTTAGCATCTTCAACTCTGCCACCTCCAGCTCCGCCCCGTTTTTTGTCAATGCCACTGTCTTCAAACCATACATCATAGCAGGTTTCACTACCATCTTGTAAATCTTCCCTTTCCCTCTAGCTGCTATCCTTCTGCCACAAATCACCCTGACACTCGTCTCCACCCACTCAGAGTACCAAAATGTAGGTTAAACTGTTTTAAGAACTCATTTGTGCCTGCTTCTATTAGGCTCCTAAATTGTACAGCAGCATGGTGATCTTAACCTGTTAAGATCAGCAAACAAACATGTTCTGTTTGTTTGTTTATGCTTTAGATTGTTTTTTTTATATAATATATGCAATAGTGGTAGTGTGCAATATATGTGAGCAGATGTCATGTTGTGATGTGATGCCTTGTGGTTCAATGGGAAGCATGTGAGTCCACAGCAAATTTCCCTAAGAGAACAATAAAGTTTATTCTATTCTATTCTACTCCACCCTGCCTGCACTCTCTTCTTCGCCTCTCTTGTGCATTTTCCATTGCTTTGGATGGTTGATCCCAGGTATTTAAACTTATCTATTTTAACCCCTTGACACCTGTTGTCGCGAATTCGCATCAAACCACTTCCGCTCCAAATGCAACCAAAATACCGTCTGTATTCCTCCACTTCCGGTTGGAGCACTTCCAACACATACCTAGGAACCTTTTGCAAGCATTAGTTTCTCATAGGAACGGTCAGAGACGGAGCACCATCCATTTCCTGATTGCTAGGGTTAGGGTTAGGGTTTGGGTTAGGGTTAGGGTTATAGTTTGGCAGTCATGAGAGTTGAAAATACTGAAAATAACTTTGCTGCATAAGTAAAAGATTCTTCATACTTGAGATGGGAACAGGTGCTTTTTTACCATTTTTTTTTTTACCATAGATGCCTGTTTTTGCTAATTTGCATCATACCTAAAATTATATCTATTTTATGTGCTATAGTCAAATTAACTTTCTCAACTTAATTTAGCTTCTACTTGAAAGCAAAAACACAAGTGAAATTTTTTTTTTCATAATTGGAAATAAATTCAGGCGTTAAGGGGTTAACTACCTCTACGCCTTCCATTTTCACCGTTACACCTGCCTCCCTCTCATTCACACTCATGTGTTCCGTCTTGCTTCTGGTGACTTTCATTCCTCTTCTCTCCAGAACATACCTCCACCTGCTCCCTACTCACACTACAGATTACAATGTTGTCTGCAAACATCATGGTCCATGGAGACTCCTGCCTGACCTCATCTGTCAGCCTGTCCATCACCATGGCAAACAAGAAGGGGCTCAGAGCCAATCCCTGATATAACCCCACTGTCTCGCTGTCCTCATACATGTCCTGCACTACCCTCACATACTTCTCTGCCACTCCTGACTTTCTCATACAGTACCACACTTCCTCTCTTGGCACCCATCATATGTTTTCTCTAGATCCACAAAGACAGTGTGCAACTCCTTCTGACCTTCACAATACTTCTCCATCAGCACTCTTAAAGCAAACATTACATCTGTAGTACACTTTTTTGGCATGAAACCGTACTGCTGTTCATTGATTGTCACCTCTCCTCTTAACCTGGCTTCAACAACTCTTTTCCATCTCTTCATAGTGTGGCTGATCAACTTTATGCCTCTGTAGTCACTGCAGCTATGAGCATCAGCTTTGTTGTTGAAAACTGGTACCAAAACACTTCTTCTCCACTCCTGAGGTATCCTCTCACTTTCCAGGATTATGTTAAGCAATCTGATGAAAAAGTCAACTGCCATCTCTCCTAAACATCTCCATACCTCCACTGGTATGTCATCTGGACCAACCGCCTTTCCATTCTTTTATCATCTTCAAAGCCGCCCTCACTTCTGCCTTGCTAATTCTCGGGACTTCCTTGTTCACAGTCTTTCCTTCATCCATCCTCATCTCTCTTTTTCTTTATTCATTAGCTCTTCAAAGTACTTCCACCTTCTCAACACACTCTTGTCATTTGTTAGTACATTACCATTTCTGTCCTTAATCAGCCTAACCTGCTGCACATTCTTTCCAGCTCGATCTCTCTGTCTAGCCATTTGATACAAGTCCTTTTCTCCTTCCTGTAAATGGAGCAAATATAGAAAATGTAACAGAGTTTAAGTATTTGGGTGTCACATTAGATCCCACGCTCAGCTTTAAAAAGCACATTAAATGGATGAGCCGCACTCTGAAATATAACCTTGCAAACTTTCATTGCATTAGAAAATCACTTACTCTAAAAGGATCAAAAACCTTTCTGAATGCCATGAGTTTGACACATTTCTCCTATTGCATCTCTTGCTGGTCACAAGCCAATAGTACAACTCTGAAACCCTTGGAATCCCTGTATAAACAACCATTAAAATTCTGGATAAAAACGCACGACAGTATCACCATTGTGGTATACTTGCCAAACACAAGATGTTAAGCTTTGAAATATGATCATACATGCAAATATACGGTTGGATTTTAAAATTATCCATGGTTCTGCACCCCCACACCTTACGACTTTTGTGTTCCTGACTTCTGAACAAAATACCAGTGTAACAAGGACTTCCTCTAGGTGGCATTATTGCATTCCCCTACGTACAACTGCTTCTGGACAATCAGCCTTCTCATACAAAGCTATAACAGAATGGAACAAGCTCCCCACTGCTTTGAAGACCAGAACAAATTACAGAAGCTTTTCCCCAGAGACTAAAAAATGGATTTTAAGTAATCAAGCCTGCCAGCATTGACTCTCTCACTTAAAAGGGATTATGAAATTGTACTCTTATTAAATTGTTTTTATGTGTCCCGCCTCTATCTTTTTACCTTTAAACCAGGGGTCACCAACCTTTTTGAAACCAAGAGCTACTTCATGGGTATCGAGTCATGTGAAGGGCACCAGCTTGACACACTCCTCTAAAATAACAAATTGTGTGTGTGTGTATATATATATATACTGTATATATATATATATATATATATATATATATAATTATCAATAACTTAGAGTGGGTAACAGACAAGATCAATATTCAACACTTTATTTTTATTAATCTCAGCAATTGTTCAGATGATCACTTCTAAATTAAAAAAATGTCCAGTTTTCACCAGTCCCTTTTAACCATAAAAAACTAAACCCTGTTAATTCATGAACTATGTTGAACCATGTTTGAAAAAGTTATGCAACATTTAAGAAAAATCAACTTTCATATTAAATAAATCTTATCACATTTTTAATTGAACAAATCTGCTGCAATTCTGCTCAAAATCTGTTACATTTAATGAACACACTTTTGTGTTCTTCTTCACTGGAATTATATCCATACAGTTCTTGCCAAGAATCATGCTTGAGAAGAAGCTAAACAGCACTGAGAGTGCTTATATGCACGGTGGCACCGCGGCAGCACAATTTACCCTCGGCCGGGGGATCGTGGGTTCGATCCCTGCCCCCGGCCAACAGTGATCTGTGTGGAGTTTGCATGTTCTCCCCATGTTTGTGTGGGTTTACGCCGAGATTTCTCCGGTTTCCTTCCACATGCCAAAAACATGCAGGTTAGGGAGTTAAGGGGCGCTTGCGCACACAGCAACCGGTAGCTGGTGGCTTGTCACCGGACTGCAGAAGAAATCTACCTTCCGTCAAAAAAAAAAAGAGTGGGCAGCAGTGGGCCACAGTCGCCTCGCAAATTAAACACATGCAGCTTCCTTTCACGGTAGTAAAAAAGAACTCTTCCTCCCGCTCACTTTGAAAATGATAAATTTTCTGTCTTTTTTTTTTGGAAAAAGAACTGTGTAGGAAACTGCACTCCACTCACATCTTAACTGCCCGCTAGCTTACTCTCCACAAGCGCGAAGGTTTTGTCATGCACACAATACTGACCTTTGAACTAGGTCAGAGTTCACATTAACTTTACGTGTAATAAACATATTTTCATTTTTTTTAATTTTTAAGACATTGTTATTTTAAAATCTATATAAATGCAAGTGTGATTTTAAAAAATAGCAGCAGAAAAAATTACATCTTAGACGCAGCTCACTTGTAAGTTGTGCTATTTTTAGAACAGGCCTGCGGGCGACTCATGTGGTCCCTGCGGGCGACATGGTGCCCGCGGGCACCGCGTTGGTGACCCCTGCTTTAAACTAACTCCCTGCTTGTTTCAGGGTCAACAGTTTCTGAAACCCGACCTGAATTCCTTTCTATATGTGCTGTTTTTCTTTTAATAGCTTCCTGCCTGCCCCAGGGACTACAGATGGAAATGAGAACGCTATAATCTGGTACAGAGCATCTTGACCCTGTGTTTAATGTTTTTTTCTGTACATTATCCCTGACAAATAAACCAATGAACTAAACTTTTAGTGTTTAGCCTCTCATACAACTCACTATATGCCTTTTCCTTTGCCATCTCTCTCTTTGCCATGCGCCTACATTCCAAATACTCCTGTCTATTTTCTTCATCTCCCCGACTACCCCACTTTTTCTTTGCTAACCTGTTCCTTTGAATACTTTCCTGTACCTCCTCATTCCACCAAGTCTCCTTGTCTTCCTTCCTCTGTCCACTGGATACATCACATACCCTTTTACCAGTTTACCTCAATACTTTTGCTGTACTTTCCCAGTTATCTGGTAATTCTTCCCTACCACTCAGGGCCTGTATCAACTCCTTTCTGAACTCTGTGCGACCTCCTTCCTTTTGTAACTTCCCCCACTTAATATTTGGCTCTGCCTTCACTCTCTTCCTTTTCTTGCTTTGTAAAGTTCTACAGACAACCAGCCGATGCTGTCTAGCTACATTCTCCTCTGTCACCGTCTTGCAGTCTCCTATCTTTTTCAGATTTCTCCTTCTGCATAGGATGTAATTCACCTATGTGCACCTTCCTCCATTCTTGTAAGTCACCCTATGTTCCTCTTTCTTCTTAAAGTATGTGTTCACCACAACCATTTCCATCCTTTAAGCAAAATCCACAACCATCTGTCCTTCTACATTTCCCTCCTTAAAACCATACCTACCCAGAACCTCCTCATCACCTCTGTTCCCTTCACCTACATGTCCATTAAAGTCTGATCCAATCACCACTCTCTCTGCCCTGGGAACACTCTCTACCACTTCATCCAATTTACTCCAGAACTATTCTTTCTCCCCTACCCGGCACCCAACTTGTGGGGCATACACACTGAGACATTGAACATCACACCTTTTACTTGTAGCTTCAAACTTAATGATCCTCTCTGACTCCCTCTTTACCTCCTGAAAATGCTTCACTCTTCCTTCAAGATTACTCCTACTCCATTTCTCTTCCCATCTACACCATTGTAGAACAGTTAAAAATCCACCTCCAGTGCTCCTAGCCTTGCTTCCTTTCCATCTGGTTTCTTGAACACACAGTATATCAACTTTTCTTCTCTCCATCATATCAGCCAACTCTCTGCCTTTACCAGCCATAGTCCCTCCACTGAACATCCCTACTCTCACCTCCACACTTTTACCTTTCCTTTTCTCTCTCTCCCTCCTAACATGCCTTCCCCCTCTCCTTCTCATTCTTCGACCAACAGTAGCCCAATTTCCACCCTGCTGGTTAACAGTATCGGTGGTGGTCGTTGTTAACCTGGGCCTCGACCAATCTGGTGTGAAAGTCTCATTCGTCATGATCCACATGTTTGATTTGGCAAAGGTTTAACGTCGGATACCCTTCCTGACACAACCCTCCCCAGTTATCCAGGCTTGGGACCAGCACTAGGAGTACACTGGCTTGTGCACCTCCTGTGGCTGGGTTATGAAGTTGGCCAGTACCATATGCTGAAAAACAGCCATGATGTTACCACCTCCCCTGGTATGGTGTTTTTGGGGTGATGTGCAGTGCTACTTCTCCTCCAAACATTATATTATGGCATCCATCAACATTTTGTTGCATTATTATTTTTTAATATATTTGTTTTCATGAAAATGCTATCTAGTTCACCTGTAAGTGTGACAAATGTTTAAAAATATAAGAAATCGGGAAGGGGACAAATACTTTTCCTCAGCACTGTAGATGTGTTCCGGAGGGGACTGTTCTCAAATTCATCAAGTTTGGTGCATACTGGATTTTGTGAGTTATTAGCAAAAACCTATCATCATCCCTTGGCCAACACCCACCTACCCTACAAGTTCGATGAAAATCTATTCAGTAGTTTAGCCTATTTTGCGCTTATTGACAAGCTAACACCAATGAAAGAGGCAAAAAGATCAGTTTGAACTCAGAAAACTACTCTGCATATCCCTATTTTCACTTGATATCTGTTTCCTATAGGCCCTTAGAATAGAGGGTTAGTATTAATGAAAGCGCTTTGAGTGGTCTTTGTGACTAGAAAAGCGCTATATAAGTGCAGGTTAGTTAGTTAGTTAGTTCACCCTTAAATGGGGAACTATTGGACATTGAAAGTATTTCTACATTTTAAAATACCCTGAGATGTGCTGTGAACAGCTCAAACCTACTATGATTACCTTCTAAGTAGGATGATTGTTATTGATATATAATGCCTGCAGAAATAACTTTACAAGTGTTTTAAGCCCATGTGTGATAACCCCATAAGGTACCCCTGAAATGGAGAAAATAACAGGTACAACTATCAAAGGTCAACTGTGTGGAAACTGAGAAAATGAAATTGTTTCATTGAGCTTCACATGACTAATGGACACATGACTTTATGTTAAGTAATATTTTGGATGCACATTATAGGTATCGTGTAAGGTGCAAAGTGGATTATAAGCACAGTGTAAATGGTAGAGTGTAGTCTTCTGTTACAGAAGGCAGACTTAAACAACACCAAATGGACAGCTAAATATATGGTCTTCAGCAGTCAGAATTCACATAACTTTTTCTGGGCTGTTTCAGACTAAATAAAAATAAAATAAATAAATCTACCAAAATAAAACAACCAGTTTCCAGTTCAATAGTTTATCCAGTTTCACTAATTTTATTTAACAGTAGACTGATATAGCAACACATCAACTACAGTACAGTAACAGCAACTGCCAAAAAAAAAAGCTTAATGGCAAAATTGGTGGGGGGGGAAACATACAAAAGGGGGAAAACAAATACAGTATAAAATAAAAAAAGTCTCTTACAATCAAAGAATCTGTCGCTCATAGGCCAGAGTACTACATTGAGGTGTAAAGAGTAAAAGTGCAGCTTTCACCAAGTTGCAGTCTAGAAGAAAAAAAAATCTGCATACAGTAAGTCTGGTCTAAAACAGCACTAACTGTATTAGCAGAATCACATTTTTTTTAATAAAAACTACTTTGTAAACAAAAATGTGAGCATTACAGTTAATCACTTGTGAGGGAAAAGCATAAAACAAACATACAAGCAATTAGAGCTGCCAAATCCAAGCTTTGTGTGTGTCCACAGTTCTCAAACCTGAAGCAGGACAATCTGTGTCCATGTCAAAATGTGAAGTACTCCCATTACCTTTGGGCATTTTCCTATTCTTTATGCAGTTTTTTCATGCACATAAAAGGTAAGCAAAATACGTACATAATTCAATGACAACTCATCTACTTCATTGCAAACAGCTGAAAACAGTGAAAACCAAAGAGTGAAGACAAACGTCATCTGAAGAACTGAAAACTCATCGGACTGCTCAGTGTGTTTAGTGTTAAGATGGTGTGTGACAAATTCAGCTCAAAATAATAGTGATGATAAAGACAAAAAAACAACCAAACTGGCACACTTCATTGCTGCACGATGGGAAAAGTGAGGTGTTTTTAGATATTAAAGGATGAAAACTTAGACCCAAATAAACAAAATGAAATTACAAGACTGTAAATAAGCAGAATAGGGGCACTTCAAGTCAGCAGAAAAGTTCATGTCACCATACTACCCTTACATTTAGGGAAACTAATTCATGGGCAAAATCATTTCCTTTGAGATTTGACATAAAAACTAAATTTTGATGCTGCCCATTTAATACATGATCACATGTCTATAGATCTTATTTTCTAAGATCATTCATCATACAAATGCTATAAACTTAAAAAAAAAAACAGTTAAGTTGCACTAACATTACAACCAGATACAGTCTAACTGTGGCTCTAACAACTTTGATGAGTGATATTTACAGATATCCACTCTGAAGGATGATACAAATAAACCTTCTCCCCAACAAACCGTGTCCAAGGTAGTGCTCTTCGTATTAGGATTGTACCGTAACACAGTAACGAGTTACCTACCACTGATCATGTGCTCTTCAGAGTTCAGGGCTGAAAATAAACAGCCCCACCCACTAGGAGCTAGGGAAGGGTGATCCTTTGGGGCTCTTACATAATTGCACCCAATATTTCAAAGCATACAGCTGGTTTCACTGCCAGCCTAACTGGGGGTGCAACCCTGGTTGGAGAGGGAAGGGATTTCCTGGACCAGCAGGGTAGCTGGTCAAACTGTTTGGCTGCGGAGGGAAACTCTCCAAAGCAGATGTGGAGTGAGCCTGGAATAAGACACACTTTTGTAGAGTAAGGTCTTATCAAACCAACATCAAATAGTTGTTTCGCCATGGTGTGAAGTGTTTGCATGTGTAGACGTGTTACCTGCAGCAGGGCGGACTGCACTGTGGGGTTGTGGAGGCCACTGAGAGCAGCAGAGGAGGCAGAGGGAGAGAAGCCTGGTACCCCAGGGAAAGACAACAGGCTGGGGAATCCGCTACTGCCTGGAGGCTGAAGGCCATTGCTCAACCTGGTACATCCAAAATAATCAGAATGAATGAATGTTACCGTTCTGAAAAGACAGTATTTATACATTTATTTATTGGCAAAAATTAACGTAATGAAATCAATGCCAACTCGAAATCTACTTAGCATATGACCATGTTTATTAACACTGTCCATTTAATCTGTACACAATTTAATGATAGAAAAACTTTCCCTTTTACAGAGACTGGTGTACTTCTGAATGAAGGGTATTTGCAGGTATGAAGCTACATTTAAGACATTTTATGAACATACAAAAGTAGGAAACCACATCAGAATTAGTTGTGCAAATATTGAGTGAAATTGCTGCAGATTTGTTCTATGATGCTGCATAACTTTGTTACACTTTCTTACACTTTTACAACAGATGTGTTAAAACAACACAACTGGATCTCTAAGGATGGTACAAAATGAGTCAATGTTGACACAGTTCTTGTGTTAATACATTTGACATATTTGTTGTGTTAAAATATACACAATGTCTAATTTGTGTGTTAAATTAACACAATGTGTAATTTGCAATGTGCAATGATGGATTTATTGGAGCACTGAATCCGTAAGAGAATGGAAAGTTTTTTCTCTGAAGTCAGTGCTATTCGACCTGTTTTTCGGCACCCTCAGCATTCAGTCCTCCTGATGAACAACAGTATAATTGTTTTCATAACATTGGCGGACAGTATCTGACTCTCAAGGACAGCTTGTCTGACTCAGACTATTCCATCTGCCGTGCTCAAGGACATGTGCCTCTGCCTCAGACACTAGTCAAAACATCTGCTGAAAGAGAGACTATTGCTGTTCACCTAACTGATTTGCCACTGATTTGCATCCAACACACACACAACTGACCCATTTATACTGATGAAGACACATTCATTCACTGCTCTCTCTGTGTCATTGTGTGGATTCTATTGTCTGCTAATTGTGCATTTGAGAGTTCTTTTCTTGTAATCACAATATTGGTCATATAAATGAACTTTATTTTGATCAACAATGCTTTTTTCTCTCTCCTATTGTGTCCCCCCCCCCCCCCCCCCCGCCTTCTATTCCCCTCCTGCTGACAGGCGCCTCCATGGCTCGCCGTGTCATTGGGAATGTCATCTAGACGTTTTCAATGTCAAGTCAAATTCCTCGTATATTTACCTGTTTATTTACTTGTAAATGTGCTTGGCAATAAACTTTATTCTGATTCTGAAATTTGTATATTAAATTAAAGGATAATGTGTAACTTTAGCACATAAATGGGTAAAACATTTTAACAACAAATACGTTAAATATATTAACACAAGAACTGCGTCAAAACTGACTTATTTTTGTGTCATCCTTATCTAGACACACAGTTGTATTGTTTTTAACATATCTGTTTAAAGAGTATATGGTCTAGGTCAGTGTTTTTCAACCAGGGTGCCCTGGTGAGTTCACGTTTTTGTGGGAACTAATCTAATTTCACTTGTTAATTGGCCCAAAAAAAATGCAATTAATTTGCCATTGTTGTGCATGGGTGCCTACAGAGCCCATGCTCAACAGTGGAGAATTATGTGCATTTTATGGGACCATTTAACAAGTGAAATTATTTTCCACAGAGTCCTGAATGTACCAGTACACCCTGGTTGAAAAACACTGGTCTATGTTACAATTAGACTATTAAATATTAATTATAATATTTAATATAATACTATGTAGGATAACTAAGTAGACAGTTATGCTGTTTATTGCATCTAGCTACAATGCTCCACACTGTGTATATATATTTATATATTTATGTGTACATATGTACACTACCGTTCAAAAGTTTGGGGTCACTTAGAAATTTCCTTATTTTTGAAAGAAAACCACTTTTTTTCAATGAAGATAACTTTAAACTAATCAGAAATACACTCTATACATTGCTAATGTGGTAAATGACTATTCTAGCTGCAAATGTCTGGTTTTTGGTGCAATATCTACATAGGTGTATAGAGGCCCATTTCCAGCAACTATCACTCCAGTGTTCTAATGGTACAATGTGTTTGCTCATTGCATCAGAAGGCTAATGGATGATTAGAAAACCCTTGTGCAATCATGTTAGGTCTGCAATGCTGTAATTGCTGCAAATGGAGGATTCTTTGACGAAAGCAAAGTTTGAAGGAAAAAATTATTATTTCAAATACAAATCATTATTTCTAATCTTGTCAATGTCTTGACTATATTTTCTATTCATTTTACAACTCATGGTGGTAAATAAAAGTGTGACTTTTCATGGAAAACACAAAATTGTCTGAGGTGACCCCAAACTTTTGAACGGTAGTGTATATTCACTGCTCTTATTTTCTTATCTTCTAAATTATTGCTCTGAGTGTTGCTATCCCTGTGCTGTTGCAATCCTGGAATTTCCCCATTGTGGGACTAATAAAGGCTTATCTTATCTTATAAATTTACAAATATGAATTGAATTGAATTGAACACCACTAAAAAGCAACCTGTGGATTTTTTTTAACACTGAAAAACAGATTAATGGATGATTTGGTGTGAGCTGAGCTGAAGAAGATCAAGGTGAGGAAGGCTGCAGGTCCAGACGGCATCAGCTCGAGGCTCCTCAAGTCCTGCGCAGTGCAGCTGTGTGGGATCGTGGAACACATCTACACTCTGAGCCTGAAGCTGGGGAGGGTACCACAGCTGTGGAAAACATCCTGTGTGGTACGTGTACTGAAGACTACGCACCCCAAGGACCTGAACAGCTACAGATCAGTGGCCCTCACATCACACCTACTGAAGACCCTGGAGAGGCTGCTCCTCACCCACTTCCGTCCCCTGGTGGGACCAGTGATAGATCCACTTCAGTTTGCCTACCAGTATGGCATCAGGGTGGAGGATGCAGTGGTCTTCCTCCTACATCATTCCCTGTCCCACCTGGAGAAGCCTGGGAGCACTGTGGGGATCCTGTTCTTTAATTTCTCCAGTGCTTTCAACACCATCCAACCAGTGATCCTGAGGGACAAGCTGCTGTGTGCAGGGGTGGACCAGCACCTGTCATCGTGGATCTTGGACTACCTCACAAACTAACCACAGTTTGTGAGAACTCAAGACTGTGTATCTGACACCATCATTTGCAGTATGGGGGCCGCCCAAGGAACAGTTCTGGCTCCCTTCCTGTTCGCCCTCTACACTGCTGACTCTTCAGACAACACACCACACTGCCATCTACAGAAGTTCTCTGATGACTCTGCAGTCGTCTGCCTCATCTCTGATGGGGATGATGCAGAGTACAGAGGACTTATCCAGGACTCTGTGGACTGGTGCCTACAGAACTGCCTCCAGATCAATGCGAGGAAAACTAAGGAACTGGTGGTGGACTGCCGCAGGCGAGGCTAACCCCCCACAGCACCAGTAAACATCCAGGGTACAGACATTGAGATGGTGACATCTTACAAGACCTCGGTGTTCACCTGAACAATAAACTGGACTGGTCACACAACACCAATGCGCTCTACAAGAAGGAGCAGCATAGGCTGTACCTCCTGAGGAGACTCGGGTCTTTTGGGGTGCAAGTGGCACTTCTGAAGACCTTCTACGATTCGGTGGTGGCATGAACCATCACATATGGAGTGGTCTGCTGGGGCAGCAGCATCACAGCAGCTGACAGGAAAAGACTGAACAGGATGATCAAAAAAGCTAGCTCTGTTCTGGGGCACCGCCTCAACCCAGTGGAGGAAATAGGAGAGAGGAGGATAGTGGCTAAGCTGCCATCTCTGCTGGAGTCCGAGTCCCACCCCATGCAGGACATAATGAACGCACTGAGGAGCTCATTTAGTGGTAGGCTGTGCCATCCTATGTGCTTGAGGGACAGGTTCCGCAGATGCTTCCTACCTATGGATGTCAGACTTTATAACCTAACCAGGGCTGCTCGTACAGATCATATTAAACGTACTAAAAGTCAAAACTTTGCACAATAGAGATCGTCCCCTCCAATACACAACTAAGACAATTACAATTATTACACTGGTCAACACCAAATTTATTGTCTAAGTTTTTTTTAGCTGATTTTGGACAATTTTGATGTGCTGAATCCAAAAATCACATTGGTTTTGCTCAATCAGGTCAACTTTTTGAATTATGGCCACATGTTGTTTTATACATTTTTGTTTACATGTACGGGTATTTTTGCTTTATATGATGCAAAATTCTTTTTTATGTCTTGAAATTCTCTGAATTTTGAACAATGATGACATAACATTCAATTCACATGTACTTACCTTTATATAAAGGTAAGTACATGCACAGTACTAAGTAAGTACAGGTTTTTACTGAGAACCTGATCGAGAGAAACGGATGTCATTTTCGGATTCAGCGGTGCAAAATTGTCTTAAATCTGTTGAAAAAACACAGACAACTTACAAAAAAATTATTTTTGTAACCCTTTGTTGTTGATGGTGGCAACAACACTGTTGATTCAAATGTGAAGTATACTGTCTGGGTCCATATTTATATTCTGTTGGGTAATTTAACAAACTGTAATGCTGTTGATACCATTTAGCTGCAATGCTCCTGCACTGTGTATATAACTGTGTACACATGTATATTTATTTACTGCTTTGTCTAATCAGTTCTTATCTCATTATCTTATTTACTATTGTTCTGAGTACTGCTATCACTTTGCTGCTGTAATCCTGGAATTTCCCCATTGTGGGACTAATAAAGACTTATCTTAACGATTAGGCATCCATCCATCCATCAATCTTCTACCGCCTTTCCAGAGGTCCAGGTCGTGGAGGCAGTTCAAGCAGAGAAGACCAGACTTCCCTCTCCCCAGCCACCTGCTCCAGCTCTTCAGAGGGGATACCAAGGCGTTCTCAGACCAACTGGGAGATGTAATCTCTCCAGTGAGTCCTAGGTCTGCCCTGGGGTCTCCTCCCAGTGGGACGTGCCTCAAACACCTCAAGTGGGAGGCGTCCAGGAGGCATCCTGATCAGATGCCCACACCACCTCAACTGGCTCCTTTCAATGTGGAGGAGCAGCCGTTCTACTCTGAGCCTCTCCTGGATGACTGAGCTCCTCACCCTATCTCTAAGGGTGAGTTCAGCAATCCTATGAAGAAAGCTCATCTCAGCCGCTTGTATCCACGATCTCATTCTTTCGGTCATTAACCAAAGCTCGTGACCATAGGTGAGGGTAGGAACATAGATTGACCGGTAAATCGACAGCTTTGCTTTGAGCTCCCTCTTCACCACAGTGGACCGGTACAATGTCTGCATCACTACAGATGCTGTTCCGATCCATCTGTCAATCTCTCGCTCCATTCTCTCCTCACTCATGAATAAGACCCCAAGATAATTAAACTCCTCCACTTGGGACAGGAGCTTGTCTCCAACTCGGAGAGGACAATCCACCTTTTTCTGGCTGAGGACCATGGACTCGGACTTGGAGGTGCTGATTCTCATCCCAGCCGCTTCACACTCAGTGGCAAACCATCCCAGTAAGTCCTCTAGGTCATTGCTGGATGAAGCCAGCAGGACAACATCATCTGCAAACAACAGAGATGAGATCCTGTGGTCACCAAGTATGACACCTTCCGTTCCCTGGCTACGCCTAGAAATCCTGTCCATAAAAATTATGAACATGATCAATGACAAAGGGCAGCCCTGGGGGAGTCCAGCTCTCACTGGGAATGAGTTCGACTGAGTGTTGGCAATACGAACCAAACTCTCACAACAGTCGTATAGAGACCAGATAGCTCGTAACAACAAGCCCGATATCCCATACTCCCGAAGCACCCCCAACAAAAAAAACCCACGAGTGACACGGTCGAAAGCCTTCTCCAAGTCCACAAGACACATGTAAACTGGTTGGGCAAACTCCCACGAACCCTCAAGGATTCTCGAAAGGGTAAAGAGTTGGTCCGATGTGCCATGGCCAGGACGAAAACCACATTGCTCCTCCTGAATCCGAGGTTTGACCAACGGCCAGACTCTCCTCTCCAGTACCTTGGCATAGACCTTCCCAGGGAGGATGAGGAGTGTGATCCCTCTAAAGATGGAGCACACCCTCCGGTCCCCTTTCTTGAAGAGAAGAACCACCACCCCAGTTTGCCATGCCAAAGGCACCTTCCCCGACCTCCACGCAATGTTGCAGAGGCATGACAACCATGACAGCCCTACAACATCCAGGGCCTTGAGGTACTCAGGGCGAATCTCGTCCACCCCCGGGGCCCGGCCAACAAAGACATTTTTATCCACCTTGGCAACCTCAGCTGTGATGGGCCAGTCGTTCCCCTCGTCCTCAAGCCCTGCTTCCTCTGTGGAAGGCGTGTCAGTGGGATTGAGGAGATCCTCGAAGTATTTCTTCCACCGTCCGACGATATCCCCAGTCGAAGTCAGCAGCACCCCATCCGCACCATACACAGTGGAGACAGGGAGCTGCTTCCCCCTCCTGAGCTGCCGGACAGTTTACCAGAATCTCTTCGAGGCCGACCGAAAGTCTTGTTCCATAGCCTAACCGACCTCCTCCTACACCCGAGTTTTTGCTTCAGCAACCACCCAAGCCGCATTCCGCTTGGCCTGCCGGTACACCTCAGCTGCTTTGGGAGTCCCACAAGCCAACCAAGCTCGATAGGACTCCTTCTTCAGTTTAATGGCCCTCCTCACCACTGGCGTCCATCACTTGGTTTGGGGGTTGCCACCTCGAGATGCACCAACAACCTTGCAGCCACAGCTCTGGGCAGCTGCTTCAACAATGGAGGTAGACAACATGGCTCATTCAGACTTCATGTCTGAAGTTCTTCTGGAGGTGGGAGTTGAAGACCTCCCAGACAGAGGCCTCAGCCAGACATTCCCAGCACACTCTCACTATACGTTTGGATCTACCAGGTCTGAATGGCGTTCTCCCCTGCCATCGGCTCCAACCCACCACCAGATGGTGATCAGTTGACAGCTCTGCACCTCTCTTTACCTGAGTGTCCAAGACATACGGTCGCAGGTCTGATGACACGATAACAAAATCGATCATTGACTTGCGACCTAGGGTGTCCTGGTGCAGGTGCACATATGGACACCCTTATGCTTGAACATGGTGTTCATTATGGATAAACTGTGGTTAGCACAGAAGTCCAATAACTGAACACCACTTGGGTTCAGATCAGGCAGGCCGTTCCTCTCAATCACCCCCCTCCAGGTTTCACTGTCATTGCCCACGTGCACATTCAAGTCCCCCAATAGGACAATGGAGTCTCCAACAGGAGCACCCTCCAGCACCCCAGTCAGAGACTCCAAAAAGGGTGGATACTCTGAACCATCATTTGGTGCATAGGCACAAATGATGGTCAGGACCCATTTCAAAACCCGAAGGCAAAGCGAAACAACCCTTCCATCCACCAGGGAAGACTCCAATATACAGTCATGAAAAAATTAGGATACCCTGTGTCAGCCAGTGTGTGTTTTTTTTTTTTAACATATTTGGGCATATGGATATTTAATATCAGCGTTTAAAATACTGGAAGATTCATGTAATACAACTAAACAATTAAAAACAAATTAAAAGACTTTTCAAATTTTCTGTAAAATGCAATTCTAAACAAATAGTGAGGAATAAGTTAGGATACCCCCATCTTTTTTAGAACACCCCCACATTCATTCCCACTTAAAATGGTTAAAATAAATGTTGAAAAATGCAAATAAAAACAAAAACAAGGTTAGACATAGATATATGAACATTTCTTAATAAAGAACTGAATATTTAATGGGGTATCCTAAATTTTTCACATGACTGTAGAGGCAGCAAGGTGGGGGGATACAAGAATACCCACCCCTGCTCGTTGCCTCTCTAACTCCAGAGTAGGCCAAGCTCCAGCCCCTCTCCAGGAGACTGGTTCCAGAACCACAGCTGTGTGTTGAGGTGAGGCCAACTATATCTAGCCGGTATCTCTCAATCTCATGCACGAGCTCAGGCTCCTTCCCCACCAGAGAGGTGACATTCCACGTCCCAAAAGTCAATTTAGGAAGCCTGGGATCAGACCGCCAAGGTCTCCGCCTTCGACCGCCACCTGATCCACATAGCACCGGACCCCCATGGTCCCTCCTGCAAGTGGTGAGTCAACTGGAGGGCGGACCCATGTAACTCCTTCGGGCTGAGCCCGGCTGGGTCCCATGGGCAGAAACCCGGCCACCAGGTGCTAGCTATCGAGCCCCTTCCCCAGGCCTGGCTCCAGGGTGGGGCCCCGGTAACCCCATACCGGGCGGGGTACACTGAATCCTTGATATACAATTTATCATGAGAGTCTGTTGGATCGTTCTTAGTCTGGCCCTTCACCCAGGACCCGTTTATCTTGGGTGACCCTACCAGCATCAAATTGCCCCGGACAACATAGCTCCTGGGATCACTAAGGCACACAAACCCCCCACCACGATAAGGTGATGATCCATGATCCATTTTTAATCTTAATGATTAAAAAAGCCTTATTTTTTCATTAAACAAATGGAACTCTTTATGCATTTTAAGGATCTGTGGCGAAGAGGTCAGGAGGAGTTTCCAGGAAACTCACAGAGGCTATGGAAAGTTATTCCTCACATCTGATGCCCTACCTTATGACAACTGAGCCCACAAATATGCAGGAACAGCATGTATTTTATGATTACTTGTGTATATATACTATTTGTTGATGTTTTACTATAGAGGGTATGCACATGATGTCACTGAGCAGAACTCATGACAGTTACAAAACACGGAGTGGCAAAAATGAGTGGCAGCAATAGGGTTTATGCAGTAGAACACAAAAAACACACATGGCATTTGTTTGCAAGAGTATACAGAGTACCTGCTTGCAATGTGGAGAGCTAATCTCATCATTCCACCTTCTATTAATTGACAAAAAATAGATAAATGAAGAATTACAGGCCCAGAACCAGTTCTTCACTAATGTGTGCTCTTACCCACACATCATTACAGTCAAGTAAACAGTGTGGTACTGACATCTAAGTAAAAAAGGCACTTTTTGTACTACTGTGACTAAATATTTTGTTTAATTTTTATGTTTTGCTGCATACAAACCAAAGCTCCAACATGTGTTTGCCGCTCAAAACACATGGCGCAGCTTGTGTAACTATGGTAACTGTCCTGTAACTGCTAAAAGTTCTGTTCTAATGCATTCCCTCTATTATAATGTTAATAACTTGCTGACTCATTTAATAGCTCTTCCAGAAGAATGCTGCTTCAAACTTGAGTGTGTGAAATATCAACAATATGTGAGGTTTTCTGATTGCAACAATTGTTCATGACAAGATAACATTTCAAATAAAACATCTATCTATAAATGCACGGAATCGCTGTCTGTCTGTTTCACGCATATCTCTTGAACCGTTCGTCAGACTGGCCTAAGATTTTAAACGTGATTTGCTGCGGTTACGAGAGTGTGCATCCCCAAGTATGGAGTTGTTCAGTCAAAATATAGAATTTTTATCAATAAAAGTTTAGTCATCGCTCTCTCCTCATGCTCTGGCTTCTAGAAGTGTGGGCGGGGTTTTGCATTGACTCCGTACTGATTGGATAATACGCGACATCATGGCGTCAGTCACCACAGCACACCATGAGCAAATCAAGGAAGCGAAAAGTGACAAATTTGACTAGAAAAAGATAACACTGAAGATTTAATGCTTAAAAGATTATACTATAAAGTTGCTGTGATTGCATAGGTCTAAAGGATAATTTGGCATATGTGGACGACACGAGGCACGTGACCAGACTGGATGCAGCGTCAGCAGGGACCAGGTCTGACAAAGAACACCAGTGTATCCATCACAGAACATGCTGGGAGAAGCAGTGGCCCGACCGGGCAGACCATGGTCCTTTGCAGGGAGTCATGCCCAGCCTGCCCGGTCAGTAATAGATGGGAGTCCCTGCTTCTGCTTCACCCGTGTGGTACCCCTGTACTTTGCAGGACCGCGAGTCCCCCCTCCTGCGTGAGAATCTAAAAGTTAAAAACATAATAATAATACCATCATGATTGTGGAGCAGAATGGCTGGAATGACTTAACGAACAAACGCAGGACACACAAAAGCCCAAATAAAGAAATAAAACATTTTAGTTAAATATTTACTAACAAATGGGCAACACTGATGCAACGATTGCAGTCAAACGGGTCCTTCTGCTGTGAATAATAATGTTGGGTGTTTTGTAGTTAATTCGGTTGATTACAGTTTTAAAAAAAAACCCTTTCAATAACAAAATATTGCTAAAATATAAAATGATGCACTACAGTGGGTCTCAAATATTTGTAAATATGTTCTGTTATAGTATTGCATGAGTTTATTGATGATACACAAAAGAAATTCAATATTACACTGAACTCCATCACTGAACAGTGATATAAACTAAAATAATTATAATGGTGACTGAACAACTCCCATTCCCCAAAGTGCAAGATACGCTATTATCTTGAATATATGTAAGTGATAAAAGATCACACAAATAAATGATCTAAGAAACAAATAAACAAGGGATCTGAAACAGTCGCTAATGTTGGATGTCCCATTCATTTTCATTAATTAGGTATTCTGTAATTAATATTCACACAATCAAATAAATCTTAAGGAGCCATTTACTCCCTTTTATATTTGTCAAAGTCTAACATGTGACTGCCGACATATAGGCTACACCTCTTTGTATTCCACTTTCAAACACAGCCTACATTTGGGCCTGTAAATCCTGACTGGGATTTCAGACAGGAATACTTGCGTTCTATGGGCAATGCACTAGTTTAGTAAATTTATGCAGGTGGAAAAATGATCCTTTGAGACAACACAAATCCAAGTCTTGGCTGACACACCCAAGTGCACTTTGCACTTAAATGGTGCAGTGGAGCACTTAACAGATAAACAGAATATGGAAAACTCATAACTATCATTTATGATGTATTTTTTTTATTATTATTATATAAGCAAGTGGAAATAGAGGTCACATGTTTAGTTTAACCCAGTTTAAATCGTGATCATTGTTTCCTATACTAGTGTAACAACTGCTCCTATGAGAAGCCATTTACAAGATTTGTGAAGGAATGTGGGACTAAAAGTTTTTGGCTTGTTTCACACAAATAGAGTGGCTAGTATAACACAAACAAGGATCACACTGAAAGGTAGGATTAATCGAAGTTAATGTACTAGCATTAAAAAAGTCCAGAAATGACACAACATTACTACAGGATTTTTTTTATTTTTTTTTGCACTGACCTATAAAAAAAATCAAAACTTTACATACCCAGGCTGGAAATTGGAGCTGAAGGCAGATGCAAAACCTGGTAAAACTGGTGACGATGATGGAACCCCAACTGCTGCTGCAGTTTGCAGTGGTGCCACTGATGCTACTGTTGACGGTGAGGCCCCTGGCAATCCCATGAATGAAGACAACACCGGGCTTCCAGTACCATGACCGCCCGTCACGCTCAGTGCAGGGAAGCCAGTGGGGCTAGGCCCAGGTGGAAGGCCTGGAAATATTGAAGCGGCAGAGTTGAGGCTTAGACCGAAAGGTGATGCTGCAGTAGGAGCAGCATTAGGAGCCATGCCTGGGTAGATGGAGGTTGGTGGGTGGTTAGAAATCTTGGTTGTTGGGGGCACTGTCGTCATGGATGATGAGATGGTGGAAGGCGGAAGGGAAGTAGGGAGAGAGGGAAAGGTTGACAACCCAGGAAAATGGCTGGGTGCTGGACTGGAAGACAGAGCCTGGAGGCCAGCAATAGCAACAGGGCTGGGAAGAGAAACTTGGGGAGACCCCGGAGGGTGTGACAGTCCCAAGGAGCGTACCAAGGCTGCCTGTGTAGAACTTGGGGAAACCAGTGAGCCAATAGATTGTGTTCCAGAGCGGGATGTCCCCTTAAAAGCTGAGATTACAGGGCTGCTACTGCCACTTCCACTACCTCCGGAGTGTCTGTTCAGGGCTCCAGTCATGGCAGCCTGAGCCTGTGCAGCATGGACAGGAGACGGTTTAGGACTGGGGCCTGGGGTGGACGAGCTTGAGTGTACTGGAGTGGAACAGCCAGGGTTGAGAGATGGTTGTCCAGAGGGGGAATAACTTTGAATAACTGACCCTGAGGTGTTAACTGCTTGCTGGTGCATCCCAGGAAAGGTCGGTGCTGACTGACTGTCTGCTGACTGGGAATAAACCTTCTGCGGAGTTGAGCCCATGGAGCCTGGCTGAGACACAGAGTCAGGACCGCTGCGGGGGGTAACAGGTGTGTCTGGTCGAGAAACGCCATGGAAGGGTGAGGAGGAGAAGCCCCCGCTGCCGGGGCTCGGAGTTGTACACTGAGCACCTGAGGGGGTGTGAGCTTTAATGACAGATGAGGGTGCAGGTCCAGCATGGCCAGTGGGGGTCTGTGGCCCTGCTTTGATCACAGATGGGGAGGGAGCAGGTGCAGGAGAGGGTGCATTGGCGTTATGAGAGGGCACCATGCCGGGAAAGACTGGTGTGATGGGGGTTGTGGGGGGTGGCTGAGCAGGAGAAGCCTGAGGTGGAACGGGGGTAGAAGGTGTGGACCCATGAGGGATGGGGAGAGGCCCGCTTTTGATTCCAGGGGTGGTGTTCTGTGGATTGCCTGGTTTGCTGTAACCTGTGAATAGAAGGAGATCGATGGTAGTTAAAAAAAAAACCACGCATGCACATGCACGCACACACACACACACACACACACACACACACACACACACACACATTAGAAAATCATGAAAAAGTTCAATATTTTTGGTCACTCATTTCAGAAAGTGAAACCCATATATTATATAGAGTCATTACACAGAGAGTGATATAGTTCAAGTGTTTATTTATTTAAATTTTGATAATTATGGCTTACAGCCCATGAAAACCCCAAATTCAGTTTATCAAAAAATTTGAATATTACATAAAATTAATTTAAAAAAATAGTTTTTAAATAGAAATGTTGGCCGACTGAAAAGTATGTCCATGTACACACTCAATACTTGGTCGGGGCTCCTTTTGGATTAATTACTGTATTAATGTGGCGTGGCATGGAGGTGATCAGCCTGTGGCACTGCTGAGGTGTTATGAAGGTCCAGGTTGCTTTGATAGTGACCTTCAGCTCGTCTGCATTGTTGGGTCTGGTGTCTCTCATCTTCCTCTTGACAACACTCCATAGATTCTCTATGGGGTTTAGGTCAGGAGAGTTTGCTGGCCAATCAAACACAGTGATGCCATGGTCTTTAAACCAGGTTTTGATACTTTTGGCAGTGTGTGTGTGTGTGTGGGGGGGGGGGGGTTACCAAGTCCTGCTGGAAAATGAAATCAGCTTCTCCATAAAGCTTGTCAGCAGAGGGAAGCGTGAAGTGCTCTAAAGTTTCCTGGTAGACGACTGTGATGACTTTGGTCTTGATAAAACACAGTGGACAAACACCAGCAGATGACCTCTGTTCAGAAAAAAGTAAATTTTGCATTTCATTTGTAAATCAAAGTCGTAGAGTCTGGAGAAAGAGTGGAGAGGCACAGAATCTAAGTTGCTTGAGGTTTAGTGTGAAGTTTCCACAGTCAGTGATGATTTGAGGAACCATGTCATCTGCTGGTGTTGGTCCACTGTGTTTTATCAAGACCAAAGTCAGCGCAGTCGTCTACCAGGAAATTTTAGAGCACTTCATGCTTCCCTCTGCTGACAAGCTTTATGGAGAAGCTGATTTCATTTTTCAGCAGGACTTGGCACCCTCCCACACTGCCAAAAGTATCAAAACCTGTTTTAATGACCATGGCATCACTGTGTTTGACTGGCCAGCAAACTCTCCTGACCTAAACCCCATAGAAAATCTATGGAGTGTTGTCAAGAGGAAGATGAGACACCAGACCCAACAATGCAGACGAGCTGAAGGTCACTATCAAAGCAACCTGGACCATCATAACACCTCAGCAGTGCCACAGGCTGATCACCTCCATGCCACACTACATTGAAACAGTAATTAAAATCAAAAGGAGCCCCGACCAAGTATTGAGTGTGTACATGGACATACTTTTCAGTCGGCCAACATTTCTATTTAAAAACTATTTTTTAAAATTAATTTTATGTAATATTCTAATTTTTGGAGAAACTGAATTTGGGGTTTTCATGGGCTGTAAGCCACAGTAATCAAAATTAAAATAAATAAACACTTGGAATATATCACTCTCTGTGTAATGAATCTATATAATGTATGGGTTTCACTTTCTGAAATCAGTGACAAAAAATATTGGAACTTTTTCATGATATTCTGATTTTTTGAGATGTACCTGTATATACAACCATCTGAAGTGGTCTTAGAACAAATTAGAAAAAAAAAAAACCAGTACAAATATATTATAGTGATTAGTAAAATTACATTCAAAGACAGCAGAACCATTTTCATACATTAAAAAAAATCAATTAGGATAATGTCCGATGTTATTCTTTTTTACACATCGGACTTAAAAACTAACATCTTAAAGACCAATTAATGCCAGGTCTGGCATTCTTATACACAGCTGTCAGGCAATCTCTAACAGCTCAGCTGCAGCACATGTGTAGAAAATGCTTGGTGTGAAGAATCATCAAACCTGTAAGAGAGCCAGTCAGTAAAGAAAAAAAAATCCCTACTTGCAACTTAACAGAAGGCATTCAAAGCTATTTTCAAGATTAAAATATGTCTTTTTCTTACCTTTGGGGAAATATTTGCTTTGATCACATCAATGGACGTTCATCATTTTAAACTAATGGCTAGAAATAGCCCCCAAAGGCCTTCAAAGATGTATTTTAATTGTGAAAACTGATAAAATGTCAACTGAAGTGATGCATGTTAAATGTCAGCATAAAGCATGAGACCAACAGGAAGAAGACTGACATTAGTTTGCAGTTACGGTCATAGCCAGAGATACTGAAACAGCTGCATTTCTCTCAGACAGTACTCCATTTCTCAGAGAAATTATAAATGCTTTGATATTCTCATGTTCGTTTCTTTGTTTTACATTGAAACAAAACAAAAAAAAATGCAAAGAAAAAAGCCAAATATGAGACATTCCACAAAGAGATCAAAAAATGGACAGGACACAATTATTGGCACCTTTTCAAAACTGTCAGAAAAACTTTGTACTTCAGTGATGTGGTGCTTCTTTAATTTGTAAATAAACTCACTTATAGAAATTAAAAGGTGCTGACAAAAAAGAAAATATACTTGCAACCAGTTAAAACAGAAAAGTTGACTCAACCTTTTTGTTGTGTGTACCACACTGAGCATGGCGAAAAGAAAGAAGAGCAAATAAGTGAGGATTTGAGACCCAAAACGGTGATTAAGCATGGACAATCTCCAGGCCAAAAGTCCATCTCCAGAGATCTAGGGGTCCTTTCACACAAACAGGCTTTTAGGCTTTCAATCAAAGTCAAGTTTGATTTCTCCTCTGGCGTGCTTCATTTTGGTCCAACACGATCCATACAGTCAAACATGGTGGAGGTTCACTGATGGTTTGGGATTTTTTTTTGCCGTTTCAGCCACTGCTTTTCTTGACCGTGTGCACTGCATTAGGAAATCTGAAGGCTACCAAATAATTCTGGGGTCAATGTAGCACCAACTGAGAAAAGCTGGGTCTCTGATAGAGATCGTGGGTCTTACAGTAGGACAATGACCCAAAGGATACTCACACAAAACACTCAGAATGGTTTAGCACAAAGCGCTGGAGAGGTCCATTTATTGAAATGATGCGTGCAATGTTTCAGATCTGGCAGATTTAGATTTCTGGCAGAAAGCAGATTTATCTTCTGCTGTTCTAATGCAAATAAAAATAATAAACATGAGAACATCAAAGCATTTGTCATTGCATCAGTCTTCTGGGTGAAATGGTGTTTTGTCTGACAGGAATGCAGGAGCATATTGTGTCAGGGCATGATTGTATTCCTAGTGCAGATCACCTAAAACCCATCGTTCCATTTATATCGATGGCCAAAAAGCAAAACCTCCTACCTGAAAAATGCACTTAGGCATTAGTGCCTTGCAAAGTGCAGATAGGAGGTGGTATTGTTAACACATAATATAGTAATACAGTCCAAAACAGTGTATTATGAACTGGGTATCCTTAAAAAATAGAATTCTGCAAGAAAACAAAAAGTTTTGGGTTTTTTTTAAGTTTTCTCAAAAAAGAGCATTTTTCAGATAGGAGGTTTTGCATTTCGGCCATTGATATTTTGCATTGACTGACCAGAAAACAAGAATATCTGCAAAATAATAACAGAAATACAATATCTTTTTTAAAGAAATTTTCTGCATTGCATGCCATATTTATAGTATCTACATCCTATTAATGCAGAACATATGTTTTATTACATTAAAAATACTCAGGTCACAACATCTATCCAATCAAGCATAACACAAATCCAACAATATGCCATCAAAACTAACAAAATTTACTAAATTCTCCCCAACTAGCCCAAACTAAAGGTTTTATTAAAGCATCGGTTTATTTTTCTGGTCACTCAATGTTCCCAGCAGAAGTGCATTCTCCACCTGATGAGGGCATTACACTGCAGAAGCATAAGAAGCAGCATGCCAGCAAGTTAAAGCAGAAAGCTTCAAGGAGGGTCCATTTGCTCTCAAGCTTCCACTGCATCATACCTGCTACTCTGTGGTTGGAGCTGTAGGGGGGAGGGAGCCCGGTGGCTGTTATAACCCCTCCCACAGAAACAAGGCCTGGGTTGTTGTATGCACCTGAGTGGCAGTTGCAAATATTAACAGCCAAAAATTCATATGCACACATACAAAAGAATTCAACATTAGTGAGGGACTGCTGGAAGGTTGTGGTTTCTCGCTCTGTTGTAGAGTATGAGGGCTTTAGCTTACAATATAGAGCTTATTAAGATGGCAGGTGCTGTGAACTGGCATTGTATGAATAAAACTTTACTGACCTTATCAACTAACTATACCTCAATAAATCCCAGATGCTAAACCGCTAAAACCTCTGTAACCTCATCATTCATCTTAAAACTCAATATCCCTAGCAGGGTTTACAGTGTTTAAGTACCAAAGCATTCCTTGATTAAAACTAACAGACAATCATGTCTTTTGCTTGATTAAAAGAAGCCCTGACTAACAAGACCACTTAATATATAAAAATGTTACTTTTTGTGTTTTATTTCTGCTTGCTGTTCTTAAAAAAATCCTCCGGACAGAAATGACCCTTTTAAAATTAAAGGTGTCTTCAGTTGCGTTTCTTACTTGGTGCAATGGTGGCATGGGGTCTGCACGGTGGTATGGGGTAAGGAACCGGACGATGAGGATTGTAGGTTGAAGGAAACTACGGAGAAAAAAAATACAAAGGCTATAAAATACTTGAGCTACTGAACTGATAAGCCAGTTCTGTAAAATCAATCTCTATCTACTATGCAAATACAAAAATGATGATAAATGGCAGTTTACACACAGATTACAAGACTGTGTGAGAATAAAGAATATTACTGAACACCAACTGCTGCTCTGCACAGCTGCTGAAAAAAGTAAATAATTTCATGCCACAAACCATGTTTTACAACTTAATGATTAAATGGATCATTTGCAGTTTATATACAAACAGTGTGCAACTGTAATGTGGTCCTACTCAAATATTTGTTTATGATGTGTTTCCATTATACCCATTAAATTCCATTCAATTAGACAGACATAACACACCCAGGTACCTTACATAACATGGGATATGTCCATTGTGTAAGTAATGTAAATAGTCATGTGAGACCTTGTCATTTCATCATGAGCTACCACCCTCCACAGCCTATTTTCTTTTTTCCACTGAAATGCTTACTGGTTTAAATGGTCCAATAATCCTAGATGCAATTCCCTTTCCCTCCATACTATTTGTGCCATCTTCCTTCTTCTCATTTTCTTTTTTAACAGGAGGGATTCCCTGTATATTCAAAAAAGAAAGGAAAATCCACCAGGTCATTATGTTCTATGTATAACAAACATTTCATTCATTCCATTTGTTGTTTTTTTTGTCTACTTTGACAAAAGCTTTTCAGATAAACATGAAAAAGCAATCCATATGTATTCTCTTAACTGTTTTAGCCATTCTATACGGGGTCGCTATGAATAAAACATCAACTTTCTTTTTTAAAGCGAGACAGTTTGACTACATAATAGTAGGAACATTTTATTTTTCAAATTCTCCCTTTTTAGGTCTCTACTACAATCAGCTACACAAGAGATTAGCACTTTCTTAGCCTCTCTAATATAATGACGTACTAGCCTGACAGAATACGACATACAAATATACATTTTTAGCTCTTTTATCATGTGGTAATTATTAGTCAGCTCATGTTCCGTTTTCTCAGGACTTGGATGCTTTCACTGAATCTCATACTTACAGGGAACGTGCCAGTGACCAAGCTTGGCCTCCCTTTTGGGTATGGATTTCCTGGGATTATTCCACAGGAGGAGATCATTGCCACAGGAGCCTTGCAACCAACCTTACAAACCTAATAAGACAGAAATATTATTTTAAGAAATGGTGGACCTACACGTGTCATTCAAAACAGAACACTTCTACTCTATTAGTTTAAAAGGTAAAAATTAATGATATTTCAAATGCATCGATTCCTCCTCCCCCCCCCCCCCCCTCAACTCTATAGGCACCTGCAGGACTCCAGAAGCTCTATTAACAGAAAACAGCAACAGGAGTTGTGCTTACTTGCTCCAGTATCCTGCGAGCGCGCTTCTTCTCAGACAAGTGTATACGAAACATATCTTCTACAGGACGATAATTTTGAGCATCTGAAATATTTCTATATGGAAACAGAAACAAATTCAGGCCAACAAAAACACTGCTTCCGATACAGGCACTGTCAGTTTAAAAACATAAATTCTCCATACCGCTTATAATTTGAATATGTACTCACAGAGCTATCAGTTCCAGGACCACTAGTCTGTCCTTTGAGAAGGTAAAGCAGTTCAGGATATTTGCAACTTTAGTCGTAGGAATAGCAACCATTTTCTTCAAAGGGGAAAATAAAGAAACATCAACACTTACAGTACTGAAACAGAGGAGTGTTCATTCCACGCACTCAAATACACCTCTACATTTTCACTAATACTGTGTCTGTAACTGCTTTTCAAATGATAAGTAAAAAATAAATCTGAAATGTATCTGTTCCTATCCATCTCTTCACTCTATACATATATTCTGCTATCTGCACAGAGATCCCCAATACTGACGTTATGGGCATTACTTTGACACATACCAGCAACCTAAACGCTTCTGCAGGCTTGGTGCCCTCCACTCTTGCAACAACATCACACCCTGATGGAAATGGCCACTCTTAGCATGTGGAATGGTTTTAAGGTGGCTTTGAACTCCCTGCAAACCCCATCCAGTGGATTGCACCATAAAGAGCACAAAACAGGAACCTTTGACCCAAAATCACCAAACACAAAGGATCCCAAACCAGTGTGTGGGTTTGAGACAATGGGACAACCCTGGAAGACCATCATGCTAGAGCCGTTTTGGAACTGGATGATGGGGATCTACACTTATAACCAATACATAAGAAAAAATAAGACAAAAACTTACATGCTGCAGAGCTTTAACTGCTTTGATTTGAGGTTCTGCCCATGAGAAATACTTCAGTATTTCCATGACCTGCAGATATTTAGGAAATTGTTAACAACAATAACAATTCAAACCAATCTATAATAAAACTTGCCAGACACATTAAATATTGGCATATGCATAGAAAAAAATTGTCGCTACCAAGCAAGTTAAGGTCTATGCATATTAAACTGGTTACAGTTCGTGATATACAGGTGCATCTAATAAAAACTGAATTTAAACAAAAGAGAACATTAAGAAATTCTTATATTCTTCATAATTTAATTTCAAAAGCAAACTTTCATGTTTTATATTCTTACAAAGGCAATATCTGAATGCTTTGTTGTTTAAATTTTGATTATTATGATGATCGTATTAAAATAAAAAAAAATCTAATATTTTATTTTGAGTTTGAGTAATTTGCTATTCAAACAGTACAAAAACAGAGTTTCTTCTCGACCAGTTCACACAACCACAGGAAAGACTACTGCAGGGATGGGTAACTTTGGTGGTAGTGAGGGCCACAAAATTTTTTCCTCACTTCTCAAGGGCCAAATTTACATGCAAACCTTCGGGGGTGGGGGGGTATTTCCTACAAAGTCAAAAGTTTTACAATTAAAACTGAAAATGCAAA
This sequence comes from Pholidichthys leucotaenia, assembly GCA_020510985.1. Lineage (NCBI taxonomy): Eukaryota > Metazoa > Chordata > Actinopteri > Cichliformes > Pholidichthyidae > Pholidichthys > Pholidichthys leucotaenia. Next base: position 49,765,693 of record CM035844.1, read on the forward strand.
TGAAAATAAAAGCTACTCAGTGTTAGAATTAAAATTACTGATAAAATCATATCTGCCCTGCAATGGACTGGCGATCTGCCCAGCGTGTACCCTGCCTCTCAGCCAAAAATGCCAGGATAGGCTCCAGTCCCCCCGACACGAAATGGCTTAAGCAGCAGAAGATGGATGGATGGATGGATGGATAAAATTATATCATGACCTAATTTTTAAAACTCTCTCCATCAAAATGATGACAAAAGAGAAATTCTGGACGATAATTAACAAAAAAGCCAAGAATAAAAGGAAATATGACGAGGCTTAGCTTGCGCTTGGATTCATTGTGGGTGTGGAGGGAGCCACTGGTATAAATGAACCAAAAAAAAGAGCAGGTAACAACGATCACAGTCTCTGAACATTTACTGCTGACATGGGATTGAAACTGTCAGTGCTTCACTCCACTCTTTAGAAAGAAACCTCAAAGACTTGAATATTTTTCTGCACAATTAGAAGAAAAGCCTCCAAGCTTCATGAAGCTTCACTTGCCAAACAAGAATAAATGCCACGGCTCCTCAGTAGTATTTATGCTCGTTTACAAGCATCCTACTTTGTATATTTACTGCTGTTTACAGCCTATTAATGCAGTCTTAGCAGGCAACATACCTTAAAAACACATTCTCGCTGGTGCACTTCTCCCTTGGTGGCTCCCTCACGCTCGCTCTATCCTTGACCACTTGCATACAGAGCGGCACCTAGGTTTCAATTAGCACCCCCTCTGCTGGCAGACTCTATAACTGCATTTAAGAATGCAGTTCCAAGTATGGCAAACGTGATATAAATAAATAATTGATTTTTGGAAATGGACTGGCAGGTCGCAGTGGGTGAGGGGGCGGCCCGCCAGTTTCACGTCCCTGCACTACTAATTTAACAGCTGTCCAGAAGACAATCATCAACACCCTCCAAAAGATGGGTAAGCTACAGAAGGCTGCTGCTGAAAAAGTTGGCTGTTCACAGAGTGCTGTATCAGTGCATATTACAGGAAAGCTGAGTGAAAAATAAAGTGTGATAGAAAAAGGGACATGAGCAACAGGGATGATGACCGTAGCCTTGAGAGGACTGTCAAGAAAAGTCGATTCAAGAACTTGCAAGAAATAGGCTTATTTTTTAAAAACAGTGCAAGCATCAGATCAGAAAATAATTTTGAAACAGTTTTGAGTCTGATTTGAACAGAAGTGCAATGGAGCAGACCAGGGCAACCAAGACAATGCAGGGCTCAACTGAGAAAGGAGGACATCTCGAATAGAATAGACTTTATTGTCCTCTTGGGAAAATCTGCTGTGGACTCACAATGCTGACACAAACCTGCTTCACATGGAACCACGAGGCATCACATCACGAGATGACATATGCTCACATATATTGCACACTTCCCCTATTGCACAAATTATAAAAACCAATCTAAAACATAAGGGAACAAACAAAGAACATATAAATACAAGTTAAGATCCCCATGCTGCTATACAATCCTAGCAGCAATTTAGGAGCCTAATAGAGGCAGGTACAAATGAGTTTTTAAGACGGTTTAACCTGCATTTTGGTACTCAGTGTCTTCTACCAGAAGGCAAGAGCTCAAACTCAAGCGTGGAGGATGTGTGAGGGGTCCTGCAGAACTTTCTGTGCCTGCCTGCACACACACTGCTCATAAATGGCCTTAAGGGAGAGCTTTTCAGTTCTCCCCATCACCTTCATGGCAGCCTGGACCAGACGCTGCAGCTTAGATTTGGCCTGCACAGAAATATTGCTGAACCACACAGGACAATAGTAGTGGCGAGTTGGATAGTCAAAAAGATAGCTTGTTTACCTCAATTTAGCTCATAAACAGGTGGCCCCGCCTCTTTGAGTACACAGGTTAAATAATATTTTAAGGGCTTGGTTGTTAAGCTACGTGCCCACCTAAGCGCATGTTTTCAGCTTCCCATTCACTGTGTATGCAGCATGACCCACATGCATTGTGGTAGCGTTGTGTCAAGAATCTCGAGCCGTCGTGTGGAAGTGTCCACTCCTCATTTCCATGAATCCCCGCTCCGGTCCCATATATGTAAATGAGTAGTGGACGATCACTTCCTGGAACTCGTGCTGAACTTTTTTAAATAACGATTGTTATCACAAGGTAAACGCATATTCAGCAGCTACACATTTCTTGCCTCAACAGTTTTCAGAAACATGTTTTGCTGTCTATTTTTGAAGATACAGGTGAAAGTTTAACGTCCCAACCAGCTGTGAACCGACCAGAACAGCCCACCCACCAAGAGTCACGTCGACCAACTATGTGCAAGCCGGGGAGGACAGAAGAAGCTCATCAAATTGCACTTTTGTAGACAAAAATACTGCTTGAACATTGGCCGAAAGTCACTGACCAGGCGGTGATACTCACTGTGCAGTTTGAGCTCTGGAATACTGGTCTAGTGACTCTTGCCTAGTTACGCCCCATTCATGCTGCCGATGGATCCCTGATGCCGAGGAGGCACAGGGACCTTCTATCAACAGACGCCTAGGTAGACACGTAGCTTTACTTAAAGACATTCCTTCTCAGCCCAAGGACAAACAGTTTACTAATGTTGCATAACTTATGTTTATATCACTGGTCAACACCAAATTTATTGTCTAAGGTTTTTTTTTAGCTGATTTAGGACAATTTTGATGTGCTGAATCCAAAAATCACATTGGTTTTGCTCAATCAGGTCAACTTTTTGAACTATGGCCACATGTTTTTTACTTTTTTGTTTACATGTACGGGTATTTTCGCTTTATATGATGCAAAATTCTTTTTTATTTCTTGAAATTCTCTGAATTTTGAACAGTGATGACGTAACATTCAATTTACATGTACTTACCTTTATCATTGTCTACTATTCAATTTACAGTACAACTGCTTACAACCTAGCATAAAAACCTGACCTGATCAAGAGAAACGGATGTCATTTTTGGATTCGGCGGTGCAAAATTGTCTTAAATCAGTTGAAAAAACACAGACAACTTACAAAAAAATTATTTTTGTTATGTTGTGTATTTTACCAACTATATGGACTATATCTATCATAAAAACACTACAAATACTCGACTATTCACTTTAAACTGCGACTACTGGTCGGCCATGGCAAACTTTAGTCGGGGACAGGCCTACTCACCTGACCAGTGGTCTCCAACCGTGTGCCATGGAGGGCCAAGACCCTGCAGGGTGTACCTCCAACCACTATCTCCAACAGATTTCACTGAATTACTTCCCACTGGTTGCTGATCAGTGAAAACACCTGCTGAAGACACTGGGCGGAAGAGAAAAAGTGCAGGGTCTTTTCGGCACATGATTGGAGACCACTGCGGTAAGGAGGATAGATAGATAGATAGATAGATATATTTTTGTGTTCGAAATAAACTAACAAATACAAGCAAATGGCAAATGCAATAAAGTAACAGTATACACTGTTCGAAAGGGAGAAGGAAGAAGTGAACACTTATTAATTCCATCTCCTCTTTTCCATAGATACACCCATGTGAATTTTATACAAATTACCACCTTTAAGACCCCAAGTAAACAATTTACTGTATTTTTTACAAATCAACATTAACACCCATCCATTCTAACATACAATGATGTCCATACATCAAAACCAGCCTCAAACAACACAGATATACACAGTGCTGTCCCACCCACCATTCCATAGTGTCCCATAATATCCTAGAGTGAACATAATGAATCGTACATATAACTACTACCCTTCTAACATATACCCTTTCAGCAAATGGTGCTTATACCTCTTTTTGAATTGATTTCTGTTTGTACATAGTTTCAGTTCCGGCTCCAGACTGTTCCACAAATCCACCCCACAGACAGATATGCACATACTTTTCTTGGTTGTACGTATCTTGGGTTTTGTAAAGTTTAAGTCTCCCCTCAAATTATGATCATTGTCTCTTTTTTTAAATATTTTTTGTATATTAGTTAGTAGTTGATTATTAATTGCCTTGTACATTACTTGTGCTGTCTTAAATTTAACTAAATCGATGAACTTTATGACATGTGACTTTAAGAACAACGAATTGGTATGGTCTCTGTATCCTACATTGTTTATTATCCTTATAGCTCTTTTTTGTAATGTGCATATTGACTGTAGGTTGGTCTTGTAGGTGTTTCCCCAGACTTCTACACAGTAGTTAAGATAAGGTAAAAACAGTGAATTGTACAATAAGACCAATGATTTATAGTCCAAGATGTGTCTTGTCTTCCCCAGTATGCCTATACATTTGGCTAATTTGGCCCGGATGTGACTGATGTGAGGTTTCCAGCAGATTTTATTGTCTAGCGTCACCCCCAGAAACTTATTTTCCTGTACTGTTTCTATTCTGGTATCATCTATCGTTACCATTATTTCATGATTTATTTTATAATTTCCAAACTACATAATCTTTGTTTTTTTTAGATTTAGAGATAATTTATTTTTGTTGAACCACTGCGTTAATTTTTCCATTTCAGTTGTGATCACCTCTAAAACCTGCTGCAAATTCTCACCAGTGCAAAGGATATTTGTGTCATCCGCAAACAAAATAAATTTCAGAATTTTTGACACTTGGCATATGTCATTTATATACAAAATAAAGAGTTTGGGTCCCAAAACTGACCCCTGGGGCACACCACAAGTGATGTCCATGCAGGGTGATTTGTGCTCACCAATTTGTACAAATTGTTGTCTGTTACTTAAATAACTTTCCACCCAACTCAGTCCTACCCCTCTTATCCCATACCTTTCCAGTTTCCTTAGTAGTATTCTGTGGTCAATGGTGTCAAAAGCTTTCTTTAAATCTATAAATACTCCTACAGCAACCTTTTTTTTATCTATACAACTAGTAATTTCTTCTATAAGTTCGATCAGTGCCAAAGATGTAGATTTATCTGCTCTAAAACCATACTGGCTGTCTGTAAGGAGGTTGTGTTTTTCAATGAAATCATCCAGTCTCTTAGTGAAGATTTTTTCAAGTATTTTGGAGAATTGTGAGAGTAAAGAGACTGACCTGTAATTTGTGAAGCGATGACTGTCTCCTGTTTTGTATAGTGGTATTACTTTTGCTATTTTCATTTTGTCTGGAAATGTACCAGTTTGAAATGACAGGTTACAGATGTGGGTGAGTGGCTTAACAATTCCCTCAATTACTTTTTTCACTATTGTCATGTCAATTTCATTCCAGTCCATTGATTTTTTGTTCTTAAATTTACTCACAGTCTCGATAATTTCCTTTTCAGTAACTGCACCCAAAAAGATTGTGTTTGGATTTCTATCTTCTATTTCATTCACAGACCCACTGTAGTTTGTTTCTGGTGTCACTATTGATTTTGCTAATTCAGGACCAACGTTTACAAAAAATTTATTGAAACCACTGACCACATCTTCCATATTATTTATCAAATTGCCATTTTCGATAAAATATTCTGGAAAATTTGCATTTTTAGGACGATTACTAATAATCCCATTGAGTACTTGCCATATTCCTTTTATGTTATTTTTGTTATCCTCTAGTCAAGTCAAGAGAAAGTCAAGAGAAAGAAGAGAAATAGTCAAGAGAAAGAAGAAAAATACAAAACCCAACAATAGAGATGAGCTGGAAGCCACTATCAAAACATCTTGGGCTTCAAAAACACCTCAGCAGTGCCACAAGACGCCTGCCTGCACGCCACAGATGCAGTGATCTGTGGTAAGGGAGCCCCAGCCAAGCACTGTGTGTATAAATGGACACACTTTTAAGAAGCTGGACATTCTTGCCTTGTAAATCCTTATTTTTGGATTGATCATAAGGAATATTCTAATAACTTCAGATACCAGATTTCTGACTTTATTAAGCTGTACCGTACATCATAATCATCATTTTACTCGTAAGTAACAGAGTATATGATAGTTTGCTTTTGGAATTCAATTATGAAAAAAAATCAGATGCACCTGTGTGCATATTAAGAACCGATAATAGGTCGTGCTTTTTATTTTTCGTACTTTTCTTATTATATTTTTCATATTGTTTACGAACAAAAATACGATAAACTACAGCAAACAAATGGTTTAACTGTTTTGTCCACGTGCATTCAATGAGTGATTGGGAGAAAATGGAAGAGCAAAGGCCTAGACATGCAGGACAGTTACCTGTTCACTGGAGAAATACCCATGGACCTGCTCAATGGCTCGGACGCGCTGGTCAGTCAGGACGCACTACAACAGCGCACGAGAGAAGGCCAGACTTGAAGTACTCGCAGTTCAATAACAATTAGACCAATATATTCACACTTATCGCGTCTTACCTTTTTTATCTCATCCAAAACGATGTCAAAGGATTTCTTGTCCATATTTGACGTTTACACCACACACTAGACTAAGAAACGGTCCGTAATTACGCACAAAAAAATAAATATCCTTTTCTACAATTAATGGATGATGTCACTCATGACAAAAAATATTCGGTTTAAATAATTTTAATAGCCCAAACTTGCTAAATTATATTATTAATTCTAAGAATTGATGATCTGAAGTGCTGGACATTGACAGGGAATTATTTAAAAAGCACATTGCGATTACTTACAGCACAATGGCTTTCAAACAACCAGCAGCTGTCTGCAGAAACCTGTCTGCACCAGATCCGTCCGCGGCCACCAACAAGCTAGCTGGCTACAGCCACCTAGACTGTAGGCACGGCGCAACAAAGGGGAATAAAAAAGGCAAACCAAATATTTGCACGCCTTTTCGCTCAAGCTTAATTCAAATTAATTTCTGAGACTATTCTTAAATTCAGTTACTTGTAAAAAAAAAATAATCATAAAAATGATTCTGAAACCATAAGGAAAAGAAACCTTAGCTAGCTGCCGCTGACAGCTGGCGCTAGTAACGTCAACAACGAAAGGACCCCTAAGGTGCCTAGTCAGAAAATGTATGAAGAGAAAACGCATCCTCTGGCAGTTATGTAAAAATAAAAATAGCAATATATACATATATATTTGTCAAGGAAAGTGGTCAAATAAATTACGACATACAAATTTATTGACCATAGAGTATCTTGTATTATATTTTAAATGTATTTCGGATATTTTCTGCAGGCAATGTCGGGGCACCTTTAGAGAGGAAACAGGAAGAAAACAAAAATGAGCTTTAGCACAGCGGAGCAAAAAGTCTAATAAGGAGTAATTTCTTTTCAAAAACTGAAAAAAATGGACCGTTTTTCGTGGTCGAACGGACTCTTAGAAATGGATGAAACGTTAGTAATCCAACAACTAGGAGTGAGGTTGTATGACGGCGACGATAAGGTATTGTTTTCTAAAAGCTACAGCAACTAAAACAGCCGAAATTATAAGTATAAAATATGATTACAGATGCATTTAAAATGAGAGTATCGTGACAGTTTTCAGTTTTTATTCATAATTCATTGCTAAAAGTAAGCATTCATATATTTTAGTGTATTTGTGATTTTTTTGCTGCCTCTTGGCCAGGACTCCCTTGAAAAAGAGGTTTTTAATCTCAACGGTTTTTTTTTTCCTGGTTAAATAAAGGTAAAATAAATAAAAAATAAATAAATTTTATATTTCTTTTAAGTCAAGGGAAACATTCCAAGCCCTTTTTTGTTTGTTTTAATATTGATGGTTATGATTTATAACTTGTGAGAATCACAAATGTAATATCTCACATTCTTAGAATATTCCATGAGATTAATCCAAAATAAAGAGTTACACCAGCCAGGGCAGATCTGTTCAAATTCTTAAAAGTATGTTTATTTTTACTGTCATTACTAGGTAGGGTTTCCTTTACGACAGCATCAGTGTGGCCTGGCATGTTGGCGATGAGCTTGTGGCACTGCTGAGGTGTCACTGAGGCCTATGGTGGTTTGATATCAACTTTCAGATCATGTGTATTGTTGGATTGGGTGTTTCAACTGGAGTGGTGGCCTAGTGGCATAGCACTCAGCCGGGAGGTCATGAGTTCAAGTACCCGCTGGGTCATACCAGCAGACACCATATAAAAATAGTACTTCCCGCCCTCTAGCTTGGTGCTCAGCATAATGGAATGGGGGAAGGAAAAGTTATAACCAATGGACAACAGATGGAAATTAGCCATTGGCTACAATCTGGGAAGTTTACATTGATTGATATCCATGTTCATCAACTTACACGGTCCTTAAAAACAGCAATTTTCAATTCTCAACTTTCTCTTGACTATACCTATTCTGTATGGGGTTAAGATCAGGCAAGTTGGCTGGCCAGTCAGGTACAGTAATATTATGGTCAGAAAACCATTTCATAGTAGTTTTGGTGCTGTGGGCTGGTGCTAAGTTGTGTGTTTTGCTGGAAGAAGAAATTGGCATTTTCATAAAGCTTTTTGCCACATGGAAGCATGAAGTGCTCTAAAAAAAATTCTGGTAGACAGCAGTGGGTTGTTGTTTTTTTTGGACTGAACCAACACCAGCAGATGATATGGCACCTCAAATCATCGCAGACTGCAAATACTTTACACTGGACTTTAAATACTGTGGATTCTGTGCTTCATTACTTTTCCTCAAACTTTAGGACCTTGATTTTCAAATGAAATGTAAAATATGCTTGCACCAGAAAAGAAGACTTTGGACCTTTGACCAACAGTCCAGTTCTTTTTCTTTTTAACCCAGTTAAGAAGCTGATGTTATGTTCAATAGTGGCTTAATATTAGGAACACAACAGTCATAGCCCCTATCCCGAGGATGTCTATGCATGGTGGCTCTTGATGCATTGCTACCAAACTCAGTCCATTCCTTATTAAGTTCCCCTAAGTTCTTGAATCAACTTTTCTTGACAATCCTCTCTAGGCTACAGCCATGCCTGTTTTTTGTGCACTTTTTTCTACCATACTTGTTTCTTCCTGTCAGCTTTCCATTGTTATGCTTTGAAACTTTGCGAACAGCCAGCCTTTTTACCAGTGACCTTTTGTGACTTACCCTTCTTGTGAAACATGTTGTTGATGATTGTCTTCAGGACAGCTGTCAAGTCAGCAGTCTCTCCCATGTTTTTGTTGTGTGTGCTGAATGGTCAGGGAGATGTACAGTGTTCATAGTGTTTGAATTGTAATTTGTTTATAAATACTAAATGCATGCTTTTGGCGTTGTTGTCCATGCAACTTATGATAGTGTATATTCAGATGGCAAGGTGATATAATGACTTATTTTCCATTTCTCTACCAGGCGAAGCTGGATGTTGGTGTTGCCCTGTTGAGCACCCATCGTCTGATCTGGAGAGATGCCAAAAATCATGTAAGAGGGTTTTAAATGGGGCTACAGACTGGTAAATTCAGTCAATGTCTGAAGTGGCAGGTTCTAAATTTTATTTTCTCATCTTTAGGAATGCTGCTTAGCCATGCCCCTTTCACAGATTATCTTCTTTGAAGAGCAGGCAGCAGGGATAGGAAAAAGGTTTGTGTCTGCTGAAGTATACTATGGATCCTTTGTAAATCAGTTAATACTGTACATACTACTAAAAAAAAAAAGATTGAATAATTTTGTATTTGTCAGAATGCAGCTACAATAAGTTAAATCTACCAGTTAAAAATGAAAGCAAAACCTTAAATGATATTGTCTTTTTCTGAAGTGCAAAAATAGTTATCCACCTGCACCCATCACCTGCTAACAAGGAGCCAGGTCCTTACCAACACAGCAAGTACCCCTATATCAAGTTGTCCTTTAAAGAACATGGGCAGATTGAGGTAGTTATAACACTGACTGACTATCTATCTGCAGCAGAGAAAATAAGTATTGAACACGTCAACATTTTTCTCATTAAACATATTTCTGATAGAGCCATTGACCTGAGATTTTCACCAGATATCAGTAGCAACCCAAGTAATCCATACATACAAAGAAATCAAGGCAACTATGCTCACAAAACAAGTTACAGTGGATATAAAAAGTCTACACATCCCTGTTCAAATGCCAGGTTTTTGTGATGTAAAAAAATGAGACCAAGATAAATCATTTCAAAACTTTTTTCCACCATTAATGTGACCTATATCCTGTACAACCCAATTGAAAAACAAACTGAAATCTTTTAAGGGGAAAAATAAAAAAAACTTAAAATAACCTGTTTGCACAAATATGCACACCCTGTTATAACTGGGGATGTGGCTGTGTTCAAAATTAACCAATCGCATTCAAACTCACGTTAAAAGGGAATCAGCACACACCTTCCACCATTTAAAGTGCCTCTGATTAACTACAAATTTAGTTCAGCTGTTCTAGTAGGCTTTTCCTGACATTTTTGTAGTCACATCTTACAGCACAAGCCATGGTCCGCAGAGAGCTTCCAAAACATCAGAGGGATCTCATTGTTCAAAAGTATCAGTCAGGAGAAGGGTACAAAAAAATTTCCAAGGCGTTAAATATACCATGGAACACAGTGAAGACAGTCATCATCAAGTGGAGAAAATATGGCACAACAGTGACATTACCAAGAACTGGACATCCTTCCAAAATTGACGAAAAGACGAGAAGAAAACTGGTCAGGGAGGCTGCCAAGAGACCGACAGCAACATTGAAGGAGATGCAGGAATTTCTGGCAAGTACTGGCTGTTGAGTACATGTGACAACAATCTCTCGTTGAGGGTGGCAAGATGGAAGCCTTATCTTACGAAGAAAAACATCCAAGCCCGGCTACATTTTGCAAAAACACATTTGAAATCTCCCAAACGCATGTGAGAAAATGTGTTATGGTCTGATGAAACGAAGGTTGAACTTTTTGGCCATAATTCCAAAAGGTATATTTGGTGCAAACACAACACTGTTCCTCACCAAACATCACCAAAAGAACACCATACCTACAGTGAAGCATGGTGGTGGTACCATCATGCTTTGGGGCTGTTTTTCTTCAGGTGGAACTGGGGCCTCAGTCAAAGTGGAGGGAATAATGAGCAGTTCCAAATACCAGTCAGTGTTGGCACAAAACCTTCAGGCTTCTGCTAGAAATCTGAAGATGAAGAGGAATTTCATTTTTCAGCAGGACAGTGACCCGAAGCACAGATCCAAATCAACAAAAGAATGGCTTCACCAGAAGAAGATTAAGGTTTTGGAATGGCCCAGCCAGAGTCCAGACCTGAATCCGATCAAACATATGTGGGGTGATCTGAAGAGGGCTGTGCACAGGACATGCTCTCGCAGTCTGACAGATTTGGAAGGTTTTTGCAAAGAAGAGTGGGCAAATATTGCCACATCAAGATGTGCCATGCTGATAGACTCCTACCCAAAAAGACTGAGTGCTGTAATAAAAGCCAAAGGTGCTGCAACAAAGTATTAGTTTAAGGGTGTGCATATTTATGCAAACAGGTTATTGTAAGGTTTGTTTGTTTTTTCCCCTTAAAAGATTTCAGTTTGTTTTTCAATTGGTTTGTACAGGTTATAGGTCAACAGCACGGTGGCGCAGTGGTTAGTACAGTGGCAGCACAGCAAGAAGGTCATGGGATCGATTCCACCCTTGACCATCGTGGGTTTGATCCCACCCCCAGACCATCGGTGACCCTTCTGTGTGGAGTTTGCATGTTCTCCCCGTGTCTGCGTGGGTTTACTCCGGGCACTCCGGTTTCCTCCCACATGCCAAAAACATGCAAGTTAGGTTAATTGGCATCAAAACTGGGGATTCTAAATTGTCCTTAGGTATGGATGCGAGAGTGAATGGTTGTCTGTCTCTCTGTTGGCCCTGCGATGGACTGGCGATCTGTCCAGGGTGTACCCTGCCTCTCGCCCAAAAGATGCTGGGATAGGCTCCAGCCCCCCCGCGACCCGAAAGGATTAAGCGGTAGAAGATGGATGGATGGATGGAGGTTATAGGTCACACTAATGTGGCAAAAGTTTTGAAATGATTTATCTTGGTCTCAGTTTTTAACATCACAAAAACTTGACATTTGAACAGGGGTGTGTAGACTTTTTATATCCACTGTATATTTAATAAAGTGGAATGGCACAGGGAATAAGTATTGAACACACTTGGGGAAATTCATTTAATATTTAGTAGAAAAGGCTTTGTTAGTAGTCACAGCTTCCAGACGCCTCCTGTTTGGAGAAACTAGGTACAGGCAGTGCTCAGCAATGATTTTAGCCCATTCTTCCACACAAACTGTCTTCAAATCTTGAAGGTTCCATCGGTGTCTTCTATGAACTCTGATCTTCAGTTTGTTCCATAGATTTTCAATTGAATTCAGGTCAGGTGACTGACTGGACCATTCTAGCAGCTTTATTTTTCTTCTCTGGAGCCAGTTGAGAGTTTCCTTGGCTGTGTGTTTGGGAATCATTGTCTTCCTGAAATGTCCACTCTCGTTTCATCTTCAGCATCTTGGCAGATGGCAACACCAAATAAGGAGGAAAGTCAATTATCTTTTTTTAATTACATCATCGAAACCCAAAGATGTCTCTGTACATTTGTCCATTCATCTTTACTTCAATTATAGGAAATCTGCCTGTACCATGTGCTGAAAAACACCCCCACGCCATGATGCTCATACCTCTAGACTTTACTGTTGGTATGGTGTTTTGGGGCTGATGTGCAGTGCCATTTCTCCTCCAAACATGCTGTGTGTTCTGACATTCAAAAAGTTCAATTTTGGACTCATCTGACCAGACTATATTCTCCCAGCAGTGTTTCCTCTGGTAACATTTCTGGGTGGCAGCTCGCCTCACCAGAAAAATTACCGCTGCGCTTATGAGGAGATATGAATTTAAGAAAAGTATATGAAGCAATGACTTTCCGCAAGCGCGCACACGAACAACACACGTGGCCGTCATCCGCGCAGAGTTTAGAAGTGCCCCGCCCACGCAAGCTTTCCAGTTGTCACCAGACAGAGTCTCGCTAGCATGACTGTCTGACAGAAACATTGGTTTATTAAAGTACTTTAAACGTGGGAAAAATTCAGAGGAGGTATGTAAGCACTGGTGTTTATCGTGGTTTTAACCCACTGGAAACAGGAGCAATAATGGAAGAGTCACTTAGCTAAGAGATGTGGTTAGAATTCATATGCAGCCAGCTTCATATGAAGGGAAAGGCAAGGGGGACTGATGAATTGCTGAGGATATATTTCACCAGCCACTACAATATTAAGTTATGTTTCCTATTACAGTGGGGCAAAAAAGTATTTAGTCAGCCACCAATTGTGCAAGTTCTCCCACTTAAAAGATGAGAGAGGTCTCCAATTTTCATCATAGATATACCTCAACTATGAAAGACAAAATGAGAAAAAAAAATCCAGAAAATCACATTGTCTGATTTTTAAAGAATTTATTTGCAAATTATGGTGGAAAATAAGTATTTGGTCACCTACAAACAAGCAAGATTTCTGGCTCTCACAGACTTGTAACTTCTTCTTTAAGAGGCTCCTCTGTCCTCCACTCGTTACCTGTATTAATGGCACCTGTTTGAACTCGTTATCAGTATAAAAGACACCTGTTCACAACCTCGAACAGTCAGACTCCAAACTCCACTATGGCCAAGACCAAAGAGCTGTCAAAGGACACCAGAAACAAAATTGTAGACCTGCACCAGGCTGGGAAGACTGAATCTGCAAAAGGTAAGCAGCTTGGTGTGAAGAAATCAACTGTGGGAGCAATTATTAGAAAATGGAAGACATACAAGACCACTGATAATCCCCCTCGATCTGGGGCTCCATGCAAGATCTCACCCCGTGGGGTCAAAATGATCATGAAAACGGTGAGCAAAAAATCCCAGAACCACATGGGGGGACCTAGTGAATGACCTGCAGAGAGCTGGGACCAAAGTAACAAAGGCTACCATCAGTAACACACTATACTGCCAGGGACTCAAATCCTGCAGTGCCAGACGTGTCCCCCTGCTTAAGCCAGTACATGTCCAGGCCCGTCTGAAGTTTGCTAGAGAGCATTTGGATGATCCAGAAGAGGATTGGGAGAATGTCATATGGTCAGATGAAACCAAAATAGAACTTTTTGGTAAAAACTCAACTTGTCGTGTTTGGAGGAGAAAGAACACCATACCTACTGTGAATCATGGGGGTGGAAACATCATGCTTTGGGGCTGTTTTTCTGCAAAGGGACCAGGACGACTGATCCGTGTAAAGGAAAGAATGAATGGGGCCATGCATCGTGAGGTTTTGAGTGAAAACCTCCTTCCACCAGCAAGGGTATTGAAGATGAAACGGGGCTGGGTCTTTCAGCATGACAATGATCCCAAACACACCGCCCGGGCAATGAAGGAGTGGCTTCGTAAGAAGCATTTCAAGGTCCTGGAGTGGCCTAGGCAGTCTCCAGATCTCAACCCCATAGAAAATCTTTGGAGGGAGTTGAAAGTCCGTGTTGCCCAGCGACAGCCCCAAAACATCACTGCTCTAGAGGAGATCTGCATGGAGGAATGGGCCAAAATACCAGCAACAGTGTGTGAAAACCTTGTGAAGACTTACAGAAAACGTTTGACCTCTGTCATTGCCAACAAAGGGTATATAACTAAGTATTGAGATGAACTTTTGTTATTAACCAAATACTTATTTTCCACCATAATTTGCAAATAAATTCTTTAAAAATCATTCAATGTGATTTTCTGGATTTTTTTTTTCTCATTTTGTTTCTCATAGTTGAGGTATACCTATGATGAAAATTGGAGACCTCTCTCATCTTTTAAGTGGGAGAACTTGCACAGTTGGTGGCTGACTAAATACTTTTTTACCCCACTGTATGTACCTGGCAAGTTAAGATGACTGAAATTCACCAAGTCAGTGACTTTAATCCATCAGCAGCCTTCAGACAAACTAAACGTGCCAACATTTGGATTTCAAAATAAAGGAGGTTTTTACTGCTGTCTGGGTGGTGGTGAGATTTCTAAAAAAACAAAACAAAACTATGAATATATAGAAATATAACAGAAATACCGCCTCATGGATCGTCACCTTATCGTGGTGGGGGGGTTTGCGTGCCCCAGTGATCCCAGGAGCTATGTTGTCCGGGGCAATTTGCCTCTGATAGGGTCTCCCAAGACAAACTGGTCCTGGGTGAAGGGCCAGACGAAGAACGATCCAACAGACTCTCATGATAAATTGTATATCAAGGATTCAGTGTACCCCGCCCGGTATGGGGTTACCGGGGCCCCACCCTGGAGCCAGGCCTGGGGGAGGGGCTCGAAGGCTAGCGTCTGGTGGCCGGGTTTCCACCCATGGGACCCGGCCGGGCTCAGCCCGAAGGAGTTACATGGGTCCGCCCTCCAGTAGGTTCACCACCTGCAGGAGGGATCATGGAAGTCCGGTGCTATGTGGATTAGGTGGCAGTCAAAGGCGGAGACCTTGGCGGACTGATCCCAAGCTTTCTAAACTGGCTTTTGGTACGTGGAATGTCACCTCTCTGGTGGGGAAGGAGCCTGAGCTGGTGTACGAGATTGAGCGATACCGGCTAGATATAGTCGGCCTCACCTCAACACACAGCTCCGGTTCCGGAACCAGTCTCCTGGAGAGGGGCTGGAGCTTGGCCTTTTCTGGAGTTGCCCCGGGCGAGAGGCGACGAGCAGGGGTAGGTATTCTTGTATCGCCCCACCTTGCTGCCTCTATATTGGAGTTTTCCCCGGTGGACGAAAGGGTTGCTTCCCTGCGCCTTCGGGTTGGGAAACGGGTCCTGACCATCATTTGTGCCTATGCACCAAATGATGTTTCAGAGTACCCACCCTTTTTGGAGTCTGTGACTGGGGTGCTGGAGGGTGCTCCTCCTGGAGACTCCATTGTCCTACTGGGGGACTTCAATGCGCACGTGGGCAACGACAGTGAAACCTGGAGGGGGGTGATTGGGAGGAACGGCCTGCCCGATCTGAACCCGAGTGGTGTTCAGTTATTGGACTTCTGTGCTAACCACAGTCTGTCTATAACGAACACCATGTTCAAGCATAAGGGTGTCCATATGTGCACCTGGCACCAGGACACCCTAGGCCGCAGGTCGATGATCGATTTTGTTATCGTATCATCAGACCTGCGACCGTATGTCTTGGACACCCGAGTAAAGAGAGGTGCAGAGCTGTCAACTGATCACCACCTGGTGGTGAGTTGGATCCGATGGCAGGGGAGGAAGCCATTCAGACCTGGTAGACCCAAACGTATAGTGAGGGTGTGCTGGGAGCGTCTGGCTGAGGCCCCTGTCCGGGAGGTCTTCAACTCCCACCTCCGGAAGAACTTCAACCACATTCCGAGGGAGTCTGGAGACATGGAGTCTGAATGGGCCATGTTCTCCACCTCTGTTGTTGAAGCGGCAGCCCAGAGCTGCGGCCGCAAGGTGGTCGGTGCATCTCGTGGTGGCAACCCCCGAACCAAGTGGTGGACACCAGTGGTGAGGGGGGCCATTAAGCTGAAGAAGGAGTCCTATCAAGCTTGGTTGGCTTGTGGGACTCCCGAAGCAGCTGAGGTGTACCGGCAGGCCAAGCGGAGTGCAGCTCGGGTGGTTGCTGAAGCAAAAACCCGGGTATGGGAGGAGTTCGGTGAGGCCATGGAACAAGACTTTCGGTCAGCTTCAAAGAGATTCTGGCAAACTGTTCGGCGGCTCAGGAGGGGAAAGCAGCTCCCTGTCCACACTGTGTATGGTGCGGATGGGACACTGTTGACTTCAACTGGGGATATCGTCGGGCGGTGGAAGGAATACTTCGAGGATCTCCTCAATCCCACTGATACGCCTTCCACAGAGGAAGCAGGGTTTGGGGACGAGGGGGATGACTCGCCTATCACAGGGGCTGAGGTCGCCAAGGTGGTTAAAAATCTCCTTGGTGGCCGGGCCCCGGGGGTGGACGAGATTCGCCCCGAGTACCTCAAGGCCCTGGATGTTGTTGGGTTGTCATGGTTGACACGCCTCTGCAACATTGCGTGGAGGTCGGGGGCAGTGCCTTTGGCATGGCAAACCGGGGTGGTGGTTCCTCTCTTCAAAAAAGGGGACCGGAGGGTGTGCTCCAACTTTAGAGGGATCACACTCCTCAGCCTCCCTGGGAAGGTCTATGCCAAGGTACTGGAGAGGAGAGTCCGGCCGTTGGTCGAACCTCGGATTCAGGAGGAGCAATGTGGTTTTCATCCTGGCCGTGGCACATCGGACCAGCTCTTTACCCTCTCGAGAATTCTTGAGGGTTCGTGGGAGTTTGCCCAACCAGTTTACATGTGTTTTGTGGACTTGGAGAAGGCATTTGACCGCGTCCCTCGTGGATTTTTGTGGGGGGTGCTTCGGGAGTATGGGGTATCGGGCTTGTTGTTACGAGCTATTCGGTCTCTGTACGACCGTTGTGAGAGTTTAGTTCGCATTGCCAACACTCGGTCGGAGTCATTCCCAGTGAGAGTTGGACTCCGCCAGGGCTGCCCTTTGTCACCGGTCCTGTTCATAATTTTTATGGACAGGATTTCTAGGCGCAGCCAGGGAATGGAGGGTGTCATGCTTGGTGACCACAGGATCTCATCTCTGTTGTTTGCAGATGATGTTGTCCTGTTGGCTTCATCCAGCAATGACCTACAGCTCTTGCTGGGACGGTTTGCCGCTGAGTGTGAAGCGGCTGGGATGAGAATCAGCACCTCCAAGTCCGAGTCCATGGTCCTCAGCCGGAAAAAGGTGGATTGTCCTCTCCGGGTTGGGGACAGGCTCCTGCCCCAAGTGGAGGAGTTTAAGTATCTTGGGGTCTTGTTCACGAGTGAGGGGAAAATGGAGCGAGAGATCGACAGACGGATTGGAGCAGCATCTGCAGTGATGCGGACGTTGTACCGGTCTGTTGTGGTGAAGAGGGAGCTTAGTTCTAAGGCAAAGCTGTCGATTTACCAGTCAATCTACGTTCCTACTCTCACCTATGGTCACGAGCTTTGGGTAATGACCGAAAGAATGAGATCGCGGATACAAGCGGCTGAAATGAGCTTTCTCCGTAGGATTGCTGGACTCACCCTCAGAGATAGGGTGAGGAGCTCAGTCATCCGGGAGAGGCTCAGAGTAGAACCGCTGCTCCTCCACATTGAAAGGAGTCAGTTGAGGTGGTATGGGCATCTGATTAGGATGCCTCCTGGACGCCTCCAACTTGAGGTGTTTCAGGCACGTCCCACTGGGAGGAGACCCCGGGGCAGACCCAGGACTCGGTGGAGAGACTATGTCTCCCAGCTAGTCTGGGAACGCCTTGGTATCCCCTCTGAAGAGCTGGAGCAGGTGGCTGGGGAGAGGGAAGTCTGGGCTTCTCTGCTTGAACTGCTGCCTCCGCGACCCGGACCTCCGGAAAAGCGGTAGAAGATGGATGGATGGATGGATGGATGGATGGATAACAGAAATAACGGCATCCTTGGTCATTTAAGTTAATTAATTTCATTAAATACAATTTTATTAATATTTTTTTCTTTGTAATCAGAGTTAAATTATTGTTCTGTTCTGACTGCCAAGTTATGGTCAAAAATGTAAGCTGTTATAAGGAAAAAGTAAAAAAAAAAAAAAAAAAAAAAATACCACAGTCTGTTTCAAATTTAATTAAAAAACAGTTGCCATGGCCAAGATACATTGAGTGAAGTACGTGGCGGTAATGCACCTGTAAGTTGGTTGCCAACCGCCAATCAAATCTAAAAGAAGAAGAAGAAGAAGAATTTTATTTTAAAAAAACAGACAAAAATGAGCCATAAAATAATCCACACATTTATAATAAAGTTTCAAATGTACAAGAAAAGTCATTTTTACAAGAGGAAATTAAAAATTTGAGGAAAATGGTTTCAAATTTAGATAAATTTACAGAGAAAAGTAGAAAACTATTAGAAAATTGTTATAAATTTTTGAGAAAAACCTCAAACCTTCAAGACTGAAGTCATTACTCAAGTTTTTAAGTGGCTGCTCTTTGTACCCTTAACTCAACTAGAAATTTTTGGTTGTCTACTTTTAATTATTAATTTCAAAGCACTGCTTTTACATGAGTAGAATTTCTGGTTACTATACCCACCTGATCATATAATTTAAGTATGCATGAGTACATTACTATTATGAATGTTTTTTTCCCTTCCCTACTCTCTCAATGGAAAAAAGAAACACTAGAATAAAAATACAAAAAAAATACACATATTTTTGTCATTTATGGTAAACCATGACAAAAAAAAAATCCTGCAAGACAAAACATGACACTTGATATTTTCTGATCTGTTTGTATACCACCACAGAGAGAGAGAGAGAACCTGAATTAGACAGAGCTCAGAGAGGGCAAGATGAGACAGAAGAGAGGAGCCAAGGAGAGGAAAGTGTTCAGGCAGAGGGTCCAGGAGAGGTGAGAGCAGAGGAAGGAGAGAAGGATAACACCACTAAAAAGTCAAAACACAGGACGTCTGGGTGGGACCCCAACTGGCCCAATATTCCAGTATTCAAGCCTCGGTTGTACAATACTTCAAATGGTAAGTTCCATATGCAAAGTTAATGTGCAAAATTTAAAAAAAAAATTGTATAAAATTAGCATATTCCGGTAACAATCGTGTCATATGTTTACTGCCCCCCCATCACCTGCCTGGAAAAATATGTTGCTACCGCGTCAAGGTCTTTCAGCCAGAGGAAACACTGCCCAGTGTTTTAGTGGCTTGCCCAAATGTTGTACAACAAACTTTAAACAAGCTTCAATATGCTTTTTCTTCAGCAATGGAGTCTTGTGAGGTGAGCAGGCATAAAGCCCATGTTGGTTGAGTGCATTACTTATTCTTTTCTTTGAAATTGTCATGATTGCATGAAGGAAAAGCTCACGTGCAGGCTGCTAACACCAGAGAATGCACACGACACAGAGGGGCAACGTTAAACACAACTTTATTGAAAATAAACTCAAACGTAGAGAAAGCATCACTCGCTGGAGGAACACACAGCCTGTGAAAAGAGGGAGACGAGAGTGGGTTAGGAATGAGGAGGGAGGCTGAAAGCAATGAATAAGATAAGATAAGATAAGATAAGCCTTTATTAGTCCCACAATGGGGAAATTCCAGGATTGCAACAGCACAGGGATAGCAACACTCAGAGCAATAATTAAGAAGATACCGAAGATATAAATAAGAGCAGTGGATATACATACATACACATCAATATATAAGTATATATACAAAGTGCGGAGCATTGTAGCGAGATGGAATAAACAGCATAACCATCTACTTAGTTATCCTACATAGTATGAATATGTACCCATACATATTGTCACCCTCCGTAGCGACCGATACTGTCCTAGTTGTATATACTGGAGGGGACCATTGTGTAAGTCTATTGCGTCTTTTGCATTCAGTACTATTAGGTCGTCACGTTTTTTTTGCTATCTCTGCGAGCAGCCCTGCTTAGGTTATACAGTCTGACTGCCGTAGGTAGGAAGAACCTGCAAAACTTCTCAGTTGCGCACCTAGGATGATGTAGTCTACTGCTAAATGAACTCCTCAGTGCGTTAAGTATGTCCTGCATAGGGTGGGACTCGGACTCCAGCAGAGATGACAGTTTAGCCACCATCCTTCTCTCTCCTATCTCCTCCACTGGGTCAGGGCGCTGCCCCAGGACAGAGCTAGCTTTCTTGATCAGTTTGTTCAGTCTCTTCCTATCGGCCGCTGTAATGCCGTTGCCCCAGCAGACCACTCCAAAAGTGATGGCTGATGCCACCACCGTGTCATAGAATGTCTTCAGCAGCGCCCCTTGTACACCAAAAGACCTGAGTCTCCTCAGTAGGAACAGCCTGCGCTGTCCCTTCTTGTAGAGTGCGTCGGTATTGTGTGACCAGTCTAGTTTATTGTTCAGATGAACACCCAGGTACTTATAGGATGTCACCATCTCGATGTCTGTTCCCTGTATGTTTACTGGTGCTGTGAGGGGTTGTCCTTGCCTGCGGTAGTCCACCACCAGCTCCTTAGTTTTCCTCGCGTTGATCTGGAGGCAGTTCCTATGGCACCAGTCCACGAAGTCCTGGATAAGTCCTCTGTACTCAGCTTCATCTCCGTTGGAGATGAGGCCGACGATTGCAGAGTCGTCAGAGAACTTCTGTAGATGGCAGTGTGTTGTGTTGTGTGAGAAGACAAGGGTAGATAAACAAGGATAGATCTTACGATAGGTGAGCAGAGAGCCCGGCAGAGGAACCCAGCGGCAACGGAGGAACCAGCGAGGCAGAGCTAGCGGGGAGCAGGAGAAGAGTGGAGCTGGGAGGAGAGTTTGACTGGGTGGAGAAGGCCGTCTGGAACGGTGATGATGACGGGGCAGGTGGGCGCGCAGCAACCCCAGAGACGCGTCGCGGAGATGGCAGCAACCTGAGGAGAGAGGAGGAAAAGGAACATTAGGCTGAGTTCCTAAAAATGCGTTCAGCTTTTAACTCTCGTTAGAGGCAGCAATACCCAACGAGCCAGTGCCGGAGAATTCACAAACAGGTCCTTTTAAGAGCTGGCAGAGAAGAGGTAGCAGGTGCATCCACTCACCAGGTGTGCTGATGTCCTGCGGAGCCGGGAGCCAGATGGAGAACCTTCCACAGAAAGTGAGGGGGAGCACGCTCCCCTGATCATAACAGTGCCCCTTCCTCAAGGGGCACTTCCTGGCAGCCCACCAGGCTTGTTGGGATGGGCTCGGTGAAAGGCACGGACCATCCCCCTGTCATGGAAGTAGGAGCTGGGGATCCATGACCTCTCTTCTGGCCTGTAGCCCTTCCAGTGGACCAGGTACTGCAAACCCTGGCGCCGACGGCAAACGTCCAGAATCCTCTGAACGGTGTAGGTGGTCTGGCCATCAAGGATCCGAGGAGGAGGAGTGGCACGGCTACTTCCCTCTCCATCATCGGCAACGGGGAAGGGGGGGGTGTACCCCATGGATGCTTCAAAGGGCGTCAACCCAGTGGACGAGGAGACGGCGGAGTTGTGAGCATACTCCACCCAGGTCAGATGGGTGCTCCAGGTGGAATGGTTGCAGGATGCCACACATCTGAAGGCGGCCTCCAGGGATTGGTTTGCATGCTCGGCCTGCCCATTACTCTGCGGGTGGTATCCGGATGTGAGGCTGACCGTGGTGCCCAGGGAGTGGCAGAAGGACTTCCAAACTTGTGAGGTGAATTGTGGACCCCGTTCAGACACAATGTCCAAAGGAATGCCGTGAAGGCGGATAACATGGGTAGTGAGCAGGTTGGCGGTCTCGGAGGCGGAGGGCAACTTGGGGAGGGGCACCAGATGGATGGCCTTTGAAAACCAGTTAACGATGGTGAGGATGACTGTATTACCCTGCGAGAGGGGAAGTCCAGTGACAAAGTCCAGTGCAACATGCGACCAAGGACAACTGGGAACCAGCAGGGGATGCAGGAGACCGGCGGGAGGTGAAGAGTTGGATTTGTTTCTGACGCACACTTGACAGTCCGCAGTGTGTGCCACCAGAATGCTAGCTGGACCAGGTTGATGGTACGAGAAACTCCCAGGTGGCAGGCAAAGTGGCTGGTGTGCCCCCACCGGTTGATGTCATTGTGGAGGCCGGCCGGGACAAACAGGCGATCGTTGGGTCCCCCCCCTCGGATTTGGGTTCAGTTGACTGGGCCTGCCGGACCCTCTGCTCGATCTCCCAGGACAGAGCACCAAGAATGCAAGAGGAGGGCACTATGGGTTCAGGGAGTGAAGAGGAGGCTGGTTGGTCGGGGGCAAACTGGCGGGAGAGAGCGTCCGGCTTGATGTTACGGGAGCCGGGCCTGTTGGTGATGGTAAGGTTAAATCTAAGGAAGAATAGGGCCCAGTGGGCTTGCCTGGCATTTAATCTGCGGGCCGACCTAAGATACTCTAAATTTTTATGGTCGGTCCACACTATAATGGGGTGGACCGCTCCTTCCAGCCAGTGCCTCCGCTCCTTAAGAGCCAACTTAATGGCCAGAAGCTCTCGGTCCCCTACGTTGTATTTTCTGTCAGCTGGCATGAGCCACCGAGAGAAATACGCACATGGGTGGAGCTTCTGATCAGAAGCTGAGCGCTGCGAGAGGACAGCGCCCATCCCTGAATCAGAAGCGTCCACCTCTACTGTAAACTGGAGCAGAGGGTTAACCTGGGCCAAGATGGTTGTGTTGGAACAGTTCAATTGAGAGAAAGCCCACTCCGCTGCCTCAGACCAGACAACAGGCACCTTGACCGAGGTCAGCTGAGTAAGAGGCTGTGCAACCCCACTGTAGTTCCTGATGAACCTGCGATAAAAATTCGCAAAACCCAAAAAGCATTGAAGCTCTTTGCAGGACTGTGGGGTAGGCCAATTGAGCACAGCCTTTACCTTGGCAGGGTTGGCCCTCAGTTCCCCTTCAGCAACAATAAACCCCAGGAAAGAAGTGGAGAGGGTGGAAAACTCACACTTCTCGGCCTTCACAAGGAGTTGGTTTTCCAGGAGCCGCTGTAACACGGCCCGGACATGTACTCCATGCTTCTCTGGCATGCGGAAAAAAATCAAAATGTCATCGAGGTATACAAAAATGAATTGGTTGACCATATCGCGGAGGACGTCGTTTATCATACGCTGGAAGATGGCCGGGGTGTTAGTGAGCCCAAAAGGCATCACAAGATATTCGAAATACCCCAGGTGTGTTTTGAAGGCCGTCTTCCACTCGTCCCCCTCACGTATGTGGACCAGATGGTACGTGTTGTGCAAGTCCGGTTTGGTAAACACCCCCGTGTGCTGTAGGAGCTCAAATGCAGAATTGATCAGAGGCAGAGGTTATTTATCCTTAACAGTGATAGCATTTAGCTCGCGGTAATCAATGCACAGACGCAGAGATCCGTCCTTCTTCCCGACAAAGAAGAACCCCGCTCCAAGAGGAGCCGAAGAGGGTTGAATGAGGCCGGCGTTCAGGGAGTCCTTGATGTAACTTTCCATCGCCTCCCTTTCCGGCCCAGAAAGGCTGTAGAGCCGGCTGGAAGGCAGCCACGCACCCGGGAGGAGGTCGATGGCACAGTCATAAGAGCGGTGAGGTAGCAAAGATAGCACTCTCGACTTGCTAAAGACCTCCCCAAGGTCATGGTAGCCCTCAGGTACAAGGTTGAGGTCCGGCGGCTCCACCGGGAGGGAGGAGATGGGAAGGGACGGCAAACACGTGGCTGAACAGAGGCAGGATGCTAAACAAAAGGGGCTCCAAGAGGAAATAGAATTTTGTGCCCAATTGATAATAGGATTGTGCTTCTGGAGCCAATGGTACCCCAGGACCACCGGGGAGGACGAGCTAGGAAGAATGAAGAATGACAAAGTCTCCTGGTGGTTCCCAGAAAGAAGGACGGAGATTGGCACCATGCGTTTGGTGATGAAAGCCAAACTACAGCCAGATAATGCTGTAACGTTTAATTTATTTAGCGAATGCAAAGTCCTTAAGCCAAGCAGTTGCCTCCTGGTTTGCTGTATGGAGGGTGTGTAATCCTCCTTCCAGTCTTTGGAGCGGGCAAGCCTCTATGATGTGTTCCATTGTTTGCTCCTCTCCACATGCGCACAGAGGGCTAGGGCTAGGGCAACGTTTAATGAAGATGGCAATTTAGTTGTGGGGATGCCTACCTCCCGCACGAGCCACAAGGGAATGAAAGTCTGTTCCGCCCCCGAATCAATTAGTGCTGACACCTTCCTCTCGACCCCCAGTAACGGGATGAGGGCTGGAATGGAAAGGTTACTGGGGAGATTAATGGAATTCCTACCCGTCAGAACCCCCATGGCTACTGACGGGCCACATCTTTTTGGCTTAAGGTGGCAATTGAACAGTTGATGCTCTAATGAACCGCAGTACATACATACACTAGCTTTCCTCCATCGCTGGTGCTCCTCCGGAGTCAAATGGGCTCAGCCAAGCACCATACCTTCGGAGGAAGAGTCGGATTCACCTGCGCCAGTAACCGAGGGAGGCATGCGCGAAACAGACAGGCCAGAAGAAGTCTTCCGTTCCTTTGTGCACTTGCGGTACCGGTTGTACAAACTGACGGCCTGATCAATCAGCCCGTCCAGAGAGGAGAGAACCGCATGAACCTCCAGGTTGTCGCGGAGGTTGGCGTTCAGACCCTGGAGGAAGGCGTTGCGTAAAGCAACGTCATTCCACCCAGAGTCCGCCGCGACAATCCGAAACTCCACAGAGAAGTCGGCAGCAGACCGGCTCCCCTGATGGAAAGACATAAGGCGGCTCATAATGTTCCCCTCACTCTCCGAACGGTCAAAAGCTCGGGAAAACTCACCAACGAATCAGTCGAAGGTGTAATTAGGGCCCTCGGCGCTGTCGAGAATAGACTGAGCCCAGCTAAGAGCCCGGTCTCACAGCAGGAGGGTCAAAAAAATGGACCTTGGAGGTGTCGTCTGGGTACTTCCAACCCTCCTGCCCCAAATAAAGCCAAACATGTAGCAAAAACCCCTTACATTTCCCCACCTCCCCCATTTACAGGGCCGGTGAGGGAACGGAAGTGGTACGGCGGGTGGTAGTAGGTACTGGGATGGCAGGTGTGTGTGTGTGTGTGGGGGGGGGACTAGACATGTGGCAAAGATGATCAGTGACCATGCTCAGCTGCTGAGTAATAGTCTGCAGCTGCTCCGTGAGCACGGCCACCTGCCGCTCTGTGATGTCTAAGCGGTTGAGGGCGGAGTGCTCTGCTGATGCAGCACCTGCCGAGCTGAAATCATGGCTGGCTCGTTCTGTCATGATTGCATGAAGGAAAAGCTCACGTGCAGGCTGCTAACACCAGAGAATGCACACGACACAGAGGGGCAACGCTAAACACAACTTTATTGAAAATAAACTCAAACATAGAGAAAGCGTCACTCATCATAGGAACACACAACCTGTGAAAAGAGGGAGACGAGAGCGGATTAGGAATGAGGAGGGAGGCTGAGAGCAATGGATAAACAAGGGTAGATCTTACGATAGGTGAGCAGAGAGCCCGGCAGAGGAACCCAGCAGCAATGGAGGAACCAGCGAGGCAGAGCTGGTGGGGAGCAGGAGAAGAGTGGAGCTGGGAGGAGAGTCTGACCAGGTGGAGAAGGCCGTCTGGAATGGAGATGATGATGGGGCAGGTAAGCGCGCAGCAATCCCGGAGACGCACCGCAGAGATGGCAGCAACCTGAGGAGAGAGGAGAAAAAGGAGCGTTTGGCTGAGTTCCTAAAAATGTGTTCAGTTTTTAACTCTTGTTAGAGGCAGCAGTACCCAACGAGCCAGTGCAGGAGCATTCACGAATGGGTCCTTTTAAGCGCTGGCAGAGAAGAGGCAGCAGGTGCGTCCACTCACGCAGGTGTGCTGATGACCTGCGGAGCCAGGAGCCAGATGGAGAACCTCCCGCAGAAAGGGAGGGGGAGCTCACTTCCCTGATCATAACAGAAACAGCAGTACCTGCTAACTCCAGGGGCCTCATATACAAAGGGAACTTATGCACAAAAACATGGCGTACGTCCTTTTCCACAGAAAATTTCAGATGTATCAAGAATGAAATGACCGTGGAAATATGCGCGGCCCCACGCCAACTTCATGGCTGGCATACATACGTTTCTACTGTTATTGGTCTGTTGGCGACACTTAGAGGTGATGCAGGGAGACTGAGACTGATAATGACGTGAAAATTATTGTACACACATGATGAACAAACATCCAAGTGTGCACAATTAGATGAGTGGATATAAAAGCAAGTGCAAAGAAGTGCAGAAAATGCCTCTAACAATAATGGCGTTAGCATTATTAGAGGATATTGCAAATCTCGCAGTGAGAAGAGAAAGGGTATTTATAGAGACGGAAGATTTTCTGGTTCAGGATGATGACTGGCTTATCAGCCGGTTTAGGTTTCCACGGGCAGTCCTTGTGGAACTGTAATTAGGGCTACAGCCGCTCTTAGAGCGTGACACGGCAACAAGCCGTGCGCTGCCCATCCAAGTGCAGGTGCTGACAACACTGGGGTTCCTGGCAACAGGGGAGTGTCAGAGGGAGCTGGCAGACCAATCAAGAATTTCCCAGTCAACCCTGAGCTGCGCTATGCCAGCTGTGTGGGATGGCATTATCTGGCTGTCATTCAGGTACATCATATTCCCATACAATGCAGTTGAACAGGCCAACATCAAAGCACAGTTTGCAGTGAGAGCTGGTTTTCCTAATGATTCGAATGAACAGCGTTGTTAGGAACAAACTACAAGCTGGCACTGTGTAGATGGGTGGTTTCTTGGTGAGTAAATTCATGTACAGTGCATCCGGAAAGTATTCACAGCACTTCATTTTTTTCCACATTTTGTTATGTTACAGCCTTATTCCAAAATGGATTAAATTCATTTTTTCCTCAAAATTCTACACACAGTACCCCATAATGACAACGTGAAAAAAGTTTTTTTGAGATTTTTCCAAATTTATTAAAAATAAAAAACTAAGAAATCACATGTACATAAGTATTCAAAGCCTTTGCTCAGTACTTTGTTGATGCACCTTTGGCAGCAGTTACAGCCTCAAGTCTTTTTGAATATGATGCCACAATCTTGGCACACCTATCTTTGGGCAGTTTTGCCCATTCCTCTTTGCAGCACCTCTCAAACTCCATCAGGTTGGATGGGAAGCGTTGGTGCACGGCCATTTTCAGATCTCTCCAGAGATGTTCAATTGGATTCAAGTCTGGGCTCTGGCTGGGCCACTCAAGGACATTCACAGAGTTGTCCTGAAGCCACTCCTTTGATATCTTGGCTGTGTGCTTAGGGTCGTTGTCCTGCTGAAAGATGAACCATTGTCCCAGTCTGAGGTCAAGAGCGCTCTGGAGCAGGTTTTCATCCAGAATGTCTCTGTACATTGCTGCATTCATCTTTCCCTCTATCCTGACTAGTCTCCCAGTTCCTCCCACTGAAAAACATTCCCACAGCATGATGCTGCCACCACCATTGGCGTGGTTATGAGTAGTGCCTGGTTTCCTCCAAATATGACGCCTGGCATTCACACCAGAGAGTTCAATCTTTGTCTCATCAGACCAGAGAATTTTGTTTCTCGTGGTCTGAGAGTCCTTCAGGTGCCTTTTGACAAACTCCAGGCGGGCTGCCATGTGCCTTTTACTAAGGAGTGGCTTCCGTCTGGCCACTCTACCATACAGGCCTGATTGGTGGATTGCTGCAGAGATGGTTGTCCTTCTGGAAGGTTCTCTTCTTTCCACAGAGGAACACTGGAGCTCTGACAGAGTGACCATCGGGTTCTTGGTCACCTCCCTGACTAATGCCCTTCTCCCCTGATTGCTCAGTTTAGATGGATGGCCAGCTCTAGGAAGAGTCCTGGTGGTTCCAAACTTCTTCCATTTACGGATGATGCAGGCCACTGTGCTCATTGGGACAGTCAAAGCAGCAAATTTTTCTGTACCCTTCCCCAGATTTGTGCCTCGAGACAATCCTGTCTCGGAGGTCTACAGACAATTCCTTTGACTTCATGCTTGGTTTGTGCTCTGACATGCACTGTCAACGGTGGGACCTTATATAGACAGGTGTGTGCCTTTCCATATCATGTCCAATCAACTGAATTTACCACAGGTGGACTCCAATTAAGCTGTAGAAACATTTTAAGGATGATCAGTGGAAACAGGATGCACCTAAGCTCAATTTTGAGCTTCATGGCAAAGGTTGTGAATACTTATGTACATGTGATTTCTTTGTTTTTTGTTTTTTGTTTTATTTTTAATAAATTTACAAAAATAAAAAAAAAATGTTCACATTGTCATTATGGGGTATTGTTTGTAAAATTTTGAGGGAAAAAATTAATCTTATCCCTTTTGGAATAAGGCTGTAGCATAACAAGGTGTGGAAAAAGTGAAGCAGTGTGAATACTTTACGGATGCACTGTAATTATCCTAAATAACCCACCTCATGCGCAACGCACCTGTGCGCCCCCAAATATCACCCTGTCTTCAAGGCTTCATTACAACTCAGTGGGTCGAGTAAGTGACTTTTTTTGCTGATAACTACAGTTTCAAAGCATTCTATCAAGCCCCCAATTGCCTGCGTGTACAGTAGTTATGTCAGTAAATGCATGCGTAAAGTTTGAAATGCAACAGTCTTACCCTTTTCCCAGCGCACTTCATTCATTTACAATAGTAGTGTGTGTAATCCATGTAAGTTGTATAGAACTATAAAGGATGAGATTTGCATTTTGGACATAAAATATGTTCTTGTGGAGTCTAATATGATCTGCTTTCAACTGACAGGTGACCGTGGCTACCCACTAAATAGGGTTCATATTGTCTTCTTTTTCGTGACTGTTTTCCTTTAATTCAACCAGCTGATCCACCTGGCTGGTCACAAATCACAGCGATCAGCTGATGCTTCTGAGGATGACTGTAGACATCAATCAAAACATTTTTATGTGCCTCTACCTAATTCAGAAGCGCCTCCCTCACAATCCATGAAATTCCATTAAATCCATTATTTTTGATCATGGATACAGGAGAATTAAATGTGTAGCGCTTGTATATACAGTATCTATTTGCATCTAATTGCATATTCAAATGGAGGTGTGTCAAGGGAGGAATCCGATATTTCCTCACGTGCATTCAATTTCAAGTAGATTGGGATGTACAAAGGAAATGTGCTTGGAAACCTGCGTATGCACTGTTTCATACATCTGGATTTTTGTTTGCTTACGGCGTTTTCTTGATTTTAACGTACGTCATCTTTCAGTAGGAAATCCACACAAGTCTTTGTACATGAGGCCCCAGGTCTTTCTGGAGCTCTCCACGAGTGGTCTTTGGCTCTTGGATAACTTGTCTGATAATTGTTTTTACTTCTCTGTCAGAAGTTTTGCAAGGAGCTCCTGGTCATGGCCATTTTATGGTAAAATGATGTTCTTTTCACTTCTAAATGTGGTAGGGCACCAACACTGCTCACTGGAACATTCAGCAGTTTAGAAATGCACCTGAAACCAATGCCACCATTATGTTTTGCAACAATAAGGTTGCGAAGGTCTTTGCTTCTACCCATCATGAGTTTTTTGTGGCGTGACAATCTGATATTCAGAGCTTTTTAAAGGCTACCAGTCAGGACGTAACCAGCTGAAATTAATTTGCACTGATGGGGGATGGGATGGCTTCCTAAATTCTGATGGATTTCAGCTGGTTTCTTGGTTTTCTATGCCTCTTTGCACCCTTTTTCTTCATGTGTTCAGTACTTATTCCCTGTGTCATCCCACTTTATTAAATACAACTTGTTTTGTGAACACAGTTACCTTGATTTCTTTGCATGTATGGTTTACTTGGGTTGTTGCTGATATCTGGTGAAAATCTCAGGTCATTGGCTCCATCAGAAATGTTTAATGAGAAAAATGCTGACGTGTTCAATACTTATTTTCCCAGCTCTGTCTATCTATCTATCTATCTATCTATCTATCTATCTATCTATCTATAATTGTGTCACTTGCATGCAGTTTTACAGGAGGCTAACAGAGGAGATGACCCAGAAAAGATGGGAGAACACACCTGCTTCAAGCACCCTCCCCACTGGAACCACACCTCAGGTTTGAAGGCGAACAAGCATACACTTCTTTCTTATTGAATTATAAGTTCTGCCCTACCACAGTTTCCTTTTTTTAGATTTGGATGCCACCAAGAACCAACATAGCCATTGTCCACATGATGGCAGTGTTGTCTGTTTATGCTGAGGATTAACTGTTGGCCCCGATCAACAGTGATCTGTGTGGAGTTTGCATGTTCTCCCCGTGTCTGCGTGGGTTTACTCCAGGATTTCTCCGGTTTCCTCCCACATGCCAAAAATATGCAAGTTTGGTTAATTGGCATCAACTGGGGATTCTAAATTGTCCTTAGGTATGGATGTGAGAGTGAATGGTTGTCTGTCTCTCTGTGTTGGCCCTGCGATGGACTGGCGATCTGTCCAGGGTGTACCCTGCCTCTCGCCCAAAGATGCTGGGATAAGCTCCAGCCCCCCCACCCCCCCGCGACCCGAAAAGGATTAAGCGGAAGAAGATGGATGGATGGATGAATATGAACCCTTGCCTCTGAATACCCTTAATTTAGATTAGAAATTCATTTCATTCATTCATCTTCTTCCGCTTAATCCTTTTCGGGTCGCCGGGGGGGCTGGAGCCTATCCCAGCATCTTTGGGCGAGAGGCAGGGTACACCCTGGACAGATCGCCAGTCCATCGCAGGGCCAACACAGAGAGACAGACAACCATTCATTCTCACAGTCATACCTAAGGACAATTTAGAATCCCCAGTTTTGATGCCAATTAACCTAACTTGCATATTTTTGGCATGTGGGAGGAAACCGGAGAAATCCCAGAGTAAACCCATGCAGACACGGGGAGAATATGCAAACTCAGATTAGAAATGATAACCAAAAACATTTGTAACAGTAAGTTCAAGCTTTTGTGTGAACAGTGAATGGCTTATTTCTCCAGTTAAAATTACACAATTCAGTTTCTTTATTAAAATAACTTCAGTTCAGTGAATATTGTAGAAAAACAGTCATTAAACTTCCCATATACTGTATAATGCAGCACGTGTTTAATGTGTGTATTTTTCTTTCCTTCTTGGTAATGTAGGCAGGAAGGACACGTGCAGTCGGAATTGTCGGCATTGAGAGGAAGTTAGAGGAGAAGAGGAAAGAAACGGACAAAAACATCTCTGAGGTAGAGTAAAGCAGAAATTCTGAAAAAACTAAATGTGTCAGACTGGGAATTACGTCACTCCAATACACAAACCTATATTCGAACACTGAATGAGGCAGACCTGTTTAATACACTTTCAATTCAATTCAACTTTATTTATATAGCGCCATTTCACAACAACAGTCATCTCATAGCACTTTCAACTGCAGGGGAATCCCCCACAATTGCAGAAAGCCCCCAGCAATCGGGCGATCCCCTGTGAGCAAGCACTTGGTGAGGGTGGAGAGGAAAAACTCCCTTTTAGCAGGAAGAAACCTCCAGTAGAACCAGGCTCAGGGAGGGGCAGTCATCTGCTGCGACTGGCTTGGGGATGAGGGGATTGAGAAGAAGTAGAAAAGAACAGACATGTAGAGAGCAAACAGCACGACAGGGACTCAATCTGTGGGAGAGAACAAACAGATGTTAATGACCCGCAAAAATATTTCACTGAGAGTGAAGAAAGGAGTGAAGCCCAGTGCATTGTTGGAGGTCCCCCGGCTGTCTAAACCTATTAGCAGCATAAGGGAGGGTTCAGGGGCACCTTATCCCACCTTAACTATAGGCTATATTAAAAAGGAGGGTTTTAACCCTATTCTTAAAAACAGAGATTGAGTCTGACTCCCGAATCCAGATTGGCAGCTGGTTCCAAAGGAGAGGAGCTTGATAACTGAAGGCTCTGCCTCTCATTGTACTTTTGGAGATTCTTGGTATTACAAGTAATCCTGCATTTTGGGAGCGTAGTGCTCTGTTAGGATAATAGGGTAGTATCAGATCTTTTAAATAAAAAGGGGCCTGATTATTTAGAGCTTTGTCAGTGAGATGAAGGATTTTAAACTTAATTCTATGGGAAGCCAATGAAGGGAGGCCAGAACTGAAGAGATGTGATCTGTCTTTCTAGTACCTGTTAAAACTCTTGCTGCAGCATTTTGGATCAGCTGAAGACTTTTTAAAGATCTTTTAGGACAGCCTGACAATAAAGAGTTACAATAATCTAATCTAGAGCTAACAAAAGCATGGATTAGTTTCTCAGCATCACTCTGAGACAAGATGCTTCTAATTTTGGCAATATTACGCAAATGATAGAAAGCAGTCTTAGAAACAAGTTTAATATGTGAATTAAAGAACAAATCTTGATCAGAAATAACTCCAAGGTTCCTCATAGAACTATTAAGAGAAATGGTAACCGCATCCTAACTAAGAGTTTGATTTGGAAAGGTATTTCTAAGGTTTTTTGGACCAGCTAGAATGACTTCAGTCTTATCTTGATTTAGTAGCAGGAAATTACAAGTCATCTAGGCTTTGATTTCCTTAAGACAAGCCTCTAATTTGGTTAATTGATTAGTGTCATCTGGCTTCATTGACAAGTATAATTGTGAGTCATTGGCATAGCAATGAAAATGTATGCAGTGCTTTCTAATAATGTTGCCTAGCAGAAGCATATATAAACTAAAAAGAATAGGGCCTAGCACAGAGCCCTATGGAACTCTGTGACTGAGCTTTGAGTTGGAAAAAAACTCATTACTGACATGAACAAACTGGAACCTATCAGATAAATAAGATTTAAACCACTGCAGCAAAGTTCCATTAAGTCCAACAAGGTGTTCTAGTCTATCAAATACAACATTATGATCGATAGTATCAAAAGCTGCACTAAGGTCTAAAAGGACAAGTACAGAAACAAGTCCATTATCAGATGCAATAAGGAAGTCATTAGTGAACTTCACTAAAGCTGTTTAAGTACTATGATGGATTCTAAACCCAGATTGAAACTCTTCAAATAAACCATTTCCCTGCAAGTGGTCAAATAATTGCGCAGCAACAACTCTTTCTATGATTTTTGAAATGAAAGGCAGATTAGAGATTGGCCTAGAGTTAGCTAAAACTTCTGGATCCAGTGTTGGCTTTTTAAGTAAGGGTTTAATTACAGCAGTTTGAAAGGCCCACAGTTAAAGGCCTAATGTTAATGAAGAATTGATTACTTGAAGAATAGAGCTACCAATAAATGGGGAGACTCCTTTAAATAACCTAGCAGGAATAGGGTCTAAAAGACAAGTTGAAGGCTTGGATGAGGAAATTATTTTATCTAACTCTAAAAGGTCAATTGGAGTAAATTCATCCAAACAGATATCAGTTGAAGGAGTTGTAGTAGTTACTGTATTTAAGTTAACGGTGGGAACAATCTGACTGATTTTATCTCTGATAGATGAAATTTTGTTATTGAAGAAGTTCATAAAGTCCTGACTAGTGAGCTCTAAGGGAATGCTAGATTTGACAGGGTCCTGACTCTGTCAGCCTGGCTACAGTGCTGAAAAGAAACCTGGGATTATTCTTGTTCTCTTCTATTAATGCGGAATAATAGCTTGTTCTAGCTTTCCTAAGAGATTTTTTATGAATTAGAAGTTGATTTCTCCAAGCTAAATAGATTTCATCTAATTTAATGGAGTGCTATTTTCTTTCTAATTGACGAGTTTTCTGTTTTAAGCTACGAGTTTCTGTGTTGAACCAAGGAGTCAGAAATCTCTGATTAGACTTTTTCTTTTTTTAAAGGATTAAATTACAGAAGGAGCAAGCTCTCCATAGTTTATCTCCGTTGTGTTGACACATGGCATTGAGGAAACAATCTGCTTAAATTTGGTAGCAGCATCATCTGAGAGACAGCTACTATAGTAATATTTTTCTTTAGGGGCCAAATAGAAATGGTAAGATCAAAAGCTAACAGATAATTTTGTTGTATACTTTAATGATCCCTAGAGGGGAAATTGAGGGCATCCACCTGGATGGATGAAGCAGCCACAGTACGGCGCTATCCCTTTACCATTCAGACACACATTCACACCTAGGGCCACTTTAGAGTCTCCAATTAACCTAACCTGCATGTTTTTGGCCTGTGGGAGGAAACTCCCGGTGTAAACCCACGCAGACACGGGGAGAACATGCAAACTCCACACAGATCACTGTTGGTCAGGGGCTGGGATCGAACCAGGGATCTCATGGCCAAGGGTGAGTTGCTGTGCTGCCGCAGTGCTAACCACTGTGTCACCGCACCGCCCAGATAATGGTCTGGCAGTACAGGGTTATGAGGAGACACTACCAGATTTTCTATTTCTATGCCATATATCAGAACAAGGTCCAACATGTGGTGGAGATAATGGGTAGAATTTCCTACTTTCTGAGAAAACCCCATCAAATCTAATATTGAAATAAATGCCATATTAAGGCAATCACTATCTACATCTCCATGTATATTAAAGTCCCCTACTATAATTATTCTGTCCGATTTCAGCACTAAATCAACTAAGAACTCAGCAAATTCAGATAAAAACTCTGAGTAGGCTGAGGGAGGACGAACAACTATGGCAAATAAAATTGGCTTTAATCTAATAATTGCTAAAATGCGCCATACTGAGGACCATGCCCTCAAAGGAATTATAACATGTTTTTTGCTTTACATATACTAGTAATTTGGAATGGTTAACTGTTGCTATTCCTCCTCCACAACCAGAACTTCTGGGATTTTGATAGTTTAAGCAACCAAAAGGAGTTGATTCATTTAAACCAACATAATCCTCTTGTCCTAACCAAGTCTCTTTCACTTCTTAAAGCTAGTTTTGTCTAGTGTAATTAATTTTGAGTATTCTGGCAATACATTGTGCGTTTTGCTTTAAGAAGTCATTTTTTTCTGCAGAAAGACTCGTCACCATTGGAATTTACTGTATTCATTCATTCATTCATTCATTCATTCATTCATCTTCTTCCGCTTAATCCTTTTCGGGTTGTGGGGGGGCTGGAGCCATCGCCCATCTTTGGGCGAGAGGCAGGGTACACCCTGGACAGATCGCCAGTCCGTCGCAGGGCCAACACAGAGAGACAGACAACCATTCACTCTCAGTCATACCTAAGGACAATTTAGAATCCCCAGTTGATGCCAATTAACCTAACTTGCATGTTTTTGGCATGTGGAAGGAAACCAGAGAAATCCCAGAGTAAACCCACGCAGACACGGGGAGAACATACAAACTCCACACAGATCACTGTTGGTCGGGGGCTGGGATCGAATCCAGGATCCCCCGGCCAAGGGTGAGTTGCTGTGCTGCTGCAGTGCTAACCACTCCGCCACCCCACATTAATTCAAGCTAACCATAAAATCTGAGATGCTCTTCAAGTAACTGTGAAGGGGTAGATTGCTCTGCTTTTGTTGGACATTCTGCTTCATATGACTGTTTTAAATTGAATACCATAGATTTAACTGCTATATCAAACTTTATGGTTCTAAAAATATATATTTGGGGTTGAGAACATCTGGCAGAGGGGTGGGGAGGCTGTTTAATGATATTTAAATTGTATCTGCAGCTATGAAGTTTTGTGGTTTGTTAATTGTGAATAATTTTGAGCACCACTGAACATTTTGAGTCTGTTTTTTAGGCCTTTGAGGACCTCAGTAAACTGATGGTAAAGGTAAGGCTGCTTTTCTTTGCATTATTAAATTCCTTCTATTTGTTGATTTTAATTAATAAGGGAAAAATGTTGGTCTTTAATATTTGATTTATGACGTACTGTATTTGTCAACATCAAACATGTTTATTTCTTTTAACTCATCTACTGCAATGACATTTGGTGTTTGATTCTCTACTAGGCCAAAGAGATGGTGGAGCTGTCCAGATCTATAGCCAACAAGATCAAAGACAAGCAGGGAGACATAACAGAAGATGAGGTAAGAACCAATTTATTCAGATAAAGAATAATCAAATGGGAGTACTTCCAGTGATAGTGCCTGGATCATTATACTAACAACTTGGACTATACTAACATATCCTCAACAGTCTATACAGTAGTGTGATAAAGTATTTACCCCCTTCCTGATTTCTTATATTTTTGCAGTTTGTTACACTTAAATGTTTCAGATCATTAAACAAATTTTAATATTAGACAAAGATAACCCAAGTAAATACAAAATGCAGTTTTTAAATGATGATTTAATTTAAGGGGAAAAAAGCTATCCAAAACTTCTTGGCTCTATTTGAAAAAGTTACATCATGAATTAAATGTGATAAACCACATTTTTTGGAAAGCTGAGTTTAATTTCACTAGACACACCCAGGCCTGATTGCTGCCAGACCTGTTGAACTGAGAAAAAAATAACTTAAATAGAACCTGTCTGACAAAGTGGAGTAGGCTAACAGATCTCAAAAAGCAACACATCATGCCACGATCAAAGAAATTCAAGAACAGATGAGAAACAAAAACTCAGAACAACATCTGGGTTTTTGTAGTAGTAGTAACTACTTCCGGCGCCACACGAGTAGGCTGCCTTTTTGCAACAGCGGATCAATTTCTGCCTATTTCTATTTACTATCTGGCTCTCTTGCCAGTCTTTATGATCCAGCGTCACCTTTATTCCATCCGAACACGTAGATTGCCCAAATGTCTCCTGAGCCAGCGGACAGAGCCACTGTTTCTTGCAGGAGGCAGTACAATAGAGACCAGCTGTTAGCACTTAACCGGCCCATGATGCTAACGAAAAAGCTCGACATACCGGGAGAAATAAGACGGAAACGGCGTGGGTGTCGAGCTGGAGTAAGACGGCGGGTGAGAAATATAAGGTACAGACCCGTCCTCCCATCCGTTATTATGGGGAATGTTCAGAATCAGAATCAGAATCAGAATCAGGTTTATTGCCATTGTTCATGTAGTACACAAACTAGGAATTTGTCTCGGTACAATGCTGCAACATTAAACATGATAAGATAAGAGAAATAAACTATACATGTAATAAAGTGTAGGATAAGATTAAGTGATACGATTCGATCGCTACTCAGTAAGACTGATGAGATAGCGACTATCTCCCGCTACGAGAGTGTCTTCAGAGAGAGTAGTCTGATGTTGTATACCGAGACGTGGCTAACAGAACTAGCAACGGATGCTGACATCGAACTGGAGGGTTTCCACGCAATACGGGCAAACCGAACACAAGACATTGGGAAGACAAGGAGCGGAGGAGTGATAATGTATGTCAATAACAACTGGTGCAGACCGGGACATATCACAGTGAAGGAACAGCACTGTAGCAAAGACATCGAGTTGCTAGCTGTTAGCATACGGCCTACATATCTCCCGAGGGAATACTCACACGTGATCTGCATTGTTATTTATGCAAATCCGACGGCGAACGCTGGGACAGTGCGTGACGTCATCCACTCAGTAACTGGCAGGCTACAGACAGAACACCCAGATGCTCTTCTCCTCATCTCAGGTGATTTCAACATATTTCACTGTCTCCCATTCTACCCACGTTCACCCAGTATGTCACATGCCACACTAGAGACAATAAAACACTGGACTTATTTTATGCAAATACTAAGGAGGCGTACACCTCATCACCACTCCCCCCACTCGGGAGATCGGATCACAACTTGGTTCATCTTCTGCCGGTGTACAAACCCCTAGAACACAGACAACCTCCGGTCATGCGCACAGTGAAGTTATGGTCTGAGGAGGCAATGGACGCGCTAAAGGACTGTTTTGAAATCACTGCCTGGGAGCAGCTCTGCGATCCACATGGTGAGGACATCAATGGCCTCACTCACACCATCACGGACTACATCGGCTTCTGTGTGGACAACACTGTACCCACCAAGACCATACGGTGTTGCTCGAACAACAAACCCTGGATCAACCCTGAGATAAAAACACTTCTGAGAGAAAAGAAGAGGATCTTCAGGTCGGGGAACAGGGAGATGCTGAAGTCCGTACAGAGGGAGCTGAGGAGGAAGATCAGAGAAGGCAAGGACAGCTTCAGGAAGAAGATGGAGGACAAGCTGCAACAGAGCAACATCGGCGGGGTCTGGAGAAACCTTAAAACCATCTCTGGGCTCCAGAATACCTCCCCCCAGGCCACAGGGGGCAGGGAGTGGGTGAACAATCTGAACCTGTTTTTTAATAGGTTTGACCAATCGCCCTCCCCACCGACTGCACAACAACCACTGCTGCCTCTGAAGTCATCGAGACCTGCTGTCCACACCCCACTCCACCAACACCCCCCCACTCCTAGCACACAGCCCCCCAACCTGACCCTCACTAAGACCCAGGTGAGGACGGAGCTGAGGAAGATCAAGGTGAGGAAGGCCTCGGGACCAGACGGCATCAGCGCAAAGCTCCTCAAGTCCTGCGCAGACCAGCTGTGTGGGATTGTGGAGCACATCTTCAACCTGAGCCTGAAGCTGGGGAGGGTACCACAGTTGTGGAAAACATCTTGTGTGGTACCTGTACCAAAGACTTCCCACCCCAAAGATCTGAACAGCTACAGACCAGTGGCCCTGACGTCTCACATGATGAAGACCCTGGAGAGACTGCTCCTTGCTCACCTCCGCCCCCTGGTGGGACCAGCGATGGATCCACTCCAGTTCGCCTACCAGCATGGCATTGGGGTGGAGGATGCAGTGATCTTCCTCCTTCACCATTCTCTGTCCCACCTGGAGAAGTCCGGGAATGCGGTGAGGATCATGTTCTTTGACTTCTCCAGTGCTTTCAACACCATTCAACCGATGATCCTGAAGGACAAGCTGCTGTGCTCAGGGGTGGACCAGCACCTGTCTTCATGGATCCTGGACTACCTCACTAACCGGCCACAGTTTGTGAGAACCCGAGATTGTGTGACTACACGATCATCGGTAGCACGGGGGCCCCCCAGGGAACGGTTTTGGCTCCCTTCCTGTTCACCCTTTATACTGCAGATTTCTCACACAACACAACACACTGCCATCTACAAAAGTTCTCCAACGGAGATGAAGCTGAGTATAGAGGACTTATCCAGGACTTCGCGGACTGGTGCCATCGGAACTGCCTCCAGATCAATGCGAAGAAAACTAAGGAGCTGGTGGTGGACTGCCGCAGGCAAGGACAACCCCTCACAGCACCAGCAAACATACAGGGAACAGACATTGAGATGGTGACATCATACAAGTACCTTGGTGTTCATCTGAACAATAAACTAGACTGGTCACACAATACCGACGCACTCTACAAGAAGGGACAGCGCAGGCTGTTCCTACTGAGGAGGCTCAGGTCTTTTGGTGTACAAGGGGCGCTGCTGAAGACATTCTACGACATGGTGGTGGCATCAGCCATCACTTTTGGAGTGGTCTGCTGGGGCAACGGCATTACAGCAGCCAATAGGAAGAGACTGAACAAACTGATCAAGAAAGCTAGCTCTGTCCTGGGGCAGCGCCTTGACCCAGTGGAGGAGATAGGAGAGAGAAGGATGGTGGCTAAACTGTCATCTCTGCTGGAGTCCGAGTCCCACCCTATGCAGGACATATTAAACGCACTGAGGAGCTCATTTAGCAGTAGACTACATCATCCTAGGTGCGCAACCGAGAGGTTTCGCAGGTCCTTCCTACCTACGGCTGTCAGACTGTATAACCTAAGCAGGGCTGCTCGCAGAGATAGCAAAAAAACGTGACGACCTAATAGTATTGAATGCAAGACGCAACAGACTTACACAATGGTCCCCTCCAGTATACAACTAGGACAATATCAGTCGCTACGGAGGGTGACAATATGTATGGGTACATATTCATACTATGTAGGATAACTAAGTAGACGGTTATGCTGTTTATTCCATCTTGCTACAGTGCTCCGCACTTTGTATACATATATATATATACTGTATATATATATATATATATATACTGTATATATACAGTATATTTTATAATCCTGGAATTTCCCCATTGTGGGACTAATAAAGGCTTATCTTATCTTATCTTATCTTATCTTATCGTATCTTATCTAAAGAACTGCAGTCTTCACTTTCCTCAGTTTGGACACTGGTCCATGATTCAACATTAAAAAGAGACTGGGTAAAAATGGCATCCATTGGAGAGTTCAAAGGCAAAAACCACTGCTGACCAGAAAGAACACAAAAGCTCCTCTCATATTTCCCAGAAAACATCATGATGATCCCCAAGACTTTTGGGAAAATATGATGTGGACTGATGAGGACAAAAGTTGAACTTTTTGGATGGTGTGCATCAGGTGAAAAAATAAACACATCATTTCATAAAATCGCAGATACAAGCGGCTGAAATGAGCTTTTCCGTAGGATTACTGGATTCACCCTTAGAGATAGGGTGAGGAGCTCAGTCATCCGGGAGAGGCTCAGAGTAGAACCACTGCTCCTCCACATTGAAAGGAGCCAGTTGAGGTGGTTTGGGCATCTGATCAGGATGCCTCCCACTTGAGGTGTTTCGGGCACGTCCCACTGGGAGGAGACCCCGGGGCAGACCTAGGACTTGCTGGAGAGACTATGTCTCCCAGCTGGTCTGGGAACGTCTTGGTATCCTCTCTGAAGATCTGGAGCAGGTAGCTGGGGAGAAGGAAGTCTGGGCTTCTCTGCTTGAGCTGCTGCCTCCGCGACCCAGACCTCCAGAAAAGTGGTAGAAAATGGATGGATGGATAGCTGAATATTTCATAAAAAGAACATCATACCAACAGTCAAACATGGTGGTAGTAGTGTGATGGTCTGGGGCTGCTTAGCTGCTCCAGGACCTGGACAACTTGCTGTAATTGATGGAACCATGAATTCTGCTCTCTACCAGAAAATCCTGAAGGAGAATATCAGGCCATCAGCTCATGACCACAAGCTCAAGGCCTCCAGTGTGGCTAAATTAAAATAATTCTTCAAAGAAGAGTGGGCCAAAATTCCTCAACAGCAACATAAAAGACTCATTGCCAGTTATCGCAAACACTTGATTACAGTTGTTACCACCAAGGGTGGAACAACCAGTTATTAGGTTTAGGGAGCAATTACTTTTTCACATAGGGCCAGGTAGGTTTGGATAGCTTTTTTTCCCTTAATAAATGAAATCATTTTAAAACTGCATTGTGTATTTACTCGGGTTATCTTTGTCAAATATTAAAATGTGTTTGATGATCTGAAACATTTAAGTGACAAATATACAAAAATATAAGAAATCAGGAAGGGGGCAAACCTTTTAATAACCACAATTTACCTTTTTTCCCAGTAGCTTTCTTATTATTTAAGGTTGTGTTCTGTTTTCAGACGATACGATTTAAGTCCTACCTCCTGAGTATGGGTATTGCTAACCCGGTTACCAGAGAAACACATGGATCAGGTACACATTATCACATGCAACTGGCTAAACAACTTGGAGATATACTACAGGCCCCTCTTGAGGTGGGTATGGCTTTTTTGTGTGCTGTGTGTTTCACATCTATAATAATTTCACTCACCTTTATTTAACCTCATTCTTGCTCTCGTTCAGGAGCGTGGAGGTATGATGGCTCTTACTGAAGTGTACTGCCTTGTCAACCGTGCTAGGGGAATGGAGGTGATGACTACACTCCTAAAATAACTGAATTCATTTAGATAATTTGAGCCATGTCCCTACATTCAATAGTCAATGAGGTGATGATAATTTAACCCCACTTTCTGCAGCTTTTATCTCCAGAGGATTTGGTGAATGCGTGCAAAATGTTTGAGTCATTGAAGCTGCCACTGAGGTGAGTTTCTATTTTGTTTATGTTCTGTTCATGCTTTGAATATATTTTAATATAAACCTTGCTGTGTGTTTAAGAGCACAGCAGGGCTGGGTTGGTGCCCACTTCCTAGAGGCCAGGCTCTTCCTGTCTGGCTTCCTGTTATTGGAGGGGGTGTCCATATCCCAGCAGTTGTCCTTTCCTGTCACTTCCCAGCATTTTGAAAGAAACATTGGCCTGTTTTACTGTTGCTTGTCCTATTGTCCCATAGATGGTTGTTACATTTCAATGTTTTCTTAATAAAAACAGTATCCAAGTCAGCCTAAAACTTACCTTAATGCCTCACACATTCACCCATACATTGTGTTTACCTCATGCTTCTTGCCTTCTGTGCAGACTGCGTGTGTTTGACAGCGGTGTGATGGTGGTCCAGCTGCAGTCTCACAGCGAAGAGGAAATGATAGCCTCAGCATTGGACAATGTAAGCCTTAGCTGTTACAAACAACATACTGCCCTTGATGTGACCTAGTTTTAGATTGGTTACACAGTGCTTTCAAATAAGTGTTACCATATCTTTGATTTTGCAAAGGCGTTTTGTGTAAGATTGTGAGGAAATGTTTAACATACTGCTTTTATAACCAGTATATGACGTAAATTAGAATGTGTCTTAGATGCTCATACAAGTCTGTGAACTGATTACACTGGGTTCATTGTCTCACTTCTGCTCTCCTGAGAAACAAAAGTTTATATAATTGTAGTGTTTCTGTCTATTGCTGTCAGTGAGTGGCCTCATGCAACACAGGCAAAAACACAAGTTCCATATAATAAAATGTCTCTTCTCATATAGCAACCCTACAAGCATTAACACAATAGCATACAAGCTAAAGTTAGTCAGTTAGTCGTAATTTAGCTGTGCTGCATGAACGTAGTGTTGCTGACTTTATAAAATTACTTGACTGAGTAATTTGAGAACAGAAACAATTTGCAGACCAATTTAGCAGTCAGGAATATGAGTAAAGCTACAAAAATGAATTAAAATGATATTTTTCTTTGCTTAGGATGTAGTGGGTAGTTAAGTAAAAGCTTTTTTTTTTTTTTTCATTGGCTAGCATTTGTATCTAACTCTTGTCCAACATTAGCTACTACATTCACATTACCCCATTTCCACTGCAGGAACTAGGGACCAATTTTAGGGGATGGGACTCTGGCAAGGACCATTCCTGTATCTGGTCCTCTCAGCCGTCTTGTCTACATTGTGGCCATTTCAACATTTCTTATTGGCTTCTGTTTTGTTTAGATCGTGATGCAGTTCTACCCCAGGCCCCACCCATTAACTTTTCAGGGGGTGTACTGAAGTATCTGCCTAGGAGCACCAGTGTTTCATCTGGCTTAAAGACCTTGGCGCGGTGGCAGCATATTTTTCTGGGCGGGGGCAGAAAACACATGACACTAATATAACCGGAATATGTTAATTTTATACCACTTATTTCTTTTTTTAAAATTTTGCACAGTAACTTTGCATATGGAACCTACCATTTGAAGTATTGTACAACCAAGGCTTGAATGTTGGAATATTGGGCCAGTTGGGGTCCCACCCAGATGTCCTGTGTTTGGACTTTTTACTGGTGTCATCCTTCTCTCCTTCCTCTGCTCTCACCTCTCCTGGACCCTCTGCCTGAACACTTTCCTCTCCTTGGCTCCTCTCTTCTGTATCATCTTGCTGTCTCTGAGCTCTGTCTAATTCAGGTTCTTTCTCTGTCCATGGTGGTATACAAACAGGTTAGAAAATATCAAGTGTCTTGTTTTGTCCAGCAGGATTTTTTTTTTGTCATGGTTTACATAAATGACAAAAAATGTCTATTTTTTGTATTTTTATTCCAGTGTTTCTTTTCCATTGAGAGATTAGGGAAGGAAAAAAAATCATAATAGTAATTTACTCATG
Source organism: Pholidichthys leucotaenia (assembly GCA_020510985.1). NCBI lineage: Eukaryota > Metazoa > Chordata > Actinopteri > Cichliformes > Pholidichthyidae > Pholidichthys > Pholidichthys leucotaenia. Next base: position 49,809,702 of record CM035844.1, read on the forward strand.
AATACTTAAATTATATGATCAGAGGTGGGTATAGTAGCCAGAAATTCTACTCATGTAAAAGCAGTGCTTTGAAATTAATAATTAAAAGTAGACAACCAAAATTTCTAGTTAAGTTAAGGGTACAAAGAGCACCCAATTAAAAACTTGAGTAATGACTTCAGTCTTGAAGGTTTGAGGTTTTTCTTCAAAACGATTTTCTTATAGTTTTCTACTTTTCTGTGTGAATTTATCTAAATTTGAAACCATTTTCCTCAAATTTGTAATTTCCTCTTGTAAAATTGGCTTTTATTGTACATTTGAGACTTTATTATAAATTTGTGGATTATTTTATGGCTAATTTTGTCTATTTTTTAAAAAATAAAATTATTGTTTTTTTAATAAATTTGAAAGAGACTGTGGTAAATTTTGTTTAACTTTTTCCTTATAATAATGTTTGACCATAATTTTGCGGAGCCAGAACAGAACAATAATTTAACTCTGATTTCAAAGAAAAAAAATTAATAAAATTGTATTAAATGAAACAAATTAACTTAAATGACCAAAGATGCAGTTATTTCTGTTATGTTTCTATATATTTATAGTTTTTTTTTAGAAATCTCCTCACCACCCAGACAGCAGGAAAAACCTCCCTTATTTTGAAATCCAAATGTTGGCATGTTTAGTTTCTCTGAAGGCTGCTGACGGATTAAAGTCATTGACTTGGTGAATTTCGGTCATCTTAACTTGCCAGGTACATAATGATGAACATGAATTAGTTAATATTAACTAAGGTAAAGGTAAAAACATCTTTTTATTCTTGTCTGAAATAAGAAAAACAAAAAACTTAATAATTAAAAAGAAGACAAAATGAACCAACTAAATGAACCAACTCGAGCTCCTGACCACATCCATTAGCAAAGCGACTCTTCCATTATTGCTTCCATTACCAGTGGGTTAAAACCATGATAAATGCCTCCAGTGCTTACATACCTCTTCTGCTTATTTTCCGCGTCTAAAGTACTTTAATAAGCTCACTTTTCTCTTGGACAATGCCACCAGTAGTGAGACACTGCCTGGCGACTGGAGCAGTCACGTGGGCGGGGCGCTTCTTAACTCTGCGTGGATGACTGTCATGCTCATTGTCCGTGTGCACGCTTGTGTACCGTCATTCCTTAATATTTTTTCTTAAATTTATGTTTCCTCATAGAGTGGTGGAATAAATTCAAGCGTGGCGGGCCGCCACCTGGAAATGTTACCAGAGGAAACCCTGAGCACAGACTTATTTTGGCCCCTACAAATTCATAATAATAATAATGCATCAGATTTATATAGCGCTTTATCGTAGACACTCAAAGACGCTTTACAAGTAGATACATTATTCATTCACTCCAGACAGACAATGGTCTGTCTGGAGTGAATTTCATGAAAATTTGCTCTCATGGGGGAGGATAATATGGTGAAGACACACACCATGGGTGGTATTCCTCTAAAATTGGTTCATTGTTCCTCCAATGGAAATGGAGCTGATGCTAATCAATGCTACATTCATGCTGAGTAGCTGAACCTTTAGGCAGTGGTGGCCTAATGGTTAAGGATGTGGACTGGTGACGGATGGTCACCGGTTCAATCCCCGGACCAGCAGGATCAGATCTGGGTGGGACAGGTAACATATCAGTGTTTGCCCCACCCTCCTTAACCCCACTGTGGTGCCCTTGAACAAGGCTTGTAACCCCAACTGCTCCAGTGAAGCTGCTCAGTGGCCACAGGTCAGTCTGTGGTTGTACTGGACTGCTTCCAGTTGTGAATGTGTAACTGTGTGAGTGTGAACAGGGCATCCTTGAGAAAGGGAGGTTCCCTCTCAATGGACCTTCCCTATGTAAATAAAGGATGGATAGATAGATAAATAAGCCAATATTAATTGTAAACATCTGCACACATCTGTTCACTCTGCATGTAGTTTATAGCAAGAACCTGGATGTGACACTGAGAACCTCTACAGTATGTGTTCCATTTATGCTGTTCTTCTTCCTTGTCTAACAGGTGTCAGAGAAAGGGTCCTTAACAGCAGAGGAGTTTGCAAAGCTCCTCGGTCTCTCTGTTCTTCTGTCTAAAGAGCGGTACGTTTAAAAGTGAATCACCTGAACCCTTAAATTACACATTACATGCTCCCAGTCAGTGCCATACAGTATGTGTATATTGTTTAAGTGGTGTTGTTGTTTGATTTTTTTCAGTGTTTTTGTTTTCTGTTCAATCTTCACCAGGTTGTTGTTGGCTGAGAAAATGGGCCACCTGTGCAGGGACGACTCTGTTGAGGGTTTGAGGTTTTACCAAAACCTATTTTGACCTGCGAGACAGCGGTTACCGTGAAAACAGCTGTGCCGAACTGTCTCCACTAATACGTGGTTGGAGTTCTCTCTACATGTGCAGCAGGGCATTTACTGTAGTTCTTTCCATGCCATAATGTACTTATCCTGCATCAAATCTGATCATTGTATTGAACCGTTGGTTGTAGATCAGTGCAATTCCATCTGCCTTTATTTTTTTCAGACCTACATCTAAGAGCTAAATTGAGTAAATATATAAAGCAAGCATGCTTTGAGAATTTGTTCAACAGATTTGAAATACTGCACACAGCGCAAAGGTTTTACTCTGTTCAGTGATCACTATGTGTGTTCGTAATAAATGGGTTTGGGTAAATACACTTAATGGTATTTACTTTAATTCCCTTTGATACTGTTTCTTGTACAATGTGAACACTTTACAAATACTCTGAAATAATTTGAAACTGACAAAAGTCAAAAAATAAGAACATTTTATGAAAATTAACTAATGAAAATCAGGCATTGCTTTTGAATTTTGGTTCAACAGAATAATTTTTAAAAAAATGAAACTGGCCTGGACAAAAATGATGATACCCCTGGAAAAGGTTGAAAACAATTTGACCACAGGGACATGTGTCTTCAAACTTGTAATCAGTCAGTCTGCCTATTTAAAGGGTGAAAAATAGTCACAGTGCTGTTTGGTATCATGGTGTGTACCGCACCGAGCATGGACACAGAAAGCTAAGGAGAGAGAGTTGTCTCAGGAGATTAGAAAAAAATATATATAGACAAGCCTATTAAAGATAAAGGCTGCAGAACCATCTCCAAGCAGCTTGATGTTCCTATGACCATAGGAACAGCTGTGGCAGCACAGTGAGTAAGTAAGTAAAATTTATTTATATAGCACTTCTCACAGAAAGAATCACAAAGTGCTTCACAATAAAATAAAACACACAATGACAAATACAACAATAAAGGCATTAAAAACAAATATAAAGACAATAAAAACATAAAAACCTTAATCCATAATCAAACTAAAAGGCCTGTTTAAACAGAAGTGTCTTCAGCTGCTTTTTAAAAGCATCAACAGAGTCTACTGAGCGCAAAGACAGTGGTAGAGCATTCCACAATTTTGGTGCCACTGCCTGAAAGGCTCTGTCACCTCGAATCATAAAATGGGTTTGAGGGACAGCCAGTAAAAGTTAATCTGAGGATGTCAAAGACCGTGAGGGGTTGTACACTTTAAGCAGGTCGGTGATGTATTTAGGGACCTGGTCATGAATAGCTCTAAAAACAAGAACTAAAATTTTAAACTGAATCCTAAAACCAACTGGGAGCCAGTGAAGCGCTGCTAAAACCGGTGTAATGTGAGCCCTTTTCTTAGTGTGAGTTAAAAGTCTAGCAGCCGAATTTTGAACGACTTGGAGGCATTGAAGATGCTTTTGGCTCAGACAGGTAAAAAGACTATTACAGTAGTCTAAGCGAGAAGAAATAAAAGCATGTATAATCATCTCAAGTTCCGCCGTCGATGCCAGGGTTCTTAACTTAGAAATATTCTTCAGATGGAAGAAACAATTTCTAATTAATTGATTAATGTGGTGCTCAAAAGACATAGCCGAGTCAAAACTAACACCAAGATTCCAAAGACTCTCCTGGACAGAGGAATCTAGGGTACCCATGTGGTGCTTAATAAGTGGAATCTTGTTTTCAGGAGTGATAATTAATGTCTCTGTCTTGTCTGAGTTAAGCTGTAGAAAGTTTGCACTTAACCACTGTTTGATGTTAGACAAGTACAGCCATGGACAAAGTTGTTGGTACCCCTCTGTTAATGAAAGAAAAACCCACAATGATCACAGAAATAACTTGAATCTGACAAAAGTGGTAATAAATAAAAATTCTATGAAAATTAACCAATGAAAATCAGACAATGCTTTTGCATTGTGGTTCAACAGAATTATTTTAAAAAACAAACTCATGAAACAGGCCTGGACAAAAATGATGGTACCCCTACAAAAGATTGAAAATAATGTGACCATAGGGACATGTTCAACCAAGATGTGTCCTCTAATTAACATCACAGGTGTCTACAAACTTGTAATCAGTCAGTCGGCCTATTTAAAGGGTGACAAGTAGTCACTGTGCTGTTTGTTGCCATGGTGTGTACCACACTAAACATGGACCAGAGGATGCAAAGGAGGGAGTTGTCTCAGGAGATTAGAAAAAAATTATAGACTAGCATGTTAAAGGTAAAGGCTATAAGACCATCTCCAAGCAGCTTGATGTTCCTGTGACTACAGTTGTACATATTATTCAGAAATTAAAGATCCATGGGACTGTAGCCAACCTCCCTGGACGTGGCCGCAGGAGGAGACGGATAATAAGAATGGTAACAAAAGAGCCCAGAACAACCTCTAAACACATTCATGGTGAACTCCAAGGTCAAGCTACATCAGTGTCAGATTGCACCATCCGTTGTTGTTTGAGCCAAAGTGGACTCCATGGGAGACGACCAAGGAGGACACCACTGTTGAAAACAAATCATAAAAAAGCCTGACTGGAATTTGCCAAACTGCATGTTGACAAGCCACAAAGCTTCTGGGAGAATGTCCTATGGACAGACGAGACAAAACTGGAACTTTTTGGCAAGGCACATCAGCTCTATGTTCACAGATGCAAAAATGAAGCATACCAAGAAAAGAACACTGTCCCTACTGTGAAACATGGAGGAGGTTCTGTTATGTTCTGGGGCTGCTTTGCTGCATCTGGCACAGGGTGTCTTGAATTTGTGCAGGGTACAATGAAATCCCAAGACTATCAAGGTATTCTAGAGAGAAATGTGCTGCCCACTGTCAGACAGCTTGGTCTCAGTCGCAGGTCATGGGTCTTGCAACAGGATAATGACCCAAAACACACAGCTAAAAACACCCAAGAATGGCAAAGAGCGAAACATTGGACTATTCTAAAGTGGCCTTCTATGAGCCCTGATCTAAATGCTATTGAACATCTGTGGAAGGAGCTGAAACATGCCGTCTGGAGAAGGCACCCTTCAAACCTGAGACAACTGGAGCAGTTTGCTCATGAGGAGTGGGCCAAAATACCTGCTGAAAATTGCAGGAGTCTCATTGACAGTTGCAGAAATCGTTTGATTGCAGTGATTGCCTCAAAAGGTTGTGCAACAAAATATTAAGTTAAGGGTATCATCATTTTTGTCCAGGCCTGTTTCATGAGTTTGTTTTTTAAAATAATTCTGTTGAACCACAATTCAAAAGCATTGTCTGATTTTCATTGGTTAATTTTCATAGAATTTTTATTTATTACCACTTTTGTCAGATTCAAGTTATTTTTGTGACCATTGTGGGTTTTTCTTTCATTAACAGAGGGGTACCAACAATTTTGTCCACGTCTGTAGTTAGTTAAAGATGACAGCATGTGAAATTCAGACTCTTTAAAGGGCCTATATCATGCAAAATCGAGTTTGTTGAGCTTTTAAGCATGTTATAATGTTAATTCCTCACCAAAAACACCCCCAAAGTGGTATTTTGCTCCATTCACGCATCTCTGAGTATTCCTCCTCAACCCTGCTCTCTGAGCTGCTGCTCCGCCCTGTCCCTGATAATGATTGGGTCCCCACGTTCATACGTATGAACATGGGTGAGCCGCCCACTCCAGGAAGTGACTGTGCTGCCAGCACCGCCCCCAGGCTAACGCACACACCCGCTTTCTCCGCGCAGCTAACAGAGCAGTGATCGGCAAAACTCTTTCACTTTAGCATTGACGCTGTGAAGAAGTAGTTCCTCTCACACCTAATCTGCTCAGTGACAACAACTGTTTGCTTTTTTACGTACGACAATGTCTTCTAAATGGCGTAAATGTGTCTTTGGCTGTGAGAGGTTTAGGAGTTTGTTCAGCCTTCCTAAAGAAGAGCCTACTCGTCAGAAATGGTTGGAGTTTATTATCGTCATGAAATGGGCGGCAGCCACAAGAAGGAGAGGCGGAGCCTCAGAGATCGAGGCATCTTACTTCCGGGTTGGAAAAGTAGCTCGCGAAAATAACTCATATTTCATAAGAAATTCATTCTCCAGTGTACCAAAGGTAATATACTATCACATACATGCATATAGTTTACTCTGAAAGGCTTAAAACAGCATGATATAGGCCCTTTAAAAGAGCAATACAACTGAATATCATCAGCGTAAAGATGATAAGAAATATCTTTGAACTGGCTAATTATCCATCCCAGTGGCAAAGTGTATATTAGAAATAAAATGGGTCCTAGAACTGAGCCTTGTGGTACCCCACATGAATACTGTGCTATTTCAGAAAAGATCTGATTCACGGACATATTAAAGGTTCTTCCGGTGAGGTACGATGAGAACCATTTTAAAACAGAACCAGATGGCCCTAGCTCTTTGAGTCTGTTGATCATTATAAAGTGATCAACAGTATCAAAGGCAGAAGAAGGATCCAATAAAACCAGAACTGTGTATTTACCAGTGTCGGCCACCATCATAATGTCACTGGAGAGTCTGACTAAAGCTGTTTCAGTAGAATGATTTTTCCGAAAGCCCGACTGAAATTTATCCATGATATTACAGTTTGCCAAAAATGACATAAGCTGCTCAGCCACTACCTTTTCCAGAATTTTTGATATGAAAGGGAGTTTAGAGATTGGCTTATAATCATTTGGCTGTGATGGATCCAAACTCGGCTTCTTAAGAGTTGGTTCAACCACTGCATGTTTGAAGGAGCTGGGAACCACACCAGCTGAAAGTGAAATGTTTCAGTTCAACAACTGAAGGACCAATTGACTCAAAAACAGCTTAGTAGGGAGAACATCAGCAGGGGAAGAGGAGGGTGTCATCTTCTGCAGCAGAGCTGTGATGTCCTGAAAGGTCACTGGATAAAAGTGGACCAAGTACAAGGTGAGGGCATAACACTGGCACAGTTAAGAGAAGAAGATGGCAAAATGTTTTCCAAATCTCTGATCTTATCAACAAAGAAATTAAGAAATTTGTTACTGTCTGCTTTACAGAACACAGGGTTTAGAGAGGCAGTAGGTCAGACAAGAGTGTTAATTGTGTCAAATAAGACTCTAGGATTTTTCTTATTTGTGAAAATTATTTTTGAAAAATACTGATTCCTGGCATCCCTCAACATGTCATTTAACGAGGCTCTAAGCTCCCTTAGATGGAGTCTTTGAACCTCCAATTGGGTGGATTTCCATAAGTGTTCTACCTTACGACAATTTCTTCTAAAGGATCGAATGGAGTCATTTATCCAGGGATGAGACTTTTTAGGAGAAACAAGGACAGATTTCACTGGTGCCACTTTGTCTTAATAGCCATACAGTGGCTGTCTAATATCTGAGTAAAGGCATCAGGATCTTTAATTCCCATCAGTAAGTGTGGCTCAAACAAATCAGAGAAGTCATTTGCTGCCTCTTGGTTAATAATCTGCCTTTTTGCTGCCATTTTCAGAGGGGAAGGATTCAAAGGGAAGTTAACATTAAAAAGCACACAGCTATGATCACTGATCTGGAAGTCATCCACACACATTTTCAATATTCAAGCCCAAAGAAAAAAACAAGGTCCAAGGTATGACCCTTAGCATGTGTAGGCCCTGAAACATGCTGGATGAGGTTATAAAAATGAGTGATGGATAAAAAGTCAACAGCTGTGTTACATGTAACATCATCAGTATGAATGTTAAAATCACCATTGATTAAAACCATTTCCAATTTAATAAGAGAAGATAAAAAGTCTGTAAAATTCATAAGAAAGACACTTGCAGGACCAGGAGGACAGTAGATTAAAACAATAAAAGGCATTAAAGGTCCCGACTTTTATTATTTGAGACTCAAAGGAGGAGAAGGGCTTAGAGTTTACCAGTCTGCACCGGTATACAACAGCGAGTCCTCCACCACGTCGCGCAATCTGGTGCGCAAGTAAGAAGGTCAAGGGATTGATTCCACCCCTGACCATCATGGGTTCAACCCCACCCCCCTGATCATCGGTGACCCTTCTGTGTGGAGTTTGCATGTTCTCCCCGTGTCTGTGTGGGTTTACTGCGGGTACTCCGGTTTCCTCCCACAGGCCAAAAACATGGAGGTTAGGTTAATTGGAGACTTTAAAGTAGCCCTAGATGTGAATGGTGAAGGGGTTGGCGCCGCACCTTGGCTGCCTCATCCATCCAGGTGGTTACCCTGTAATTTCCCTCTGGGATTAATAAAGTATACCACCCCCCCCCCCCCCCCACCACCCACCCAAAAAAACATAGTTGGCAATATTATTAAAAAAATAAAACGTTCATGGGACTGTAGCCGACCTCCCAGGACATGGACGCAAGAGAAAATGAACCCCAGGTTGATCAGAAGAATGGTGCATATTGTAGAAAAAGAGCCTAGGAGACCATCCAAAATCATTAAAGCTGAACTCCAAGGTCAAGGTATGGCGTTTTCTAATCATACCATGGGTCACATTTTGAACAATAATGGACTCCATGGAAGAAGACCAGGAGGGCTCCACTACTGACAGAAAAACATTAAAAAGCCAGCCAAAATACATGTTGACAATCCCCAAAGTTTCTGGGAGGTTGTCCTTTGGACTGATGAGACATAACTGGAGCTTTTGGGTCAGTCATATCAGCTCTATGTTTACAGAATGAAAATGAAGCATGCAAAGAAAAGAACACTGTACCTACAATGAAACATGGAGGAGGCTATGTTCTGGGGCTGCTTTGCTGCTTCTGGCACAGCGTGTCTTGAATCTGTGCAGGATACAATGAACTCTCAAGACTCAAGGTATTCTGGAGTGAAATGTGCTGCCCAGTGTCAGAAAGCTTGGTTTCAGGTCAGGGGTCCTCCAACAGGATAATGACACAAAGCACACAACTAAAGACAGCTAAGAATGGCTAAGAACAAAACATTGGCCTATTCTGTAGTGGCCTTCTATGAGTCCTGATCTAAATTCTATTGAACATCTGTGGAAGGAGCTGAAATATGCAGTGTGGAGAAGGCACCCTTCAAACCTGAGACTGCTGGAGCAATTTGCTCATGAGGAGTGGACCAAAATACCTGTCGACAGATGCAGAAGTCTCATTGAGATTTACAGAAATCACTTGATGTGATTGCATTAAAAGGCTGTGCAACAAAATATTAAGGGTATTGTGGGGGACCCATGCTGTAGTTTTCCTCTCAGACTGAAAGGCATGGAGATACAGTAGTTTTCCTTTGACAGAAGAGCATGGAGATCAAAGGGCTGGGGGACAAGGGGAATTGTCATGGGGGAGTGAATTGTGAATGCAGGACCTCAGGTAGCAGGGACGTGTGAGTGTTGGGATATAAAAGAGAGTCCCTACTACATGAGGTTAATGTTTCTGATTCTGGAAGATGTGAGAGAGAGAGAATAAAGTTCATCTGCTCGGAAAGCTCAGTCTGGTTATTCCCTTCACCACACTGGTGACCCTTGACGAATAATGGAACATGAGGCAAACACCCCGGAGATGACCCGGACGGAAAGCCCCAGCAATGTGTGCGCCGTTTCGGTCAAACTACCAGACTTTTGGCTGCATGACCTGAAGTCTTGGTTCCTCCACACCGAGGCCCAGTTTGCGCTCCGGGGAATAACGGCAGATGACACCAGATATTATTACGTGGTCGCAGCGCTGGACACTCGCACAACTCAGCAGGTAGTGAGCCTGCTCCAACAGCCCCCAGCCCGCGACAAATACGGGGCTCTCAAAACCACGCTGACCCAGTGCTACATGCTCTCGGACTGCGAGAGAGCGGAGAGGCTCCTGACGCGCTCCGAGTTAGGAGACGGGTCAGCGGTCGAACTGATGGAGAAGATGTTGGCGTTGATGGGCACGGATGACAGGCATTTTCTATTTGCCCACCTTTTCCTCCGGAACCTTCCAATGGCGGCCAGAGTGGTCCTTGCCAACTTGCCGCTGCTGGCTGCGTGTGACTACCCTGTGCTAGCCCAGGAGGCAGATCGGATCATCCTCACCACCAGAGCCCTTACAGTGAACGCAGCGGCGACGGAACCCAGCGAGACAGCCAGCGGAGGCGAGGAGCCAGCGATGGTAGCGGCAGCAGGGGCCAGGAAGCGCCAGAGAGACACGCTCTGCTCCTACCACCGCTGTTTTGGAGAGGACGCACGCCGATGTGTGCCACCGTGCCAATTCAAGCGTTTCTGAAACGCCAGGATCGGCAGTCAGTAGCGGCTGCGACCGCCGGTGAAGCAAGCAAGCTGCTTTACATGACAGACTAACGCTCGGGGAGACGGTTCCTCGTGGACTCTGGCTCCCAAAAGAGCCTCATCCTGCCGTCCTACGCCAACTGGCTAGCGGAAACTAGCGGCCCCGAGCTGACGGCTGCAAACGCCTCAGACATTAGGACTTTTGGTGAGAGGACACTGACTGCATCCTTGCACGGCCGTACATACCAATGGACATTCGTCATAGCGGCATGCAGTTTCCCAATCTTAGTCGCTGATTTTTTGTGTGCACACGGACTACTAGTCGATGTTGCTAACAGACGCCTGATTAATGCAATGTCTTTTGATTCTCTCCCCTGTACAGCTTGAAGAACCGGACCAACAACGCTAGCCAACGTCACAGCTCCAGGTGGTAAGTTCCACACACTGCTCACCCAGTTCCCAGCACTCACGGTCCCGACGTTTTCAATGGCCATCACTAAACACGGGGTGGAGCACTTTATTACCATCACCGGGCCACCCGTTTTTGCACGACCTCGGCACCTGGACACAGCTAAGCTGGCCATAGCGCGCGAGGAGTTTGCCAACTTGGAATAGCTGGGCATCATCAGACGCTCAAACAGCCCATGGGCATCCCCACTACATATGGTTCCTAAGGCCGAGGGATCGTGGCGACCTTGCGGAGATTTCCGCAGATTAAACTAGAAAAGCACTCGGAGAGCGCAGACCTCCGCCAGGCGCCACAGTTCCCCCCATACAATGTTTATGTTTTCAGATTCCTTGACCATGAAAACATATGACTAGCAATTGGATTCACAATGATAGGATTAGTGGTTCAGTAGTTATTCACGAAAATGGCATTTTCCGTAATGGCGGTTTTCTTCTGGACGGTGATCCGGATCACCACCAAAATCTAATCATCTGGAGGATACCCCATTTCTGACAATCTCTGAAAATTTCATGAAAATCCGTCCATAACTTTTTGAGTTATCTTGCTAACAGACAGACAGACAGACAGACAGACAAACAGACAAACCAACGCCGATGAAAACATAACCTCCTTGATGGAGGTAACAACGCCACAGCGCACGACCACTACCCAATCCCCCATATTCAGGATTTTTATAATAATAATAATAATAATGCATCAGATTTATGTAGCGCTTTATCATAGACACTCAAAGACGCTTTACAAGTAGATACATTATTCAATCACTCCAGACAGACAATGGTAGTGGCAAGCTAGTACTGTAGCCACAGCTGCCCTGGGGCAGGCTGACGGAAACGTGGCTGCCAATCAGCGCCAACGGCCTCTCCGGCCACCACCGAACATTTATACACATTCATACCCAGTGTTATGGACACTGGAGGCAAGGTGGGTAAAGTGTCTTGCCCAGGGACACAACGGCAGGATATCTGGGGAGAGTGAGATTCGAACCGCCAACCATCCGGTTATTGGACGACCCGCTCTACCTCCTGAGCCACTGCCGTCCCACTGTTTTTCCGTTCACCTCACCAGGGCACATTTTTTCCAAGATAGACCTGGTCCGCGGTTACCACCAGGTCCGGGTGTGCACGGAGGACATACCTAAAACGGCAGTAATAACCCCGTTTGGTCCGTTTGAGTTTTTACGCATGCCTTTCGGGTTAAAAGGTTCGGCACAGACATTCCAATGCATGATGGATGCGGTGTTGCGCGATCTGCCGTTTGTGTTCGTCTACCTGGATGACATCCTGGTGGCCAGCGCGTTCGAGGACAAACATGTAGCCCACCTCAGGATGGTTTTCCGGAGGTTGGAGGAGCACGAGTTAATAATCAACCCAGCGAAATGCCAGTTCAGGGTGACGGGGATCGATTTTTTGGGACACCGCATCTCACCGGAGGGATCGATACCCTTGCTGGGCAAGGTGCGTGCAGTGGCGAATTTTCCCTGGCCTCAGACGGTCAGGGCACTGCAGGAGTTTTTGGGGATGGTTAACTTCTACAATCACTTCCTCCTCCGCGCAGCCCAGCTCATGCAGCCGTTGTACGCAGCGCTTAAGAAACGGAAGCAGGTGGACAGAGTCGACTGGACTCCTGAGCGAGAGCAAGCGTTTTCTGACGTTAAAACAGCTCTGGCGAACGCTGCACTACTGGCGCACCCAGACCCGGCGGCTCAGACTGCGCTCACTACAGACGCATTAGACGTGGCCATAGGGGCCATCATGGAGCAGTGCATCGCCGGTTCTTGGCAGCTGCTAGCCTTTTTTAGCAGGTCTTTGCGTGAAAATAAGCGTAAATACAGTGCGTTCGACAGGGAGTTGCTGGCTCTCCACCTGGCCATACGCCACTTCCAGTTCTGGCTGGAAGGGCGCACCTTCACTGCGTTCATGGACCACAAGCCAGTAATGTACGCGATGGCCAAGGTTTCGGAACCATGGTTGGCCTGGCAGCAGAGACAGCTGGCCGTGATCTCGGAGTTTACAACCAATATTCGTCATTCAATTCAATTCAATTCAATTCAATTTCAATTCAATTCAACTTTATTTATATAGCGCCATTTCACAACAACAGTCATCTCATAGCACTATCAACTGTAGGGGGGAACCCCCACAGTTGCAGAAAGACCCCAGCAATCAGGCGATCCCCTGTGAGCAAGCACCTGGCGACGGTGGAGAGGAAAAACTCCCTTTTAACAGGAAGAAACCTCCAGCAGAACCAGGCTCAGGGAGGGGCAGTCATCTGCTGCGACTGGCTGGGGGGTGAGGGGATAGAGAAAAAGAAAAGAACAGACATGTAGAGAGCAAACAGCACGATGGGGACTCAATCTATGGGAGAGAACAAACAAATGTTAATGACCAGCAAAAAAAAAATATTTCATAGAGAGTGAGGAAAGGTCATGTAGCTGGTAAACTCAACGTGGTGGCTGACTGTCTCTCGCATGCGTTGGTGGCCCCATTCTACGTGGGGATAGATTACACGGCCATGGCCGCGGAGCAGATCGATGATGCGGATGTTTGCGCGCTCCAGTCTGGACCAACAGGGTTAAGGCTGGAGAGCAGAGTTATGCAAGACGGCCCCCCCCCCAATCTGTGACGTCTCCATGGGCCGCCCGCGCCCGGTGGTCCCACGCGCTTGGTGACATCGCATTTTTGAGTCAGTCCACTCCCTGGCGCACCCAGGAGTACGCACGTCAGTCAAAATGGTGGCAGCAAAGTTTGTCTGGCCAAGCCTGCGCAAAAAGGTGAAAGAGTGGGCTGAAGCCTGTGTAGCGTGCCAACAAGCCAAAGTGCACAGGCACACAAAGGCCCCCTTGGAGCCATTCAATATCCCGGCTAAGAGGTTCGACCACGTTCATATGGACCTCGTGGGCCCCCTCCCGCCATTGTAGGGGTTCACACACCTCCTGACAGTGGTGGACCGCACCACACGATGGCCAGAAGCAGTGCCCGTAGCTTCCACCATGTCTGCAGACGTGGCACGTGCTTTTTTGACAACATGGGTGGCACATTTTGGCACCCCTTTGGACATCACGTCTGATCGGGGCCCTCAGTTTGTTTCCGACCTCTGGTCCATGATGGCCCGGAGCCTGGGCGTCCCAATTCATCGCACGACCGTGTACATCCCACAGGCCAATGGGTTATGTGAGTGTTTCCATAGGTCACTGAAAGCAGTGCTCAGGGCTTTGCTTACGGATGCAAATTGGGTGGACCGGTTGCCATGGGTTCTATTAGGGTTGCGTTCCGCACCGAAGGAGGATTTGGCGGCTTCCCCAGCAGAGCTGTTTTTATCTCAGCCGCTGCGGCTCCCCGGGGAATTTTTACCGGATAACCCCGCGCCGGACACCCATCCGTCCCCACGTTCACAGCATAGCGCAGACGCAGGGACGCTACCTGGCCCAGCCCACCACTGTTTTCCCCGCGCTTTTGTGCCAAAAACCTTGAAGGACGCGGCGTTCGTGTTTGTCAGGCACGATGCCCACCGGACCCCATTGCACCCACCCTACGATGGCCCGTTCAGAGTGCTGGAACCTGGGGACAAACATTTTGTGTTAGACTTGGGGGGTCGCTGGGAGAGAATCTGTATAGACAGCTTAAGCCCGCCTTTGCTCCTCGGCGTGGAAGACCCCCCCTGAGAACTCCCCAGGTAAACGATTCATCAGAGCAGTCACACGAGCATGTTGAATGCCCCCCCCCCTCCATTGTCCCCCCACAGACAGACACACCCCAGGGAAACCCTCCTCCGGCACAGCAGCACCGCGGAGCCAAAGACCCCCCGTTACAGCAGCTATGGGCGGAGGCTGAAGCCGAGAGGACGTGAGGGTTAACACTCAGTCTGAGACTCTTGGGGGGGGGGGGGGGACCCATGCTGTAGTTTTCCTCTCAGACTGAAAGGCATGGCGATGCAGTAGTTTTCCTCTGACGGAAGAGCAAGGAGATCAAAGGGCTAGGGGACAAGGGGAATTGTCATGGGGGAGTGAACTGTGAATGCAGGACCTCAGGTAGCAGGGACGTGTGAGTGTTGGGATATAAAAGAGAGTCCCTACTACATGAGGTTAATGTTTCTGATTCTGGAAGATGTGAGTGAGAGAATAAAGTTCATCTGCTCGGAAAGCTCGGTCTGGTTATTCCCTTCTCCGCAGTATCATCATTTTTGTCTAGGCCAGTTTCATTGGGTTTTTTTAATGATTCTATTGAACCATCCATCCATCTTCTTCCACTTAATCTTTATCGGGTCGCAGGGGGCTGGAGCCTATCCCAGCATCTTTTGGGCCAGAGGCAAGGTACACCCTGGACAGATCGCCAGTCCATCACAGGGCCAAAAATAACGTGCATTTTTTTTATTAGTTAAGTTAGAAAAAAAAATTATTACTTTTGTCAGCTTCAAGTTATTTCTTCGACCACTGTGGGATTTTCTTAGGAAAGGCAGCTGATAAATGACACGTCACAGCAATCAGCTGACACTTCTGAGGAAGACTGCAGTGGACAGTTGAAATATGTAAAGGTAAAAACATCTCCTTTTTATTCCTGTCTTAATAAGAAAAACAAAAAACTAATACCAACAAATTTGTCCACGTCTGTACACTGCTGTGAAATAGTATTCTCAAGTTCTAAGATTTTTTTCATTTGTCACACTTAAATGTTTCAGATCAAACAAAATTTAATATTAGACGAAGATGACCTGAGTAAATACAAAATGCAGTTTCTAAATTCTGATGTCATTTATTAAGGGAAAAAAGCCATCCAACCCTACCTGGCCCTATGTGAAAAAGTAATTGCCCCCTAAACCTAATAACTGGCTGTGCCACCCTTGGTGGCAACAGCTACAATCAAGCATTTGTGATAACTGGCAATGAGTCTTTTATATCGCTGATGAGAAATTTTGGCCCACTCTTCTTTGCAGAATTGTTTTAATTCACCCACACTGGAGGGTTTGAGCCCTCAGTCAGGATTTTCTGGTAGAGAGCAGAATTCATGGTTTCATCAATTACGGCAAGTTGTCCAGGTCCCAAAGCAGCAAAGCAGCTCCAGACCATCACACTATCACCACCATGTTTGACTGTTGGTATGATGTTCTTTTTATGAAATGCTGTGTTAGTTTTACATCAGATGTAACGGGACACATGCTTTCCAAAAAGTTCAACTTTTGTCTTATCAGTCCACAGAATGCTTTCCCAAAAGTCTTGGGGATCATCAAGATGTTTTTTTTTTTTGTTTTTTTTTGCAAATATGAGATGAGCCTTTGTATTCTTTTTAATCAGCAGTGGTTTTTGCCTTGAAACTCTCCCATGGATGCCATTTTTGCCCTATCTTTCTTATTGTTGAATCATGGACCAGTGTCCAAACTGAGGCAAGTGAGGCCTGCAGTTCTTCAGATGTTGTTCTGGGTTTTTGTTTTTGTCTGTTATTGAATTTCTTTAGATTGCAGCATGATGTGCTGCTTTTTGAGATCTTTTAGTCCACTTCACTTTGTCAGACAGGTTCTATTTAAGTGATTTCTTGATTCAACAGGTATGGCAGTGATCAGGCCTGGGTGTGGCTTGTAAAATTGAACTCAGCTTTCCAAAACATTTGATTAATCAGAATTAATTTGTGATGTAACAAGGGGGGCAATTACTTTTTCACATAGGGCCAAGTAGGTATGAATAGCTACCCCCCCCCGCCTTAATAAATGAAAAAAAATTAAAAACTGCATTTTGCATTTACTTGGGTTATCTTTGTCTAATATTAAAATTTTGTTTGATGATCTCCCACTTGAGGTGTTTCAGGTACGTCCCACTGGGAGGAGACCCCGGGGCAGACCCAGGACTCCGTGGAGAGACTATGTCTCCCAGCTGGTCTGGGAACGCCTTGGTATCCCCTCTGAAGAGCTGGAGCAGGTGGCTGGGCAGAGGGAAGTCTGGGCTTCTCTGCTTGAACTGCTGCCTCCGCGACCCGGACCTCCGGAAAAGCGGTAGAAGATGGATGGATGGATGGATGGATCTGAAATGATTTGTGTGACAAATATGCGAAAAAATATAAGGAATCAGGAAGGGCAAAAATACTTTTTCACAGCACTGTACAGTTTGTCTTACAATGACCAAGCCTCCTCTGCAGTATTACCTTAGTTATCTAAATCAATTCTTGTCCTCTCTCAGTGAACCCTTTTTGTTAGTGTAATACCTTTGCTCAAGACAAGATAGGATCAAATGCTTGTCAAATCTTCAGTGAATGCAGTTCAATACATGTCCACTGCCAAATGTTGAGTAATGTTATTTCGTTCACTGGACTGGCTCTTTTATAGAAAAACCAGGTGACTACTTTGATGCAAACTGAAGGGCAAGTGACTTATTCCCAGACGCAAGTTTACTTTGTCTTCCGGCTTTAAAATCTCTTGTTACCTTGCTTTTTCAGTATGATATGTTGCAAAAAGTAAACGGAAGGTACAGGTGGATGCATGAATTATGAGAAAATGGAAATAAACGCCCCTTGGTGATCAAACTCTTTGTCTAAGCTTTATACCTCCAGTTAAGCATGTTGGAATGACTTTTAAAACAGAAGAAGAAAAGCCAATTGTTCCCATTGTACTATAAACCGTTTCATCGTGGCAGAAGCTTCCTGTTTTCCGCTGCCTTTCTCAGTCTTTCTCTCTCTCCAGAGGAAAACTGAAGGCTTGCAGAACTGATTAGATTAGCCTGCCATGTGGCTCACTTATTTGATAGTTGAATTCAATTGCTTCAGGAGCTCTTGCAGCTGACATGAAGCAGGGCCTGTCATTGTAATTAGGGGTTTGAGCACCAAAATGAACTTTTAATATTTTTTTTTTTAGCAATTGTGGATTTGAAATGATCCACAGGCATTCAAGCTTGCAGTAATTTCTTATATGACTTTTTGATCATCCTATATGTGACATTCTCTGTGGTGTACGTAAATGGTTGTTATTCCATCACATTACCAACATCCAGGGATTAATTTTAAATTCTGACATCCGCAAGGACATACAGTGGTGTGAAAAAGTGTTTGCCCCCTTCCTGATTTCTCATTTTTTGTATGTTTGTCACACTTAAATGTTTCCGATCATCAAACAAATTTAAATATTAGACAAAGATAACACAAGAAAACAAAATGCAGCTTTTAAGTGAAGGTGCTTATTATTAAGGGGGAAAAAATCCAAACCTACATGGCCCTGTGTGAAAAAGTGATTGCCCCCAAACCTAATAACTGGTTGGGCCACCCTTAGCAGCAACAACTGCAATCAAGCATTTGTGATAACTGGCAATGAGTCTTTTACAATGCTGAGGAGGAATTTTGGCCCACTCATCTTTTGCAGAATTGCTGTAATTCAGCCACATTGGAGGGTTTTTGAGCATGAACTGACTTTTAAGCATCATGCCACAGCATCTCAATCGGATGCAAGTCAGGACTTTGACTAGGCCGCTCCAAAGTCTTCATTTTGTTTTTCTTAAGCCATTCAGCGGTGGACTTGCTGGTGTGTTTTGGATCATTGTCCTGCTGCAGAACCCAAGTGCGCTTCAACTTGAGGTCATGAACAGATGGCCAGATATTCTCCTTCAGGATTTTTTTGGTAGACAGCAGAATTCATGGTTCCATTTACCACAGCAAGTCTTCCAGGTTCTGAAGCAGCAAAACAGCCCCAGACCATCACACTACCACCACCATATTTTACTGTTGGTATAATGTTCTTTTTATGAAATGCCGTGTTAGTTTTACGTCAGATGTAACGGGACACATGCTTTCCAAAAAGTTCAACTTTTGTCTCATCAGTCCACAGAATACTTTCCCAAAAGTCTTGGGGATCATCAAGATGTTTTCTGGCAAAACTGAGACAAGCCTTTATGTTCTTTTTGCTCAGCAGTGGTTTTCGTCTTGGAACTCTGGCATGCAGGCCATTTTTGCCCAGTCTCTTTCTTATGGTGGAGTCATGAACACTGACCTTAACTAAGGCAAGTGAGGCCTGCAGTTCTTTGGATGTTGTTGTAGGGTCTTTTGTGACCTCTTGGATGAATCATCACTGCACTCTTGGGGTAATTTGGGTCGGCCAGCCACTCCTGGGAAGGTTCATCACCATTCCATGTTTTTTGACATTTGTGGATAATGGCTCTCACTGTGGTTCACTGGAGTCCCAAAGCTTTAGAAATTGCTTTGTAATCTTTTCCAAACTGATGGATCTCAATTACAGGCAGCACGGTGGTGCAGTGGTTAGCACTGGTGCCTAACAGCTAGAAGGTTCCGGATTCAAATCCCCAGGCTGGCAGGGGTAGGAACCTTTCTGTGTGGAGTTTGCATGTTCTCCCTGTGCTGCATGGGTTTACTCCGGGGCTCCGGTTTCCTCCCACAATCCAAAAACATGCATGTTAGGTTAATTGGTTGTTCTAAATTGTCCCTAGATATCCGTCTCCTATAGGCCCTTAAAATAGAGGGTTAGTACTAGTGAAGCGCTTTGAATGGTCTTTGAGACTAGAAAAGTGCTATATAAGTACAGGTCCTTATCCTTACTTTGTTATTCATTTGTTCCTGAATTTCTTTGGATCGCAGCATGATGTCTAGCTTTTGAGGATCTATTGGTCTAGTTCACTTTGTCAGGCAGGTCCTATTTAAGTGATTTCTTCATTGAGAACAGGTGTGGCAGTAATCAGGCCTGTGTGTGTCTAGAGAAATTGAACTCAGCTTTCCAAAGATAAACCACAGTTAAATTATGTTTTAAGAGGGTGGGGGGGAATCACTTTTTCACACAGGGCCATGTAGGTTTGGATTTTTTTTACCCTTAATAATAAACACCTTCATTTAAAAATTGCATTTTGTGTTTACTTGTGTTGTCTTTGTCTAATATTTAAATTTGTTTGATGATCGGAAACATTTAAGTGTGACAAACATACAAAAAAAAAAGAGAGAAATCAGCAGGGGGGCACTTTTTCATACCACTGTATGTATGGCATTTTAAGGCCCAAAAATAATTTCTGCATTGTTTTACAACTGCTCAAAAAAGCTTTTTGAAGCAGTCGGTTTTCAGTCTTCTCATTAATATTAACAAGCCCCTAATCTGAAGCCAATTATGCCCCCCTCAACATTAAAATTAAGTTAGACATTTCCAGATGGAATCACTTACCTTTTCTTAGCTTAACCTTCAGGATCGAATCAGATAAAATGGTAATTTTGCCCCACTTATCTTTATATATATCTTTTCCCTTCACTGCCAACTGACATAAGTGAGCAACAATTTATTGAATGGCATAAATTATTTCTCACTATATTTGGAGGTGCAAGAAACCAAGAATTAAATACAAAGTAATGCAATTATCAAAAGATTACAGAGGAATGGCCCTGCCAGACTTAAGAAATTACTACTATGCCGTTCAATTAAGATCACTGGTATGTCTGTGCGACCCACAGTTTATAGCAAGGTGTAAAGAAATAGAAGAGGTTAGATCTGAAGGACCACCTATCCAGGCAGCAATAGCGGACAGAAAATTGATAGACAATCTTGGGAATAAAAGCAACCCCTGTATAAAAATAACAAAATCTGGCAGAAAGTAGTAAGAAAGCATAACCTAAAGGGTGCAGAGAAAATATTATGATGCTACGATGATAATATGCTTTACGCTGATATTATGCTACGATGATATTATTAATGATATGATGATGGGGTGTTTTTGATGTAGACTTTACACCAAACAGAACGGATACCAGATTTAAAGTGTGGGCAGGAAAAGCTTTGACAGCATATTGCTGCCTTGTACAGAACGGATCTAGATAGATAGATAGATAGATAGATAGATAGATAGATAGATGTACTTTATTGATCCCAAACTGGGAAATTACAGTGTAACAGCAGCATGACAGTTGACAGCCAAACAACAGAAACACACACGACAGACAAAGGGATTACCCATGGAAAGTAAAAAGAAACTAACACGACTATAGAACCTATATACATCATAGCTTAATATATGATGATGACCCGTATAAACACATGAATCATCCCATTGCACAAAGAAGGACTATCAGGAGCAGAGTGAAATGTGAGGTACCAGTTAGTCTGTAAGGTGCAGTGTGGCAGCATAGCTATGACCAGAATACAACATCATAGTGAGTTATTGTACAGTGAAATTGCATGTGGCAGGAAAGATTTCCTGTACCTGGCCGTTCGACAACGAAGCTGTAGTAGTCTACTGGAGAAAGTGCTTCGCTGCCTATCTAGTGTGTGGTGGAGGGGGTGATCAGGATTGTTCATGATGGATCGCAGTTTATTTAGTGTTCTCCTCTCCACCACTGTCTCAAAGGTCTCCGGTCTGAGACCAATTACAGAGCCAGCCTTCTTGATAATCTTGTCAAGTCTGTTGGTATCTCTGGCCCTGATACTGCTACCCCAACAGACCGCAGCAAAGAAGATGGCGCTGGCGACAACAGTCTGGTAGAAAAGCCCCAGCATCCTGCTGCACACGTTGAAGGATCTCAGTTTTCTCAGGAAATAGAGTCTGCTCATCCCCTTCTTGTGTGCAGCATCGGTCCAACCCGCTGCTGATCCTGACACCCAGATATTTGTAGTCTTCAACCACTCCCACATCCTCCCCCCTAATCTGCAGTGGCTGAGAAGGAGCCTTCCTCTTCCTGAAGTCAATGGTGACATTCAACCTCAGGTGATTCTGTTCCATCCACTCCACAAATCTGTCTACCAGTGCCCTGTACTCCCCCTCCCCTCCTCCTCTTATACACCCCACAACAGCTGAATCATCAGAGAATTTTTGTAGGTGACATGACTCAGTGTTGTACTGAAAGTCCGTGGTGTATAAGGTAAAAAGAAAAGGAGAGAGCACAGTCCCCTGTGGCGCTCCCGTATCACTAGCCACCACTCCAGACAAGACACTGCCCAGCCTGACAAACTGTGGTCTGCCTGTCAGGTAGTCAGTAATCCAGGAGATCACAGAGCTGTTAACCCCCATCCCCTGCAGCTTCTCGCCCAGCAGCAGTGGCTGGATGGTGTTAAAGGCACTGGAGAAATCAAAAAAAGTGATTCTCACAGTATCTCCTCCACCATCCAGGTGCTGATGGTCTTGTTGCAGCAGGTAGATGACAGCATCTTCAACTCCTAAATGGGGCTGATATGCAAACTGCAGAGGGTCCAGCCATGTCTCCACCTGCGGCCTCAGGTGGGCTAAGACCAGTCTCTCCAGGACCTTCATCACATGAGATGTGAGGGCAACTGGTCGGTAGTCATTCAGATCCGATGGAGATGACTTCTTGGGGACAGGAACCAGGCAGGATGTCTTCCACAGCACCGGTACTCTTTCCAGACTCAGGCTCAGGTTGTACAGGTGTTTCAGTACTGGAGCTAGTTGGTTGGCACAGGTCCTCAGGATCCTAGCGGAGATGCCATCTGGGCCCGAAGCCTTCCGCTGACGGAGTCTCTCCAGCTGTTTCTCCACCTGATCTGTCGTCACCGTGAAGTGAGGGAGGGTCCTGGTGCCCCCTGAGGAGGAGGAGGAGGGAGATGGAGAGAGGTTCTGCACAGGAGCGTGGGTAGGGAGGGGTGTGTGGGGGTCTGGTTGTGTTGCTCGGGTGACAGACTGTGAGTTGAACCTATTAAAAAACAGATTCAGTTCCTCAGCTCTCTCCTGGCTCCCACATGGCTGCCTGACTCTCCCCTTGTACCCAGTGATTTGTTTCATTCCCTCCCACACATCTTTAGTGTTGTTTTGCCTGAGTTTCTCTTCCAACTTCCTCCTATAATTGTCCTTGCACCTCCTCAGCATCTCTCTCAGCTCATGCAGCACTCCCCTCAGCTTCTCCTTGTCTCCAGCCCTAAAAGCTCTCTTCTTTTTGTTCAGAAGTGCTTTCAGGTCACTGGTGACCCATGGTCTGTTGTTGGAGAAGCAGTGTACAGTCTGAGCTGGCATGGTCATGTCTTCACAGAATCTAATGTATTCTGTGATGCAGTCGGTCATATTGTCTATGTCCACCCCATGTGGTTCACAGAGTACGCTCCAGTCCGTCGTCTCGAAGCAGTCCTGCAGTGCATCAGCAGCCTCCTGTGTCCACCTCCTCACAGTTCGTGTATAAGCAGGCTGCCTTTGCACAAGGGGAACATACTTGGGTGTTAACATGACCATGCAGTGATCTGATTTACCAATGGGGGGCAGAGCTGTGGCACTATATGCATCCCTGATGTTGGCATACAGTAGATCCAGTGTTTTGTTTTCTCTGGTGGGACAGTCAACAAACTGGTGAAAGTTGGGTAAAGTTTTTCCCACTGAGACATGGTTAAAATCACCTGGATCTGTGAAGTGTTTGGAATCGATGATCTTAAAAGAGAATATGGGTAAGAGAATCAAGATTTTTTTGGATACTTACATTTAAGACATTGGGTAAATGAAATTATGACAGAAGAATCAAGTAAATTACATAGTGATTTACTGAGAAGATATACCCTACTCACAAAAAGTTAGGGATATTCGGCTTTTGGATGAAATTTCAGAATGCACCTAAAATGCACTACAACCTTTACAAGTGAACTTAATTTGACCTTCTCTAACCTTTTGAATACACATGTCCAACTGTTTAATGTTTCAGTACTTTTTGCATAACTTGTGTTCTCTAAAAAGGTGCTTAACAGCAAAATTCACAACGGCTGTTTGATCCATGAATTGACCAATAAATTTTCTGGTTCAATTAGAATTGGTATTTAAACAGTCCTCTTCATCATGCTGTTCACATTTTGACATCATAAGACCAAGACAACACATAACAACTGATCAACAGTACCTCGCCATTGCGAGGCTTCAAACAGGATGTCCTCAGAGGGAAGTGGCCACTGAGCTTAGTGTCATAGAGTGTCGTCACCAGGTTGAAATAGAGATACAGAGAGACTGAAAGAGTCACAGAAAGGCATTGAAGTGGATGTCCTTTGGCAACAACCCATGCTGATGGCCACTTCATTGTGAACAGTGCCCTGTGGAATTGGATGATGAATGCCACTCAACTCCAGGCACATTTAAGGGGGGTGAGAGGCACCCAAGTGTCACGTCAGACCATTCAAAACCATTCACATCAGCATGGTCTGCGTGCTAGACAACCTGCAAGGGTACCTGACCACACCACCAGGCACAGGCATCATTGTCTTGCATGGGCCAGGGAGCATTTACGCTGGACAAGGGACCGTGTGGCTTCAGTGCTGTTCTGATGAAAGTTGATTCACATTGCGCAGAAATGATGGCGGCCAATGATGTTGGAGACATCAAGGAGAGCGCTATGCATCAGCCACTGTTGTCACCAGACGAGCCTTTGGTAGTGGTGGTGTTACAGTCTGAACAGGTGTATCTCGGCAATACAAACTGCCCTACACCTTGTGAATGGTACAGTGACAAGCCGATATTACCTGAATAACATTATTAATCCAGTCATTGTGCCCCTGCATGAACAGCACAGGCCTAATTTAATCTTCATGAACAACAATGCTCCAGCTCATCGAGGTCGCATCATTAGGGAACGGCTGCTGGAGGCTGGGGTACCTCAAATGGAGTGGCCTGCACTTTCTCCAGACCTGAATCCCATAGAAAACCTATGGGATCAGCTGAGTCGCTGAGTAGAGGCTCGTTACCCTGCACCTCACAACCTCAATGACATGAGGGCCACCCTTCAAGAAGAGTGGAATGCCATGCCTCAGCAGACAAGAAGTCAACTTGTAAACAGCATGAGATGTCATTGTCAAGCTGTAATTAATGTTCAAGGGCACATGACAAGTTATTGAGACATTGACATTTTTTGTTGTGGTATCCCCACCATTGTTGTTGGCTTTTGTTTCAATACATTGTTTGAGATGATGAAATCACCATTGCATGCTTCTACTTAAATGCCCTACTTTCATGATATAATATCACTGTAGCGTGAACTTTTTACATTTTCCATAAATTTCACCCGAAAGCCAAATATCCCTGACTTTTTGTGAGTAGTGTATATCTCAACTAATAAATCTGGGAGTGGACGTAAATTAGTGTTGAGATTGTATAAAAATTTACAGGACTCAATAAACTTGAACACCTTACATGTTAAGCGTAAGTGGGAAAAGGAAGGAGGGTATGACTATATCTGAGGATGATTAGGAAAATATTTGTAGATTACAATGGAAAATCACAACTTCACATAGCTGGAGAAAGTTTGGGTGGAAAAATATTATGAGTTTTTTTTTTTTTTTATCACCCCTGTTCAGAAGAAATAAAAAGGAGTTGGAACAAGCTGATGGAGGATGTGTGGCTCAAAAAAAGCCAACCATTGTCATTTATTTTGGGACTATCCGAAATTGTTATCTTATTGGTATGGTATTCATGGAAGTTTGGAAAACATATTTGGAATTATCATTCCATTCAATGTTCAATCATTGTATTTGGGCACTGTAGCACTGTACACACAATCTGCAGCGGATAAGTATTTAACGAATATCTTACTGATTGGAGGAAAGAAAACTAACGAGGAAGTGGTTGCAGCCCAATGCACCAACATTGGAGGACTGGCAAAGAACTGTTCATGAAATCTATATTATGGAGAGACTGACATTTTCCTTAAAAATGCAATCAGAAAATTTTAAGAAATGCTGGCTAAAATGGTTTAGATATACACTACTCACAAAAAGTTAGGAATATTTGGCTTTCGGGTGAAATTTATGGAAAATGTAAAAAGTTAAAGCTACAGTGATATTATATCATGAAAGTAGGGGATTTAAGTAGAAGCATGCAATGGTGATTTCCTAGTCTCAAACAATATATCAAAAAAAAAAGCCAACAACAGTGGTGGGTATACCACAACAAAAAATGTCAGTCTCTCAATAACTTGTCATATGCCCTTGAGCGTCAATTACAGCTTGACAACAATGTCTCTTGCTGTTCATAAGTCGACTTATTGTCTGCTGAGGCATGGCATTCCACTCTTTTTGAAGGGTGGCCCTCAGGTCATTGAGGTTGTGGGGTGCAGGATTACGAGCCACTACACGGCGACTCAGCTGATCCCATAGGTTTTCTTTGGGATTCAGGTCTGAAGAAATTGCAGGCCACTCTATTTGAGGTACCCCAGCCTCCAGCAGCCATTCCCAAATGGTGCAACCTCGATGAGCTGGAGCATTGTCGGCCATGAAGATGAAATTAGGCCTGTGTTGTTCATGCAGGGGCACAATGACTGGATTAATAATGTTATTCAGGTAGTATTGGCTTGTCACTGTACCATTCACAAGATGTAGGGCAGTTCTGTATTGACTAGACACACCTGCCCAGACTGTAACATGGTGACAACAGTGGCTGATGCATAGCGCTCTCCTTGACGTCTCCAACATCATTGCTGGCCATCATTTCTACTCACTGTGAATCGACTTTCATCAGAGAACAGCACCGCGAGCCCACTGATCCCTTGTCCAGCACTTGCCTTACTGTCTGTGTGACAGCTCTGTCCCAGCTCCCCTAAATCACACCCTCTCTCCTTCTGCAAATGAGACTTTTTTTTTTTTTTTAACTTTGTAGAACACATACAATTTTTTACAACAAAACTGTTACTGCCAGGGGAATAATACTACTTGTACATTTGGAGAAGTTTCAAGCCAAGGTTGCAATACAAAAATAAAATTAAAATGTGATAGTTATGTACAAATACTAAATTTCTCAAGAATAGAATAGGCTTTATTGTCATTGTACAGTTGTACAGCACAACAAAATTGTGGGTGCTCCACCAGGATACTGCAATAAGGTAACAGAGAAGGATTAGATAAAACACAGTTACAGAACACCAAACATCTTAATAGCTTTCTTATTTTTTATGCTGCTAATAGTTGTGCCATATTGTTTCAATTCAAAATAAAAATGTTCAAAGTTTGGTCTCATTCTGGAGTCGGTCCACTTCTTGTGCATATGAAACTTTCCTTTAAGCAATAACAATTGTATGAAATAAACAAAGTCCTTGTCCAATGATTTTTGTTCAAATCCAAAACTGTCTCTTTAAACAGAACTGTTTGTCCAGTCCTCTGCAAAATAAAATGTTCAACATCTGTCCAAAACATCTTTGTGTAAATACAATTAACAAACAGATGAGCGATGGACTGCCTCTCCAGTCCACAAAAAACACAAGAATAATCTATTTCGAGTCCAAACCTTTCAAATAAATCTTTAACAGGGCATATACGATGCAACATTTTATAAGAAACTTCCTTTTCCTTGTTAACAAAAAAATTATCACTAAAGGACCAAATTTGTTGCCAGTTTAACCCTTGATACTGAACTGCCCCAACACATTGACATGTAGATTTCCCCACTGTCTGCATAATGCTTCTTGTATATTTATCACATACAGGACCTTAAATCGAAAAAAATCTCCATGGAAACGAACGACGAGCGAAGTTATCTTTTGATCCTGATCAAATTTTGCCACGAGTTACACATATGATTTTTGTTAATTTAAAAGATAATTTTCCACGTAATTAAATTTGTCTGCTGTTGTATAATAGCAGAGTAATATCTAGTTTTTGTTTAAACGACTAGCGGACAACAACTCCCATCATCCCACATCACGAAACACGATTACAGTTTTTCAATTTTTTTTTTGTTGACTGTCAATTTTACTGTCAATTTGCTGTTGCTTATGCAGAATGCTCATGTCTTTTGATCAGAGTTTGAACATTTTATTTATTCAAAGTTTTTATGTTGACTGTTTACTATAAATTTGCTGTTGCTTATGCAGAATCCATATGTATTTTCCTTTAATTAGGAGTTTATACAATTCAGTTATTCAATGCTGACTGAGTTTACAGTCAATTCACTACAAACAAAAATAAATCTATATATCTATGCTGTTATCAAGCAGCCCCTCTTTTTCCCAGTCTTCCCAGTCTGTTAGATCAAACACTATTGATGGTGTGACTGGTGATGTTAATATTGCTGAAAAGTGGAAATGTCAATATGAAGCTATTTTCAACTCAGTCAAGAATGTTTCTATGAAGGATTCTGTTATGCGTGATGTTCACCTGTATAATGACATGTTTGACACCTCTGATATTTCTGTTGTTACTCCTGTTGAAGTTGTTTCACTGATCAAAGATCTCAAGAAAGGCAAATCAGCTGGCCCTGATTGTCTCACTAGTGAATGCCTTATCAATGCTGATTTCAATTTGTGTATTTTGTTGTCATTGTGTTTTAACTGTATGTTTGTTCATGGTTACATGCCAGATATGTTGATGGATTCTGTTATTATTCCCTTGGTGAAAAACAAGTGTGCCAGTCTGTCTGACATGAACAATTACAGACCTATAGCTGTTGCAAATGTTATATCTAAATTGTTAGAGGGTTTAATTCTGAACAGAATTGAGGATTATCTGTGGACAAATGATAATCAGTTTGGTTTCAAGTCAGCTCATTCAACTGATAAGGCTGTTTATCTACTCCATGAATTTGTTGACTACTTCAGAAGTCAATCCACTAGTGTTTATGCTATGTTTTTAGATGCTAGCAAAGCTTTTGATAGGATTAACCACTGGTGTTTGTTTAGAAAATTGATCGATCCAGGTATTCCTATTTATATTGTTAACATCCTGTTATACTGGTACAGAAGGCAGTCTATGGTTGTTAGGTGGGGCAATGTTACCTCATCTAAATTTTGTGTGACCAATGGTGTTAAACAAGGTGGTATACTGTCACCCTTGTTGTTTAATGTCTATATTGATGATCTCAGTGTACTGTTGAACAGTACTAATGTTGGTGGCTCCATTGATGGTGCACTGTTAAGTCACATTTTCTATGCTGATGATCTTTGTTTGTTAAGTTTGTCTACTGCAGCTATGCAACATCTCCTCTCGGTATGTGAGAAATTTGGTGAAAAAAATGACATCTTGTTCAACTGTACTAAATCCATGTGTATGGCATTCAAACCGAAGGGTGTCAAAACTTCGGATCCTGTTATGCCACTTTGTGGTAATAGTTTGAACTTTGTTGAAAAAGCCAAATACCTAGGTGTGTGGATTGAATGTGATAAGACCAATGTTGACTGTAATAGGCAACTCAGGAAACTCTATGCTCAAACAAATTTACTGTTGCGGAATTTCCATAGGTGTTCTCCTGATGTTAAATGTATATTGTTCAAGACTTCCTGTACCTCAATGTATTGCTCACCTCTATGGTTTAATAGCAATGTTGCTGTTAGGAACAAAATCCACATTGCATATAATAATTCCCTAAGAAGGTTGTTAGCTATACCTCGTAGGTCGAGTGCAAGCGAGATGTTTGTGTCCTTGAATATTCCGTCTTTTGGCGAGTTGTTGTGAAAGAATGTTTATAGTTTTATGAGAAAGTTGCTGGCATGTAACAGCCATTTTATATCCGCAATTGTTAATTCGTCACTCACACTTCACTCCAGCATTTGGAAGTGGTGGCATTCTATCTTATACTGAGTTCATTATTGTATTTTATTGTTGTTATATGAGCGCTGTGTGATTGCTGAATTTTATACACTTTTATTTTTACACATGTTTTGTATATACTATGAACCTTGAGTTCGAAATAAACGTTTGAATTTGAATTTTGAATTGGAATTACCCAGTGTGGTAGGTTGGCTGTTGGGCTTTTGTGGGGCTTGTTTCCATAGAGCTGGTTACTTGTTTCTCTCGCGAGATCTGGCAACACTGATTTCACACAACATGGGACCTTTAACAACCTCTTGCAGGGACAATAATTTATATTTGACTGCCACACTCAGGTTTGAAGTCCAGATCTCTCTGCTGAATTTCACATATTTCTCCATGTAGTCACTTTTCTCGGGCTCCGTCTCCTGCTCTGCTCCAGGTGCCTGAACCAAACCGATAGAAATCTCCTGAATGAGTCACCTTCACTGCAATTGGAGTTTTTTTTTTTCTACTAGAATAGCGTTAATTCCAAAATGTTTAGACGTTTGATATGATAGGTGTATGGATCTGATTTGAGGTGGATTTTTGCTTCAAGGCTGTAATGCTGTGCTGTCTCTAAATCTGATCCGCCCAGTCGTTGACCTTCTAGTGACAGAGCGAATCTCTCTCACGCGCTCAGAGTTTGAACGCTCGTGCCCGTTGGATTTTATATTCTCCAGGAGCGCGTGGAGGGACTGTTCCTGGGATTTCTGTGTTAGGAAAAAGTGGTCAGGAATCTGCTATTATTAAGTCGACTGGACACGTGAGTATAACCAGAGCTCTAATTATTGATGGGCTACACAAAGCATTGATGGTTCGGACTGAGTATAATTTTGGAGCTTTCAATACATTTGTTTGTTTGTTTGTTTGTTTGTTTCTCTCTGTGATGTTTTGCAAATAGCTTTATTTATAATATTCGTTCTTCACAATGGGTGTTTATCGAATGTATTTTGCATTTAAGGGTTTCTTTGTTTAGAGATTTTGTGATAGTATTTGATGTAAAAAAAAAAATCGGTATGTAAAAAGCAAAAAAAAAAAAAAGATAGACAAAAATAATTAAAAAATACAAGGTGATGACTATGGTAAGTTTCTATAAAAGGAAAGGAGCGAGCAGAAGTTAAAAGCTTCTTTAAAAGTCTTTTAAAAACTAATTTAATCCATCATCCATGAATAATAATAAACTTCCCTACTCTAATTTTTCTTGGCTTGTCACATACAGTATATAAATACTGTAGGCCTATACTGTATATGAATAAAAATATTTGCAATTTGCATTATACTGTACATATATAGAGTACATGATTATATAAGCTACTATTGTCTTTATTAATCCCACAATGGGGAACGTTTCAATCTACAATCCATTTACTAACCAGTGCTCACTGGGCATACAAAATATGATAATTTTGTCATTTTTATACCGGACTTATACAATGTGTCTCTATATAAAGATATCTGGATAATTCCACATACCTTATACTCAGTGAGCTAACATCTAATATTATTTATATTTAAAAATTAAGATAAATGTTTTATAATGTATATTAAATATATAATAGTGAAAATACAAATGCATATTCACATTGCCAAACAATGTTTTCTTATATAATTCAACTTCGTTTAACTTTATTTGGAACACTTATACATGTAACTACTGATGTTTGACTTAAAACACAATGAAATTAGAGTTTTAAGTTATTTTTCTAATATGTTTTAGTTCAGATTTCGAATTGATATAGACTGTGAAATGTTAATGATAAGCTGCTCACCGACTGAGAATTCTGTAGAAATAAATGACTTCAGAGTTTATTTTCACTGTTGTCAGTATTCCCTGTAACTGCTGCATATGGGACTCTGTAATGCTTCTATTGCTGGGCATATTTCATTAATCAAATTTGAAAAACTACGGTTGTATAATGCACTTTTTATTTTAATTACCGTAAGTAATAACCAA
The DNA here is from genome assembly GCA_020510985.1 of Pholidichthys leucotaenia. Taxonomy (NCBI): domain Eukaryota; kingdom Metazoa; phylum Chordata; class Actinopteri; order Cichliformes; family Pholidichthyidae; genus Pholidichthys; species Pholidichthys leucotaenia. The sequence goes on from CM035844.1 coordinate 49,841,055, forward strand.
AGTTCTCTGTTTAGTTATATTAAATTAAAAATACACAATAACAGATTACTATTTTTTTTTTTTGAAAGAGTAAAGAGGACTCTTCCCTAGACTGAAGCCAGGATGTGAGGCGTAAGTGCTTATTCCCTGATCCACTGTGCCCTTAAAACAGCTACAGTGCTGTGAAAAGTATTTACCCTCTTCTTAATTCCTTATATGTTTGCACATTTTTCATGCTTAAATGTTTCAGATCATCAAACAAATTTTAATATTAGACAAAGATAACCCGAGTAAATACAAAATGCAGTTTTTAAATGATAATTTCATTTATTAAGGGAAAAAAGCTATTCAAACCTACCCGGCCCTATGTGAAAAAATAACTGCCCCCTAAAACTAAATAACTGGTTGTACCACCCTTGGTGTCAACAACTGCAATCAAGCATTTGCTGTAACTGGCAGCGAGTCTTTTACATCGCCGTTGAGGATTTTTAGCCCACTCTTCTTTGCAGAATTGTGGGTTCATCCACATTGGAGAGCTTGAGCTTGAGGTCATGAACTGATGGCTGGACACTGATGGCAGACAGGTACAGAGGAGAATTCATGGTTCCATCAGTTATGGTGAGTCATCCAGGTCCTGAAACAGCAAAGCAGCCTGAGACCATCACAGTACCACCACCATGTTTGACTGTTTGTATGATGTTCTTTTTACGAAATGCTGTGTTATTTTTACACCAGATGTAGCAGGACACACACCTTCCAAAAGTTCAACTTTTGTCTTACTTTTTCCACATAGGGCCAGGTAGGTTTGGCTAGCAATTTTCCCTTAATGAATGAAATCATCATTTAAAAACTGCACTTTCTAATTACTTGGGTTATCTTTGTCCAATACTGAAATTTGATGATCTGAAACATTTAAGTGTGACAAATATGCTAAAATATTAGAAATCAGAAAGGGGCAAATCTTTTTTTCACAGCACTGTAAGTTCAATCTACTGGATGGATTCAAAGAAAGTAATTTGTATATTTTAAGGCAAAGCCAGTATCGCAACGTTGAATATAATAAAACAAACAAAAAAAAATCAGTAGTAAAACCTATTTGTTTCATCTATAAGAAGTTTAGCACTGCTAAAAGCTTGCTATGAACAAAGCCCTCCCAAGGAGTCTCACTTGTGTAGTAACTGCAGCTCCCTGTACCCATTGTGAAGATGAAAGGAAGAGGAAGACGCCAAAGTAAATCCAGAAAAACTGATGCTTACTCATACACTTGCCTTCCTGTTTTTATACAGAAGCATGCACGTCTGTGACTCTTCTGTCTCTTGACTTGTGACACTTACACACTGCTTGCTACCTTTTTCATGGAAATTTCAGTTTACACATATTCTTTTGTTTCTGTTAATATTTAGATGTTTAGAAGTCAATGATGCTGGAATAGGATGGTCATGCGGTCCAGGAGAAAAAGAAAGAGGCACAGACATCGGAATGCCACAGGCTGTCTCACTGCTGCCCTTCCTTCTTGCTCTAACGGGATATGGTGAGTGGGTTTTTTTTTAATCATTTGTATTTTTACATGTTTTCTTTTTCGAAAGCAAAAGCATCAACTTATATGCTCAAGGACAACATTTGTGTATTGTGTTTTAATTTGGGAGTGGAAGCTGAACAGAAAGAAAAAAGTGAGTAAATGGATTGGGGTAATGCAGGGTCAAATTCATCCCTTCTCCCACACACTCTTTCCTTCGTGAGGATATGATGTTTACACAACAGGAAATGCCCAGCACAATAGCTCTTAACATAATGTGCTTTATACTACTACTGCTCTATGCTGCCTTGATATTGTGCTAATATACTCAGGTTCTGCTAATTATTTAAATTATTGTCACTATGTCCAATTTTCAGCCCACAAGGTAAATACACAAGACCAGCCAACAAAGTTTTGGGGTGGAGGAAAACAAATAAATGAAGCAAAAATTAAGTACTATTCTGACACAAAATAATCAGTCTCCTCATTGACTAAAATCTACTTGTGGCTCAGTGTCTGTGATCTTCTCCACAACTGCTGTTGTCTGCATGTCAAAGTGTGCTTGAGCAAGACCCTGAACCCCCAGTTGCTCCTGCTGGGTCAGGCCAGCACTTTGCATGGCAGCTCCGCCGCCATCAGTGTGTGAATGGGTGGATAGCAGGATCTGTAAAGTGCTTTGGTCATCCAGAAATGAGAAAAAACGCGATGTAAGCAAACGCCATTTACCATTTTTTTGAGCCACAACGCACGTTTTACATTGAAAAAAATCTTGCAGGACCCCACCAATAAATGTTACAAAATGACACATTGCAGCCTGTTACAGCACATGTAATGACAATTTAGTCTTGTAATTAGTTTATGCTCATTGTGAAACCTGAGCCTGTTTAGATGAACAAAAAGCTGATATCCTGGCAGGAACTGAAGAAAGGCATACAGGAATACAGTTACCTATTTGTGTGCTCATAGAAATGAACAAAAATAATCTGTTTTTGTTCTTGTTTGCATCTGCGCTTCTGGTTTGAGAGGACGCTGGCGTGTGTTTTGCCGCTTCACATTCCAAGTCAAAACCTGTGTTTTTATTATTTCTGTTTTTTTTTTACTCTCTTAAATTCGCCACACTACAACTGGATCATCACTGGATGATACTACAGGAAGCTGCTTGTAGACTTTCTGTAGGGGAAGGAACCTTTCTGTGTGGAGTTTGCATGTTCTCCTTGTGCTGCGTGGGTTTACTCCGGGGGCTCCGGTTTTCTCCCACAATCCAAAGACATGCATGTTAGGTTAATTGGTTGTTCTAAATTGTCCCTGGATATCTGTCTCCTACAAGCCCTTAGAATAGAGAGTTAGTACTTTTGAAGTGCTTTGAGTGGTCTTTGAAACTAGAAAAGCACTATATAAGTACAGGTCCCTATCCCTCCCCTACTCACCAGTTCTGTTGACCTGCTGCTGCTGTTGCCATCTGCTGTTCAGCTGTGATGCTGGCGGCTTGGCAAGCGATCTACAGCAGGAGTGTCCTTCTGCGGTTCCCTGGCAGTGGTGTGCTCCTCTGGGCCTGTTCTTCTTGACTTCTGGGAAGTCTGGATTGCCAGACTGTCTTCCACTTGGTGGAGGCAGTAGCCGCTGACTGCGGCAGGTTGCTGTTGTTCCATTCAATAGTAGCATTAGCCGCTAGCTGCTACGACTGTGGCATTGTTAAAATCCTCTATCAAACTGTGAAACCTCCTCAGCTTCTCCAGCTCAAACTGTCTAGCCATGGACTGTTCCATCGTTCCAAATACATCCACAGGAGCTCTCAACACAAGTTTATTTACTGAAGCTTACCCATTCCCTCCATACTCTGTCTGTCATTCACTCTGGAGCATTACGGCAACATCATGGAAACAAACCCCATGTGTGCACATGCACTTTGCAGCCATTCATCCTGCCACCCACTGACGTGGAAGAGCTACTAAAGGCACCATCAGACATTAAGAGGAAATTATTTGCAATTTTTTGGATAAATTAAGTAAAATTAGACAATTTCACACGGCATCCCAAACATTCTCCCATGGCACCATAGGGTCCCGCGACATTCCTGTTGAAAAACACTGCTCTAAACTGTCAGTAGAAGCAGTGATGAAGGTCGACAGGAGTGCACTTTGAAGAAACAAACAACTTCAGCTAAAGTCCAGTCATACCAGAAGGTACATTAACTTGAGATTCTTATTAATGCTTGAACTTTTATTTTAAACTTTTATTTTTATTTAATTTTTATTTATTTCCATTTCAGTTGTGTGTTTAATCGTGTGTTCTGTAACTGTGTTTTATCTAATCCTTCTCCCTTACTTTATTGTGCAGTAGCTTGGTGGAGCATCCAAAATTTCATTGTACTGTACAACTGTATAATGACAATAAAGCCTATTCTATTCTATTCTGAAACAGACTAAATCTTAACATAATAAGATTAAATCTTATTATTGCTATGTCTCACTGTGGCCCAAACTCATCAGACCCACCAGGAATGTTCCTTGATCTCTCGTTTAACCACTCCAGGTCTGATATAGCATGTATAGCTTTAATGTGGATGTGATTTGGTTGAAAAACTTGTTATCTTGTTCTCGGTAAATATCATTATTCATGAGTTTCCCAGTCTTGTGTACAATATGCTTTAATGTTTTCTTTAAATGAGCAACTGACCTACAGGTACTACAGAGGATTAATGATATGAATAAATATGATACATCAATATGATTGACCTAAAATACGCTCAAAGTAATTCATTCACACTACCCTCTTTAAAAAGCCATGGTAGCATTTTATAAAGTGCAATTCTGCTATAATCCATGCTCACCATGCACCTTACTTTCTCTCCTTTCTTTTTTGCTCTCTACCTCTGTATATTCTTCCCTACAGCCTTGGCAGGGCTCAGTATCTGGCCCTCCCTACATGTTGCCCTGAGCAATGGCAGTGTATTTGTGGACTTCAGCACACAATCCATCAGCAGCAGCATCCGCAACATGAGCCTCTCTCTTGTCAACACAGAAACCAACACCACCCTCCTGACCAAATCCCTCCCCAGCAACCAAGTGACCGGTAGGGTGGAGTTTAACTGCTCCTGCTTCCTGTATGCAGGAACCTTTAGGTTCCTGCTGAGGCAGACCAGCATCACCACTGTTTCACACCCTAATGGTACAGGCAGAAGCAGCTCAGAGAGCACTACCTGGTGGTGGAGTTCAGAATTACAGGTGCAGTGGCCTACTTTCCACATTGCAGTTGAAAGATCGGGAAACCACTCAGAATCTTTTCAGGCAAGGCCAGCAATACCATTTTCAGCTTTATATATAACTTGTTGGTGTACTGCGTTATGACCAAGATCATTTTTCTACTTTTCTTTAATGTCCCCAGGTTGGGATATCAACTAGTGAGTACTTTCAGGCTTGTTCCAGTGGCATCGATTCTGCACTTTTCCTTGAAGTAACCTACGTGGAGTTCAACCAGATAGGACGCAACAGCATTGACAAGGTCCGAGCCCGGACGCAGCACCCTATCAGACCTCTCCGTTCCCAGAGTGTCGAGCTGCTCTGTGCCTTCCCGTTCACAGAGAGAGACTTCATAAGAGTTGCTCTACGCTCCCCTCATACCACACAGGAGGTGAAGAGCTCCAGCCCGCTCTACCTGTCTCGTATCTTCTCCTACAAACTGCTGGTAGAAAATGCCAATGCTTACAAGAGTGGCTGCGAAGGAACGATAACTGTTAAATTGATAAGCCCACCTTGTGCTCACATTAGTGGGAAAGTGTTGCTGTATAGTGACACAGCTGTCGGAAGAGGTGCTGCCTTTTCATCTGCAGTGATGGGGACTGGCCCAGATGCTGCCTCTTCTCCACTGGCCTTTAGCTGGCTGACTCAGGGAGAGAATGAGACGGAGTTCAACTGTTCTGTGTTTTACCCAGGAAGAAATAAGTACTGCTTTCACTTTGTTTTCAACTACAGTCACTCCCCAAGTCCTGCACAGACTTGTCTAGTGGTTTACAAAAGTGCAGGTGAGATTTTTTTTTAATGGTCACATTTGTCAGCTGCAAAGACAACATTTAAACTTTAATTCCTTTGTCACTAAGAGATGTCGGTAGAACAGTACACTGAAGAGATACATTATTTTAAACTCAGTGTCTTAAACTTGCAGCTTCAGGCCCACATGTGGCTCCTTTGTCCATAACCACTGACTCCCAGTAGTTGTGACAAAAATTTAAAGGGAAAAAGAATTGTGGAAATGTCTTAAATGAATAAGAAAAATGATAAAAATGTAAAAGATTTGATTTTAAGTGGAAAACCTTGTAAATGTAAAAGAAAAACATAGTTAATTTACCAGACAAATCACAAATATACAAGAACAGAGTTGCTGATTTGCGAGAATTTGTGACTTAATAGAAAAAGTTGCAAATGCATGAGGAACAAAAGAAAATTTAACAGAAAAGTTGCAAATTTATCAGAAAATTAGCAAAATTAAGAAGGGGGGGCAGCTTGGTGGAACAGTGATTAGCACTGTTGCCTCAGAGTAAAGAGGCCCTGGGTTCAAACCAAGAGCTGGCCAGCTGGGACCTATCTGTGTGGAGTTTGCATGTTTTCCCTGTGTCTGTGTGGGCTTTTTGCTGGGTACTCCAGTTTCCACAGTTCAAAAACATGCATGTTGGGTTATTTGGAGTTAATTGGGGATTCCAAATTGTCCGTAGGTCTGAATCGAGAGTGAATGGTTGTCTGCCTCTTTGGGTTGACCCTGCAATGGACTGGCACTGTGACCAAAAAACAAAAAAACAAAAGCTGGGATTGGTTTTACCTTCATTTTAAAGATGATAGAGACAACACTGTGACCTCCTGGCCAGTAGGAGTTGCACTCACTTGCCGCACCATAATATTGTAATGGTTGGCAGAGACAAACATCAACACACAGTGCTGACTGGTCTTCAGTCTCAGCTGTTTGGTGATTACGAGCCCGATACAGCATGCCAAACAAGGACTCTTTTGCAGTAGCAGCTCGTGGCTGATGTCACAGAGGAAGCAAATTACTCTTATAAGTGGTATGCACACAGGTACGCTTTCTATACTTCTGAGGACCCATATTCTGTTGCTCCTCACCCAAAACACACACACACACACACACACACACACACACAGAGTTTGCATTCACACTTTTCGATCACGTGACTTCCGGCGGGGTTGAATGAGGTCACCGGCCATGTTGTGGGGGGGGGGGGTATAATCACGGAGCAATGGAACAAAAAATATGAAAACATCTGAAATTGAAACTCTTGATAATGACAACGGACAGTGGTATGACGACAAATTAGTTTTAATTGAGAAGCAGGCCCTCTATCTCATTCCAAAGCAAAACTGGCCAAAAGACATGGAGAAGTGGGCTAGCATCACCTATCCAGACATGGACAAAGCTAAATATATTTCTTGATCTTCATGACACTTATCATGCATGTTTATCCACATCAGCCCATAAATTATTCACAGAGCCCTCAGCTTAATTTCTCCTGTTTGTTTTTCTCTGTTTTTGTTCTGTTTTTTTTTTGATATGTGATCTAATTTGATTTCACATTTGCTAAAGGCTGGCTTCATTCAGCACACTCACCTGTCCAGGTGCTTTCAGATGAAGTTAGACATCGTTATCTTGCTGTCTAATCGTTATTCCACAATAAGAAGTTGATTTGTAGACTCCCACCTACTTGTAATAATCCTCAAAGCCACAGGCTAATTAGCCGATGTTCTGAGATTTTGGCATCATAGCAGCAAATCTTGGGATACTACTCCATCATTTTCTTCAGCTGTTGTGCAGAAGAATTAAGACTTCCCAAGTGAGAGACACTCTTGAATATTGGTTAAGTCTGGATCTCACCGTCGTTCTCGAAAAGCCTTAACTCCAGCTAAGGTTAGCTTCAGGAGCTAGCTTGTTCCAGCACGGAGTGTCCAAGCTTTGCTGGTTTCCTGCCAGCAGCCTCAAGAATAAAGTTATGTTGTTTTTCTCCACTTTGGAGTCTTCTTTCATTGGAAAGGAAACAGGAAGTGAGCAGAATCCAAGTGTGGTCTGTACGGAAGTCTAATCAGCCAGAATGATTAGAAGCATCTGCATAGCTGAGCGGAAGGAGACATTTTCTGTCTCATCAGTGTGGATACAGCTGATTTTACAGACTGCAGTCAAAGGCAAAAATATGACAAGGAGTATGGAGGGCTAAACAGTGATTTGGATCTTCATAATATCCTGTAGCTTGAAAGTGTGACACTTAAGTTGGCTCGGAGAGATCCCCGATTGGTCCCGTTAGACAAACAAGTACATTTGTTTAGCTCTGTGTGTGTGTGTGTGTGTGTGTGTGTGTGTGTGTGTGTGTGTGTGTGTGTGTGTGTGTGTGTGTGTGTGTGTGGCTGGCAGCAGCTGAGCTGATCAGAACAGGGAGCTTATGAATCTGTGAAAATGTTCACAGAGCATCACATACTCTTCAACAATATTATTAGTCAATTACTTCTACAAACCTAATACAAAATGGTAAGAGCGCCCGCAAGTTGGAATACAAGGAAGGCGACAAGTCAGCTCTACTAATATTATTACAAGAAAGCCAAATTCTTCTCCGTTTCTCTGATAACTCCCAAGTTGTCTTGCCTTGGTTGTAAATAATTTCAGATACTCAATAAAACAACACTTTCTCCTTCCCACCAGTGTTTATACAACCAATTATTCCACAGTAGTTCACTATATTTACATAATTTTTGGCTTTAATGAAATAGAATCACCCCCTGCAGCTTACCTCCCAACATGGCCGCCCATATAGTGACTGGCAGCTATGTCTATAAATACCTTGGTGCAATGATGAAACAGGGTGAACAGTCGAACTCAGCTTTATTTGTCGTTGGACAAATAACACAGCCACCAGGCACTCAAACCCAACATCACATCACCCCCCCACACACCCCCGTAGAAAGTCCAGAAACACACACACAATTAAGACCCTCCCCAATTTAGGACCCGGATCACACATTAAGAAAACTAAAACTGAAATTATCAAATGGCCTACCACATTCACACAACAAAACCTAAACTAGGGAGGACGGGTGGCCTACCGTCCTACCCCACACGGCAAGGTGGATTATTCTGCCACCTGTTGGTCTAAACCCCAAAGTCCATTTATAGCTTAAAGTACTGCTATGTTCCTAAACTAACACAATGCCCAGAACAATCATTTTTTTAATACATGCATAAACATATGAACAATAGAACTATTTATTACATTTACACTCCTCGAGCTGTCCGTTAGCTCAAAGTAAGCTGCGCCCTACTTAGCCACGATGCGCAGGTGTCCTTGGTCTTCTGCTGGCTGTCGCTTGGCTTATACCCGCCGTGGACGTTCCTCTCCTCAAGCCCGGACCAAGTCCATAACTCTAAGACGGGCTCTGTTTGGCCTACAATGGTGCTGTTTGGCACGCAGTCTCTCTGTGTCTGTCGGCCTGGCTCCAACCTCTTCTAAAGCCGTTGCGGTGGTCACCATGGTAGCTGCAGATCCTCCAGCCCTCTGCGGACAAGCTCCGGAGGAATCTGGGGCTAGCACGTTGGTGTCACTCAGCGATGCAGGTGCCTCGCCACCACGCTCGGTACCCTCTCCTACCATTCCCCAAACGCCAACACCGAGACCCTCCTGCATCGAACCTGAGTGAGGCTGGTCCTGCTTGACCGCCGTGGTGTCCATTGGGTCTTTATCCCACACAGCGTCGTCCTCCACCACCAGAACCAGACTTTTCCACTGGCCACAACCAGACCACTGTTACCCAGCGTTATCTTTGATGGCGAAACCCAGTCTGTAAAACAGGTCATAGCCCATGATGTTGTTGCCTCTGGCTGTGACATGGAACGTGAAATCAGCCATCACCACCGGCTTGTACCGAACCATTAACTCCAACATTCCGACCGTGCACAGCCTGCCACCTCCATAAACCATAAAGCGGCGCTGGATTACCTCTTATCCTGTAGTAGGGGGAAAACTTCCTCATCGTGGCCCAATTCAGCAGCAATCCCCCCCCCCCGTGTCGTGCAGCAGTGTCACCTCCACACCATCCAGTGTTACTTTGCAAAATGTGTACCCATTGGTACTTGGGGACACCGTGTGGATAGTTGTCTGGGGGCGGGTGGAGTGATTTCTTCCGTTTTGCGGACCCACAACCCATGCACAAGGGTTTTTCCGGGGCAGACCTTCGGCTGGTAGCATTCGTTTCCATAACGTCTTCGTCCATGCTATCCTCGCTGTCCGGGTCCGCTACTAGTGCCACAGCGGAAGGCTCCAGCTGCTGTTGTGACTGGCGCAAATTTAGTTCCGAGGCTAGCTTGTCCACAGTCTCCAATTGGAGTGCTAGCTCGACAGTCCTGGCCAGCATCAAGTCACCAGGCACCGTGAGTAGCTTCGCTCGTATAGCGGCGTTGTTTGTGTGCTCCGCCAGCTGGTCGCATACCTTCTCCTCCTCCAGTGGCCCAAAACGACACTCACTAGCTAGCTGCCTCAGGTCAGTGACAAACTGGTGGATAGGCTCACCCACCTGTTGGTGTTGCTGCTGAAACCGAATCCTCCTGAGAGTCACGCTGTCCGGGGTGTGAAAATGGCACGCTAGCAACTCAACAGCGTCCCCATATAAGTCTGAAACCCTGAATGTACACAGGATGCGCCGGTCTTGAATCCCCAAATTATGTACCAGGAGCACACATGGTCTCAGTTTATCTAGCTCACCCAGGTCGAGCACAATGATGTAATTCTGAAAGGCTGTGAACCATCTTGGCCAAGGCACCGGCGGCTCACCCGGGAGCTCCAGGAAGGGGCGAAGCGGTGAAATACATGCCTCTATAGTTTGTCCTCATCGGCAAAATGTTATGTCTATAAATACCTTGGTGCAATGATGAGAAAGGGTGAACAGTCAAACTCAGCTTTATTTGTTGTTGGACACACAACACAGCCACCAGGCAGGGGCATCGGCAAAGAGGCCCTAAAATGGATGCTCCCTGGTATTTACAGATGCATCTCAATAAATTAGAATGTCATTGAAAAGTTGATTTATTTCAATAATTCAATTCAAAAAGTGAAACTCATATATTATATAGATTCATTACACAGAGAGTGATATATTTCAAGTGTTTATTTCTTTTAATTTTGATGGTTGGGGCTTGCAGCAAATGAAAACCCCAAATTCAGTTTCTCAAAAAATTAGAATATTACATAAAATTAATTAAAAAAAAATTGATTTTTAACAGAAATGTTGGCTGACTGAAAAGTATGTCCATGTACACACTCAATACTTGGTCGGGGCTCCTTTTGCATAATTACTGCATCAATGCAGCATGGCATGGAGGCGATCAGCCTGTGTTACTGCTGAGGTGTTATGGAAGCCCTGGTTGCTTTGATAGAGGCCTTCAGCTCGTCTACATTATTGGGTCTGGTGTATTTCATCTTCCTCTTGACAATACACCATAGATTCTCTATGGGATTTAGGTCAGGAGAGTTTGCTGGCTAATCAAGCACAGTGACACCATGGTCATTAAACCAGGTATTTGTACTTTTGGCAGTGTGGGCAGGTGCCAAGTCCTGTTGTAAAATGAAATCAGCATCTCCATAAAGCTTATCAGCAGAGGGAAGCATGAAGTGCTCTAAAATTTCCTGTTAGATGGCTGCACTGACATTGGACTTGATTAAACACAGTGGAAAAACACCAGCAGATGACATGGCTCCATATATCATCATTAACTGTGGAAACTTTACACTAGACCTCAAGCAGCTTGGATTCCGTGCCTGTTCACTCTTCCTCCAGACTCTGGGACCATGATTTCCAAGTGACAGGACTTGGCACCTGATTTGGGGAGCCATGTCATCTGCTGGTGTTAGTCCACTGTGTTTTATCAAGTCCAAAGTCAATGCAGCTATGTACCAGGACATTTTAGAGCACTTCATGCTTCCCTCTGCTGACAAGGTTTATGGAGATGCTGATGTTATTTTCCAGTAGGACTTGGCACCTGCCCACACTGCAACCAAAAGTACCAAAGCCTGGTTTAATAGCCATGGTATCACCATATTTTACTGGCCAGCAAACTCTCCTGACCTAAACCCCATACAGAATCTAAGTATTGTCAACAGGGAGATGAGAGACACCAGACCCAACGATGCAGATGGGCTGAAGGCCGCTATCAAAGCAACGTGGGCCTTCATAACACCTCAGCAGTAACATAGACTGATCACCTTCATGCCACACCACAGTGATGCAGTATTAGTTCATGCAAAAGGAGCCCTGACCAAGTACTAAGTGTATGCATGGAAATACTTTAGCTGCAACCAACTTCCTTATAATGTTCAGTTTGGGGGTAGATTTTTTTTTTATCTGAAGCTGGTGTACAAATTGTAATTTCCAAAACTTGTTAGCAAGTAAATATTGCACATTATCTTCCTCCATCATGTTCATGAGTTAAAATACATTGATACAGCAACGTTTGCAAAGGACTGTAATTGGCTAAGAGGCTCGCCTCCTTTCATTTTTTTTTCTTCAGTGCAAGGTGTAAAAGAATTTTCCATAGCAACAAATATAAACTGATTTCTGATTGGCCAATCAATTTCCAAACAGAGCCTCGCCTCCTTTCATTTTTTTCTTCAATGCAAGAAGTTTAAAAAGTTTTCATAGCAACAAATATGAACTAATTTCTGATTGGTCTATTAATTTACCCACTGTGTCATGCCCCCTTTTTCCTCTGCTGGACTTCTCATGAGTTTCTGACTATGTTACACAATAATATCACAATAAACACCACCAGAGGCCAACTTCAGTGAAATAGCAGTGCTTTGAAAGAAAAAGGTTATTTCTTCTCAAATTTCTGAGGTGTTGCCTCCCTTGCCTTCTCTGCTCTTTTGTGATATAAACTCAATATGAGGTGATGAAACTGTTATGTCGGCGGTTGGAGCCAAAGGAGGAGACCATGTGTAGAACTGAACACACGTTTATTAAGCAGGGCAGTGCAACCTAACCACACCAAACCGCAGAGCAGAGAGATGGCCAAGAGGCCATCCCTCCTACATGCAGCCCTTTTATAGTCTCGGGTGGTGGCGTGACCAGAAGGCGGAGCCACCACCCCGTGCCACACAAATAAGAACGTAGAACATAATTCATATAAATAACTATATAACATTTTCCCTCCCCCTCAAAAAGGTCCAAAACACACACACATACAATTGTGACCCCCCCCAATTTAGAACCTGAATCACGCACTAAGAAAACTAAACTTAAATCACTAAAAGGGGCCTATCACAGTCACACAAAACAACTAAAAACTAGAGGACGACAGGTGAACTGCCGTCCCACCCCCACACGACAAGACGGATTATTCTGCCGTCTGTTCTTAACGAAAAGTCCATCTAAAAAAAACCTACCGTGTTCCTACACTAAAATAAAATACACAAAGTAATCCAAAACTATATACATAATAACACATGCATAACAATTAACTTATGTACAAACGACTAAGGGAAGAAGACCTGTGGGCCCCCTGGACCGGCCCTTCTTCAGACCGCCCAAGGAGGTGGCTTGTCTCCTGGGCCGCAGCAGGCTGCCTTGGCCCCGACGCGCCTCCTCTTCCTCACTGCTGGATGTTGCACTCGTCCAGGCCCACGTCCCTCAAACCTCTCCTGGGCACGCCGCAGCTCGTTTGGGTGCCTCCACGAGCCATCCGACAGCTGAAGATAAGCGTTGCCCCATCCAGCCATAACACGCAGCCGGCCCTGGCGCTCCTCCACCTGCCGTTTGGCTCGTACCCGCCGTGATCTCGCCTCCACTCAAGCCCGAATTCCGTCAATGACTCCCAACGGGGCTCTGCTTGGCCTGCAGGGTCTATGCCTGGCACTCCCTCTCTCAGTGCCAATCGGTCTTGCCCCAACCTCTTCTAGATCCACTGCGGGTCCCATCGATGTGGCCCCGTGTCCACCGGCCCACTTCAGCCAAGCTCCAGGAACACCTGGGACCATCCTCTCGGCATTGCTCGTCGGTGCAGGTGCCCCCCTGTGCCACCCAGTACCCTCGTCCAGGGCGACTCAAGCTCTGGCACTGGGGCCCTCCTGGGGTGACCCTGAGCGTGACAAGGTCTGTCCACTCTCTGGGGTGCCAGGCAACTTTTCATCCCACACTGCGTCATCCTGTACTCTTAGAACTGGTTGGTTCCACAGTCCACGGCCCGACCACTCTTCCCCAACGCCGCTCTTAATGGCGAAGCTGAAGCCATAGAAGAGGTTGCAGCTCATGATGTTTGTGCCATGGGCTGTCACGGGCTGTGATCATGGGCTGTGATTCTTTTTTCTAAAGCCCATCCAGGGACAAGAGTTGCAAATTAGCTAATAGCTATACACTCTATGTGCAACACATCAGATTGATTGTCTTTGATTAATTGTCTATGTTTATTGCACTGTCCCTGTCAAATAAACTAATCTACTACTACACAACGAACGCCATATCAGCCATCTCCACCGACTTGTACCGAGCCATCAGTCTGATTGTTCCCACCATGGCCAACCGCCCACCTCCAATCCTGTAGTGTGGAAAAAATTGCCTCATTGTAGCCCAGTTCAGCAGAGAACTCTCCGCCCCGTGTCGATCAGCATCGGCACCTCCACTCCATCCAACTCCACCGTGCAATACGTGCGCCCACTGGTGCTCGGGGACACAGTATGGATCACTGTTGGGGTGGAAGGGGTTGAACTCTTCTGTGGGCTCTCTTGCTCAACCAAATGGCACACCCTCATGTAGTGATGTAAACGGCCACACCTGCCGCAGCATTTCCCTCTTGCCGGACAATCTCTGCTTTTGCAGTGGTGCTTCATGGACCCGCAGCCCATACATCTGGGCTTCCCCGGGGCAAACCTCATCCTCACAGCGTTAGCACCTCCCGCATCATCATCGACGCTCCCATCGCTGTCCGGGTCCACTACTTGTGTAGCCATGGGGGATCCTAACTCTCGCGGTGAAAGATGCTCACTCAGTTCCTGAGTTAACTTATCTGCATGAGTCATGCCTTTATTGTCATGGAATGACAATAAAGGCACTTTGACTTTGACTGCTGCCTCCAGCTGGAGCACCAACTTGATGGCCCTGGATAGCGTCAGTTCACCCGGAAATGTGAGCAGCTTCAACCGGACTGCAGCACAGTTGGTATGTTCTGCCAACTCCAACGGTCCGAAACCAACACTTGGTGGCCAACTGCCTCAAGTCTGACACGAACCGTTGGGTGGACTCTCGCACCTGTTGGCGGCACTGACATTGTCTGGTGCCCGAAAATGGCACGCCATCAGCTCAGCCACATCTTCATAGTCGTCTGCGTTGCTGAGCGTACCCAAAATCTGTTGTCCCTCCATTCCCAGGTTATGCACAAGCAATGCACGTGTCCTTAATTTCTTCATCCTTCCCAGGTCTAGCACCACCATATACGTCTTAAAGGCATCGTACCACCTAGGCCATGGAACAGGTGGCTCACCTGGGAGCTCCAAAAACAGCCAAATTGGTGCACCACATGCTTCCATACCCTCAATTTTATCCGCTTTCGTCCTCATTGCCAAATGTTATGTCGGCAGTTGGAGCCAAAGGAGGAGACCAGGTGTAGAACTGAACATATGTTTATTAAACAGGGCAGTGCAGCCTAACCACACCAAACCACAGAGCAGAGAGATGGCCAAGAGGCCGTCCCTCCTACATGCAGCCCTCTTATAGTCATGGGTGGTGGCGTGACCAGAAGGCGGAGCCACCACCCCGTGCCACACAATTAAGAACATAGAACATAATTCATATAAATAACTATATAACAGAAACTTGACATCAACCTAGTATGCTATTGACTGTGACATCTTTACCAACAACCACCATAGTCTCATCATCCAACTGATCAGATGTAAATATTTTGATTGTTTTGGACCCTTAAAAATGTTATAAAGTAGTTTTCCATATCTATCTATCTATCTATCTATCTATCTATCTATCTATCTATCTATCTATCTACTGTTACACAAAACTTTTATTGTGTAAACCACTGTATTTACTAAGAAAACAGATACGAATTGTGATGCTGTAAGCTGACAGGTGGAAGATCTTTGCACTGAATCAAAATAGATCAAAGTCAAAATATAAATAATCCCCACATTTTGTCCCTTATTTGCAGAGTCATGGGGGCCTTGGCAGCCATGGAGTGTGTGCAGTGTAAGCTGTGGAGAAGGGGTGAGGGAGCGAGTGCGTGAGTGTTTACTGCCCTCAGGTGTACAAGGGTTGCAGTGCACTGGCATGGTGAAGGAACAGTCCCTCTGCTCGCTGGAGGACTGTGCTGGTTAGTCTCTTCATCCCTAATTCAAATTGTCTTCTATACTGAGTAGTGTGTGATTTCTGTATTAATTTACCACTTGCAGGTTTACTGCAGAGCTCCTTCAGTATACTTTGAAGATTAACTACTTTTCTCAACCCCCCAGTACTGGCAGTGCCTTCTCCATCTCTTCCTCCTGAATCTGATGGAGACTCAAACTTGGGTGGTAACATGGTCGTGGTGGTCGGCATCTCCCTGTGCCTGGGTGTGATTATGGCTACTGTGGTGGTGACTGTGTGGAGAAAGTTGTGCCAGACTCCACAGTGCAGTTCCGTCCATAAAGGCTCAATCCACTCTCCTGGGGGGCGCAAGCTCTCAGATGAAGCCTCCATCTGTGGGTACAGCCTCCCAAGGCCCAGCCTATCTGATAGTCACGGTGCATCAGGAGGCAAAAGTGTCACCCAGAAAGATGGAGCGTGTTTGGGCGGTCAGCCTGTCACGCAGACTGTGGTGATACCGCTTCCCCAGGACGCAGAAAGGTTATCTCCCACTGGTCAGAAGGTGTTGCCACCAATATTTGGGTATGTTAAGAATTTCTTTACTTTCCTGCTATGTAAAATGTATTAGTTCATTCCGATAAAGGCTAAATGAAATGCAATTAAGGTCAGGGACAATGGGTATTTATATGATTTCAGGAGAATCAGTACTTCTCCTAGGCAATTGCCCGGATGCTCATCAAACTCACATACAATGATCCTCAGGCAGGTCTACATCCGGGCTGTGCTCAAGGTCAAGGTGAGGGTTAAATTTCTCAGTTTGTGATCAGTAAAGTACATCTATCTATCTAAAGGTCTGGTGACTTGTGCACTTTTGAGATTTCATTACTTCTTCTAGGCAATTGCACGGATGGCTGCCAAAGTCACACACACTGATCTGCTAGTAGGTCTCCACCCAGGCTGTGCACAAGGTCAAGGTCAGAGGTCACAAGATATGAGTATGCATCATCTCAACATTGAGAAGGCCTAGGCTATATATTCATGCATATATATGTATATATATATATATATATATATATATATATACAGTATATACATACATATATATATATATATATATGTAGAGAGAGAACTAAAGGTTCTTGGTAAACTGTGGGTGGATTCATAATGCTAGATTGAGTGACTCCATCATTGATGGTCTGATTTTCAGTGTTGTTCTGCTTCTGCTTAATATTATAAAACAAGACAAGATTGTATCTTCAGGTACCGGTTGGCTCAACAGCAGCTGAAAGAAATGAAGAAGAAGGGTTTAAGGGAAGCCACACAGTTGTACCATGTTTCTTCAAGCCCTGTTCATGACACTGTGGTAGAGACATCTGTTTCACCAACCAGCTCCCCCATCCCAACGCCAACTGGACTTGCTTTGGGCCCGCAGGATGATCCTAATATTGCAGCTCCCTTTTCTGAGCTGCCACCTCAGGTTTCAATGGTCCCAATGGACAGACAGAGCCCTCGAGTAGAACTTGTCTTAGGTCTCCCTGTCTCTGCTCATGCAAGCAGCGAGAGCTCGAAATGGCGAGACCGTACCGCTGACTGGGTGGAAATGGTAGAGAGAAGCGGGTTAGCTGGTCTCAGAGGAGGAGGTAATGAAACCACTAGAAACTCCCAAGAAACACCCAAGAATCCAAACTTCCGACGGACTTCCAGTTTTAATGACCCCAGAGTCCAATCAATGTCCTCTGCGCAGTACAGGCAGTTCAGGGAAAGGAGCATGACCCAGGTTTTCTATACATTATTAATTATTTATTCTTTTTGTTTAGTTTTGGCTTGCATTTTTAATAATACTGCTTTTTCCCCCATGGCTTTGTCAGGTGGGATGTCGGACTCTTCCTGAAGGAAGTTGTTGGACCAAAGCAGGATGGGAGAGACCACCATATCGTTCATACCCTATACCAGAGCATGAGACTTCAGAGTGGACTAAATCCAGACCCCAGATGAAAGCCTGGATAGAGACAGTGGTGCCTATCCACAGCAATAAACTCAAGCATACAGGAACCAATACAGACAGCAATTCAACATCTCATAACAATGGTGAAACAAACCTCAGTGGCCCTGTGGAAAGACAAAAAAGTGAGGTGCCAGTATCAGGAATTGGAGGTCCAGTAACAGGGCCTGTCAGTTCTCATGGATTGAACCACCTGAGTTTAGATCGTGCCGAACGGGCTGAGCAGAGCTGGAACCGACGTGGCCCGTCCCCGATACAGAGAAACATTCTGGCCCGGAAATTAAAGGAGGCTCAGTCCTGCTCAGGGGTCAAGGGCCGCAAGCGCAGCTCCAGTTTTAACGTTTCGTCCTTGGAGCTCAGGAAGGGCCGCTGCAACTCTCTCCCCATGAGTGAAGGCTACAGCAGCAGTGGTGGCTCTCCATACAAGCTGAGTGAGACGGAGCAGAGGATGTTGGACGTAGATCTGTCCTCAGCATATGTGCAGGAGGAGTAGATCAGACTGTACACAAGAACTGCCATTGACATTTACATTAGTTTTTACTCCTATTTTAAACCCTCATCATTTTTACACATATTTAAGAGAAATATGCCTTAACGTTAAATCTACCGTTGGGAAGTTTATATACAGATTTTTTTTTTAAATGTTTTTTTATTTCAAAAATAAAGAGAGGGATTTTGGTCACTTTTTAACACACTGCTTTAATGTTATTTTCCACACATCAGTCATTAGTACATATCAGTGGTAAAAATGTCACCTTTAGCATGGCTTCCATTTGTAAGCATTGTTTTCTCTGAACAATTTGGATGTGGAACATGTCTAACAAGTGCCTCTGTGCCATGAAGTCTGTTTCTTGCTTGTGAAGGCGGGCGAGCCCGAGCACAGCCACCTTGAGAATTCAAGATGGCTGCACCCATACATCCTGCTTCACCAGTAGTGTAAAATGTACTATTTATTAGCACTTCTGTTTTATTTTGTCTCTTCTAGTCAGTCAAACACACAGCACTGTCCAACTTCTATCTCAAAAAAATGTAGCTATTGACATTTTATAGTGTTGCTTTCAGTGGGTGCTGCTAGTAATGGCTAATGGCTAATATTGGCCAGCAGTCTGATGCAGCCACCTTGCACAATGAAGCAAAAGGAAAACTAATTTGAAGTGCAAATTATATTCTAAAAGTTAAGACTTTTTTTTTTTAACTGGGTTAGATCAGCCAGGTGATGAAGCATATGGGTTAAATTGGCATGAAAACCCCACTAAATGATCTTGGTTTTCCAGGTTAGTGTTATAAAATATGGGCAACGCAGATGCGATATCATTTCATCAGATGGTTTTTCAACCTCAGACAGAAAAGGGACATGCCATTAAAGCAGAACTATGCAACTTTCCTGTTATAGGAACACTAAAAGGACTACAACTGGCACGTTTTATCACCTGATCCCCAATCACAGTGCTTTTTGTTAGTGGCTAAACTCGTGCCCTATGTAAACGTGCTCTATGATTGGCTAATGGGAGTCTGGCCATAAATTAAAGTTGTAGTGTTTTTGTTTTTGTTGTTTTCCTACAGGAACAGCAACTTTAGATGTGATTAGGGTTGCCAACTTTCTCAAAGCCAAATAAGGGACAGAGGGTTTTAACTATTGCTCTGTGCCACCATGTTGTGGACATTAGTGTTATCATAATACTGGGATTTTTTATTTTTTTTTACCTTGGTAATACCTTAAAAATACTGGTATTCAATGTCATGTTTAATACTACAAGGAAAAAAAAAACCCACACTGTATACCTAGAAATTTCAGATTTTTATTATAAGGCCCATGTGTCAACTTGCTGCCAGAAGACACCAGGAAAGCTGCAGCTGGTATCAACATATCTACTGGGAACAAAATGAATACTTCAAATATCTTGAATCAAAATATATTGCTATTTCAGTATTTTGAAAACATTAGGTGATTTAGTTTGTGAGGTTTTTTGAAACCCCCCCCCCCCCCCCCCCACAAAATTAGATGTGGACATTAACAGTAAATAAAAAACAAAACCATTTCAAATCCATAAGGCATTACTCAACAAATCTATTCTTTCCATGAATATTTTTTGCTGTTCTTGACTGACTCCAGCAGTCCCTTGTCCTTTTGCACTGCCAGAGAGAAGTCCTTACATGACAAGTCACAGTTCACAGATACTGCATGTTGTAGCTGCACAGTCTTTTCTTCTTCACAGGTTTATCCATGTTTACAAGTCACAAAACTGACCAAACAGCAAGAGGCTTCACCAAAACATTTTCTTTGCTGGTATTTACACTAGACACGAGAGATGCGCACTACGGGAACTGTGATTGGTTAATTGTCACCCTTGACCCCAGGGATAACCGGGGTGGGACCAGCACAGCAGGCTGCTACTTTACCTGTAGAGCTTGGATCTGTTGCATTAGGGTGCCATCTAGTTAGTGCAGTCAATATATGAGACAATGCACATCCCACTTTGGACAAACATATTTAGCTCAATAAATGGGGCGTCCCGGTTAAAATGGAACAGTTGGCAACCCTAGATGTGATGCTGGTACACAAAGGCTGTGGTGGAATTAACATTCAGCTGCTCATAATGTACCATCAAATGATTTTGGAAATGCTATTTCAAGATGAAAATCTTACACAGAGCTGCTTTAATGTCACAATCCACCAAAACCAGTATTTATAAAACTACAGAAGGTGAGACTGTCTTTGTCACACATTGCTTTCACAAGTCCCACTGTCGTCATTCGTAATTGTACTGTCGTTTACTATAGAATTTTTAAAAAGTGATTCAAACGGTGTTGAATATTGTCTAAAATGAACAAATAAAAGCAGCTTAATCAGTTGTAACCAGGACTAAAGGTGAAATACCATTTGCTTTAATGCTTGAGTAATACAGACTAAATGCAGAAATGCTTACTGGGAAATAAGGCCACCAAAAGTTAGTCAACAGGCCTTGCTAAAGGGTTTTAAATTTCCCCAGCTCCACTCCCTACAGCATCCAAGAAGAAGAGAGGCCGCACCTTCATGGTGGTGTGCTTAAGTGAATACCAGAGGCCTTTCCAAGTCCCCCACACAACACCATCATCATAGTCAGCTTTGTACTTCCCTTTGCGGTAGAAAATTCCATTGAGATTGGCTGCATGACACCTGTAGAGAATTGGTGCACAGTATCAAAAGACATTTTCTAAGCTGAAAACCAGAGTACAGATACAAATAGGAACATACACCACACAATTTTTCTTTTAATCTGAAAAATCTCACCGGTTGAACCACCAACCTCCCTTACTCTCCTGGGCACAGCTTCCCTGTAGATAGCGGTCATTATCCTGTCAATCACAATCAACGCTGTTATCACAGCCATCATCTGCTATTAACAAGAAAAAAATATTGTTTCATGAGTTAATGAAGAGGAATGGATGATAGACCTGATCTTTGGTGCTGAACTGCATGCCACTGAGGCAGGATGACCACTGCTCCACCGCTCCTCCACCATCACTAGTAAGAGCATCTCCAGCTTTCCCACTGTATATGCCATACTGAAGGCGATATTTATCCTGGAATAGGAATGAGAAGACGTGATGATTGCTGTAAGGATGGTGTTTCTGTATCAAAGCAAGAGTAAAATTGCTTTTACAGCCTCATCACTGATCCTGAAGTTCTCATAAAATGCATGGTTCCGGTTGCCATCCCAGTCCATTAGGTCAATCTTTACCAGGTTCTTACCTTCAGTGCAAAAAGAGAATATTTTAACACCCCACTGGACAAATTAAACACACATAAGAGGAACTTCATTAAGGTGTTGCCCACCCTCTGAGAGCAGAGAATAAATGTGCTCATTCCCCAACCAGAACTCATCATTCCACAGTTTGAAGTCGCCAAAGCCATCTCTGTAATCCACCCAGTCTCTAAAATGAGAAGAAGACTGATAAGGTGTTTTGGTTTGATTTCTCCACTCTCCTCAGATGGGCTATCTCAGCTCAAATACCTGTTGAAGTCGACTTTTCCATGCCTCCGTTTCTGAAACACTGTCCACCCTCCTCCGTCCTCCATATCACAGTAGACTAAAAAGGGTTCCTGCTGTAGTTTGGGTCTGATGCGGTAGAAACCATTTGGTGGCCTGAGTCTGTCAAACAGCTCAGAACAATCTAGGACGATGGCATTGATGTCATAACTTTTAACCATTTTGAGAACAATTAGTTATGCTGGAAATTGCTTAATCTAACTGATTAAGACTAATTGCTCACCTTTGTCATAGACGACTAAATTGCCTGCTGGTGGAAGTGGTTTAATTGTAGTCACGCCTGTGCTGTCTGCAGAGCCACTGCTGTTGTGGCTGAAACCAGGGTCTGAACCAGGCTGAGGATCACTGTTGGACACAGCAGCGCCCAAAGGTCTGAAATACTTGTGCATCTTCAAGTGCTCCACCTGCCAGGTCCTGATGAAGAGTTTGTTTTCCAGTTTCTTTATGTTGCGCTTCAGAAGAGCCACCTCTGGCCCACATGCGTTGATTTCCTTAAAAATAATAATACTTTTTACTCAGTAGGCAATTTAAGGGGGGATGCCATCCCCCTTGTTTGCAAAATAACTCAAAACCATCCCTTTTGTTAAGCTGCCATCCCCAGTCCCCATTCCAATGAAGAGTGCAAAGATAGTATATGTAACTGATTACATTTGCTACAGGCACTCATGTATTTTTTTTTTTCACAAAATTGTACTTTCATGTCTAATGAGTGGAGTTTGTATGATTTTCTCCAGACTAACACTTCTTAAGAGGAAAAATGTTACAAACTGGTGACAGGATAGTTGCAAATATACAAGAAAATTTTGAATTTATGAGAGAAAACGTTGCAATTTTCATTAAATATTTATTATATATACAGGTGTAGATTTGTGTTGAAAAATGTCATAATTTATCACAAAACGTGGCAAATTTATAGGAAAAAAGTATTCATTTATTTGAAAGGTAGGTCATAAATTTGCCAAGGAAAAAAGTTGTAACTGTCCAAGAATGCTTACAAGAAAACCTCACAAATTACAGAGAAAATATGAAATTTATGAGAGAAAAAAACTAAAACAATGAGCCCAGTTACATTGTCACAATAATCCAATAACTGGGAATAATCAGATGATGCTAATAATTGTTTTGTGTGTGTGTGTGTGTGTGTGTGTGTGTGTGTGTGTGTGTGTGTGTGCGCTTAAGCCCACTGAATAAACAAATTATTGGACAGTAAACTATGTGTGTGCATGTGATTTGCCATAATCCAATAATGATCTTTATCTGATTATTCCGTTTACATGACTACATGAATATTGAGGTAACTCCAGAAATCTGATTATAATAATAATTTATTAGTGTGCATGCAAACAGCCATTTATACATATCTGCAGCTTTTGTTATTGTAAATCTACAGGGTTTTTTTCTTGTAAATTTGTGACTTCATTCTTGTGAATTTATGATTATTCTTCCTGGAAACGTGCTTTTCCCCATAAATGAGTTTTTTTTATCTCATAAATTTGTAACTTTTTTCTTGTAAATCTGCAACATTTGTATTTGTAAATTAGCATCTTTTTTCATTTTTGTACCTTTATTCTTGCAAATTTATACTTAATTTACATTTACAGCCTTGCACCAAATTTGTAAGTACCCCACCACTACTATCCACCTTCTTCCATCCATCCATCTTCTACCGCTTTTCCGGCGGTCCGGGTCACGGAGGCAGCATGTTCAAACAGAGAAACTCAGACTTCCCTCTCCCCAGCCACCTGCTCCAGCTCTTCAGAGAGGATACCAAGGCGTTCCCAGACCAGCTGGGAGGCATAGTCTCTTCAGCAAATCCTTGGTCTGCTCTGGGGTCTCCTCCCAGTGGGACGTGCCCCAAACACCTCAAGTGGGAGGTGTCCAGGAGACATCCTGATCAGATGCCCAAACCACCTCAACTGACTCCTTTCAATTTGGAGGAGCAGCGGTTCTACTCTGAGCCTCTCCTGGATGACTGAGCTCCTCACCCTATCTATGGTGAGTTCAGCAATCCTACGAAGAAAGCTCATTTCAGCCGCTTGTATCCGCAATCTCGTTCTTTCGGTCATTACCCAAAGCTCATGACCATATGTGAGGGTAGGAACGTAGATTGACTGGTAAATCGACAGCTTTGCCTTAGAGCTTAGCTCCCTCTTCTCCACAACAGACCAGTACAACGTCCGCATCACTGCAGATGCTGCTCCGATCCGTCTGTCAATCTCTTACTCCATTCTCTCCTCACTTGTGAATAAGACCCCAAGATACTTAAACTCCTCCACTTGGGGCAGGAGCCTGTCCCCAACCCGGAGAGGACAATCCACCTTTTTCCGGCTGAGGACCATGGACTTGGACTTGGAGGTACTGATTCTCATCCTAGCCGCTCCACACTCAGTGGCAAACCATCCCAGCAAGACCTGCAGGTCATTGCTGGATGAAGCCAACAGGACAACATCATCTGCAAACAACAGAGATGAAATCCTGTGGTCACCAAGCATGACACCCTCCGTTCCCTGGCTGCGCCTAGAAATCCTGTCCATAAAAATTATGAACAGGATCGGTGACAAAGGGCAGCCCTGGCAGAGTCTACCTCTCACTGGGAATGAGTCCGGCCGAGTGTTGGCAATACGAACCAAACTCTCACAACGGTCGTACAGAGACTGAATAGCTCATAACAACAAGCCCAATACCCCGTACTCCTGAAGCACCCCCGACAAAAAAAACACGAGGGACGCGGTCGAATGCCTTCTCCAAGTCCACAAAACACATGTAAACTGGTTGGGCAAACTCCCACGAACCCTCGAGGATTCTTGAGAGGGTAAAGAGTTGGTCTGATGTGCCACGGCCAGGACGAAAACCACATTGCTCCTCCTGAATCCGAGGTTCGACCAACGGCCGGACTCTCCTCTTCAGTACCTTGGCATAGACCTTCCCAGGGAGGCTGGGGAGTGTGATCCCTCTAAAGTTGGAGCACACCCTCTGGTCCCCTTTTTTGAAGAGAGGAACCACCACCCTGGTTTGCCATGCCAAAGGCACTGCCCCTGACCTCCACGCAATGTTGCAGAGGCGTGTCAACCATGACAGCCCTACAACATTCAGGGCCTTGAGGTACTCAGGGCGAATCTCATCCACCCCCAGGGCCCGGCCAACAAAGAGATTTTTAACCACCTTGGCAACCTCAGCCCCTGTGATGGGCGAGTCGTCCCCCTCATCCACAAGTCCTGCTTCCTCTGTGGAAGGCATGTAAGTGGGATTGAGGAGATCCTTGAAGTATTCCTTCCACCGCCTGACAATATCCCCAGTCAAAGTCAGCAGTGCCCCATCCGCACCATACACAGTGTGGACAGGGAGCTACTTCCCACTCCTGAGCTGCCGGACAGTTTGTCAGAATCTCTTCAAGGCCGACCGAAAGGCTTGTTCCATGGCCTCACCGAACTCCTCCCATACCCGAGTTTTTGCTTCAGCAACCACCCGAGCTGCACTCCGCTTGGCCTGCCAGTACACCTCAGCTGCTTCGGGAGTCCCACAAGCCAACCAAGCTTGATAGGACTCCTTCTTCAGTTTAATGGCCCCCCTCACCACTGGTGTCCACCACTTGGTTCGGGGCTTGCCACCACGAGATGCTCCGATGACCTTGTGGCTGCAGCTCTGGGCAGCCACTTCAACAATGGAGGTGGAGAACATGGCCCATTCAGACTTCATGCCTCCAGACTCCTTTGGAATGTGGTTGAAGTTCTTCCGGAAGTGGGACTTTCAAAGTTGACTTTTTTCTTATAATTCTCCCATTATTTTGTGGTATATTTGTGACTTTTTCTCAGAATTTTGCAGCTTTTTACTTGTGAATGTTCAGGGTTTTTAAGCTCATAAATTTATAACCTTTTTTTGCATCATAAACTTGCAGACATTTTCTTGTAACTTTATATTCTCACCTACATGGGAGGTTTTCTCTTAAATGTGTTAGTATGAGGGGAAAAAAATGCAAACCATCTTTTAATATAATCCAAAACATATAATATTAAGAAACAATAAACAGTAAAGAACTGAATGTTTTCTGACACAGAAGAGAAAAAGGTTTAAACTCTAACTTCAATTAAATAAATTGTAAATTAAAATGAATAAACACCACTGCCAGCAATGAATACTTTATCCATTGTCAAAACTCATATCTGCAATTTATAGTATTACAACTTTTCAGATTTCAGAGTAAAGACCAAAAATGACAAGAAAACAAAAGATAATATTTTCAAAGAGCAGAATAAAATAGGCTACATACGGACAGCTGTGATGAAGAAGTCACATCTGGACATAGCAGTACCAACAGCAGCAGCACTTTCTTCCCTTTTACGAACCACATCCTTGCAGCAATACTTTTCTAAACTACAATGTAAGCCGTTTAGTAAAAGCTTGTACTGCTCTTCAGCCTAAAATCAGAGTCAACACCTACCTTTATTTCACAACTCTTGCTTTGTTTTGTCCAAGTTCAGTGTTCTTTTCCTCTGAATTTTGTCAGGATTATTTATGGGCTGGACCAGTTCTGCATGGTCCACATTAGAGGAGTCAGACCTGAACCATTCTGGGAAACACTGAACCCAGACCAGTTTTTTGATTTTTCTTATGTCGCACCTTGGTGTGTTTGAAAAATTTTGCTGATCTCAGAGCTGTAAAACGGAAAGTGTGAAAGAGGAGCTCATTCCTGTCATACCAAATTTAAGTGCTGTCAGTACAGGTGGGTAGTAGAGAGTTACATGCATGCTATTCTTCTTTCTTGCGGCTGCTCCATACCAGGAGTCGCCACAGATGATCACAGTCTGCACATTTGATCTGGCAAGGATCTTACAGTGGATGCCCTTCCTGACACAACCCTCCCTACTGACCCAGGCTTGAGACACCACTATGACTTGTGCTCATAGTTGGGTAATGTGGGTGACCCCCACAGCCTACGGGTCAAGCAGAGCACTCAGCTGGAGCAATTAGCAGAACAGTGAGATGTATGGACTGATATCAATAGGTAGAGAGGAATTCCGGTGCCAGTAATCCTGCTATTGATACGTGTGACTCTAATGCAAATGTCCATGCCTTCCTGCTGTTTACTGTGATGCTTATATGCCATGCATGCATTGTCTAGCTGGGTATATAAGTCAACTGCATATCACTTGCTCTCTCTCTCTTACTCTCTTTTTGATCACACGCATTGCCTGTTTGCTGACTAGAGACACAGGGCTCGCTCCAGCGCGCTGCCACAGCGCTGGGGTGAACTCTCGTGATGGAGGATGAATAAAACACCCTTTTAAACTTCAGTTCGCCGTGTCCGCCTGCACTTATTCCGTGCCTCCACACTGGTAACCCTTATTTTATCCTCCACACTGGTGACCCCTGACGACGAACGAAGCAGCCCCCGGCGGTGACTCCGACGGCGAATGAACGCAGCAGCCTGACGTGAATGGACTGCCCTCCCTTCTGCCACAGGGAGACCTCGACGCAGAGCCAACACCAGGCGATCTCCCCCGGAGATCATCCACAACCGGGAAAGCTGCAGAAAGCGTCATGGTGCGACCCTCGCCTGAGATCTGGACATCCACGCTAGGACCGGCCGAGGGACACAGAACATCTACTCCCTCTCACCACCCCTCCGCATCCACACGAGCGCGCACGCACCTCGTCCTCTCTCCACGACGGCGACCTCCAGGGCCGGACGGAGAATGCAGCGCTTGGACCAGAACGCACCATGACCCGGAACGAGCGAACGACAGCAACAGCCCGAACAGGGAAGACCATCGGCGCCAACGACGCTGATTTCCAGCAAGCTCCCTGACCCTGACTCACCTCTCGACAGTGGACCACCCACGCACCGAACCCCCCCACACGCACCGGGGGGTTACGAGGACAGCGCACCACGCACGGGACAATACCGGCTCCACAGACTGCCATCGTCCTCCGCCGCTGCACACGCCCAAGAAACACGGCCGACCGCCATTCCCGGAACCTTCAGGGCTGCTCACACACCTGAAGCAGACATGCAGCACACAGGACTTTGTATGGGTCTCAGCCACGGCGCACAATGGGAATTCAGCCATCAGCTGTCCCCGAGGGCTTTAGGGCTGCGCACGCACCTAAAGCCAACACGCCAAGTCCCTCACACAGCTTCAGCTCCTGTTTTTCTTCATGGCCGCTATGCATCCTCGCAGGACTTAGCCGTGAGAGGAGTCAGAGACAAATGTTCCTTCTCACAGCCGCTGTGGACCTCTGCCACGTTTAATGGGACAGCCCCTCAACATCGTGGATCCACATGCAATTTTTGTGCGGCCTGGACAACTTCGCCGTCCCGGGCCGACACTTGCTACCCTCACCCCCCTCCCTCCACCTCCGCCTGCACAGAGCTTTTCCCGCAGCTCGTTTCCAAAGCCGGACGATCGACGCCTCAGCCCCCTGCTAAGCCCTCTGGGGGGGAGTGCTGTGGGTGAACCCCACAGCCTATGGGTCAAGCAGAGCGCTCAGCTGGAGCAATTAGCAGAACAGTGAGATGTATGGACTGATATCAATAGGTAGAGAGGAATTCCGGTGCCAGTAATCCTGCTATTGATATGTGTGACTCTAATGCAAATGTCCATGCCTTCCTGCTGTTTACTGTGATACTAATATGCCATGCATGCATTGTCTAGCTGGGTATATAAGTCAACTGCATATCGCTTGCTCTCTCTCTCTTACGCTCTTTTTGATCACACACATTGCCTGTTTGCTGACTAGAGACACAGGGCTCGCTCCAGCCCGCTGCCACAGCGCTGGGGTGAACTCTCGTGATGGAGGATGAATAAAACACCCTTTTAAACTTCAGTTCGCCGTGTCTGCCTGCACTTATTCCGTGCCTCCACACTGGTAACCCTTATTTTATCCTCCACAGTAACAATTTTTCCTTTCCCCATTCTATGATGCTGAGCACCAAGAAAGTACCATTTTTATCTGGTTTTGACTGTGGGGCAGATGCTCTACCACTAGGCCACCACTCCACTGTATATAGTATACCTATATACATGTGGATAGTTTCTGCCTTATTTTCCTTAGACATTCCTCAATCATTTTGATAGCCTTTTACATTTTTCTAAAGAATAAGCCTGATAAAAAGTCAGTAGTAACCTTTTGGAGACCCATCTGGATGCAGTGGCAATATGGCTGTCGAGTCTCTTGGCTTTTTGAGTAGATACTTTGTTATTGTTGCTCAAGTCATTTTTTGGCGACTACCCAGCCAGCATGCCCATGTGGGCCCCACCACAGGTTTAACCTGGGCTGTCTTATGGGACCCATGGGGGTTGTCCATGGATTCCATGTTGGCCCCACCTCTGTTTGCCCACATGGACTTTACGTCTTTGCCTATTTTCATCTTATTTTCTCAATTTGCTATTTTCTTGTAAATTTGTGACTTTTTCCCGAATTTGATAACTTTTCTTGAAAATTTGAAACTTTCTCAAAAATTTGCTACTTTTTACTGTAAACTTGCAACTTTTTCTAATAAATTTGTGATACTTTTCTGATAATTTTGCATCTTTTTCTTATAAATTTATTAGTTCTTCTTGTAAACTTGTGACTTTCTTGAAAATTTGCCAAACTTGTCTTGGAATTTTGGAACTTTCTCGTAAATTTGCCACTTTTTTTTACTGTAAACGTACAGCTTTTCCTCATAAATTTGGGACTTTTTTCTTATAAATTTTCAATTTATTTACTCATGCATTTGCTACTTTTTTGTCAATTTGTAACTTTTTCTAATTTTTCCTCATAAGTTTGACTTTTTTTTCTTGTAAATTTAATTTTCTTGTAAGTTTTACCTCTTTTGAAGTAATTTTACATTTTTTCTTGTAAATTTGCAGCTTTCCCCCCTAAATTTTCCTTTTTTTCTCCTAAATTTGTGACTTTTTTCTCCTAAATTCGTCACTTTTTTTCTAGTAAATTTGTCACTTTTTCCTGATTAATTTGCTAGTATTTTTTGTAAATATGTCACTTTTTTTCTTATAAACTCACATTTTTTCTCATCAATTTGTGACTTTTTTGCATAATTTTGCCTATGGTGCCATGTTACTGAAACACGCTCACCCATATTAAACCCAGGTAGGGCCCAGGTGGATTTAAAGCAGGTAAAGAGATTACCTGCTCACCTGTACCACATAAAGTCCATGTGGGCAGATACAGATGGAGCCAACATGGAACCTATTGACAAACCCACATGGGATGTAGGAGACAGCCCAGATTTAACCTATGGTGGGGCCCATTCAGCATGCTGGCTGGGTATTCTTAACCCACTCACAAAAAGTTAGGGATATCTGGCTTTTGGGTGAAATTTATGGAAAATGTAAAAAGTTCACGCTACAGTGATATTATATCATGAAAGTAGGGCATTTAAGTAGAAGCATGCAATGGTGGTTTCCCTATCTTAAACAATTTATTGAAACAAAAGCCAACATCAGTGGTGCGTATACCACAACAAAAAATGTCATTGTCTCAATAACTTGTCATGTGCCCTTGAGCATCAATTACAGCTTGACAACGACATCTTATGCTGTTCACAAGTCGACTTATTGTCTGCTGAAGCATGGCATTCTAATCTTCTTGAAGGGCAGCTCTCAGGTCATTGAGGTTGTGGGGTGCAGGGTTACAAGCCTCTACACAGTGACTCAGTTGATCCCATAGGTTTTCTATGGGATTCAGGTCTGGAAAAAGTGCAGGCCACTCCATTTGAGGTACCCCAGCCTCCAGCAGCCATTCCCTAATAATGCGACTTTGATGAGCTGGAGCATTTTTTATGTCTGGAAACTGGGGAAGGACTCACAGAGAGTGGTGGTTGTTTGGAACACAACCTTTATTACAAACAAGCACTTTAGTAGCTACAGACTCTAGTCGGGAGGCTGAGCGCTATAATGATGGCCGAAAGAGAGAGAGGAGAAGAGAGACCATAAGATGGCTGACCCTCACATTATATGTGCTTGGCGTGGTGACGTCACCAAGTGGCTGCGTCACCATGCCGATGCCAACCAAACTTGTGGTTACACCACATTCACACCCCCCCCTTGGAAAAACAGAACAACATACATGAACAAATTAACCCTCCCCAATTTGGTACATGTAAAACCCCCAAAACTAGCTAGGGCCAGTGAGTAGACTAGCTGCATAGCTCAGGGTGGCTGAGTGGTTTATTGTGCCACTATTCGCTGGCAGCCACGCTCCTACCAAAACAGTCCCCTTTTTTTTCCCATTGAGGAAGGCAGTTCAGTTGAAGGGGCCCTGAGGCGCTTGTGGTGGACATGCCCCTGGAGGTGTCGGGTGCAGCTGCCCTGGGCGCCATCCCACTGGAGCCACGGCACGCTCGTCAACAATATCCCAGCCAGGATCCCACACCAGCTGGGTTGGCTCCAATGATGCGTCTTGATCCACAACAGCTGCTCTTACCTTCTGTAGATGGCTGGCCTGCCATCTCAAACCATCAGCCATCTGGACGGCGTCTGGTCTCAGCTGCGCGACGATCTTCATGGGTGTCGGCGGTGGTGACGAAGTTAAGGCTGACTGTGGGTCAGGTTGCTCGGTTGTGCGGCCCACGAACCCAGTCCATCATTGTGAGTGGCGCTCTGTTCAGCTGCATTCGGCATTGTGATTGTGATGGCATGACTCTCACGTCTGCTGTGGGTCATCCACCAGGTTGTGGTGGTTTTGCTGCATCCTGTTGGGTCATGGACTCTTCATCCTGCAGCTCAGCGGCGACTCCTGGAAGCTGGTGCCGGGCGTGGATTTTGAAGCAGTCTGGTTTCTTCTCTCCCTCATCTGGTGCTGGTTGAGGTCACGGTGATATGTCGCTGTTGCCGGCGACAGGACACTCGCTGGGCTGTCCTTGGTCACTGGGGTCCC
The DNA here is from genome assembly GCA_020510985.1 of Pholidichthys leucotaenia. Lineage (NCBI taxonomy): Eukaryota > Metazoa > Chordata > Actinopteri > Cichliformes > Pholidichthyidae > Pholidichthys > Pholidichthys leucotaenia. The sequence goes on from CM035844.1 coordinate 49,872,786, forward strand.
CTTTCTCCATGAACTCCCTCTCCTGCAGCTCCACGGTGGCTGTCTGAAGCTCATGCCGGGAGAGGATCAGAGGTGAGTCCGGTTTGTTCTGCCCCTCTCCTAGGAAGTCTGGTCATGGCGATATGTTGCTGCCACCATTGGTAGAACTTGCGCCAGGTTGTTGTGTCCCGGGGTTCCCGATAGATGCGGACTCCCTCTCCTGCAGCGGCTCCCTGAGGCTTATGCTGGGCGAGGATCTGAGGCAAGTCCGGTCACTGCTCTCTTGCCACGCTATGTTTACTCTCTGTGCTGTGTTTTCCCTCTGTGCTGTGCTCATTTTCTGTGCTGTGATCTTCGGCTAGCTTGTCACGGGTTAGCTCGTCTTCTAAAGTAAGTTTGTCACTGGGTTGTTGCTCTGTAGTGCTCTGCTGTCCCGTGGTGTCTACCTCGGCCTCTTCTGCCGTGTCATCAGACCCATCTGAGGCTGCTGCATATGCTAGCGGTATGTAGCCTAATTGAATCCGCACCATGTCGTCCTCCAACGAACCAAATTTGCACATGCTAGTTAGGTGGCAAAGGTCTGTGACGAATTGTTGTGTCGTCTCTCTGGGCCTCTGTCGCCGTCAGCAAAACCTAATGTGCCGCGCCAACACACTGTCACGTTTGGTGAAGTGACTAGCTAACAGCACGACTGACTCAGCAAACGTTTCTGTTCGTCCTAGCGTGTGGAAAATATGGTGGCCTTCTATACCCAGATAGTGAACCAGTAGAGCTCACTTCTGTACCTCGTCTAGCTTGTCCAGGTCCAACGCCGATATGTAGGTGGTGAAAGCATTGAACCAGCATGGCCACGGTACAGGCGGCTCACCTGGGTTTTCCTGAAACGGCTGTAGTGGCGTCAAACACGCTTCCATAGTTTACTCTTGTTGCCAAATGTTATGTCTGGAAACTGGGGAAGGACTCACAGATAGTGGTGTTTGCTTGGAACACAAACTTTATTACAAAGAAGCATTTAAGTAGATACAGACTCTGGTGGGGAGGCTGAGCGCTATAATGGTAGCCGAATGAGAGAGAGAAGAGAAGAAAGACCGCAAGATGGCTGACCCTCACATTACATGTGCTCAGTGTGGTGACGTCACCAAGCAGCTATATCATCACGCCGTTGCCAACCAAACTTGTGGTTAAACCACAGCATTGCCTTCCATGAAGATGAAATTAGGCCTGTGTTGTTCATGCAGGAGCATAATGACTGGATTAATGATGTTATTCAGGTAATATTGGCCTGTCACTGTACCATTCACAAGGTGTAGGGCAGTTCTGTATTGACGACACACCTGCCCAGACTGTAACACCACCACCACCAAAAGCTTGTCTGGTGACAACAGCGGCTGATGCAGAGCACTCTCCTTGACGTCTCCAACATCATTGGTGGCCATCATTTCTGCTCAACGTGAATCAACTTTTATCAGAGAACAGCACTGAGGCCCACTGGTCCCTTGTCCAGTGTAAATGCTCCCTGGCCCATGCAAGACGATGACACTCGTGCCTGGTGGTGTGGTCAGGTACCCTTGCAGGTCATCTAGCATGCAGACCGTACTAAATGATTTCGAACGGTCTGACATGACACTTGAGTGCCTCTCACCTCCCTTAAATGCGCCTGGAGTTGAATGGCATTCATTATCTGGTTCCACAGGGTACTGTTCACAATGAAATGGTCATCAGTGTGGGATGTGCCAAAGGTCATCCACTTCTATGCCTTTCTATGACTCTTCCAGTCTCTGTATCTCTGTTGCAACCTGCTGATGGCACTCTGTGACACTCTAAGCTCAGTGGCCACTTCTCTCTGAGAATACCCTGTTTGAATGTTCGCAGTGGCGAGGTACTGTTGATCAATTGTTAGGTGTCACCTTGGTCTCATGATGCCAAAATGTGAACAGCATGATGAAGAGGACTGTCGAAATATCAATTCTAACTGAACCAGAAAATTTATTGGTCGATTCATGGATCAAACACCTGTTGTGAATTTTGCGGTTAAGCACCTTGTTAGAGAACAAGTTACACAAAAAGTACTGAAATATTTAACAGTTGGACATGTGCATTCAAAAGGTTAGAAAGGTCAAATTAAGTTCACCTGTAAAGGTTATAGTGCATTTTAGGCGCATCCTGAAATTTTACCCGAAAGCTGAATATCCCTAATTTTTTGTGAGTAGTGTATAATTTTTATTAGAGAGTCACCCTACTTTAATTTCAGAGCAATTTCTGGCTTCTTCACCCATGTCTAGCTGTCAGTAAGGGATTTGCTTTTTCTTTTTCCTTAGACTGAATTGAAAAATAAAGTCAATCATTTTTTAATAAACTCAGAGTTAAGAATGCAACTTTCATGAGCAAAAGAATGTCAGGAAATACACTTTAGTAAAAAAAAGAGGGATTGTGGATTATAAATCATATATGATTAAGCCTCTGAAAAATGTATACAGAGTCCAAATCAGGCCAATGTTTTTGTTAAATACAACCTCAGTTCTAATGAAGTTGGGACATTGTGTAAAATGTAAATAAAAACAAGCTATTTAATGTTGAAACTGATAAACTTTATTGTTTTATTGCAAATATTCACTCATTTTGAATTTGGTGATTGCAATACATTCCCCCCCCCCAAAAAAAAAAAAGCTGGGACAGGAGCAACAAAAAACTAGGAAAGTTGAGGAATGCTCAAAAAACACCTTTTTCGAACATTCACTGGTGAACAGGTTAATTGGAAACAGGTGAGTTTCATGATTGGGTATAAAAGGAGCATCCCCAAACGGCTCAGTCATTCACAAGCAAGGATGGAGTAGTGAACAACTGTGTGGCCAAATAGTCGGAGCAAAATATGCTGCCATCCAAGCAACATCTATTTCAGGGTCTTGCTTATTTCGGGAAGACCGTGTTACCACAGTGTGGCTGCGTAGTAAAAGAGTGTGGATACTAGATTGGCCTGCCTGTAGTCCAGACCTGTCTCCCATTGAAAATGTGTGGCGCTTTATGACGCACAAAATATAATAGCCCTGGACTGTTGAACAACTGAAGTCATACATCAAGCAACAATGGGAAAGAATTCCACCTACACAGCTTCAACAATTAGTGTATTCAGTTCCTCAACGCTTATTGAGTGTTGTTAAAGAGAATGGTGATGTAACACAGTGGAAAACATGTCCCTGTCCCAGCTTTTTTGGAATGTGTTGCAGATATCAAATTCAAAATGAGTCAATATTTGCAAAAAACAATAAAGTTTATCAGTGTGAACATTAAATCACTTCTTTATAGTGTATTCATTTGAATATCGGATGAAAAGGATTTTTAAATCATTGTATTTTGTCTTTATTTACATTTTACATAACGTCCCAATTTCACCAGAATTGGGGTTGTACCTTGAAGTAAAGCTTAAAGTCTGATCTTCAATTGCATATTGACTGTTTGATGTAAAATCCTCTCCAGTGGCAAGTAGGGTTCAAGTGCTAGTCACACACAAAATTAATTGTACTTCAAAATATATTTATTAGGCACTATAACACATTTAATTGGCAATTAGTGTGTCTGTGGGGGAAACTAAATTTATAATACTTTTTAAAAATGAAAGCGCCAAGGTGCTGTGCCTCGGTACCTGTGGCATGGTAGCAAGGGGGAGCTGTAAAAAAGTGGCACTCTGACCTCTACTGGCCCAAGATAGTTATTGCAATACCTTTTTTTCACAGCCGCATTGACAGAAATGGTGAGTTAAATTTGTGTTTATTTTGAAAACAAAGCCTAATCTCGAAATTCTGGCAAATTAAAAGTCGAGAAAATATGGCGATACAATGATGCAAGTCATTAGTTCCACTTAATTTTGACCGGGCAAGCTGAAAAGCTGGTAACAGACAGATGCACACACACAACCACACAGACAGATTAAGTGATTACCTTATGCCTCTGTTGCACCAAGGCATAAAAACACTCCAGAGGGCACTTCAGAGAGCAGAGTGCATTGGGGGTAGATGCTGGGGTGTCACCTGACTTACAGTATAAGTGTGGACATGCCTGCATGTGATTGACTGTAGGAACTCAGTCACCATAGTTGTAGTCCTTTCAGTGTTCCTACCTAGAACAAAATTGTTGCAGGCAATATGGGCCCATTCAGATCATGAGAGAAATAGCCTTCAGCTGGCCAAAGGTTGGTGTACCATCAAAATAATTTTCAAAATATCTTAAGGTGAAAATCTTGCATAATGTTTCTTGGTTGTAGGTTTTCGCACTTTTGGTGTTGTTTTTTTTTTTTTTGGATGCAATTATGCTAGAGACACTTTTCCAATCATTGGGCTACGTTAAAGGACAGAAATATTTTGGACTGCTGGAAATTCACATTCAGTTAAAACTAGAGGTGGGTAGCAATGAGATGCATTTACTCAAGTACATGTATTAAAGCAACAATTTCACAAAATTTCAGTTTATTGAAGAGTTTTATTTCAGGATACTTTTTCCCACCAAGCATCCGACGTTCCTTGGACCACTGGATCAAGTTTATATCGGATATGAACTTGATCATTGAAGCTTTCTTCATAGGATCGCTGGACTCACCCTCAGAGATAGGGTGAGGAGCTCAGTCATCCGGGAGAGGCTCAGAGTAGAACTGCTACTCCTCCACATTGAAAGGAGCCAGTTGAGGTGGTATGGGCATCTGATCAGGATGCCTCCTAGACGCCTCCCACTTGAGGTGTTTTGGGCACGTCCCACTGGGAAGAGACCCCGGGGCAGACCCAGGACTCACTGGAGAGACCATGTGTCCCAGCTGGTCTTGGAACGCCTTGGTATCCTCTCTGAAGAGCTGGAGCAGGTGGCTGGGGAGAGGGAAGTCTGGGCTTCTCTGCTTGAACTGCTGCCTCCGCGACCCGGACCTCCAGAAAAGTGGTAGAAGATGGATGGATGGATGGACTTGATCTGGCGGTCCAAGGAACGTTGGCTGTTTGGTGGGTTACTTCTAACTGAGTTTTGGAAGAAAAAGGTACTCAAGAGCTGCAAATTTATGAGATAAAAAGATGCAATTTTTTTGTTTGAAAAAAGTCAGCTTTATCAGAAAAGGTTGCAAATTTAGTAGGGAAAAGGTGAATTAATTAGGAAAAAAGTGACAATTTTTTTATGGAATAATTGCAAATTTAGGGGAGTGAGAATTGACCTGAGTGGGTACCCACTCTCTACTGACGTATTTTCTTGTTTATATTACTTTAAAGAGTATTAATTAGCCTTTCACTCTTTCTTAAGTATTCTTGGTGACTGCTTTGCCTTCCAGGCTACTTGAGTAATGAAAGTCAAACGGCAACTGTTTCTTTGATTGAAACCAGATGGTAGGGGAGGGCTTTGCTGCCCTGTTGTCCTACTTTAGAAGCTCTGGGTAGAAACAACAGAAAACTTATGGTATAATTCAGTAAATTTTGATGTGAACGTGGTTTGGGGAAGAAACTGTGACTAAAGACTTCACGGAGAAAAAAAAAATGCAAAAGGCTGCTGCAGTCCAGGAAGTCCAAAACCGCTGCGTTTGCAAAAAAAGCCAACAACCAAATGAGGAGCAATAAGTGAGTGGATGGAGAGAAAAAATGTGCCCGGTTAACCTTTGAACCATCTTCCTTTGTCTTCACAAGAAGCCACAAGGCGTCCATGAATGACGGTCCTAACGGTAAGCAGCCGCAGCCAGTTTGGCTTTGATTTCTGGGGCGATAATTCGGTGTTGAACGGGATCAACGCTGCGAGGACAGGAAAGGACTGCCGGGAGGCAAAAATCGCGCAGGACAGGGTGGTTTGTGATGATTTAAATCGGGCTGGAAAAGCTTTCCTAGGTAGATCGCTGTTGATTCTTCTGCTCATTTTGCGATGGTGTGTTTTGCAGCGCCGAGGGTTGATTGCGGCTCTGGTGAAATGATTTATGAAAGCGATGTGATTTAAGCGGACTTGCCAAGAACAGTTCTCAAGTAGATGGTAACTACTGCTAAGCACAAGTTGGACTGCTGCACAAAGCAAGATAGGTAGCCTGGAAATGGTTCTTTGCTGGGCTAGAGAGTAACTTTTTTTTTATCAAGTTTTGGTGTCTTAATTCAAAATGAAAAGAACAATGAATTCTCCTATCCAAAGGGAGGTAAAGAGAGGGGAAAGTGTGACACATCGGGTTTTCTTTTCAACCAGTCCCACCAGCAGGTGATTTGACTGATTCCCCCCCCCCCCCCCTACTGATCAAACACCTGCTTGAGTGAGTGGCTGGTAAGAAAACCTGCATGGCCTCTGCCCATCCCTTGTTGGGGGATAGATGGTCAAAAATTGTACTCAAGAAAAAGTATCGTATATTGAAGAAAATTCTTGAGTAAGAAAGTATACAGTAATCCCTCACTTATCGCGGTTAATGGGGTCCAGAACCGACCGCGAAAAGTGAAAAACCACGAAGTAGCGTCACCCCCCCCCATTTTTTACATACATTTTTTTTGTGTATAATATAAATAATACGTACATTCATTCTCTCTCTCATATGATACGTGTGTGTACGCACAAAAAGACACAAGGCACAAGGGCTGCACGGTGGCGCAGTGGTTTAGCACTGTGGCAGCACAGTTTTACCCTCGGCCGGGGGATCGCGGGGATCATGAGATCGTGGGTTCGATCCCAGCCCCCGACCAACAGTGAGCTGTGTGGAGTTTGCATGTTCTCCCCCTGTTGCGTGGGTTTACTCCAGGATTTCTCCGGTTTCCTCCCGCATACCAAAAACATGTAGGTTTAGGGCGCTTGCGCACGCAGCGACCGGCAGCCGGTGGCTTGTCACCAGACTGCAAACCAAATCTACCTACGGGTACAAATAAGTAACAAAAAAAAAAAAAAAAGAACAGCGAAAAGTTCCACGCGGCGAGACTAAGCAACACGAGCAATAAAGAACAATGAATGCGGTCTTCCTTCGCTGGGTATGGGCGCTCGGCAGGGAGAGAAGCTGGGTAAAACGTCTCGGCCAATCAGCTTGCAAGATTCCCGAGCCAAGCCAACATAAGAACAAAATGTAGAGTCGGGAGCGATCTCTTGGGGGGGGGATGCTGGCCAGCGAATCACAGAGGTGGATTTTGAGTTGTGCGGGCTCTCCGTGTTGATACCTGATGTTCTAATGTAGTCTCCCTGCCTTCTGCTAGCGCCCGGGAAACTTTCGCGCCATTTTTTTCTCAATTTTGAATTTTTGATGAATATTTTTGAAAAATCCGCGATGCACTGAGGGCGCGAAAGGTGAGGCGTGAAGTAGCGAGGGATCACTGTATACTGCAAAAGCTACATGAGTTGCAAGTACTGACTTTACTCTTGTCAGTTTGTGAGGTTTTTCTCTTAAAGATGACTGTGAGAGTGAATGGTTGTCTGTCTCTCTGTGTTGGCCCTGTGATGGACTGGCGATCTGTCCAGGGTGTACCTTGCCTCTCGCCCAAAGATGCTGGGATAGGCTCCAGCCCCCCCGCGACCCCCCCCCCCCCAAAAAAAAAGGATTAAGCGGAAGAAGATGGATGGTGATGGAGACAACATATTAAACCTCCTGGCCAGTAGGTGTGGCACTTAAGATGGATTTATGCCCTAGCGTCTTTTTGACAGTGCTGACGGTGTCAATGTGGATCCAGCGCTGTAGCAACACACCTCCATGTCAGCGATGCAGACTGCAAAAGCTGCGATTGGTCCACTTTGTCTCCTCCTTCATGGTTTCCTCCCACAGGCCAAAAACATGCAAGTTAGGTTCATTGGAGACGCTAAAGTGGCCCTAGGTGTGAATGTGTGTGTGAATCGTGAAGGGATTGGCGCCGTACTGTGGCGACCCCATCCATCCAGGTGGATGACCTGAATTTCCCTCTGGGATTAATAAAGTATATAAAATACAAAAATTTCTGGTTCTTGTCTCATTCCGCTCTGCTTGCTCATCGTGGTGCCACTTCCAAAGTGTGTCAGATACACAGGGGTCCAAATTCAAAAAGAATATTGAGGAAGTTGTCAGATGCACATTTGTTTCACTTGTCCCAACCCCATTAATTACACAGATTGTTAAATGATGGCAGAGGCAGTGATCAGCTGGATCATTTTCTCCAATGTCTTCTCCTTTTTCTTTGTTGCAGTGATCTTATGAATTTTTAGAAAAAAAAATATTAGCTCCAACTTCATCACAATCTGCTTTTGATTTTTTGATTTTGATTTGTCTGAAGCTATTTCATAAACAAAAACAAGCGACAAACACAAATCACTCTACATTGGCAGAAACCTATTTTGCCAATGCAACAACACATTCAAACCAGCACACACGAAAAATTTGCTAACTGCACTAGTGATGTGCGTCGGCAATGGCGTCAATGTGAAGCACGGTGCATAAATCTAGCTTTACTCTTATAACCCAAACTACTTGGAAGAAACACGTGACATCAACCCAGTTATGCTGTTGGCTGTGACAGGTTGTGACGCCCTTAGTGGCCATAGATGTACTGTATATAAACTCACCAGGCTAGTTACAGGCCATATATATAATTACATTAAATACGCCCTGAAAATATTAGCCAAATCCCATCTAGTTTTTATATATGTTTATATTGCCGGCCACTGGAGTCTCCTCATCAAATGTAAATATTATGATTATTTTGAACCTGCAAAAGTTTTTTTTGTTTTTTTATCTGCTGCACTTTTCTAAACGTTTTGTATCATTTTTTTTAAATATTTGTTTTCATGAAAATACTGTCTAGTTTACCTTTACATAGATTCTACTTATAATTTTCTATTTTTTCCTAATGAATCTGACTTTTTAAAATAAATTTACTAATGTTTTTTTCTTATAAATGTATTTTTTCTTGTAAATTAGTTTTTGTCTTAAAAATGTGTAATTTTTTCTGATAAATTTACTTACTATAAATTTGCTCTTTTTTGGGATAAATGTATGACTTTTTCAGATAAAATTGCAACTTTATTCTTGTAGATTTATAGCTTTTAGCCATGTGTTCTCTCTAACATAATCGATATCCTATAAAGCAACAACTGATAGTAATTCATCAAATACCTCCGGAGCCAGAAGTGTAGAACAAGTATTTCCAGTCAAATCAGAAAAGGCAGAAGTCGCTCGGTGTATGACTACATTTACTTGAGTAAAACTGAGTTTTTCTTTTTAAAATGTACTCAAGTAAGGGTAAAAAGTATCCTGCAATACAACTCATTAAAATACAATTTTGTGAAAAAGTTGAGTAATGGGTCAGAGGTGGCTGGTATTAATATACTGTCATATAAAGAAATGGTCAGTAATATTTCATTGAATATTCCCCAAGCCAGAACAGAAGTGCAACACTAATTTTAATAAAGTAAGATTCACAAAAATTACAAAAGATTCAGGCATTTTTGGTAAACAAGTCATTACAGTACATATAAACAGCCTTCGTATGAATAGCCATTAAGGGTTTAAAGCAGTACTATGTAACTTTCTTGTTCCAGGTGGGAACATTGAAAAGACTACAACTACGGCGACTAGGACCTTAGTCCCAACAGCCAATAACAGGGTGCTGAGTTATTGGAAGCTAAAGCTGTGCCTTGAGATTTGCTGTGGGTCATAGTCGCCGTAGTTGTAGTATTTCAGTGTTCCTTCCTACCAAAAACAGAGCTGTTGCAGGAAATGTGCAACCACTCAGGCTGTGGGGGTAAGGAGCATTCACCTGGTCAATGGTTGATGTACCATCAAAATGCTTCTGGAAATATTATTTTAAGGTGAAAATCTTACATGGTGCTATTTTAAATCTGTTTGCCAAAGTTAACTTCAAGTATTTTTTTCCCCTTTTTGAGTGCTATTCTTAAATTATCAGAACACAGCTGCAAAGTACCTGAACATTTTACACACATTTTGTGCCACAGTTTTTCTTGTTATGTAACTGAACAGGCTGCAAGAATTGGACACACAGCTCAGATTGATGAAAGAAGGAAAATACAGTTTATACTCTAGAAAAAAATCACGCAGTATAGTAAAATTACCTACAAAAAGGCAAGTGTGTGAAAAAAGTTGTCTGAGTAGATGTAACTAGTTGCCACCCACATCTGAATAACAACCACTCTGGAAACTTGTACAATTTACATATGAGGTATATATTTAGGGGCCATATAGTGTGCATTTTTCAGGGATCAGTTTCTTTGACATCCTCAAGGAGATACTCTACATGTCATTTTAAACACCAAAAACATTTCTGTGCTGATGTACACCTCATTAAACAAACTGTGTGTAAAGATCTGTGGAAACAGGGCAGTTTTCCACCTGCTCATAATCGCAATGAGACCCTAATCTGACAGGATAAAGTTTTTCTGAGTGTGCCAACTACAAGTGAGGAGGCAGTCAGGGTGCTTTTGTTTTAGAGGACTGAAGGTGGAGGTTGTTGGTTTGTGATGTCAAAAAAACTAGGAAGTGCAGTCCTCTCTTTGAGTTAACAAAATAAAGGCAGTGTGTATTACCTTGTGAAGTAAGCATTGACTCATAGTAGTATTTGATAAGTTTAAAACTCAGAAAAACACCATTTTGTGAGAAGTCTAATTTTAGGGCACATGGATTTTGTATACTGCCTTCCTATGATTACACACTGCATTCACTTTCCCCCCAGAGATTCCACATTCAGAGCAAAGGCATAAAGGAAACTCACACAGCATGTCCTCTGTCTACTTCAATCCAGGACCAGATGCAGAAGTGAATGGGTGAGCAAGAGAGAATGTTTTGTTTCACCTGTTTCTGCTCCATTATGGTTGTATGAATGTTCTTGTCAAATGTCTTTTTTTAATCTGTCAGTATTACAAAAATGGAGGAAGCTAAAGCAGAGATTGATGATGGGAAGAATGAATCTGCACTACCAGACACATTGTACTAGTAAGTTTACACAGCTCTGAGTTGCTTAGATTTGCATAAAACACCTAAAAGCCACATTTACTGATAAGCTGCACTGCTTGCTGACTTTTCTTGGCAGTAATATTCGGAAAAAGATTGCACCATTTGTGATGTCCTTCGGATTTCGGTGAGCACATTTTTTTTTTTTTTTGAGAACTCCTAATGGATGCTCCCCTTCTTTATTGTGTCTAACTGTATGTTTATGTGCACATTGTCTTCTTTCAGTATATTTGGAGTGATACTTATCATAGTTGACTTTGTTCTGGTGATTGTGGACTTGGCTCTGCCAGCCAAGAGCAGAGAGGTTGGGGATGCTTTGGAGGCCGTGTCCCTGACCATTTCCTTTTTCTTTCTGGCTGACGTTCTTCTGCGGGTCTACGTAGAAGGGTGAGTACAAAGAATGTTATAAAAGGCAAAATACAGTAAGTACACAAACTGCAAAATGGAAGAAAAATACCTTTTTATTTTATTTTTTGAATTGGCCAACCAACCAAGTCATAGGAATGTTATCAGTAAAGGATTCATGTGAAGTCTGAGGAAGAAACTGACTTAGGATAACAGATATCTTAAAGTTCTATTTCAGTCTTAAAGTGACACCCCACCAAAAATAGTATTTTTTTTTTTTTTCGTTAACATGTCTGTAACATGTTTTTTATGACTTTCAAGACATATCAACAATGAAATCATTCAAATGTCTCAGGTCTCTGTTTTTTCCTTTAAAATCTCAGGTAAGCCCCGCCCCTGGCAAAAAGGCCAGTTGAGACAGAGTTTTTGGTGACGTAACTATGGAGCTGTCATGTGGGTAGTGTTGAGCCAATCAGGACTCTCTGGCCTAACTGACGTTATCCTCCAAGCTAGTTAATTCAATTCAATTCAATTCAACATTATTTATATGGCGCCATTTCACAACAACGGTCATCTCATAGCACATTTAACTGTAGGGGAAACCCTCACAATTGCAGAAAGACCCCAGCAATTGGGCGATCCCCTGTGAGCAAGCGCTTGGCGACGGTGGAGAGGAAAAACTCCCTTTTAACAGGAAGAAGCCTCCAGCAGAACCAGGCTCAGGGAGGGGCAGTCATCTGCTGTGATTGGCTTGGGGGTGAGGGGATAGAGAAGATGAAAAGAACAGCTATGTAGAGAGCAAACAGCATGATGGGGACTCAATCTATGGGAAAGAACAAACGGATGTTAAAGACCAGCAAAAATATTTCATTGAGAGCAAAGAAAGGAGTGAAGCCCAGTGCATTATTGCAGGTCCATCGGCTGTCTAAACCTATTAGCAGCATAACTAAGGGAGGGTTCAGAGACACATGATCCCTCCCTAAATTATAGGCTATATCAAAAAGGAAGGTTTTAACCCTATTTTTAACAACAGAGATCGAGTTTGACTCCCGAATCCAGATTGGCAGCTGGTTCCACAGGAGAGGAGCTTGATAACTGAAGGCTCTGCCTCCCATTGTACTTTTGGAAATTCTAGGTATTACAAGTAATCCAGCATTTTGGGAGCGTAGTGCTGTGTTAAGATGATAGGGTAGTATCAGATCTTTTAACCACTTGCGCTCCGTTGTTCCACGGGCGGGCAAGTCTCTGCGTCCTATGACGCACGAGGGCGCACGAGAGCGCGCTCGTGCGCCCTCGTGCGCATGACGCATGATAAGGATATTGATGGTGATGGTGTAGGTGGTGTGGCCTCCAAGCGCCACTGAAAAAAAAATCTGCAAACACAGTCGCGAACAGATTAGTTCATCTGATTGACCTCTCTTTCGACTAATAAGAGCCTTGAATTGGGTTTCTGAAACCTTGAGGAGCCAATGAATGAAAATCTAGGAAGGAGGACCCGCCTACTGTGAACGCAGGAGCCAGTTGAAGCACAGAAATTCAGGCTGGGTGAAGCGATATTTACTGCTGCAGAAGGACTCTGTACGAATCTACTACAGACCCAGGCTCACCCAGCAGCATGGAGAACACCCACAAGTGGGACCTGCGCTCATTCCAGCAGAATAGACGGAGGCCGACGACAAAAGTCGTAAATCATTCGCCAAAACGGCAATAATGGAATTATGTTGATCGGGATCCACGAGCGGAGTAGCGTTGCGTTCGTCTGACAATGGGGGAAGAGCTGTTCGCCGCGACTCTGCTGCTTTGAAGAGGTAAGGTGTTATAAGCTAAATTATTATTTATCCCTGAAAACTGTAATCCAAAAATGACTTTTGACCGATCGGTAAATTACAACTGTACTGCGCACGAAGTACGTGCGCCGCGATAAACGGTTCATTTGCTGTGTTCGGACCGTGAACGCCCCCCCCCCCCCCCCGCTGCAGAAGAGGAGCGGGGGGGGCCCACGGTCCGAACGCCCCCCGGTCCGCGGGAGGAAGCATATCAGTCTATTCCCTCATGTAGCGATGGCCCTCTTCTGTAGCGAGGGGGGGGGGGAGCTCCCCCCCCCCCCCACACACACACACAGTAGCGGGGGGGGGGGAGCCGCTGTGAAAGCATGCAAGGAGTGTAATCCGTCATGTAGAGGGCCGAATTTGGTCCTTGGTAGCGGGGGGGGGGGGACGACCCCCCGCCCACACACACACACACAGACACAGCCCTGAGTGTGACCTTTCATTAGAGCCTAAAATGAAGATTCTACATTGAATTATTCAAAAGTTACAGACGTTTTTCCAAACTGTGCCATTTGGCACAATTTGGCACAGTTCCAAAACGCCTGGGAACAGCCTGAGAACAAAGCTGTGTGAAATATTCATTTTTTGTGGTATTGTTACCAAATTTGGATCTCAGCTGGATAACACTTGGTTCTACATTTCTGTTGCATTTTCCAGCCGGATCGGACAGCTGTGTGTTATTTACAAGCATTTGTATCCAAAAAAACAGTGTCCAATTTTTTTTTCTTCAAGTTCAGTATGTTTAGATGACTGTAACTCAGTGGCCGGAGCACGTAGAGAGATTATGCTTTTTTTGCCAAAAAATTCAAAGTGTTTTCTTTTAAATGAGACCAACCCCATGAAGATGCTGCAAAGGGTTGAATAACAGCTTTCGATTTACTTTGGGCACGTTGTTTTTTGGCATTTTTAGGAAAATTGCCCGGAGTGCAAGTGGTTAAATAAAAAGGGGCCTAATTATTTAGAGCTTTGTGAGAAGAAGGATTTTAAACTTAATTCTAAACTCTATGGGAAGCCAATGAAGGGAGGCAGAACCGGAGAGATATGATCTCTCTTTCTAGTACCTGTTAAATCTCTTGCTGCAGCATTTTGGATGAGCTGAAGACTTTTTAAAGATGTTTTAGGACAACCTGATGATAAAGAGTTACAATAATCTAATCTAGAGCTAACAAAAGCGTGTATCCGTTTCTCAGCATCACTCTGAGACAAGATGCTCCTAATCTTGCCAATACTACACAAATGATAGAAGGCAGTCTTAGAAACAAATTTAATATGTGAATTGAAAACCAGATCTTGATCAAAAATAGCTCCAAGGTTCCTAACAGAACTATTCAGAGAAAGAGTAACCGCATCCAAACTAAGAGTTTGATTTGGAAAGGTATTTCTAATGTTTTTTGGATCAACTCGAATGACTTCAGTCTTATCTGAATTTAATAGCAGGAAATTACAAGTCATCCAAGCTTTGATTTCCTTAAGACAGGCCTCTAACTTGGCTAATTGATTACTATCATCTGGCTTCATTGACAGGTATAATTGTGTGTCATCTGCATAACAATGAAAATGTATACAGTGCTTCCTTATAATGTTGCCTAGTGGAAGCATATATAAACTAAAAAGAATAGGGCCTAGCACAGATCCCTGTGGAACTCCATGACTGAGCTTTGAGTTGGAAGAAAACTCATTACTGACATGAACAAACTGGAACCTATCAGATAAATAAGATCTAAACCACTGCAATGAAGTTCCATTAAGTCCAACATAGTGTTCTAATCTATCAAGTGGAATATTATGATTGATAGTATCAAAAGCTGCACTAAGGTCTAAAAGGACAAGTACAGAAACAATTCCATTATCAGATGCGATAAGGAGGTCATTAGTGACCTTCACTAAGGCTGTTTCAGTACTATGATAGATTCTAAACCCAGATTGAAACTCTTCAAATAAACCATTTCCCTACAAGTGGTCAAATAATTGCGTAGCAACAACTCTTTCTAAGATTTTTGAAATGAAAGGCAGATTACAGATTGATCTATAGTTAGCTAAAACTCCTGGATCCAGTGTTGGCTTTTTAAGTAAGGGTTTAATTACAGCAGTTTTAAAGCCTGCAGTATAGGTACATCTCAAAAAATTAGAATATCATGAAAAAATTCAATATTTTTGGTCACTCATTTCAGAAAGTGAAACCCATATATTATATAGAGTCATTACACAGAGACTGATATATTTCAAGTGTTAATTTATTTTAATTTTGATGATTATGGCTTACAGCCCATGAAAACCCCAAATTCAGTTTCTCCCAAAATTAGAATATTACATAAAATTAATTTTAAAAAATAGTTTTTTAAAAGAAATGTTGGCCGACTGAAAAGTATGTCCATGTACACACTCAGTACTTGGTCGGGGCTCCTTTTGGATTAATTACTGTGTGGAGAAGTGTGGGAAGGACAAGGCTGAGTTTATTTCTCAAGTCCAATTTTATTTGCAATCACATTCTCCAACATCCAAAAACAGAAAGAGAGGGGAATCCCCCAACATCTGTCCCTTTAATACCCCAGGACATCAAAGCACACAGTCACATTGTCTTTTAATCCCAAATCACAATGCACCCCCCTCCAGGTCTTCTCGTCTCCACCTAAAGTCCTGGTGGTCAGGAAATCCCTCAAGGCCATCTCTTCGCATACAAAAGACCAGACTTCACATCCTCCTGTTACCCCTAGGAGGTTCAGTCCTCTTGTTCCTCTGAGACGTGAAGCATACCATAAGCATACAGTAATACACATGTGAAGCATATGAAACCCACATATGTGCACCACATGACCCCCCCCAAACGTCTAAGATGGAACAACATAACCACAGATTGCATGTCATAATAAAATCACTACATATCAGTCCATGTGCCGCTTGGGCCTCAACCTTCTCCCGTATTTGCTGTAAGCAGGCTGTACCACTTCCGCGGCGTCTTCCTGCTGTGGAGCTGCTGCCTGGGGATGAGAACTGTTAGTCAATCTCTGTGGGTGTTCTGGGGAATGCTCTCTAGGGGGTCTGCCGCGTCGAGGAGCCTTAGCCAACTGCACACCTTCATCAGCTATCACAAAAGCGGGTTTGAGCCTGTTTATGCCAATCATTTCTTTTCTGCCCCCCAAATCTAGCAAAAAATGCTTATCCCCTGTTTCCAGCACTCTATATGGTCCGTCATAAGGTGGGCGTAAAGGTGGGCGATGGGCATCATGTCTGACAAAAACAAACTCCGCATTTTTTAAAGCCTTAGGCACAAAAACACACGGAAAACTGTGGTGAACGGGGCCCGGTAGTGTGCTCGGGCCCGTGCTATTCTGTAACCGCTGAGCCGGGGAGCACTCTGGCGCTGGATTATCTGGGAGAAATTCCCCGGGCAGCCGAAGTAGCTGTGCGAAAACTAGCTCAGCTGGGGAGGCTTCTAAATCCTCTTTAGGTGCAGAACGCAACCCCAATAAAACCCATGGTAGCTTGTCCACCCAATTTGCATCCGTAAGCGACGCTCTGAGAGCCGCCTTCAATGACCTGTGAAAACGTTTGCATAACCTGTTAGCCTGCGGGTTGTACATGGTTGTGCGGTGGATCGTTGCCCCCAGGCTGCGGGCCATCGCTGACCAAAGTTCGGAAACAAATTGAGGGCCTCTGTTGGATGTAATGTCCAACGGGACTCCAAAACGCGCTGCCCATGCCGTTAAAAACGCGCGTGCCACCTCCTCGGCTGTGGTTGACGAAAGCGGAACCACTTCTGGCCAGCGCGTGGTGCGGTCAACCATTGTCAGAAGATGTGTGCACCCTTGTGAGGGCGGGAGGGGGCCTACGAGGTCGACGTGGACATGATCAAACATTTTAGCTGGAATGTGAAATGGCTCCAAGGGAGCTCTCGTGTGTCTATGGACCTTGGCTCGTTGACAAGCCATGCAGGCTGCCGCCCACTCTCTAACTTGTTTGCGCAGGCTCGGCCATACAAATTTCTCACCTACCATTTTGACCGACGCGCGCACTCCCGGGTGCGCCAGAGAATGAATCGAGTCAAAAACGCGGTGGCGCCACGCGGCTGGTACCACAGGACGCGGTCGCCCCGTGGAGACATCGCAGATTAGGGGGGGCATACAGTCTTGCAGCACCCTGTTGGTCCAGACTGGAGCGTGCACATCCGCGTCGCTAACCTGCTCCGCGGCCATGGCTGCAGAATCTATCCCCACGCGGACTGGGGCCGCGCGCACTTCCGCGTCGCTAATCTGCTCCGTGGCCATGGCTGCAGAATCTACCCCTACGTGGGCTGGAGCCGCCACGGCGCGCGACAGGCAGTCCGCCACTACATTAAGTTTACCCGCAACATGCTGGATATCGATAGTAAACTCCAATATCGCGGCCAGCTGTCTCTGCTGCCGGCCCGACCAAGGTTCTGAAATCTTGGCCATCGCGAAAGTCAGCGGCTTGTGGTCAACGAACGCGGTGAAACGGCGTCCTTCCAGCCAGAACTGGAAATGGCGAATGGCCAAGTGGAGAGCTAACAACTCCCTGTCGAATGCGCTGTATTTTTGTTCGCTATCGCGCAGGGTCTTGCTGAAAAAAGCGAGCGGTTGCCAGGCTCTGGCTACATACTGTTCCACAACCGCCCCTATGGCCACATCTGACGCGTCAGTAGTGAGCGCCATGTGGGCCATTGGGATTGGATGTGCCAACAATGCAGCATTTGCCAGGGCTGTTTTGACTTCAGAGAATGCGCTCTCTCGCTCCGGAGACCATTCGACTTTATTTGTGGGCTTTTGTTTTTTTAGTGCAGCATACAGTGGTTGCATGAGCTGCGCTGCGCGGGGGAGGAAACGGTTATAAAAATTCACCATTCCCAAAAACTCCTGTAACGCTTTGACCGTTTGTGGTTGGGGAAAATTTGTTACTGCGCGCACTTTGTCGGGCAGAGGAACCGCTCCTTCTGGGGAGACGCGATGCCCCAAAAAATCAATCTGCGTCACCTCGAACTGACACTTCGCTGGGTTGATTATTAACCCGTGCTCTGCCAACCTCCGGAAAACTGCCGTGAGGTGTTTTTCGTGTTCGTCTTCGGACGCGCTGGCTACCAATATATCGTCCAGGTAGACGAACACGAAGGGGAGATCGCGCAAGACCGCGTCTATCATGCGTTGGAACGTCTGCGCCGCACCTTTAAGCCCAAATGGCATGCGCAAAAATTCGAAAAGCCCAAAAGGAGTTATTACCGCTGTTTTGGGTATGTCCTCAGTGCGCACTGGGACCTGGTGGTAACCGCGTACCAAGTCTATTTTAGAAAAAACGCGCGCCCCCGCCAAATGAACTAAAAAATCTTGGATGTGCGGGACTGGGTAGTGGTCGTGCGCTGTAGCGTTGTTCAACCTGCAGAAATCACCGCAAGGTCGCCACGAGCCATCAGCTTTCGGGACCATGTGAAGCGGTGAAGCCCATGGGCTCTTTGAACATCTGATGATGCCCAACCTTTCCAGGTTGGCGAACTC
Source organism: Pholidichthys leucotaenia (assembly GCA_020510985.1). Classification (NCBI taxonomy): domain Eukaryota; kingdom Metazoa; phylum Chordata; class Actinopteri; order Cichliformes; family Pholidichthyidae; genus Pholidichthys; species Pholidichthys leucotaenia. The sequence continues at coordinate 49,891,346 of CM035844.1, forward strand.
CTTGCGCGCTATGGTCAGTTTAGCTGAATCCAAGCGCCAAGCTTTTGCAAAAACGGGCGGTCCGGTGGTAGTAATAAAATGTTCCACCCCGTGTTTAGCCACGGGTCGCCGAAAATGTTGGGACCGTGAGTGCTGGGAACTGAGTGAGGAGTGTGTGGAACTTACCACCTGCAGCTGTGACGTTGGCTTGTGCTGTTGGTGGGGCTACTCGAGCTGTACAGGGAATAGAATAAAAAGAGAGTGCATTAACCAGGCGTCTGTTAGCAAGATCGACCAACAAACTATGTGAGCACAAAAAATCAGCCCCTAACATGTTGAAATTGACTGCCGCTATGACGAAAGTCCACTCGAATGTACGGCCGTGTAAAGACAGAAGCAGAGTCCTCTCACCGAAGGTCTTAATCGCCGAGCCGTTCGCTGCTGACACCCTGGGACCACTGGAGGGCGCCAGCCGGTCAGCGTAGGAAGGTGTGATGAAACTCAGCTGGGAGCCTGTGTCCACGAGGAAATGCCTCCCCGAGCGCGCATCCCTCAAGTAGAGCAGCTTGTTCTCCTCTCCGAGGGCCGCAGCTGCTACCGACTCCCGGTCTTGGCGTTTCCTGAGCGCTTGAAATGGCACGGTGGAATGCACTTGCGTGCCCTCTCTGCGAAGCGGCGATGGTAGAAGCAAAGGACGTCGTCTGCTCCGTGTTTCCTGGCCCCTGCTGCCGCCGTCGTTGGTGAGTCTGGTGCTGCAGCCTCTGGCCCCCTGCCATCTCCGGACATTGCGCCTAGCTCCACTGCCGCAGCCGTAGCTGCGCGCCGTTTATTGGCGTCAACGAGTCGTTGCGCCTCCTGGCCCAGCTCGTGGTAGTCTCGTCGGGCCAACAGTGGTGAACTGGCCAGGGTCACTCTCACCGCTGACGGTAGGGTCCTGAGGAAAAGGTGGGTGAAGATGAAGTTATCATCTTCGGAGTCTCTCAAACTCAACATCTTCCCCATCAGGTCTGCAGGTCTGTCGCTCTCAAATTCAGTCAGCGACAGGAGCCTCTCTGCTTGCTCCTCCACCGAGGGGGTGAAGTAACGGATGAGTGCAGCCTTCAACGTGCTGTACTTGTCGCTGTCCGGCGGGTGGTTGATCAGGCTCTCCACCCACTGGGCTGTGTGGTTGTCCAGCTTTGCAACCACATGGTAGAACTTTGTGGCTTCCACCGAAATCCTCTGGAGGTGGAACTGTGCCTCGACTGCGTTAAACCAGGAGCGCGGATTGTTCGGCCAGAAGTCCGGTAGCTGAACTGTGGCTGCATTCATTTGGCTGGCTCCTGACGAGTCTGGCTCGGGAGATTCGTCTCCGCTCATGATACGTCTTAGGGTCACCAGTGTGGAGAAGTGTGGGAAGGACGAGGCTGAGTTTATTTCTCAAGTCCAGTTTTATTCACAATCACATTCTCCAACATCCAAAAACAGAGAGGGGAATCCCCCAACATCTGTCCCTTTAATACCCCAGGACATCAAAGCACACAGTCACATTGTCTTTTAATCCCAAATCACAATGCACCCCCCTCCAGGTCTTCTCGTCTCCACCTAAAGTCCTGGTGGTCAGGAAATCCCTCAAGGCCATCTCTTCGCATACAAAAGGCCAGACTTCACATCCTCCTGTTACCCCTAGGAGGTTCAGTCCTCTTGTTCCTCTGAGACGTGAAGCATACCATAAGCATACAGTAATACACATGTGAAGCATATGAAACCCACATATGTGCACCGCAACTGTATCAGTGTGGTGTGGCATGGAGGTGATCAGCCTGTGGCACTGCTGAGGTGTTGTGAAGGTCCAAGTTGCTTTGATAGTGACCTTCAGCTCGTCTGCATTGTTGGGTCTGGTGTCTCTCATCTTCCTCTTGACAATATTCCATAGATTCTCTATGGGGTTTAGGTCAGGAGAGTTTGCTGGCCAATCAAACACAGTGATGCCATGATCATTAAACCCCAGTACGCTGGAGCTCTGACAGAGTGACCATCGGGTTCTTGGTCACCTCCCTGACTAAGGCCCTTCTCCCCCGATTGCTCAGTTTAGACGGCCAGTCAGCTCTAGGAAGAGTCCCGGTGGTTCTGAATGTCTTCCATTTACAGATGATGGAGGCCACTGTGCTCATTGGGACCTTCAAAGCAGCAGAAATTTTTCTGGACCCTTCCCCAGATTTGTGCCTCGAGACAGTCCTGTATTGGCGGTCTACAGACAATTCCTTTGAGTTCATGCTTGGTTCGTGCTCAGACATGCACTGTCAACTGTGGGATCTTATATAGACAGGTGTGTGCCTTTCCAAATCATGTCCAATCAACTGAATTTACCACAGGTGGACTCCAGTTAAGCTGTAGAAACATCTCAAGGATGATCAGTGGAAACAGGATGCACCTGAACTCAATTTTGAGCTTGATGGCAAAGGCTGTTAATACTTATGTACATGTGATTTCTTAGTTTATTTTTAATAAATTTGCAAAAATCTCAAAAAACTTTTTTCACATTGCCATTATGGGGTATTGTGTGTGTAGACTTTTGAGGAAGAAAAATGAATTTAACCCATTTTAGAATAAGGCTGTAACATAACAAAATGTGGAAAAAGTGAAGCGCCGTGGGTACTTTCCGGATGCACTGTACATCTAGAACTCCTTTTCAATGGTTATACTCAAGTCACAACTCACTGCCTTTGAGCTCTGGCTCTGTCGTCTTTTTGATCTCGTTGTTTGTTTTGGGGACTCAAAAGTCAAAACTGGGTGGTTTTAAGGAGTGGTCAGCTTCCCTCTATAAAGATGAACAAAAATGCAGAGCACTATGTTGGGAAATCTCCACAGTGCCAGATATATCAGTTTCAATCTGGGTTTAGAACCCATCATAGTACTGAAACAGCTTTAATGAAGGTCACTAATGACCTCCTTATCACATCTGATAATGGACTTGTTTCTGTACTTGTCCTTTTGGACCTTAGTGCAGCTTTTTATACTATCAATCATAATATTTTACTTGATAGACTAGAACACCTTGCTAGACTTAATGGAATTTTGTTGCAGTGGTTTAAATCTTATTTATCTGATAGGTTCCGGTTTGTTCATGTCAGTAATGAGTTTTCTTCCTACTCAAAGCTCAGTCACGGAGTTCCACAGGGATCTGTGCTAGGCCCTATTCTTTTTAGTTTATATATGCTTCCACTAGGCAACATTATTAGAAAGCACTGCATGCATTTTCATTGTTATGCAGATGACACACAATTATGCTTGTCAATGAAGCCAGATGATAGTAATCAATTAGCCAAGTTAGAGGCCTGTCTTAAGGAAATCAAAGCCTGGATGACTTGTAATTTCTTGCTACTAAATTCAGATAAGACTGAAGTCATTCTAGTTGATCCAAAAAACCTTAAAAATACCTTTCGAAATCAAACTCTTAGTTAGGATGCGGCGACTCTTTCTCTTAATAGTTCTGTGAGGAACCTTAGAGTTATTTTTGGTCAAGATCTGTTCTTTAATTCTCACATTAAACTTGTTTCTAAGACTGCCTTCTATCATTTGTATAATATTGCCAGGATTAGGAGCATCTTGTCTCAGAGTGATGCTGAGAAACTGATCCACGCTTTTGTTAGCTCCAGATTAGATTATTGTAACTCGTTATTATCAGGTTGTCCTAAAACATCTTTAAAAAGCCTTCAGCTGATCCAAAACGCTGCAGCAAGAGTTTTAACAGGTACTAGAAAGAGAGATCACATCTCTCCAGTTCTGGCCTCCCTTCATTGGCTTCTCATAGATTTTAGCATTCAGTTTAAAATCCTTCTTCTCACTTACAAAGCACTTAATAATTAGGCCCCTTTTTATTTAAAAGATCTGATACTACCCTATCATCCTAACAGAGCACTACGCTCCCAAAATGCTGAATTACTTGTAATACCTAGAATTTCCAAAAGTACAATGGGAGGCAGAGCCTTCAGTTATCAAGCTCCTCTCCTGTGGAACCAGCTGCCAATCTGGATTCGGGAGTCAAACTCGATCTCTGTTTTTAAGAATAGGGTTAAAACCTTCATTTTTGATATAGCCTATAGTTCGGGTGGAATCATGTGCCCCTGAACCCTCCCTTAGTTTGACTGCTAATAGCTTTAGACAGCTGGGGGACCTCCAACAATGCACTGGGCTTCACTCCTTACTTCACTCTCAATGAAATATTTTTGCTGGTTATTAACATCTGTTTGTTCTCTTCCATAGATTGAGTCCCCATCATGCTGTTTGCTTTCTACATGTCTGTTCTTTTCTTCTTCTTCTCTGTCCCCTCACCCCCCAGCCAGTCGCTGCAGATGACTGAGTCTGAGCCTGAGTCTGGTTCTGCTGGAGGTTTCTTCCTGCATAAAGGGAGTTTTTCCTCTCCACCGTCGCCAAGTGCTTGCTCACAGGGGATCGCCTGATTGCTGGGGTCTTTCTGCAATTGTGGGGGTCTCCCCTACAGTTGAAAGTGCTATGAGATGGCTGTTGTTGTGAAATGGCACTATACACACATGGACAAAATTGTTGGTACCCCTCTGTTAATGAAAGAAAATCCCACAATGGTCACAGAAATAACTTGAATCTGACAAAAGTGGTAATAAATAAAAATTCTATGAAAATTAACTAATGAAAATCAGACAGTGCTTTTGAATTGTGGTTCAACAGAAGTATTTTAAAAAACAAACTCATGAAACAGGCCTGGACAAAAATGATGGTATCCTTAACTTAATATTTTGTTGCACAACCTTTTGAGGCAATCACTGCAATCAAACGATTTCTGTAACTGTCAGTGAGACTTCTGCACCTCTCAGCAGGTATTCTGCCCCACTCCTCATGAGCAAACTGCTCCAGTTGTCTCAGGTTTGAAGGGTGCCTTCTCCAGATGGCATGTTTCAGCTCCTTCCACAGATGTTCAATAGGATTTCGATCAGGGCTCATAGAAGGCCACTTTAGAATAGTCCAATGTTTGGCTCTTAGCCATTCTTGGGTGTTTTTAGCTGTGTGTTTTGGGTCATTATCCTGTTGCAAGACCCATGACCTGCGACTGAGACCAAGCTGTCTGACACCGGGCAGCACATTTCTCTGTAGAATACCTCGATAGTCTTGAGATTTCATTGTACCCTGCACAGATTCAAGACACCCTGTGCCAGATGCAGCAAAGCAGCCCCAGAACATAACAGAACCTCCTCCATGTTTCACAGTAGGGACAGTGTTCTTTTCTTGGTATGCATCATTTTTGCGTCTGTGAACACAGAGCTGTTGTGCCTTGCCAAAAAGTTCCAGTTTTATCTCGTCTGTCCATAGGACATTGTCCCAGAAGCTTTGTGGCTTGTCAACATACAGTTTGGCAAATTCCAGTCTGGCTTTTTTATGATTTGTTTTCAACAGTGGTGTCCTCCTTGGTCGTCTCCCATGAAGTCCACTTTGGCTCAAATAAGATAAGATAAGATAAGCCTTTATTAGTCCCACAATGGGGAAATTCCAGGATTGCAACAGCACAGGGATAGCAACACTCAGAGCAACAATCAGAAGGCAAGAGAAAAACAAGAGCAGCGAGTATACATATGTACATATTAGGGATGGGCATTCGGTGAAATTTTCTTCGTCGATCGTCGGGATAATTAATGATTAATAATCGGTTAATCATTAACATTTTTATATTAAAAAACAATCACATTTAGGCCTATGATGCCTATACTCTTATGTATTGAGAATAATAATAAAAAAAAATACAGAGTGTTTTTCTTCGAGGATGAATTTATTAACAAGACAAGTTTGCAGTAAAACGTGAACACATGTGTTGCTCCCCTGGGTAGCGGCCCAGGAGGAGGAAACGTGCATGTGGAAGTTAACTCTCCAACCTGTGATAGAGAATCGGCAGAACACATTTCGTTCTGTCACACAAGGAGTTTATTCTTCGTCCTCCGGTGCGTGAGTCTACTCTCTATCACTGTGCGACATGCGCCATCTATTGGTCGGCGTATGGAACTGCACTCAACTCACATGAGTTATAATGGAACCAGGTGGATTACAAATGCATTGTAGAAAAATAAAACAATTAAGATAAGATAAGCCTTTATTAGTCCCACAACGGGGAAATTCCAGGATTGCAACAGCACAGGGATAGCAACACTCAGAGCAACAATCAGAAGGCAAGAAAAAAACAAGCAAGCAAGAGCAGCTAATATACATATGTACATATTACTATAAAATATATATATACACACACACACACACACACACATACAGACACACAGTGCAGAGCATTGTAGCTAGATGGAATAAACATGTAAATATATAAACACCCACAGTACGGAGCATTGCAGCTAGGTGGAATAAATATGCAAGTATATAAACACACACAGTGCGGAGCAATGTAGCTAGATGGAATAATATTTAGATATATAAAAACACAGTGCGGAGCATTGTAGCTAGATGGAATAAATATATAGATATATAAATATAAACACACCCAGTGCTGAGCATTGTAGCTAGATGGAATAAATATGTAAATATATAAACACACACAGTGCAGAGCATTGTTGCTAGATGGGATGAAACAGCATAATTAAAGAATAACATAAAATTGTAGGGGTGCCTGTTTTTTTAAATTTTCTTATCCAAATGTCTTTTTCACCTCTTACATAACTATTAACTATTTCCAACCCTCTACACTCTCCCCCACTTCAAATAAATGTCTCCCGACATTTCATGTTCTAGGGTGACTTAATGCATGAGAGTGTACCAATTATAACCATGGGACTGAGGTTGGGTGAGGTAGTGGAATGGCAAATAATTTTGAGTTGGCGGCACAGGGGTAGGGAGTAGGACAGGTCTTACGTCTGCAGTCCAAGGCTGGTACGATGGCTGTCCCAGGACGTCGTAGGTCAGTCTCTCTACTGGCCTTGCTCTCCGCTGTGACCTTCTCAGTTCCTCCTGTTCTCCATCCATCACCTCCACTTGTCCTTGACGTTCTTCCTGCAGCAAAGCTGGTCCATCCATTTGCTCCTCAGCATCCCGCTGAACGGGGACCGGTTCCTGCCTTACTGGTGGGCAGAACTCTCTAGCTGTCGCTCGAAGCCTTTGCTGATTTTGATGATTTTGCTCTGGCATGACAGGTACTGGTTGCTGAGTGTTTTGGTCTGGGAGATTTGAGGCATTTTGCTGACGATTTACGGGTCTGTAACATGGGATTTGGCTACGGAGGTTGTAGCGGTAAGTATTTTCCTCTTCTTCCTCCGAGCTGTCATTGTCTGTGTTGTCACTGTTAGGATTTGTCTCTGTCCTCTTCTTCCGTTTCTGTTTTGTCTTTTCTTTTGCAGGCAGTTCTTCTTCTAAAGGCAAGTCATTTACAGGCAACAGCAGGTTTCTGTGTAACACTCGCATCACTTGGCTGCCTCTCTCTGCTTGTACTTTATAGACTGGTCCATCTCCCACTCTCTCAACTACGCGATGTACTGCTGACTCCCAGTAAGCGCGCAGTTTCCCTGGGCCTCCTCTTTCAGAGAGGTTTCTGACCAACACCCTGTCGTCTGGTTGGAGTGTGACACCTTTTAAGCGTTTGTCGTACTGCTTTTTGCCTTCATCTGAAGACTTTTGACTGTTTTCTGCAGCGATTTTGTAAGCAACACGCATCCTATCAGCCCATTTTTTAGCGTAGGTTTGATGGCTGTGTGTGTCAGTGTCTTTTGTCTGGTTCAATAGTAGATCTACAGGCAACCTTGGGACTCTGCCATATAAGAGGAAAAATGGAGAATAACCTGTTGGCTCGTGTCTTGTACAATTGTAAGCATGTACAATTTGGGGTAGGTGATCCTTCCATTCACTTTTTTTCTCCTCCTGTAGGGTACGAAGCATTTGGAGTAGTGTACAATTCAGGCGCTCCACGGGGTTGCCCTGCGGATGGTATGGAGTGGTTCGTGAGTGAGAAATTCCAGACAGTTGTTGTAATCTGTGGAAGAGACTGTTTTCAAACTCACGTCCCTGATCGTGATGCAACTTCTCAGGGTACCCGAAACGAGGAATAAAATCCTGAAATATCTTTTCTGCAGCTGTTTTGCCTGATTTATTCCTTGTAGGGTATGCCTGTGCGAAACGAGTGAAATGGTGCACTAGTACGAGGATGTACTCATACCCTCCTTTACTTGGCTCAAGGTGTAAGTAGTCGATGGAGATTAACTCAAAGGGAGCACTGGTTGTGATAGATCCCATTGGAGCTCTCTGGGGAACATTTGGGTGTTTTTGTTTGATGCACGGACATTTTTTTGTTACATAATCTTCAACATCTTGTTGCATATATGGCCAATAGAAACGCTCACGGGCCAGATGTATCACCTTATCACACCCTATGTGACCCATGTCATTGTGTAAACTCTTTAACACCATCGGCTTTAGCTGTTCAGGTAGGACAAGTTGTTTGCTGTGCACTGTCTTTCTGTACAATAATCCATTGTCAACTTCCAACTTGTTCCACTCATACAGTAGTCTCCGTGTCTGTTTACTCATTGCCCGTTTATCTTTATCGTTTGGTGTCCATCCTTTGAGTTTGAGTGAGATTACTTCTCTAATTGACTCAGTGTTTTAAGCATGACACCTAAAGACATCAATGCTGCTCAACAAGACGATGTCAGTTGGCACATTGTTGTCATTAGAACTCAGTTGTAACGCAGCTATCCATGGCACATCACTGTTTTGTGCTGCCTTGCTCCCTTGCCACACTGCGGACACTACTTCCGGTAAAACTGTCTCTGTGAGCTCATTCATTTGCTCTTGCAGATCTAATGGGTGTCTGGACAACATATCTGCATCTGCATTCCTTTTCCCTGGCCTATACTTGATATCAAAATGGAAGTCAGCCAACTCCCCGACCCACCTATGACCCACTGCATTCAACCTGGCTGAACTGAGGACATAGGTTATCCATCCATCCATCCATCCATCTTCTACCGCTTTTCCGGAGGTCCGGGTCACGGAGGCAGCAGTTCAAGCAGAGAAGCCCAGATTTCCCTCTCCTCAGCCACCTGCTCCAGCTCTTCAGAGGGGATACCAAGGCGTTCCCAGACCAGCTGGGAGACATAGTCTCTCCACCGAGTCCTGGGTCTGCCCCGGGGTCTCCTCCCAGTGGGACGTGCCTGAAACACCTCAAGTGGGAGGCGTCCAGGAGGCATCCTAATCAGATGCCCATACCACCTCAACTGACTCCTTTCAATGTGGAGGAGCAGCGGTTCTACTCTGAGCCTCTCCCGGATGACTGAGCTCCTCACCCTATCTCTGAGGGTGAGTCCAGCAATCCTACGGAGAAAGCTCATTTCAGCCGCTTGTATCCGCGATCTCGTTCTTTCGGTCATTACCCAAAGCTCGTGACCATAGGTGAGAGTAGGAACGTAGATTGACTGGTGAATCGACAGCTTTGCCTTAGAACTAAGCTCCCTCTTCACCACAACAGACCGGTACAACGTCCGCATCACTGCAGATGCTGCTCCAATCCGTCTGTCGATCTCTCGCTCCATTTTCCCCTCACTCGTGAACAAGACCCCAAGATACTTAAACTCCTCCACTTGGGGCAGGAGCCTGTCCCCAACCCGGAGAGGACAATCCACCTTTTTCCGGCTGAGGACCATGGACTCGGACTTGGAGGTGCTGATTCTCATCCCAGCCGCTTCACACTCAGCGGCAAACCGTCCCAGCAAGAGCTGTAGGTCATTGCTGGATGAAGCCAACAGGACAACATCATCTGCAAACAACAGAGATGAGAGCCTGTGGTCACCAAGCATGACACCCTCCATTCCCTGGCTGCGCCTAGAAATCCTGTCCATAAAAATTATGAACAGGATCGGTGACAAAGGGCAGCCCTGGGGGAGTCCAACTCTCACTGGGAATGACTCTGACCGAGTGTTGGCAATACGAACCAAACTCACAACGGTCGTACAGAGACCGAACAGCTCGTAACAACAAGCCCGATACCCCATACTCCCGAAGCACCCCCCACAAAAATCCACGAGGGATGCGGTCAAATGCCTTCTCCAAGTCCACAAAACACATGTAAACTGGTTGGGCAAACTCCCACGAACCCTCAAGAATTCTCGAGAGGGTAAAGAGCTGGTCCGATGTGCCACGGCCAGGACGAAAACCACATTGCTCCTCCTGAATCCGAGGTTCGACCAACGGCCGGACTCTCCTCTCCAGTACCTTGGCATAGACCTTCCCAGGGAGACTGAGGAGTGTGATCCCTCTAAAGTTGGAGCACACCCTCCGGTCCCCTTTTTTTGAAGAGAGGAACCACCACCCCGGTTTGCCATGCCAAAGGCACTGCTCCCGACCTCCACGCAATGTTGCAGAGGCGTGTCAACCATGACAACCCAACAACATCCAGGGCCTTGAGGTACTCAGGGCGAATCTCGTCCACCCCCGGGGCTCGGCCACCAAGGAGATTTTTAACCACCTTGGCGACCTCAGCCCCTGTGATAGGCGAGTCATCCCCCTCGTCCCCAAACCCTGCTTCCTCTGTGGAAGGCGTATCAGTGGGATTGAGGAGATCCTCGAAGTATTCCTTCCACCGCCCGACGATATCCCCAGTTGAAGTCAACAGTGTCCCATCCACACCATACACAGTGTGGACGGGGAGCTGCTTTCCCCTCCTGAGCCGCCGAACAGTTTGCCAGAATCTCTTTGAAGCCGACCGAAAGTCTTGTTCCATGGCCTCACCGAACTCCTCCCATACCCGGGTTTTTGCTTCAGCAACCACCCGAGCTGCACTCCGCTTGGCCTGCCGGTACACCTCAGGTGCTTCGGGAGTCCCACAAGCCAACCAAGCTTGATAGGACTCCTTCTTCAGCTTAATGGCCCCCCTCACCACTGGTGTCCACCACTTGGTTCGGTGGTTGCCACCACGAGATGCACCGACCACCTTGCGGCCGCAGCTCTGGGCCGCCGCTTCAACAACAGAGGTGGAGAACATGGCCCATTCAGACTCCATGTCTCCAGACTCCCTCGGAATGTGGTTGAAGTTCTTCCGGAGGTGGGAGTTGAAGACCTCCCGGACAGGGGCCTCAGTCAGACGCTCCCACCACACCCTCACTATACGTTTGGGTCTACCAGGTCTGAATGGCTTCCTCCCCTACCATCGGATCCAACTCACCACCAGGTGGTGATCAGTTGACAGCTCTGCACCTCTCTTTACTCGGGTGTCCAAGACATACGGTCGCAGGTCTGATGATACGATAACAAAATCGATCATTGACCTGCGACCTAGGGTGTCCTGGTGCCAGGTGCACATATGGACACCCTTATGCTTGAACATGGTGTTCATTATGGACAGACTGTGGTTAGCACAGAAGTCCAATAACTGAACACCACTCGGGTTCAGATCGGGCAGGCCGTTCCTCCCAATCACCCCCCTCTAGGTTTCATTGTCGTTGCCCACGTGCGCATTGAAGTCCCCCAGTAGGACAATGGAGTCTCCAGGAGGAGCACCCTCCAGCACCCCAGTCACAGACTCCAAAAAGGGTGGGTACTCTGAAACATCATTTGGTGCATAGGAACAAATGATGGTCAGGACCCGTTTCCCAACCTGAAGGCGTAGGGAAGCAACCCTTTCGTCCACCGGGGAAAACTCCAATATAGAGGCAGCAAGGTGGGGCGATACAAGAATACCCACCCCTGCTCGTTGCCTCTCGCCCGGGGCAACTCCAGAAAAGGCCAAGCTCCAGCCCCTCTCCAGGAGACTGGTTCCGGAACCGGAGCTGTGTGTTGAGGTGAGGCCGACTATATCTAGCCGGTATCGCTCAACCTCGTACACCAGCTCAGGCTCCTTCCCCACCAGAGAGGTGACATTCCACGTACCAAAAGCCAGTTTAGAAAGCTTGGGATCAGTCCGCCAAGGTCTCCGCCTTTGACCGCCACCTAATCCACATAGCACCGGACCCCCATGATCCCTCCAGCAGGTGGTGAACTCACTGGAGGGCGGACCCATGTAACTCCTTCGGGCTGAGCCCGGCCGGGTCCCATGGGTGGAAACCCGGCCACCAGACGCTAGCCTTCGAGCCCCTCCCCCAGGCCTGGCTCCAGGGTGGGGCCCCGGTAACCCCATACCGGGCGGGGTACACTGAATCCTTGATATACAATTTATCATGAGAGTCTGTTGGATCGTTCTTAGTCTGGCCCTTCACCCAGGACCAGTTTGTCTTGGGAGACCCTATCAGAGGCAAATTGCCCCCGGACAACATAGCTCCTGGGATCACTGGGGCACGCAAACCCCCCCCACCACGATAAGGTGACGATCCATGAGGAGGGGACATAGGTTAAAGGATTGTTATCTGTATAGACAGTAAAAGTCGGTGCATAATACAGATAGTCACGGAATATGTCGCAGATGGCCCACTTGAGAGCTAGAAACTCTAGTTTACCGGAATGTAAGTGATAATTCTTCTCGGCCGGTGTGAGAGTTCTGGATCCATAGCCAGTCACCTTAAGTTTGTTTTCTTGTTTTTGATACAAGATGGCTCCCAGGCCTTTGTTTGATGCATCTGTATGCAATACAAATGGAAGGTCCAAATTAGGATAGGCTAGAATGGGAGGATTAGTCAGAATGTCCACAAATCTTGACACAACTTCCTGATGTTCACTGGTCCATATTATTGGGGTGCGAGAAGGAAGCTGGTTTCTGTCTCCTTTCTTTGTTTGTCCTTTACTCCTTTTTGGTGCTGGTTTATTGTCATTGCTTGTTTCATTAGTGCTCTGGAGGAGTTCAAACAAGGGTCTCGCCAGACGTGAAAAATCTTGAATAAATGATCGGTAATAACTGAGAAAACCCAGTAACGTTCTGAGTTCTCCGACTGTGCGAGGGTTCTTGTCTTTCAGAGCGAACACAGCATCCAAGTCTTTTGGGTCAGTCTGGACTCCTTCTCCCGACACTAGCCTACCCAGGTAGCGTACTTGGTTTTTGAACAGTTCACATTTGGCTGGCCGAAGTTTTATGCCGTGTTGTCGCATTTTGCACAAAACCTGTTTAAGGTGTTCTACGTGCTCATCAAAGGTTTTGGAGTTCAAGTAAGGCACACAACACTCGTTCAAGTAAGGCACACAACACTCGTCTCTGATCCCTTCTAACACCCCCTCCATACACCTTTGGAATGCGGCCGATGCGTTTGACAACCCGAATGGAACCCGCACCCACTCGTATAGTCCCCAGGGTGTGCTAAAAGCAGTTAAATGTCTTGACTCCTCACTTACAAAACCCTGATGGTAGGCACTTCCCTGATCCAATATGGAAAACCAGGAGTTACCCCCAAGACTGTCCAGTAGATCTTGTATCCGTGGTAATGGATGCCTGTCGGGTATGGTTTTTCGGTTCAGCTCACGAAAATCAACACACAAGCGCAAAGTATTGTCCTTTTTACGCACACACACTACTGGCGACGAGTTGTTTGACACTGATTTCCTGATCCAGCCCCTGCTTAAAAGGTTTTGAACATACTCCTTCACCTCTTTATACAGTGGTCTTGGAATGGAGTTGTAACTTTTCTGCACGGGTGTGTTGTCAGTGGTGTTGATTTTTAGCTGTAGTCCAGGAATACATCCAATGTCTCCTTCATCATGAGCAAACGCATCAGACTGTTCATAGAGCATCTGCCGAACCACCTCCCGATCACCCTCTGAGAGATGGTCTAAATTGACATTAGGGTGCCATCTCAGGTGTGAGGGAGCAGTGCTTAATGTTTCTTCACCCTCACCTTGACTGTCACATATCACTTGAGCAGAGTGACAAAATGGCTTGTCTGTAGTTTTGGTTGCATTTTCAGCACTGGAACAAACATTTACAGGTTTGTATTCAGTGATCTCTGAAATAAGTCCTAAAACAGTCTTTGGATTTAGAAAAATGTTGTGCTTTGTTGAGTTTTGGATTGGGATTTTGACAGTTTTTGAAGCACCAGCGGGTACATCAATAAGAGCTGGGAATAACTCCAACCCATCCGGTAAGTTACATTTCACAGCTGGCTCGAACAACATTTCTCCTCCTCCAGGAAATGCTCTGATGTGACATTTTACCATACAGATTTGCCTACTGTGAACAGTGAGTCCTTTTTTTCCCAACTCTCACCACTGGACTTTCTGGTTCATTTTCTATTGACTTGGCGTGGACAACAGAGATGAGTGATTCAACATTACCTTTCTGGACCTTTAAGGTCTCTGACAGTAAGCCCACTAAGCTAATATCGTCACTTTGTTCACCGTTTGCCATTATTATCTCTTGGATCACATTAAAGCCCAGCAGCGGAGTGCTTAAACGCTGCTGACTGACAAGCATTGGAACATACAAGGATACAGAACCATACTGTGAACTTGTGATCTCGAGCAGGACATCTATCCACCCCTCGAACGGAACATCCGTTCCATTGGCTGCGGTGATTTCGAGTGGATGGCCTGGGAGTAGGCTCTCGAGTGGCTGTATTTTCACATTTGGTAAGGCTGCTTGTACCCATGACTTTTCAACAATGCTTACTTGTGCCCCACTGTCCAATAACATCTGTAGGTTTACTCCATTTAACTGGCAACTGATCATACACCTACCGCCAATGAGCTGTGCCACACGCTTTGTGTTGGGTGACTTTTGGGACTTGGCAGTAGTCTGTTTGGAGTTCCGTCTTTTAGTGTTGTGGGACTCTGCTGGTGGTTCAGTCACTGGTGGTCCCTTCCCAGCGACCTCCTCCAGTTTCCCGACACATTACTTTTCTGAAGGCAACCTATAGCTCTGTGCCCCTCCTCTCCACATCGAAAACAGTGTGCGCAGCGCTCAGTCTCTTGGGCGGTACACTTTTGGCACTTTCCTTTCACTGCAGGTTTCAGTGCTGGCTGTTTAGGGACAGGTGCTGTGGGACTGGTGTTTACTGTATTTACCATTGGGGTTAGGGCCTTTTCTAAACTCTTGGTTAGGGAGGAGACCTGTGCCGTCAGCTCCTGAATAGCTACACGATTAGCTTGGACTTCAGTGTGCATTTTAATAGAGCTTTGATCTGTCTCTACCTGTGCCGCATTAACACTGGTGACTTTCTGTTTATGACTTTGTCCCAACCTACTTAATCTCTCTGTCTCTTCACTAACAGAATTTGCTATGAGCTCCAGGATGGAGTCATCTGTGACACTGGTGTTTGAGATGTGAGGTTTAAGGTCTCTCCTGACATAAGAGTATTTTTCATTCAAACCCTGATACAATGAATGGATAAACACACCTTGTACCAACTCGTTGTCATAATGAAACCCACTACTGTTTTTAGTTGCAATCAGCACACGCTGTTTTAGCCCCATTAGTCTATACATAAACTGTTGTGGTGTTTCTTTGTCATTTTGCTTGGCATTACTCAGCTCCTGAAATAATTCAGTGCTGCTTTTCTCGCGTAGATGTGTCCTTAAGAAACGTTTTAACTCAACTACAGTAAGGCTATCTTTGGTTACAAGCATATCTTTAAAGGTACCAGGCTTAATTATCTTAAACACCATTCTGATAACCTCAACCTCTGTGAACCCTTCATTTAGCCCTTCATCAAGCTGTTTGCACAAGTTATTGTAACTCAAATCAGAATCAGAGATTTGACCACCATAAATCTTGTACTCTCTACGTGGCAACAGTGACGTAAGTTCAGTCAGTCTGACTAACCCTGGGTCAGGAACTACAGATGGTGATGTTGGATGGTTCTTCCCTGATGGTGCTGCAGCTCCAGTGGTCACAGGAACTACTATGACCGGATCATCGTCGGGTGACACCTCTGCATCCACTTCTCCAGCTGCTGTGGGCCGTTGTAGTTCAATGATGAGGTCACGGAAAGCAAGCAGGCGAAACATCCCCTGGTCCTCAAGGCTCTTCAGTTGTGGACTTCTCAGCGAGTCAACAATGAAGTCGAAGAGTTCCACTTCGGTCGATTCTGCGCCTGGCAAATCTTCTCCCACCTCATCCTTGAACGACTCAGCTAGCTTGTAAAGAACGTTTCTGCGGCGGGCAATGGTCAGCTGGCGAAGCTCTTGCTGGATTTCCCATCTCAGGTCATGTGGAGCAGACATGGCTGTGGTCTCCTGTAGTCAGTCGCTTAGGTCAATGGCTCAGGAACAGGTGGTCAGCATCCCTTGGTTCTTCAATGATTAGTGCCAGACCAGTAGGTGGCGCTAATCCCGGACGAGCCCCCAAAATTGTTGCTCCCCTGGGTAGCGGCCCAGGAGGAGGAAACGTGCATGTGGAAGTTAACTCTCCAACCTGTTGATAGAGAATCGGCAGAACACGTTTCGTTATCTCACACAAGGAGTTTATTCTTCGTCCTCCGGTGCGTGAGTCTACTCTCTATCACTGTGCGACATGCGCCATCTATTGGTCGGTGTATGGAACTGCACTCAACTCACATGAGTTATAATGGAACCAGGTGGATTACAAATGCATTGTAGAAAAATAAAACAATTAAAGAATAACATAAAATTGTAGGGGTGCCTGTTTTTTTTAAAAATTTTCTTATCCAAATGTCTTTTTCACCTCTTACATAACTATTAACTATTTCCAACCCTCTACACATGCGCATTGCGCAAACGAGGGAGGCTTCAAGTTGCGAGCCAGACAATAACGGAAGACACATACAGGACACAGAACATATATTTCTTTTACTTTTTTCTTTTCCTTTGTTTAAAAACAAGGATATCAAAATAAGAAAGCTACACAACAATTTGCCTTTACGTAGGCTATCCCATTATATCACGGCGTCAGAATTATAGGCCTGCTTTTTGTTAAAAAAAAAAAAAAATGCACTTGTTCAGTGTTTGGCAGTAAAACGTGAACTCATGTCAGTGACAACATAACGGAACAGCCGTTTTATTTACCCTAAATAAAAATAATAAAACAACAATCTCGAAAAGCCTGTAACAAGGCAACAAAGCAGCTCCTCCGTGCTAGCATCGAGTCCAGGCTAGCCTGGGTTAGAGATGATGAACCGCCGCCACCGTCTTTTACCAGGCTTGGATGAGTGGTGTTCAAATGATACATCATTTGTGTTGTCGATGAGGTATATTTGTATGCTGCATTGCAGTGATTGCAGTACACCTGGTCATTTTTTAAATTAATGTGGTCCCATGCAACACTTCGCCGCGACCTCTTCATGATTTGGCGATTGACCTACGGAAGCTCGCATGTATCAACTGAGGCACGCCAGGGTACGGCGATGGTGAAATGTTGCCCCCTGGTGCCCAAATTTTGCCAGTGGCACAGTTAAATGCATTGCATTGTTTGAGGATGGCCGTGCACTAGGCCTAATAACCTACATTCGGATTGTTTAAAAAAAAAAAAATCGGTTTGTCAACGAAAATGAACTTCCTCGGTGAAATTCTTAATGATCAATTATCGATTAATTGATTAATTATGCCCATCCCTAGTACATATAAATATATATAGACACACAGTGCAGAGCATTGTAGCTGGATGGAATAGATATATAAATATATAAACACAGTGCGGAGCATTGTAGCTGGATGGAATAAATATGTAGATATATAAACACACACAGTGCGGAGCATTGTAGCTAGATGGAATAAATATGTAGATATATAAACACACACAGTGCGGAGCATTGTAGCTAGATGGAATAAATATGTAGATATATAAACACACACAGTGCGGAGCATTGTAGCTAGATGGAATAAATATGTAGATGTATAAACACACACAGTGCGGAGCATTGTAGCTAGATGGAATAAATATGTAAATATATAAACACACACAGCGTGGAGCATTGCAGCTAGATGGAATGAAACAGCACAACCGTCTACTTAGTTATCCAACATGGTATGATTATGTACCCATACATATTCTCACCCTCCATAGCGACCGGTATTTTCCTAGTTGTATACCAGAGGGGACCATTGTGTAAGTCTATTGCGTCTTTTGCATTCAATACTATTAGGTTGTCGCATCTGGATGGTGCGATCTGACATTGATGTACCTTGACCTTGGAGTTCACCATGAATGTGTTTAGAGGTTGTTCTGGACTCTTTTGTTACCATTCGTATGATCCGTCTCTTCCATTTTTCATCAAGTTTCCTCTTGCGGCCATGTCCAGGGAGGTTGGCTACAGTCCTGTGGATCTTAAATTTCTGAATAATATGTGCAACTGTAGTCACAAGAACATCAAGCTGCTTGGAGATGGTCTTATAGCCTTTACCTTTAACATGCTTGTCTATAATTTTCTTTCTAATCTCCTGAGACAACTCTCTCCTTTGCTTCCTCTGGTCCATGTTTAGTGTGGTACACACCATGTCACCAAACAGCACAGTGACTACTTGTCACCCTTTAAATAGGCCGACTGATTACAAGTTTGTAGACACCTGTGATGTTAATTAGAGGACACATCTTGGTTGAACATGTCCCTATGGTCACATTATTTTCAATCTTTTCTAGGGGTACCATCATTTTTGTCCAGGCCTGTTTCATGAGTTTGTTTTTAAAGTAATTCTGTTGAACCACAATTCAAAAGCATTGTCTGATTTTCATTGTCTAATTTTCATAGAATTTTTATTTACCACTTCTGTCAGATTAAAGTTATTTCTGTGACCATTGTGGGTTTTTCTTTCATTAACAGAGGGGTACCAACAATTTTGTCCACGTGTGCATAAATAAAATGGAATATATTTACAAATTTTTGTAATATAAATGTGACTCTTCTGTGCCAGTTAACTTTTTTTAAAGCAAATTTGCTACTTTTTTTTATTCAACTTCTGTCTCATTCCTTGGCAATTTTCACCTGAAAATGACTTGCTCTCTCCAAATGGATGATTATTCTCTTAAACATGTTAGCTGTGGGAAATGGAATAAAAACTTTCCATATATAGCCTTTAATATAATCAAATTATGTAAAGAAAAAAGTACACAGCACCAAGCCAAGTATAAAATTTTCAGTTGATGTATATGTTTTAAAATTTATGAAAAATTGAGCAAAGGCTCAATACAAATCAGTAAAATCAAAAGTAAATCAGATTGTATCTGATTTACATGTCAGATGTACTTGAGAAAAGTGCATATTTGTTTCTTCATAAATATACTTAAGTATGAGTAAAAGGAATCCTGATCCCTTTACACAAGGGTGGAGATCATTGAGAGATCGTTGAGTGATGGAAAAAAAAAATGGCCAGATCTCTTAACAGTCTTTCAGTGATCTCTCAATGATCTTCCACGATCTCCATGCTCACAAAGGTTTTGACTTGGTCTTAAACAATTTGTCAGTGATCACTAAAGGGAAGTGCTCAACGATCTTGTCAGACTCCCAATGAACTCTATTGACTTTTCATTGAACACGCAGTAATCCTTCACTGATTTCTTAGCCATCTCTGTCTTTGGGGTGGAAAAATTTACCGTTTATTGAAAGATCATTGAGAGATCATTAAAAGTCTGAGATCAAGAATGCAAGGAGCGCTCCAGAAGGGCTCAACAATCTCATTGATCTTTCATCAGTCTCAGCAATCTTTTGATGATCTCTCAGCGGTCTTTCTGTGAACACCAAATGTTTCCATCCTGAAGGTAGAGATGAGTGAGGGATCACTGGGCACTCGATGAAAGCTCAATAGAGTTCACTGAAAAGATTGCAGAGAGATAGATCATTGGGAGCTAGATGAGAATGTTGAGAGCTCCTTGAGATTGCTTCCCTTTGGTGAGAGATTGTTTTGCACTGGGTTAAAACTTTGAGGAGACTGTGGAGATCACTGAGAGATCTTGGCGAGCACAGAGAGATAATTGTTCATAGTTTAATAGTTTTGTCATGTTTTAATGATCTCTCAATGATCTCTACCCCTGTGTAAAGGGGGTAGAAGAGTACTAGAAAATTTGCACATGTATATGAGGGAAGGTTGAAAAGTTCATAGTGGTCAAATTTGACCAAATGTGGTTTATTTTTCAACATAGTCTCTTCTTCGCTCCACACATCCAGCACTTGGATCCCTGCGGTTGAAAAATAAACCACATTTGGTCAAATTTGACCACTATGAACTTTTCAGTCCCCCCCCCCCCCAAAAAAAAAATAATTATATACCTTTTTGGTTGCTCAAGAAACTCAGAATGATCCCTCCGCAATTTCTCTTGGTCTCTCAGTGAGCTCTCAAGGAGCTTACAAAGATCTTTATAGATCACCATGAAAATTACAAAACATCTCTCATTTATACATGAACAGCTTTTCGAGGCTTTAGAAAATTAACAGATCAGGCCAATTTTTAATCTCTCAGTGGTCACCCAACGATCTCAGTCTGTGTAAAGGGGCCCTTAGGAAAGTAGAAGACTGAAAGTTACTTGAGTATGCGTACTTAAGTAAATGTAACTTGGCTGATGTGTTTCCTTTTAGGTTCAACGCATACTTCAGTTCCAAGCTGAACATTGTCGATGCCTGCGTTGTGGTCATCACACTGGTGGTCACCATGATTTATACCTTCACCGACCTATCAGGTGCCAGCCTCATCCCCAGGTACTAGTGCTCCCCCAGCATACTGCCTTAGTAGAAATGATGCGTATTTATTGTGGGGTGGGGTGGGGGGGTAATTTGGCTGCAAGATCATTAAATTACTCTCAAGTATCTGAATACTTTCTATACAGTATATTTGAAGCTCCTTTGAGGGAATTTAAAACTCTATAATAATGCCAACAGAGATATCATTTCATGTAATATTCTTTAACGGATGCACAGACAGAGGCCAGTGATTTTTTTTTTTTTTTTTTTTAAATGTAGGATGACCCACAAAAACCTGCTGTCATATACCCCTCATGAATAATGGATGCTTTTCATTTGTTCCTCTCCAGGGTTGTGACATTCCTGCGATTCTTGAGAATAATAATTATCGTGAGAGTTTTTAGGCTTGCAGCTCAAAAGAAAGAACTGGAGAAAGTCACCAGGAGAATGGTAAGAACAAGTTGGGCAAGAGACTGAAGATTGCATTTGTTTAAAAAAAAAAAAAAGTTGAAAGAATAATTAGTTTTGTATGTTTTCATAAGATTTCTGAGAACAAACGGCGCTACCAGAAGGATGGCTTTGACCTTGACCTTACTTATGTCACAGGTGGGTGTCTTATTTAGAATAGAATTAAGAAGCATAATATTTGCAAGTCAGGAAACCGCATCTGTATCAGGGTTTTGCAACATGCCTGGCTCGCTCAATAATATTAATAAAAAGGAGTAAAAGGGCGAGCAGTGAGAGGGGGGAAAAAAAACCCTCATATTTATGAAGTTGGCAAATTCATGTCTCAAATTTATAGAATAAAAACCCTTGCAAGAATTAAACTGTTTATAAAGAAATGTCACAAATGTATGAAAGAATATTTCTATTTCTGCTTATATTAAAGTTGACAGTCCACTTTATACCAGTAACTCAGCATTTTCCCCACATTTTCTGGCTCAAATGTGTTCATGGAAATGTTTTTTTGTCCAAAAACTGCTCAATATGGCCCTTATTCATAAGTGATTGCAAACCCCTGTTCTACAGTGGATATAAAACGTTTACAGACCCCTATTCAATTGCCAGGTTTTTGTGATGTAAAAAAAGAGACCAAAATAAATCATTTCAAAACTTTTTCCACCATTAATGTGACCTATAACCTGTACAATCCAATTGAAAAACAAACCGAAATCTTTTAAGGGGAAAAATAAAAAGCAAAATAACCTGTTTTGCATAAATATGCACACCCTGTTATAACTGGGGATGTGGTTGTGTTCAGAATTAACCATTCACATTCAAACTTGTGTTAAATGAGAGTCAGCACACACCTGCCACCATTTAAAGTGTCGTTGATTAACCCCAAATAAAGTTCAGCTGTTCTAGTAGGCTTTTCCTGACATTTTTGTAGTCACATCTTACAGCACAAGCCATGGTCCGCAGAGAGCTTCCAAAGCATCAGAGAGATCTCATTGTTCAAAGGTATCAGTCAGGAGAAGGGTACAAAAGAATTTCCAAGGCATTAAATATACCATGGAACACAGTGAAGACGGTCATCATCAAGTGAACAAAATATGGCACAACAGTGACATTACCAAGAACTGGATGTCCCTCCAAAATTGATGAAAAGGCGAGAAGAAAACTGGTCAGGGAGGCTGCCGAGAGCCGACAGCAATGTTGAAGGAGCTACAGGAATTTTTGGCAAGTACTGGCTGTTTAGTTCATGTGACAGCAGTCTCCCATCTTCTTCATATCAATTCAGTTCAATTCAAACAACTTTATTTATCCCTCAAGGGGCAATTGATTTAAAAAGCAACTTGTACATTGATTCACCAAGTCGTGCAACACAAGACAAAAGACAATACAGGAAGAAACCAAAAGTCACATCTAACCAACCATTAGAGAGAGTGCTGTAATAGTACTATAAAAAAATACAACAATAAGATAAGATGAGATTGGGGGTTTCTAAAAGAATAAAGTAATGGTCATGACAAAAACAATGCATATGTTTGGGCTATGGGGTAGGGTGGCAAAACGGAAGCCTTATCTTACACTTGCACAGAAAAACATCCAAGCCCCGCTACATTTTGCAAAAACACATTTGAAATCTCCCAAACGCATGTGGGAAAATGTGTTATGGTCTGATGAAACCATGGTTGAACTTTTTGGCCATAATTCCAAAAGGTATATTTGGCACAAACACAACAGTGCTCATCACCAAAAGAACACCATACCTTCAGTGAAGCATGGTAGTGGCAGCATCATGCTTTGGGGCTGTTTTTCTTCAACTGGAACTGGGGCCTTAGTCAAGGTGGAGGGAATTATGAATAGTTCCAAATACCAGTCAGTGTTGGCACAAAACCTTCAGGCTTGTGCTAGAAAGCTGAAGATGAAGAGGAACTTCATCTTTCAGCATGACAATGACCCAAAGCACACATCCAAATCAACAAAAGAATGGCTTCACCAGAAGAAGATTAAGGTTTTAGAATGGCCCAGCCAGAGGCCAGACCTGAATCCGATCGAACATCTGTGGGGTGATCTGAAGAGGGCTGTACACAGGAGATGCCCTCACAATCTGACAGGCTTGAAGCATTTTTGCAAAGAGTGGGCAAATATTGCCCCATCAAGATGTGTCACACTGATAGACTCCTACCCAGAAAGACTGAGTGCTGTAATAAAAACCAAAGGTGCTGCAACAAAGTATTAGTTTAAGGGTGTGCATATTTATGCAGCCAGGTTTTGGCAAGTTTTTTATTTTTCCTCTTAAAAGATTTCAGTTTGTTTTTCAATTGGGTTGTACAGGTTATAGGTCACATTAATGGTGGAAAAAGTTTTGAAATGATTTATCTTGGTCTCATTTTTTTATATCATAAAAACCTGGCATTTGAACAGGGGTGTGTAGACTTTTTATATCCACTGTAAACGGATAACTGAAAACCACAGGCTTCTGAAGAAGTGAAACATTTGGATTTTTTCTTTTCTCACCTCTTCAGACCGTGTCATCGCCATGTCTTTCCCCTCCTCCGGGAAGCAGGCCTTCTATAGGAATCCAATCAGGGTAAGAGAAGACATACATTAGAAGTTAGAGCACTGTGAAAAAGTATTTCACAGCACTGTATACCAAGATTTTTTTTGTTGTTGTTCGTGTAGGAGGTAGCAAGGTTTCTGGACACTAAACATGAAGGCCACTATAAAGTTTACAACCTGTGCAGTAAGTTGGCACCTCGTCTTGTCACATAAAAGCCATTCTTTATGTACAGCTGTACAACACATACTTGCATTTGTTTCCAGGTGAGAAAGGCTACGATCCCCAGTTCTTCCACTATAGGGTTGAAAGGGTATTTATTGATGACCACAATGTCCCCGCCTTGGAGTGAGTAGACATTTTGACCTTTTTGGTTTGAAAATATAATGAAAAACTCAAAATCCAACACAAAAAGATATGTTTTCTTATTTTTCATACTATATAAGTGCTTCAATTAACTGAGCCCAATAAAAAGAAACTGGCATTTTACTTATTTCTGCAGTAGGGTTTACAGTATCTTATCTGCCTTGGAAAAAGCATCCTCAGTCTATGCAGTTTTTTTTAAGATATGTGGAAAAAGTTCAAGGACTTCTACATTATAGTATGTGATCCACCTCTGGAAGTAGGATGCATCACATGCTGCTGGTTTTCTTTTTCATATTTTGTCATCTTTGCTCTGTGCCTATCGCATTGTCTCAGGGACATGCTGAAGTACACAGCAAGTGTGAGGGAGTGGATGTCCGCCGATCCCAAAAACATCATCGCCATTCACTGTAAAGGAGGGAAAGGTGATGCTGACGTGCTTGTTTTATGATTGCTTATTTTGTTATTCCAGTATCCCAAGTCTCCCATTGATGCCATCATTGCCTTTTTTCAGGACGCACGGGTACAATGGTGTGCACCTGGCTTATTGACAGTGACCAGTTTGAGAGCGCACAGGTATGCCTCCCCTATTTCCAGATGGTTAATGAACAAGTAAAATGTTTTCAAACTAGTTGACTTCTGCTTGTGCACCAGGACAGTCTGGAGTATTTCGGCGAGAGGAGGACGGACAAGAGTCGGAGCTCCAAGTTTCAGGGTGTGGAGACTCCCTCTCAGGTAACAGCAAACTGCTTCGGGTGCCAAGCTCTTTAGGCTAGATTCATGGTAGCGGTATGACTGATGCCTAGCGGCTGCCCCGGCCTTGGATGTGCTCTGCAGAGCGTGCCCAAATGCCAAGTCACGTTTCGTTACCTTGTTACATGTGTAATGACAATAAAGTTGAATCTCAATCTCAAACAAAATGGATGCAGGCTGCGGACTGCGGTCGTGTGTGCAGCATTATTCAAAGTTTTCTGGCACTGAAGCTGTCTGCCACACTGTCACGTTTCTCACACACACACACACGCATTAAAATGTAATCTGCGGTCCATATGACCACATAGTAGGTGACAACGATGCTCCAGCAAACTGATTTTAACACCCAGAATTAAATAAAATGAGGAGAAAGAACCAAAAGGTGCTCATTGTTTTTTAGGTAATTCCAACTGTCAAAACAAGGTGGCAGCACTGAGCCAAATGGGCCTGGCAAATCACTGTAAATGCTGCTGAAGCCTGTGACTCATGACTTACCCTGCAGGTGAAACTGTGGTATTACAGGAAGTTCTGACGAGCCCTGGCTGAAATTTAGTACAGATCTCTGTAAGGACCCCTTGGCACAGCACAGAGATTGCTGAGAGATCAAAAACTGGACCAGTCCTCAACGAGCCCAAAAGCCTTGAAAAAGCCATTTCTGTGTAAATGTTTGGGAGATCCTTCTGTGTTTTGGACTGAGGGAAAATTTTGAGGAGACCGTGGAGATTACTGGAAGATTATTGAGAGATCATTGAAGTATCTGGCCAGTGTTTGATTTCTCAACGATCTCCACCACTGTGTAAAGGGGGTATAATGCAACACTTTTGCATTTTTGGTATAATATCGTAACTATTGTTTCTAAATGTAATGTAATATTTGAATATTTTAAAGTAGAAAAACTACAAATGGATCTTTTAAAGATTATTTTTGTGGCTTTTTTTTTCTTTTAGAAATTGGACTCATTATAAAGTCCACTTTTAAAGCCTTCTTCTGTATTGTTATTATTTTATAATTCTCAGTAGCTCTACCATGTGACACAAAAGGACATTAACAACCCATACGGATAATCAATATTCTCACAGTAGACAAAAACTTATTTAAGTAATCATCATAAAACTACTGCAGTCACATAGCTTTTACATATAAAGATGAATTAAAAGAAATAAAAGAAAACAATTTTACCCAACAAAGGGGGGATCTGGTGTTCTGATGAGCATTTTGCTCTAGTTGTTTTGGTTCTTTTCCTTACCAGAGGTAAGAGTCACAAATGAAAGCTTCTGCACTGTTCTGCTGTTCTGAGTCAATAGCAGTTATGCATTGTTGAAAACAAACAAAGAAGGGGTCTGATGTAGAAAACAAAAAGTTGCTCTTTTACCACACAATTTGTTGCTGAATGATTTAATACAACTTATGCTGTCAAAGTTAATAATGAATCAACTTTGAATCGTTAAAGGGCCACTATTTTTTTTTTTTTAAATTTTCAATTAATACATGCACCTTCTGTGACTCTGTTGGCCCACAGCCAACCTATTTGCAGCCATTAACCACTCCCGCAGACCCGCTTTTGACTAGTCACCGGATTCAAATGGCATGTACTAGAGGAGAAAGGTAATCAGATATGTGAAGTGTGTGAAGTCCACTTTTTGATGCCGAATCCCGGGATTGTTTGTGCAAGAGACATTCCGAAAAGTCTTGGAGCTGTGAGAGTTGCAGGGAGATTTCACACTGTCAAGTTTTAGGTGTGAGTCTAAACAACATTTCTTTTTAAGAAGTCAGATGCTGCCAGGCTGAAGGATCATTCAAATACCGCTTGAATGTTTATTTCCCCCAAACTGCCTGTGTGAATTGAGACATGGTAGCTGAGTTTGTACAGTCAGAATGAGTGATTATCTGTTCCAATAAAAGTAACACTAAATAATTCAAGCCTTATTTCCTGTTGTGTCTGTGTGAACCAGAGCCGCTACGTGGGTTACTATGAGATCATGAAGAATAAATACAATCGACAGCTTCCTCCACCCAAAAAACTCAGGATCAAGAGCATCCGCATCCACTCCATAGCAGGTAAGCAAGCAAACCCGAACAAACTTACTACACCTTATCACATGGACATGCATTACTCACAAAAAGTTAGGGCCATTTGGATTTGAGGTGAAATTTATGGAAGATGTAAAAAGTTCACACTACAGTGATCTTATATCATGAAAGTAGGGCATTTAAGTAGAAGCATGCACTGGTGATTTCCTCATCTCAAACAATTTATTGAAACAAAAGCCAACAACAGTGGTGGGTATACCACAACAAAAAATGTCAATGTCTCAATAACTTATGTGCCCTTGAGCATCAATTACAGCTTGACACCGACGTCTCATGCTGTTCACAAGTCGACTTATTGTCTACTGAGGCATGGCATTCCACTCTTCTTGAAGGGCGGCCCTCAGGTCATTGAGGTTGTGGGGTGCAGGGTTACGAGCCTCTACACGGTGACTCCGCTAATCCCATAGGTTTTCTATGGGCTTCAGTCTGGAGAAAGTGCAGGCCACTCCATTTGAGGTACCCCAGCCTCCAGCAGCCATTCCCTAATGATGTGACCTTGATGAGCTGGAGCATTGTCGTCCATGAAGATTAAATTAGGCCTGTGTTGTTCATGCAGGGGCACAATGACTGGATTAATGATGATATTCAGGTAGTATCGGCTTGTCATTGTACCGTTCACAAGGTGTAGGGCAGTTCTGTATTGACTAGACACACCTGCCCAGACTGTAACACCACCACCAAAGGCTCGCCTGGTGACAACAGTGGCTGATGCATAGTGCTCTCCTTGATGTCTCCAACATCGTTGGCAGCCATTATTTCTGCTCAACATGAATCAACTTTCATCAGAGAACAGCACTGAGGCCCACTGGTCCCTTGTCCAGCCTAAATGCTCCCTGGCCCATGCAAGACGATGATGCCTGTGCCTTTTGGTGTGGTCAGGTATCCTTGCAGGTCATCTAACACGCAAACCACGCTGATGTGAACGGTTTTGAATGGTCTGACATGACACTTGGGTTCCTCTTACCTCCCTTAAATGTGCCTGGAGTTGAATGGCATTCATCATCTGGTTCTCGCAGGGCACTATTCAAAATGAAGCGGTCATCAGCGTGGGATGTGGCCAAAGGACGTCCACTTCTGTGCCTTTGTGTGACTCTACCAGTCCCTCTATCTGTGTTGCAACCTGCTGATGACACTCTGTGACACTCTTAAGCTCAGTGGCCACTTCCCTCTGCGAACATCCTGTTTGAAGCCTTGCACTGGTGAGGTACTGTTGGTCAATTGTTAGATTTGTTTAATGTTTATTTAAAAGGGACATTACATACTAATGAACATTAATACAAATGTAGTCAAAGTCAAAGTGCCTTTATGCAACGAAATTGAGATACTGCTCCCTATAAACAAACTATCACACTCACAGTTCACTCATGCATTTAACATTCTCGTAATTACAACAATAAATAGTGCTTGAAACAATATTACCTAAAAGTTGAATACAATATGTACATAGCAATAATAAAAACATACTGAGTAATAAATATATAAGACCAGCTTATACACACAGGATTATTGCCACAAAATAACCTAAAATAACATAAAATATCAGCAGTCTGTACGTGTTACATAAATCCGTTCAAAATACGTACTGCTGCTGGGGAAAAAACTATGATTAAACCTATCATTCCTTTTTAATATAGCTTTCGTTTAAGGAGGGTATTTGTGTCTTTTAACCCCACTCTTGTTCTATTGTTATCTGATCCATACTGCTGGCTGATCTCCAATATTGTACTTGGCATCTTACTGCTATGTTCTTTGTCTGTCCTTTCCATCCTCCCTATCCCCTCATCCCGAGCCAGTCACAGCAGACGACTGCCCCTCCCTGAGCCTGGTTCTGCTAGAGGTTTCTTCCTTCCAAATGGAAGTTTTTCCTCTCCACTGTCGCCTAGTGCTTGCTCATAGGGGATCGTCTGATTGCTGGACCTTTCTGTGACTGTGAGATTATTTTTATCTGCACTGTGGCGCCACGAGACGGCTTTTGTTGTGATGTGGCGCATTATAAATAAAACTGAATTGAATTGAATAGTCCGGGTTTTATGGGATCTGTACCGCTTTCCCAAGGGGAGCAAGTGAAAGAAATCATGGGTGCAGTCTTTAATGATGGCAGTAGCTCTGTTGAGGTACCAAGACCTGGAAATCTCTTCCAGAGAAGGGAGAGAACAGCCAGTGATTTTTTTTTGCACAGTCTCGATCACTCTCTGGAAGGCTTTGCGGTCTGTGGCTGAACAACCCTCATACCAAGCCGTGATGCCATATGACAAAATGCTCTCAATAGCAAGTAAAATAAATAAAAAAAAAATAGATAAAATAAAACCAGCAACTGTGCATTCAGGCCATTCTTCTTGAGAAGCCTCAGAAAGTGTAGACGTTGTTAAGCCTTTTTTATCATAGCTATGGTGTTAACTGCCCAGGTAAGGTTGTGAGAAATATGAACACCCAGAAACTTAAAAGCCTCCACCCTCTCCACACACTCCTTGCCTATATATAGAGGAGGCGGCTCACTGCTATGCTTCCTAAAATCAATAATGAGCTCTTTTGTTTTTTTTGTATTCATCCATCCATCCATCCATCTTCTTCCGCTTAATCCTTTTCGGGTCGCGGGGGGGTTGGAGCCTATCCCAGCATCTTTGGGCGAGAGGCAGGGTACACCCTGGACAGATCGCCAGTCCTTCGCAGGGCCAACACAGAGAGACAGGCAACCATTCACTCTCACATTCATACCTAAGGACAATTTAGAATCCCCAGTTTGATGCCAATTAACCTAACTTGCATGTTTTTGGCATGTGGGAGGAAACCGGAGAAATCCCAGAGTAAACCCACGCACACACGGGGAGAACATGCAAACTCCACACAGATCACTGTTGGCCAGGGGCTGGGATCGAACCCATGATCCCCCGGCCAAGGGTGAATTGCTGTGCTGCCGCAGTGCTAACCACTCCGCCACCATGCTGCCCTTTTGTATTCAGTAGCAGATTATTATCTGAGTACCATCTCCCCAGTTTTTGGACCTCACCTCTGTATGCGGACTCATCTCCTCCTGATATGAGCCCCACTACTGTTGTGTCATCTGCAAACTTCACTATGTTTGTGGGATGAACAGGTACGCAGTCATATGTGTACAATGAATACAAAGTGGGGCTCAACACACAGCCCTGTGGCGAGCCTGTGTTAAGCATGACTGTAGAGGAGGAATGGGGTCCGAGTCTAACAGTCTGTGTTTGGTTTGTTAGGAAGTCCTTAATCCAGCTGCAAGTGTGAGTCGGCAGATCAAGCTGAAGCAATTTGGTGATGAGAATGTTGGGAATAATTGTATTAAATGCCGAGCTATAGTCCACAAACAACATTCTTACATAGCTCCCCTTGTCTTCTAAATGGCTGAATGCTGAGTGGAGAGCTATAGCAATAGCATCTTCAGTGGATCTGCTCCGCCTGTAGGCAAACTGGTACCGATCAAAGTCTGGGGGGAGACTAGACAAAAGATGTTTCAATACCATTTTCTCAAAGTA
This sequence comes from Pholidichthys leucotaenia, assembly GCA_020510985.1. Classification (NCBI taxonomy): domain Eukaryota; kingdom Metazoa; phylum Chordata; class Actinopteri; order Cichliformes; family Pholidichthyidae; genus Pholidichthys; species Pholidichthys leucotaenia. The sequence continues at coordinate 49,921,513 of CM035844.1, forward strand.
CTTCATAATAATGGGTGTTAATGCTACTGGTCAATAGTCATTCAGACTGCTAATAATATGTTTTTTAGGCACAGGAATAATGACTGCAGATTTTAAACACTGTGGAACAACAGCTGCCTTGAGAGACAAATTAAAAATGTCAGTCAAAACAGAGCATAGCTGATCTGCACATGCTCTGAGCACCTTTCCTGGCACTCCATTGGGACCAGTAGCCTTTCTTGGGAGAACTGCTCTCAGTGTCTGTCTCACCTCATGATCCTGCAGGGTAAGCACATCAGAGCTGGCATTCAATAACGTCAGTGGGTCCGGGCGAGGTGTATTTGCCTCAAACCATGCGAAAAAGCAGTTAAATTCTTCTGCCAGTGAGGCGCTGATGTCACTGGAAATGATGCTGCTGCCCTTATAGTTTGTGATATGGTGAAAGCCTTGCCATACTCGTCTTGAATCATTATCAGAAAAATGGTCCTCAACTTTCTTCTTATAGGCCTGTTTAGCCTCCTTAATGCCTTTCTTCAGATTAGCCCGGGCAGTGCTATACAGATCTGTATCCCTTGACCTGAAGGCTGTATCACGAGCTCTGAGGAGTGCCTAGACTTCTTTTGTCATCCAAGGCTTCTGGTTAGGAAAAACCCTGATGCGTTTTTCCACAGTCACCTGGTTGATACAGTAGGTGATGTAGCATAATACAGTCTGTGTGTACATTTCCAGATCCTCATTCTTGAATAAATCCCATAGAGTGTTTGAAAAACAGCCCTGCAGCTGAGAAAGAGCTCCCTCAGGCCATGTTGTGATGTTCTTTATAGTAGGTCTAGCAGTTCTCCTGAGGGGGGTGTATGCTGGGATGAGGAGCAATGATAGATGGTCTGACAGGCCAAGATGTGGACACGGCACAGCTCTGTAAGCATGCTTCAGGTTTGAATACACCCGATCAAGACAATTCTTTCCCCTGGTGGCACATTTCACATACTGTGTGAAATCAGGCAGCACAGTTTTCAAGCATGCTTGATTAAAATCACCAGCTATGATGTGAACACCCTCGGGATAGGCCTGCTGCTGTTTATGTATTACACTGTGCAAATGACTAAGGGCCGCTTTAGTATTTGCATCAGGAGAAATATAGACTGCTGTTATAATAACCACTGTCAGCTCTCTTGGAAGATAAAAAGGCCGACATAAAACTGACATTGTCTCTAGATCAGGAGAACAGTAAGTGTTAATAATACGACTGTGGTTAGTCCAAGTGCTGTGAAGAAAAATACAGAGACCGCCCCCTCTCCGTTTCCCGGATTCTGCTGTTCGGTCCATACGGTGAAGTGTGCGCCCTGGTAGCTGCACTGCAGCATCGGTGATCAGCGGGTGGAGCCAGCTCTCCGTTAACAACGGCACACAGCAGTCTCTTACAGTTTTACTAGTTGCCAGCTGTAGCTCTAGATCATCCATCTTGTGGATGATGCGTCTGGCGTTGGAGAGAAAAATGCTGGGTAGCGGAGGTCTATGCGGCTGTCTCTTTAGCCTCGCTAGCAGGCCCGACCGGCATCCCCGCTTTTTCTTTCTCTTCCTCCTCCGTCTGCGTTGCTTCCCAGGACCGACAACAATCCATGGTGATCCTGCTGGTCTACAGATGGCCTCCGGTATGTTTTTTTGTGTTCTCAAAAACTGCTGTAACAGCAGACTTTTGTTGAAGTCCAGTGTTTATCAGCTCAATATGACTGTACACAAATCCAGCTTCACATGGTCCAATATCCAAAAACAGCATACATACAAACAAAAATAGGGAGCAAAGAGCCGCTGTGCAGATGTGCGCCGCCATCTTGCATAAATTCTGGCAATAGTATGCCAGATTTAGCAATACAGCTAATTTGCATCTGTAGTGCCCCGGCAGGTCAAAAAAACCACACAAACAAGCAATCCTACATGAGAAGAACATCTGCAATAAACTGTACGAAGTGGCTATCCAAAAGTGCAAGAGTTAAGGTGCTACAAAACAAAACATTTAAATGTCACAAGTGAAGTGCTGTGTATCCATACACACACACACATGCACCCAAGCACCTCAAAGCAACAACAGCAAATGAGAGGCGGGGCATATGTGTGTGACGCATGGGAACATATATATATGTGTGTGTGTGTGTGTGTCTGTATATATGTCTATGCTGCAGAGCAACCACTAGTTATGGGTACAGTTTTGATTGTTTAAAAGCCAATTTTTACAATGCATTTTAAAAGTGTTTAGTGTGGTATGTTCTCTGATTGCAGGTAGTATATTATTCCAGATCTTGGTGCCCTTCACTGATAGTACAGATTGAGCAAATGGGGTGCATTTGTGGGGGACCTCACAGTCTCCTCTAGTGATTGCTCTGGTGGTTGTGCCGGTGACGGTCCTTAATTTAACATATTCTCCCAGAGGGGGTGGTGCATAGCCATTTAATATTTTATAAGTTGAACAGGGAAATTTGAGAGTTTTATAATTTTCAAGACAGAAAATTGTATTTCTTGTAAATGTGATAACAATGATATGTGGGATCTTTCTTATCAAAGATTTTTATGGCTTTTTTTGTATAAAGATTCAGTGGGTTTGGTTATGGTTACACCAGTGAGTGACCAGTTGGTAAAACAGTAATCGATGTGTGAAATCATCATTGCATGCAGGCTCATTTCCACCAAAATAAGAGCCAGTGCTAGTTTGGTTCTGGGGCTGGTGCCAGTGCTTAACCAGTTCAACTGTAGTGCCTCATAAGAATAGGGATGTGATTTTTCCGCTAATTTGCGGAATTCCGCCTTTTTTTTTTTTTAATCTTCCAGAAAGATCAAGTACGTTAGCGGCTCGTGGTCCACGAACGCAGTGAAGGTGCGCCCTTTCAGGCAGAACTGGAAGTGGCGTATGGCCAGGTGGAGAGCCATTAACTCTCTGTCAAACACGCTGTATTTACGCTCACTGTCGTGCAAAGACCTGCTAAAAAAGGTGAGCTGCTGTCAAGAACCGGCAACGCATTGCTCCACAACGGCCGCTATGGCCATGTCCAAGGCGTCGGTAGTGAGCGCTATCCGAGCTGCCGGGTCTGGGTGCGCCAGTAGTGCAGCGTTCGCCAGAGCTGTTTTAACCACAGAACGCCTGCTCCTGCTCAGGAGTCCAGTCGACTCTGTCCGCCAGTTTCCGTTTCTTGAGTGCGGTGTACAACGGCTGTATGAGCTGGGCTGCGCGGGGGAGTAAACGGTAATAAAAGTTAACCATCCCCCAAAACTCCTGCAGTGCCCTGACATTGATGTTGAGGAGAAAAAAAATAGCAAAACAATTTAGTTGGATTACTTTTATGATTTCAAACAGTTTGAAATTGATAGTGCACAGTGGACATTGACTCATAACTTTTGAATATTTCTAAGACTTGGCTACATCAGCGATTGTGCAAAATGAACTCCTCAAGACTCAATGGAGATTGAAACTGGTGATCTGAAATGAATGCTGGAATTATAAAAAGTAATGATATGTTGGAATTTTATTTCTGTTATGGAGTAGATAAAATTAACTGATTTTGATTTGATCAAGTGTTAAAGCATGTGATGGATAATGCTTGTTGAAATATTTTAGGAATGCTATCTTCTTGGAACATAAGTCAATATTATACAGTAATAAGTGGCATTCAGCTGTTTGTTTTATGTCATTTAAGCACAGTTCTGGTACTTAAAAATCATAAAAACCCAGGAGCTTCGGGGGGCTTCGCCCCCCTTGCCTCCCCCCCCACAGGGGCTCTGCCCCGGATCCCACTGGGGGACTGTGTCCCCCAGACCCCCTGCTGAATTTGCAGATAATTTCCCCAACCCCAAATCACATCCCCTATAACAACCAGTTGGTTTTCTACCGATATGGAGCTAGTCAGGGATTACGTCAGGGCTAGGTCATTACGTAGTATGAAGCGCCTTTATCCAACACCGCACAACACCACAGTACACACACTTGTACAGTAGGTGGCAATATGCACCTTTCAGTTGTTTGCTGTCAGCCAGTAACCAAGGGAAGAAGTAGCAGCGCTAATTTGTCAACATGTAGGCGTTTGTTGTCTCTTTGGGAGCGCTGCTTTATTATTCCAAACCGGTATTGCCATCCAAAAACAGTTTTATTCTTAACGGCAGAGAACGGCGGCTACGTTTAAGGAGACCGGTAATTATCAATATTTCAGTTATCATTTGTTGTTAGATCAAATCTGTAGCACGAGCATTGACTACGCTTTTAAACATTGTCAGTTCTGTAATGGGTGATGTTACGGCGCATTGAGACGGAGGTCATCTGTTATGTCATGCCAAAAAATGATCGCCAGGGGCCATATTGTTATGGGTTTATATTAGCCGTTAAATATATACATTTCAACAGATAAACAGTAATTGGTTAGGTATAACAAGATATATTTAACACTTGTGATGCATTTTGAACCCTAAACAAACTTGATCTAGGATTAAAAGCAATTAAAATAATGCAGGCGCAAAAAAAGGGTGTTGTAATAACTTTTTTCCAATGTCAAAAAACAAAAAAAGGGGGAAGATATGATGAAAATGTAAACAATGCAATGCTGTAATGACATGTATACCCTTTACAAAAACTTAAATAAAAAAAATAAAAATGCAGGCACAAGGTTACATGGAAAAACCTTGTGCCTCCAATATAGCGCCATTGTGAAATGGCGCTATATTGATAAAGTTGAATTGAATTGAAAAAATGCGTAGATTTACTGCATAATATACATGAAGATACTGTATAAATACATATTCTATGTACCTCCAAACAATGATGTTTTTGCATATAAATATTGCAATCAGATAAATTCTATACATTGTTTTCCAAACTGCAACACTAATTTTTCAGATATGATAAAACCTCATAACATTTAGACACATCGTAGGTGGACTGAGACCAGGCAGTCCACCTTTAACAAGCGGGCGCTCCTGGCTCCTATAGACAGTGATCACTTTTTGGCACGACACCGTATTTCACCACCCAGCCGACCCCGTGCAGAAGTGGCTGATGAAACCCTTTTCGGACACAAGCAGACTTACCCCTGAACAACGTAACTGCAACTACCAATGAGCCGTGCATGTTCAGTTGTGGAAATGGCTTTGGGCTGCTTGAAAGGACGATGGAGGTTCCTCCTGACAAGGAATGACTGCAGACTGGAGCTGAGCAAGAAAATGGTGCTCACCTGCTGCATACTTGATAATATTTGTGAGGAACATGGTGACAACTTTGGACTCCCAGACACACCTGATCAGTCAGCCTCCAGTTCAACCACTACCTGGCCATGCCAGAGTAGAATATTAGGGCAGCTTTAATGGAGGATTTTAACAGTGGGGAGCAATAACCTGTTTAGTGCCTGCCATATAATTTACAAAATATAACGTGAAGTAGTTCAAAATAATTAATGAATAAAACATTCAGCTGACAATCAGTCCTCAGTGTACTCTGTTTTAAAGTATTTATGGTGTATGTATATATTTTATAGGCACATTTACGGAGTTGTTAAAGGTATACCCTTCTGTACTTGTACGTCATCTATTCTGGTTAAAGTACTGATTCAAGTTTTTATTCATGTAGGGGTAACAAGAGACACTGTAAAGTGTACAAGTTAAAAGTTCTTTCCCCAGAAATGATCTTGTCCAGAGCTGATAGAATGTCATGTGGTACGTTGTCAACAGAATATAAACTCATCATTTTTGAAGCTGGCAACTTGGAACATTTTCCACAGAAAAAGTGCATAGATTTAAAGTTTGTTGCTGCTTGTTTTGTAGAAAATGTGAAAAAGTTGTCAAAAATATGAGTAAGTCCACAAATGCTGATATATTGTCCAATACCTGAAAAAATGAACTTAAGTGCAGTAATTCAGTACTTGTACTTTCACTTCCCACCACTACAATGTTATAGTGATTTGCATTGTTTGTCCAAAATAGCTTTACATTTCAGGCAGATGTTTGGTGTGAAGATAACAATTAATGTAGAAGCAGAAAACCACTTAAAGAAGGAAGGCTTTTATTTGCAAAATGTTCAAAAGATGGCTACATATGAAATATTATGTACACACAGCCAAAAATATCAATGCTGTGATAGCTACTTTGTTTGCAGTCCCTCAAGCACAGACAACGTGTCCCATCAGTCCAACAAAGCGTCTACTTGTTGGACTCGTACTGTCGTCCTTCTTCTGGATACTTTGCAGCAAAGCGGAGGTCATCTGCTCCTCCCTCCTGCTCTGCTCCTGCTGTCTCTCATCTGACCTCTTCAGGTAGAAGAAGGAGGTCCATGTTTGTGTCCCACTTCTGTTTCCCTGTTTTAAAGTACAAAAATAAGCAATATAAAATAACCACACACTGAAAAATGCAGGAATTGTCAGTACAAGATTGAATGTGTCTATTCAACATCCATTTACTGTTAGTGGCATCACAACATTCAAATCAAGTGTATAATTGGTTTAATTCACTCCCTTTGTATGAATGAGTCATGATCTGAACATATGTTACCTAATCTGGTCTGATGAGGAGGAGCGAGCAGGAGGAGGACAAGCTTGGTGCTGGTGAAGGTGAGCTGGACACCACAGGTCTGGCTGGTTCTCCTTCATCATCCAGCTGTGATAAATCTGTAAATACAAAAAGTGTTTTAGTTTGTGCAGTGTCCAGCTTAAGCCTTCCATTAAATGTGCAGACATAGAAGGCAATTTTATTCAATGTCATTCTTAGCAAAGCTTACATGTCTGATTATGGAATAGAAGAATAGGAATAGAATAGGCTTCATTCCCATTGTACAGTTGTGCAGTGCAGCGACATTGTGGGAGCTCCACCGGGCAACTGCACAATAAGGAGAAGGATTGGATAAAACACGGTTACACAACACACAATTGAACGAGTGAAATTTTAAAAAATATGGCCCTAGATTATGGAAATATTACCAAAATAGTAAAAATGATGATGTTACTAGTGTCTTTGGTAGAAAAATCTCCCATAACGCAACGCAAGGCACCATTCATACATAGTATTGATACCACAAAAAGCGTATGTTGCACTGGATATCTTTATAAAAAGTATTCTGTAAGACACTAAGATTTCTGTTCTAGTTTCTCAAACGCGCATTTCTTTATGGTGAGGAGAGACGTTTGTGGTAAAAACACTGTTAGCTCATTAGCATAGCTAACCGAAAATACTGTAGGCACGAGTGACTAAAAAAACATCTGCACTTTGGCCGTTACATATCAATACAAGCGATATACATTTGTCAGCAGAGACGGCCTGTTCATTTCTTTATAGCGGGGACAAACGTTTGGTCGTAGTAAAAGCACTGTTAGCTTGTTAGCATAGCTAACCGAAAATACTATAGTCACAAGAGTGAGTAAAAAAATAGCCACACTTTGGCAGTTACATATCAATAAAGCGGATGTGTGTGTGTGTGTGTGTGTGTGTGTGTATACACACTGCCGTTCGGGAGTTTGGGGTCACCCAGACAATTGTTTTGTGTTTCCCATGAAAGGTCACACTTGTTTGCCACCATGAGTTGTAAGATGAGTGGAGAATATGGTCGGGACATTGACAGGGTTGGAAATAATGATTTGTATTTGAAATAATAATTTTTTCCAGATACTAATCTGCTCAAAGGAACGTCAGTTTTATAGCTTCTCTAACCAGCTAAACTAACTAACTAACTAACCTGCACTTGTATAGCGCTTTTCTAGTCACAAAGACCACTCAAAGCGCTTTCATTAATACTAACCCTCTATTCTAAGGGCCTATAGGAAACAGATATCTAGGGACAATTTAGAACAGCCAATTAACCTAACATGCATGTTTTTGGCATGTGGGAGGAAACCGGAGAAATCCCGGAGTAAACCCACGGAACACAGGGAGAACATGCAAACTCCACACAGATCACTGTTGGTCGGGGGCTGGGATCGAACCCACGATCCCACGATCCCCACAATCCCCCGGCCAAGGGTAAACTGTGCTGCCGCAGTGCTAACCACTGCGCCACCGTGCAGCAGTGGCAGTGTAAACTGTAAGCAGTGTAAACTGTTTTCAGCTGTGCTAGCATGATTGCACAAGGGTTTTCTGGTCATCCATTGGCCTTCTGGCGCAGTGAGCAAACACATTGTGCCGTTGGAACGCTGGAGTGGTGGTTTCTGGAGGTGGGTCTCTGTGCACCTGTGTGGATGTTGCACCGGGAGCCAGACGTTTGCAGCTGGAGTGGTCATTTACCACATTAGCAATGTATATTAGATATTAGAGTGCATTTCTGATTGGTTTAAGGTTATCTTCATTGAGGGAGGCGGTGCTTTTCTTTCAAGAGTGGGGAGGTTTCTGGGTGACCCCAGGCTTTTGAACGGTAGTGCGCGCGCGCACACACACGCGCGCACTGCCGTTCGGGGGTTTGGGGTCACTTGGAGGTTTCCTTGTTTTTGAGAGAAAAGCACTGTTTTTTTCAGTGGGGATAACTTTGAACTGATCAGAAATGCACTCTATACATTGCTAATGTGGTAAATGACTGTTCTGGCTGCGGGTGTCTGGTTTTTGGTGCAGTGTCTACATGGGTGTGTGGAGGCCCATTTCCAGCAGCTGTCGCTCCGGTGTTCTGGTGGTGCGGTGTGTTTGCTCGTTGCGTCAGAGGGCTAATGGATGATTGGAAAACCCTTGTGCAATCATGTTAGGTCTGCAATGCTGTAATTGCTGCAAATGGAGGATTCTTTGACGAAAGCAAAGTTTGAAGGAAAAAATTATTTCAAATACAAATCGTTGTTTCTGGCCTTGTCGGTGTCTTGACTATATTTTCTGTTCATTTGCGGCTCATGGTGGTAGGTGGGGGTGACTTTTCATGGAAAACACGGGATGGTTGTCTGGGTGACCCCAAGCTTTTGAACGGTAGTGTGTGTATATATGTGTATATATAATCGTTAACATTTGGCATTTTAAAGACAATACACTTACCAGTGTGTTTTGAGCAGTTTGCTGTACGAACTAATCCACAGCAGTGACGATGGTCCAGCTGGCTGGCTGATCCAGCTGGACCATCGGGTCCAGGCTTCAGAAACCTGACTGGCGCCTAGCGGCTGCCCCGGCCTTTGGATGCGCTCCGCAGAGCGTGCCCAAATGCCAAGTCACGTTTCGTTACCTTGTATTCATACATGTGTAATGACAATAAAGTTGAATCTCATCTCATCTCATCTCATTTTGGCCGCACTAACTGTCAGTGAGGGTCTAATTTGTTTAAAATTTCTCAGATTGAATTTGACTATGTTTGAGTTTTTTTTGATGTTATTTAAAGATTAATGAGGAATCTAAAATCATGCCAAGGTACTTGAATTCCTCGACTAGTTGTAGCTCCTCCCCTTTTAGGAAAATGTTTGAGTTTGTAATATTTGATCGTTGTTTGGTGAACATCATGCAAACAGTTTTTTTCGTGTTTAGGAGACATGAATTATTAAGCCAGTAATGGATTTGAGTCGTCGCTGTTGTAAGAATACAGGTGGCTTCTTGTACATTTTTTGCAGGTGTGAATATTACCATGTCATCAATATTAGTAGTAGTAGTAGTAGTAGATTAGTTTATTTGACAGGGACAGTGCAATAAACAGACAATTAATCAAAGACAATCAATCTGATGTGTTGCACATAGAGTGTATAGCTATTAGCTAATTTGCAACTCTTGTCCCTGGATGGGCTTTAGAAAAAAAGAATCAAGATAAAAATATACACAATAACCACATACATCAATGCAGAAAAATTATAAATACACAATTATAAATATTATAAATACACAAATATAACAGCCTGACTCACCTTTAACATAAATATTATAAATACACAAATATAACAGCCTGACTCACATTTAACACATATAACATAACTCACATTTGCCTATTTCAGGCCTTCCTCCCTCCGTCACTCACTATAAACAAACACATTTATTCCTTCCCTTCATTCACTCTCACTTTGCAGACAAATAATTCATACATGAGTACATTCTTGTTTATTTTTCAGCCAGTTTTTAACATTTTTAGTGAATGTTTTAAAGTCCGTTATTATTTTAATTTCATTTGGCATTGTGTTCCAGATGTGACTGCCCTTTATAGAGAAAGCTGTTTGTCCAAATGTGGTTCTGCGGTGGAATATTTTACAGTTATTGTTAACAGAACTCCTGGTGGCTCTGCTGCTGTCCTGTCTTTGGACGAAACCAGCAAGTGGCTCGGGTGCTGATTTATGGAAACATTTGAACGTTAATTTCAGAAGACAGAGGTCAATGAAGCTCTCAAAACTCAATAGGTTGTATTTTTTTAAAACATTACAGTGATGCCACCTAATGGGCTTTTTGTCCAAGATTTTTAGGGTTTGATTATATAATGAACCTATATGTCTTATTGTGGAAGGGGCTGCTTGAGCCCAGACTGTCAAACAGTATGATATATGAGAAAAAACCATAGAATGCATATACAGTGCAGCTGCTTCGTAAGGTATGTAATATCTAATTAATTTAAAGCAGTTCAGATTTTTTTTTACTGTTTTTGAAATTTTCTTTATATGAAGATTAAATTTGAGTTGAGGATCTAGTACAATGCCAAGGTATTTGAATTCTGTAGCTAAACTGATGTCATGATCATGTATATTAACTTTAAAATGTTGCAGGTTACATTTTTTGATTGAAAAGCACATTGAGACTGTTTTCTGAAGGTTCAGCAATAGATGGTTCTTGAGGAGCCACTCTTGGACATCAACCATACTTGTAGACAGTACATCTGCAGCCTGTGCTGGAGTCTTGGCAGCTGTGTAAATAACTGCATCATCTGCATAAAGTTGGCATGTTGCAGCTGAGCAGTGTAACGGCAAGTCATTAATAAAAATGCTGAAAAGTAAAGGACCAAGAATGGACCCTTGTGGGATACCCATGTGGTTGTTTAAAAATGAGGATTTATCCTGGTGAACTTTTACACACTGTTCTCTATTCTGGAGATAAGATGCAAACCATTCTAATGTATTTGGGGAGAAGTTAAAAGATACCATTTTGGATAAAAGCAAACTGTGGTTTACAGTATCGAAAGCCTTTTTGAGATCTAGAAAAACAGCTCCTACCACATTACCCCTGTCCAAGGACTGTTTGACGTTTTCAATAAGGCAACAATTTGCTGTTTCTGTTGAGTATCCTGGTCTAAAACCAAATTGATGTGGATGAAGAAGTTGACTGTCTTGTAAGTAGTCTATCAGCTGTGTAGCTACAACTTTTTCAAGAACCTTAGATAGGACTGGTAAGATAGAGATTGGGCGGTAATTGCATATATCGTCTTTACTGCCTGATTTATGAACTGGTATGACGACAGCTTTTTTCCAGCCAGATGGAAATGTACTAGACCTAATGGAGAGATTAATGAGATGAGTCAGTGGTTTGATTAATATTTTGCTGTGCATTTTGAGAAAGGAGGTGCTCATATTGTAGATATCACTAGTTTTTGAGTTTGACAGTGTTTTAACAATACCAGCAATTAACTTCTCATTTACCTCATCGATGTGAAAAGTATCTGTTGGGAGTATGGAATTTGTGTTGTTGAGCACATTTGGCAGCACAAAAATTTTTGTTAAGTCTTCCACAGAGCCCACAAAGTGTGAATTAAATTCATTTGCCAAAGTAGCCTTGTCACTGACGGTCTTGCCATTGATTCTAAGTTCCTTTACCCCCTTCTGATCGTTTTTTTTATTAGTTAAGTTATTTAAATGCCTCCATAGGGAACTGTTGTTACCCTTTGCATGATCTATCAGTTTATTGTAATAAGATATTTTTGATTTTCGCAGCTCATGTACCACTTTATTTCTTAAACTTTTGTACACAAGGTGATCATTTTGTAGTTTGGAGGTTAGTGATGTTTTCAGTGCATAGTCTCGCCTCTTCATAAGTTTTCTTATTTCATTATTTAACCATGGTAGGCTAATCTTCTGTTGTCTACTTTTAATTTGCTTTGAAAATTTTTCTATAGACTTTGTGATTGTTGCAGTTATAAAATTACAACAATCATCTACTTCACATGTTGCCATGAGCTGCTCCCAATTTTGATTCTCTAAGTAATGTTCAAACTCCTCATTTTTTGATTTGGGGATAATAAAATTTGATTTGTCAATATCGACTCCCCCAAAATACTGTAGTCGCTTTTTAGTAAGTTTCCTGACAGCAAGAACCATGTTATGATCTGAGAGACCAGTTACAAGATTATAGGTTCTGGTTATTCGTTCTGGTTTATTAGTAAATACCATGTCAATAAGTGTTCTGGATTGTTTGGTTATCCTGGTGGGTCCCTTGATGATTTGCTGGTAATTAAATTTAGTCATGAGGCTTTTCAGTTTTTGTTTGTCTTTTTTATCAGACCAGTTGATATTAAAGTCACCATGAATTATTGTTTCTCTGTTCTTCTCAAGTTGTTTAACCAGATCACTTAATTCATTATAAAAGGAAGAGTTGTGTGACGGTGGGTTGTACACTACTGCAATGTTGAAATTCATTACCGGAGAGAGACATACATTAACAGCTAAACATTCAAGTGAAGTATTCAAATCAACCAGTTGACATTTATATTTCTCTTTGATGTAAATTAAAACACCTCCTCCCCTCCCTACCTGCCTGTCTTTTCTAAAACACTGGTAGCCCACAATATCGATCATATTAGTGTCTATGTTACTGTGTAGCCAGCTTTCTGAGAGACAAAGGTAGTCCAGATTTGAGTCCAACAGCAACACCGAAATCTCATCTCTTTTGGGGATTATGCTCCGTATGTTTAAATGACCGCCGAGGATCCCCTTTGGTTTAGCCTTGGTGTCCCAAAGAACTCGTGCATGATTAACAGTTTGGAAAAATAAATGTTGTTTTTGCTTTTGTACAGCTCGGTTTTGTGCTAACCCAGTGGTCTGCTGTTTAATAGTGGCAGGTCCAGGGTTAAGGTGAATATCTCCTGCCAGAAGTAGCAGAACTAACAGAACTTTAACTGTATATCCTCTGCCATATTGTGATTTTTGCTTAACAGCCATGTTTGCCTTAATTTGGAAGTTTTTGCTCAGGGCTTTTAAAGACCACATAGAGTGTAGGGTGAGATGTCCAAGCCCAAATCCATACAGATAAAACTTTTTAACTTCACCTTTGGTTGAGTTTGTCGGAAAATCCTTCTTGTTGCAGGTCCAGACACACAAAGACAAAACGAAGAGGAAGTAGAGAAGTAGAGAAGGCTTATTAGTGGTGCCCATCAGCCCACTTTTTAATCCGGTGGCAGCCATCTTCAGTCCTTCTTGGAAAGAAGGAAAAGGAAAATCTGTGGATAGTAAAATAAATTCTTCTTATATCGCCAGAATCTGATCCGATCGTCCTCGAATCCAGCTGGGCCTCAGCTAGCCAACTAGCCCCTTCCGTTGCATTCATATACATTTGTATATGAATGTTTCTGCATGCAGTTGGTAAATCATTTATGTATAAGGCGAATAATATTGGTCCAAGTATGGAGCCTTGTAGGACACCCATTTGACATTTCAAATATGGCGATTTGACACTGTTGACCATTACACATTGCTGTCTGTCAGTTAAATTAGATTTCATCCATTTGATAGTGTGTTCTGAAAAATTAAACTAAGTTTGGTTAAAAGGATGTTGTGGTCAACAATGTCGAATGCCTTCTTCAGATCTAAAAACAGCACCTACACAATTGCACTTATCTAAAAAAAGATTTGGTTTTCTCTAAAAACAAGCTTATTGCAGACTCTGTTTAGTGGTGGGCACGGAACCCAAACTGTGCATGATGCAGGGGGTATTTCCATAATTCAGATGTTCACATTATGGTGTAGCCACCCATTTTCAATTATTTTGGAGATAACAGGTAAAATGCTGATTGGTCTGTAGTTGTTTATATCAGTTTTGTTTTGAAAATTGGTCTAACCACTCCCACCTTCCAAGCAGTTGGGACGATAACATGTTTGACAGATTGATTACATGAGTGATTGGACAAATGAGAGAGTATTTATGTTCTTTTAAAAATTTGGTGTTAAGACCATGTTCATCCATTGCCTTTGAGCTGTTCAATGAGCTGATGATATTTGTGACTTTATTTCAGTTATTTCTAATATATTAAAAACTGGTCAAGTGAGGTTAATAGGACTAGAATTATGATCAAGTGGTTTAAGTGAATGGTGTCGTCTTGGTCTCATGATGTCAAAAATGTGAACAGCATGATGAAGAGGACTGTTTAAATACCAATTCTAATTGAACCAAAAATTTCACTGGTCAATTCATGGATCAAACACCTGCTGTGGATTTTGGTGTTAAGCACCTTGTTAGAGAATAGCAAGTTATGCAAAAAGTGCTGAAACATTGAACAGCTGGACATGTGCATTCAAAAGGTTAGAGAAGGTCAAATTAAGTTCACCTGTAAAGTTTATAGTGCATTTTAGGTACATAGTGAAATTTCACCCAAAAGCCAAATATCCCTAACTTTTTGTGAGTAGTGTGAGTAGAGCAAGAAGCTCAAGTGCATGCTGGCTTTTCTCTTCCAACCTAGGTGTGGGTAAAGGTGATGGCACTGATCTGAAGGTGAAAATAATTGTGAGGAAAGAGCTGGTGTTTCAGTGCATATGTGCCAAACAGGAGAACTGTAGAGTGAGTCACCCCCCCCCCCCCCCACACACACACGCACATTTGGTCACAAAAAGATTTATTTCAGTGCTTGATTGATTGATTTTCTCCCAGGTATTTCCTGATGTTGGTAGTAATGCGGCGGTTATCAGCCTGCATAACGGGCCTGACGTTGATGGAGATGTGAAGGTCATGTTTGAGTCGAGCGCTGTAAGTGCTCCCTGTTAAATCTTACATAACAATCATAATTAAAGTTTGCATTTACATTACTTTCTATGTTTTTTTTCTGTTTGGTTTAATAAGGGTCTTCCAAAAGGATATGAAGATGTTCCGTTCTACTTCTGGTTCAATACTTCCTTCATAGTTGACAACAAGTATGTTTTTGCTGCTCTAGAGCATTTTTTTACCTTTTCTGACAAGTTTTGAATTTAGTATTGACTGGTTTGTTTCCTTTTTTCAGGCTGTTTTTATCAAGAGACGAACTGGACAACCCACACAAACCAAAGACCTGGGGCCTTTACAAGGAAGATTTTGGTGTTGCTGTGTTTTTCTCGGAATTGGAATGAAAGCCTGTTGAACAGAAGAAGAGAAAATGGCCTGTAGTTAGCTGCTGAAAGAAACTGAACACTAACTCAAGAAGGAATGAGAGCTTAAATGTTTAAACTGAAGATCTACTTGTGTGTTTTGATCATCCTGTGGGACCACATGAACTGAAATTTATGAAATGTGGATGATGTGTGGGGAATAATAGTTATGGAGAATGAAATTAAATCAAATTGATTGTTGTATGAAACCAGGTAAAATGATCAGAAAAATCAAACTGAAAAAACGTCCATCATTACTACTTCACACTTTTTCAAAGATTTAGTTTGTGTCAAACTCAAGGGTCAGATCTAAACATAAAGTACAAATTCAGGGCCAGACTGGTCAACATTTAATATAAAAATGGACCCAAAACGAGCCAATTGTTAGACAGTGGTGTCATGTCATATGCCCCAAGATGACAAACAGCACAGATGAAAAACGGTAAAAATTAAGGGGAGTGTTAAAGACATCAGCATCTTTTTTAAAAAATATTTCCCTCCATCAGTAGCTTTCATGGAAGCCTTTTTAGTGAAATCAAATGGAAATGTTTTCACACATTACAAAGTATCCAGAAAACTCTTTCCTCTCAAGAAACACAATTCTTTTTCATTAACATCCTGAACAATGTGATCAATGTCGGACGTACAATACTTCAAACCCAAAGCTAGTAATGCTGTATTATGCTTTGTAATTCCAGGGAGAATTGCAATTGACGTTTTAAAAAAATACCTTCCACCTACATGTAATTTATGCTCGCTAAATCCACTTTTCATTTGGTAATTTTCTTTAACAGGTTAGTCTGAACGCAATGGTATCTACTGTAGATGCACACTGACTGAATGTCAGAATATAAAGGAGAGTAAACCAGCTTGCTAGCCTTGACCCCGGCTCTAGCGGTGTATTCTGGGAACTGATCTGCATGCTATATGCCTGAAGGCCAGCTATTACAGGCATGAGCATAGAAGACATTTTATCTCTGGATGGATGTACATTGCTGTGAAAAAGTATTTGCCCCCTTGAGTTTTTTTTTTTTTTTTTAAAGCCAACTTTGTCATTCAGTCCATACAGCCAATCATGTACAGTAAAACAAAATTACATTTCTCCTATCTACAATGTCAGTCACATCCACGTAAGGCACCGCCAAAAACAGCTTTCCTTTCCCATTCCATTATGCTGAGCACCAAGCTAGAAGGCAGGAAGTACCATTTTTATATGGCCTTTGGCATGGCCCGGCCAGGGCTTGAATCCACAAACTCCCGGCTGTGGGACAGATGCTCTACCACTAGGCCACCACTTAAATATTCCAGAGCATCAAACAAATTTTAATATTGGACAAAGATAACCCAAGTAACTAGAAAAGCACTCGGAGAGCGCAGACCTCCGCCAAGCACCACAGTTCCCCCCATACAGTGTTTGTGTGTACATTTTCAGATTCCTTGACCATGAAAACATGACTAGCAATTGGATTCACAATGATAGGATTAGTGGTTCAGTAGTTATTGACGAAAATGGCATTTTCCGTAATAGCGGTTTTCTTCTGGACGGTGATCCAGATCACCACCAAAATGTAATCATCTGTAGGATACCCCATTTCCAACAATCTGTGAAAATTTCATGAAAATCCGTCTGTAAGTTTTTGAGTTATCTTGCTAACAAACAAACGGACAGACAGACAAACCAGCGCCGATGAAAACATAACCTCCTTGGCAGAGGTAACTATAAAATGCAGTTTTTAAATTATGATTTCATTTATTAAGGAAGAAAAGCTATCCAACCCTACCTGGCCCTGTGTGAAACAATAATTGCCCCCATTGTTACATCATGCATTAACTGTGGTTATGTTTTTTGGAAAGCTGAGTTCAATTTCACCAGGCCTGATTACTGCCATACCTGCTGAATCAAGAAAGCACTTAAATAGAATCTGTCTGACAAAGTGAAGTACATGAAAAGATCTCAAAAAGTAACACATCATGCTGTAATATAAAATTCAAGAACAGAAAAAAAACAAAAGCCCAGAACATCTAAAGAACTGCAGGCCTCACTTTGGACACTGGTCCATGATTCAACAATAAGAAAATGGGCATGGGAGAGTTCTGGGGTGAAAACTGCTCCTGACCAAAAAAAGAACAACGGCTCATCTCACATTTCCCAAACAGTATCCTCAAAATTTTTGGGAAAATATTCTGTGGACTGACAAAAGTGGAACTTTTTGGAAGGTGTGCGTCCCATTACATCTGGCATAAAACTAACAGCATTTCATAAAAAGAACATCACACCAACAGTCAAACATGGTGGTGGTAGTGTCATGGTCTGGGGCTGCTTCCCTGCTTCAGGACCTGGACAACTTGCTGTAATTGATGGAACCATGAATTCTGCTCTCTACCAGAAAATCCTGAAGGAGAATGTCCGGCTATCAGTTTGTGATCTCAAGCCCTCCAATGTGGCTGAATTAAAACAATTCTACAAAGAAGAGTGGGGCAAAATTCCTCAACAGCGATGTAAAAGACTCACTGCCAAATATCACAAATGCTTGATTGCAGTTGTTGCTGCCAAGGGTGGCACAACCAGTTATTGGGTTGAGGGGGCAATTACTTTTTCCACATAGGTCCAGGTGGGTTGGATTGTTTTTTTTACCCTTAATTAAATCATTTAATAAAAACTGCATTTTGTATTTACTTGGATTATCTTTGTCTAATATCAAAATTTGATGATCTGAGACATGTACAGTATTACAACTATGCAAAAATATAAAAAAAATAATCAGGAAGGGGGCAAATACTTTTTTCACAGCACTATTTGTGCCATGGGCAGGATGTGGTCTATTGGCCTTGAGTTTTGAAACTCGCTGTTCTGTCCTTTATTGCATGGAGCAAGTAATTGACTAAACAGTAACACTAGCTGAGAAACGCATACCAACATCTTGCAGGTCAACCATAAGCTTGTAATGAAGCAGAGCAGAACAACTTGATATTTGATTGCGTGCCATTTAAATGTGAATTTTAACACAAATGGAACACTGAAGTGTTGTGAATTTAATATATTTGACTACAGAAGAAAGTGCTGAAAATAAACTGGAACAAATTAGTCATTTGCTTTTTCACATACAGGTACAGTGGATATAAAAAGTCTACACACCCCTGTTCAAATGCCAGGTTTTTGTGATGTAAAAAAATGAGACCAAGATAAATCATTTCAAAACTTCTTCCCCCATTAATGTGACCAATTACCTGTGCAATCCAACTGAAAAACAAACTGAAAAGTTTTTAAGGGGAAAAATAAATACTTACAATAACCTGGTTGCATAAATATGCACACTCTCTTATAACTGGGGATGTGGCTGTGTTCAGAATTAACCACTTATATTAAAACGCATGTTAAATGGGAGTCAGCACACACCTGCCACCATTTAAAGTGCCTCTGATTAACCCCAAATAAAATTCAGCTGTTCAAGTAGACTTTTCCTGATATTTTTGTAGTCACATCTGACAGCACAAGCCATGGTCCGCAGAGAGCTTCCAAAGCATCAGAGGGATCTCATTGTTCAAAGGTATCAGTCAGGAAAAGGGTACAAAAGAATTTCCAAGGCATTAAATATACCATGGAACACAGTGAAGACAGTCATCAAGTGGACAAAATATGGCACAACAGTGACATTACCAAGAACTGGACATCCCTCCAAAATTGATGAAAAGATGAGAAGAAAACTGGTCAGGGAGGCTGCCAAGAGGCCAACAGCAACATTGCAGGAATTTCTGGCAAGTACTGGCCATTTAGTACATGTGACAACAATCTCCCATATCTGGGCTATGGGGTAGGGTGGCAAGACAGAAGTCTTATCTTAAGAAGAAAAACAAGCCCGTCTACATTTTGCAAAAACACATTTGAAATCTCCCAAATGCATGTGGGAAAATGTATTATGGTCCAATGAAACCAAAGTAACTTTTTGGCCATAATTCCAAAAGGTGTATTTGGCGCAAACAACACTGCTCATCACCAAAAGAACACCATACCTACAGTCAATCAAGGTGGTCTCAGCATCATGCTTTGGGGCTGTTTTTCTTCAGCTGAAACTGGGGCCTTTGTCAAGGTGGAGGGAATTATGAACAGCTCCAAATACCAGTCAAGTGTTGGCACAAAACCTTCAGGCTTCTGCTAGAAAGCTGAAGATGAACTTCATCTTTCAGAACGACAATGACCCAAAGCACACATCCAAAATAAAGAAAAAAATGGCTTCACCAGAAGAAGATTAAGGTTTTGGAATGGCCCAGCCAGAGTCCAGACCTGAATCCGATCGAACACCTGTGGAGCGATCTGAAGAGGGCTGTACACAGGAGATGCCCTTGCAATCTGACAGATTTGGAGCACTTTTGCAAAGAAGAGTGGGCAAATATTGCCACATCAAGATGTGCCACGCTGAGACTCCTACCCAAAAAGACTTGAGTGCTGTAATAAAAGCCAAAGGTGCTGCAACAAAGTATTAGTTTAAGGGTGTGCATATTTATGCAACCAGGTTATTGTAAGTTTTTTATTTTTCCCCTTAAAAGATTCGTTTGTTTTTCCAGTTGAGTTGTACAGGTTATAGGTCACATTAATGGAAAAAGTTTTGAAATGATTTGAATGAGGTGGTGACACAGCTTTGCTGTCCCTTCTTCAAGGTCCACAATAAGAGCATGACTTGGTTCTTAATGATTTTGTCTCCTGGTGTGATGACAACTTTTTGGATTTAAATGTGTCTAAAACCAAGGAATTAATTCTTGAATTTAGAAAGAAAAAAAGATGTTCAGGAGTGTGATATCCTACCGTGTAGCAATGATCACACTTGAGTTATTTCTTTGGCTAACTCTGCCGTTTATTCTGCAACACACATAATAGACTGAACATGGATTCTGCGCGGGGTTTTCACACTCTTATTCTAATATGTCCCCTTAATAGTAGTGCTGAACAATACAGGTAGTTCCCCCTAGAGGCATGTGCCAGTAATGTTTTGAATTAGACTTGCAGTCTACCACATCCCTCCCCTCTAGATTAAACTACTTTTAATTACACTAGCCAATTATGCTAGACATCCTGGAACTCCCATTTAACCCTAAACAATCACAGTTACTTTTAACTTCTTAAACACATGTGCCATACACATAATTTCTTTCTCTCTTTTTTTTTTTTTACATGTATAACACACATAACAGTCTAACTGGGGATTTGGTTTGACTACCGCATCCCAGTGCGGTTCCAGGACGCATTCTTGTCCTGTGGCTGGGGAACTCACTACTGACTAAGTATAGTCCTTCAAGTAGTCTGGAGCTTTCCTAGCTCGCTGAGATCTTCTCACGGTGGGTGAGCCAACTGCAGGTGAAGACTCAGACTGCTCCACTGTTTCGGCTGCTGCAGTGCTGCCCGTAGAATCTGCAGAGACGGTTACCTCAGGTTTCACCTGAAGTGGTGGTTCATTGATGCTCTCCTCAGGATGGGTGTCAGACAACACCTCGGGTGCCATCGGCAGGGGAATGGAGCTCCTACCACGAACTTGGTCGATGTGTCGCCTCACCACTTGTCCATGACCTAATGTCACCTTGAATGACACAGGGCCTGTCTTTTCTGTTATTTCTCCTGGTACCCAGGCTGGTCCTGAGCCAAAGTTGCGGGTGTAGACCACGTCTCCTTCTCTCAGTATTCTCTCTCTAGCATGCATGTCATGATAACCTTTTTGTTTCTCTTGTTTATCATGCACTTTGTTTCTGAAGTCTGGATGTATTAAGTCAAATGTTGACCTCAACTTCCTTCCACACAACAGCTCAGCTGGTGACTTGCCAGTTGTAGATTGGGGTGTTATTCGATAGCTGAACAGAGCTCTCGACATTCGGGTTTCAATAGAGTCTCCTGTCATCTTTGTCATGAGTGACTTGAACGTCTGCACGGCCCTCTCGGCTAAGCCGTTAGAAGAAGGATGGTATGGCG
Organism: Pholidichthys leucotaenia; assembly: GCA_020510985.1. NCBI lineage: Eukaryota > Metazoa > Chordata > Actinopteri > Cichliformes > Pholidichthyidae > Pholidichthys > Pholidichthys leucotaenia. Next base: position 49,942,663 of record CM035844.1, read on the forward strand.
CAGTCGTGATGTGACGTATGCCATTCTTTTCAGAAAACTCTTGGAACTGTTCACTCGTAAAACATGTACCGTTATCTGATACTATGATTTCAGGTAGCCCATGTTGGCTGAAACTCTTTCTAAGACATTCAATGGTAACAGTAGAAGTAGAGCTACTCACAGAATATGCATCGATCCACTTTGAGTATGCGTCAACTATGATCAGGAACATTCTTCCCATCCATGGACCTGCGTAGTCAATGTGAATTCTTCTCCATGGTTTATCTGGAACTTCCCAGGGATGTAGTGGGGCTGCTGGAGGACTGTTCCTGTTCTCCTGGCATGCCGCACATGACTTCACAAGCGCCTCCACCTCTGCATCCATGTTGGGCCACCACATGTAACTCCTCGCCAACGCTTTCATGCGAGTGATGCCAGGGTGTGCTTGGTGTAGTTGTTGCAGTAAGGCATTCCTACCAGGTGGTGGAACAACCACGCGTCCTCCCCACAGGATACAACCTTCCTGGGTGCTGAGCTCATCCTGTCGTCGGGCATAGGGAATGAACTCAGGACTGTTCATCTTCGGCCATCCTCTCAAGATGTATTCTCGCACTCTTGCTAGAACAGGGTCTTTGTCTGTCCACTTCTTTATTTGTTGTGCGTTCACCAGGGGCACGCCGATATCTTCAAACAATAGCACTCTCTCCTCCTCCTCAGGCGTGCTGTCTCTTCCTCCATCCAAGGGTAGCCTACTCATCGCGTCAGCATTCGTATGGTCCCGTCCGGCTTTGTAAACGATGGTGTACTCATACGCTGCTAATGTAACGGCCCATCTCTGAATTCTCTGAGATGTCATCTGGGGTATGGCTCTCATTTCACTGAACAGTGAAATTAGTGGCTTGTGGTCAGTCACTATAGCGAACTGTCTCCCGTACAGGTATTTGTGGAATTTTTTTACACCAAATACTACTGCAAGGCCCTCCTTGTCTAGCTGGGAGTAGTTTTTCTCAGCTGCACTAAGAGTTCTTGAGACGAACCCTATGGGTCTCTCTGAGCCATCCTCCATACGATGAGAGAGTACAGCACCCACACCGTAGGGTGATGCGTCACACGCCAGGATGAGTGGTTTGTTTGAATCATAGTGCACTAACACACTACAGGACTGAAGTAGCACTTTGGACTCTTCAAACGCCTTCTGCTGCTTGACCCCCCATGACCATTTTTCTTCCTTCTTAAGTAAGGTATGTAGTGGTGCCAGCAGCGTGGAGAGCTTTGGGAGGAACCTATGGTAATAGTTCAACAAGCCCAGGTAGGCTTTTAACTCAGTAACATTTTGTGGCTCAGGCGCCTCCGCAATGGCTTCCACTTTGTCTGTTAGAGGGTGTAGACCACTGGCGTTGATCTTGTGGCCTAGGAACACCACCTCTTTTCCCATGAACTCACACTTGCTTCTTTTCAACCTCAGACCGCTTTTCTCCAACCGTTGAAGCACTTCCTTCAGCGTTTTCAGATGTTCTTGTTCATTTGGTCCTGTACAAAGGATGTCATCCAAATAAACGGCAACATTCGGAATTCCACCTAGGATGCCCTCCATAGTTCTCTGGAATATAGCAGGACTGGAAGCTACTCCAAATGGTAAGCGTGTGTAGGTATATAAGCCTTTGTGTGTATTGATGGTTACATACTTTCTTGATTCTTCTTCCAGGACTACTTGTTGGTAGGCGTGACTCATGTCTAATTTCGTGAAGTGTCGGCCGCCATTCAGCTGTGCGAAGAGGTCCTCCACTTTAGGAATTGGATACTGATCCACCCGTGATGCTCGATTGACAGTGAGTTTGTAATCTCCACATATTCTAATGGAGCCATCCGGCTTTCTCACTGGGACTATGGGCGCCGCCCATTCTGCAACCTGCACTGGCTCAATGATCTTGTCATCCAGCAGCCTCTGTAGCTCGCTTTCAACCAGTGGCTTGACTGCATAGGGTACCGGTCGGGGTTTGCAGAATCGTGGTTGGGCCTCCTTGTCCACATTAATCTTTGCAGTGACGCCTTTTAGCTGTCCTACGCCTTCTTTGAACACCTCAGCGTGTCTTTCGAGGATCTCCTCCAGCTGCAATTTGGGCTGAGATTCCACTTTATTCACCAACTGATCAATCATGGCCAGTTCTTGTAGCCAACTTCGCCCTAGTAGATTTGGTCCTTCGCTCCCAACTACTACTACAGGTAAGTCCTTTTCTTTGTTTTCGTGCTGCACCTTCACTTGTGCCATGCCTAGCACGTCTAGCTTCTCTCCTGTGTATGTTTTTAATTTTAATGAACAGGGGTTTAATTCTGCTGTGTCTGTTTTCTTCCACAGTTGTGTATATTGCTGTTTACTTAATATGGTTACTCCACAGCCTGTATCAACTTCAAATGTTACTTTCATTCCATTAACATTCATGGTACGCGTGATGGGCGCTACCTTGGTCAGCTCCTCTGACGTGTTGTAAATTGTGTGAAAACCCATGTCTTCTGTATCACTTTCTCCCTCCCCTCTCAGTTGATTCGCTTGCTGTTCCTTTCCTGGGCCCTTGTTTTCATACTTTTGCCCATTAACTGTCGCTTTCAGCACCTGTGCGCTGTCCACCTTTATTCTACATGCTTTCTTAATGTGCCCTCGCTTGCCACAATTATGACACAGCTCAGTGGCAAATTTGCACTCGGCGGCATTGTGCTGGCCTTTGCAGCGATAACAACTGGGGAATTTGTGCTGAGTTTTGTCAGTCGACACTTTGTGGACACCTACTTGGGTCTTAGGCACACGAACATGCGTTGCTGTGTCCTCTGTTAGCTTCCCTTGCATCTCTCTCACATCTTTAGATGCTGTTTCCATCGCTTGGCATAATTCCAAAGCCTTTGCAAAAGTGAGTTTTGTTTCAGATAAAAGTCGCCGTTGCATTCGGTCATCATTCACTCCACACACAAGTCTGTCTCTTAACATTTCTTCCAATGAGTCTTTGTAATCACAGTGCAGTGTTAATTTCCTCAATTCTGCCACATACTCTGCTATGGACTCAGTGTTCCTCCTTATGCGTGAATTAAATTTGAATCGTTGCACGATTTCACTCGGTTTGGGGCTGAAGTGCTTCTGAAGCTCAGCAGTAAGCTGGTCGTACGTTTTATCTTTCGGTAATGCAGGGCTTACTAAATTTCTCAACAAACTGTAAGTAGTTGCACCAACTCCACTCAACAGTACAGCCTTCCTTTTGTCTGGCTCCTCAATGTCATTAGCTTGGAAGAAAAAGTCCAACATTTCACTATATTCTTCCCATGACTGAGTCGAGTTATCAAAAGGGGTTACCGTTCCGATTACAGCCGCCATTGCTCGTCGTGGTGGGGAAACCTCGTTTTTCCTCCTCTGAACTTGCACTCGAACTACTGGAGTCACTTGAGTTCGCCACACTTGCAATGTTCTCTGTTTCTCGCCGCTGATTTTTTTCTTTTAATCCTCGTCGCCAATTGTGTGATATCCTACCGTGTAGCAATGATCACACTTGAGTTATTTCTTTGGCTAACTCTGCCGTTTATTCTGCAACACACATAATAGACTGAACATGGATTCTGCGCGGGGTTTTCACACTCTTATTCTAATATGTCCCCTTAATAGTAGTGCTGAACAATACAGGTAGTTCCCCCTAGAGGCATGTGCCAGTAATGTTTTGAATTAGACTTGCAGTCTACCACAAGGAGACTAAAATTCACAATGACAAAGTCGAAACAGTAAAATCATACAAATACCGTGGTACGCATTTTGATGAGCAACTAAAATTCAGTGTAAATACTGAAGTCATTGCAAAGAAAGGGCAACAGAGAATCCACCTCTGAAACTGAACTCCTTTTAGTGAGTTCTCTGCCATTTTTTTTTTTTTTTTAACTAGTCTTTTATTGAGAGTTTGCTGTTTTTCTTTTATCTGCTGGTTTAATGGTCTCACAGTTAAAGATAGAAATAGTCTTAACAATATCGTGACTGTGGGCACCCAGCACAATGCAGACTGATAATATTCACGCTCAGCAGGGATTTGCATACGACCAAAAGAACCACAGGAGACAAGTCAGACGGGACTGAATGCATGCGTCTTCTGTGCCAACCAATGTCATGCTAATCATGTGTACTGACCGATGTGTATTGGATGACAATTGATATGCTCATGTGCCATGCATTCTCTGTCTGTATCACTGCATAAAAGAGCTGACTTTACACGCACTCAGAGCTCACACACTTGCTGCAGTGTGTCTCACGATGACGGAGGAATAAAACTCTTAAACCTTCAGCTCGCCGTGTCACGCCTGAACTGAACTTATTTTATACCTCCACATGACAATCTATCCAAGGTTTTCTGTGCGAGACAGATCTGAATTCCTTTTGTAACCCAGCAGATCACTCGCAAAACAGAAAGCATTTTATCTTCTCCTGATCATGTCCAATCCAAAGGAATTCTCTCTTTTGCCATCAGGGCACCATTATGTTTTACCTGCTAGCAAAACTAATCGGTATGCCAAGTCCTTTATTCCCTTAGCAATAAAGCTGCTAGATGCTTCTTAAGGTTGTTAAATGTCACACATAGGTTGTTGTTTTTTTAACATATATCATTATTTATTATAGGTTTTTGTTTTTATCACGACCGTTCTTTTATTCTTTTAGTAACCCCCGATCTTATTGTTGCATTTTTTTTTTTTTTTTTTTAAATAGTACTATTTATTATAGCACTCTAATGGTTGGTTATATGTGACTTAGTTTCTTCCTGTATTGTCCGTTGTGTTTGCACAACTTGGTGCATCGATGTACAAGTTGCTTTTTAAATCAATTGCACCTTGAGGGATAAATAAAGTTGTTTGAATTGAATGATTTATCTTGGTCTCATTTTTTACGTCACAAAAACCTGGCATTTGAACAGGTGTGTGTAAACTTTTTATATCCACTGTATATTGCCAAAAATAAACTTCACAGCAACAAATAAATGGGCAAGAGAGTGACACATTTTAATTCAACATTTATACATTCTAACATTATTGCTCATTTTACAGCATTATAGACCCAGACCTGAGGACCTTGCAATGCTCATCATATTTTGGGTCTTTAAGTACTGTTCTCTACTAAATGAATTAAACAAAGAATTAAAGTGCAGGTAGAAGTAAACTTAACTTAAAAAATACTGTTCTTAGGTGTGATGGCTTATTTGCTGAGGCAAAGTGTTGCACATTAAGGTTAGATGCATTAAGCACTGACCCAACTCCCCACAGTGATGCTGGCAAGGGACAAAATAAGGATCCAGAATTCCTCAAGTGGCTTCCTGAATCATCTTACAAACTTCACTTCTCATTGACCAACCTGTCATTTTCCCCCCACATGTGGTCCAATTATATGTCCTACTATAGAACAATTTGAAATGCACTTAAAAATGAGTTTTATCAAACTCATCTTCCTGATAATTTGAAAGCAACACTGATAAATATTTAACAATGCCAAGATTACATGGATCATTTTCTTCACTGGCTCACACATGAAGGCACTCAAAATCAACCTTTGAACAACCTACAGTACATACAATACAGTGCATCCGGAAAGTATTCACAGCGCTTCACTTTTTCCATATTTTGCTATGTTACAGCCTTATTCCAGAAGGGATTAAATTCATTTTTTTCCTCAAAATTCTACACACAATACCCCATTAATGACAATGCGAAAAAGCTTTTTTTGAAATTTTTGCAAGTTTATTAAAAATAAAAAAAAACTAAGAAATCACACGTACCTAAGTATTCACAGCCTTTGCTCAATACTTTGTTGATGCACCTTTGGCAGCAATTACAGCCTCAAGTCTTTCTGAATATGATGCCACAAGCTTGGCTTTGCAGCACCTCTCAAGCTCCATCAGGTTGGATAGGAAGCGTCGCTGTACAGCCATTTTCAGATCTTTCCAGAGATGTTCAATTGGACTCAAGTCTGGGCTCTGGTTGGGCCACTCAAGGACATTCACAGAGTTGTCCTGAAGCCACTCCTTTCATATCTTGGCTGTGTGCTTAGGGTCGTTGTCCTGCTGAAAGATGAACCAGTCTGAGGTCAAGAGTGCTCTGGAGCAGGTTTTCATCCAGGATGTCTCTGTACATTGCTGCATTCATCTTTCCCTCTATCCTGACTAGTCTCCCAGTTCCTGCCACTGAAAAACATCCCCACAGCATGATGCTGCCACCAACATTGCTGTGGTTATGAACGGTGCCTGGTTTCCTCCAAACATGATACCCAACATTCACACCAAAGAGTTCAATCTTTGTCTCATCAGACCAGAGAATTTTGTTTCTCATGGTCTGAGAGTCCTTCAGGTGCCTTTTCGCAAAGTCCAGGCGGGCTGCCACGGGTCTTTTACTAAGGAGTGGCTTCCATCTGGCCACTCTACCATACAGGCCTGATTGGTGGGTTGCTGCAGAGATGGTTGTCCTTCTGGAAGGTTCTCCTCTCTTCACAGACCAATGCTGGAGCTCTGACAGAGTGACCATTGGGTTCTTGGTCACCCCCCTGACTAAGGCTCTTCTCCCCCGATCGCTTAGTTTAGACGGCCGGCCAGCTCTAGGAAGAGTCCCGGTGGTTCCGAACTTCTTCTATTTACGGATGATAGAGGCCACTGTGCTCATTAGGACCTTAAGAGCAGCAGAAATTTTTCTGGACCCTTCCCCAGGTTTGTGCCTCGAGACAACCCTGTGTCTGAGGTCTACAGACAATTCCTTTGACTTCATGACTGGTTTGTGCTCTGACATGCACTGTCAACTGTGGGACCTTATATAGACAGGTATGTGCCTTTCCAAATCATGTCCAATCAACTGAATTTACCACAGGTGGACTCCAACTAAGCTGCAGAAACATCTCAAGGATGATCAGTGGAAACAGGCTGCACCTGAGCTCAATTTTGAGCTTCATGGCAAAGGCTGTGAATACTTATGTACATGTGATTTTAGTTTTTTATTTTTAATAAATTTGCAAAAATCTCAAAAAAAAAAAAAGAAAAAACTTTCTCATTGCCATTATGAGGTATTGTGTGTAGAATTTTGAGGAAAAAATAAATTTAATCCATTTTGGAATAAGGCTGTAACATAACAGAATGTGGAAAAAGTGAAACGCTGTGAATACTTTCCGGATGCACTGTAACACACACCATTCAACATATTTCAAGCTGAGAGAAACTCTTTCAGGGAAATTTAAAGTGATCTACACTACAAAAAAAAAAAAAAAAAAAAAAAAAAAAAAAAAAAGGCATTGCAAAATTCAACAATCCCTGACCTGTTAAATATTTTAAAGCATTACAGAATGACCTAAAACCTCTTAAGAGTCAAGTTGGGTACACAAAATCCATTTTTGTAGAGATTTCAGCATTACAAATGATAGATCAAGCAACCGGAAATAATCCTCATCCCTGCAGACCAACCTGCAACACAGATGTTTTGGCTCATGTGATATTTGGTTGCATTGCTGTATGGTCAACCCTGCCAAGCCGTCCAAATTTTCACAGGTCAGCAGAGAGTTTTTCTGGCTACTCGGACCAATTTCCCCCCAAAACCATTCTGGTGGTCGCACTGCTCAAGCTCATCAGAGCGCCCGCTTTTCAGCCAGCAGAGCATTATCGTTTTGCAGGTCTCCTCGCATTTTTCTGACACATGCCCTTTATGTCTGAAGTACCAGAACTTCTGGAAGACACTGTCTTCTTTGATAAAAGTCTGCAACAGACTATTTGTTTCAGACGGGAACAGAGTGGAAAGGCCGTAAGCCTCGGTGGCGCGGTACAGAAGTGTCCATTTGGGGTTCTGTTCTGGATTGTGATTTGCTTCTGTGAGGTTAAGAATGTAGGTTTCATGGTCAAGGACCAGACGAGAACTTCCTTTGTAATTCCCATCGACATAGTAGATGCGGTATCCTAAATAAATATAACAATAAAATTAGCAGTGTATTAGTGTGTTATACTAGGGGAAAAAAACTTGTATGATCTCACCTGGGTTAAGGTTAACAAAGGTGGTGACACTTGGAGCAATGAACGCCACTCCCAACGGACGGGTCATTGTTTCCTCATCATAAAACATTTGGAACTCATCCAGATGTGTGTGGCCAAAAAACTGCCCGGTAATAGTACTTTCATATCTGAAAATGGAAGAGAATCAGAGTTGTTTCACTGTGTTTTCATTTCACATTTGGAAACTTTCAGTGGTTATCAGCTGCCTTTTACAGGCAGACAAAACACTGTTGAGCAGAAAGAGAGTCATTTCCTCATCTTAGTCATGAAACCACAGCCAAAATGAAGTGCAGCTATTACACATATTGCACTACACAGTCAGTCTGAAACAGTGTTGAGATTGCCCATCTTAAAGGTCCCATACTGTGCATTTTCAAAAAAAAATTTTAAGTTTTGGCATCTTCAAAGACATACGGATCCAGTCAAAAGTTTGGACGTACCTACACATTTATTTTTAATGAATAAATGTATCCAAACTTTTGACTGGTAGTGTACATAGTAAAATGACAATGAAGGAGGGATAGACCTAGATCCCAGAGGATTTTTAAAAATATTTTTGTTAGTTACTTTGGTATTGTGTGAGTTTTCTTGTTCCTAGCAGGGTTATGCAAAAACTACTGACCTGCTTGCAATGAAATTTGGTGGAAGGATGGAACCTTGATCACAAAAGGACCAACCGGATTTTATAGATACACACTGAGAGGTATTAAAGGCACAGCATACAAAGAAAAAATATCCCGTATGTTTATAATGACTGTGTTTTAAAACCGTTAATTTTTTTTTTAAACAATTTTAATGCATGTACAATAAAATAATCCCTGTCCTCTCAATGCATAAAACTCCCCCTCAGAACATCTATGGGATGCTCTGGATCAGTGTGTACACAGTTGGGATCCTGCACCAACAAATCATGCTGAGCTTGAGGCGACGCTGCTGCTCGCTGAATAGGACCACGTTCCTCAAAATCAAACAGACAACTTAGTGGCATCAGTCCCACACAGAATTGAGGCTTTGCTGGGATTACACACACACACACACACGATATTAATAATGATAAAATCGAGAGAAATGATTAAGTTTTGTTGCATATCTGCATGTCTAGATGATCTGAATTTGTGCACTAATAACCATTAGCTAATAAACATTATGAAGTGTATCTTCAATTGCATTTTATTCAATGACAACTTACAGCACTTTCTGAAATGTATACATTTTTAATAATTTTTAATAATCAGTATATACAAGTGCTGTCGAAAGTAACATGATAATAAGTTAATGCACCACCCCACAGTCTCTGGAAAACAAGCTGGACAAACTAAGAGCAAGGATTGAAGACCAGCGGGAGATAAGACAGTGCTGCACGCTAATTTTCTGTGAGACCTGGCCCTCAGACAGAGTCCCTGACTGCGCCATTCAACTACAGACTCACTCAGCACATCAGGCAGATCGGACAGCAGCCACGGGTAAGTCGAGGGGGGGAGGCGTGTGTGCGTTTATAAACAACTTGTGGTGTGGAGATGTACAGACCGTTTACAAGCACTGTTCGCCTGATGTGGAGTTCTTACTGCTGAAATGCCTCCCCTATTATCTACAGAGGAAATTCACTGCTGTGTTTTTGGCCACTGATTACATTTGCCCGTGAAGCAACTACACAGCAGCGCTACGCAAACTCATCAGCACAGAAGAGACCACCCATCCCAATGCTGTTGTTATTGGTGCTGGTGACTTTAACCAGTGCAATTTACAGACCGTGTAAACATGATCCAGTGTGTTCTTATCACGGGTGGGAATGTCCACATGTTGGTAATATTTGAGAAGTACAAACATACGCGATGCATACATAGCGGCACCCCACCCCCACTTCGGACAGTCAGATCACATCTCTCTGTTTATGTACCCGGCCTACAGACAAAAGCTGAAACAAACAAACTCTGTTATTAAACAAATTAAACGCTGGACTCCAGAGGCAGAGAGCACCCGGCAAGACTGTTTTGCCTGTACAGACTGGGGTGTGTTTAAAGCTGCAGCCACCTGGGAGGACTCTTCTGTAAACATACAGGACTATGCCGAGTATGTGACTGGGTACATCAGCACGTGTGTTGATACCATCGTACCCACTATACAAGTCATGAAGTTCCTCAACCAGAAGCCCTGGATCAACAGTCAGGCACGTCAGATGCTGCATGCTCGCTCTCTTGCATTTAAATCAGGCAATGAGGTCGAGTACAAAGCTGCAAAGTATGGACTGAGGAAAGCTATAACAACAGCCAAGAGGCAGGACAGAGAAAAGCTGGACAGTGTCTACTCCACTCCTGAGCTGGGGCGCATGTGGCAAGGCCTACATCACAGACTACAAGAGGACCAACAACAACACCACTAGCTCCACAGACAGCCTGCCGGATGATCTCAACAGCTTTTACACCTGCTTTGAGACCTCCAGCTACAGTGCAGACAGGAGACACACACACACACACACACACACACACACACCCCTCCACTAAAAGTCATCAGGTCAGGGAAACAAAGCAGTGAGGAATATCAACCCCCACAAGGCAGCAGGACCAGACAACATCTCTGGGCGGGCTCTCAGAGCATGTGCTGCCGAGCTGACTGACATTCTCACATCCATCTTCAACCTCTCCCTCAACCAGAACATAGTCCCCTCCTGCTTCAAAACCACAACCATCGTCCCCCTCCCCAAAAAGAGCCTGCCGACCTGCCTGAATGATTACAGGCTGGTAGCACTCACTCAAATCATCAAGAAGTGCTTTGAGAGAGTGGTGCTGCTCCTCATTCAGGATAGCATACCGGATACCCTGGACCCCCTGCAGTACGCCTACCGGCCCGACAGGTCCACCTCAGATGCCATTGCTGCAGCACTCCCTTATTCTCTCTCCCACCTGGAAGATAAAGATTCCTACATCAGGATGCTCTTTGTCGACTACAGCTCCGCCTTCAACACGGTCATCCCCCACAAACTCACCGACAAACTGTCTTCACTTGGCCTGCACCCCACCCTCTGTGACTGGCTACTGGACTTTCTGACTGGCAGGCCCCAGTCTGTCAGGATGGGTAACAGGAGCTCAGCCAGCATCATCACGAACACAGGTGCCCCACAGGGTTGTGTTCTCAGCCCCATCCTCTACAGCCTCTTCACCCATGACTGTGTTGCCTCCCACAAGGACAGTATCATCTTGAAGTTCGCAGATGACACAGCAGTGATAGGACGCATCACTGGTGGTGATGAAGCATCCTACAGGAGGGAGGTAGCCAGCCTGGTGTCATGGTGTGAGGACAACAACCTCACCCTCAACACGGACAAGACAAAGGAGATGAGACCCCATCGGCCACTGTTCATCCGGGAGCTTGAGGTGGAGAGGGTGAGCAGCTTTAAATACCTGGGCATCCACATCAGCGAGGATCTTACGTGGGCAAGTAACACCACAGAGCTGGTTAAGAGAGCTCAACAGCGGCTGTACTTTCTGAGGAGGCTGAAGAAGTTTGGCATGTCCCCCAAGATCCTCAACAATTTCTACAGCTGCATCATCAAGAGCGTCTTGACCAACTGCATCACTGCGTGGTACGGCAGCACTACTGCCCTGGACCGCAAAGGCCTGCAGAGAGAGGTTAAGACAGCGGAGAAGATCATCAGGACTCCATTCCCCTTTCTGCAGCACATCGATCACTGCAGAGTCCAAAGGAGAGCTGCCGCCATCCTCCAGGACCTCACCCACCCCCAGCACAGAATATTCACACTTCTACCCTCAGGCTGGAGGTATAGAAGTGTGAAATACAGGACATCCAGACTAAAAAAAAACTCCTTCGTTCCCACTGCCATCAGACTCCTGAATAAATAACAACTCTGGACACAGCTTTGCAAACAGGAATTTACACACTGTTTGCTAAATTTGCACACTGCTCACTTGCACAGTGTACATAGTCTCACCCCGTCTCATGTCTATATCATTTCTGCTGCTAAACTATCATTGTACAGTCTACTGGGTATTATCATTACAGAGAAATTCTCACAATGTGTGCTAATTTGTACACTGCTCATTTGGACATTGCTCATAGGCTTATGCCATCTCAGGTTCACATCATCTCTGATATTAATATACCATTGCCTGTTATAGTCATCCAGCAAATTTTCAATTTTCATTCTTCTTGTTTACTCTAGTTTAACCGCTTTAACTGTCCCTGTTGCCTAATGTGTGTTACTAATATTCATTAGTATTAGTACTTAGTATTAAGGTGTGTTTAAGGTGTCCTAATTGCCTAGTGTGTGTTATTAGTGTGTGTTATTAGTATTCATTAGCATTAGGTGTGTTATTACCTTAGTATTAACGTGTATCTATTACCTTGGCATTCATTCGGAGAGCAGAGTAAGAATTTCATTGCTCAGGAAATGTTGCATTTCTTTTTTCTTCTTTTTTTTGATTGAGTCTCCTCGGGAACATCTAACAGCTAAACATTTCTTAACTGTGCACATGATAATACAGCCTTTGAATCTTGAATCTTCTAATTGACACACATGCGGATGTATGTTTTTGAACCCGATGGCTTTCCATACTCAAGACCCTCAGGCCATGCCGCAGTTTGGAAAAATCAGGAAGCAATGCAACAGGCCATGAACAAAAACCCAGGGAAAAAAACAAAAACAAAAAAAACTAAATAGACAAAGAAAAGGACAATTTGAATGGCAAGTTCAGCTTTACATTTATATTAGATTGAAAATGTGCAGTTTAAGTGTGACTAACCAAGAGTTAACTATGGACAACATAGTTCGCTTTCTCTGACAATTATGCATGGAATCTTAAAAAAAAAAAAAAAAAAAAGGCATATACTACCAGTAAAACATTTTATACACCTACACAGTGTTTTTCAGTGAGTAGGTCTGTCCAAACATTTGACTGACACTGTCCATGTGTAGTTTTAAAGAACAAAAACCAGGCAGTCTGGTGGCATTAGAGAACTGAAGACAGAGCTTTTGGGAATTTTTTTTTTTTGATTTGGATTTTGTATACTTTATTGATCCCCAGAGGGGAAATTGAGGGCATCCACCTGGATGGATGAAGCGGCCACGGTACAGCGCTATCCCTTAACCATTCACACACACATTCACACCTAGGGCCACTTTAGCGTCTCCAATTAACCTAACCTGCATGTTTTTGGCCTGTGGGAGGAAACCGGAGAAATCCCGGAGTAAACCCACGCAGATACGGGTAGAACATGCAAACTCCAAACAGATCACTGTTGGTCAGGGGCTGGGATCGAACCAGGGATCCCAAGGCCAAGGGTGAGTTGCTGTGCTGGTGCAGCGCTAACCACTGTGCCACCCACCACACCGCCCACCACCGCACTTCCCAGGAAGTGCAATTCACTCATTTCTTCAGAAGTTTGACTTCAGTGTGTAACGGCAGTCTGTGTTTCTCTGTGAAGTGAGCATGTTAATACTTTAACCAATGGCTTATTTTACAAGGTTAAAGCTCACAAAAGCACCATTTTGCACAATGTGGGCCATTTAATACTTAATGATCACTGCTGCTACCTGTTGATGATGTGATAGTAGTTCCAGCTCCAGCTACCAAGACACAGACCAGGTGGGATATGGCCAATGATATGTACCTAAAATAAAACAGCACAGATGATACCAGTATGAGGAAGATTACAACACCATTAACTGTTTTATTGCAAGTTCCGTGCACTGTCCCAGCAATTAGAGACAATGAAAATAAAACTAAAGTGGGTCAATGAGCCTCATTCTAAGCTTTCCATGACATAGTGATTAAGCCAACCTTCTCTCCTTTGTCCTCACTAGCCTGGAGAACTCTGACTAGCCACTGTAGCTGGTCAGCAGGATCTGTGGAGTTCACCATCAGCCAAAAGTTTTCCCGCGCACAGAAGTTCATGTTGAGAGAAACCACCCTCAGACCAGGCTGAATTTCAACTGTGTAGAATCCTCCATATCTGAAAATACACAAAGACATAGGACCCCTATTATGACAATCAACAGCGGACTTTTATGCCGCGCTTCCTGCCTTGCACCAGTGCTTTTGTTAGTTTCTGTAAGCATATTGTCTGTTTTTTATGCTTTGTGTCATACCAATTACATCCATCCATCCAATTACCAGTAGACAGTGTGCCGGCTTTGTGCTGGGAGGAGTGGTGCTCATTTCAAAGAGGTGTGGCAGCACACAATCTCATGTACATTGGTGTTTTGGTGGATTTTCTGACAATGTGCTTTTAATCAGGAAAAAGGAGGTCTGTTGTTAGAAGTGCATTGTTTAATGCTATTTCAGTGGAGTGTTTTGAAATCACACAGCTCCTACTGACAGGAGCACATGAGGAAACACAGCAAGTGCTAGAATTTTCTGTTATTTTAATGTAGAGAGAGTAGCAACAGTTATAAACCTGTCATATATATATGAATATAAACCTGTCATTTTAATTATAATATGATGATACACTTAGGTTTTTTTTTTTTTTTTATTCCATTCACATTTTCATTTTAATTGTGGCCTTACCTTTGGAGTCTATAGATTAGGTATTAATGTATTTTTTTTCTTTTTAGGGGAATGCGTGTGCAAAAAAATGCAACGTAATATATGAAATATCATCCAGATCATGTAACAAGACCTACATTTGAAAAAACAGGAAGAGGATTAACCACAAGGAAAAAAGCACACCAGAAGGAATGTGAGAAGGAAACACAAGAACGACTCACAAGATTGCAAAAAGAAAAGGCAGAACAAGCAATATTAAAATCAGCAATATCAGATCACTGCAAAAGAAATAATCACATCATCATGGACTTCGACAACATCAAAATCATTGGATCGGAGAGTAACAGACACAAATGCTGGATCAAGGAGGCCATAGAAATCGGGAAGCAGGGAAAAGACAGCATGAATTGGGATGAGGGGGCATTTATGCTTTCCCACACCTGGGACTACATTCTCCAGAGACCATCGTACAGCGGGGCCAGCCCAGTGGATCTGACAGTTCTGCTGAGCTGGCCCCACCTAGGAAAAACAGCTGATAAATGACACTTCACAGCAATCAGCTGACACTTCTGAGGAAGACTGCAGTCGACAGTCAAAACATGCAAAGGTAAAAACATCTCCTTTTTATTCTTGTCTGAAATAAGAAAAAAAAAACAAAAACAACCTCTTTGTTTTATGTTGAAATGCACTTCATATGGCATTTTGACCTTTCACCTTGCAATCCCAAAACCACAAAGGTCAAGGTAACAGTTTGAACCTGCGTACAAAGTCTGGTGACCCTAACTTTATTCATTCTATAACAGGGCATAAGGGAAGCCAAGTGTGACCTTTGACCTTTTGACCCAAAACCACAGTCAGAGGTCAGGGTCTCATGGTCATGGTTACAAAGTTTGATGACCCAAGGTTTCATTGTTGGGCTATACTTTATATGGCATGTTGATCTTGACCTTTGGACTCCAAACTCATAGTTAGACGTCAGGGTGTAAGCTGTCCAAGATTTGTCTTAGACACAATATTGATTTGAAAAGCTACATCATTTCTTTTAGTTATTGCATTGACAAGATTTAGGGGAAACTGACCTCTGACCTTAACCTAAAGGTCAGAGGTCACCCAAATTAAATGCATCTGAGATTTGTCAGATATAACTATGGTATCAATTTGAAAAAGCCCACGTCATTTGTTTCTGTAGTTATCGTATTCACAAGGTAGGTTTTGATGCCGCCACCCACCCGCCCAGTGGGGCGACAACAATAAAAGCTGAAGGGGTTTAAAAAAAAAAAAAAAAAAAAAAAAAAAAAAAGAAGTTGTGGTAATAAATGTCATTTTAGCTGCTTTAACCTGGATTTTGGAAAAAAAAAAAAAAAAAAGTTTTCTCAAGGAATCAAATGTCACATGTTGTGAAATATGTGACAAGTAAAAAATTCTACCCATCATTTCCACCATACATTGGACCTTGTTTTGACTTATGGTATAGATATCGAAAATCTGGTAGTGTCTTCTCATAATCCTGTACTGTCTGACCATTGTCTGTTAATTTTTGATTCCATTATTTCTGATCACTTGTTTCCTAAAGAAAAATACTACTACAGCAGATGTCTTTCTGATGATGATGTTGTCAAGTTTTTGCAGATTGTCTCCTCTATGCCATGGGTCAACACAACAGAAACAACAGAAATAAAAGATGGGAGAGTCTGCTCCATTCGTGATTGATAACATGGTTGATAGTGTTACAGCCTCTCTACATCGGACTCTAGATTTGGTAGCCCCTTTAAAAAAGAAAAAGTCTAACCAGAGATTTCTCACCCCTTGGTTTAACTGAAACTCGTGGCTTAAAACAGAAAACTCGTCAATTGGAAAGGAAATGGCGTTCAACTAATTCAGATGAATTCTACTTAGCGTGGAGAAATCATTTCTTAATCTATAAAAAATCTCTTAGAAAAGCTAGATCAAGCTATTATTCTGCATTAATAGAAGCGAACAAGAATAACCCCACGTTTCTCTTCAACACTATAGTCAGGCTTACAAAGAGACAGGACTGTCAATCCTCGCATCCCCTCTGAGCTTTCTAGTCAGGACTTTCTGAACTTTTTCAATGTTAAAATTTTATCTATTAGAGATGAAATCAGTCAGATTCTTCCTACCGTAAACTCAAGTACATTAACTACTACAACTCCCTCAATTGACATCTGCTTAGATTTACTCCAATCGACCTCTTAGAGTTGGATAAAATAATTTCCTCATCTAAGTCTTCATCTTGTCTTTTGGACTCTATTCCCTCCAGGTCATTTACAATTATCTTCCCAATTATTGGTAGCCGTATTCTTCTTATAATTAATTCTTCTTTAACTCTGGGTTATGTACCACTGGCTTTTAAAATTGCTGTAATTAAACCCTTACTCAAAAAAAACGACGCTCGATCCAGGAGTTTTGGCCAATTATCGACCATCTCTAATTTGCCTTTCATTTCAAAAATCTTGGAAAGAGTTGTTGCTGCACAATTATTTGACCATTTGCGGGGAGTTGGTTTGTTTGAGGTGTTTCAGTCTGGGTTCAGAGCTCATCACAGCACTGAAACTGCCTTAGTGAAGGTCACTAATGACCTCCTGATCACATCTGATAATGGACTTGTCTCTGTTCTTGTTCTTTTAGATCTCAGTGCAGCCTCTGACACTATCGATCATGCCATTCTACTTGACAGATTAGAACACTTTGTTGGACTAAATGGAACTCCGTTGCAGTAGTTTAGATCTTATTTGTCTGATAGATTTCAGTTTGTTCACATCAATGATGAATTTTCTTCCAACTCTTAAGCTCAGTCACGGAGTTCCACAGGGATCTGTGTTAGGCCCTACTCTTTTTAGTTTATATATGCTCCCGTTAGGCAATATCATCAGAAAGCACTGTATTCATTTTCACTGTTACGCAGATGACACAACTATACCTGTCAATGAAGCCCGATGACTGTAATCAATTAGCCAAGTTAGATGCCTGTCTTAAGGACATCAAAGCTTGGATGACTTGTAATATTCTACTATTAAACTCAGATAAGACTGAAGTCATTCTTGTTGGCCCAAAACATCTTAGAAATTCCTTCTCAAATTATGCCCTTAATTTAGATGCTGCCACTCTCACTCTGAATAGTTCCGTGAGGAACCTTGCGAGTTATTTTTGATCAAAGATTTGTCCTTTAATTCACATATTAAATTTGTTTCCAAGACCGCCTTCTATCATCTGCGCAATATTGCCAAGATCAGGAGCATCTTGTCTCTGAATGATGCTGAGAAACTGATTCATGCCTTTGTCAGCTCTCGATTAGATTATTGTAATTCGTTATTATCTGGTTGTCCTAAAGTATCCTTAAAAAATCTTCAGTTGATTCAAAATGCTGCTGCTAGAGTTTTAACTGGTTCTAGAAAAAGAAATCATATCTCCCCGGTTCTGTCCTCTCTTCATTGGCTTCCCATAGAATTTAGAATCAAGTTTAAAATCCTTCTTTTTACTTTCAAAGTGCTTAATAATCAGGCCCCCCTTTATATAAAAGATCTGCTATTACCTTACCATCCTAATAGAGCATTATGCTCCCAAAATGCTGGATTACTTGTGGTGCCCAGAATCTCCAAAAGTACAGTGGGAGGCAGAGCCTCCTGCTACCAAGCTCCTTCTCTCTGGAACCAGCTACCACTCTGGGTCCGGGAGTCAGACTCGGTCTCTGTTTTTAAGAACAGGGTAAAATCCTTCCTTTCTAATATAGCTTACGTTTAAGGAGGGATTTTGTGTCTCTTAACCCCACTTTTGTTCTGTTGTTATATGATCCATACTGCTGGTTGACCTCCAATAATGTACTTGGCATCTTATGGTTATGTTCTTTATAGTCTGTCCTCTCCATCCTCCCTATCCCCTCACCCCAGCCAGTTGCGGCAGATGACTGCCCCTCCCTGAGCCTGGTTCTGCTAGAGGTTTCTTCCTGCCAAATGGGAGTTTTTCCTCTCCACTGTCGCTAAGTGCTTGCTCACAGGGGATCGTCTGATTGCTGGGTTTTTCTGAGACTGTGGGGTTTTTTCTGCACTGTGGCACCACGAGACGGCTTCTGTTGTGATGTGGCGCAGTATAAATAAAGCTGAAAAAAAAAAGATTTTGTTTTTTTTAATAAAACCATTCTCAAAGTGAAGCATTTTGACTGTATTAGCTTAGCACAATTTGATGTAGATTTTTGTCCCTTTTGGCTTTCCATTGCCTGGTGATGAGCTGGCAGCAGCCTGCTCCTCTAGGATATGCCGATTGAATGTGGTGAGATGTGAAAGGGACCAAGTGGCATCAGCTAAGGACAGCGAATAGCTTATGGGCTGAGGGCCAATTAACCATTAATTGCATGTCAGAAAACAGAGATGCTAAAGTGTGGTAGCTGGTTATTAACACAAAGTGGATTCATGCTGCATTTCCCCTCTGGTCCGCATGCACTTTGAACGAGCCCGACGCGCATGTGGTGCTGTACATGCTCACTTTTTTCGTCTACCAGGCCAAGCGGTTGACGCATGTGCAGAACTGTTATTTGTAGTTTCACCCCAGCCCTATGGGTAGTGCAAATGCGCTAACATACCAGTTTGTTCACCGGCTATAAACGCGAGAGCGACACACTTTTTTTTTTTTGTAGCAACAACAATGGTATTGTTTCAAGGAAAAGGAGGAATTACAGTTTTTCAGTGCCCTTCTCCACTCAAGCTGGTGCAAAATGATTCATGTACTGTATGTTTATTCTCGTCTTCCGCTTCTTTGTCTACTTTTACTTTGTATGCCATGTTGGTAGTGCCACCTCGTGAATGGGACGTTCAATCTTGCATATGCACAGTCAGCATGGTCAGGCCGTGCAGTCAGAAAGTTTGGGCTGCACGTGGTTGTCCGCAGAACTCTAGTGGACTGGAGAATATGACAAATTTCGTCACACAAGCCATCTGGTTGCGCATACATGGGCAACAGAGGTGCAGCATGGATCCAGCTTAACTTTTACAGCAATAACTGAAACATGTCAAATCATCTATAAAAGCTAACAATTTTATGGTGTGTTATCAACTCTGTAAGCTAATGGATGATAACCAGTCAAAATGAAACTGCAAGAACAAACAGCTCATTTTACGATCAAAAATAAATCATGTGCTTGGTGTTCATTTTCATGTGGTAGTGTGATCTGTTCAGCTATCCAACAATGAAAGTGCCATAGATGCTGACGCCTCGGTGCTTGTGGCATGGTAGCATGGGATAGCTAGCAGTATGACAGTGTGTGCAAGCAAGCTTTTGAAATGCTTTCCATTTGTTTACAAGGGGAAGGGCAGTTTTTCTTCCTCTGTGTGCACAGGAGAAAACAGTTAGCAACACATACGCATGTCAATCATGCCCCATTCGCGCACCTATGACACCGATGTCATCGTTAAAACACACACAAGCTGCACCTCAATGGTCGACATGTCGCCTGGAAGGCAGTCTGTTCAAGTCTGCTCATCCTCATCCAAGATGGGCACCAGATACGCTATGTTAAACTTCCTCATATCTCCAAAACCAATTGGCAAAACGTTTCTGAAAACAAGCCGAGAAACAAATGGTGTAGTTGCTGAATCTGTGTTTTTCACTAACAACTGCTATTTTAAAAGTTAAGCAACCTACTGGCTCTCCATAGTTATTACAACAGTAGTTTTTCACACCTTGGGTAAGTCAACGTGTGTTGTTTCCTGTAACATAATCATGACTTATCTTGACAGCAAAGCCTTCTCTCAAAATTCTGGCAAATAAAAAGTTGGGGAAAAAAAACAAAAACAACAACATGGTGATACACTGATACAAGCCTTTAGTTCCACTTGATTTTGACCGGACGAGCTGAAAACCTGTTAAAACACACACACACACACACACACACACACACACACACACACCCATATGCCTTTGCAGCTTGTGCACTGATGCATAATAAGCACTCAATTAGACCGTCAATGACAGAGTAGCTCATTCTGGCTTGACAAAATCACTCCGGGAGTACTTAGATCTCCTGACCGTTGACCTTGACCTTAAGCACAGCCTAGATGCAGAACCATCTACGATGTGCTTAAAATCAAGGTCAGTGGTCTAGGAGGAGTAATGTTTTTCATGAAATCATAGATACCCAGGTCTTCTGACCTTTGACACTGACCTTGACCTCAACCGTGATACAGACCTATCCAAGGGTCATTGTGAGTGAGTTTTGTGAGAATCGAGGTAATTGCCTAGGAGGAGGAGTGATTTTTCTAAAATCATGTAAGTGCCCAGATTTCCTGACATTTGACCTTACACTGACCTTGAGCACAACCTGGATGCAAACCCTCAGGAGGATCCTTGTGAATGAGTTTGGTGACCATTGTCGATATTGCCTAGAAGGAGTAGTGGCTTTCATGAAATCACCCAGGTACCCATCTCTTCTGACCTTTGACCTTGAGCACAACTTGGATGTAGACCCACCTGAGGATCATTGTGAGTGACTTTGGTGAGCATCGGAGGCAAATGCCTAAGAGGAGTAGTGATTCCTGTGAAATGTGGATGCACAGACAAGCAGACGGACGCCATGTCATCTCTATAAATGCAAGGAATCTCTGTCTGTATCTGTCTGTTCTTCACATATCTCTAGAAGCGTTCATCGGACTGACATCAGATTTTATAACTGCTTTGCTGAGGTTACGAGGGTGTGCATCCCCAAATTTCAGCATTCTCGGATATGTGGAAGTTTAGGAGGGGAAATCTTTAATGAACATAACTTAGGGGAGCTATTAAATGAACACAGAGGTGGAAATGGTATAACCGCTGGGATTTGGGGGTTGAAAATTTGTATTTACAACTATAATATTAAGCCCAATAACCCCTGTAAATTTCAGCCTCCCCAGATATGTGGAAGTTTAGGAGGGGAAATCTTTATTGAAAGTCCATAGGAGAGCTATTAAATAAACAGAGGATGAAAAGGTATAACTGCTGGGAGTTGGGGCTGAAATTCACAGGGCACGCTTTGGAGGCCAGTGGGATAAAATGATAAAAAAATTTGGGCCCAATCCAAGCTCCGGCACCAGGTCTTCCTTAGAAGACCTTATAAGGAGTTGTTCAGAACTCCTGATCTCAGACTCCTTATAAGGGGTTCTGAACAACTCCTTATATGGTCATGTGATCGGGCATTGCACTAGTGGCATTAATGAGCTAAAAAAATAATAAAACCCCTCAAATTCAGGCACCTTAAAGTCTTCAGGGCCTGCTGTGGCAACCATGGAGCCCATTCCTCTGCCATTGCATTGTAGAGCCAAGTGGAAGATCTGTTGCCATGGACAAATGGTGGTGGGAAGCTGTTGACAGGCGTACTCTCATGGTTTCCTACGGCAGGGTACACTGTCACATTAGGTCCCAGGTGCCTGCACAGAAGGTACAAGGAAAAGTCAACAACTGCCAGGATCAATTCCAGCAAGCACCTGACACACATTCTGAAAGTTATCAACATGTTTGGAGTCAGAGTACAAAGGCAGCATGTTTGTAATGACTTCCAATAGAAGCCCACATAGCTAAATCATACATCCAATAACACAAAGGCAATAAAAAAAAAATACTTGTGGATAAGTTTGGTGATGACTGCAAGCTCAGTCAGCTGCTGCTTCCTGGTCTGGGACCAAACATTATGTGCTGGTATGTCTCCCGTCCAGTAGACCCAGTCCCAAGGTCCCACTTTGGCAACATTTTCCAAGAGGTTCTCAATCGTCTGGAGAGGCAGGTCACATTTACTGTAGGTTCCCCAGTACCCAGCCTGCCGCCGCCTCCACTTTTTAGAGGTCGAGTCATTACGGCAACACAGAGGCTCCTTGCAGTCCGCAACGCTGCCGACTTCATAATCCTATCAGTGGAGAGACGGGTTATTAAAAGGTGATCTTACCCAAAACCACCCTGCTTAATCACACCAAATTTATTGTAAAATCTAAAATATTTATTAAACTAAACCTTGTGATTTTCAAAGTCCACACTTCAAAGAGTTTTTTTACTCTGTCTGCCATCAAAATCAAAGCTCCACCGATACATATATTAAAAAAAAATACAGCACATTTAACCAGATCAACCACTGCCAGTTACAGTGTCAACACTGACTGTAAATTGTTACTTTAATAGGACACGCTTACCTTATCCCAGTGGATGTCTGTGAGAAACAAAACTCGGCTCTGTGGAGAACCGGGCTTGGGAGGAGAGGGTGGTATTACTGGGGGTTTGGGAACATCTGGCAGAGTGACGTTCCAGCGTGCATAAATGTCAAAATTGCCACAGGAAGGGCCCACCAGTACTGCACACGCTTCAGAGGGCTGCAGCAGCGACTGCTCCAGTGCCTTTAGGACATCCCCCGTGAACAGCTCTATTATATCTCGGCACACATGCTCCTCAGTCAGATGGAGACGGATACACACCTCGCTTACTGCGTGTGCCAATCGCTCCTCATTTGCGTCGGCCTGAGAAAGAAAGATAAAAAAAAAAAAAAAAAAAATGAACTGAATGAGGAAGAGCACTCATAATTCAGTTTTTTAAAAAAAAATATCCCCTAGAAATTATAACTGCATCAAACAATTTATTAATTTAAAGTTTTTGCACACTAGACCTTTGACATATGTTCAAACAGTAAATAATAATCTGGTCAAATTAGACAGCAAGTGACTGAAGTTTGCAGCCACAGGTGCAGTTCATGTCAGCAAAAAAAAAAAAAAAAAAAAAAAAAAATTATGATATTTACTTCTCAAACGTTCCTGTGTGCTAAATCAGCACTAGGACAAATAAAAACTGATGACACTCAAGAAGAAGAACTGAGCCTATCACATGATTCAGTTCCTAAAAAACAATTTACACTGCAATAGCTCCAATCAGTCAAACATGCAAAAGTGCATCTTACGAGATTTTATTACCAAACAAAACTAAATGAGTCAGTTTCCTGCTCTGATGACAAAGCTGTAATAATATCAAATAACTACATCCTACTTCAAACTAGGACTGAGTGAGTGTTCTTGTTTAGGGCCATGTCAGTATCTATGGCTATTTCATGGCAAAATTAGAACTAATAAGAAAATTGAGTTAAAAATTATATAGAGACAGTATGATAAATGAAAGAATAAATCAATACAGCGAGATACATACAGTGGGGTTAAAAAAGTATTTAGTCAGCCACCAACTGTGCAAGTTCTCCCACTTAAAAGATAAAAGAGGTCTCCAATTTTCATCATAGGTATACCTCAACTATGAGAGACAAAATAAGAAAAAAAAAAAATCCAGAAAATCACATTGAAGGATTTTTAATGAATTAATTGGTAAATTCCTCGGTAAAATAAGTATTTGGTCAATAACAGAAGTTCATCTCAATAC
Source organism: Pholidichthys leucotaenia (assembly GCA_020510985.1). Taxonomy (NCBI): domain Eukaryota; kingdom Metazoa; phylum Chordata; class Actinopteri; order Cichliformes; family Pholidichthyidae; genus Pholidichthys; species Pholidichthys leucotaenia. Next base: position 49,966,565 of record CM035844.1, read on the forward strand.
TTTGTTATATACCCTTTGTTGACAATGACAGAGGTCAAACGTTTTCTGTAAGTTTTCACAAGGTTTTCACACACTGTTACTGGTATTTTGGCCCATTCCTCCATGCAGATCTCCTCTAGAGCAGTGATGTTTTGGGGCTGTCGCTGGGCAACACAGACTTTCAACTCCCTCCAAAGATTTTCTATGGGGTTGAGATCTGGAGACTGGCTAGGCCACTCCAGGACCTTGAAATGCTTCTTACGAAGCCACTCCTTCGTTGCCCGGGCGGTGTGTTTGGGATCATTGTCATGCTGAAAGACCCAGCCACGTTTCACCTTCAATGCCCTTGCTGGTGGAAGGAGGTTTTCACTCAAAATCTCACGATACATGGCCCCATTCATTCTTTCCTTTACACGGATCAGTCGTCCTGGTCCCTTTGCAGAAAAACAGCCCAAAGTATAATGTTTCCACCCCCATGCTTCACAGTAGGTATGGTGTTCTTTCTCCTCCAAACACAACAAGTTGAGTTTTTACCAAAAAGTTCTATTTTGGTTTCATCTGATCATGACATTCTCCCAATCCTCTTCTGGATCATCCAAATGCTCTCTAGCAAACTTCAGATGGGCCTGGACATGTACTGGCTTAAGCAGGGGGACACGTCTGGCACTGCAGGATTTGAGTCCCTGGCGGCGTAGTGCGTTTCTGATGTAGCCTTTGTTACTTTGGTCCCAGCTCTCTGCAGGTCATTCACTAGGTCCCCCCATGTGGTTCTGGGATTTTTGCTCACCGTTCTCGTGATCATTTTGACCCCACGGCATGAGATCTTGCGTGGAGCCCCAGATTGAGGGAGATTATCAGTGGTCTTGTATGTCTTTCATTTTCTAATAATTGCTCCCACAGTTGATTTCTTCACACCAAGCTGCTTACCTATTGCAGATTCAGTCTTCCCAGCCTGGTGCAGGTCTACAATTTTGTTTCTGGTGTCCTTTGACAGCTCTTTGGTCTTGGCCATAGTGGAGTTTGGAGTCTGACTGTTTGAGGTTGTGGACAGGTGTCTTTTATACTGATAACGAGTTCAAACAGGTGCCATTAATACAGGTAACGAGTGGAGGACAGAGGAGCCTCTTAAAGAAGAAGTTACAGGTCTGTGAGAGCCAGAAATCTTGCTTGTTTGTAGGTGACCAAATACTTATTTTACTGAGGAATTTACCAATTAATTCATTAAAAATCCTTCAATGTGATTTTCTGGATTTTTTTTTTCTCATTTTGTCTTTCATAGTTGAGGTATACCTATGATGAAAATTGGAGACCTCTCTCATCTTTTAAGTGGGAGAACTTGCACAATTGGTGGCTGACTAAATACTTTTTTGCCCCACTGTATGTAGATACAATAAAATAGAAAAATTAAATAAGATGCTTCAGATGCACATGTGCCAAAACCCCTAAAATTTTCTTTGGTGGTGCCTTATTAAAAAATATCCTTCAGTGACTTTTGAGTATAAAAACGTTGTCTTGCTGTCATGAGAGCAGGACAGTCAAGTAAAATGTGCTTTATTGATAAAAAACCTCCGCAAAACTGACAAGATGGTGGGGCTTCACCTTTTAATAAAAAACTGTGCGTAAGCCTTGAGTGGCCAACACAGCATCTAGTGTACACTACCTCATCATGTCAGTTTTGAAAGTGATGCACGTGTCTATGGCTTATGGCAGGCTTAATATCATGCAGTTTGTTTGCAGTGCATGTGTCCCATTCAGTCTGCCACTTCTTTAAAACATAGGAGGTTATTAGAGGTCTGAGGTCTGAGGCTGGGTTCTGGCATTGAGTGACTTCTTGGGTAAGGGCTCTCTTGGCAGCATAGTCTGCCTGCTCGTTACCCGACAGGCCAACATGGCTGGGGATCCAACAGAAGATGATATTAACATTATGTTTCTGTAAAAAACCTAGTTTCTCTAAAATCCGGACAATAATGGGGTGACCAGTCTTTAAAAACCCAAGTGCCTGAAGGCAGGATCTGGAGTCAGTAAAAATCAAGGAGCTCTGTTGTTTGGTTCTCTCAATGTGTTCCAATGCTAGAAGCAAAGCACGAGCCTCTGCTATAAAAAATTGAAAACTGTTTGGGAATCTGCAAACCATACTGATTGTGCCCGGTGACAACTGCGGCAGAGACTGAGCCATCTACTTTGGAACCACCTGAGTATATGGAAATATGGAGAGGAAAACTGCATTTTATGTCCAAGATCTGCTACTGGTACACATATGGGTGAGTGTCTTTCTTTTTGTTTTGGCTCAGATCCAGAATTATATTGGGTTTCTTTAAACTCCATGGTGGAATGGGAAAAAACTGCATCTGTGTTACATTGCTTACATCAGGGTTTAATTTTACCAGGTGAGGTTCTATACGGAGTCCAAAAGGAGTGATGCTCTTAGGTCTGACCTTATACATCTGCAAAAATCGAGGGTGAAAAACTGCAGAGTAGGCTGGATTTCTATGGTCTGCTTTAAGTTTAACCATATACTGGAGAGCCAATTTCAGGCGCCTGTTGTGAAGTGAAGGCTTGTTTGCTTCAACATACAAACTTAACAGGAGAGGTTCTGAAAGCCCCCAAAGCAAGCCTTAGCCCCTGGTGATGGACAGTTTCTAGCGTCCTGATGTACAGTATGTTTTCCTTGCTGATCCATAAACTATGCTCCCATACTCTAGCAGAGATCTTACAAGTGCTCTATAGAGATGCAGCAGCACAGTAGAGTCTGCACCCCATTTAGTTTTAGCCAAAACTTTAATAATATCAAGGGTTTTAAAACATCTGATTCGTAGAAATTTTATAACTTCAAACTAGGAAGTTACAAAAACCTGCAATTCCAGATGCAATGATCTGTGTTGTGCAAACATGAGAGAAAACACTAACATTACTGAAAAAAATGGGGGCAATATATTAGAAACCTGGTTCCAAGGTTGTCATAGCCAGGAGCGGCACTGGGGTTAAGCTCCCAGTGCTCATAAAATGCTCCTTATGGCGTGCGTCTCGAAAAGCCTCTGACAACTAAGTCCAACTCCTAGCCTGCCCGTGTGGTTTAGTCTCTAAGCCCGGCGGAACTGCTTTTACTAATAGGAGAAGGGGCGAGGGCGGATCTCTGGCGCCTTAAAACCAGATGCTTCGGGTAGATGGTGGCTCGTCAACCTGGGAAGGTAGCCCATCTAGGGGAAGGTAAACCCTGATTTCAAACCTCTGCTGCCTTGCGGCATACCCGGTCACGGGAAAGGCTTCGGGAGTCAACCCTGAGGAAAAATCCGGAGTCGGAGCCCCTAAGGCAGTTCTATGTTGTGCTCAACATCGTTCTGGCAGCTCCTGCAACGGCGCTGGTGCCAAACTGTAGCAGCCCTGCTGTTCCTTTGAATTCATCAGTGACGTGGAGAGGGGGGACATGCTGCATGGGCAACATCTTGTCCTCCATATCTTCCTGCCCAGGCTTGAATCCTACCAACGCCCAATGCTGGAAGGTAGAACACCGGATCACTGGAGAGGACACTCCAGCTTCGCCTTTGGCGTAGACAAAACACGGGGAATGACAGTTACCAGTTATAAGCCACTGCTCAATTGGCGTAGAGCGTGGCGCCAGGGGTTGTTCCCGACGGTGGGAGGGATCATCAGATCTCACTGGACAGCTACCGCCCGCTTCAAGCTGGGCAGCCCCCAGCCAATAAAGTGTTGTCCCGCCACAGCTTGCTTTCCTCATTGGGTGCATGGGGATAAGGAGAAATCCAAACAGCAGGCTGAGAACCTTCGCACCAGGCAAGACAATAAAACAAAAGAGACCAACTCTAAAACTGGGAACTTGGAACGTCCGCACTATGATGACAGGACTCGCTGCTAACCTCAAGGACATCAACGACACCAGGAAGACTGCCATCATCAATAATGAGCTGAAGAGACTGGGAGTGGATATCGCCACTCTCCAGGAAACACGGTTAGCTGATGCAGGCACACTGAGAGAGAAGGACTACACGTTCTACTGGCAGGGAAAGGGCAGTGACGAACACAGGGAACACGGAGTGGGCTTCGCAGTGAAGAACACTTTGCTGAAGATGGTGGAACCGGGCAGCACTGGCTCTGCACGACTCCTCACCCTCCGCCTGAACACCACTCAAGGCCCAGTCACCCTCGTCAGTGTGTATGCCCCAACACAGACAGCCACACCAGAGGCAAAAGACGAGTTCTACGAGAATCTCGCAACAACTGTCAGGATCATCCCCAACTCTGAACAACTCATTCTCCTTGGAGACTTCAATGCCAGAGTGGGTGCTGACCACGACTCCTGGCCCTCCTGTCTTGGACCTTTTGGCGTGGGCAGAATGAACGACAACGGACAGCGGCTGCTCGAGTTCTGCACATATCACGATCTGTGCATCACAAACTCGTTCTTCAAGACCAAGCCCCAACACAAGGTTTCCTGGCAACATCCGCGCTCAAAGCACTGGCACCAGCTAGACTTGATCCTGACCAGGCGCACCTCACTGAAGAACGTGCTAATCACCCGTTCGTTCCAGAGTGCAGATTGCGACACAGACCATTCATTGGTGTGTTGCAAGGTCAAGCTGCAACTGAAGAAATTCCATCGTGCTAGACAACCTGGAAAGGCACGGATTGACACCAGCAAGATGGCCCAACCAGAACTTGTTGAGTAGTTTGCCTCCACCTTTGAGAAGGAACTTGGGTGTACCACAAGGAGGAGAATCTGCAAAGCAGAAGTGGGAAGAGCTGCGAAACACCATCTACCGCACAGCCTTGGCTACCTTTGGGAGGAAGACCTCGAAGTCACAGGACTGGTTTGATGCCAAGTTGACCGAGATGACCCCCGTCATTGAAGCCAAGCGCTCAGCACTTGCTGAGTACAAGAAGTACCCAAACGAGAAGAATCTCCAGATTCTCAGGGCTGCGAGAAGCAAAGTTCAGCAGACTGCTCGGCGCTGTGCCAACGAGTACTGGACTCAGCTCAGCCAAGACATTCAAACCGCTGCCATAACAGGGAACATCCGTGGTATGTACGATGGCATCAAGAAAGCACTTGGTCCGGCTCAGAGCAAGACGGCCCCCCTCAAATCTTCCACTGGGGAGATGATCACAGAGAAGAACAAGCAGATGGAGAGATGGGTGGAACACTACTCCGACCTCTACTCTAGACAGAACACCGTGACACCGTCAGCCCTTGATGCCATCGACTGCCTGCCATCCATGGACGAACTTGACGCCGAGCCAACCATCGACGAACTCAGTAAGGCCATTGATAGCTTGGCCGCTGGCAAGGCACCCGGCAACGACGGCATACCCCCTGACCTGATCAAGCACTGCAAGACCGCCCTACTGCTGCCATTGCATGACGTCCTCTGCCAGTGCTGGAAGGAAGGTGCCGTACCACAGGACATGAGGGACGCCAAGATCATCACCCTCTACAAAAACAAAGGGGAGAGAAGCGACTGCAACAACTACAGGGGCATTTCCCTCCTCAGCGTTGTTGGCAAAGTCTACGCACGAGTTGTTCTCGTTCGTCTACAGAAGCTTGCCGAACGTGTCTACCCCGAGTCTCAGTGTGGCTTCCGCACTGAGCGATCGACGGTAGACATGATATTCTCCATCCGCCAACTCCAGGAGAAATGCAGAGAACAGAACATGCCTCTGTACGTCGCCTTCATCGACCTCACCAAAGCGTTCGATCTGGTCAGCAGAGAGGGACTTTTCAAGATCCTGCCAAAGATAGGATGCCCACCAAAGTTGCAAAGCCTCATCGAATCGTTTCACACCAACATGCAGGGGATAGTGCAGCACGATGGCAACGTCTCAGAGCCATTCAACATACGCAGCGGAGTGAAACAGGGCTGTGTACTTGCGCCAACCCTCTTTGGGATTTTCTTTGCTATGCTCCTGAGGCATGCCTTCAGCACAGCAACAGAGGGAATCTACCTGCACACAAGATCTGACGGCAGGCTTTTCAACCTCGCCCGCCTGAAAGCCAGAACCAAAGTACGCGAGGCTCTAATCAGAGACATGCTGTTCGCAGACGACGCTGCAGTCGCAACCCACACACAGCAGGAGCTTCAGACCCTGATGGACCGCTTCTCCCAGGCATGCAAGGACTTCGGGCTTACCATCAGCCTGAAGAAGACTAACGTCTTGGCGCAAGGCACGGAAGCACCACCAACCATCACCATTGATGACTACAAGCTGGAGGTCGTGAATCAGTTCACGTACCTGGGGTCCACGATCAGCAACAACCTCTCCCTTGATACAGAGATCAACAAGAGGATTGGAAAATCAGCCTTCACACTCGCGCGCCTCACCACACGAGTGTGGGAGAATCCCAAACTCTCTATCAAGACGAAGATGGCAGTGTACAACGCCTGCGTCATCAGCACACTGCTCTATGGGAGTGAGACGTGGACAACATACGCCCGGCAGGAAAAGAGACTGAACTCCTTCCACTTGCGCTGCATTCGCCACATCCTGGACATATCCTGGCAGGACAAAGTGCCCAACACAGAAGTTCTGTCCCGCGCCGGCCTTCCCTCCATGTTCACTCTACTCAAGGCAGCGCAGGCTCCGCTGGCTAGGCCACGTTCACCGTATGGAGGATGGCAGAATCCCCAAAGACGTCCTCTATGGAGAACTGGCAACTGGCAGGAGAGACGTTGGCCGCCCACAGCTGCGCTTTAGAGACGTCTGCAAGAGAGACATGAAGGCCCTGGATATCAACACAGAGTGCTGGGAGGACCTTGCAACGGACCGCTCCAAATGGAGAGGCACCCTGACCAGACAGCTCAAGGCGGGTGAAGAGAGACTGACTGCTGCAGCAAATGAAAAAAGGACCCGCAGGAGGAACCGCCACAGACCCAGCAGCACGGAGACCACCCACAAGTGTGACCTGTGTGACAGGGACTGTCATTCGCGCATTGGCCTGTTCAGCCACAGGCGGTGCTGTTCCAGCAGAGTAGACGTTTAGGATTCTCTTCCATGGTCATCATAGACCGACGGAGGCCGACGACGAGAAAAGCACTCAGAGCGCATACCTCCACCAAGGCTCCTTCCATTTGACATGGATCACCTCCAAAATGTAATGGGTTTGTGTGTTGGCCTATAGCCACTTGTGGGGAAAATGGCATCAAAGTCTGTCCATCAGTTTTGGAGTATTGCTGCCAACACGCTGTGAGAAGATAAGAGCCTTGGCTGAGGTATGCACTCTCAGATCATCACCAAAATATAATGGGTTCCTCTCTAGCCCAAGAACCACCTCTGGTGAAAATTTCATCCAAATCCATCCGATAGTTTTTGTGTAATCCTGCTGCACAAATACAAACAAAGGCCTTGGTGGAGGTATGCACTCTCAGATCATCACCAAAATCTAATCATCCGTTCCCCGTGCCATTACACACCTTTCCTGAAAATTTAGTCAAAATCCGTTCATAACTTTTTGAGTTATGTTGGTAACAGACAGACAAACCCTGGTAAAAACATTACCTCCTTGGCGGAGGTAATAATAATCTGGTCACTTTAGACAGCAAGTGACTGAAGATTGCAGCCACACGTGCAGTTCACGTCAGCAAAAAAAAAAAATCCAACATGATATTTACTTCTCAAACATTCCTGTGTGCCAAATCAGCACTAGGACAAATAAAAACTGATGACACTCAAGAAGAAGAACTGAGCCCGTCACATGATTCAGTTCCTAAAAACAAGTTACACTGCAATAGCTCCAATCAGTCAAACATGCAAAAGTGCATCTTACTAGATTTTATTACCAACCAAAACTAAATGAGTCAGTTTCCTGCTCTGGTGACAAGGCTGTAATAATATCAAATAACTACATCCTACTTCAAACTAGAAGTCATAAAAACCTGTAGTTCCAGATGCAATGATCTGTGTTGTGCAAACATGAGAGAAAACACTAACATTACTGAAAAAAATGGGGGCAATATATTAGAAACTATCATTACCTGAGTGTGAATGATACCCTTTATTAGCAGAAAACATAATTTCAAGTGTGGCTTGAATGAATGAATACTGGTGAAACACGTACAGTATAATACTAAAACAAAACTGAGCTACTTCAGCAAACATGGTTACAACTAGAGATGCACAGATATATTGGCTTAATATCAAATTATTTTTTTTTGTATACTTTATTGATCCCCAGAGGGGAAATTGAGGGCATCCACCTGGATGGATGAAGCAGCCGTGGGTACGGCGCTATCCCTTAACCATTCACACACACATTACCTGATATGTTAACTGATATTGGCCTATCAGCAAATAAGATAAGGTTAACTGAGATCAGTCAAATCAGTTGTTCTTTCATTTACTTATGTTTGCATAGTTAATTGCACTAAAACTCTGTTGTCTTGTTGCATGAACTGTCATATACAAGTAAACCTAAACAGCCGTCACTTCATCAGCATGATTACAGGGAAGTAGGTATTACACAGACTTCCAAGTACACCAGCTTCCTCCTCAGTAGAAGCAGTAGTGGTAAAAAACATTACCAGAACAGTGACATCGAGAATGGTGAAGACCACTTTGCACAGTGGGCAGGTAATGTTTTTCCAGTTGAATCCAACCCTTTGGTGGCTGAGCTGCTCTAAGAACACGATGCTGTGCTCCTGTGAGGGTAGTGCTGGATGGTTGGACACGAAGAGCTGCGACAACAGCAGTGCGCAGGTTATCAGCCTGCAGGTGGCCAGCAGATCGGGGAGCCTCATGGTCCAGACAGCACGTGTCCTCGGTTCTCTTTTAGCTTCTGTTCAAGAGACAAAACAACGTACTCTATCAGACAGTTCTGCTCATCAGACGTGAATGTGGACTTTCCCTTTGAATACCAGCAGTCAGAATTTGAGCGGATTTTTTGAACTTATTTTATAACTAGGGTTTTACACGATACTAGAAATTTCAAATTTGATACCGATATCCAGGAAAGTATCTGAAAAAAAAATACAGTTGGTAACATTGTGGTTGCAAATGAGCATGTAATCCAATACAAACTTTCACTGAGTATTAATTTTTGAGGCAGTGGCTGCAGGGATGGAACCGTTTCCATAGAATGCTTGCTGCAGATATGGTTCGAATCCGATTGGCCAGCATGTTCAATTAATGCCGCATCTTAAAGGCAGCGGATACAGGTACAGAAATCTGAGGCATTTATTTGTTTCAATTTTTTAATTAATGTCCATGTATTCCCTTTTTAACCTTACCCACTCCCAAATCCTAAGGCTAACCTCTTAATTTTAATTCTAAATTCCATCTCATGTTAAGTAAAATGGCGTGAGCATGAAGACCAGAGCAGGAAGCGAACCACCAACCCTCTGATCAGAGGTCGACCACACTCTTCACCTGCACAACAGCCACAGCAAGCCTCAGCAGATCTGAAAACATTTTGTTGGGCTGTCAACTCTTCCATACCTGTAGACAATTCATACAAGGATATAGCTTCTGTATCTGTAAACGCTCCTATTTTTGACAAACCTATTTAAATTATCTATATTTTATTTGGGCTTCTCCTCTCACAAAGGTTATAAGACTGACAGACCTGTTTGTTTTTGATTTTAAAAAAAAGTAATATGAAAACAAATGCATTAATTTGTTAAAACAGCTCTTATTAGAGCATTACTATTTCATTTACTCTTAAATCTTATGTGGTTAAAAGTACATTTTTGCAAGAAATAAAAAAAAGCTTTACATAAAATAGCCAACAAAAACACTGCACAAAGTATTCTCTCTGTGCAATAAGGTTATTTTTGTGGAATAAAATTAAATGTAAAAGCTTTACTCCAAATTACATAAATGACAAGTTGGGAATAGAGTCGTTTTTCTCTTTGAATATTTTTATTGCTCATTTTAAATAGAGGGACTTTATCACATATTTACAGTGGTGTGAGAAAGTGTTTGCCCCCTTCCTGATTTCTCATTTTTTTTGTATGTTTGTCACACTTAAATGTTTCAGATCATCAAACAAATTTAAATATTAGACAAAGATAACACAAGTAAACACAAAATGCAGTTTTTAAATGAAGGTGTTTATTATTAAGGGGAAAAAAATCCAAACCTACATGGATGGCCCTATGTGAAAAAGTGATTGCCCCCTAAACCCAATAACTGGTTGGGCCACCCTTAGCAGCAACAACTGGCAATGAGTCTTTTACAGCGCTGTGGAGGAATTTTGACCCACTCATCTTTGCAGAATTGTTGTAATTCAGCCACACTGGAGGGTTTTCGAGTAGAATTTTGACCTTCCATGCATAGGTTGTGGACAAGCAGTGCTTGCGTCCTCACCTTATCCAGCTTTCCCATGTCCTATGCTGTAACATATGTTTTGAATGCCTCCAGCCAATGTCAGCGGTGCGGTCAATGTTAAACTGGGTCACGGTGAAGAAGTTTTTCCCCAGCAACAATATCAAGAAGAACCCAACGCCGCTGTATGGATATGGTGGTCACAGACTATGCAATGATGGAACAGTAAAAATGAGTGTTTGCTGTAAATCCAAAGTTGAGTATGACTTCACGTTCCAGGTGACAGCGCGCGGTGACAACATTATGGGATGTGACCTTTTCTACAGATTTGGTTTCGCTATCAAGACAGCGCTGGGTTTGAATGGTCCGGATGCAGCAGTTGGGGCACAGCGGACCTGGATGATGATGTGGTGTGGGATGAGGTAATACTGAACAGCACCGACAACGCTCCATCCACCCCATGTGCTCAGGAAGAGAGGGAGCCCGTGCTCATTGAGAACGACACCGGCGAGGTAATTAAGAATGGTACCGACTCCAAAGCGTCCGCTCCGCGCTCTCAGGAGGAGAGCCGCTCGGAGGAGGAGCCCGAGCATGCAGAGAACCCCAAAACGTAGCAGCGGCAACCAGGCACAAACGCAACACATGACGCGGCATGGCAGAGCACTTCAACGAGCAACACCGGAGAGGCACCGGACACTTCCCGTACCCACGACAAGCCTCAACCAACGACAGCGACAACGGGTGATGGGTCCGCAATGAACACGGTGACTACAGAACTGTCACAGCACAACAGAGATCCCAAGCCAAACGAGCACACAGAGCCACCGAAAGCGCAACAACTACGCATAAAACCAAGTAAGGCGCTGCTCCAAGTCATGGACTCGGTTTGGGTTTGCACCGGCGAGAGACCGGGACAGCAACTGACCGGAACGCAGCCAGTGAAACAACAGGAGCCGCTGAGGATCGTGGCAAAGCTGGGTACAGCGTGCTTTCAGCTGACAGACAGTTCGGTACGCGAACCAACTACGGCGTGTCCAGGTGGATGCTCCGGGTGACGAGGCTGCGTGGGAGTCAGCAAATGTGGTGTGGGATCCGGGCCCCTGCGTTTTGACGATCGGCCCTTGTCCCAGGGGTCTGCCACCCCCAGGGGCGTATCCACCACAGCGCTGCTGCAGGGCCCCCCCGGTAGACCCACCCTTGCCATGGAAGACTGTTAAGAAGAAAAGAAGGACCGTTTAGTTAGGCGCGTGGCTGGACACATCAAAGTGGTAGAATACACCACTTAGCTGTGTGGGGTCTTGTGGTAGTCCACCCACAGGCCCTAGTTTTAGGTGTTGTTCAATGTGTTTATCCTTTTCATCTTAGTGTATTTATCGGGGGTTTCTGTTTTACCAAATTGGGGAGGGTCTTAATTGGATGTGTTTTGTAAAGGGGGGGAATGTTGTGAAGGGGGTTTGGTGCAGTGTGCGGCGTGATGACATGGCCGGATGGTGGCGTCATCATGCCGACATATATAGGGGAGTGTCCGCCATTACAGGCCCTCTTGCCCGGACGACTCCACGTGTATAACATGTAGTGTATTGCTGGCAGTTCCTTAATAAAGCCTAGTTCCAGAGCAGCATCCTCATCCGTCTCTTCTATGCCAGGTTTGTGGACATAAAACGGCCACTCCTGGGAAGGTACACCACTGTTCCATGTTTTCACCATTTGTGGATAATGGCTCTCACTGTGGTTCGCTGGAGTCCCAAAGCTTTAGAAATGATTTTATAACCTTTTCCAGACTGACAGATCTCAATTGCTTTGTTTCTCATTTGTTCCTGAATTTCTTTGGATCGCAGCATGATGTCTAGCTTTTGAGGATCTTTTGGTCTCCTTCACCTTGTCAGGTAGGTCCTATTTAAGTGATTTCTTGATTGAGGACAGGTGTGGTAGTGATCAGGCCTGGATGTGGCTAGAGAAATTGAACTCACGCTTTCCAAAGATGTGATAAACCACAGTTTACATTTGAATGGGGGGGGTGGGTGTTCAGGTTCAGGTTCCTTTATTTGTACCCGTAGGTAGATTTGTTTTGCAGTTGGTGACATCCATATTTACAAGCCACTAATTACATTCAACATAGACACAAACACAGGCACACATCTTACAAAATAGGTAAATATAGAATATGTACAATATAATTTTATAGCTTGTTCAACTCTTTGACAGCAGCAGGGACAAAGCTGTTTTTGTAGCGCTGGGTTCTACTTTTTGGGACAGCAAACCTCCGTCTGGAGGGAAGAAGCTGAAAGTTGCAGTGCAAAGGGTGGGAGTCATCATTTAAAATCGAGTCGGCCATCCTCTGTACTTGTTTGGCGTACAGGGGCAATCACTCCCCCCCCCCCCCCCACACACACACAGGGCCATGTAGGTTTAGATTTTTTTTTTACCCTTAATAATAAACACCTTCATTGAAAAACTGCATTTTATGTTTACTTGTGTTATATTTGTCTAATATTTAAATTTGTTTGATGATCTGAAACATTTAAGTGTGACAAACACAAAAACAATTAAAGCTGCGAGCAGCGATAAATGGGCCCTCGCATCCTTGCTAGGCCTCAGCCTTGCCACTCAGAACGTAAAACTCTGCGCAGGCTCCATTCCTCCGTCACCAACTCTCTCTCTCCCACTCTTTGTCTGTCCATCCTTCCATAACGCCATCCGCCCATCCATCCGTCATCCATTCGTCCATCAATCCATTCACCCATCCATACCACCATCCATCATCAGTCCGTCCATCTTTCCATCTGTACATTGCAAGAGAGCGCCTCAGCAAAGGTACTGTATAAGCTTGTGGATTACCTCAAAAATCTAATATGTTTGTCCATAGCCTAAAGGCCACTTCTGGTGAAAATTTCACCAGGAAATTTGAATTTAGACAAGCTATGCCATTGCTATAAATGTTTTTTTGTTTTTTGACCTAGGGGGCACTATAGCTATATGTGGCATAGTCATATAAATCTGTTCTGGGTGGTACTAGTACCACGTATATCAAGTTTGGGTCCATTTGGATGATGTACAGTGGGGTGAAAAAGTATTTAGTCAGCCACCAATTGTGCAAGTTCTCCCACTTAAAAGATGAGAGAGGTCTCCAATTTTCATCATACTCAACTATGAGAGACAAAATGAAAAAAAAAAAAAAAATCCAGAAAATCACATTGAAGGATTTTTAAAGAATTTATTTGCAAATTATGGTGGAAAGTAAGTATTTGGTCAACAACAAAAGTTCATCTCAATACTTTGTTATATACCCTTTGTTGGCAGTGACAGAGGTCAAATGTTTTCTGTAAGTCTTCACAAGGTTTTCACACTCTGTTGCTGGTATTTTGGCCCATTCCTCCATGCAGATCTCCTCTAGAGCAGTGATGTTTTGGGGCTGTCGCTGGGCAACACAGACTTTCAACTCCCTCCAAAGATTTTCTATGGGGTTGAGATCTGGAGACTGGCTAGGCCACTCCAGGACCTTGAAATGCTTCTTACGAAGCCACTCCTTCGTTGCCCGGGCAGTGTGTTTGGGATCATTGTCATGCTGAAAGACCCAGCCACATTTCATCTTCAATGTCCTTGCTGATGGAAGGAGGTTTTCACTCAAAATCTCATGATACATGGCCCCATTCATTCTTTCCTTTACACCAGGGGTGTCAAACTCATTCCATGGAGGGCCAAGACCCTGCATGTTTTACTTCCACCCAGTGTCTTCAGCAGGTGTCTTCACTGATCAGCAATCAGTGGGAAGAAATTTAGTGAAATCACCTGTTCAAGACACTGGGTGGAGGTAAAACCTGCAGGGTCTTGGCCCTCCATGGAATGAGTTTGACACCTGTGCTTTACACGGATCAGTCGTCCTGGTCCCTTTGCAGAAAAACAGCCCCAAAGCATGATGTTTCCACCCCCATGCTTCACAGTAGGTATGGTGTTCTTTCTCCTCCAAACACGACAAGTTGAGTTTTTACCAAAAAGTTCTATTTTGGTTTCATCTAACCATATGACATTCTCCCAAACCTCTTCTGGATCATCCAAATGCTCTCTAGCAAACTTCAGACGGGCCTGGACATGTACTGGCTTAAGCAGGGGGACACGTCTGGCACTGCAGGATTTGAGTCTCTGGCGGCATAGTGTGTTACTGGTGTAGCCTTTGTTACTTTGGTCCCAGCCCTCTGCAGGTCATTCACTAGGTCCCCCCGTGTGGTTCTGGGATTCTTGCTCACCGTTCTCGTGATCATTTTGACCCCACAGGGTGAGATCTTGCGTAAAGCTCCAGATCGAGGGAGATTATCAGTGGTCTTGTATGTCTTCCATTTTCTAATAATTGCTCCCACAGTTGATTTCTTCACACCAAGCTGCTTACCTATTGCAGATTCAGCCTTCCAAGCCTGGTGCAGGTCTACAATTTTGTTTCTAGTGTCCTTTGACAGCTCTTTGGTCTTGGCCATAGTGGAGTTTGGAGTCTGACTGTTTGAGGTTGTGGACAGATGTCTTTTATACTGATAACGAGTTCAAACAGGTGCCATTAATACAGGTAACGAGTGGAGGACAGAGGAGCCTCTTAAAGAAGAAGTTACACATCTGTGAGAGCCAGAAATCCTGCTTGTTTGTAGGTGACCAAATACTTATTTTCCACCATAATTTGCAAATAAATTCTTTAAAAAAAAAAAAAAAAAAAAATCAGACAATGTGATTTTCTGGATTTTTTTTTTCTCATTTTGTCTCTCATAGTTGAGGTATACCTATGATGGAAATTGGAGACCTTTCTCATCTTTTAAGTGGGAGAACTTGCACAATTGGAGGCTGACTAAATACTTTTTTGCCCCACTGTACGTGTGAGTTATGACAACTTCCTGTCCACTAGCAGTAGGGGGCACTACTGCTGCATCTCATTGTATATTATAGAAATGTTCACCACTGGCTGCCTATTCAACAAGCTAAATTTGATTGACTTCAGACAAAGTATGCCAGAGTTATTAAGCTTTGCTTTTCTGCTAGGGGACGCTAGGGCTATGTGTTATTGTTCATTATAGAAAGGTTCAGTGTTGGTTAACCATGCACCACACAAAATTTGGTTGAATTTGGACAAAGTATTTCAGAGTTATAAGGCTTTCTTTTTTTCTGCTAGGGGGCGCTATAGCCATGTGCCATTTTTCATTATACAAAGGTTCAATGTAGGCTACCGATGCACCACACAAAATTTGGTTGAATTTGACAAAGTATGCCTGAGTTATAAAGCTTTGCTTTTTCCTAGAGGGCGCTATAGCTATGTTTGTTATCATTACAAAAATCTTTTATGGGTCTGATTAGTATCATATATATGTATCATATATATAAAGTTTAGCAGCAATCGGACATTCTACATGTGAGTTATGGCAACTTCCTGTCCACTGGCAGTAGGGGGAGCTGTCACTATGTGTCATTCTTTATAATAGAAATTATCAGCATTGGCTACCTATTCACCACACAAAATTTGGTTGAAATCAGTCATTGTATGCCAGAGTTACAGACATTGTAAGGGTGATGGCGATACTGCAAACTTGGCCACACCCCTTCCGCCAAACCATCGGGCATTTGGAAAAGTTTTCAACAACTTTTGATGGCATATGGATATAATCTTTTTTGGGTTCTTCTTCATTCATTCATCTTCCGCTTAATCCTTTTCGGGTCGTGGGGGGGCTGGAGCCTATCCCAGCATCTTTGGGCGAGAGGCAGGGTATACCCTGGACAGATACCAATCAGACTATTTATTTCAGAGATACTGAAGAAAACCTTTGGTGTAACCTTCATGTCTCCAAGAGAGGGCGCTATTGCTACTCATGAATATTCATAGCTATAATTGTTCTGAGACATGCCCATATATATCATACCTGTCTTGGTGCCAATCCGACATTCCATTCCCGAGGCATTAAAAAAAACATGATGCAAACTTCATCTTCTTCATTCATTCATTCATTCATTCATTCATCTTCTTCCGCTTAATCCTTTTCGGGTCGCGGGGGGGCTGGAGCCTATCCCAGCATCTTTGGGCAAGAGGCAGGGTACACCATGGACAGATCGCCAGTCCATCGCAGGGCCAACACAGAGACTTTCTGATGCAAAACTTTCTGCCTCCTATAGGTGGCGCTGAAAATTTCTATGAATATTGTTCTACAGAACTGTTTGGAATTGGACTGATATCCATAATACTGAATTTGGTTGAAATCTGACAATGCATACCAGAGTTATTGCCGTCAGAATGGTCATAGAATGATCATGGTGAGGTATCAAACTTCGCCACGCCCCTACGGCCAAACCGTCGAGTGTCATGAAAAGTTTTCAATAACTTCCATTGGCACATGGGTATAGATGATTGTCACCACAAATGAGCTCAATTGGACTAAAACCCTAGAACGAGTTCGATCAAATGCGTGAGGTGGAAATGTGGTCACTGCCACTTCCTGCCAAAATGGCCGACTTCCTGTTGGGTGTAGATGGTCACTTCTCCCGAGTTTTTTTTTGCATGTCTTGACATGATAAACATCTCACCCAATTTTCATCTTTCTACGCAAAAGCAAGCGTGTGCCACTCCCCGTTGACTTCACATGTTAGGTGGCGCTGTAGAGCCATTTTTGTGGGGTCAGTCATTCATTCATTCATTCATCTTCTTCTGCTTAATCCTTTTCAGGTCGCGGGGGGGGGGGGGGGGGGGGCTGGAGCCTATCCCAGCATCTTTGGGCAACAGGCAGGGTACACCTTGGACAGATCGCCAGTCCACCGCAGGGCCAACACAGAGACACAGACAACCATTCACTCTCACAGTCATACCTAAGGACAATTTAGAATCCCCAGTTTGATGCCAATTAACTTAACTTGCATGTTTCTGGCATGTAGGAGGAAACCGGAGAAATCCCGGAGTAAACCCACACAGACACGGTTGGAGAACATGCAAACTCCACACAGATCACTGTTGGTCGGGGGCTGGGATCGAACCCAGGATCCCCCGGCCAAGGGTGAGTTGCTGTGCTGCCGCAGTGCTAACCACTTCACCACCGCGCCGCCTGGGGGTCATTCATGTTTCCTCCAAAATATTAAATTTTTTGCCAGTCTTGAGGTCCCTGCAAAAAATGGTGAGTTTTCATACACATTCACTACCACAAAAATGAGATCTTAGATGGGAGAAGAAGCAAAAAAAAAAAAATTCTAACAATTACAATAGGGCTCTCGCCCACTGACATGATCAGTGGCTCGAGCCCTAATGAGAAATTAAGAGGAGGGCAAACACTTTTTCCACACCACTGTAGTTGTCAGTTTAAGTTAAAATGCATCGTTTTCACTTGTTGAACTAATACATTCATACATACCCCTGCGCATGTTCACTATTTTCATTGCTGAAGGAAAATGTTCCAAGGTTATTATTGTTTAATTCATTTTGATTCAGCTAGTTGTTTTTTTCTATTTAAAAAAAATAAATCAATTTAACTTTACTTCATTTACATGGACTCATTCTCTAAATTCCAGTCACTGCCTTGGGCTTCTTTTCACAGGTGGTATTGCGTGTTTATCTCGCACGCTCTGGCAACACATAGCGTGACAACGGGATGACAGCAACGATCACAAAGGAAGTGACACCCACTTTTTTTTCTCAGTCTTGCAGTACAAACTTAAGAATAACTGAGTCACACACGCCCATGCACATATAAAGACACATTTCCATAGCATGAAACTGTTCAAAGTGACGCTCGACACCAGTTAACTGGCAGCTAACAAAAAAAAGGCTAGCCCTAGCTTCTCTTTTACCTCGCACAAAAGGAGAGTCGCGGACTCCGCTGGGGACGGCTGAACACAGACAGGCCAGCAGACTGAGGACGGCCCAAATTCCGCTTCCATAAAGTGGAGTGACAGCACGTCGATGACTTCTGCTTCGGTGCCTGTGGAGATGTGAGCCTGCTGCTAGCGGTTGTGTGAAACATAAACGGGACAAGTCAGTCAGGTGACCCAATCACGTGAGACGGGTTGTTTTTCTGCGTCCAGACTGAAAGTGCAAGCTGCAGCTGCGTGACAAACCCGTGGACAGACAAGTCAGAAATGTTAAGCACAGCAAATAGAATGTCTTTAATTCTCTGCTATGCGTTATGAGTTATAATTACCTCATTTTTAGCCTTCAATGCCTTGTGGGACTTCTCACATAGCAAGTCAAACAACAGTTAATTTAAAGGCCAAATGTCACGTAACAGGGTACTTTAAATATCTTGAAACTAGATATAAAAGGGAACCGATCCGTTCGGGTCTTGGTGCATATGCTTCAGTAACAACGGAATATTCGTTAATTTAAAACTGCCGCGCTTGGCCTGACACGGCCCCTGGAATCGCCTGGGGAAGAAGGCGGAAGTGACGAAATCGATTGTACCCTAGTTTGATGCTTGGGGTATTTCAATTGATTGTTTATATGGAGACTGGAAGGTTGAAGTGAGCAACAAGAAAGAAAAAATTGGATATTTCACCCATACCTTAAAACGGGACTATCAGGGACAGCTGGGTAATAAGGGACACTTCTCTGGGAAATGTTTTCATACCTGTCAAGTGAGACGTTTTCGCCGTACTTCAACACCGTAAAAAGCGGCTATAAGGGACGGTGGAGCAACAAGGGACACCTCTCTGGGAAATGCCCCAAATGCAACTCGTGTTGTTATTGTCAAATATTTTAAGGATTCATGGATATTTGACAATAACAACACAACTCAGCGTCCGGCGCCAAATAAAAAAAAAAAAGCAGAATTCTGTATTTGTCAGGCGATCTCTGTCTGTTCCGCAACCGCTGCACAGCTCAACGTGTTAAACCATTGTCCTAATGACTTCTCATTGTAGTGAGAATAGCTCAAGCTGAGCGATCAGCCCGCCCAGACAATTAAACTAATGAGTGACTCCACACTTCTCATGGTAGTGCGAATAGCTCACGCTGAGCGATCTGCCAGCACCAGCTGTGGCTGATCACACACAGGAGTGCTCCGCAAAACACTCAATTTTTTTTCCAGTATATTTTTCCTTTTGGGCGTACAGAAATGGCAATACGCCCGTTTTTGCTAAAATTGCATTTTCCCCGTATTTTCCTTAAAATATTTGACAATAACAACACGAACTACATTTAAAACATTTCCCAGAGAAGTGTCCACCACCACTCCGCCCACCAAAATACGGCGAAAACGTCTCACTTGACAGGTATGCGCCTCCATTTTCATATTGATCTGGTTAATTTCTTGACAGCAGCGGCTCTCCTCCACTGTAATAATAATGGCTTCCGTAAAAATCAATATTTATGGGGCGCCCTGGACAGACCCCCTTCGGCTTCGCAATTCTGGAGGCGATTAATGTCCAGTTCAATGACATTTTCCACTGGTTCTGCTCTCTGGTCATCGGTGGAACTGTTGTCATCAGACAAAGCATCTGATTCCGTCTCGGACGGCTCGAACCTGTAAGGTTCTATGCCTCTGTCACTGTCTGAACCACTGACAAAAAAAAAGACAAAAAAAAAAGACAAAAATAAACTAATTTGTTCACAATCGCTGTCACTTTCCGTCATGATTGTCCAATGTTGATAAGTGTGAATGTGGATAGGCAGGGCAGCCAGGGTACAACTGGTGATGTCAAAAACATGGGCGTGGTCTGGACTGGCTGTCACAAGCCAGCAAGCAAGGTGGGGCCTTCACCTGGTGTATTTTGTGCAATTATGTAAATACAGGTGGGTGATATGGTCTCCGGTATGAATATTTGGTTTAAGCTATGTGTATTTTATCTAAATTCGTTGTCATTTAGAAAAAAAAATTACGTGACATTTGGCCTTTAAATGATTTTATGATTATGCTGTGGAGAAAGGAATAGGTGAGGCAACTAGCTGAACGACACAAAGCTTTATTCTTTCTCCAACCACATAACAGCAAACAGCCAAATAACGCTCATGGGTCTCCGTGCATTCCCCTTTTATATCTTTATTCCCTTGCATGGAGAGCCAGGCCTTCCAACCATCATACATTGCTGTTTAACAAAGGAATGTGTGGCACATTAACATAGCATACAACCCCGGGGGAGGGGGGGTGCATAGCCCTAACAGCCCCGTCTGATACCCCCGGTGACACCTCCTCATTTGGTCCATTGTCCTCCTGTTTCCCCCTGCCTTTCTGGGTGGAGAAAACCCCCACACCAAGCCCCACACAGCACCACCCCCAAACACCCAGAAAGGGCTCTAACCCCCCCATCCTTTGGGCTCAAGCCGGCGCACATAGCGGCTGTAGTGGGGGGTTGCCGATCCAGTAGAACTGTCCCGCTGGTGAGGTGTACTCGAGGGCACGGCAGTCTGTGGGGGAGGGGAGAAAACAAATCAGCTTCGCGAGCACAGGTGCCTGCCGAGGGATCGCCAACTTGTGGAGCCATTAACGTCCGCGCCAGGGTCTGGTGCGCATCGTGCCTGCCGAAAACAAAATCGGCCTTCTGCAAGCTTCTTGGGCCGAATGTGCGGGGAAAACAATGGTGGGCCAGGCCGGGTTGCTCCCAGCCTCCGTCTGTGTAAAAATTGCACGGGCGGATCAGCCTCGGCACGGGGTTTTCAGGTACAAACTCTCCGGGGATCAGCAACGGCTGAGAAAAAAACGAGTTCTGCTGGGGAGGCTGCCAAATCCTCCTTAGGTGCGGAGCGCAGCCCTAAGCTGGGGAGGCTGGCAAATCCTCCTTAGGTGCGGAGCGCAGCCCTAAAAGAATCCAGGGCCAGCGGTCAACCCAATTTGTGTAAAAACTGCATGGGCGGATCAGCCTCGGCGCAGGGTTTTCCGGTAGAAACTCTCTGGGGATCAGCAACAGCTGAGAAAAAATGAGTTCTGAAAAAATGAGTTCAGAGCGCAGTCCTAAAAGAACCCAGGGCTGGCGGTTCCTGGAGCAGGCTTGTCGCCCGTTGCGTGGCGCGTGCGTCCGGTGCCGTGAACACATAGTAGCATTTTGTGTCATCCATTGTTATCCCGCGGAGTGCGAACTGGGCTTCTATGTGCGAAACCCACGCTGCCGGGTCGTGAAGTCAGGAGTCTGGGAGCTTGACTGAACCAGCGCACGCAGTGCTGGTGCTCTCCCTCTGGGTAGTCTCCGGGGCGGTGCTTGTTTCGCTCTCTATAGCTCGTTAGGGTCACCAGTGTGGAGAAACGAATAGACAAGGCAATGAGCTGAACGACACAAGGCTTTATTCTTTCCCCAACAACATAACAGCAAACAGCTAAACAGCGCTCACGGGTCTCCGTGCATTCCCCTTTTATATGGAAAGGACTTGTTTATAAGTCACATGATTATAACATCTATCCACTGCCAGGAGGCGCCCTCTGCTGCTCACTAACAACTGTTACATTTACACTACACAATGACATGCAAATATACACACACTGCTCTCCCTCCCTCTGCTGTGTGATTGTCCACTACTGCTAAATATGCATTGAGGGTTTTTTTGCCTGCAGTCAAAATTTCGCTTACCCATTAAGCGTCAATTTGATAAAACATGTTTTTTTCTCTCGCCTATTGTGTCATATCATTTCTTTTCTTTTTTCTTTTCTTCTTTATGACTGGCGCCTAGCGGCTGCCCCGGCCTTGGATGCACTCTGCAGAGCGTGCCCAAATGCCAAGTCACGTTTCGTTACCTTGTATTTATACATGTGTAATGACAATAAAGTTGAATCTCATCTCATCTCATCTCATATTTTTATTCCCATGCATGGAGACCCAGGCCTTCCGACCATCATACATTGTTGTTTAACAAAGGAATGTGTGGCACATTAACATAACATACACTGGCACCGCTTTCACACCTTTCTTCTCTGAGCGGCCACAGTGGCTCTTACTCTCCCCAGGGGGTGCATAGCCCTAACAGCCCTGTCTGATACCCCCAGTGACATCTCCTCATTTGGTCCATTGTCCTCCTGTTTCCCCCTGCCTTTCTGGGTGGAGAAAACCCCCACACCGTGCCCCCACAATGCCTACATTTGTGGTATATGGCTGGATTAAGGAGGGTTGAGTCCCCTGGGCCAGAGAGCAATCCCCACCACACAGTACGGTAAAGGACTCAAATACAGTCTTAAATGAGTGCTTAAAATTAAGGGTGCAAAACCCTAACCACATAAGGCCCTAAGTTACTGCCCTGGTAAACCCTTGCTAAGGCCCTGGATATATCTTCATCCTTTACAGAGTCAAAATTGTTTTAACTTGGCTGACTGTTCTTGTTCTACTGTATTTTTTTCTGCATTACAGTGAAACTGGGACGAGGGTGCTGAGAGCAGCGATGAAGCGCCTGGGTCAGAGAACGACGCCGACGAGATCGATGCTGTGGACCCCGGGAGTGAGCAGCAGCAGCCGTACGCCACAGAGGTCTGGCAGTGTCTCAGTGCTGGAGCTCCATGCGCCTTGCACAAGGGCGCTGGGCGGTATGACGAGGCTTCCAAGGCAGTGAGCAGCACCGACGAGCAGGCTTCGGGTCTCCCTGGAGTTTGGCCACAGGGGGCCGGAGTGTATGGAGCCATGACAGTGGTGTTGAAGGCGGTCGGGAGCGGACCGATGGGTATGGAGGGACGGCGTGCTGGACAGCAGCACTGCGGGGCCAGAGAGGAGAAGCAGTTGATGGCAAGAGGAGACATTTTCGTCAGGGAGAGGGGCTTCGATCCTGGGGGCAGACGGTGGCCAAGGGCGTGCATGCCATGGGGTTGCCCGGGGCCCCTGAGCCGGTCTTATCTTCAGCGGCCAGGGGTGTGTATGATTTGGGGCTGCCCTGGGCCCCCGGGCCGGTTCTACTGCTGGCTGCCAGTGGACAGAAGTGTGACTTGAACACTATTAGTGTAAATATGTACATATACTGTATATTGCTGGTGTGCATGAGAGTATGTATGTGGTGTGTTATGGGATTACTTTTTTATACGTTTTAAGACTTGGTCCAATTTTAGTTGTTTTGTGTGAATATGATAGGATATTTTATTACAGTTCATGATTCCTTGTTTTCTTAGTGTATGATTCGGGTCCTAAATTGGGGAGGGTCTCGATTGTGTGTGTGGTTTTGCATTTTGTAAGGGGGAGGGGAAGTGTGGTGTCGTGAGTGTAGTGTGCGTGATGGCGTACCCGCCCACAGGGTGACGTCAGGCGGGCACGGCCACTGGTGCATATAATTCTGTGTTCTGATAATAAAGAGTGGTTTGCTGTTCAGTTCAGCACGGCTCCTGTCTCGTATTATTCATACATAACACCAGTTGTATTTACTCAAGTAACGTTTTCACAACAGTGCACTCTACTGAGTAGTTTTATTGCAGGATATTTTTTTACTCACTTCAGTAATTTATTGAATTATTATTTTTGCCAATTACAGCTCCAGGTGCCGAGAGCTCCCCAATGAGGAAACACTAGAGCTAAAAATAACAAAAGATAAAATGAAATACAATAGAACACAATAAGAGCCAGAGTAAGATCATGAATAAAAATAAATAAAAGAGAATAAAATGGTTAAAGGAATAATAAATATACCCATTTATATATTGTAATGCAAAACTGAATTAAAATAATCTAAAAATATAAAGATAAATAATAAAATAGCTAAATACGTATATAAACATGAATGATAAAATTAGTTAAAAGCTAAACTAAAAAAGTGGGTCTTGAGCCTCCTTTTAAAAATGTCAACGCTCTCTGCTGCAGGCCGTCTCACAGACATGGGCCAAAACTGAACGATGCCTCAAACCATGGGTTTTGTCCTAACTTTATCTCTGTGTGCCACAAATCGTAGGACATCATAGGACGGCCTATGATGTGCCTATGATGCCCCTATACCTTGATGTCTTTATGATGTCATATAGACCATCAGGACTCACAATGCCATCATACAGACAAAAGGACGATGCCTTTATGATGCCACCTATAGACCATTAGGATTCGCGATGCCATCATATAGACAAAAGGGTGATGCCTTTATGATGTCATATAGACCATCAGGACTCGTGATGCCGTCATACAGACAAAAGGACGATGCTGTCATGTCTGGTTAAGGTGTAAACTGGCTGGCTGGCCGGCTGGCGCAGCTATTGACGCCACCGAGGACACAGTCCAAGGATGGATAATTTTTTTCACACATAAGGAGTTGTTCAGATCTCCTTATAAGAACTCCTTATACAAAGATATAGAGTGATGATGATAGGACTACAGCTCATGACCAGATAGAGTATGATAGTGATGATATAGAGTGAAGTACGTGGCGGTAATGCACCTGTAAGCTGGTTGCCAACCGCCAAATCTAAATGAAGAAGAATAAGAAGAAGATATAGAGCAATGATAATCAAGTCAGTGGCGGATAGGGGTCGGGCTCAGATGACATAATGTTACACACTCTTGTACAGTAGATGGCGGTATGCACCTTTAAGTTGTTTGCTATCCGCCAGTAACCGAGAGAAGAAGAAGAAGATACACAATAGGAGACGGCACTTTAAAGCATACCCATTCAGAGCCTTTGATGGTCATTTTACATTCGCTGGCAGCCATATTAAGTTAGTTTAATTGTTAGTTAGGTTAATTGGCATCAAAACTGGGGATTCTAAATTGTCCTTAGGTATGACTGTGAGAGTGAATGGTTGTCTGTCTCTCTCTGTTGGCCCTGCGATGGACTGGCGATCTGTCCAGGGTGTGTCACGCCGCGCCATTCATCAGCGGCGCCACCTGCTCACGCACCTGCTACTCGTCAACGGCGAAGGATAAAAGCCGCCTCGCCCTGAGCTTCGGCCTGAAGCCGTAGACTTCATTTTCCTTGCATGGACTTCTACCACATTCTCTTCAGCATCCTCTTTACCGGTAAGAAGTTCACTTACCTCATCTCTCCAGTCTGCTCCCCTGTGCACAGGTGGATTCCTCGGCGGCGGACAACCCCGTCCCTCGTCTCTCCTCGCTGCTGCACCGAGCTCTGCAGGTGGCTGTCTCCCGGGCTTCCATCCTTGAAGCGCCAGTCATCTGCCCAAACAAGTAAGCTTCTCTCCCTCGCCTATTCTCCTCCTGTGTTGGTGTGTGCTCATCACCCTGTGTCCAATTTCTCCCATAGGGTTGCCGGCTGAACGGTCTCCTGCCTCTGGGTCCGAAGCAGACGCCACCACCAACACATTAACATTCCGCAGACACGCACCCAAACATCCCTGTTGTTAATAAACAGTTTGAACTACTCTGAGCCTGTGTGTGTGCGTCTCCTGAGCCGAACGTTATGTCAGTACGGCTTCAGCCGAGCGGCTCGGCAGGCGGCGGGCTCGCACACCGGTTTACCATCCTCGAGGCTCGGGTGGATCAGATTGTTTATCAGCAACAGGTGGTTCTTCATCAATTATTAGAACTGACTAACCGATTGAACCGCTTGGACCCCCAACAGCCGTTCCTCCCGACTCACCAGGGTGGCGCGGCTCCTGCTGTTCCAGCGGCCGTCCAGCCGGCTCCAGTGGCACCGGTTCGGCTCACGCCGATTCCGACCCCCGCCCGCTTTAGCGGTAAGCTCGGCGGAGCGCGGGGGTTTATTATGCAGTGTGAGTCCGTGTTCCACCGTGTGCCCGGAGATTTTCCCTCGGATCACAGCCGAATTGGTTACATAGGGAATCTTCTGGAGGGGCGTGCGTTAACTTGGACCTACGCCGTAATGGCGAGGCCCAGTTATGCCACCCTCACCTATGACCAATTCGTGAGGCGCTTTCTGGAGGTCTTTGACCACTCTCAAACCGAAACGGTCCAGGTCGATCGGCTTCTCGCTCTCCAGCAGGGAAGCCGGTCGGCAGCGGACCACTCGGTCGACTTCCGGGTAGCGGCGGAGGAATTGGGCTGGGAGGAACGCTCCCTCTGTGGCCTGTTCCTCCGCAGCCTCAATAGTGATCTGAGGGATGAACTGGCTGGTCGGGATATCCCTGGGACGCTAGCGGAGCTGACATCCTTAGCGATAAGTTTGGATAACAGGCTGCGCGAGCGCTCCTCGGGGCGGAGGTCTTCTTCTTCTCGCCCTCGTGGAGCCTCGCCGCACCTGTTCCAAGCTCGCCCCCTGGCGGCGCCGCCAGCATCGCGCCCCGAGGAGTCGGAGCCGATGGTGACGGCCTGGACTAAACTTTCCCCTGTGGAGAAACAACGCCGCCGTGAGTTGGGCCTCTGCATGTATTGCGGAGGCGACCAACACACCGTGGAGCGTTGTCCACGGAAAGCCAGTCGGTGGGGTCCGCGAGTCACTGTTGGAAGCCTCGCGGATGTCAATCGGTTAGGATCACTTTCTCAATTGAAGCTGCCCATCCGTTTCTGCCATAACTCTACTGGGCACCTCACCCACGCACTGGTGGATTCGGGCGCAGAAGGCAGCTTCATTTCACAAAGCCTGGCAACCCGATTGGGCATCCGCTGCCAGGCACTCAACACTCCCCTCTCCCTGATCCACCTCTCCCGTGCCACCCTCGGGAGAGTGACACATCAAACTGTTCCCCTACCGGTCATCATCTCGGGAAACCACCGGGAGGAGATGACCTTTTACGTCCTTCCCAACTCTGTGTCGCCCGTCATCCTGGGGTATCCCTGGCTCCGCCTTCACAATCCGGTCCTGGATTGGAAATCAGCTGGGATCTCGGCATGGAGTACGTTCTGTATGGGCACCTGCCTTCAGTCCGCTGCCTGCTCTCCGTCCGCTCCTCCCCCTGCGACGGACGCTGCACCCCCGGACCTGTCTCTGGTGCCCCCAGAATTTCACGACCTGGGTATGGTGTTCAGCAAAGCGAAAGCTATGTCTCTTCCCCCTCATCGGCCCTATGACTGCGCCATCAACCTCCGCCAGGGGGCTCCCTTACCTTCTGGTCGCCTTTACAGCCTGTCTGCGCCGGAGAAGGAGACGATGAACGCCTACCTGAAGGAATCATTAAGTGCTGGGATTATCCGCCCATCATCGTCACCCGTGGGGGCAGGGTTCTTCTTCGTGGGGAAAAAGGATGGGTCCCTCCGCCCTTGTATCGACTACCGGGCCCTCAACAATATCACGGAGAGGGACCGTTACACCCTGCCTCTCATGGACACTGCTTTCCACTCCCTCCAGGGGGCGACCTGGTTCACCAAGCTGGACCTACGCAGCGCTTACCACCTCGTCCGGATCCGGGAGGGAGATGAGTGGAAAACGGCCTTCCGTACCCCGAACAGCCACTTTGAATATCTGGTGATGCCGTTCGGGTTGACCAACGCTCCTGCAGTCTTCCAGCGCCTCATTAATGACGTCCTCCGGGACTTCATTGGCCTTTTCGTGTTCGTCTACCTGGACGATATCCTCATCTTCTCCAAGTCCAGGGATGAGCACCAGGTCCACGTGAGGCGGGTCCTCCAAAGGCTGCTGGAGAACCGTCTGTACGTTAAGGCGGAAAAGTGTGAATTTTACGCCAGGAGTACGTCCTTCCTGGGGTTCATCATCGCCCACGATAAGGTGCTCCCCGACCCAGAGAAGGTAAAGGCGGTGGTGGAATGGCCTACACCTGCATCCCGGAAGCAGGTGCAGCAATTTGTTGGCTTCGCCAATTTCTACCGCCGCTTTGTTCCCAACTTCAGTGCCATCGTGGGACCACTGACCCGCCTCACGTCCCCGAAGGTCCCGTTCCGGTGGACCGAAGAGGTCGCTGCCGCCTTTGAGGCGCTGAAGGCGGAATTCTCCTCCTCCCGGGTCCTTCGCCAGGTCGACCCCGCGCTGCAGTGCATAGTAGAGGTAGACGCCTCGGACACGGGAGTGGGAGCAGTGCTGTCCCAGCGGTCACCGGACGATGGCGCCAAGCGACCGTGCGCCTTCTTCTCCCGGCGCTTGTCCCCGGCGGAGAGAAACTATGATGTGGGGGACAGAGAGCTCTTGGCCATCAAGCTCGCCCTGCAGGAGTGGCGCCACTGGTTGGAGGGGGCAAGCCTGCCGTTTGTGGTCCTCACGGACCACAAGAACCTGGAATACTTACGGTCTGCCAAGCGCCTGAACGCCCGCCAGGCGCGCTGGTCCCTGTTCTTCGCCAGGTTCCAATTTTCCATCACCTTCAGGCCTGGCTCTAAGAACGTCCTGCCTGACGCCCTCTCCAGGCAGTTCGCCCCCGTGGAGTCGGAGGAGGCGCCCCACTCCATCCTGCCCAGGTCGTGCGTCGTGGGAGCCATCTCGTGGGACATTGAGAGCAAGATCCGGAAGGCACAGGAGGTGGAACCTGACCCTGGCGGCGGACCGGAGGGGAGGCTGTTCGTGCCATCCGCGGTCCGAGGAGAGGTCATCCACTGGCTCCACACCTCCAAGCTCACCTGTCACCCTGGCACCTCCCGGATGATAGATCTCCTCCAACGGTCCTTTTGGTGGCCAGGCCTGCGGAGGGATGCAGCCCGCTACGCCCGGGCTTGCCCAATCTGTGCCACCTGCAAGTCGGGAAATGCCCCTCCAGCGGGTCTGCTCCAGCCCCTGCCCGTCCCTGGCAGGCCCTGGTCGCACATCGCTCTGGATTTCGTCACCGGACTCCCCATCTCCAATTCCTATGACACCATCCTGACCATCGTGGACCGCTTCTCCAAGGCCGTGCACTTCGTCCCCCTGCGAGGCCTCCCTACTGCCCTGGAGACGGCGGACCTCCTCGTCCAACACGTGGTCAGGCTGCATGGGATTCCGGTGGACGTGGTCTCGGACCGGGGCCCCCAGTTTTCATCTGAGGTTTGGAGGTCTTTCTGCAACGCCATCGGAGCCAAGGTGAGCCTCTCCTCTGGCCATCACCCCCAATCCAACGGGCAGTGTGAGAGGACCAACCAGGAGCTGGAGGCTGCGCTCCGCTGTGTGTCCAGGTCCAAACCCGCGTCCTGGAGCAACCATCTTGCCTGGGTTGAATATGCCCACAACACCGCTCGCTCTTCTGCTACAGGGATGTCCCCCTTCAAAGCGTCCCTGGGTTACGACCCCCCGCTGTTTCCGGAGCAGGAGAGTGAGGTAACTGTCCCGTCAGTTAGGGCCCATCTCAGGCAGTTCCGCTCCACCTGGGCTGCCGCGCGCCATGCGCTATTGCGCACAGCGGAGCGCAACAGGACTGTGGCGGACCGGCGTAGGAGACCTGCCCCGGCGTACAGAGTTGGGCAGCTTGTTTACATTTCCACCCAGGACGTCACTCTAAAAGGCGAGAGGAGAAAGCTGGCACAGCGCTTCATGGGTCCCTACCCCATCACCCGGATCATCAACCCGGTGGCTGTGCGCGTGGCTATTCCCCCCTCCCTCCGCATTCATCCTACTTTCCACGTGTCGAAGGTGAAACTGGCGGTTACTGACCCCCTTTGCCCTCCTCCTGCAGCGCAACCCGCGCCCCGGATGATTGGTGGCCATCCGGCCTGGTCCGCCTCCTCCATCCTGGACTCCCGGCGCCGGGGTCGTGGGTTGCAATACTTGGTGGACTGGGAGGGCTATGGGCCCGAGCATCGACAGTGGGTGCCCCCGTCGTTTGTGTTGGACCCATCGCTCATCGCGGACTTCCACCGAGCGCACCCGGATAAGCCATCGCCAGGAGGCGCTGCTAGAGGGGGGAGTACTGTCACGCCGCGCCATTCATCAGCGGCGCCACCTGCTCACGCACCTGCTACTCGTCAACGGCGAAGGATAAAAGCCGCCTCGCCCTGAGCTTCGGCCTGAAGCCGTAGACTTCATTTTCCTTGCATGGACTTCTACCACATTCTCTTCAGCATCCTCTTTACCGGTAAGAAGTTCACTTACCTCATCTCTCCAGTCTGCTCCCCTGTGCACAGGTGGATTCCTCGGCGGCGGACAACCCCGTCCCTCGTCTCTCCTCGCTGCTGCACCGAGCTCTGCAGGTGGCTGTCTCCCGGGCTTCCATCCTTGAAGCGCCAGTCATCTGCCCAAACAAGTAAGCTTCTCTCCCTCGCCTATTCTCCTCCTGTGTTGGTGTGTGCTCATCACCCTGTGTCCAATTTCTCCCATAGGGTTGCCGGCTGAACGGTCTCCTGCCTCTGGGTCCGAAGCAGACGCCACCACCAACACATTAACATTCCGCAGACACGCACCCAAACATCCCTGTTGTTAATAAACAGTTTGAACTACTCTGAGCCTGTGTGTGTGCGTCTCCTGAGCCGAACGTTATGTCAGGGTGTACCCTGCCTCTCGCCCAAAGATGCTGGGATAGGCTCCAGCCCCCCCGCGACCCGAAAAGGATTAAGCGGAAGAAGATGAATGAATGAATGAATGGCAGCCATATTACTTAAACAAAGAGGTTCCACAGTCCACCACAAAACCGAGAAATGCCAGGAGATCCTCCACCCTGGTCCTGTAGCCAGAGACTGCACTGCGTTTAAAGATGCTTGTGTCCTCTGACTGGAGGTACTTCAGACAGCAGAGGAAGGTTGCATTATTCCACACCTGGCAGCGGAAGGCAAATTACAGGGCTGCGTGGAGGAATCTGATCAGACCTAGTAAATGAAACAGTCATTGTTGCCCCCGACAGACTGCTATGATGATGCTGATGATGATAATGTTCAGTATTACAGGTGAGTCCTGGATTTTTATGGCTATTTTTGTGCCACACAGAAGTTTGATAAGGGAGTCGACTGTCTTGCGCATCTCGAAGGGAGAAAAACACCTTGTGGGTAAAACCAGGTCTGTGGTGGACCACTCCCAGTTACACGGGGTGAGACTGAACATCCTGGCAGATAAGCACATCTGTCGCAAGGTCTGTGGTGGACTTTTGCCAGTCGGTGCATTGTGACATGCACTACACAAAGAGCAGAAATAAACAAACCTATCATCTGGTCAGTCACTGCAACAGATACTGGAGTTAGTTTGTCTTGGCCTGTCCTTGCCACTGATAATACCTCTATCTGCCAAGAATGTGCCACTAGTCCAGCAAAAGCTAGCGGTACTCAAATGCTTTGCAAGCAGTTTCATGAAATGGTCTTTCAGAGAGCAACTCAAACTGGCTCGAACGTTGCCCGGGTTAACAAGGTCAGGAGTTCCTGGCAGCAGAAGGCGAATTACAGAGCTGCATGGAGGAATCTGATCAGACCTAAATGAAATAGTCATTGTCGCCCCCGACAGACTGCTATGATAATGATGATGATTAGGTATCATTAAAAGGCCAGTACCAGAGGACCTCAGGGTCCACGAGGGACGGTATGGTAAAAACAGATCAAATAAATAAGAAGGACCAAGACCATTATGAGTTTTATAAACTAATAAAGGAACTTTAAAATTGATTCTATAACTCACAGGGAGCCAATGCAGTGATTCTAAAACTGGTGTAATATGCTGTCTCTTTCTGGTCCTCACCAGCACACGGGCTGCTGAATTCTATAATAGTTGTAAGTTACTGATTATCTTTTTAGGAAGACCAGAAAGGAGAGCATTGCAATAATCAATACGACTGGAAATAAAAGCATGCATTAGCGTCTCTGTGGTTTTTTTTTTTTGAGAGAGAAACGGGTGGACTCTAGCTATATTCTTTAGATGATAAAATCCAATTTTTAAAATATTAATGTGAGGAATAAAACTAAGCTCAGAGTCAAAAATAACACCCAGGTTGTTAACTTGTTTTGATGGAATAAGAGACAATGTTTGTAATTTTGGTAAAAGTTTCTCTCTGTGAGCTTCAGGACTGATAACTAAAACTTCAGTTTTGTCCTGGTTGAGCTGTAGGAAATTCTCTGCCATCCAGGACTTAATGTCTAAAATGCACTTAAAAAGGACATCAATTTGCGCTGGGTCATCAGGAGACACGGAAATGTAAAGCTGGGTATCATCAACATAACCGTGGAAACTAATTCTGTGTCTCCTGATGACATTGCCTAGTGGCAACATATACAAATTAAAAAGAATTGGACCTAAAATCGAACCTTGAGGAACACCACAATCCATGCTGTATCTCTTTGATGAGGAGTGTTCACCCAGGGTGACATAAAATTCTCTACCAGTGAGGTAGGATTTAAAACAGCTAAAAACAATGCCTGAGAGGTTGATCATATTATGTAATCTGTTTAAAAGAATATCATGGTCTACTGTGTCAAATGCTGCGCTTAGATCCAGTAAGACCAGGACCGAGAGCATGCTCTTGTCCATATTAATTCTAAGATCATTTAAAACCTTGATCAGGGCTGTCTCAGTACTGTGATTTGACTGAAAACCAGAGTGAAATGTTTCATACAAATCATGAGTTTTCATAAAATCATTTTACTGGTTAAAAACTACTTTTTCTAAAATTTTACTTAAAAATGGAAAGTTGGACACTGTTTTGTATTGGTTCAATACTTCAGTGTCTAAATTATTTCTCTTCAGAACAGGCTTGACAATGGCCATCTTAAAAGCACTAGGAAAAACTCCTGTCTGGAGAAAATAATTTAAAATGTTAACATCATCAACTAAAAAGCTACAAATGGATTTATAAAATGATGTAGGAATTGGATCTAAAAGGCAGGTTGCTGGTTTAAACTTGGAGATAACTTTCTCCAGCACTTTAGCATCAACCAGGTCAAAACTGTTTAGTGTTTCCTCACATAAAAACAAAGGTTCAGCTGTTTTAAAAACAGTAGGTTGTAATAGACTAATAGCTGACCTTATAGTTTCTATTTTACTGCTGAAGTGAGCTGCAAATTCCTCACATTTGGAGTCTGTAGACATCCTGTTATACATGTTAAAAACCAGGTTTATTAACTGATCAATTATTGAAAAATGATACACCATGCCAAAGTACTTTAAAAAAAAATAAGCAAAATAAACAAAAAACTTATGACCGACTCGAGTAGACATCAATTATCCCCAGTTGGAGGAAGTCATTTGACAGAGTGAGGAAATTCAAACTCTGAAAATATGCCATTATGCTGAACATAAACCACAAGAGGTGGAGAATGATATTGATCCTGATAACCACTTTTTCAATAATATTCATAACCATTGTGAATATTACACTGAAAAGCAATTCAAAAGTCAAGTGCAATTAGATGGTAAACTGTCAATAATACACTTTAACAGCAGAAGTCTTAACAAAAACTTTCCACAGATTCAGGACTATTTAAAACAGCTAGACAGAAAATTTACAGCTATAGCAGTCTCTGAAACCTGGCTTAATGAAGAGCAGGCTCCCCTGATGGCAATAGAGGGATATCAGATGTTTCATATTAACAGATCTCAAAAAAAGGGTGGTGGTGTTGCACTGTATATTGATGACCTGTATAGGTGTAAGCTTGTAAATGGAATGTCCTTTGCACTACCAGGGATCTTGGAATGTGTCACTGATGAGATTGACCAAGACAAAACAAAAAATCTAATCATAAGCTGCATATACAGAACGCCGGGAACTTGCATTGAGACATTCAGAGATAAATTAGTCGAGCTGTACAATAATATTACTAGTAAGAAAATGGTAGCAATTTGTGGAGATTTCTATATTGATTTACTGAATCCACATCAACAAAATGTAATTACAGAGTTCATGAACTCTATGTACAGCATGAGTCTATATCCCACAATAACACATCCCAGTAGAATCACAGTTCACACTGCTACACTTATTGACAACCTGTTTGTCAATGTTATTGATAAGAAAATAGAAAGTGGATTATTGATAAATGATATAAGTGACCACTTGCCAACCTTTGCACTTATTCATGGCCACACGGGGGCCAACACAGAAAACATTTCAAAATCGTTCAGATACAAATCACCAAATGCAATCAGTTCTTTTAAAGAGGACTTGCTGAAGCAAGACTGGACAGAAGTCTATGTATCAGATGTAAATGAAGCCTATGACACATTTATAAACATTATAACCACTCTTTATGAAAAAAAACTGCCCATTAGTAAAAAAAAAGCTTAAACATAAATTTGCTGATAAGCCATGGTTAACCGAAGGACTACAAAAGGCGTGTAAAAAGAAAAATTCATTATATAAAGCTTTCATAAAGAAAAGGACAAAAGAAGCAGAGCAGCGGTATAAAACATACAAAAATAAGTTAACATATATAATAAGATGTAGTAAAAGAGACTATTACAGTAAAGAACTGGAGAAAAACAAAGACAATATTAAAAATACATGGACAATACTCAACAGTATCCTTGGAAATAAAAGCAGAAATACAAGCAACCCAACCAATATTCCAAAAAATAATAAAACGACTCAGAGTGTGAATATAGCTTCACCTGCAGATGAATTTAATAATTTTTTTGTTAACATTGGACCTAACTTGGCTCGAGAAATACCCACTACAGTGTCTACAGGTGATACAATATGCAATAACACTGCTGTAAAAGACTCCATCTTCATAAAGAACACAGACGAAAGAGAGGTCATTGAAATTGTTAAATCATTCAAAAGTAAAACATCTACGGACTGTGATGGTATTGACATGCTCTTAGTCAAAACTGTTATTGAATGCCTAGTAAAACCACTGACGTATATCTGTAACCTGTCTCTCCAAACAGGTATATTTCCCAATGCAATGAAAATAGCTTAAGTAATTCCGATATACAAGACGGGCGACAGAGGGGAACTCTCAAACTATAGACCAATTTCACTATTACCGCAATTTTCCAAGATACTTGAAAAAATATTCTATGAGAGAAATGACAACTTCATACTGAAGAATAATTTATTGTGTGAGCAGCAATATGGGTTCAGACACAAGAGGACAACTGCATATGCCCTAATGGAATTTACAGAAAAAATATCAACAGCCATTGAAAATAAAGAGTATTCAGTTGGAGTATTCCTGGATCTTAAAAAAGCATTTGATACAGTAGATCATAATTTATTATTAAAGAAACTACAAAATTGTGGTATTAGAGGGGTAGCACTGTCCTGGTTGAGTAGTTACCTAAAGAATAGATATCAGTATGTATGTGTTAGCAACAAAAACTCTCAGTTACTGAAGGTTACCTGTGGAGTCCCACAGGGTTCAGTTTTGGGACCATTATTATTCAATATGTATATAAATGATATATGTAAAGTTTCAGAAAAAATGGACCTAATATTGTTTGCCGATGACACTAATCTATTATGCAGTGGAAACAATTTGGAACAACTTCTGGAAACACTCGGAAAGGAATTAGGAAAGCTGAAACTGTGGTTTGATTCAAACAAATTGATGCTCAATTTAAGTAAGACAAAATTTATAGTCTTTAACAACCATCACAACAACCCAGTACCTAAACTCAGTGTAAATGGCGTAGAGATTGAAAGGGTATCTGAAACTAAATTTCTTGGAGTAATAATTGATAATAAACTGTGTTGGAAGTCACATATTAATTATATTAAAGGTAAAGTATCCAAATCAATTGCAATATTACACAGAGTGAAATATTTGCTGAATCAACCCACACTATACACCTTGTATCATTCATTAATACTCACATACATGACATATTGTAATGAAGTATGGGGAAATACATATAAAACAAACATATATCCACTCTTCATGCTTCAAAAGAGAGCTATTAGAATAATAAACAAAGCAGCTTACAGGGAACCAACAAACCCACTTTTTCTCAAACAAAAAACTCTCAAGTTGAAAGATCTGGTTGACTTTAAAACTGCAATAATAATGTTTAAAGTGAAGAATTTATCACTGCCCGCAAATATCCAAAAGTTGTTCCAAATAAGGGAGAAACGATATCACTTCAGAGGAACAAGTATATTTCAAAAGACTACAGTGAGAACTACCACCAAGCAACACTGTATTTCAGTGCAAGGAGTCAGATTATGGAACGATTTTGGACCTGAATTAAAATCATGTACAACGCTTGGACAATTTAAACAAAAACTAAAGGAAGAAATACTCCAAACATATATACAAGACGACATGTAAAATCACATAAGGATTGCCATATCCAGCCTGTGTTGTGTTGTAGCTTAGTTTTTTTTTTTCTTTTCTCTTTTTTTCCTGTCACATATTGTCTTAGATTTGTTTTTGAATAGTAATCGCTTAACTTAGCTTAGCTTAGTTTTCTTTTTTCTCTGTCACATTTTGTCTTAGTTTTGTTTTGAATTGTAATCGCTCTTGCCTGTTTTCTCTTTTTTCTCTTTTGAATTCTTAGATGGAATATGGGTGGGCAATATAAGCTGCGGCTTCAGCCATCACCCATTTCGGATAACTTACGTTGAATTGTATAATCAGATGAGTCATTGTTCAATTTGACCTTGTTGTTATATTATTCAGTTTCTTTCAACCTGTACTGTACTATCCGAAAATAAAATAAATTCATTCATTCATTCATTCATTCAAAAAGAGTTTTTGTGTTATTGTGATTATTGTTGATGAGTCTGGAAAAATGTGCCTGTCTTGCTTCTTTTATTGCATTATTGTAGGTGGTAAGTTGATTTTTTAAAATTTGGAGGTTAATTTCTGATTTGTTTTTTCTCTATTTTCTTTCAGCAGCTCAACATTTCTGTTTTAGTTGTTTAATTTCTTCAGTTCTCCAGGGTGGGGTTGGATTAGTGGAAAGTTTTTTGTTTTAAAAGGAGCTACTGTGTTGAGTGCTGAGTCTGTATGATTTGATTTAGATTACATGTGGATTTTTTGCATTTTATGCTCCTCATAAGAACATTTAAAGTTTGTTCATTATTAAAAAATTAACTTAAGAGTTATTCAGGACTTAGGTAACAATTTTAGTAGATACTTTTTTAAAGTGACACACCAGTGAAAATCAAAGGGTTTTTTTACTTGTTAACATGTCTGCAACATGTTTTTATGGCTCACAAGACATATGAAGAGCGAAATGTCTGGTTTTGTTTTTTTTTTGATGTTGTTGTCAAAGTTCCATTGAACCCCTTGGAAAAAGGCAAGTTTAGATATTTTTGTGATAGCACTATGACAGGTGAACCAATCAGGACTAAGCACTGGCTGTTCAAATTTGCCGGCCTGCAGACTTCTGTGTCCTGGTGGGTGGGCCTAAAAATGACATCCTGACATTTGAAGGAGGAGGAGGAAGAGGGCAAAAATTTTCACAACTAACTGTAAGACTATGAAAGCTTTTTTTCTGGGAAAAAAAATGGCATAAGATACCATTTTAGAAATGTAGATTTGTTTTTAAGGGATTTATATCAATATATATTTGCAGTGTATCTTTAAGTTAAACAAATTTTTGTTGACTACTCATACTTACACTTGATTAATGGATACAGTGGTGTGAAAAAATGTTTGCCCCCTTCCTGATTTCTCATTTTTTTTGTGTTTGTCACACTTAAATGTTTCAGATCATCAAACAAATTTAAATATTAGACAAAGCTAACAGAAGTAAACACAAAATGCAGTTTTTAAATGAAGGTGTTTATTATTAAGGTGTGGTGGACACCTGACTCAGCAGGGGGACATCTTCTCACACCCATCAGGCAGGAGGAAGGGCAGGACAATAGACATATGGATAGATAGATAGATAGATAGATAGTTAGTTTATTTCGAACACAAAAATATAACAAAAAACAAGCAAATAGCAAATGCAATAAAGTTACAGTATACACTGTTCGAAAGGGAGAAGGAAGAAGTGAACACTTATTAATTCCAACTCCTCTTTTCCATCGATACACCCATGTGAATTTTATACAAATTACCACCTTTAAGACCCCAAGTAAACAATTTACTGTATTTTTTACAGATCAACATTAACACCCATCCATTCTAACATACAATGAAGTCCATATATCAAAACCAGTCTCAAACGACACAGATATACACAGTGCTGTCCCACCCACCATTCCATAGTGTCCCATAATGTCCCAGAGTGAACATAATGAATCGTACATATAAATTCTACCCTTCTAACATATATCCTTTCAGCAAATGGTGCTTATACCTCTTTTTAAATTGATTTCTGTTTGTACATAGTTTCAGTTCCGGCTCCAGACTATTCCACAAATCCACCCCACAGACAGATATGCACATACTTTTCTTGGCTGTACGTATCTTGGGTTTTGTAAAGTTTAAGTCTCCTCTCAAATTATGATCATTGTCTCTTTTTTTTAAATATTTTTTGTATATTAGTTGGGAGTTGATTGTTAATTGCCCTGTACATTACTTGTGCTGTCTTAAATTTAACTAAATCGATGAACTTAATGACATGTGACTTCAAGAACAACGAATTGGTATGGTCTCTATATCCTGCATTGTTTATTATCCTTATAGCTCTTTTTTGTGATGTGCATATTGCTTGCAGGTTGGTCTTGTAGGTGTTTCCCCAGACTTCTACACAGTAGTTAAGATAAGGTAAAAACAGTGAATTGTACAATAAGACCAATGATTTATAGTCCAAGATGTGTCTTGTCTTCCCCAGTATGCCTATACATTTGGCTAATTTAGCCCGGATGTGACTGATGTGAGGTTTCCAGCAGATTTTATTGTCTAGCGTCACCCCAGAAACTTATTTTCCTGTACTGTTTGTATTCTGGTATCATCTATCGTTACCATTATTTCATGATTTATTTTATAATTTCCAAACACCATAATCTTTGTTTTTTTTAGATTTAGAGATAATTTATTTTTGTTGAACCACTGCGTTAATTTTTCCATTTCAGTTGTGAACACCTCTAAAACCTGCTGCAAATTCTCACCAGTGCAAAGGATATTTGTGTCATCCGCAAACAAAATAAATTTCAGAATTTTTGATACTTGGCATATGTCATTTATATACAAGAAAAAGAGTTTGGGTCCCAAAACTGACCCCTGGGGCACACCACAAGTGATGTCCATGAAGGGTGATTTGTGCTCTCCAATTTGTACAAATTGTTGTCTGTTACTTAAATAACTTTCCACCCAACTCAGTCCTACCTCTCTTATCCCATACCTTTCCAGTTTCCTTAGTAGTATTCTGTGGTCAATGGTGTCAAA
Source organism: Pholidichthys leucotaenia (assembly GCA_020510985.1). Lineage (NCBI taxonomy): Eukaryota > Metazoa > Chordata > Actinopteri > Cichliformes > Pholidichthyidae > Pholidichthys > Pholidichthys leucotaenia. The sequence continues at coordinate 50,005,676 of CM035844.1, forward strand.
AGCTTTCTTTAAGTCTATAAATACTCCTACAGACTGTAGACTAGACTCTGTAGACTAGACTGTAGACTAGACTAGACAGACTAGACTCTGTCCTACGGACAAAGAGCCCCGGGGGGGCAATCAGACTGGACTGTTAAGCATGCCCCCCCTCCCCCCCGAGGGCGGAGACCAGAAGCAGTGGTCAAAGTGGCACCAGCTGATGTTAGACTGACAATCACTATGCTAATGTGCCACACGTTCTCTTTGTCTGTGCAACAGTATAAAAGAGCTATGTGTGGGTAACCCCCACAACATACTGGGACAAGCAGAGCGCTCAGCTGGAGCAATTGGCAGAACAATGGCTGATATCATTAGGCAGCCTCTCTTTGTCTAGTTCAGGCGCCAGTATCCTGCTGTTATGTATGACTTCCTGCTCTGTACTCAAATGCAAATGTCCCATGCCTTCCTGCAGTTTCTTTGATGATAACATGCCTTTCATGTATTGTCTGTAACTGGGTATTTAAGTGACTGCATATCATATGCTCTCTCTCTCTGACCACTGCTGCTTATGAGAGCCTGAGAGCTCGCTCTGGCGCGCCTGCACGGCGCTGGGGTGAGTTCTGTCATGGCAGTATGATTAATAAACTCCCTCAAAAACTCTCAGTTCGCTCCTTATTATTTCATGCCGCCACATTGGTGACCCCGAGAAAGCACACGCTTTGTGCAACGCAACCTTCTGGTCTGGACCGCCACACTGGTGACCCCGTGAAAGAACACGCTGACTACGAACGACGCAGCCCCGGCGGTGACTCTCCGACGACAAGTGAACGCAGCAACCTGGCGCAAATGATCTGCCCTCCCTTCTGCCACACAGGAGACCTTGACGCAGAGCCAACACCAGGCGAACTCCCTCAGAGATCATCCACGACCGGGAAAGCTGCAGAAAGCGTCATTCTGCGACCCTCGCCTGAGATTCTAGATCTCCACGATGAGACCTGCCGAGGGACAAAGCTCATCCGCTCCCTCTCATCGCGCTGTGGATCCCAGAGACAGAGAATCGCCCACATCCTCTGCATCTACACGAGCGTGCACGCACCATGACCCGGCACGAGCGACGACCGACAGCCCGAACAGGGAGGACCATCGGCGCCGACTGCGCAGATCTCCGTCAAGCCCCTTGACCCTGATTCGCCTCGCGACAGCAGACCGGCCATGCACAGAAGCCTCGCATCAGAACAGCGCAGCTGGAAGGTACGTGGCCGCAGCGCGTGCCGCGCACCAGAGACAAGCTGGCTCTATGGACTTATACATCATCCTCCGCTGCTGCACACGGCTCTTCAGGAATGCTCACACACCTGAAGCACACACGCAGCCTGCAAACAGGATTTTGTGTAGGTCTCAGCCACGGCGCACGACGGGAATCCAGCCATCAGCTGTCCCCGAGGGCTTTAGGGCCGCGCACGCACCTAAAGCCAAAACGCCAAGTCCCTCACACAGCTTCAGCTCCTGTTTTTCTTCATTGCCGGACTGAATCGCGAGAGGAATCAGACTAATTTTTCTTCTCACAGCCACTGTGGACCTCCGCCACGTTTAACGGACAGCCCCTCAACATCGCGGATCCACATGCAATTTTTGTGCGGCCCAGACTCCGGGCCGGCACTTGCTACCCCCACCCTCCTCCCTCCCCCTCCTCCGGCACAGACTTTCCCAGCAGCTCACTCCCAAAGCCGGACTATCGAGCCCTCTGGGGGGGAGTAGTGTGGGTAACCCCCACAACATACTGGGACAGCAGAGCGCTCAGCTGGAGCAATTGGCAGAACAATGGCTGATATCAATAGGCAGCCTCCCTTTGTCTAGTTCAGGTGCCAGTATCCTGCTGTTATGTATGACTTCCTGCTCTGTACTCAAATGCAAATGTCCCATGCCTTCCTGCAGTTTCTTTGATGATAACATGCCTTTCATGTATTGTCTGTAACTGGGTATTTAAGTGACTGAATATCATATGCTCTCTCTCTCTGACCACTGCTGCTTATGAGAGCCTGAGAGCTCGCTCTGGCGCGCCTGCACGGCGCTGGGGTGAGTTCTGTGATGGCGGTATGATTAATAAACTCCCTCAAAAACTCTCAGTTCGCTCCTTATTATTTCATGCCGCCACACTATGTACAGTAACCTCAGCAGCGCAGTAGTTCACACGAGCTATGAAGCCTGTTGTATTATGTTGGGGAAAATAAAAACTTGTGTCCTTCCAGTTCATTGCCTCTTGCCTGTTCCATTTTCTCCACAAAGGGAAAAAAAATCCAAACCCACATGGCCTTGTGTGAAAAAGTGACTGCCCCCTAAACCTAGTAACTGGTTGGGCCACCCTTAGCACCAACAACTGCAATCAAGCATTTGTAATAACTGGTAATGAGTCTTTCACAGCACTGTGGAGGAATTTTGGCCCACTCATCTTTGCAGAATTGCTGTAATTCATCCACACTGGAGGATTTTCAAGCATGAACCCCCTTTTTAAGGTCATGCCACAGCATCTCAATCAGATTCAGGTCAGGACTTTGACTAGGCCACTCCAAAGTCTTCATTTGTTTTTCTTAAGCCATTCAGAGGTGGACTTGCTGGCATGTTCTGGATCATTGTTCTGCTGCAGAACGCAAGTGGGCTTCAGCTTGAGGTCACGAACAGATGGCCGGACATTTTCCTTCAGGATTTTTTGGTAGATGGCAGAATTCATGCTTCCATTTACCACAGCAAGTCTTCCAGGTCCTGAAGCAGCAAAACAGCCCCAAACCATGTCTAATATTTAAATTTGTTTGATGATCTGAAACATTTAAGTGTGACATACAAAAAAAATGAGAAATTAGGAAGGGGGCAAACACTTTTTCACACCACTGTATCTTAAGATGGTGTTGTAATCCAGACCAGACCGAGACCAGATTCTCCCAAGACCCAAGTTGAGACCAAGACTACTGTGTATGTAGGTCTTGGTCTTGGCTCGACTTGGTTTCCGTCTTGGTCTTGGGAGACTCTGGTCTTGATGATGTCTCGACTGCAACACTACCTTAAGGTAGCGCAACTTGAGTACAATTTCTGGATACTCTACCCAAATCTGGTTCTATTTTGGGCAGAATATACAATAAGTATGAGTGTTGCTCAGAGGTGGGCCAGAAATTGTGCTCAAGTAAAAGTTACTTTATATGATGATGATCACTTAAATTTCTTAAACAGAGTAAGATAGGCAATAAGTAAAATACTTGAGTAAAAGTAACCAATTACCGACTTCCGGTTATGGCCGCCGCGTAGAAGGACGTGCTTCACTCTACTCTGCTCTAAAAAAATAAATAAATTGGCAAATAACTCTCTCATTTGGAACAAAACCTATCCCAACGTTTGGGTGAGGACATGCCGGTAAAGCCTAAGGCTGGGAAATCAGGTGGAGGAAAAACTGAATCGCCAAAACAGTCCAAATTAACGGACTTTCACGTCCGTGACGCAGCAGTAAAATCCCCAGATATGGCAGAACAAGCTAGCGGAGGAGCGGTGACTGCTGAAGACGGCGCAGGTGCGGTGCTCGCTGCCATTAGTTCAATGAGAGCAGACTTCTCCACTAAACTTGACGGGATTATTGCAGCGATTGAAGGAATAAAAAAGGAGTTAAGCGACTGTATGAAACAGGTGTCGCAGATGGAGCTCCGAATTTCCAGTGCTGAGGATGACGTCTTCGGCCTACAATTAAAGATGCGCACATTGGAATTAAAAAATAAACGTCTGGAAGATAATGTTCTGGATTTAGAATCCCGGTCGAGACGGAACAACCTGAGGCTGGTGGGTCTCCCAGAGAGAATGGAGGGTCTGGATCCATGTTCCTTTTTGGAAAAGTGGATCCCAGAAGCGCTGAACAACGCGGAGCTGCAGTCATCAGTCGTCTTAGAAAGCGCCCACCGAACTGGCCCACCGAGAGATAACAAGGCAGCACCGAGGACGCTGATTATGAAGTTCCTCAGCTACAGAGACAGGATGACGATCTCCAATGCGGTGCGAGCCAAAGGAGAAATTAAATACCAGGATCAACAGGTGCGGTTCTATCCAGATTTGGCCACAGGAATCCAACAATTAAGGAAACAGTTCGACCCCGCTCGTAAAGAGCTGCGCAACCTTGGGATTCGTCATGGAGTGATTTACCCTGCAAGACTGCTGGTCACGTATAAGGGCAGAACCCACATCTTCAAGACCCCTGAGGAGACGCAGGAGTTCATCAAGAAGATCCAAGAAGAGACTGGTGGGAGCTAAGCATGAACAAAATATAAGGTAGAATATTTAAGCATTTACACAGGCATCTGACTGATCTGAAGCAGATAGCAAGTTTACAAAATATAGATTGTATTATATATTAAAAAAAACCCCTATGATGTACAAAGTTGCTATAAAATTTAGGAGTTAAGTTTGAAAACTACAGAAGAGAGTTAATGTTACGTCATTAAAAGCAGTAGAGTCAGGGTGATTGAGAGGAGAAAGAAGGAGTGGTTTGACTGATCCTCGCGGGTGTGGAGCAGTCAATGGCTATGGCGGGAGACAGAATTTTTTTTTTTGATTTTGGGGGGATTACCACGAATGTGGGAAGGGGGAATTTGTTTGTGTGTAGTTTGTAGGATGAATGTTCAACCACTCATGTTTTTGCTTCTCTGTATGAGCATGTTTATTTTGCAAGGTAATCTCAAACTCCTTATTGATCATAGACCAAAGCGTTAATCTCAATTTAACCTCATGGAATTGCAGAGGTCTACAAAATTTAAAAAAACTTAAACAAGTTATGAATAAAATAAAAGACATGGGTTCAAAAATTGTGTTTTTACAAGGAACTCATCTAATAGAGGAGGATGTAAAAAGAATTAGGAGAAGATGGCATTACCGGCTGCACTATGTGGTACTCCACAATATCTGCTGCCCGCTAATATATTTAAAAACTGCTTTGACTAGTATTACTCATTCTTATTCTACACTTTATTGCATGTATAGTTTTTTATTTCTTTTATTTTATCATGTTTAATGTTGCAGCATTGCACCGAGACAAATTCCTAGTTTGTGTACTACATGAACAATGGCAATAAATCTGATTCTGATTCTGATTCTGAAGTGTATTCACCTCATCATTTTCATCCCGAGCCAGGGGAGTTATGACTCTCATACATAAATCAGTCCCATTTCAAGTAAAAAATATAATTGGAGACAAATTTGGAAGATATCTAATCATTCAAGGATCTTTGTTATTAGAAAATATAAATTTGGTAAACTTATACGGTCCCAATATTGATGATCAAAATTTCTTTACTAATTTATTCCTTATTTTATCTTCACTTACTGGGCAACATATAATAGCAGGGGATTTTAATTGTACATTGAATCCTGGTATAGATAAATCAACAGGACTAGACTGTACGCACAATGGATGCAGGATGATCATTAATCATTTTATGAAAGAATTGAGATTGTTAGATATATGGAGAGAAATGAAACCACAAGTTAAAGCCTATTCTTGTTATTCTAATATCTACAAGACATTCTCACGTATTGACTATTTTTTGATCTCCACAGAATTAAGGTCCAAGATTCAAAACTGTTTCTATGATAACATCGTGATATCTGATCATGCACCCTGCTGTCTAATATATGTAGATAAGAAATTGACAAAGGAACCAGGTAGGTGGTAATTTCAGCATAAATGACTTCAGGATGAGGAATTTGTTAAGTACATAGAAAAACAGATAGATGAGTTCTTTGATATCAATACTACACAAACATCAGCATGTATAAAGTGGGAGGCTTTCAAAGCTTTTATTAGGGGGCATATTATTAGTTATACAGGTTCAAAATCTAAGAAGACTCGAGAGGAGAGAGTCCAATTGGAACATAAAATAAAAATTCTTCAAGAAAAAGTGTATGCAGGAAGTGACCCAAAGTTAGAGAACGAATTACTGATTCTGAGAGCTGAATATGACAAAAAAATCAGCGAATAGAGCTGCCTCGAGTCTTCTAAGATTGAAGCAATCTTTTTATGAACAAGGTGAAAAATCAGGAAAATTATTGGCATGGCAGATTAAACAATTAGATTTAAAAACACCAATTACCAGTATTATAAGTAACGGACAGCCAGTTGTAGATCCTTTAGAAATTAATAGTGCCTTTAGAGATTATTATGAAAAATTATATAATACAAAAAAATGAAACTGACTTAACAAAACTAAATGGGTTTTTGGACGGATTATTTATACCGTGTACTCCAAATGAAACACAGGGAGATACTGGAGTCTAAAATTGGTCAAGAAGAAGTTGGGCTAGCCATTGACAATATGAAATCAGGAAAAAGTGCAGGACCAGATGGTCTTCCAGTTGACCTCTATAAAAAATTTAAGAATAAATTAATAAAACCATTTTTGGAAATGGTTTTAGAAGCATTTCAAAATAGTAATTTACCACCATACATGAATAATACCTTAATTATACTGTTACCAAAACCAGGTAAACCCTCTAATAAATGTGAAAATATGAGACCAATAAGCCTATTAAATGCTGACCTTAAGATAATCTGTAAAATTTTAGCAAGACGACTACAGGAAATATTACCAAATATTATTAACCGAGATCAGAATGGCTTTATAAAGGGAAGACAAGGCTTCCATAATGTAAGAAGACTATTTAATATTATCTTGAAGCGGCATGATAAAATAAAGGCAGCGATGGAGTTTTTAGTTGGTTTATTGAATCATACCGCCTTCATCGGAACACCTCCCCAGCCCTCGTGCTGCGGGCTGAGGTGATGTCCTCAGGCTCTCAGAGAGGAGACACAAAGTGCGTGTCTGCAGCAGTTGAAGGAGTCAGTGAATGAGAGGCAGATTTACAGAACAGTGCAGCATATATACCCAACTCAGACAATACATCAAAGACATTCACAGCAGTCGATCTGGGCATTTGCATATCAGAGGTACAGACAGGATGCATGAACACAATGCATGGATGACACTTTAACCTCACAGCTGTAAATGCAGCATGCAGCGGAAAAAACCCAGGAGTAACGAGCTGACTGTCTCTGTGTGTTGTGGGGGGTTGAATCAACCCGCTACACCGCTCCCCCCCAGAGGGCACGGCAGGGGGCCAAGACCTCGATGTTGCAGTTTGGGCAGCGAGCAGGGAAAAGCTCTGTGCAGGTGAAGGGGGAGGGGGAAGGGGGGTAGTAAGTGCGGTGAAATCGTTCGGGCCGCGCCAAAAATTGTTTGCTGCTCCGCAATGTTGAGGGGCTGTCCTGTTGAACTTGTGGAGATCACCAGAAGAAAAATTAGTCTCTGACTCCTCTCGTGGCCATGAAGAAAAACAGGAGCGGCGAGGTTGCGTAAACAAAAGCAGAGGAACTTGGCGTGTTGACTTTAGGAGCTTGCGCAGCCCTAAAGCCCTCGGGAAAAGCAGACGGCTGAATCCTTTGTGCGCCGTGGCTGAAACCATCAGTGAATCCTGTGAGCGCGCTGCGCGCGTGCTTGCTTCAGGTGAGCGTGCAGCCCTGAAGGTTCTGCGTGCAGCTGCGCAGGACGATGGCGGTCTCTGGAGCCATTCTTGTTCCGTGTGTGTTGCGCCGTCCTCGTCACCCCCGGTGCGTGTGCCGGGGCTCCTTGCGTGGGTGGGCCCGCTGGAGAGGAAACCAGGGTCGGAAACTTGGTGGAGATCGGCGCAGTTGGCGCCGAAAAACATCTATGATGAGCCGTGGCTGCAGATTAGTCATGGTGCGTTGGAGCGTTGAGGGGAGATAGACGATCTTTGTCCCTCAGGCTGTCCCGCATGGACGCCCCGATCTCGGCGAGGGTCGCGCCATGACTTTTACTGCCATTTACCCGGTCTTGGGTGATGTCCGGAGAGTAACTCGCCTGCCGTGGGCTCTGCATTGAGGCCTCCCTGAAGCCGCAGGGAGGGCAGATCAGTCAGGCTGCTGCGTTCGCTCGTCGGCGGAGCATCACTGCCCGGTGCTGCGTTTGCCGGCAGCTCGTTTTCTTCAGCGTTGGGTCGCCAGCGTGGCTGTCCAGACCAGAAGGTTGCGTTGCACAAAGCGTGTGCATGTTCGGGGTCACCAGTGAAGCGGCATGATAAAATAAAGGCAGCGATGGAGTTTTTAGTTGGTTTATTGAATCATATCGCCTTCATCGGAACACCTCCCCAGCCCTCATGCTGCAGGCTGAGGTGATGTCCTCAGGCTCTCAGAGAGGAGACACAAAGTGCATGTCTGCAGCAGTTGAAGGAGTCAGTGAATGAGAGGCAGATTTACAGAACAGTGCAGCATATATACCCAACTCAGACAATACATCAAAGACATTCACAGCAGTTGATCTGGGCATTTGCATATCAGAGGTACAGACAGGATGCATGAACACAATGCATGGATGACACTTTAACCTCACAGCTGTAAACGCAGCATGCAGCGGAAAAAACCCAGGAGTAACGAGCTGACTGTCTCTGTGTGTTGTGGGGGGTTGAATCAACTCGCTACAATCTATTCTAATAAAGAAGCACCGGATACAGCTCTCCTATCATTGGACGCCGAAAAGGCCTTTGATAGGGTCGAATGGCCCTTTCTTTTTGAAGTTTTACAAAGGTTTGGAATTGGAAATAATTTCATAAAATGGGTTCAGATAATATACAATAATGCTACAGCAGAAATCCTAACAAACAGCAATATTTCAAAATCAATAAATATCAATAGAGGATGTCGACAAGGCTGTCCACTTTCACCTTTACTGTTTACTATGGCAATTGAACCTTTAGCGATGGCAGTACGTTTACATCCACAAATATATAGAATTAAAGTAGGACCAACAGAACATAAAATCTCCCTGTATGTCGATGGCATAATTTTGTTTATGTCGAACCTTAAAAAATCAATTCCGACCTTGTTGAATTTAATAAAGAATTTTGGGGAAATATCAGGATATAAAATAAATAAAACTAAATCTTCAATATTAATGCTAAATGAGACCCAGAGAAATCACCCAGCTCCTGAGGTAAATCAATTCAATGTTGTAAACCAGTTTAAATATTTAGGAATCCAAATTGTGCCTAAGCTAGAATTAGTCGCCAGTACCAACTATGAAGCGTTAATGACAGACATTAATGAGTTACTTCAGAGATGGATGTCACTACCAATGTCGATGATCGGGAGAATTAATATACTTAAAAGTAATATTTTACCCAAAATACTTTATTTATTTCAATACATTCCTTTACCACCACCTTCAGATCTATTCTCAAGAATTAAAAAAAAAATTTAGTGGAATTTTTATGCAACAATAGGAAGGCTAGATTCTGTCCTTACTATATTTACCATTTGATCGTGGAGGTCTGAAATGTCCAAACTTTATGTTGTATTACTTGGTCAGCACAACTGAGGTCTATGACATTATTTTTCATCAAATGATCTCCCTCATTGGACTGAAATGGAATCATACAATTTACCTTTACCTCTTCCCATATTCATATACTCAGACTCGGCAAAAAAATTACAGAAACAAGTTAAAAAATCCATTTGTAAAGCATATGATCAAAATATGGTGTGAAACCACAAAATATTTAAAAGAACCACACTTACTGTCACAATTTAGCCCAATATGGGGTAATCAATATTTTAAACCAGGGAGAGCAGATGCTGTATTTAAAATATGGAATTTAAAAGGGATTCAAAAGATTCAAGATGTGGTCTATATTAATCATATATCCCATAACCTACATATGTATAAGCATGTGAGAATGTTTGGTGACTACATATGTAAAGCGACTTCACACCTCAGAACAGGACAAAGGGTCTCAACCGCCAGTGAAGATCAAAGAGCATCCAAGGCACTGCGGTGGAGACCAGATAGGTCGCCCTGACCTCCCAGGGCCAGGTGGAGGGGTACGGAGACAAAGGAGGGGATTAAGTTAATGGAGGATGTCAGCTTTGATATGCATGTCTTTTGTTGTGTGTGAGTATAAGTACACAGAGCCGAATGTGTTCGCTCTCTTACTTCTTCTGCTGCTGCACTAGATGAGACTTGTTAGAGGAGCGAAGCTGATAATAAACTTTGGTTTATAAGTCACACCGCCTCGTTATTCCAAGCTCTTCTACACAAGACTTATATCTGTCATGCTCAGATAACATAATGTCTTTTGAAGAACTGAGGATCAAATTTTTTTTGAATGAATGAATGAATGAATTTATTTTTATTTCGGATAGTACATTACAGGTTAAAAGAAACTGTATAATATAACAACAAGGTCAAATTAGACAAAGACTCCTTCTACTATACAATTCCACGTGAGTTATCCGAAATGGGTGATGGCTGAAGCCGCAGCTTATATTGCCCACCCATATTCCATCCAAGAATTCAAAGGAGAAAAAAGAGAAAACAAGACAAGAGCGATTACAATTTAAAACAAGGCTAAGACAAAATGTGACTGAGAGAAAAAGAAAAACTGAGCTAGTCTAAGTTAAGCGGTTACTATTCAAAAACAAATCTAAGACATAGTGTCACAAAGAAAAAAAAGAAAAAAACTAAGCTACAACACAACACAGGCTGGAAATGTCAATCCTTATGTGAGTTTACATGTCGTCTTGTAAATATGTTTGGAGTATTTCTTCCTTTAGTTTTTGTTTAAATTGTCCAAGCTTTGTACATGATTTTAATTCAGGTCCAAAATCGTTCCATAATCTGACTCCTTGCACTGAAATACAGTGTTGCTTGGTAGTTGTTCTCACTGTAGGCTTTTGAAATATACATGTTCCTCTGAAGTGATATCGTTTCTCCCTTGTTTGGAACAGCTTTTGGATATTTGCGGGCAGTGATAGATTCTTCACTTTGAACATTATTATTGCGGTTTTAAAGTCAATCAGATCTTTCAACTTGAGAGTTTTTTGTTTAAGAAAAAGTGGGTTTGTTGGTTCCCTGTAAGCTGCTTTGTTGATTATTCTAATAGCTCTCTTTTGAAGCATAAAGAGTGGATATATGTTTGTTTTATATGTATTTCCCCCATACTTCATTACAATATGTCATGTATGGGAGTATTAATGAATGATACAAGGTGTATAGTGTGGGTTGATTCAGCAAATTTTTCACTCTGTGTAATATTGCAATTGATTTGGATACTTTACCTTTTATATAATTAATATGTGGCTTCCAACACAGTTTGTTATCAATTATTACTCCAAGGAATTTAGTTTCGGATACCCTTTCAATCTCTACACCATTTACACTGAGTTTGGGTACTGGGTAGTTGTGATGGTTGTTAAAGACTATAAATTTTGTCTTGCTTAAATTGAGCGTTAATTTGTTTGAATCAAACCACAGTTTCAGCTTTCCTAATTCCTTTCCGAGTGTATCCAGAAGTTGTTCCAAATTGTTTCCACTGCATAGCAGATTAGTGTCATCAGCAAACAATATTAAGTCCATTTTTTCTGAAACTTTACATATCATTTATATACATATTGAATAATAATGGTCCCAAAACTGAACCCTGTGGGACTCCACAGGTGACCTTCAGTAACTCTGAGTTTTTGCTGTTAACACATGCAAACTGATATCTATTCTTTAAGTAACTACTTAACCAGGACAGTGCTACCCCTCTAACACCACAATTTTGTAGTTTCTTTAATAATAGATTGTGATCTACTGTATCAAATGCTTTTTTAAGATCCAGGAATACTCCAACTGAATACTCTTTATTTTCAATGGCTGTTGATATTTTTTCTGTAAATTCCATTAAGGCATATGCTGTTGTCCTTTTGTGTCTGAACCCATATTGCTGCTCACACAATAAATCATTCTTCAGTATGAAGTTGTCAATTCTCTCATAGAATATTTTTTCAAGTATCTTGGAAAATTGCGGTAATAGTGAAATTGGTCTGTAGTTGGAGAGTTCCCCTCTGTCGCCTGTCTTGTAAATCGGAATTACTTTAGCTATTTTCATTGCATTGGGAAATATACCTGATTGGAGAGACAGGTTACAGATATACGTCAGTGGTTTCACTATGCATTCGATAACAGTTTTGACTAGTAGCATGTCAATACCATCGCAGTCAGTAGATGTTTTACTTTTGAACGATTTAACAATTTCAATGACCTCTCTTTCGTCTGTGTTCTTTATGAAGATGGTGTCTTTTACAGCAGTGTTATTGCATATTGTATCACCTGTAGGCGCCGTAGTGGGTATTTCTCGGGCCAGTTTAGGTCCAATGTTAACAAAAAAGTTATTAAATTCATCTGCAGGTGAAGCTATATTCACATTCGGAGTCGATTTATTACTTTTTGGAATATTAGTTGGGTAGCTAGTATTTCTGCTTTTATTTCCAAGGATACTGTTGATTATTGTCCATGTATTTTTAATATTGTCTTTGTTTTTTTCCAGTTCTTTACTGTAATAGTCTCTTTTACTGCATCTTATTATATATGTTAACTTATTTTTGTATGTTTTATACCGTTGCTCTGCTTCTTTTGTCCTTTTCTTTATGAAAGCTTTATATAATAAATTTTTCTTTTTACACGCCTTTTGTAGTCCTTTGGTTAACCATGGTTTGTCAGCAAATTTGTGTTTAAGCTTTTTTTTAACTAATGGGCAGTTTTTTTCATAAAGAGTGGTTACAATGTTAATAAATGTGTCATAGGCTTCATTTACATCTGATACATAGACTTCTGTCCAGTCTTGCTCCAGCAAGTCCTCTTTAAAAGAACTGATTGCGCTTGGTGATTTGTGTCTGAACGATTTTGAGATTTTTTCTGGGTTGGGCCCCATGTGGCCATGGATAAGTGCAAAGATTGGCAAGTGGTCGCTTATATCATTTATCAATAATCCACTTTCTATTTTCTTATCGAGAACATTGACAAACAGGTTGTCAATAAGTGTAGCAGAGTGAACTGTGATTCTACTGGGATGTGTTATTGTGGGATATAGACTCATGCTGTACATAGAGTTCATGAACTCTGTAACTACATTTTGTTGATGTGGATTAAGTAGGTCAATATTGAAATCTCCACAAATTGCTACCATTTTCTTACTAGTAATATTATTGTACAGCTCGACTAATTTATCTCTGAATGTCTCAATGCAAGTTCCCGGCGTTCTGTATATGCAGCTTATGATTAGATTTTTTGTTTTGTCTAGGTCAATCTCAACAGTAACACATTCCAAAATCCCTGGTAGTGCTGAGGACATTTCATTTACAAGCTTACATCTATATAGGTCATCAATATACAGTGCAACACCACCACCCTTTTTTTGAGATCTGTTAATGTTAAACATCTGATATCCCTCTATTGCCATCAGGGGAGCCTGGTCTTCGTTAAGCCAGGTTTCCGAGACTGCAATGGCTGTGAATTTTCTGTTTAGCTGTTTTAAATAGTCCTGAATCTGTGAGAAGTTTTTGTTAAGACTTCTGCTATTGAAGTGTATTATTGACAGTTTACCATCTAATTGCACTTGACTTTTGAATTGCTTTTCAGTGTAATATTCACAGTGGTTATGAATATTATTGAAAAAGTGGTTATCAGGATCAATATCATTCTCCATCTCTTGTGGTTTATGTTCAGCATAGTGGCATATTTTTAGAGTTTGAGTTTCCTCACTCTGTGTTTCATAGTCATTGTTCATTTGTATTTATCTAAGTCAGTAGCATCTCTGATCATTATACTTTTTGCTTGCTCAGGTGTTCCATTTAGTTTAATCCAAATTCTACAATTTCTTGTCCAGGTTGACTGTATCTTATTTTGTTTTTTTAGCATCCGTGCCTGCCGTGCTAATTCAGCGTTTTTTTTTGTCAGGTGTTCATTTAGGTAAACTTGAGTTTCCTTTAGTTTTTTGGCCTGCCTCAGTATGTCATTTTTCACTCTCCTGTTCACAAAGCGCATCACAATTGATTTCTTTGTTTTGTTATCTTTCGTCGGTAAAGCATAACAGGCTGAGATCGCATTGGCTTCTACCTTAATGTCTTTATCATTAAGGAACTGAAGCACTTGGTTTTCTAGGGACATTGATTCACTTATGGAAGCATGTTCACCACTCAGTCCTGTTGTGGCATGGGCGTAGGACTGATATCTGATGTCTAGTCCACTTATAACTAGGTCATCAATGCGAGAACCTTGTTCAAGATCCTCGACGCGTTGCTCCAAAAGACGCCCGTGTTGCTCCAGGTCCATAATTTTTTTGTCTTTTTCTTTTATTATTGAATGTAGGGCTTGTACCTCTTGTATTAGGTTTATTATTTTGGCCTGTTGGTTAGTCATTTTGGCCAATTCTTCTAACACAAAGTTCAGAGATTTTTTAATTTCTTCCAATTCCTCTTTTTTGGGTGGCATTTTACTGACCTGTGGATAGAAATAAACAGAGAATCCGGCTAGGCTATCACCGGCGCCTGCCTCCGTCTACCTGGCCAGTTATGTCGCACACCGCCGGCGCAGCCGGAATCCACCGATCACAGCCACTCGTCGCCGTCTGGCTGGGTGGCTCCTCCGCTGGGCCCCGTCACCACCAGTTATGTCGCACTCCGCCGGCGTAGCTCTAATCCACCGAATTTAATCTTAATAGAACACATTTTTTTAAATATCTTCAGCTTAGGAACTTTATTCGATCAAATCAAAATAATGCTCTCATCTGACCTACTTATTCATCCTTGGAAAAAATTTTGACGAAAGATAGTAAGAGAAAGGGTATTATTTCAGAGTTTTATAACTCATTGACACTATTCTCAAGTGAAAACTCACAGAAAAGACTGAATTATTGGAAAGAAGACCTGCAAACTGAAATTTCAGAGGAACAATGGGAATTGGCTTGTACAGAAGCTCAAACCAAATCAATAAATGTATGTCTTAAATTGATACATTTTAAATGGTTAATGCGGATGTATGTTACACCGGTGGAGTTAAATAGATATAACAAAAACATACCAGATACGTGCACAAAATGTATGGAAAGCAAAGGAACCCTATTTCATTGTTTATGGGAATGTAGAAAAATTAGAATGTTTTGGGAAGAGGTGAGGGTAACAATTGAAAAAATAATTTCAAAACAAATCATATTGAATCCTAAATTGTTTTTGTTGGGTCTGTATCCAGAAAAGCATAACTTTAATAAAAGTGAAAGAGCATTCATAGACCTCAGTTTGCTTAACGCCAAAAAATGTATTGCATTACTGTGGAAAAAGACTCATAGACCAGATGTGACTCAGTGGTTAAGACAGATGTTAACAAACCTTCCACTAGAAAGAATAACATACATACTGAAATCAAAGGAAATTGTGTTTGAGAATATATGGAGACCTTTCACTGACTATGTAAAGAATTTAAACATAACTTTTGAAGAAGAAGGTGAATGATGTGTGTGGATCTTGTAAATTCCAAACTGGTGAATGTATAATATGTATACTTATGTAATGGATTGCCTAGACTAAACAGAGGAGCATGTTGAAGACCTGTTGTTGTTAGTGGTTGTTGGTGTTTTTTAGTACAATTTTTATTTTTATTTTTTTTTAAATTACTTTAGTGTTAGTGTTTGATTGTTTGTGTTGTGTTTGTAAAAAAGGTTCAATAAAAATATTGTGGAAAAAAAAGTAACCAAACCTACAAAAATATTACTTGGGTATTGAGTAACTATGATCAAGAACATTCATCTGAATAATGAATAAACTGAACATGTTTGTCTGTGAGAAATAAACAAGCGACCGAAATGTACCCTTCAATATCATATAAAGAAACTGTAAACAGCAATAGTTGCAGCACTGATTTCAATTAAGATTAAAATTCACAAAAAATACTTTAAAATGCAGTTATTTCTGGTGAGCACAAATTATTACAGTATAAGCAAACACTTTTCTTACCTGTTTTTTTCTCTGTATAACTAGTCATGTTGGCCATAATTAACTCTGAATGACCAGAAAAATGATTAGAAAATATGTATACATTTTTGTGGGTGGCGCGGTGGAGGAGTGGTTAGCACTGTGGAGGAGTGGTTAGCACTGTGGCAGCACAGCAATTCACCCTTGGCCGGGGGATCCTGGGCTCGATCCCAGCCTCCGACCAACAGTGATCTGTGTGGAGTTTGCATGTTCTCCCCGTGTCTGCGTGGGTTTACTTCGGGATTTCTCCGGTTTCCTCCCACATGCCAAAAACATGCAAGTTAGGTTAATTGGCATCAAACTGGGGATTCTACATTGTCCTTAGGCATGACTGTGAGAGTTAATGGTTGTCTGTCTTTCTGTGTTGGCCCTGCGATGGACTGGCGATCTGTCCAGGGTGGACCCTGCCTCTCGCCCAAAGATGCTGGGATAGGCTCCAGCCCCCCCGCGACCCGAAAAGCATTAAGCGGAAGAAGGTGAATGAATGAATAAATTGTTTGTATATCACAAACTTCAAAAGAAGGTCATACACTCACCCAGAATAAGACCAAAAGGAAAAGACTGAAGTGTAATGTAAATGTAATCATGGTCACATCTGACCTGTTGGATATGTAATGACATCAGTTTATAATTTTATCTTATCCTAAAATTGACCAAACCTTTCTATGGTAGTGAACCTTTGCACTAAATATGATTCAAATTTTTTTTAAAAAGTTTTCAAGCTGATATCAAGGCCTCAAGAGTGGTGCAGAGAGAAGACAAAAGGACAAAATATTGCTGTTTTTTTGTTTTGTTTTTAAATGTCATAAATCCATGTTATACCAGCAATCACAGGCAGTTAGGCACCTAAATAAACTTGAGAGCCTGCATTGTAAATAGAAACACTACAGATTATAACTCATTAAACATTACCCTGCATAAAACAGAGCCATAAATTGTTTTAGTTACATAGCAGTCTAACTGGCTTGAGAAATCTATAACGCTACTTGGTTTTTCACAGCACAACTGACCTTGAAAACAGTTTGACAACTGAAATCTTAGATCAGACTCGAATACTGTCAATTTAATATTGTCTTCATATTCACCCTGACTTTTTCACTTTAGCTACCCCCAACGCACACACACACACACACACACACACACACACACACACACACACACACACACACACACACCAAAACCCATACAGGTTAGGTTCCTTTGTCTTTCCGAAGGTCACTTTACCAAATAAAAGCACCGGGGATTGAACCGCCAGCCCTGTGATTAGGGGACAACATCTTGCGGCCTGTCTTAGTAGATAAAGTCTGAGCCTATGTGTTACCAAAAAAAAGCAAATTGAGTCTGAAAATGAACTAACAATGATTTGATTTAAATATAAAACATTTATTGCATTGGCATCCCCTGATGTGTATAAAAGCAACAATTCTATACACAATATATACGACTCAACAGTTCAGCCGGCGATTCACTGATCAGGTTTCAGTCTTAATAAAGGAGCGACACAGGCTTTAGAACATTTATACCTCAATTTTTACATGCACAGGAGTGTTCAAATCTTGTGTGGCTAAAGTGGTTTCTGGCATTATTTACAGTGGCTTAGCAGATACAGGTCTGTAGTGAAGATAGACGCAGGTGATAACAGAAGTGGACATATACAGTACATCATGCTATAAGGCAGGGGTCTCCAACCTTTTTTATTTGAGGGATACTTTTGAAAAATTACTGTGATGGTCTGAATTTTTTTCTTCATTCACATACATCGTGAACCAAATTCGGTGAAGAAAACTAGCTTTGACAATATTGGGAAATACTAGATTTTCTTAGTTTGCACCATGGACTGAGAATACTGCAGAGAAATCTCAAATTACTGAATTCAAAAAAGTCAGTTTGTAGTGAAAGCTTCATGTCACTGTTTTTCATGAGAAGCCATCATTTGCATCTTCACATATGTAAATATAGTAACGCTCTCAGTGGAGGGACACTTCTAAAATAAATATATTTAGATTTTTTATTCTCTACTTTAATTTTATTCTTTACTTTTTGGGTGGGGGCAAGGGTACAAGGGGGTAAATTCCCTGCTGTCCCTGGGTATCAAACTTTGATGCTTCAGACCTTGATACAGTAGAATGTGGACGGTTCACCACGGTGTCACACAGAAGTGCCCTCTGTGAAGTCTACACACCCCTGTTCAAATGCCAGGTTTTTGTGATGTAAAAAAATGAGTCCAAGATAAATC
The DNA here is from genome assembly GCA_020510985.1 of Pholidichthys leucotaenia. Taxonomy (NCBI): domain Eukaryota; kingdom Metazoa; phylum Chordata; class Actinopteri; order Cichliformes; family Pholidichthyidae; genus Pholidichthys; species Pholidichthys leucotaenia. The sequence goes on from CM035844.1 coordinate 50,023,777, forward strand.
ATTTCAAACCTTTTTCCACCATTAATGTGACTTATAACCTGTACAACCCTATTGAAAAACAAACTGAAATCTTTTAAGGGGGAAAATAAAAAACATAGTAACCTGTTTGCATAAATATGCACACCCTGTTATAAATGGGTATGTGGCTGTGTTCAGAATTAACCAGTCACATTCAAACTCATGTTAGATGGAGTCAGGATACACCTGCCACCATTTAAAGTGCCTCTGATTAACCTCAAAGAAAGTTCAGCTGTTCTAGTAGGCTTTTCCTGACATTTTTGTAGTCACATCTTACAGCACAAGTCATGGTCCACAGAGAGCTTCCAAAGCATCAGAGGGATCTCATTGTTCAAAGGTATCAGTCAGGAGAAGGGTACAAAAGAATTTCCAAGGCACTAAATATACCATGGAACACAGTGAAGACAGTCATCATCAAGTGGAGAAAATATGGCACAACAGTAACATTACCAAGAACTGGATGTCCCTCCAAAACTGACAAAAAGACAAGAAGAAAACTGGTCAGGGAGGCTGCCAAGAGGCCGACAGCAACACTGAAGGAGCTGCAGGAATTTCTGGCAAATACTGGCTGTTTAGTACATGTGACAACAATCTCCCATCTAGGGTGGCAAGATGTAAGCCTTATCTTACGAAGAACATCCAAGTTTGGCTACATTTTGCAAACACACATTTGAAATTTCCCAAACACATGTGGGAAAAAGTGTTATGGTCCAGTGAAACCAAGGTTGAACTTTTTGGCCATAATTCCAAAAGGTATATTTGACGCAAACACAACACTTCTCATCACCAAAAGAATTCCATACCTACAATGAAGCATGGTGGTGGCAGCATCATGCTTTGGGGCCGTTTTTCTTCAACTGGAACTGAGGCCTTAGTCAAGGAGGAGGGAATTATGAACAGTTCCAAATACCAGTCAGCGTTGACACAAAACCTTCAGGCTTCTGCTAGAAAGCTGAAGATGAAGAGGAACTTCATCTTTCAGCTTGACAATGACCCAAAGCAAGCATCCAAATCAACAAAAGAATGGCTTCACCAGAAGAAGATTAAGATTTTGGAATGGCCCAGCCACAGTCCAGACCTTAAATCCGATCGAACGTCTGTGGGGTGATCTGAAGAGGGCTGTGCACAGGAGATGCCCTCACAATCTGACAGATTTGGAGCATTTTTGCAAAGAAGAGTGGGCAAATATTGCCACATCAAGATGTGTCACACTTATAGACTCCTACCCAAAAAGACTGAATGCTGTAATAAAAGCCAAAGGTGCTGCAACAAAGTATTAGTTTAAAGGTGTGCATATTTATGCAAGCAGGTTATTGTAAGCTTTTTATTTTTTATTTTTCCCCTTAAAAGATTTCAGTTTGTTTTTCAATTGGGTTGTACAGGTTATAGGTCACATTAATGGTGGAAAAAGTTTTGAAATGATTTATCTTGGCCTCATTTTTTTTATTTCATAAGAACCCGGCATTTGAACAGGGGTGTGTAGACTTTTTATATCCACTGTATATAAGGCTTTTACTTGTCTTGCATTTTCTCCAAAATGGGGACGATCATATCAAACTTGGGCCTCTTGGCTGGGTCCTCATTCATGCAAAGCCTCATCAGCTTGCAGATGTGCGGTGAAATCCCCGGTGGAATGGTTGGCCGAAGACCCTCAAGAGCAACCTGAGCAAATGGGGAAAGTTGAGATATGAAGGTGGGGTATGTAGAAACCTGAGAAAACGTCTAGATTTTACAGAGGAATGGCGTTTTGGTGCTATTTTTCCTTTATGGGTAGAACATTTTGAGCCCACTTACCTTCATGCCTATCTCCATATGTGAGAGATCTGCAAACGGGACCTCTCTGGTAACCAGCTCCCACAACAACACAGCAAAGCTCCACATGTCTGCAGACCTTCTGTTAATATCCTCAGGCCTCTTCTGCAGGGCTGAAGGAAGCACAACAGCATAACTCACCTTTTTCTCATTAAACAGCACGACTACTAAGACAAAAGAAGAAAAAAACAAGCAGGAAGCAGGTGGGAATGGGGAGAATGGAGGTAGGGAGGCAGGCATGAAAAATACCTTCAGGGGCCATCCATGCTGGGGAGTACATACGACCTGGGCACTGGAAAGAGAACTTAGCGTCTGCCATACTTATTCTGGCTGTCATGTCCTCATCAATCTGCAAAAAAACCCCAAACCATCAAGTAGTCAAACAGCAACAGCTACAGGAAACCTATTCTTCTTCGTCTTCTTTTTCTCCGCTTAAAGTGTACGGGCAGCAACACTAAACTTTACAGCCATGTCAAAAATTCCCCCCGTTACTCAGCAATCCAAAAGCAAGGTTTTGCAGTTTAGAACTCTGGTGCCAGTGGCAGAAATCAGCGTCTTACCATGACATGCTTACTGTTGAGGTAAAGCCGTGAAACCATTGGTTCTAAGGTGTGAAGGAAAGCCATGCCACTGGCAATGTCCAATGCAAATTTGACTGCTTGGCTTTGGTCCACCACCAGTGCTGAGGGAGAAGAAAACAGAGAGAGATTTTTATGGGCGACAACTGGATTTGATTGTTTAGGCATTTGGTGCATTCTATCTCCAAATTTACTCTTTATCTATTGCTGCAGTCCAGAGATGATCACTAGGCTAAAGTGTAATATGAATGACACACATGCACACACGATTCTCTTGTACATACTATCACAGGTATGCATATTTCCACAGTCAAGTCAGTTTTGGACACCACATGAAGACGTGTCTGTGTTAACATAGGTAAACATATGGGCATTTTTATTATAACAATATTGAGAGGTTAAAGTAACATAACCAAATAAACAACCATAAGATATGTCCTTTGAAGAATAACCCGTATTCATCTGTAAAATATTGATATGCTGATATTTCTTAATAAAAGCTTAACATTTTATAGGATGTGCTATTTTTTCTACATGACTGTAAAACAATATGACTTACTAGTGCCCTGGTGTAGTATGTTGTAAAGGGATCCGTAGGGCATGTAGTGGGTGATGATGATAGGGTGAGGGGATGGAGGCGACTGACAGGCACCAAGAACAGGCAGAATATTTGGATGGGAAAAGATCCTGTAGGGACATGAAAGAAGGAGAGACTGTATCTGACACTGTCCTCCAACACAAAATGACAATGGAAGGCCTTTTAACAGCAGGAATTGCAACCTAGAGTTACATTTTTTGAAAGTGACTTCTTGTGGTTTTCAAAAGCACTATGTGAAATGACACGATGGTGCATTAGAGGTGTAATATGTTGAAAGTAGAGCCTAAGTTGACATAGCACTAGCTCAGCTGTCAGATCAGGGTCAGATCTTAAAGTTCTTTTCTATATATTCTACAGAACATCACTGCTACCCCCTTGTTTACTAATCCACATTCGATAATATACCTGGCATCACTGGCTTAACATTAATATTAATATTTTGGCCATAATTGGTTGGCACATCGGCTGGCTAGCACATTTGCTAGCTGACCAAGGTTGGTCTGTCTACCTCTTTAGAGATAGTTTTGATGGGAAGTGGGTTGTAGATTAGCCTGTATAGCATTAGCAGAGTTAGGAATTGACTCATTCAGTGGCTTTTTGTACCCTAAGGACTGGTCCTATCCTTTCGACCACTCACATCACACATCCCTGTCCTCGATAATGCTTTATTTGGACTATTAGAATCAGAATCAGAATCAGAATAAGCTTTATTGCCAAGCATGTAAAAAAACACACGAGGAATTTGACTTGACATTGGCGCGCGTGTAAGCGCAACACAACGACACGGCAGCTGTAAACAAGGCGCCTCATCAAAAACAGTGAGGGATAAGAGGGGGAGGGGGGGCAGGGAATGACACATTAGGCGAGAGAAAAAAACTTCGTTATCAGAATACAGCTTATAGTTGTGTAAGCAGATTATGATTACAATGAAAAAAACCTCTCAATGGCACAGAGAAGACATCAACCTCACACAACAGAGACAGCAGAGAGAACAGTGGATGTGTGTGTTCATCAGTGTAAGTGAATCAGTCGTGTATGTTGAATGCAATGAGTGTCAGTTATCAGTTACTGGTGGACAGCAAAAATCCTCTCTCAGCTGATGTTATGTCTAGTGTCTGAAACTTAGAGGAGCATGTCCTTGTGAGATCAACTCTCAGTGCATGGCAGGTGGAAATTCTCTGAGCCAGTCACATGCGCTGTCCTTGAGAGTTCAGATTACTGTACGCCAGATTGTTTATGAAGGAGAGAAATCAGCCAAAACATTTCCACTGCTTATCTTCAACCAGGAGGACTGAGTGCTGAGGGTGCCGAAAACAAGGTCGAATGAGCACAGTTACTCAGAGAAAAACTTTTCATCTCTTATGCGTTCGACTATTAGATAATTACATTCAGTCGTTCGTTAAGACAGTCAGCTCAAGCTGTTTTCCCCATATGTCGCTAACATGAGCCTCAAAATGGTGCCGCCCCACTTCAACCAAACTTCCTACAGTGATGAAACAGGGAGGGTGGGGTGAACTGGGGCTCAAGAGCATTTAAAGAAACATGCACTGAAATGAATCGTCCTGAGGAAAGCTGAAACAATCAAAAGCTGATGTATTTTGACCAAAGCGTGTCACAGACTTTTCATTAAGATCTCTCGAAACAGTTTCAATAGAGGGTATGCACATGATGTCACCAAACAGAATTCATGGCAGTTATAAAATACTGAGTGGCAAAAATGAGTGGCAGCATTAAGGTGTATGCAGTAAAACACAAAAAACACATGCAGTATTCAGTCACAGCAGCACATAGAGTACCTGCTTGCACTGCAGAGAGCTAATCTTATCATTCCATCTTGTATTAATTGACAAAAAAATAGATAAATAAATACTGAAAGGCTCCAAACCAGTTCTTCACATGTGTGCTCTTACCCACACATCACTACATTCAAGTAAACAACGTCATATTAACATCTAAAGTAAAAAAGGTACTCAGTGTACTGCTGTAACCAAATATTTTGTGTGATTTTTATGTTTTGCTGCATACAATCTAAAGCCGAAACATGTGATTGCCACTCAGTACTGTGTAACTATGGTAACTGCCCTGTAACTGATAAGAATCCTGTTCCAGTGCATCCCCTCTATATGTGGAAAAAGCACATAATGTCTCCTTTAATTTGGTTTCCTTTACATTGTGTTTATTTCCCTCACTGATTTCCAATGTTTATTAGTCCCACAACGGGGAAATTCCAGACACAACCATTTATGACCACACCAAAAAACCACACCAGACCACACCATTCCATTTTAGAATGGTGACACAACACTTGTGAGCACATTCAATGAGTTATGCTCATAACTCAGCTGCACAATGATAAACTTGGAAGCTCAATCTTAGAGGCATGCATAACCGGTCTAGATATGACTTTCACGACCTGCCTTGGCACAGTAAACGGCTGTCAATGGCCTCGTGACAACACCAACAAAGACAACAAAAATTCATGTCTTTGTTGCACAAGAATCAAACAACAGACCCTGAATGTTCACTGACCTCCCCAGTAATCAATCATATAAGTCTACACATGAGCGCAGTGTTTATCACGACATGATAGTGCAAATGTTTATTAGCTCTATAACGCAAACAGACTCCAATTATTCTCGAGATAAGAACCAGTGGAGCCAAATATATTTTCCTCTGTTTATGCATGTAAGCAGTTCAACAACATGTGGCCCAGTGGTACTCACACGTGAGCCAAGCAGCAACTGCTGGGACTAATAAAATGACTGCAACACACAACTGCAGTTACTAGACTGGGCAATTTGAGATTGACTTTAAAAAGTAGTCAATTGCAGAAATAAACAGGATTACAGGCCCAGTCGCTTTTCCTATTTTTGACACTTTCTGTCTCAAACTACAGAATCTATCTATCTATGAAACCAGATATTTACATACACTGTATAAAGCACACAATCATTTTTTTCTCACTGTCTTATATTAAATTAGACTGTTTTAGGTCAGTTAGGATTACCAAAATTATTTCTGTTTGCTAAATATTTTTATATTTGCTAAGTAATTTTTCATAAAATTTTAAAATAATTTCTTCAAAGTGTAAAGTCTACATACATTTCCTTAGATGATTCCTTAGATCATTTTCCTTTACTGATCAAGAAAGCTAGCTCTGTCCTGGGGCAACGCCTTGACCCTGTGGAGGAGGTGGAGGAGATAGGAGAGAGAAGGATGGTGGCTAAACTGTCATCTCTGCTGGAGTCCGAGTCCCACCCTATGCAGGACATACTGAACGCACTGAGGAGCTCATTTAGCAGTAGACTACATCATCCTAGGTGCACGACCGAGCGGTTTCGCAGGTCCTTCCTACCTACGGCTGTCAGACTTTACAGACATGGACAAAACTGCTGGTACCCCTCTGTTAATGAAAGAAAAACCCACAATGGTTACAGAAATAACTTGAATCTGACAAAAGTGGTAATAAATAAAAATTCTATGAAAATTAACCAATGAAAATCAGACAATGCTTTTGAATTGTGGTTCAAAAGAATTATTTTTAAAAACAAACTCATGAAACAGGCCTGGACAAACTTAATATTTTGTTGCACAACCTTTTGAGGCAATCACTGCAATCAAACGATTTCTGTAACTGTCAATAAGACTTCTGCACCTCTCAGCAGGTATTTTTGCCCACTCCTCATGAGCAAACTGCTCCAGTTGTCTCAGGTTTGAAGGGTGCCTTCTCCAGACGGCATGTTTCAGCTCCTTCCACAGATGTTCAATAGGATTTAGATCAGGACTCATAGAAGGCCACTTTAGAATAGTCCAATGTTTCGCTCTTAGCCATTCTTGGGTGTTTTTAGCTGTGTGTTTTGGGTCATTATCCTATTGCAAGACCCATGACCTGCGACTGAGACCAAGCTGTCTGACACTGGGCAGCACATTTCTCTCTAGAATACCTTGATAGTCTTGAGATTTCATTGTACCCTGCACAGATTCAAGACACCCTGTGCCAGATGCAGCAAAGCAGCTCCAGAACATAACAGAACCTCCTCCATGTTTCACAGTAGGGACAGTATTCTTTTCTTGGTATGCTTCATTTTTGCGTCTGTGAACATAGAGCTGATGTGCCTTGCCAAAAAGTTCCAGTTTTGTCTCGTCTGTCCATAGGACATTCTCCCAGAAGCTTTGTGGCTTGTCAACATGCAGTTTGGCAAATTCCAGTCTGGCTTTTTTATGATGTGTTTTCAACAGTGGTGTCCTCCTTGGTCGTCTCCCATGAAGTCCACTTTGGCTCAAACAATGACGGATGGTGTGATCTGACACTGATGTACCTTGACCTTGGAGTTCACCATGAATGTGTTTAGAGGTTGTTCTGGGCTCTTTTGTTACCATTCGTATTATCTGTCTCCTCCTGCGGCCACATCCAGGGAGGTTGGCTACAGTCCCGTGGACCATAAATTTCTGAATAATTTGTGCAACTGTAGTCACAGGAACATCAAGGCTATAAGAGATGGTCTTATAGCCTTTACCTTTAACATGCTTGTCTATAATTTTCTTTCTAATCTCCTGAGACAACTCTCTCCTTTGCTTCCTCTGGTCCATGTTTAGTGTGGTACACACCATGTCACCAAACAGCACAGTGACTATTTGTCACCCTTTAAATAGGCCGACTGACTGATTACAAGTTTGTAGACACCTGTGATGTTAATTAGAGGACACATCTTGGTTGAACATGTCCCTATGGTCACATTACTTTCAGTCTTTTCTAGGGGTACCATCATTTTTGTCCAGGCCTGTTTCATGAGTTTGTTTTTTAAAATAATTCTGTTGAACCACAATTCAAAAGCATTGTCTGATTTTCATTGGTTAATTTTCATAGAATTTTTATTTATTTCCACTTTTGTCAGATACAAGTTATTTCTGTGACCATTGTGGGTTTTTCTTTCATTAACAGAGGGGTACCAACAATTTTGTCCACGGCTGTATAACCTAAGTAGGGCTGCTCGCAGAGATAGCAAAAAAAAAAACAAAAACGTGACGACCTAATAGTATTGAATGCAAAAGACGTAACAGACTTACACAAATGGTCCCCTCCAGTATACAACTAGGACAATATCAGTCGCTGCGGAGGGTGACAATATGTATGGGTACATATTCATACTATGTAGGATAACTAAGTTGACAGTTGTGCTGCTTATTGCATCTAGCTACAATGCTCCGCACTGTGTATATATATGTTTATGTGTACATATGTATATTCACTGCTCTTATTTTCTTATCTTCTAAATTATTGCTCTGAGTGTTGCTGTCCCTGTGCTCTTGCAATCCTGGAATTTCCCCACTGTGGGACTAATAAAGGCTTATCTTATCTTATCTTATCTTAGTATTTGGTAGCACTGCCTTGAATCTGTGTGACTTGGATCAAACGTTTTGGTATCCTTCCACAAGCTTCTCACAATAGTTTGCTGGACTTTTGCCCCATTCCTCCTGACAGAACTGATGTAACTGAGTCAGGTTTGTAGGCCACCTTGCTTGCACACGTCTTTTCAGCTCTGCCCAAAAATTTTCTGTGGGATTGAGATCAGGGCATTGTGATGGCCACTCCAAAACATTGAATTTGTTGTCCTTAAGCCACTTTGTAACTAATTTGGTGGTATGCTTAGGGTCATTGTCCATTTGGAAGAGCCATTTGTGCTCAAGCTTTAACTTCCTGGCTGACGTCTTGAGATGTTGCTTCAATATGTCCACATAATGTTCTTTCCTCATGATGCCATCTATTTCATGAAGCGCACCAGTCCCTCCTGCAGCAAACCAGCCCCACAACATGATGCTGCCACCCCCGTACTTCACATTTGGGACAGTGTTCTCAGGCTTGCAAGCTTCCCCCTTTTTACTCCAAATGTAACAATGGCCATAATGGCCAAACAGTTCAATTTTAGTTTCATCGGACCACGGGACATGTCTCCAAAAATGAAGGTTTTTGTCCCTGTGTGCATTTGCAAACTGTAATCTTGCTTTTTGTAAGTTGCTTTTGGAGTAATGGCTTCCTCCTTGCTGAGTGGCCTTTTACCCCATGTTGGTACAGGACTTGTTTCACTGTGGATAATGACACTCTTTTATCAGCTTCAGCCAGCATCTTCACAAGGTCTTTTGCTTTTGTTCTGGAGTTGATATGCACATTTTGCACCAAAACATGTTCATCTCTGGGACACAGAACCTGTCTCCTTCCTGAGTGGTATGATAGCTGGATATCCCCATGGTGTTTATACTTGCGTATAATTGTTTGAACAGATGAACGTGGCACCTTCAGGCATCTGGAAATTGTACCCAAGGATGAACCAGACTTGTGAAGGTCCACAGTTCTCTTCCTAATGTTTTGGGTGATTGTTTTGATTTTTTCCAAGATCTCATACAAGTAAGCAGTGTGTTTAAGGTGTGCATTTAAAATACATCTACAAGTGTGCCTCCAATTAACTCAAATTTTGTCAATTAACCTATCAGAAGCTTCCAAAGCCATGACATCATCATTTGGGCTTCCCCAAAATGTTTAAAGGCATAGTAATCTTAGTGTATGTAAACTTCTGACTTTGAAGAAGGTAATAAAAAAATCTCAAAAAAAATATTCATCAAATATAATTTTGGTAATCTTAACTGACCTAAAACAGGAAAAGTTTTGTCTGATTTAATGTCAGACAGTGAGAAAAAAAGGTTGTCTTTTTATACACTGTATGTAAATATCTGGTTTCAACTGTATTTATCTATTGCTCTGTGGTTCCTTACATTGTTTCTACGAAATTTTCCCAATTTTTTTAATAATTACTTTTTCAAACTCTGTTTCTTACATCACTTTATGTTGTAGCCTAAGAGCTAAGCTATAACATGATGGGTAATACAATATAATACAGTGACAAAGAACAAAACTGAGTTAAAGTTAAGTCAATGTTGGTTCTGTCTAGTCCAGGGGTCTACAACCAGTTGTCATGGTTGGCCCCTATGGGGCATAATGATGGACCCAAACACCAGACAGAAGTTTGCGGTATTTATTAGTGAAAGGGCAGCCCGGGGGCTGGAAGATACAAACACTGGTAATGGCAGACACTGACAAATATTGGAGATGCCACGGCAGTGGCGTGGAGCGAGACGTAGTGAGAAACAACTTAGGATGCCGCAAGGAAAAACTGACTGGAGGCGGCAGAATAAATAGTGACTGATCATTGACAAATAAAGCACAGCTGTGATAAATTAACAACATAAGAGAGAATGGGGCAGAATGGAAAATGCATTATGCTAAACCAGAAGTAAACAAAAGGCAGTGTCAAAATAAGAGCAAACTCAGAAATGATGATAAAGAGAGACAACAAAATATAAGCCTGACCAATGTCATCATCATGACCAATGTAACTGAGAAGATAACAATGATAACGACAGTGATAATAACAATAATGATAATGATAAGTCCAAAAAGGAACAAAAAGCGTGGACAGTGTCTGACCCTGTCCAGATCATGACGCCAATGACCTGAAGCAATAGGCTCACTGTGGCACTGACAAAAAAGGATAAAGAAAAAGTTGCAAGTTTACAATAAAAATGGGCAACTTTAAGAGAAAAAAGAGATATGGGGTAAAAAAAAAAAGTCACAGAAGACAATGCAACGGCTAGAAATAGATTAATTGTTTTACCTTGATTTTAAGGCTCAATATGTTCTTATTAGTAACAGAGGTCATAGCAAAAGTTGCTGACCCCTGGGCTACTCCCCTTGGATACATCATATTTGGGGCTTGTCTGGGATATGGACTGGCTGTATTGTTAACTTAAACAAACTCTAGTCTACAGTATTTAGTTTGTTTCACCTAAGTGGCTGTACTACCCACTTATTTAAGTTTATTATGTTTGTTTTTTACCCTGGGTGGGGTACACTTGGGGGAGTTTTGTAATGGACTACACATATGGTATGCTACCTACTTGTGAGTTGATGTTTAAAGTTGCCCTGAGCCTGGTACACCACAAATTACTAGGCAGGTAAAGATATCTTTTTGCATCTGACAGGTAGCCATTGTTGTGGATGCAGCCATTTAGACTAACAATTTGCTGCCAAGAGCTGTGACTCATCACCTCGGCTAATTCAAGTCACAAATCTACTGTGAGGCATATTTTTGAATTGCTTAAAACGCATAACCTGACAAATGATATTGGGTTGTTTGTTTTTTGTTTGAATGTAATAAAAAAAACACCCGTCTGTAATGTCAAACTAAAGGCATCTAAGTAGTACACAAACCAGTGGGAACCTCTGTTTTGTGAGCAGACACTCCATTGTAAAATGCCAGCGCAAAATCTTTAAACATTCTTTAATAATATGTAAGTTACCTGAGTTTTGGATGCTCCTCGTTGAAGTCTCTGCTCTTCCTGGTGGTCCAATCTCTCATGTGTAGCACCTTGACAACAATCTCGTCTCCTTGCCACCGTCCCTGCCATAACTAAATTCAGAGCACATAGACAATTAAAGCCCTAAAGAGCTGCAAACGACTGGCACAGACTGAAGGCTGAGGTCAGCTCACCTCTCCAGACTGGTTTTCATTGATTTTTGCAAGGAGTGAGAGTTGCTTATAATCGATGCCAGCCTGTTTGTTGAGGGTACCGTTACCTATGGGGGGAAAACATAAAGAATAGTAAAAACAAAAACTTTGCTTTTGATGTAATTTGCTCCAATTGGATTAAATCAATGTTACTCACGAGGTCGTGTCCGCATGGTGCCCTTCCAGAAAGTCTCCTTGTATGGGACTTTGGTCATATTCTGGCCCATTTTCTCTGCTTTTTCTAAAAACCCAAAATAGGTATACTTTTTTCCTCATATAATCATTTTCTCTTCATAAGTTGTTTAGGTGATGCAATGCCTTCTGACCTTGTAGTAGCTGTCTTAGGTGAGGTTTGGCCTTGTCCAGAGGTGTCTGTCCATACCTGTTGCATATACACACCTGGGCACCACTGGCCACCAAGTCCTAAAAAAAAGGAAGATTATATAAAATGATAAGACACAAATTTGACTTTTGACATGTATTATTATTAAATTGCATATACAGAGCCCTGCAGTGGCCACTTCTCCCCAGAAGAGGGAAGCAGAAGCTCAAAGGGAATAACAGTAAAAGTTCCAGTGAGTGTATCAAACTGAACCTCTGCCACTTCATCTTGTCCCCAGAAGCAGGCATAGTGGAGCGGGGTGTTTCCGTGCTCGTTGACTGTATTGGGGTCTGCTTTACACTGAATCAGCTGCCATTTAATAGGTGATGATGTTAGAAAATTCAGCAACAAAAACAACACATTGATGGTTCACCGTATTTGAGTGCGAGTGTGTACCTTGGCCACGATGTCTCTGTGCCCATGACTGGCAGCAAGGTGTAACGGTGTGTCGTCCCCACGGTTCATCACATTAATGCGAGCGCCTCTCATGATGAGCATGTCGACTACACCACTCCTCCCTTCCCTACAGGCCCAGTGGAGGGGGCTGAAGCCGTGGTCGTCACTGAGGTACAAGAAAAACAAGTATGATGTAAAAAGAGACTATGATTTTTACACAGTGCACTTGCTCTGTTACTAAAACTCTAACTTGGATGCATTTATACAGTTGCAATGAAAATCATTCAACCCCAATTGCATTTCAGGTTTACTGGCAAAATGTAAAAATTTTCAGGTGTTTGCAATAAACAGATTACACAAGAACAGTTTAAATTAGTTAAATTATAAATTATAAATAAATTATAAAGAACCCAGTCACAGGGGGTGTACAAGCCAGTGACTACTAGTGCCGGTCCCAAGCCTGGGTAAATGGGGAGGATTGTGCCAGGAAGGGCATCTGACGTAAAACCTTTGCCAAATCAAACATGCGGATCATGATGAATGAGACTTTCACACCAGATCGGTTGAGGCCCAGGTTAACAATGACCGCCACCGGTGCTGTTAACAGACAAGGTGCCGGTAGAAATTGGGCTACTGTTGGTCAAAGATCGAGGAGGAGGAAAGGGGGAAGGTGTGTTAGGAGGGAGAGAGAGAAAAGGAAAGGTAGAAGTGTGGAGGTGAGAGTAGGGACGTTAAATGTAGGGACTATGACTGGTAAAGGGAGAGAGTTGGCTGATATGATGGAGAGAAGAAAGGTAGATATACTGTGTATTCAAGAAACCAGATGGAATGGAAGCAAGGCTAGGAACATTGGAGGTGGATTTAAACTGTTCTACCATGGTGTAGATAGGAAGAGAAATGGAGTAGGAGTAATCTTGAAGGAAGGGTATGTGAAGAGTGTTCAGGAGGTAAAGAAGGAGTCAGACAGGATCATGAGTTTGAAGCTAGAAGTCAAAGGTGTGATGTTGAATGTTGTCGGTGCATATGCCCCACAAGTTGGATGTCAGGTAGAGGAGAAAGAGGAATTCTGGAGTAAGATGGATGAAGTGGTAGAGAGTGTTCCCAGGGAGGAGAGAGAGGACTTTGGATTGGAGTGGACTTTAATGAACATATAGGTGAAGGGAACAGAGGTGGTGAGGAAGTTCTGGGTAGGTATGGTCTTAAGGATAGAAATGTGGAAGGACAGATGGTTGTGGATTTTGCTAAAAGGATGGAAATGGCTGTGGTGAACACATACTTTAAGAAGAGAGAGGAACGTAGGGTGACTTACAAGAATAGAGGAAGGTGCACACAGGTGGACTACATCTTATGCAGAAGGAGAAATCTGAAAGCGACAAGGAGACTGCAAGGTGGTGGCAGGGGAGAATGTAGCTAGACAGCATTGGATGGTAGTCTGTAGGATGACTTGGGAAAGCAAGAGGAGGAAGAGAGTGAAGGCAGAGCCAAAGATTAAGTGGGGGAAGTTACAGAAGGAAGAAGGTCACACAGAGTTCAGGAAGGAGTTGATACAGGCTCCGGGTGGTAGAAAAGAATTACAGATGACTGGGAAGGTATAGCACAAGTATTGAGGAAGACGGGTAGAAGGGTATGTGGTGTATCCAGTGGACAGAGGAAGGAAGATAAGGAGACTTGGTGGTGGAATGGTGAGGTACAGGAAAGTATCCAAAGAAAGAGGTTAGCAAAGAAAAAGTGGGATAGTCAGGGAGATGAAGAAAATAGACAGGAGTATTTGGAATCTAGATGCATGGCAAAGAGAGAGATGGCAAAGGAAAAGGCATATAGTGAGTTGTATGAGAGGCTGGACACTAAGGAAGGAGAAAAGGACTTGTATTGACTGGCTAGACAGAGAGATCGAGCTGGAAAAGATGTACAGCAGGTTAGGCTGATTAAGGACAGAAATGGTAATGTACTAACAAGTGAAGAGAGTATGCTCTGAAGGTGAAAGGAGTATTTTGAAGAGTTGATGAATAAAGAAAATGAAAGAGAGAGTAGGATGGATCAAGAAAAGATGTTGAACAAGGAAGTCCCAAGGATAAGCAAGGCAGAAGTGAGGGCAGCTTTGAAGAGGATGAAGGTTGAAAGGTGGCTGGGCCAGATGACATACCAGTGGAGGTATGGAGATGTTTAGGAGAGATGGCAGTGGACTTTTTAATCTGATTGTTTAACACAATCTTGGAGAGTGAGAGGATACCTCAGGAGTGGAGAAAAAGTGTTTTGGTACCAATTTTCAAGAACAAGGGTGATGTTCAGAGCTGTAGTAACTACAGAGGCATAAAACTGATCAGCCACACTATGAAGATATGGGGAAAGAATTGTTGAAGCCAGGTTAAGAGGAGAGGTGACAATCAGTGAGCAGCAGTACGGTTTCATGCCAAGAAAGAGAACTACAGATGCAATGTTTGCTTTAAGAGTGTTGATGGAGAAGTAGAGAGAAGGTCAGAAGGAGTTGCACTGTGTCTTTGTGGATCTCGAGAAAGCATATGATAGGGTGCCAAGAGAGGAAGTGTGGTACTGTATGAGAAAGTCAGGAGTGGCAGAGAAGTATGTGAGGGTGGTGCAGGACATGTATGAGGACAGTGAGATGGTGGTGAGGTGTGCTGTAGGAGTGACAGATGGGTTCAAGGTGGGGGTGGGGTTACAGCAGGGATCGGCTTTGAGCCTCTTCTTTTTTGCCATGGTGATGGACAGGCTGACAGATGAGGTCAGGCAGGAGTCTCCATGGACCATGATGTATGCAGACGACATTGTGAGCTGTAGTGAGAGTAGGGAGCAGGTGGATGAGAACCTGGAGATGTGGAGGCATGTTCTAGAGAGAAGAGGAATGAAAGTCAGTAGAAGCAAGACAGAATACATGAGTGTGAATGAGAGGGAGGCAGGTGTAACGGTGAAGATGGAAGGGGTAGAGGTAGTGAAAGTAGATGAGTTTAAATACCTGGGGTCAACCATCCAAAGCAATGGAAAATGCAAAAGAGAGGTGAAGAAGAGAGTGCAGGCAGGGTGGAGTGGGTGGAGACGAGTGTCAGGAGTGATTTGTGACAGAAGGGTAGCAGCAAGAGTGAAAGGGAAGATTTACAAGATGGTAGAGAGACCTGCTATGATGTATGGTTTGGAGATGGTTGTGCTGACAAAAAGACAGGAGATGGAGCTGGAGGTGGCAGAGTTGAGATTTTCATTGGGAGTGACTAGGAGGGACAGGATTAGAAATGAGTATATCAGAGGGACAGCTCAGGTCAAGCGGGCTGGAGACAAAGTAAGAGAGGCAAGGCTGAGATGGTTTGGACATGTGCAGAGGAGGGATAGTAGATATATTGGACAAAGGCTGTTGAAGATGGAGCTGCCAGGCAGGAGGAAAAGAGGAAGACCACAGAGAAGGTTCGTGGATGTAGTGAAGGAGGACATGGAGAGGGTTGGTGTTACAGAGGAAGATGCAAGGGATTGGGTGAGGTGGAGGCAGATGATCCACTGTGATGACCCCTAAAGGGAGCAGCTGGAAGAAGAAGAACAACAACAAGAAGAAGAAGAAGGAGGAGGAGGAGGAGAAGAAGGAGGAGGAGAAGAAGGAGGAGAAATTAGTTAAGGCTAATATTGCAAGGATTTTATCCAACTTCAACACTAAATCCTACTTTTTTTATTTAAGTTTTTGTAAAGAGTATACATGTCATTACAGCATTGCATTGTTTACATTTTCATCACATATTCCCTTTTTTTGTTTTTTGACAACATTGGAAAAAAATTATTACAACACCCTTTCATTTAAGTGAAAGAAAAGAAAAATTAAAAAAAAAAAGAGCAGAAAGATAAAAGAGCATCTGAGTAGCGTTGGGACAAAGAGAGGTGCCATTATTGAAATGGTGTTTGTGCAAGATTAGATCTGATGGAAGACACATATGTGTTCCAGGGTTGCCAAAAGTTCAAGAACCTGTCATGTCAAGACATGTCCTGTCTCAGTGCAAATGTCAACTTTTCCATCAAATAAATGTCCTGAATCACGTTAATCCAATCTTCAGGTGCAGGACAGTCTTTCGACATCCATTTTTTTGTTAGAGCTTTTTTACTTGCCAATATTAAAACAGGGAATAAATATTTTTCTCCTCGTCTTTCCAGCGATTCCGGTAGTAAACCCAAATACAAAGTTACAAAAGAAAAGGGAACTGTTACTTTGAATATTTTCCCCAATATTGTCTGTACATTGGTCCAATATTGGTGGATAACTGGGCATGACCAAAACACATGAAAATGATTTGCAGTCTCTTCACCACACAAGCGCCAACAATGAGTAAATTTGTTTTGTGCAGGTGTTCTGAAAAATCTTACCAAATTTTTCCATCCAAATTCTCTCCACAGCAGGGATGAAGTACTTTTCCATTGTTGTTTATTTAGCTTTTCCCATATTTCCAGTTGTAAAGTGAAATTTCCCTCTTTTTCCCATTTCTCTTTTATATATGATGTGTTGGCTCCTTTTAAATCTTGAAGACCATGGTATATTTTAGAAATGTGTCTGATCCCTGGGATCTCTTTATATGCCATTAAGAAAACCTTCAGAACACCTGACTGGGCCCTTTCCAAATCCTCCTTTTTAAGTATTTTGTTTATGTGGTGTCTAAGCTGAAAGAACCTGTAAAGGTCTTGATTTACTAGACCTTGTTTTTTCAGACCTTCAAAACTTCTTATAAAGTTTGCCCTTTAAAAAAATCATAATATTTTATCAGTCCGTTCTCTTTCCACTTTTTAAATCTAGTGTCTGTTTTATTAGGAGTAAAATCCTGATCATAGGAAATCCATTGCAATAATCGGTAGGGTTCTTTAGTTTGATTCTCTCTGACTATCTTAAACCAAATTTTTAGCGGGGTCTCTATCCACGGGTTAGGTTCAGGTTCAGGTTCAGGTTACTTTATTTGTACCCGTAGGTAGATTTGTTTTGCAGTCTGGTGACATCCATATTTACAAGCCACTAATTACATTCAACATAGACACAAACACAAGCACACATGAAGCTGACTATAAACATGATAAAAATACTCAAGGCTCCATCAAACAGGGTATAAAAAGACAAAGAGATGAGGGAGAAACCAGAGGTAAGAGAGAGGGGTCATATTAAAGTTAAAAGTTAAAAACTAGTCAGAGGTTAAAAAACTCAAAGGTCTAAAACCCAATAAAATATTTAGAACCCAAGTGACATCATACAAAATAAGTAAATATAAAATATGTACAATATATTTTTATAGCTTGTTCAACTCTTTGACAGCAGCAGGGACAAAGCTGTTTTTGTAGCGCTGGGTTTTACTTTTTGGGACAGCAAACCTCCGTGTGGAGGGAAGAAGCTGAAAGTTGCAGTGCAAAGGGTGGGAGTCATCATTTAAAATGGAGGCAGCCATCCTCTGTACCTGTCTGGTGTACAGGGATGTCAGGCTCAGCTGTGACTCACCAAGCAAACGACTGGACCATCTAACTACCTGATCCAAGGATTTCCTCTGTTTCAGTTTTATCTGACCAAACCATGACACTAAAGAAAAGGATAAAACAGATTCAATAAAAGCCCGATAACACATTGTCATTATGGTTCGGTCAATTTGGAAGCGTGCAAGTTTCCTCAAACAATGCAAATGTTGCTGACCCTTTTTGCACACCCCTTCACAGTTCACTTCAAAGTTTAAATTACTATCAATAATCGTCCCAAGATATTTGTACGATTGTACACATTTGGTGATCTGGCCTTTTAGTATGGTGACTTTGTGCCTGGGAGTTTTCCTCCTAAAGTCAATAATCATATCTTTCGTTTTTGTTGTATTCAGCTGCAGGTAGGAATCCTCACACCAGTGAACTACCTTTTTGATATAGCCTACAATTAGGGAGGGATCATGTGTTTCTGAACCCTCCCTTAGTTATGCTGCTAATAGGTTTAGTCAGCCGGGGGACCTCCAGTAATGCACTGGGCCTCACTCCTTTTCTCACTCTCAATGAAATATTTTTTTTTGCCGGTCATTAACATTTGTTTGTTCTCTCCCATAGATTGAGTCCCCATCGTGCTGTTTGCTCTCTACATGTCTGTTCTTTTCTTCTTCTCTATCCCCTCACCCCCCAGCCAGTCGCAGCAGATGACTGCCCCTCCCTGAGCCTGGTTCTGCTGGAGGTTTCTTCCTGTTAAAAGGGAGTTTTTCCTCTCCACCGTCGCCAAGTCCTTGCTCACAGGGGATCGCCTGATTGCTGGGGTCTTTCTGCAACTGTGGGGGTTCCCCCTACAGTTGATAGTGCTATGAGATGACTGTTGTTGTGAAATGGCGCTATATAAATAAAGTTGAATTGAATTGAACAAAATCATCAACTACTGGGCCGTGGCCACTCTCACCATCCTGGAGGAGACTGACAATGACTGAGTGATCAGCATACTTTATAATGTGTCTGTTGTCATGTCTGCTCCGACACATGTTTGTGTACAGGATGAAGAGTAGTGGTGACAACACACACCCCTGAGGAGAGCCAGTAGAAGAGCACTTGAGGTCAGACAATGTACCATTGACCCTTACTCTCTGCGTCCTGTTGGTTAAGAAATCCAGAATCCAACCCACCAGATTATTGCTCAAATCAAATTGTTGCAGGAGCCTTTCAACTAAAATATGAGGTTGGATTGTATTAAAGGCGGAAGAAAAGTCCACAAATAAAAGCCTGGCATGTGTCCCATTAAAATCCAGATGTTTAAAAAGCATGTTAAACATAGTGACAGTGGCATCCTCCACTCCTCTGTGAGGCCTATAGGCAAACTGCAGAGGATCCAATGCATGTTCAGTCTGCCTTAGGACCTCACATCTGACCAGTTTTTCAAAAATTTTCATTAAAATTGAAGTCAAAGCAACTGGTCTAAAGTCGTTTACCGTTTTAGGACAGCTGGATTTTGGATTTTCTCCCCTTACTTGACCAGTGCAAGTTAATACTTTCCAAATGGTCCCCATCATCCTTGTCTTTAATTGGCAGAATCAATTCTGTAAAAATGATGTTACTTCCAAAGTTTTTATATTTGTTTCAATGTCTCCCCATTTTTATTCCTAAATCCTTTTTTAAGTCTTTGGACTCTCTGATTACCTCATTTATTTGGAATGGTAAACATCCGAGATTGAGGAAAGTTTTTCTTCAAAGACCCAAATCAGTAGGTGGCATGGCTCTGCCTAACTTTCAATATTACTACTGGGCAGCAAATATCAGGTGCATGTTATATTGGAAACATTTTTATCTGGAACCCAAATCACCTATTTGGATCCTTATGGAGTCACATGTGGACAATCAAACTTCCCTACCGGCAATTTTAGGTTCACCACTTCCCCTTGCTTTGTCTACACTGGGTAATAATAAAGTAGTTCGTCAGTCTCTTAGAATTTGGTCTCAATTCAGGAAAAATTTCGGTCTTCAGTTTTTTTCCATTAGAAGTCCAATTGCCGCAAATCATTTATTTACCCCATCAACTATTGATAATGCATTTCATATATGGCACAGAAAAGGTTTAAAATCTTTTGCGGATTTATATTTTGATGGTCAATTTGCAAGTTTTTCTCAACTTTCCACCAAATTCGACATCACTTCTACACATTTTTTCCACTTTCTCCAGGTCAGACATTATGTGCAAACCATGACAAAACAATTCCCTCAAAAACCTTCTGATAATCCTCTAGATGATTTTTTATTAGTTAAACCAACTTCTAAGGGGGTAATGTCAGTTTTATATAATTTAATTTCAAATTTACAATCTTCTTCTCTGGCCGCTATCAAATTGAACTGGGAACAAGATCTTAATTTTACTTTTACTGATGAACTGTGGGACTCTATTCTTGGCCAGGTTCACACTGTATCAATGTGTGCTCGTCACGCTCTTATTCAATTTAAGATTGTACACCGGATGCACCTGTCCAAGGTTAAGTTAGCACGTATTTACTCGGATATAGACCCAACTTGTGAAAAGTGTGGTAGCGCTCCTGGCACTTTGCTTCACATGTATTGGTCCTGCCCTGCATTGATGAATTTTTGGCATTCTGTTTTTATCACTATGTCTGAAGTCCTGCAATATCAAATTAAACCTGATCCATTATGCGCCATTTTTGGTGTGGCTCCAGAACTTGTCTTGCCAAGTTCCAAATTAAAAGTATTCAAATTTTCATTATTATTGGCCAGACGTGCTGTATTACTGAAGTGGAAAGACTCTTCGCCCCCTTCACATTTACAGTGGATAAAAGATATAATGTCCTGTTTGGATTTAGAAAAAATCAGATATACAGTCTGTGGCTCTGAAAACAAATTCTATAAATTATGGCGCCCGTTTCTTGATTTCTTTGAAAGACCCACGATTATAGTTTCTGAGTAGCTCATATCCCCTTTACCCCACCCCCACTTCACACACACAATTTTTCTTTGTATTTTTTTTTTTTTTTATTGTTTATTTAAAGGTTTTTGTGCTTTGAAGCATTTACATTTGTTGGCTTTAAGTTCTAGTTTTTTACTGTTTGGTTGAAACAAAAATGAAAATTTCTAATACTTTGTATTGTATTGATACTTCAATTAATAATAATAAAAAGACCTTTGAAAGAAAGAGGACAGCTGGATTTTGGAACGGGAACAACCACGGCATCTTTCCAGATCTTAGGCACATGTTGTGTCTGTAGGGACTTATTGAAAATGTAATGAAATATAGGACTCAGTTCATGTGCACAGGACTTTACCAAGCGCCCACATATATTATCAGGGCCCTGACTTTTGTTCACTTTTACAGTGCAGAACTCCCTTTTAACATCCTGCACCTCAATATTAAAGTGCTGATTGTCTTTGAGTTTCTGTTTCAAATCTTGGATTTCTGTGCTGAAATCAAAGGAGTCAAAACGACCATAAAAACAATTAAGAGCATTAGCCAGCTCTGTGTCTGAATTAAAACCATCTAAAAACACACGATTACTGCACTCTGTGCTCTGAAGGCCTGCAATAGTTTTCATACTGGCCCAGGCCGAACCAAGTTTATTTGCTGCCATCTTGCTTTCCAACTCTGATTTATAATTCTGTTTTGCTCTTAAAATTTCGGATTTCAGCTCCTTAGTGGCAACCTGTAGCTCAGAAACAGACCCCTGTTTAAAGGCAAGTGCTTTCCTCTTTAAGCAGGATTTAACTGATTTAGTAACCCATGGTTTGTTGTTGGGATATATTTTGACACGTTTACGTGGAACAATCTTATTTTGACAGTAAGCCATGTATGAGCATGTGAGCTCAGCCAGAGAGTCTAAATCATCCCCGCAGGCCATTATGAACATCTCCCAGTCTGTACAGTCAAAGCATTCCTGGAGGCTGTGCTCTGAATCTTCTGTCCACACATCAATGTCTCTCGTCTCCACCTTGCCTCTTCTGAGAGCAGTTTTATATGTGGGCAGCAAATGTACACAGTTGTGATCTGAAGATCCTAAAGGAGGAACGGGGAGTGATTTATAGGCCCTCTCTATGGATCCATAGCACAGGTCCAATGTCTTTTTTCGCCTGGTTGGGCAGGAGACATACTGATAAAAGTTTTTAAGTGTCTTCTTTAAAGAAACATGGTTAAAATCCCCAAGAATGAAGTTTGGCGCCTCTGGAGAAATTGACTGCAGCCGCTGCACCACATCAAAGATGGTTCTGGAGGCGGAGTCAGCGTCTGCCCTCGGGTGAATGTACATGGTTGTGATGAAAATTTGGGGAAACTTGCGAGGCAAATAAAAGGGGCGTAGTGACACAGACAGCAGCTCCACATCGGGTGTACACATGCGCTCTCTGACCGTGACAGATGTGCAGTACTGCTTATTAATGTATAAACATACTCCGCCCCCCTGACGCTTCCCCGTTACCTCTTCCTGCCGATCCGAGCGCAGCGGGGCTCCAAAGCCGTCAATCCACAGGTCTGCATCTCAATCATGCGCAGTAAGCCAAGATTCAATGAAAGCCATGACGCAGCAGTTCTTGAAGTCCTTCTGGTAGTGTACATTCCCTTGAATTTCATCCACCTTGTTTCTCACAGACTGTGCATTCCCAAAAATTATTGAAGGAAGAGGAATGTTACCAAACTGACGTCTCCTAAGGCACAATTTCACACCCCCACGCCTTCCGCGCTTCCTTCTGCCGTCTCTCCTGCCTCTCTTTTCATCGCTGTGTCCGTCTCTCAAAATAAAGTCCGGCAGTTGCAGCTTAGGCTCAATCACAGCCGTTGAATCAGCCGTATTTAAATGCAGCAACACGTCCCTGGAATATTGTATTCTGCCCGCCATGGAGCCGAACGCGTTTGCTTCAGAGACCACAGCACAGAAAGAGCCACAGCACAGAAAGCAGCAGTGCGAGAAAGGAGAATAAATCCATGTTGTAGATACCAGGGAGCTCTTCGCCATATATTCCACACCCTCTCCAAGGCAGAAACGACACAGAGGATTTTCTAAAAACGTATAAAAGTACAAAAAACACACACATGCACACATGCACTATTTCACCAGCTGCCGGTTGCTGCGTGGGCATGCGCCCGGGTTAGTGTTATTCAAAAGTTTAGGTAAGGCATTATTCCCTATTATCGCCTGTAGGGGAATGTCACTTGTTATCTGGCATTCTATCTCCTTCCATTGTGCAGTGTAGACTGGGTTACATATCTCTACTAAAGTTTTAATTTGCGTGGCTTTAAAATAGTCCCTGATATTTGGCAGCGCAAGCCCACCTTTGTCTTTGTTTAGCTGTAGGGTTCTATATCTGATTCTTGGTCTCTTGCCTTGCCATATGAATCTTGAGATCCTTCTGTCCAGTTCTTGCCATGTTTTTTTTGGGAGGTTCTACCGGTATTGTTTGGAAAAGGTATAGAAGACGTGGAAGTATATTCATTTTGATTGCTTCAATTCTTTGTGCAGTACCCAAGAATGGTATCGTATTCCATCTTGCTAGATCAGATTTTATTTTTGCCATCAGTGGATCATAGTTTAGTGTTATAATTTTGTTGAGTTGTTTCGGGATATTGACCCCCAGATATTTCATAGATTCCATCTCCCACTTAGTTTTGAATTTGCTTAGTAAATATTGATTTGGGTTATAGTTGAATGTTAAAATTTGGGCTTTATGCATGTTTAATTCGTACCCCAATAACTCTCCATACTCTGAAAAAACTGAGATTAGTTCTGGAAAAGAGGTGTCCGGCTGCCCCAGGTATATTAAAATGTCATCAGCAAAGAGTGCTATTTTATGTTCCTTCTGACCAAGTGTAATCCCTTGAATTTTTTGATTCTGTCTTATCCATTGGCTCAGAGGTTCTATGAAGATTGCAACGAGCAGTGGAGACAAGGGGCAGCCCTGACAACATCCTCTTTCCAGTTCAAAAGATGATGATAATTTACCGTTAATCCTTATTTTAGCTGTTGGTTTTTTATATAATGCCTGGATAGTTCTAATGAAGTTGTTTTGAAAATTGAAACTGAACAAGATTCTATATAGGAAAGACCAGTCAACCGAATCAAATGCTTTTTCAGCGTCTAATCCCAGTATAGCTGCATTTAAATTATATTTTTTTATATGATGAATTATGTGTAAAGTGCGTCTAATGTTATCTTGTGTCTGTCTTTGTCTTATAAAACCTGTTTGGTCTAAATGAATTAAGTCTGTTAGTATATTTTCTAACCTTTTGGCAAGGATAGCGGTAAAAAGTTTATAGTCCTGATTTAACACACTGATTGGTCTGTAGTTGGAGCAATCTAATTTATCCTTTTCAGGTTTAGGTATGACTGCAATGACCCCTTCTCTCCAGGAGGGGGGAATTTCCCCTGTGTGGAGGACATAGTTAAATGTTTTCAGGAGGAGAGGAGATAGTTGCTGTTTAAAGGTTTTGTACCACTCTGCTGTATAACCATCTGCTCCTGGGGATTTGTTAGCTTTAAGTTTCATAATTGCTTTTTCTAATTCTTTAGGTTGTATTTGTGCCAGTAGTTTTTTATTTTGTGACTCAGTAAGTTGGGGAAGATTTAATGTATTTAGGAAGGCTTCGGATGTGTCTTTGTGTTCTTTGAGGGAGTACAAGTTCTTGTAGTAATTCTTGAAGCTTTTAAGAATTTCCTGAATTCTAAATTTTATTTCCTTTGATGCTGGGTCCCTGATTTTGTAGATTGCTCTCTCCGTTTGTTGTTTCCTCAATTTATAGGCTAGTAATTTTGCCGATTTGCTACCTGTTTCATAATATTTTTGTTTCAAAAATGTAAGTTTCTTCTGGATTTCTATTGTGTAGATCTCGTTTATTTGTTTTTTTATTTCCTTAATTTTGAGCGAGTCATTAGAATAAGTGTTGTCTTTGTGCTCTTTTTCTAGTTTCTTAAGTTCTGACTCTAATGCGATTAGTTTTTCTTGTCTCAATTTCTTTTGGAGTGCCAGTTTTGCGATAATCTTTCCCCTTATTACAGCTTTGCATGCGTCCCACAGTATTAAAGGGGATACTTCTCCATTATCATTTTCTTCCAAATACTGTGTCTGAGAATATCTGATTCCAATTCATCTTTCAGTGGTCCTTTCAACACATTTGAATTTAACCTCCAAGAAAATGTATTATTTGTGTATTTTTGGATATTTAAGTCCATATAGATCGGACTGTGGTCAGAGAGATCCATCAGTCCTATTTTACATGTTTTTACTCTTCCAATGTCTCTATTAAACATAAAAAAATAGTCAGTCCTTGAGTATGATGAATGTGGTGCTGAGTAAAATGTACACTACAGTTCAAAAGTTTGGGGTCACCCAGACAATTATTTTGTGTTTTCCATGAAAAGTCACACTTATTTACCACCATGAGTTGTAAAATGAATAGAAAATATAGTCACGACATTGACAAGGTTAGAAATAATTGTCGGAAAAAGTCAATTTTGGACAACCTCTAGAAAACCCCCAGAAAACAGTTTTGATTAGATGCTGAAGGCTAATATAGACCTTTCTAATAAATGTATCTAAAAGACTGTACTTTAAATGTTGATGGTAAATATGAGCACTTATAGGAAATGTAACTAAAGGACTGAATTTGAACTGTTTTAATGTAAATTGTCAGTGAAAGCAGTAGCGCTTTTGCGCCACAGGTGGCGCTCAGTAGCGATGAGACGCTGTTCAGTGTTAGAGCACAAGAGAAGAAGAGTAGAGAATGTTCCAGAGTGTGAAGGAAAATGGTGTCGAGTGATATGGCCGTTGTCGGCTGATGTGCCGTGTAAGAGTGCCGTGCTGGGTGTGGTGGAAAGTCAATAAACCGCTGAAAAATCCGACAGCTTGGCCCTCATCCTTCCCCTTCGCCCTCCGGGGTGTAACAAAACTTGGTAGCAGAGGATGATTCAGTCGTGTGTAAGACGGTGAGTGTGCAAATAAAAAAAAAAAAGGCAGAAATGATGGAACTGGAGCAGCTGCAAGATAAGCTAAGTGAGGCCTTGGTGCCATTACAGGCCGAACAGCTAAACGAGGTCTGTTCATTTGCAAAGATAAACCCAGCCAAGCCGTCTAAAAAGTACACGCTGATACGACTGTTAAACGAGGAGGTGGAAAAAACCATTGAAAGCGAAGAGGAGGATGTAGCCCACGCGTTTCTGCTAAAGCTAATGGCATGTGCTACCGAAGCTAAGCAAAGCGAACCGTCGACGCAGGCGGCGGCAGCGGCCGGCACGAGCTGGGAGGCAGAGGCACTCGCCAGTTTACAGAGCCAATATGCCGCTCTGCATGGAAGTTTCCTTGATTCAGCTAAAAGGGTTGAAGAGGAAATAATGAGGCTGACCGATAACGAGGCCACTCAGCCACAGAGTCGCCATTTTGTGACACAGCCCGCGGCCCCCGCAGCGCCCCTACTGCCAGAAGTGACCATTAAACAAGAGTTTAGGATAAATGGGCAGATAGGAGAGAGGGGCCAAAGAGACAAGTTGTCGTATTCCAATCTCATTCACC
This sequence comes from Pholidichthys leucotaenia, assembly GCA_020510985.1. Classification (NCBI taxonomy): domain Eukaryota; kingdom Metazoa; phylum Chordata; class Actinopteri; order Cichliformes; family Pholidichthyidae; genus Pholidichthys; species Pholidichthys leucotaenia. The sequence goes on from CM035844.1 coordinate 50,050,087, forward strand.
AGATTGATATGGGCCTGAAGAAAAAGCACAGTGAGGCTGAGATAATTGAGGCTGTTGTCAGAGCAGTGAGTCCCGGATTGAGTTTGCGCGCTATGCTGGAGATCAAGTCAGATCTCACCCTTTCACAGTTGTGCATCATCCTGCGAGGACATTATAAAGAGGATAGTTCCACTGACTTGTACCATCGCCTGATAAACCTCATACAAGACAGTAACGAGTCACCTCAGAACTTCCTGTTTCGCGCCATCGAGTTAAAAGAAAGACTTTTAGCAGCATCCAGAGAGCCTGGCGCGGAAGAGCAGTATAGCTCTGACCTTATTCAGAGGAAGTTTCTGAGGGCAGTGGAAACAGGACTTATTAGTGCTGACGTGAAGTACCAACTGAAGCGCTATCTGGAGGATTCTGACATCACCGACGAGCTCCTGATTTCTAAGACAAATGCAGCAGCCAGTCTTGAATGGGAACGACACCAAAAATTCAAGAGGCACACGAAAGAACCAAAAGTTCGAGAATGCCGAGTGGAAAATCTGACGGGTCAGTATGCAACAGAGGAAGGAGTGGATGGCCAAGAGCGCCCTCCACCATCGACAAAAGGTAAAATCCTTAAATCCCAAAGCACAGTGACCCGTACGGAATCTGAGCTCCTGGACATAGTCATGCAGCTGAAGAGTGACATGGAGGAGATCAAGAAGGCCATACGTGAGTCTCCCAGAGCACCTCACGCTCTAATTGCCAGGAGGACACATGGCTGCAAGCGCTGTCAGTCCACCAGCAATGGCAATCAGTGCAACCACTGCTTCAGATGAGGATTCAGCGGCCACATGTCAAGGGAATGTCAGATAGGAAGGAGACTTGGAAGAACGACAGGCAAGTAGACACGGCAGCCAATACTGTCGCAACCACATCAGAACAAGCTAACACACAAGAACTGTATGAGCTAGTTACTGACAGTATTCGGAGGTTAGAAGCAAGGCTGGTAGCTAAGGCCGAGGCACCTCCTGAAGAAACGGTCCGTGTTAATCTACTGTCCCCTAATCGCCAATTACAGTTACTCAATTTGGTTGGAAAAAATATGTCATAACCTGCTTCCTCGATGATAAGGAGACAGAAGTGTTGTGGGACACAGGGTCACAGGTCTGCTTAATGAATGACACCTGGAGACAGGAGCACCTGCCACACACCACCGTCAGAGGTTTAGCCGAGTTGGTGGGTCCAAGTATTCTGAATGGGAGGGCAGTGAACCAGACACCAATTCCATTCTCAGGGTGGGTCGAAGTCACTTTCAAGCTGCCGACAGCTAGTCGCCCACCGGTGGAACTCTTAGTTCCCGTGCTAGTGGTGAAGGAGGATGGAGTGGCAGAGCTGCCTATCATTGGGTTCAACGTGATTGACCATGTCCTGAAGACGGGCATTAACCCCCCTTGTGCCATCAGTGAAGCTGTTAGTGCAGCCTTCTCCTTTGATTGTAAAAAAACAGAGGTATTTTTGAAGGTGATGCAAAGTGAGGAGGATAGGCTGGGAGAAGGAATGGTAAAAGTTGGCAGTGAGTTGGTCACCATCCCTGCTGGCCAAACCAAAGCAGTCAAAGGTTGTGTCAGGGCAGGCTCACTTCCAGACACACAAGACGTCTTATTTGAGCCGAGTCAGTATACCCAATTACCGGAGGGTTTGCAGATGCAAAGTGGGTTGGTGCAGTTATGGAAAGGGAGGCGATCTATGTTCAAAATACCTATAACAAACAGTATCTCTCGTGATATCCAGCTGTCTGCTAAGACCATTTTGGGACAGACACAGAGAGTTAAAACTGCTTACCCGGCAGACATTAGACCCCCTGCTGTAAACCAAGCGACAGCCGACCTGACGACGAGTGAAACAGGATGAAATAAAGAGACTGAGATGAACTGTGCCATCAAAGAGACTATGGACATGTGGGACCCCCCAGTTCCCCTTGATCATCTCTCGCCCATACAACAAGAGCAAGTAAAACAGCTACTACGGGAGGAACGGCAAACGTTTTCCCGTGATGAGTATGATGTAGGGACAATTCCCTCTTTACAGTTGAAGATCCGACTCAAGGATCCCACTCCTGTCAAAAAGACTTATATCTCTGTTCCCAGACCACTTCATAAAGAAGTAAAGGAGTATTTAGAAGACCTGCTTAACAGAGGCTGGATCACCAAATCTAAGTCATCGTATTCCAGTCCAATCGTCTGTGTGTGAAAGAAAGATGGAGGTCTGCATTTGTGCTGCGACTTTAGAGAGCTGAACAAGAAGTCCATCCCTGATAGACACCCAATTCCCCGCATACAGGATATGCTAAACAGTCTAAATGGGAGTGCGTGGTTTTCAGTCCTCGACCAAGGGAAGGCGTATCACCAGGGTTTCCTGGAAGAGTCGAGCAGGCCCCTCACTGCATTTATCACTCCCTGGGGTTTGTTCGAGTGGACTTTTGAAGATCACTTGCGAGACCTGAGGAGCGTCCTGCACCGCTATCAAAGCCATGGGGTGAAGCTGACTCCCCGGAAATGTGAGTTATTCAAGCAGCAGGTACGTTTCCTTGGTAAAATGGTAACAAAACAGGGCTACACTATGGACCCTGCGGACATTGCCCCGGTGCAGACCTTCAAACAGCAGCAACCTTCCACTGTTGGAGAACTAAGGAAATTGCTAGGTTTTATTTCATATTACCGCAGCTATATTCCAAACTTCTCCCATATAGCAAGGCCTCTTTACGACCTTCTTGCTAACGACCACACAGATAAAGCAAAGAAAAACTCGAATAGACATGTCAAAAAGAAAGATCGTGGCCAGTTGCCCTCATCCCATGCAATCAGGTGGCGCCCTGAACATCATGCAGTACTCTGTCAGCTTGTTGACTTTCTCTCCCAGCCCCCAGTGTTAGGTTTCCCGAACTATGAGGAACCCTTCATTTTGCACTGTGACGCTTCACAGGAGGGGCTTGGGGCGGTGTTATACCAGCGACAACAAGACAAACTGGTGGTGATAGCGTATGGCTCCAGGACACTGTCAAATCCAGAGAAGAACTACCACCTTCATTCAGGGAAGCTGGAGTTTCTTGCCATGAAGTGGGCCATCTGTGAGAAGTTTCGGGATTATCTGTACTATTCCCCACCATTCACTGTCTATACGGACAATAATCCCCTAACGTATGTGCTCACCACCGCAAAGTTAAATGCAACCACACAGAGGTGGGTAGCAGAACTAGCTGATTTCCAGTTTGTGGTTAAGTATCGCCCTGGGAAAGCAAACAGAGATGCAGACGGCCTTTCACGTATGCCCCTAGATATGGAGCAGTACATGAACAAATGCACACAAAATGTTGATCCTGATGTGATGCATTGTGTGGCGCAGGCAGTCAAGGTAAAGTCACAAGAAAATGAACCATGGCTCTGCCCAGTCACCATTTCTACTCTCATTAGTGAAGCAGATCGAGAAGCCAGCTCTGTAGCTGAAATATCAAAGACTGCTCTAAAAAGAGCTCAAGAAGAAGACTCGGTGATTGGAGAGATGTTGCGTTATATGTTATCAAAACAATGGCCAAGAAGTGGAAAGCAGCTGAACAGTAAAACTGCAGCTCTAGTCAGGCAAAAACACAAGCTGTACCTGGAAGATGATGAACTGCTTTACAAGAGAACGGCATCGCATGACCAGCTACTTCTACCCCAAAAGTTTCACAAGCTCGTGTTTACCGGAATGGTGGCTCAGTTGGTAGAGCATCCGCCCCACACCCGGGAGGCAGGGGTTCAAATCCCGGCCGGGTCATGCCAAAGACCATATAAAAGTGGAACTTCCTGCCGTCCAGCTTGGTGCTCAGCAATAAATGGAATGGAGGAGGGAACTCTGTGGCGGCGCCTTGAATGGCAGCGGCCCTCTGATTCTGCACTTGGGGTGTGTGTGATTTACACTAGATAGGTAAAACACAATCTCGTTCTGCTGTCCATGATTGGTTGTACGGTTGAATGACAATAAGGGTGATTTAATTTTAATTTAATTTAATTTAATTTAATTTTAATTTAATTTAATTTAATTTAAAGAGCTCCCTGAAAACATGGGCCATGTAGGGGTAGAGAGAGTGATGAACTTGATAAGGGAGCGCTTTTATTGGGCTCATATGCAAAGAGATGTTGAGCATTACATCACTAAAGTTTGCAGTTGTTTGAAGAACAAACGTCCCAACAAGATAACAAGGGCACCACTGACTAACATTGTCACCACGTACCCATTCGAATTGGTGTCCGTTGATTTCCTGCACTTGGAGAAGTGCAAAGGAGGATATGAGTATATCCTAGTTCTAATGGACCACTTCACTCGCTTTGCTCAGGCTTATCCTTGTCACAACAAAGCTGCTGAGAAGATATTTGGGGATTTTGCCCTCAAATTTGGCTTCCCCACACGACTCCATCATGATCAGGGTAGAGAGTTCCAAAATAAACTCTTTGCAAAACTCCAGGAGTACAGTGGTGTGCAGGGGTCCCGAACAACGCCCTACCATCCCCAAGGGAATGGGCAGGTGGAACGATTCAATCGTACACTGTTGGCAATGCTCAGAAATTCGCCCGAAGCAGCCAAGGAAGATTGGAAGTCCTCTCTGGCAAAAGTGGTTCATGCCTATAATTGCACGCGTAGTGAGGCTACGGGGTACGCGCCATATTTTCTGCTATTTGGCCGTAGTCCAAAGTTGCCTATTGATCTAATGTTTGGCCTCACAACAAGAGAGCAGAGTGTTTCTCACCAGGACTATGCTGAAAAGTGGAGAGCTAAAATGGCTGAAGCTTATAAACTTGCCTCTAAAACAGCAAACAAAGAAGGGATGAGAAGTAAAGCCCTTTATGATAAAAAGGTTCACGGTGCTGAGTTGCCCCCTGGATCCAGAGTACTGGTCCGAAACTTGACCAAAAAAGGTGGGCCAGGAAAATTAAGATCATTCTGGGAAGACAAAGTGTATGTAGTGACCCAAAAGAAGTACCCAGACAGTCCAGTGTATGAAATCAGACCTGAAAACGGCAAGGGGCGCACTCGGGTCATGCACAGAAACCTTTTGCTACCCTGTGACTTTCTTTCCATGGAAACAGTGGAACATGCCCCTGATAAAACAAGAGAAAGAGAGTCTAAAAGATAAAGGAATGTGGACAGACAAAACAGCACGGATGATGAAGATGAAGACGGCTGGAGTGCCATAATCGGATTACGAGCTGGAAAGGATCAAAATCACCGTCCACTGAGAGCCGATGCACCGGAGTTCTACCCGCACAGTGACACTACTCCGGAGGATGAGGACCAGGACCTAGATGACGTCACACAGGTGCCGCTGGCACAAGAGGTCAACAATCCGGTGGTCCCAGATCCAGCTGAGGCAGACCAGGACCAGGGTGATGTGGTGACGGAGTCCAGTTCCAGTGACCAGGAGGGACCTGTCGAGTTCCCTGCTAAAACGTATCCTTCAAAAATGAGAAAACAGACGTTGAGATTTACTTATGATAAGTTAGGCCAACCTTGCACCTCATCTGTTAAAAACAAATGTGTAGAAGCTAGAGATAACCATTGTTCAGACATAAATGTTTTGGAAAGTAAATGAGTAGTGACTAAACTCATTACCAAGTTACTTTTATGGTTGATTTTAAAAAAAAGATTTTCAGTGTGTTACTAAGGCACAGGCATCACATAAAGGTTTATTTGGTAGGCTATGACTAGATTGAGTACCCTTACTCTCAGGAAAGATGCAGATACCCACCATGATGGATGGAGCGGATGATGGTCATCGTGCAAAAAGACCTCTTCTGCAAATGTATTGCATGGAACAGGAGATACATGCTGTACTATGGACTATTACCAGTTTGCATCTTTATGGACTTTAATGAACTCTGACTCCTGTTTAGTAATATCCTACTTACATGAGATACATGGTTACCAAATGTGGACTGTGAAAAAAAAAAAGTAGCTTTGGAAAGTTGTTTGTAATGTCGGGTCGACATTAAATTTTTGAGGGGTGAGTGTAGGAAAAAGTCAATTTTGGACAACCTCTAGAAACCCCCCAGAAAACAGTTTTGATTAGATGCTGAAGGCTAATATAGACCTTTCTAATAAATGTATCTAAAAGACTGTAATTTAAATGTTGATGGTAAATATGAGCATTTATAGGAAATGTAACTAAAGGACTGAATTTGAACTGTTTTAATGTAAATTGTCAGTGAAAGCAGTAGCGCTTTTGCGCCACAGGTGGCGCTCAGTAGCGATGAGACGCTGTTCAGTGTTAGAGCACAAGAGAAGAAGGGTAGAGAATGTTCCAGAGTGTGAAGGAAAATGGTGTCGAGTGATGTGGCCGTTGTCGGCTGATGTGCCGTGTAAGAGTGTCGTGCCGGGTGTGGTGGAAAGTCAATAAACCGCTGAAAAGTCCGACAGCTTGGCCCTCATCCTTCCCCTTCGCCCTCCGGGGTGTAATATAATGATTTGTATTTGAAATAATAATTTTTCCTTCAAGCTTTGCTTTCGTCAAAGAATCCTCCATTTGCAGCAATTACAGCATTGCAGACCTAACATGATTGCACAAGGGTTTTCTAATCATCCATTAGCCTTCTGACGCAATGAGCAAACACATTGTACCATTAGAACACCGGAATGATAGTTGCTGGAAATGTGCCTCTATACACCTATGTAGATATTGCACCAAAAACCAGACATTTGCAGCTATAATAGTCATTTACCACATTAGCAATGTATAGAGTGTATTTCTGATTAGTTTAAAGTTATCTTCATTGAAAAAAGTGATTTTCTTTCAAAAATAAGGAAATTTCTAAGTGACCCCAAACTTTTGAACGGTAGTGTATAAGCTTTTACACTGGGGTTGAATTCCCTCCACACGTCACAGATTCCCATTTCATTTAGTAGCATCCTAGTTTTTCCACTTTGAGTGTTTTTTTGATGTGGAGAATTACCTGATGCATCCCAGTATGGATTCAGTCTTAGATTGAAGTCTCCACCACATATCACTAAACCTTGGGCTTTAGTTATCATTAGGTCAAATACATTTTTATAAAATTTCCAGTTAGCCCTGGAGGTGCATATACATTCAGCAGGGTGATATCTTCTCCCTCTAGCCGACCAGGTACCATGCTAAATCTCCCTTCTTTATCTTTGTGTTCTGAATTTTTTTCAAATATAATTTTGGTTGAGATCAATGTTGCTACCCCCCTCCTCCTCCCTGACTTATATGAAGATGAAGAGATCAGTTTAAACCCTTGTCTATTAAGTTTAGTGTGCTCCAAGTCTGTTAGGTGGGTCTCCTGTAAAAATATTATTCCTGCTTTGTCTTTTTTCATTTTACCTAGAATCTTGGATCTTTTAACTGGATTCAGGATCCCTTTTACATTATATGAGATTATTTTGGTTGCACCCTGTTTCTCCATTGTATTGTCTTATTTAGTATAACAGTATAGTGGCCCTCTTTTATGCTACTCAGAAACTGAAAGAACATTAAGAACATAAAAAAACATTAAGAACATAGTATATAAAACTTTAAAAAACAAAAAACTGTCAAAAGCTCTTCCTGAACTGAGGTCTTTTTAGCGACCTTAGAAGAGCCTTGATGGTGTGCTGGCTCTGAGGGAAATTCCTCAAACTTTGTTACGTGTTGAGGGCCTTCTCTTACCCCTGTAAGTTGTCCCATGTTTTTAAGATGATTTTCAGATCCCAATCCGAACTTGTAATGATTTTTTTTTTTTTATGCCGATACCCTATGAAATTGTGCGCAACCTCCCACCACCATCACAGCAAACAATCACGTTAATACAGTATTTGTTAGTGTGGAGAGCTCATGTGGTTCATTGTCACATTTCTATTTTAACAATTTTTTTTAAAGACTTATTTGTTTCTAATATTATGACTGTTCCATGAAATGTTTTACCACATCATATTTGCTGATTCTGTATCTCCTTTAATGTTTGTTACCTTGTAGGAGGAGGGTTGGCTGAGCAGACTGAGTAAAAATATCGTTATTCCCTTCTGAAAGTGTCCAGTTTTTCCTTATAGCCCTGGCACTGGGTTTCCCGTTGCTGGCCTGTGGATTTTGAGGGTCTCTGTGTGCACCACGTTTGAGCCTTGATTCTTTCGATCGGGTCTGCTGCAGGTTTATACACCGTTACCGGGAGCCCTCTTCTCACCATATCCCTGGTTGCTTCTTCCGCCGAGTTGTAGAGATACGTCTCTTCCCCGTAAAAAATCCTCAGCTTCGCCGGAAATGGAGTTTGAAAGTGCAGTTTCTTCTCTCTTAGTACCTTTTTAGCGTCATTGTATTCCCAACGTTTTTTAAGGACCTCGGGGGCGTAGTCATGCTCCACAAAAACTTTTCTTTCTTGGTGCATAAATCCTTTTTTCTGACAAGCCAGTCTCAAAACCTCTTCTTTTGTTCTGAAGTTGGAAAACTTTACCACCACCAATCGTGGGGGAGCTTCCGCCGACGGCCTTGGGGCTAATGAACGGTGCGCCCTTTCTATCTTCAAGTCGGTGGATTGGGGAATTTCCAACTTTTCTCTCAGTATGGTTTTCACGCATGCAGCCATTGTGGTGAAACCGTCCTCGACTCCTTCTTTCAGACCATGGATTCTTATGTTGTCCCTTCTTAGTCTTCCTTCCAGGTCGGTTAGCTTAGCCTCCAGTCTTGTCTGTCGTTTAAGTAATTCCAGCGTGGTTTCTTCCAGCCCTTTTATTCTTTCCTCTGCTTCCATGATTCGGTCCTCAGCCTGGTCCACTCTGTTGTTTGTCCTTTTTATTTCGTCTTTAATTTCACGAAATTCGGCCCAACACTCTCGGCGAAATTCTCTTAATTCTTGAAGTATCGTTTTTAAGCTAGCCGTGTTGCTAGCCTCATTTTGCTCATCTATTTCCGAGTGGTTATTGTCTTTGAGGTCAGTTTCTCCGGCCAATGCGTGTCTTGGCCTGGTAAGTGTCGATCTCTTCTGTTTTCCTTTAGGCATAATGACTTTGTCTTTTGATTTTCACTCTTCCATAAATCCGTTAAATCTGATTTTCATGGTATTTTCACGGATGGGATCTGGGAGCTTCAGCGTTAAGCTGCTACCACCATGGTGTCCAGACCGGAATTCCTAAATCCTACTTTCAATGATTACTGCAGTCTCAAAATTATTCAACCCCCTGAATAGAATTCCTTATAAGACCACACATTTGCAAATCAGGTGTGGTCTCAAGCACACCTGATGCAACCAATCAAGGGTTTCATTAGTTGCATCAGGTGTGCTTGAGATAGAACACATCAAATACCTGGACTGGTGACGGTGGCATTTTTACTGCACATTAGAAATATGGCTAAATCAAGAGAATTGTCCAAAAGGTTCAGAGAACAGGTTAAGAGAAGGTCCTTGCACAAACAAGGAAAAGAATACAAAAAGATAGCAAAGGCACTGAATGTTCCTAGAGATACAGTTGGAAGCATAGTTCTCAACTTTAAAGTGGCTACACTACCTGGACGTGGCCGAAACAGGATGCTATCAACGACTGCCACCAGAGTCCTGAGGAGGCAGGAGGTCAAAAACCCTCAACTGACTGCAAAAGACCTGCAGCAAGACTTGGTGACAGCACACTGAGGATTCAGTTTTCACAGTAAGGCACATTCTAAACACTGAATGGCTTCATGCCCAAACTCCAAAATGTACATCACTACTGACCCAAAAGCACAAGAAAAGTTGGCTCCAATTTGCTCAAAACCATATCAATAAGCCAAAGAGGTTTTGGGATTCTGTTCTGTGAAGCAACGAAACAAAACTTGAACTTTTCAGGCCTATGGCTCAACAGCATCACTGGAGGAGGAATAATGACACATATGCTGAACTGAACACCCTGCCTAAAGTAAGCATGGCAGTGGCTCAGCAATGCTCTGGAGCTACGTTGCTTCCTCTGGCACTGTAAATCTGCAGTGTGTGGAGGGCAAGATGGATTCAATCAAGCATCAGGAAATCCTGGGAGAAAATGTTATAATGTCTGTGAGGAAGCCGAAACTTGGGCATCATTGGACCTTCCAACAGAACAATGATCCCAAGCATAACTCAAAAGTCCACCAAAACTTGGTTTCAGAAGAAGTCCAGGAAGATACTAGAGTGGCTATCACAGTCATCTGACTTTGGGATTGGAAAAAGACGGGTGCAGCATGCAAACCCAAGAATATTGGTGAACTGGCGGCCTTTCCCCATGAGGAATGTACTTCCTTGGGAACGCTGCCAGAAGCTGGTGGTTAGCAGCATCACATGTGCAGCAAGTCATAACAGCAAAAGTGTGTTCTTCTAAGCACTAAAGATGCTTGTCGTGAAGGGGTGGAATAATTTTGAGACTGCAGTAGTCATTAAAAGTGGCATTTTGTGTTGCATTTGGAGAAACCACTTGTAATAGTTGTGTTGAGCTACTTAAACTGTTCTTGTTTGATTTGTTTATTGCAAACAGCTGCTAGTTTGTACATTTTGCCAAAAAACATCATTTGCAGTGGGGATTGAATGATTTTGATTGCAAGTGTAACAGTTTCAGCAGACAAGACAAACCTGTTCACTCTAGAGAGGTTTGAGGGGCACTCTTAATGACAGTATTTATTAGCTGACAAAATACCATCCTTGTGGTAGTCTCTTTGGCGTCGAGTCACACAGGTTCTCACACCCACCACCTACTAGTCTTTATTTAGACTTAAGGACATGCTTCCTTGTTTCTCCTGCAGGCTATACACATCTGATGACTGACCTCACGACAAATAAGTCCGTGCATGCTGGAACCCCTTCTAACGTACAGTGGATATAAAAAGTTTACACACCCCTGTTCAAATGCCAGGTTTATGTGATGTAAAAAAATGAGACCAAGATAAATCATTTCAAAACTTATTTCCACCATTAATGTGACCTATAACCTGTACAACCCAATTGAAAAACAAACTGAAATCTTTTAAGGGGAAAAATAAAAAATAAAAAACTTACAATAACCTGTTTGCATAAATATGCACACCCTTAAACTAATACATTCTTGCAGCACCTTTGGCTTTTATTACAGCACTCAGTCTTTTTGGGTAGGAGTCTATCAGCATGACACATCTTGATGTGACAATATTTGCCCACTCTTCTTTGCAAAAATGCTCCAAATCTGACAGATTGCGAGGGCATCTCCTGTGCACAACCCTCTTCAGCTCACCCCACAGGTGTTCGATTGGATTCTGGTCTGGACTGTGGCTGGGCCATTCTAAAACCTTAATCGTCATCTAGTGAAGCCATTCTTTTATTGATTTGGATGTGTGCTTTGGGTCATTGTCAAGCTGAAAGATGAAGTCCTGTTCAACTTCAGCTTTCTAGCAGAAGCCTGAAGGTTTTGTGCCAACACTGACTGGTATTTACAACTTGTCACGCCGCGCCATTCATCAGCGGCGCCACCTGCTCACACACCTGATCCTCATCAGCGGCGAGGGATAAAAGCCGCCTCGCCCGGAGGCTCGGCCTGAAGCCGTCAGACTTCGTTCCCTCACCGTCGTGAGCATTCCTTTCTTCAGCATCACTATTCTGGGTAAGAACCCTTACCTCCTTTTCCAGTCTGCTCCCCTGTGCACAGGTGGATTCCCCGGCGGCGGACGTCTCCGTTCCATCGCCCATCCTTCGCTGCTGCACGGAGCTCCCCAGGTGGCTGTCTCCCGGGCTACGTTCCCCTTGCTGTGCCAGCTATCCTGACAACTCAAGTAAGATCTTCTCTTGCCATAATTCATCCTGTATTGGTGTATGCCCGTCACCCTCTCCCTGTGTTCTCTCCATAGGGTTGCTCGGCCGAACGGTCATCTGCCTCTGTGCCTGAAGCAGACGCCACCACCAACACATCTACATCCCGCAGACACACACTCATACACTCCTGCTGTAAATAAACTCTTTGAACTACTCTAAGCCTGTGTGTGCGCGTCTCCTGAGCCGTGCGTTATGTCAGTACGGCTTCAGCAGAGCGGCTCGGCGGACGGCGGGCTCGCACACCGGCTTACCACTCTCGAGGCTAGAGTGGATCAAATTGCTTATCAACAGCAGGTCATCCTGAATCAATTGGTAATTATCACTGGCCGATTGGACCGCCTGGACCCCCAGCAGCCGTTCCCCCCGGCTCCTCAGGGTGGCGCAGCTCCTGCTGTTCCGGTGGCCGTCCAGCCAGCTCCAGTGGCACCGGCCCGACTCACACCAATTCCGACCCCCGCCCGCTTTAGCGGAAAGCTCGGCGGAGCGCGGGGGTTTGTGATGCAGTGTGAGTCCGTGTTTGACCGTGTGCCCGGAGACTTTCCCTCAGATCACAGCCGAATCGGCTACATAGGGAATCTCCTGGAGGGGCGTGCTTTAACTTGGGCCTACTCTATTATGGCGAGACCCAGTTATGCCACCCTCACCTATGCCGAGTTCGTGAGGCGCTTCCTGGAGGTGTTTGATCACTCCCGTTCCGAGGCGGTCCAGGTCGATCGGCTTCTCGCTCTCCAGCAGGGAAACCGGTCGGCCGCGGATTATGCCATCGAATACCGGGTAGCGGCGGAGGAACTGGGCTGGGAGGAGCGCTCCCTCTGCGGCCTGTTTCTCCGCAGCCTCAATAGTGATCTGAGGGATGAACTGGCTGGACGGGATATCCCCGGAACGTTAGCGGAGCTAACCTCATTGGCAATCAGCTTGGACAACAGGCTGCGCGAGCGCTCCTCAGGACAGAAGCCGTCTGCTTCTCGCCCTCGAGGAGTCCCGCTACGCCTGCCCCAAGCTCGCCCCCTGGCGACGCCGCCACCATCGTGCCCCGAGGAGTCGGAGCCGATGGTGACGGGCTGGGCAAAGCTCTCCTCGGCAGAGAGACAGCGCCGCCGTGAATTGGGTCTCTGCATGTATTGCGGAGACAGTCAACACACGGTAGAGCTTTGCCCACAAAAGCCAAACGGCGGGGTCCGCGAGTCACTGTAGGGGGCCTCGCGGACGTCAATCGGCAAAGTCCCCTCACTCAATTAAAGCTGCCCATCCGTTTTTGCCACAATCCCACTGGGCACCTCACCCACGCACTGGTGGATTCGGGCGCAGAGGGCAGCTTCATTTCACAAGGCCTGGCAACCCGATTGGGCATCCGCTGTCAGGCACTCAAACACCCCATCTCCCTGGTCCATCTCTCCCGTGCCTCCCTTGGGAGAGTTACCCATCAAACCATTCCTGTCCCAGTCATCATCTCAGGGAACCACCGGGAGGAAATGGTTTTCTACGTCCTGCCCAACTCTGTGTCGCCCGTCATCCTGGGGTATCCCTGGCTACGCCTCCACAATCCTGTCCTGGACTGGAGGTCAGCTGGGGTGTCGGCGTGGAGTACCTTCTGCATGGGCACCTGCCTTCAGTCCGCTGCCTGCTCCCCGTCCGCGGCTCCTCCTGTGGCGGATACAGCACCCCCGGACCCAGAGAAGGTGAAGGCGGTGGTGGAGTGGCCTACTCCCGCATCCCGGAAGCAGGTGCAACAGTTTGTTGGCTTCGCCAATTTTTACCGCCGTTTTGTCCCGAATTTCAGCTGGATCGTCGGACCACTGACCCGCCTCACGTCCCCAAAGGTCCCGTTCCGGTGGACCGAAGAGGTCGATGCTGCCTTTAAGGCGCTGAAGGCGGAGTTCTCCTCCTCCCGGGTCCTTCGCCAGGTCGACCCCGCGCTGCAATGCATTGTGGAGGTGGACGCATCGGACACGGGAGTGGGAGCAGTGTTATCCCAGCGATCACCGGACGATGGCGCCAAGCGACCGTGCGCCTTCTTCTCCCGGCGCCTGTCCCCGGCGGAGAGGAACTATGATGTGGGGGACAGAGAGCTCCTGGCCATTAAACTCGCCCTACAGGAGTGGCGCCACTGGCTAGAGGGGGCGGACCTGCCGTTTGTGGTCCTGACAGACCATAAGAATTTAGAGTACCTACGATCTGCCAAGCGCCTGAATGCCCGCCAGGCGCGCTGGTCTCTGTTCTTCGCCAGGTTCCGGTTCTCTATCACCTTCAGGCCAGGCTCCAAGAACGGCCTGCCTGACGCCCTCTCTAGACAGTTCACCCCCGTGGAGGCTGAGGAGACGCCCCACACTATCCTGCCCAGGTCGTGCGTCGTGGGAGCTATCTCTTGGGACATTGTGGACAAGATCCGGAAGGCACAGGAGGTGGAACCTGATCCTGGCGGCGGACCGGAAGGAAGACTGTTCGTTCCGTCTGCGGTCCGAGGAGAGGTCATCCACTGGCTCCACACCTCCCGGCTCACCTGTCATCCCGGCACCTCTCGGATGATCAGCCTCCTCCAACGGTCCTTTTGGTGGCCGGGCCTGCGGAGGGATGCAGCCCGCTACGCCCGGGCTTGTCCAATTTGTGCCACCAGCAAATCGGGAAACGCCCCTCCGGCGGGTCTGCTCCAGCCTCTGCCCGTCCCTGGCAGGCCATGGTCGCACATCGCACTGGATTTCGTCACCGGGCTCCCAGTTTCCAACTCATTCGACACCATCCTGACCGTCGTGGACCGTTTCTCCAAGGCGGCACACTTCGTCCCCCTGCGAGGTCTCCCTACCGCCCTGGAGACGGCGGGCTTCCTCGTCCAACACGTGGTCAGGCTGCATGGGATCCCGGTGGACGTGGTCTCGGACCGGGGCCCCCAATTTTCATCCGAGGTTTGGAAATCCTTTTGCAACGCCATCGGAGCCAAGGTGAGCCTCTCCTCCGGCCATCACCCCCAGTCTAACGGGCAGTGTGAGAGGACCAATCAGGAGCTGGAGGCTGCGCTCCGCTGTGTTGCAAGATCCAAGCCGACATCATGGAGCAACCATCTCGCCTGGGTGGAGTACGCCCACAACACCGCCCGCTCTTCTGCAACGGGGATGTCCCCCTTCAAGGCGTCCCTGGGTTACGACCCCCCGCTGCTTCCAGCGCAGGAGAGCGAGGTAACTGTTCCGTCAGTTAGGGCACACGTGAGGCAGTTCCGCTCCACCTGGGCCGCCGCGCGTCATGCGCTTTTACGCACAGCGGAGCGCAACAAGACCGTGGCGGACCGGCGTAGAAGACCTTCCCCGGCGTACAGAGTTGGGCAACTTGTCTACGTTTCCACCCAGGACGTCACCCTAAAAGGCGAGAGGAGAAAGCTGGCACAGCGCTTCATGGGTCCCTTCCCCATCACCCGGATCATCAACCCGGTGGCTGTGCGCGTGGCTATTCCCCCCTCCCTCCGCATCCATCCCACTTTCCACGTATCAAAGGTGAAGCTGGCAGTCACCGACCCCCTTTGCCCTCCTCCTGCAGCGCAACCCGCGCCCCGGATGATTGGTGGCCATCCGGCCTGGTCCGTCTCCTCCATCCTGGACTCCCGGCGCCGGGGTCGTGGGTTGCAATACTTGGTGGACTGGGAGGGCTATGGGCCCGAGCATCGACAATGGGTGCCCCCGTCGTTTGTGTTGGACCCATCGCTCATCGCGGACTTCCACCGAGCGCACCCGGATAAGCCATCGCCAGGAGGCGCTGCTAGAGGGGGGAGTACTGTCACGCCGCGCCATTCATCAGCGGCGCCACCTGCTCACACACCTGATCCTCATCAGCGGCGAGGGATAAAAGCCGCCTCGCCCGGAGGCTCGGCCTGAAGCCGTCAGACTTCGTTCCCTCACCGTCGTGAGCATTCCTTTCTTCAGCATCACTATTCTGGGTAAGAACCCTTACCTCCTTTTCCAGTCTGCTCCCCTGTGCACAGGTGGATTCCCCGGCGGCGGACATCTCCGTTCCATCGCCCATCCTTCGCTGCTGCACGGAGCTCCCCAGGTGGCTGTCTCCCGGGCTACATTCCCCTTGCTGTGCCAGCTATCCTGACAACTCAAGTAAGATCTTCTCTTGCCATAATTCATCCTGTATTGGTGTATGCCCGTCACCCTCTCCCTGTGTTCTCTCCATAGGGTTGCTCGGCCGAACGGTCATCTGCCTCTGTGCCTGAAGCAGATGCCACCACCAACACATCTACATCCCGCAGACACACACTCATACACTCCTGCTGTAAATAAACTCTTTGAACTACTCTAAGCCTGTGTGTGCGCGTCTCCTGAGCCGTGCGTTATGTCACAACTGTTCATAATTCCCTCCTCCTTGACTAAGGCCCCACTTCCAGCTGAAGAAAAACAGCCCCAAAGCATGATGGTGCCACCACCATGCTTCACTGTAGGTATTTGGTGATGAGCAGTGTCGTGTTGGTGCCAAATATACCTTTTTGGAATTATGGCCAAAAAGTTCAACCTTGGTTTCATTGGACCATAACACATTTTGTTATGTGTTTGGGAGATTTCAAATGTGTTTTTGCAAAATGTAGCCGGGCTTGGATGTTTTTCTTCATAAGATAAGGCTTCCATCTTGCCACCCTAGATGAGAGATTGTTGTCATATGTACTAAACGGCCAGTACTTGCCAGAAAATCCTGCAGCTCCTTCAATGTTGCTGTCGGCCTCTTAGCAGCCTCCCTGACCAGTTTTCTTCTCGTCTTTTCATCAATTTTGGAGGGACATCCAGTTCTTAGTAATGTCACTGTTGTGCCATATTTTCTCCACTTGATGATGACTGTCTTCACTGTGTTCCATGGTATATTTAATGCCTTGGAAATTCTTTTGTACCCTTCTCCTCACTGATACTTTTGAACAATGAGATCCCTCTGATGCTTTTAAAGCTCTCTGCAGACCATTGGTTGTGCTGTAAGATGTGACTACAAAAATGTCAGGCAAAGCCTACTAGAACAGCTGAACTTTCTTTTGGGTTAATCAGAGGCACTTTAAATGGTGGCAGGTGTGTGCTGACTTCCATTTAACATGAGTTTGAATGTGACTGGTTAATTCTGAACACAGCCACGTCACCAGTTATAACAGGGTGTGTATATTTATGCAAACAGGTTACTAAGTTTTTTTATTTTTCCCCTTAAAAGATTTCAGTTTGTTTTTCAATTGGTTTGTACAGGTTATAAGTCACATTAATGGTGGAAAAAAGTTTTGAAATGATTTATCTTGGTCTCATTTTTTATATCACAAAAACCTGGCATTTGAACAGGGGGGTGTAAACTTTTTATATCCACTGTATGCAATGGTGCTAACACATAGCACTGCTGCAGCCAACAAGGAGCCAGACTATCACCTCCATGTGACTTCGCCTGAGCGAATCCTTTACATTATCTGACCCCACGAGGCAGCTGCCGGGGATTCTCACAGCTCCCTGCAAGAAGCCACAAACTACTGCACACTGTCTGACAAAAAGCCTCGAGAGGACGTGTATAGCCTGGAAGGAAATGGCAGCGGTAATAGTTCACACTAAAGCAGGGCACATTCTGTCAATTCTGATCCAGAGCTGTGTGTATGTGTGTGGACAGACAGTGCACACTCTGACCAACCCTGTGAGCTATAAAAAGTAACGGAGGAGGGAAAAAAAAGACTCTGGAATGACAGTGTGGAAAAAAAAACCCACACAGGACTCCTGAGCTACAAATTCTCTCCTTTTCTTAACGTGTTTGCCTGTGTCATACACACTTTTTGGAACATTTATTGTCTCAAAGGACTTTGTTCCTCAAATACAGGGGGCCACATTTAAGCTACATAATTTCCCACCAACATATTAAATATTACTAATGCATTGCTGGATATTCTAAAGGACTGAAAAGAGACTGGTCCACATAGTTGAACTTCCTCAGAGCAAAAGCCAAAGGAGGCCTTCAGCAAAATGAGCTGTCACTCAGATGTTTATGTGGGGCTGCCTGAGCAGCTCTGCCTGAGAGGCGAGGGCTTGGCCCTGTATGGAGCTGAACAGAGGAAATGGCCGTAGCTGTTGCGTGGTTGGCCAGCAGCTCTGCAGCCCTCCAAGTCAACGTCAACAAACTGCACATATATGGCCTGGCCCAAGAATGAGATAACTGAGGTCTTTGGCAGTGAGGTCTTCAAGCTTCACTCCAGTAGAGATTATGTAAACGGGCAGACGAAGAAGTATCCAAGAAAGCTGTAACTCATGGCCATCCTAAAGTAGTAATCCACTTTTATTCTTATGAATGTGATCAAGTTTAGATGAATACCTGATAACCAGAGATGGGTAGTTAAATCAAAAATTGCACTTAAGTAAAAGTTGTGCTATCTTATAGTTGTAATTACACAAGTAATAGTAAGAATAGCTACCAAACAAGTCAGAAAGTATCCACTAAAAGAGTTACTTCAGTAGTGAGTAATGACTTTACTCTTGCCAATTTGTGATGTTTTTGTCTTAAATTTGCAGCATTTTCATAGAAATTCACAACTTTTTTCCAAACACATTAAAAAAAATCCTCATAAATGAGTGACTTTTTTAAATAAAATTTACAGTTTCTTTCTTAGGAACTTCCAACTTTTTGTGATAAATTTGTGACCTCTTTCCACACAAATCTGCAACTTCTACTCATACTGTAGGTTTGCAGTTTGTTAGTAAGTTGACAAATGTTTTCTCATAAATTTACAACTTTACTCTTGCCAATTTGTGAAGCTTTTCTTTTGAATATCTTAAAAAAATATAAACTGATGACATATACTACTCTCTAATGTAATCCAAATTTATACAGAGAAAACTGTAATAAATCAAATATCCCCTGAGTCAGAATAGAAGAGCAGTAATTTTCAATCTGATGAAGAAGATAAAAGATGGCAAAACTTGACTTGTAATCTGTTCAAATCAACAAAATTAAATGTAACTAGGGCTGTCACAGTAGAGGAATTTCTCCCGCAGTGATGGTGGATAGCTCAACGCTGCGATATATGGTATTTTTGCAGATATTTTTAGGTCCCTGTGGTTTCATAATTTAAAAAGGGTTCATAACTTATGTGGCAAACGATGGAAGCTGTGAGAAACTCGCTGCAGCTCCGTTCTCAACTTTATGTGCGTGTGTGACAATTGTGCGGAGCTCCAATCTTTTTACAGGCATGAAGTGCTGATTCAGTTAAAAAAAAAGATCATTTTCATAAAGCAGTGGTGGTAACTCCACTATTTCAGCTACGGGATGTATGGACTGGAGACTGCAGCGACATTCAGCTTATGTAAACAGGACAGCCTCCGTACAGGACCCTACGTGGCTCTTGTCTCCGTGATTTTTGGATTTTTGCTGCTGTCTGAAAAATCACGTTCAAACAAGCAATGCACTACGCAGTAGTTGTTTCGCTCTCTGAGCTCAATTGTCAGAATCATAAACACTCCACTCAGAAGGAAATAACACGCTTTGTGCTCTTTCAGTGCTGTCACAGCTGTATTTAGCAATTCCTCCAAACGCTTCTGCCACTACCTGCCTGCTGGAGTCCGTCTGGAGCGAGAGTGCCCCACATGGTGCTGACGCCAGCACCCGTGCTGTGGAAGCTTCCACAGTACTGGGTGCAAACATGCTGTAGGCAATAAAAATACACTTAACATTTAACAATTTATCTAATAATCAATAGGGGCACATAAGTGAACAACAAGATATAGCCACACACAAAAAATGTGAACACGGCAGTTGTTGTGGTTGCTCGTTATCCTCTGTGGTAGGCTTGTCCATAGCACAGTACTACATAATTGCAGTTGTCGCGACAGCCCTAGATGTAACTCATAGTGTACACCCAAACTTATTTGAGTAAAAATACAGGTTTCTCTTCAAAAATGTACACTAGTGAGAGTAAAAAGTACCCTGCAAACCACATGGAGAAGCTCATTCTGGCCTGATGAAATCACTCAGAGCGCTCAGATTTCCTGACCATTGACCTTGAGCACAGCCTAGATGCAGACCCATTTGAGGATCATTGTGCATGAGTTTGCTGAATACTGGGGAAATTGATTAAAAGGATTACAATTTTCTTGACCTCATAAATGCCCATATCTCCTGACCTTTGACGACCCTCACCTTGAGTACAACCTGGATGCAGACCCTCCTGAGGATCACTGTGTGTGAGTTTGTTGAGAACTAGGGCAATAGCAAGGAGAAGTACTGTTTTTTTTCTGAAACCACATAAGTGACCAGATCTCCTAACCTTTCACCTTGACCTTGAGCACAACCTGGATGCAGACCCTCCTGAGGATCATTGCCAGTTAGTTTTGGTGAGCATCGGGGCTGAAATGTGGACGGAGAGATGGATGTATTAGCTCCTTTCGGCTTCACCAAAATGAGCTGAAAAAAAAAAATCACCAGAATACAAATTAGTAAAAATTTACTTGAATTTGACTAAGCGTAATTTATTGCTACCCCCCTTGGCTGATAACCAGAAGCTGTACTGATGAATTTTTCCATAGAATTACCACACAAAAAGTTCCTCTGTGTTTTTCAGTGCACCACGGATGTGTGTTCTATTATAACGTACTGTTAGGAGAATGTCACCACATGTCTTTCCCTAAATCAACCATAAGCAATTTTGGGGAATGACATCATCATAAGGAGAAGCACAGAAGGGGGGAAAATACACGCTGGACTGGAAAACAACAGAGGAGTGATATTTAGCTGGATGCCGACTTGTAGTGAGATCACAATATGGAAACTATTTAACCACCTCTACCCTATTAACAAAGGCTTAAGATTGAATGAAAACACAGCTAGCCCTACAGCTAGACTATGACATCAGACATGTAGTGGTTGTGTAGTCGGCTATATGAATGAGGTGTCCTGCTTACCCCAGGTTGAGGTCATTCTCTGTGTTGTCCAACCACAGCCGGACGGCTACTGAGTTCCCTTCCCTACACTGAGTGAAGATGTCATCCATTGATAGACTGTAGCTCGACTGTTTCCTCCTTTAACCTCCTTTGAGATCAGGAACACAGAGCCTGCAAATAAAAAATTGATGCAGATTACTCCCTGAATAAGGGGAAAAAAATACTTTTTCCCCTCCAAACAGGCAACATAAAGTTTTTTTTTTCCATCTCCTTCAATCATGCAGTAATTTATAAAGGATTCAATATGTACATGGTGTTTAAAAAAGCCACTTCAAAGTCTTGAATTCGTAGTGCTTGTGAAATCATTGTTAAAAGCAACATTCACACAATTCTGAAGTAAGATATAAGTAACTATGGCCAGCTTTTAGGTAGCTAAACGTCACACATTTCCATTTACTTCATCAAGTTGAATCTCTGTGCCAAGAATGTTGGATCACTTTGAAGACTACTGTTGAAACAATTTTAACAAATCAACAATAAGCCGAAAACAAAGCCTCCAAGCTTTGAAGTATGTCTAAATAAGCTATTAATCATACAAAAGAAGTTTAAAAATCTTACCAGCTACCACGATCGGTTTCTTCTTGGTTTCCTTTTTCCCCCCTGAAGAGTGCCGTCGGAGCCGAGATCAGGCGGTGGTCGCTCCGAGTCCACGCCCCGCTCCTCAGTGGATGTGGGGCGCTGCTGGCTGAGGAACAGTCCGCTGCTGGAGCACCGTCTCGGCACTCACCCAGCAGCGCCCCCCAGCGGAGGACACGATGCGACACCCTGAGGCGCATGGAGCAGGGGTCTGCAACCTGTGGGGCAAGAGCCGCACGCCGTTCTTCTGCCCATAACCACTAGCTGGCTCCCTGTGACTTTTAGAAAAGCGCTCATATCTGGCATAAATATAACAGCAAATTTATGCGAACTAGTAAGAATGCAAGAGAGCACATACCTCTGCCAGGTGCAGAGTCTCTGTCAAGTAATATACATTCTCTTGTCCTTGTTCAATCAGATTATCTACAGCTACAATTATGCTTCAGAGTTAAAATAAACAGCAAGTTGTCAGTCAATCAGTCTAATATTTTTTCCAATTAAATAGCCCAGAGAATAGGCAAGGAACATAAATTCATATCAATGTACAAAAAGAAGGAGCTTTCGTAAGAAAAAATAAATTGGTGTTTAAACTCTAAATGAATTTAAAATGTAGTTTCTATTAAGATGTCATGAGTTAAAGCTGTGTGATCACTGCTGAAAGATTTACAAAGGTTATTGAATGTGGTCCTGATAATTGAAAACTATACATCAAAAATAAAATTAAAACAATTTGCAAAATTGTCACCATATATACCTACAAACTGAATACATGTCATGGTCAGATGTTTAGATACAGCCTTTATTTTTCAGCACTTTTAGTCCAAATATTTGAGCACAATAACTTGTAATATGGTCATAGTGTGGAGAAAGGAGGCAGGTGAGGCAACGAGCTGGACGACACAGAAACCTTATTCTTCCTCCAACATCTTACAACAAGACAGAAGCCCAGGTCTCTATGCATTCCTCTTTTATATCTTTATTTCCATGCATTGAGACCTGGAACTTCTGACCATAATACATTGTTATTTGAACAAAGGATTGTGTGGCACATTAACATGACATTACTCCGAGGCCGCTCTTACACCCTTCTACCCTCAGCAGCTCCTGGCAGCGCTCACTCTCCCCGGGGGCCGCACAGACCCAGCAGTCCCGTCTGATACCCCCTGGTTACGCCTCCTCCTTTGGTCCACTGTTCCCACTTCCCCCTGCCCTTTCTGGGTGGAGAAACCTCCACCGTGCCTCCAAACAGCCCCCCCCCCCGAACACCCAGAAGGGACACTAACCCCCCCATCCTTTGGGCTTGAGCTGGCATCCATAGTGGCTGTAGCAGGGAGTCGCCGGTCCAGTCGAACCACCCTGCTGGCGAGGTGTACAGGAGGGCACATCAGTCTGTGGAGGGAAAAAGGGAGGGGGGCAAAACACATTATCTTCTCAAACACAGGTCCCTGCTGAGGGATCACCAACCTGCAGAGCCACCAACGGTGGGCGTCCGCGCTGGGGATCTTGGACCAACACTACCTGCTCGCCTGCCAATGTCATGGATAGCCCTCACGAGCCAGCATAAGACGCCACTCAGCTGGTGAGTTTGCACAGTTTTATTAAAGGAAAGGAAAAGGACACAAAATAACGAGCCACGGGGGGCTAAAACACACTACAATGAGAACTCAGGCTATGAAAAAGGAGAACAGATTCACAATGGAATGAACTTACGATCGTAGAAGACGAGTAGTCAACGTCTGAACAGAGGGATGCTCGATACATCAGACAATGGGAAGTTTTTGACGAGACTGCCGCACATTTTACTCTCAGCTGCCCTCTTAAGTAGGGAGCTGCTGATGAGGCGAAATGCGGCTCAGCTGTCAACTCTGACAGCCGAAAGCCCCTCTGAGCGCTGTCACAATAAAAGCTCGGAGAGCCAAAAGGGGCACACACGTCAGATGGGAGAAAATGAATAAGGTTTATTGTCAATACTACCATACGTAATACATACAGGAGAACTGAAATTTGACTTGACATTGGGCGCGCTCAGTAAGCGCATCCCATAGCCGGGGCAGCCCGAAGGCACCAGTCGAACAGTGAGGGTAAAGAGGGGAGGGGGGGGGAGAGGAGAACACAATAGGCAGAGAGAAAAAACATAGTTATCAGAATAACACTCGTATAAGCTCATATAAAGCTCAAATGAGCCAAATTTTGATCACACAGAAAAAAACCCCTCTATGCACAATTAGCAGACGTTGACAAATGACAAAGCGAGAGAGACCAGTGTATGTAGTCAGCATATGATCAGTGTGTGATGCAGTGTGGAGGTGTGTCAATTGCTGGTGGACAGCAGAGGGCACCCCCTGGCAACGGATAGTCATGTGTTTTACTCGGCATGTCCAGAGATTTTCTCTTCTCATGCAGGTGGCAAGTTCTGTAAACACATGATAGCGCTGTCCTTGAAGAGCTCGATCTGCAGAACAACAGCCATTGTTTGTCGATGTTTGGGTTAAGCCACTTCTCCAGCGTTATCTTCATCGAGGAGGAATGTAAACAAGGGCATCAAAACACAAGGTCAAATCTGCACAGTGCACTCAGAGAATAAAAATTTCCTCTCTTCGATTCTGTGCTTCAAATTTCATACAGGCTTGAATCATGCTTTAGATCATTCTCTGGAGAGCACTCAGTGATCCACAGATGTTATCCACCTACCGAAACATAGGTAAACATGTCCAAGAGAGTCCGTTCTCTCTTCAATGCATGCCAGGTGGTAAATTCCATGTTAATCCTGCCGCTGACAGTCAGTGCTCCCCCCAGCTGGACGAATTGTTGAATTTGTTGAGGGAGCTACGCCGGGGTCCGCATTTAATTAGCTCACCCAGATAATTTCGATACACTAGGAAACTCCAGGGGCCAAACAGAAAAATCCTGTGATCAGTTCAATCTCAGTCAAATCACACAGACACATGAATTCCAATGCCATGAGTCTTCCTTGGGTTCCCCCTGACCCGATCTTCTTCTTTTAAAGTGGTGACAATCACATATAAGCCGCTTTCCAGATCCATAATTTCCATTTGGATTAAGATTCAGCCAGGAGAAGAGCAACATTGCAAGCTGGGATCAGAAGGGAAAGGATTAGGAGGGAGAGGGAAGAAAAGTGTCTGCTCTCTCTCAGAAGCCGGAAGTGAAAGTAAATAGTGCATGACCCGAGTGCGGACAAGATCGGCGCTTGAACCATGACAGCCAACACAAAAGCGGGCTTCAGCCTGTCGATGCAGACAGCCTCCCTATGCCCCCCCAAGTCTAACACAAAATGCTGCCCCCCAGGTTCCAGCACCCTGAACGGTCCGTCATACGGTGGGCGCAGCAGTATCCGGTGCGCATCGTGCCTGACAAAAACAAAATTGGTGTTCTGCAAGCTTTTTGAGACGATTGTTTGGGGAAAACAACGGTGGCCTGGGCCCGGTACACTCACAGCCTCCGTACTGTGTAAAAATTGCATGGGCGGATCAGCCTCAGGCGCGGGGTTTTCCGGTAAAAACTCACAGCAGCTGAGAAAAAAACGAGTTCTGCTGGGGAGGCTGCCAAATCCTCCATAGGTGCGGAGCACAACCCTAAGAGAACCCAGGGCAGGTGGTCAACCCAATTTGTGTCCGTGAGCGAAGCTCTGAGTGCTGCTTTAAGCAACCTATGAAAATGCTCGCATAATCCGTTAGCCTGGAGGTTGTATGCAGTAGTGTGGTGAATTTTGACCGCCAGGCTCTGGGCCACAGCAGACCAGAGTTCTGAAACGAACTGTGGACCCCTGTTGGACGTGATGTCCGATGGAGATTCGAAACATGCAACCCAAGCCAACCAAAAAGCGCGAGCCACTTCTGCGGCCATGGTAGAAGCCAGTGGAACCACTTCACGTCAGTGCATGGTGTGGTTCACGATTGTTAAGAGGTGCATAAAAACTTGCAACGGCAGGAGGGGTCCCATCAAATCCACGTGGATGTGGTCGAACCTCCTGGCCGGAATTTGGAATGGCTCGAGGGGGGCTCTGGTGTGCTTGTCCACTTTGGTCCACTGGCACACAACGCAAGCTGCAGCCCACTCTTTCATGTCTTTGCGCAAGCGCAGCCATACAAATTTTGCCCCCACTAGCTTCACTGAAGCGCACACTCCCTGATGCAAAAGGGAGTGGACCGACTCAAAAACGTGACAGCGCCAAGAGCTCAGAACCACTGGGCGCAGGCGGACGGTGGCGACGTCGCAGACCAAGGGAGGGCACCCTTCTTGCACCACCCTGTTCTCCAACCTTAACCCAGTTGGCGCAGACTGGAGCGCACAAATGTCCGCGTCCCCGGCTTGTTCTGCAGCCATAGCAGGGAAATCAATTTCAATATAGACCGAGGCAATTAACGCGTGCGACCGGCAATTGGCCACGATGTTGAGTTTACCAGCAACATGTTGAATGTCGGTAGTAAACTCTGAAATTGCGGCCAAATGCCGCTGCTGCCGGACCAACCACGGTTCCGAGACCTCGGCCATCGCCTACGTCAGCGGATTATCTTCCACCAACACGGTGAACTCGCACCCCTCCAGCCAAAACTTGAAATGGCGCATCACCAGGTGGAGAGCCAGCAATTCTCTATCGAACGTGCTGTATTTGCGCTCGTTGTCGTGCAAGGTTCGGCTAAAAAATGCAAGCGGCTGCCACACACCTGAGATGCACTGCTCCATCACTGCCCCATGGCAACATCAGACGCATCCGTAGTGAGCGCTATCCGTGCAGATGGATCAGGGTGGGCTAGCAACGCGGCCTCTGCCAGCGCTGTTTTAGCATTTGCAAAAGCCTGGTCTTGCTCGGGAGTCCAGTCGATGGTTTCCACAGCCTTCTCTTTTTTAAGCGTGGCATACAACAGCTGCATCAGCTGGGCTGCTCTGGGAAGGAAACGGTTATAAAAATTAACCATTCCCAAAAACTCCTCTAGTGCTCTCACGGTCTGCGGATGCGGAAAATCCGACACCGCACTCATCTTATCTGGTAACAGGATCACGCCCTCCAGCAAAATACTGTGGTGCAAAAAATCAATCACTGGCACACCAAACTGGCACTTTACTGTGTTGACTATCAGCCCGTGTGTTTCCAACCTCTGGAAAACTGTCTTGAGATGAGCGATGTGCTCCTCCTCGGATGTGTTGGCTACCAGAATGTCGTCTAAGCAGACGAAAATGAAGGACAAGTTGCGAAGCACTGTGTCCATCATCCTCTGGAAAGTCTGCGCCGCACCTTTTAATCCGAACGGCATGCATAAAAACTCGAAAAGGCCGAAAGGAGTTATTACTGCTGTTTTTGGAACGTCTTCCTCACACACCGGGACCTGATGGTATCTACGGACCAGATCCACTTTCGAAAAAGCATGCGCCCCGGCCAGGTGCACAGAAAAGTCCTTGATGTGTGGAATGGGATAACGATTGTGTTCTGTGGCATTATTCAAGCACTGGAAATCGCTGCATGGTCGCCACGACCCATCGGCTTTAGGCACCATGTGTAGCAGGGATGCCCGAGGGCTGTTGGAGCGCCTGACGATGCCCAACTGCTCTAAGTTGGCAAACTCCTCTCACGCGCTGGCCAGTTTAGCTGCGTCCAAATGCCGAGGTCGCATGAACACCAGCGGGCCTTTTGTCGTTATAAAGTGCTCGACCCCGTGTTTCGTTATCGTAGCCGAAGAAGTTAGGACCATGAGTGCTGGGACCTGTGCGAGTAACTGTTGGTACTTACCCCCTGGAGCTGTAA
Source organism: Pholidichthys leucotaenia (assembly GCA_020510985.1). Classification (NCBI taxonomy): domain Eukaryota; kingdom Metazoa; phylum Chordata; class Actinopteri; order Cichliformes; family Pholidichthyidae; genus Pholidichthys; species Pholidichthys leucotaenia. The sequence goes on from CM035844.1 coordinate 50,077,122, forward strand.
TGTTAGCCAGTGTTGTCAACTCAGCTCCCTGAGCTGTACAGGGCAGTGAGGTGAAAGAGACAGCGTCCACTAATCTCCTATTAGCAACATAGACTAACAACCCATAAGCACATAAAAAATCTGCGCCTGAAATGGGGCTGGAACATGCAGCTATCACAAAGTCCCACTGAAAGTTGCGTCTTTGTAAGATACCGTCAGTGTCCGCTCGCCAAATGTCCTGATGGTGGATCTGTTGGCGGCTGTGAGCTCGGGACCGCTGTGTCCTGCCACCCTGTCTGCTTTGACCAGCAGGTTGAGGCTCTTCTGGGAGCCGGAGTCCACCAAAAACCGTCTCCCTGAATGTGTATCCATGACATACACACGTGGACGAAATTGTTGGTACCCCTCTGTTAATGAAAGAAAAATCCACAGTGGTCACAGAAATAACTTGAATCTGACAAAAGTGGTAATAAATAAAAATTCTATGAAAATTAACCAATGAAAATCAGACAATGCTTTGAATTGTGGTTCAACAGAATTACTTTAAAAAACAAACTCATGGACTTCCGGTCTGGACGCCATGGCGACTGCAGCTTAACACTGAAGCTCTCAGACCCAATCCAGGATAACACCTTGAAAATCAAACTTAACGGATTTTTGGAGGAGTGAAAATCAAAAGACAAAATCATCATGTCTAAAGGAAAACAGAAGAAATTGAAATTCTCCAGGCCAGGACACGTATCGGCCGGAGAATCTGAACTGGAAGATCTCCGTTCAGAAGACGAGGAACTGGTGATAGCTAACAAAAGGGTTAGCCTGAAATCACTATTTGAGGAGCTACGACGATTTCGCCGAGAAGTTACGGCCGAATTTCGGGAATTCAGAGAAGAATTGAAAAGGACAAACAGCAGAGTGGACCAGGCCGAGAACCGAATCTTGGAAACAGAGGATCGAATAAAAGTGCTCGAAGATTCTGTGCTAGACCTACGCAAAAGACAAGCAGCTATAGAGGCTAAGCTAACCGACCAAGAAGGAAAACAAAGAAGAGACAACATAAGAATTCATGGTCTGATAGAAGGAACCGAAAATGGTTTTAACTCAATGGCAGAATGCGTGGAATCCTTACTAAGAGAGAAATTGGATATTCCACAAACCACCGACTTGAAGATAGAAAAGGCACATCGTTCATTAGCCACTAGGCCGGCGGCGGAAGCACCCCCACGTTCGGTGTTGGTAAGATTTTCCAATTTCAAAATAAAACAAGAGGTTGTAAGACTGGCCTGGCAGAAAAAAGGATTTATGCACCAGGAGAGAAAAGTCTACGTGGAACACGATTACGCCCCGGAGGTCCTTAAAAAGCGCAGGGAATACAATGACGCGAAAAAGGTGTTAAGAGAGAAGAAATTGCGCTTTCAGACTCCATTTCCTGCGAAGTTAAGGGTCTTCTACGGCGATGAAACGTGTCTCTATAATTCGGCGGAAGAAGCAACAGCTGACATGGCGAAAAGAGGGCTCCCGGTAACGGTATTTAAACCCGCAGCAGACCCGAGTGAGAAGATCAAAGCGCAAACATGGACAACACAAAGACCCTCAAAATCCACGGACCAGCAGCGGGAAACCCACCGCCAGAGCGTCGCGGATAAACTATCCGTTTTCAGGTTGGAATAGCGACCTTTTTTTTTTTTTTTTCTTTTCTCTTGAATCAATCCGCACATCCAACCCCCCTCATACAAGGTAACAAACATTAAAGGAGATGCATATTCAGCATGTGGTAAAACATTTCATGGAACAATCATATTATTTGAAACAAATAAGTCTTTGTAATAAAAAAAAAAAAAAACTTGTTAAAATAGAAATGTGACAATAATCCACATGTTCTCCTCATACTAACAAATACTGTTTTTGCGTGAATGTTTGATGTGATGGGGGTGGGAGGGTGCACACAATTTCACAGGGTTTAGGCATAAAAGGAAAAAAAAAAAATCATTACAAGTTTGGATTGGGTTCTGAAACTCACGTTAAAAGCATGGGACTACTTTCAGTGGTAAGAGAGGGCCCTCAACACGTAACAGAGTTTGAGGAATTTCCCTCAGGGCCTTCACTCCATCAAGGCTCTTCCAGGGTCTTTAAAAAGACCTCAGCTCAGGAAGTTCTTATGACAGCTTTTTGTTTTAAAGTTTTTTACACTATGTTCTTAATGTTTTTCTTGTTTTTAATGTTCTTTCAGTTTCTGAGTAGCACAAATGAGGGCCACCACACAGTTATACTAAACAAAACAACACAATGGAGAAACAGGGTGTAACCAAAATAATTTCATATAATGTAAAAGGAATCCTGAATCCAGTTAAAAGATCCAAGATTCTAGGCAAAATGAAAAAAGACAAAGCAGGAATAATATTTTTACAAGAAACCCACCTAACAGACGTGGAACACAATAAACTCAGTAGACAAGGGTTTAAAATGATCTCTTCATCTTCATATAAATCAGGGAGGAGGAGGGGAGTAGCGACATTGATATCAACCAAAATTACATTTGAAAAAAAATCAGAACACAAAGATAAAGAAGGGAGATACAGTTTGGTAACTGGGCGGCTAGAGGGAGAAGATATCACCCTGCTGAATGTGTATGCTCCCCCAGGGGCTAACTGGAAATTTTATAAAAATGTATTCGACCTAATGATAACTAAAGCTCAAGGTTTAGTGATATGTGGTGGGGACTTCAATCTTAGACTGAATCCATACTGGGATGCTTCTGGTAATTCCCCACATCAAAATAACACCCAAAACAGGAAGACTCGGATGCTACTAAAAGAAATGGGAATCTGTGACGTGTGGAGGGAACTCAACCCCAGTGTAAAAGACTATACATTTTACTCAACTCCACATTCATCTTACTCAAGGATTGACTATTTTTTTATGTTTAATAGAGACATTGGAAGAGTAAAAACATGTAAAATAGGACTGATGGATCTCTCCGACCACAGTCCGATCTACATGGACTTAAATATCCAAAAATACACAAATAATACATTTTCTTGGAGGTTAAATTCAAATGTCCTGAAAGGACCATTGAAAGATGAATTGGAATCAGATATTCTCAGATATTTGGAAGATAATGATAATGGAGAAGTATCCCCTTTAATACTGTGGGATGCATGCAAAGCTGTAATAAGAGGAAAGATTATTGCAAAACTGGCAACCCAAAAGAAACTAAGACAAGAAAAACTATCCACATTAGAGTCAGAACTTAGGAACCTAGAAAAAGAACACAAAGGCAACACTCATTCTACTGACTCGCTCAAGATTAAGGAAATTAAAAACCAAATAAATAAGATCTACACAATAGAAATCCAGAAGAAACTTACATTTCTGAAACAAAAATACTATGAAGCAGGCAGTAAATCGGCAAAATTGCTAGCCTATAAATTGAGGAAACATCAAACAGAAAGAGCAATCTACAAAATCAGAGACCCAGTATCAAAGGAAATAAAATTCAGAATTCAGGATATTCTTAAAAACTTCGAGAATTACTATAAGAACTTATACTCCCACAAAAAACATAAAAACGCATCCGAGGCATTCCTAAACACATTAAACCTTCCCCAACTTACGGAGTCACAAAATAAAACACTACTGTCAGAAATACATCCTAAAGAATTGGAAAAAGCAATTATGAAACTTAAAGCTAACAAATCCCCAGGAGCTGATGGCTATACAGCAGAGTGGTACAAAACCTTTAAACAGCAACTATCTCCTCTCCTCCTGAAAACATTTAATTATGTCCTCCACACAGGGGAAATCCCCCCTCCTGGAGAGAAGGGGTCATTGCAGTTATACCTAAACCTGAAAAGGATAAACTAGAGTGCTCCAACTACAGACCAATCAGTGTACTAAATCAGGACTATAAGCTTTTTACCATTATCCTTGCCAAAAGGTTAGAAAATATACTGACAGACCTAATTCATTTAGACCAAACAGGTTTTATAAGACAAAGACAGACACAAGACAACATTCGACGCACTTTACACATAATTCATCATATAAAAAAATATAACTTAAATGCAGTCATATTGGGATTAGATGCTGAAAAAGCATTCGATTCGGTTGACTGGTCTTTTCTATATAGAATCTTATCCAGTTTCAATTTTCATAACAACTTCATTAGAACTATACAGGCATTATATAAAAAACCAACAGCTAAAATAAGGATTAACAGTAATTTATCATCATCTTTTGAACTGGAAAGAGGATGTCGTCAGGGCTGCCCCCTGTCTCCACTGCTCTTTGCAATCTTCATAGAACCTCTGAGCCAATGGATAAGACAAAATCAAAAAATTCAAGGTATTACACTTGGTCAGAAGGAACATAAAATAGCACTCTTTGCTGATGACATTTTAATATACCTAGGGCAGCCGAACACTTCTTTACCAGAACTAACCTCAGTTTTTTCAGAGTATGGAGATTTATCGGGGTACAAATTAAACATGCATAAAACCCAAGTTTTAACATTCAACTATGACCCAAATCATTATTCACTAAGCAAACTCAAAACTAACTGGGAGTCGGAATCTATGAAATATCTGGGGGTCAATATCCCGAAACAACTCAACAAAATTATATCACTAAACTATGATCCACTGGTGACAAAAATAAAATCTGACCTAGCAAGATGGAATATGATACCATTCTTGGGTACTGCACAAAGAATTGAAGCAGTCAAAATGAATATACTTCCACGTCTTCTATACCTTTTCCAAACAATACCGGTAGAACCTCCCAAAAAAACACGGCAGGAGCTGGACAGAAGGATCTCAAGATTCATATGGCAGGGCAAGAGACCTAGAATCAGATATAGAACCCTACAGCTAAACAAAGACAAAGGTGGGCTCGCGCTGCCAAATATCAGGGACTACTTTAAAGCCGCACAAATTAAAACTTTAGTAGAGATATGTAACCCAGTCTACACTGCACAATGGAAGGAGATCGAATGCCAAATAACAAGTGACATCCCCCTACAGGCGATAATAGGGAACAATGCCTTACCTAAGCTTTTGAATAACACTAACCCATGGATAGAGACCCCGCTAAAAATTTGGTTTAAGATAGTCAGAGAGAATCAAACTAAAGAGCCCTATCGACTTCTGCAATGGATTGCCTATGATCAGGACTTTACTCCTAATAAAACAGACACCAGATTTAAAAAGTGGAAGGAGAAAGGGCTGATAAAATATTACGATTTTTTTAAAGGGCAAATCTTAAGAAGTTTTGAAGATTTGAAAAAACAAGGCCTAATAAATCAAGACCTTTACAGGTTCTTCCAGCTTAGACACCACATAAACAATATACTTAAAAAGGAGGTTTTGGAAAGGGCCCAGTCAGGTGTTCTGAAGGTCTTCTTAATGGCATATAAAGGGATCCCAGGGATCAGATACATTTCTAAAATATACCAAGGTCTTCAAGACTTAAAAGGAGACAACACATCTTATATAAAAGAGAGATGGGAAAAAGAGGGGAATTTCACTTTACAACTGGAAATATGGGAAAAGCTAAATAAACAGCAATGGAAAAGTACCTCATCCCTGCAGTGGAGAGAATTTGGATGGAAAAACTTGGCAGGATTTTTCAGAACACCTGCACAAAACAAATTTACCCATAAGGGATTGAACTGTTGGCACTTCTGTGGTGAAAAGACTGCAAATCATTTTCATGTGTTTTGGTCATGCCCAGTTATCCACCAATATTGGACCAAGGTACAGACAATATTGGGGAAAATATTCAAAATTACAGTTCCCTTTTCTTTTGTAACTTTGTATTTGGGTTTACTACCGGACTCACTGGAAAGACGAGGAGAAAAATACTTATTCAATGTTTTAATATTGGCAAGCAAAAAAGCTCTAACTAAAAAATGGATGTTGAAGGACTGTCCTACACCTGAAGATTGGACTAACGTGATCCAAGACATTTACTCGATGGAAAAGTTGACATTCGCACTGAGACAGGACATGGATGGGTTCATGAACTTTTGGCAACCCTGGACCGCATATGTGTCTTCCATTAGATCTAATCTTTGACAAATACCATTTCAATAATGGTTCCGCTCTTTGTTCCAATGCTACTCAGATGCTCTTTTATCTTTATTTACTTACTTTTTCTTTTTGTTTGTTTTTTTACTGGTTTGTTTGTTTTTTTGTTATTTGTTTTTTGTTTTTTTCTCTTTAATTTCACTTTTTCTTTCACTTTAAAAAAAAAAAAGGGGTGTTGTAAGAATTAATCTTCCAATGTTGTCAGATATCAGAAAATAAGGGAACATGTGATGAAAATGTAAACAATGCATTGCTGTAATGACCTGTATACCCTTTACAAAACCTTAAATAAAAAAAAACAAAAAAAAACAAAAAAAAAACAAACTCATGAAACAGGCCTGGACAAAAATGATGGTACCCCTAGAAAAGATTGAAAATAATGTGACCATAGGGACATGTTCAACCAAGATGTGTCCTCTAATTAACATCACAGGTGTCTGCAAACTTGTAATCAGTTAGTCGGCCTATTTAAAGGGTGACAAGTAGTCACTGTGCTGTTTGGTGACATGGTGTGTACCACACTAAACATGGACCAGAGGAAGCAAAGGAGAGAGTTGTCTCAGGAGATTAGAAAGAAAATTATAGACAAGCATGTTAAAGGTAAAGGCTATAAGACCATCTCCAAGCAGCTTGATGTTCCTGTGACTACAGTTGCACATATTATTCAGAAATTTAAGATCCACGGGACTGTAGCCAACCTCCCTGGATGTGGCCACAAGAGGAAACTTGATGAAAAATGGAAGAGATGGATAATACGAATGGTAACAAAAGAGCCCAGAACAACCTCTAAACACATTCATGGTGAACTCCAAGGTCAAGGTACATCAGTGTCAGGTCGCACCATCCGTCATTGTTTGAGCCAAAGTGGACTTCATGGGAGACGACCAAGGAGGACACCACTGTTGAAAACAAATCATAAAAAAGCCAGACTGGAATTTGCCAAACTGCATGTTGACAAGCCACAAAGCTTCTGGGACAATGTCCTATGGACAGACGAGACAAAACTGGAACTTTTTGGCAAGGCACATCAACTCTATCTATTATTATTGACAGTTACAGAAACTGTTTGATTGCAGTGATTGCCTCAAAAGGTTGTGCAACAAAATATTAAGTTAAGGGTACCATCATTTTTGTCCAGGCCTGTTTCATGAGTTTGTTTTTAAAAATAATTCTGTTGAACCACAATTCAAAAGCATTGTCTGATTTTCATTGGTTAATTTTCATAGAATTTTTATTTATTACCACTTTTGTCAGATTCAAGTTATTTCTGTGACCATTGTGGGTTTTTCTTTCATTAACAGAGGGGTACCAACAATTTTATCCATGTTTGTAAAGCAGTCTGTTCCTGTCGCCATTGGTTGCCGCTGCCTCTGTATTCCAATCATGCCGACTTCTTGAATTGGCATGACGACAGGCAGCGTTGGGCATTCGAGCCGAAACGGCAATGATAAAAACAGATCGCCCCGTTCCTTTGTCTTCTGGTGTCCGTCCCGGCTACCATGAACGGCTCCTCAACCTCACTGAAGTCTCTCATGGATGCCGGTGCCACTGTCTGCACGCTGAGAGTTCTGGTCGCCAAAATGATGTGGTCCGCTTCCTGTGCCAGGACGCGGTAGTCCTTGGCAACCAGCCACGGTGAGTTGGCCAGGATCGCCCTTGCTGTAGCCGGTAGGTTCCTGAGGAACAAGTGGGCGAACAGGAAGGATTCATCGTCCTTCCCCCTCAGCGCCAACATGCTCTCCATAAGCTCCACTTCTGACTTGTCGCCTACCTCCGACCGCGTTAGGAGCCTCTCTGCCCTCTCACTGTCAGAAAGGGTATAACACTGGAGAAGCATCCTCTTGAGCGCTTCATATTTTCCTTGGGCCGGCGGCTCCTGGAGCAGGCTTGTCACCTGTTGCGTGGCGCGCGCATCCAGCGCAGCAACCACGCTGTAATACCTGGTATCATCCGTTGTTATCCCACAGAGTGCGAACTGGGCTTCTATGTGCAAGAACCATGCGGTCGGGCTGTGAAGCCAGAAGTCCGGGAGCTCGACTGAGACTGCACATGTGGCACTAGTGCTCTCCCTCCAGGTGGTCCCTGGGGCAGTGCTCGGCTCGCTTTCCATGGCACGTCTTAGGGTCACCAATGTGGAGAAAGGAGGCAGGCGAGGCAACGAGCTGGACAACACAGAAACCTTATTCTGCCTCCAACATCTTACAGCAAAAGAGAATCCTGGGTCTCTGTGCATTCCTCTTTTATATCTTTATTTCCATGCATTGAGACCCAGAACGTCTCACCGTAATACATTGTTATTTGAACAAAGGATTGTGTGGCACATTAACATGACATTACGCCGGGGTTGCTCTTACACCCTTCTACCCTCAGCGGCTCCTGGCAGTTCTCACTCTCCCCGGGGGGGGGGGGGGGGGGCATAGACCCAACAGTCCCGTCTGATTGCCCCCCCCCCCCGGTGACACCTCCTCCTTTGGTCCATTGTTCCCCCTTCCCCCTGCCCTTTCTGGGTGGAGAAACCACCACCGTACCCCCATAATAGATTTTTTTTTTTTTTTTACCATTTTGTGAATGTAAGGGCTTAAATATATATAACATAAATGACTACATCTTCTGAGATTCAGTGAATTTATAGTTATTTTCTTCAAATCATTGTTTTTCTGTTGTGGCTTAAGAAATATTTACTGTTAGGCATTTTTTGCTGAAAGTTTTCCTTTTATTGAGCACTTTTCCTGAAAGTGCTCAATGATCTACTTTCATCAGCAGATTGGTTACTCTTCTATTTTAATTCTTTTAGATCTCTCTGCTGCTTTTGATATTGTGGATCGTCATATTTTAACTGAGTGTCTTAAAAACTGGGTTGGCTTCTCTGGTACTGTTTTAGAATGGTTTTATTCGTATTGTGGGCACCCAGCACAATGCAGACTGATAATATTCATGCTCAGCAGGGATTGCATACGAACAGAGCGCCGTAGGGGGACAACCAGAACAATGACTATTGTTATTCATCCCCAGAGCAAGGAGAGAAGTCTGGCGCCAGTTAATCACGCGATTGATATGTATTGTCTGATATGTATATCAATATGTAAATGTGCCATGCATTCTCTCTTGTCTGTATAAAAGAGCTGATGTTACATGCCTCACAGCGCACTCACAACAGCGCACACACAGCACACAGCGCTGCAGTGTGTCTCATGATGATGGAGGAATAAAACTCTTAAACCTTCAGCTCGCCGTGTCTTGCCTGAACTTATTTTGTTCCTCCACACTGGTGACCCTGGACGAAGAATGGAACACCAGGCGAACACCCTGGAGATGACCCGGACAGGAAGCCTCAGCACGTGTCATGGTGCGACCCTCACCTGATCTTTTACCAGCACCATGATCAACACGAGCAAACGAAGGAAGCAGCCTGAACGGGGACAATCATCGACGCCGACTGCGCTGATTTCCATCAAGCTCCCTGACCCTGACTCACCTCTCGACAACAGACCTTCCACGCACAGAAGCCACGTGCGCACATCGCGGGGTTACGAGGACAGCGCAACTGCCAGCTATGTGGTCACTGCACCAGGTGCGTGCCACGCACCAGGGACAAATCGGCTCCGCAGACTGATACAGCGTCCTCCGCCGCTGCACATGCCCGAGTTAAACAGCCGATCGCCCCCCTCGGAACCTTCGGGGCTGCTCGCGCACCTGGAGCGAACGTGCAGCCAGCACATAAGACTTTGTATGAGTTTTCCAGCCACGGCGCACAAGGGGAATTTAGCCGATTGCTTTCCCCGATGAATTTAGGGCTGTTTCCCGCACCTAAAGCCAAACTGCCGAGTCCCTGACACAGCTTCAGTTTATCACAACCACTACGCATCCTCGGGGAATTTGGCCGCTCGCCTTCCCCACATCCTCGCTGGACCAAAACACGAAAGAAATCAGAGATATAATTTTTTCACAGCCGCTGTGGATCTCCACCACGTTTAACGGGAAAAGTTCCTCACCATCGCGGATCCACACGCAATTTTTACGTGGCCCAGACACCTTTGACATCCCGGGCCGGCACTTGCTTACTCCTACCTCCTCAACCTCCTCCTGGTTCAGGTTCAGGTTCAGGTTACTTTATTTGTACCCGTAGGTAGATTTGTTTTGCAGTTGGTGGCATCCATATTTACAAGCCACTAATTACATTCAACATAGACACAAACACAGGCACACATCTTACAAAATAGGTAAATATAAAATATGTACAATATAATTTTTATAGCTTGTTCAACTCTTTGACAGCAGCAGGGACAAAGCTGTTTTTGTAGCGTTGGGTTCTACTTTTTGGGACAGCAAACCTCTGTCTGGAGGGAAGAAGCTGAAAGTTGCAGTGCAAAGGGTGGGAGTCATCATTTAAAATCGAGTCGGCCATCCTCTGTACTTGTCTGGTGTACAGGGATGTCAGGCTCAGCTGTGACTCACCAAGCAAACGACTGGACCATCTGACTACCTGATCCAAGGATTTCCTCTGTTTCAGTTTTATCTGACCAAACCATGACACTAAAGAAAAGGATAAAACAGATTCAATAAAAGCCCGATAGAACATAGTCATTATGGTTCGGTCAATTTGGAAGCGTGCAAGTTTCCTCAAACAATGCAAATTTTGCTGACCCTTTTTGCACACCCTTTCACAGTTCACCTCAAAGTTCAATCCACTATCAATAATTGTCCCAAGATATTTGTACGATTGTACACATTCGGTGGTCTGGCCTTTTAGTATGGTGACTTTGTGCCTGGGAGTTTTCCTCCTAAAGTCAATAATCATATCTTTCGTTTTTGTTGTATTCAGCTGCAGGTAGGAATCCTCACACCAGTGAACAAAGTCATCAACTACTGGGCCGTGGCCACTCTCACCATCCTGGAGGAGACTGACAATGACTGAGTCATCAGCATACTTTATAATGTGTCTGTTGTCATGTCTGCTCCGACACATGTTTGTGTACAGGATGAAGAGTAGTGGTGACAACACACACCCCTGAGGAGAGCCAGTAGAAGAGCACTTTAGGTCAGACAATGTGCCATTGACCCTTACTCTCTGCGTCCTGTTGGTTAAGAAATCCAGAATCCAACCCACCAGATTATTGCTTAAATCAAATTGTTGCAGGAGCCTTTCAACTAAAATATGAGGTTGGATTGTATTAAAGGCAGAAGAAAAGTCCATAAATAAAAGCCTGGCGTGTGTCCCATTAAAATCCAGATGTTTAAAAAGCATGTCAAACAGAGTGACAGTGGCATCCTCCACTCCTCTGTGAGGCCTATAGGCAAACTGCAGAGGATCCAATGCATGTTCAGTCAGCCTTAGGACCTCACATCTGACCAGTTTTTCAAAAATTTTCATTAAAATTGAAGTCAAAGCAACTGGTCTAAAGTCGTTTACCGTTTTAGGACAGCTGGATTTTGGAACGGGAACAACCACGGCATCTTTCCAGATCTTAGGCACATGTTGTGTCTGTAAGGACTTATTGAAAATATAATGAAATATAGGACTCAGTTCATGTGCACAGGACTTTACCAGGCGTCCACATATATTATCAGGGCCCTGACTTTTGTTCACTTTTACAGCGCGGAACTCCCTTTTAACATCCTGCATCTCAATATTAAAGTGCTGATTGTCTTTGAGTTTCTGTTTCAAATCTTGGATTTCTGTGCTAAAATCAAAGGAGTCAAAACGACCATAAAAACAATTAAGAGCATTAGCCAGCTCTGTGTCTGAACTAAAACCATCTAAAAACACACGATTACTGCGCTCTGTGCTCTGAAGGCCTGCAATAGTTTTCATACTGGCCCAGGCCGAACCAAGTTTATTTGCTGCCATCTTGCTTTCCAACTCTGATTTATAATTCTGTTTTGCTCTTAAAATTTCGGCCTTCAGCTCCTTGGTGGCAACCTGTAGCGCAGAAACAGACCCTTGTTTAAAGGCAAGAGCTTTCCTCTGTAAGCAGGATTTAACTGATTTAGTAACCCATGGTTTGTTGTTGGGATATATTTTGACACGTTTACGTGGAACAAACTTATTTTGACAGTGAGCCATGTATGAGCATGTGAGCTCAGCCAGAGAGTCCAAATCATCCCCGCAGGCCATTATGAACATCTTCCAGTCTGTACAGTCAAAGCATTCCTGGAGGCTGTGCTCTGAATCTTCTGTCCACACATCAATGTCTCTCATCTCCACTTTGCCTCTTCTGAGAGCAGTTTTATATGTGGGCAGCAAATGAACACAGTTGTGATCTGATGATCCTAAAGGAGGAAGGGGGAGTGATTTATAGGCCCTCTCTATGGATCCATAGCACAGGTCCAATGTCTTTTTTCGCCTGGTTGGGCAGGAGACATACTGATGAAAGTTTTTAAGTGTCTTCTTTAAAGAAACATGGTTAAAATCCCCAAGAATGAAGTTTGGCGCCTCTGGAGAAATTGACTGCAGCCGCTGCACCACATCAGAGATGGTGCTGGAGGCGGAGTCAGCGTCTGCCCTCGGATGAATGTACACAGTTGTGATGAAAAGTTGGGGAAACTCTTGAGGCAAATAAAAGGGGCGTAGTGACACAGACAGCAGCTCCACATGGGGTGTACAGATGCGCTCTCTGACCGTGACAGATGTGCAGTACTGCTTATTAATGTATAACCATACTCCGCCCCCCTGACGCTTCCCAGTTACCTCTTCCTGCCGATCCGAGCGCAGCGGAGCTCCAAAGCCGTCAATCCACAGGTCTGCATCTCGATCTTGCGCAGTAAGCCAAGATTCAGTGAAAGCCATGACGCAGCAGTTCTTAAAATCCTTCTGGTAACGTACATTGCCTTGAATTTCCTCCACCTTGTTTCTCACAGACTGTGCATTCCCAAAAATGATCGAAGGAAGAGGAATGTTACCAAACTGACGTCTCCTAAGGCGCAATTTCACACCTCCACGTCTTCCACGCTTCCTCCTGCCGCTTCTTTTTTCACCGCTGTGACCGTCTCTCAAAATAAAGTCCGGCAGATGAAATTTGGGCGCAATCAGAGACTCTGCACCAGCTGTGTTAAAGCGCAGCAACACGTCCCTGGAATATTGTATTCTGCCCGCTATTCTGCTCGTCATGGAGCTGAACGCATTTACCTCAGAGACAAAGAGCCAGAACACAGAAAGCAGCAGTGCGAGATATGAGAGGAAATCCATGTTGCAGATACTAGGGAGCTGTTCGCCATATATTCCACAAACGCTCCAGAGCAGAAACGACACAGAGGATTTTCTAAAAACGTAAAAAAGTACAAAAAACACACACACGCACACATGCACTATATCACCAAGCTGCTGGTCGCTGCGTGTGCATGCACCCAATACAGAGTTTTTTTCACAGAGTTTTTCCCGCACCTCACTCCCAAAGCCGGCCGATCGCCGTCTGGTTCCATTACGCACGACTGCACACCAGCCCGTGTGCCCGCGATCCACGGCCGTTCAACGTGCTGGAACTCGGAGCGGAGCACACTGCCCTTTCCACCCCTCCCCCGTCCCCCTCATGGACTAACATGCCCTCCGACAGTTCTACCGGAGCTGGAGCCAAATGATGGGGGGGGGGGGTGTCACAACCCCTTCTGACCGTTCTGGGGGGAGCGGTGTGGGCACCCAGCACACGAGTGGGCACCCAGCACAATGCAGACTGATAATATTCACGCTCAGCAGGGATTGCATACGAACAGAGAGCCCTAGGGGGACAACCAGAACAATGACTATTGTTACTCATCCCCGGAGTAAGGAGAGAAGTCTGGCGCCAGATAATCACGCGACTGATATGTATTGTCTGATATGTATATCAATATGTAAATGTGCCATGCATTCTCTCTTGTCTGCATAAAAGAGCTGACTTTACATGCCTCACAGCGCACTCACAACAGCACACACACAGCACACAGCGCTGCAGTGTGTCTCATGATGATGGAGGAATAAAACTATTAAACCTTCAGCTCGCCGTGTCTTGCCTGAACTTATTTTGTTCCTCCACAGTATAACAAAAATTTTTGTGTTGTCATTGGTGACTGCAGATTGTCTGTGGAATCGTTATGGTCCTCAGCGGTCAGTCCTTGCCCCCCTGCTGTTCTCCATCTCTAAGGTCTGTTCCTTTCTGTCCCCCAAAAATCTGGAAATTGTCATTCACGCTTTCATTACATCTCGTCTGGATTACTGCAATTCTCTGTATTCATGTTTAAATAACCACAATCTCTAGACTTCAATTAATTCAAAATTCCGCAGCTAGACTTATCACAAATTCCCATAGAAGAGAAGACATATCCCCAATTTTAGCATCATTTCACTGGCTGCCTGTGCATTTTAGAATTAACTTTACAATTTTAATAATCTGTTTTTAAAGCTCAGAATGGACTGCCCCCTGAGTACATCAGCGATATCCTAACTCCTTATGTTCCAAAACATAACCTAAGATCCTCCGATAGATCCTTCTTAGTAATACCCAGAACCAACTTCAAAACCAAGGGCGACCGGGTCTTTGCTGTTAGGGCCCCGGCTCTCTGGAATGACCTTCCTGAGGAGATCAGGCGAGTCAAATCTTTGTTAGCTTTTAAATCACTTTTAAAAACTCAACTTTTGCAAATGTGCTTTTACTTAATTTTCGCTGCATATGTATATTTTATTTTGCAGAAACCTAGCTGCAATAAATAATAAATTAAAAGAATAAGAAAGCTGTAAGTCATAGTCATTAAAATTCAAACCAAAAAGTTTTGAAATATTCCACTTTAGGTGTAATAAATAGAGAAATACTGTAGATTCAATTATGAAGAAAACTATTTTTTCCTGATAATCTAAATTTTTGAGCTGCATTTCTCAATACGTATAGATTACATTAGAGGGCAGATGTGGGCTGGCCATAGGGATGTGTGGGACAATTCTCGGTGGACTGGCCATGGCGTGGACTCAGTAGTTTATTTTTCAGCAGTTCTGTATTGTCTGAGATACATTGACGCACCACAGGGCTGCAAAGAAAAAGGGGCAGCAGAAGAGGATAAGAAGTTAGAGTAGAGCTCCAACAAGGTAGGGTTACCCTTTTTCCACTGTTATAAGGCGTGCACCACAGCCAACAGTGGCATCTGTCTGGCCCTATTAAAGTTTTGCATTCAGTAATCATCCAAATAATTTTTATAAAATAAATCCACATACCGTGAGTAAATATTACATAAAATATATTTTTTCCATCCAGGTTAAAGTCACACTGCAGCTTATGCTCTGTCAACAGTGAAAATTTTGTTTTTAGAAAAAAGGGCATAAGATACGATTTTAGGCAGTGTAGATTTGTTTTTATAGGGGATTTATATCCACTGGAGTGTGTCTTTATGTAACTTAATTATCTAGTGACATGTTGCATATTTATATTGAAGTGGATTACTAACCTCAAATCTTAAAATAAATTTCAATTCTAGTAAATATTCAGACAAAAATAACTAAAATATCACAAAATTTTTGCAATTTCACAAACTAGTGCATGCCCGTAGAAAGCAAGTATTCTTGTCTGAAAACAGGTAGCCTAATTGGGCTTTACAGGCCCAAATGCAGGCTGTGTTTGAAAGTGGAATACAAAGAGGGGTAGTGTATATGTAGGCAATCACACATGTTAGATTTTGACAAATATAAAAGGGACTGAACACTAAAATTTATTTGATCGTGTGACTATAAATTACAGAATTATTGAAAATGAATGGGACATCCAATATTAGCGACTGTCATATGTCTGAGGTTCCAAGGTTGTCATAGCCAGGAGCGGCACTGGGGTTAAGCTCCCAGTGCTCATAAAATGCTCCTTATGGCGTGCGTCTCGAAAAGCCTCTGACAACTAAGTCCAACTCCTAGCCTGCCCGTGTGGTTTAGTCTCTAAGCCCGGCGGAACTGCTTTTACTAATAGGAGAAGGGGCGAGGGCGAATCTCTGGCGCCTTAAAACCAGATGCTTCGGGTAGATGGTGGCTCGTCAACCTGGGAAGGTAGCCCATCTAGGGGAAGGTAAACCCTGATTTCAAACCTCCGCTGCCTTGCGACATACCCGGTCACGGGAAAGGCTTCGAGAGTCAACCCTGAGGAAAAATCCGGAGTCGGAGACCCTAAGGCAGTTCTATGTTGTGCTCAACATCGTTCTGGCAGCTCCTGCAACGGCGCTGGTGCCAAACTGTAGCAGCCCTGCTGTTCCTTTGGATTCATCAGTGACGTGGAGAGGGGGGACATGCTGCATGGGCAACATCTTGTCCTCCATATCTTCCTGCCCAGGCTTGAATCCTACCAACGCCCAATGCTGGAAGGTAGAACACCGGATCACTGGAGAGGACACTCCAGCTTCGCCTTTGGCGTAGACAAAACACGGGGAATGACAGTTACCGGTTATAAGCCACCGCTCAATTGGCGTAGAGCGTGGCGCCAGGGGTTGTTCCCGACGGTGGGAGGGATCATCGGATCTCACTGGACAGCTACCGCCCGCCTCAAGCTGGGTAGCCCCCAGCCAATAAGGTGTTGTCCCGCCACAGCTTGCTTTCCTCATTGGGTGCATGGGGATGAGAAGTCCGAACAGCAGGCTGAGAACCTTCACACCAGGCAAGACAATAAAACAAAAGAGACCAACTCTAAAACTGGGAACTTGGAACGTCCGCACTATGATGACAGGACTCGCTGCTAACCTCAAGGACATCAACGACACCAGGAAGACTGCCATCATCAATAATGAGCTGAAGAGACTGGAAGTGGATATCGCCACTCTCCAGGAAACACAGCTGGCTGACGCAGGCACACTGAGAGAGAAGGACTACACGTTCTACTGGCAGGGAAAGGGCAGTGACGAACACAGGGAACACAGAGTGGGCTTTGCAGTGAAGAACACCTTGCTGAAGATGGTGGAACCAAGCAGCACTGGCTCTGCACGACTCCTCACCCTCCGCCTGAACACCACTCAAGGCCCAGTCACCCTCGTCAGTGTGTATGCCCCAACACTGACAGCCACACCAGAGGCAAAAGACGTGTTCTACGAGAATCTCGCAACAACTGTCAGGACCATCCCCAACTCTGAACAACTCATTCTCCTTGGAGACTTCAATGCCAGAGTGGGTGCTGACCACGACTCCTGGCCCTCCTGTCTTGGACCTTTTGGCGTGAGCAGAATGAACGACAACGGACAGCGGCTGCTCGAGTTCTGCACATACGAGGGTCATTCAATAAATAAGGTGAATTTTTCAGTATAAGGACTTCTAATACAGATAGAAGCTTACTTTTTTTTAATTTTTCAACGTAGTCTCCCAGCAATGTCACACACTTTTCCCATCTGTGCACAAGCTTCCGTATTCCCTCAGCGTAAAAATCTTTGGACTGATGTCTCAGCCAGTCGCTCACAACACTTTTGACTTCAGAATCAGAATCAGAATCAGAATCAGATTTATTGCCATTGTTCATGTAGTACACAAACTAGGAATTTGTCTCTTTTCATCGTCACTTTCAAACTTCGTGCCTCTCGTGAACGCTTTCAAGGGACCAAACAGGTGAAAGTCTGAAGGGGCAACTCATCACCATCCTTCTCATAGCGGGAGAGACACTGCTGGGACAACTCGACCCTCCTCTGTTTGTGCTCTGCAGTAAGCATCTTTGGCACCCACCGGCAGCTGACCTTCGAGTAGCCAAGGTCATCATGGACAATTTTGTGTGCTGTCCCAACAGATAAGCTCAAAGTCCTTGCAATGTCATCCACTGTTCTTCTTCTGTCAGACTGAATGAGGTCATTGACTGATTCGATCACCTCAGGAGACCTCACTTCTGTAGGCCTCCCAGGCCTGTCTTCATCCTCAACACTTCTCCGGCCTTCTTTAAACAATTTAGCCCACTTGTAGACATTTTTTCGGCTGAAACATGTGGCACCATACACAGTTGACATTCTCCTATGAATTTCAACTGGTTTGCACCCTTCAGCAACCAAAAACTTGATAACTGACCGCTGTTCAATCCTGGAGCATGCTTCTTGGTTGGCCATCTTTGTTAATCGCCAAAACTCTCAAAGTTTTTCTTGAATCTGCAAAAGAAAGTAAATCCATGTGAAAAAGAAGTAAAACAAAAAAAATAAATAAAAAAAAGTAAGCTTAAATCTGTATTAGAAGTCCTTATACCAAAAATTCACCTTATTTATTGAATGACCCTCGTATCACGATCTGTGCATCACAAACTCATTCTTCAAGACCAAACCCCAACACAAGGTTTCCTGGCAACATCCACGCTCAAAGCACTGGCACCAGCTGGACTTGATCCTGACCAGGCGCACCTCACTGAAGCACGTGCTAATCACCCGTTCGTTCCAGAGTGCAGATTGCGACACAGACCATTCATTGGTGTGTTGCAAGGTCAAGCTGCAGCTGAAGAAATTCCATCGTGCTAGACAACCTGGAAAGGCACGGATTGACACCAGAAAGATGGCTCAACCAGAACTTGTTGAGCAGTTTGCCTCCACCTTTGAGAAGGAACTTGGTGTACCACAAGAAGGAGAATCTGCAAAGCAGAAGTGGGAAGAGCTGCGAAACACCATCCACCGCACAGCCTTGGCTACCTTTGGGAGGAAGACCTCGAAGTCACAGGACTGGTTTGATACCAAGCTGACCGAAATGACCCCCGTCATTGAAGCCAAGCGCTCAGCACTTGCTGAGTACAAGAAGTACCCAAACGAGAAGAATCTCCAGATTCTCAGGGCTGCGAGAAGCAAAGTTCAGCAGACTGCTCGGCGCTGTGCCAACGAGTACTGGACTCAGCTCAGCCAAGACATCCAAACCGCTGCCATAACAGGGAACATCCGTGGTATGTACGATGGCATCAAGAAAGCACTTGGCCCGGCTCAGAGCAAGACGGCCCCCCTCAAATCCTCCACTGGGGAGATGATCACAGAAAAGAACAAGCAGATGGAGAGATGGGTGGAACACTACTCCGACCTCTACTCCAGACAGAACACCATGACACCGTCAGCCCTTGATGCCATCGACTGCCTGCCATCCATGGACGAACTTGACGCCGAGCCAACCATCGACGAACTCAGCAAGGCCATTGATAGCTTGGCCACTGGCAAAGCACCCGGCAACGACGGCATACCCCCTGATCTGATCAAGCACTGCAAGACCGCCTTACTGCTGCCATTGCATGACGTCCTCTGCCAGTGCTGGAAAGAAGGTGCCGTACCACAGGACATGAGGGACACCAAGATCATCACCCTCTACAAAAACAAAAGGGAGAGAAGTGACTGCAACAACTACAGGGGCATCTCCCTCCTCAGCGTTGTTGGCAAAGTCTACGCACGAGTTGTTCTCGTTCATCTACAGAAGTTTGCCGAACGTGTCTACCCAGAGTCTCAGTGTGGCTTCCGCACTGAGCGATAGACGGTATAGACATGATATTCTCCATCCGCCAACTCCAGGAGAAATGCAGAGAACAGAACATGCCCCTGTACGTCACCTTCATCGACCTCACCAAAGCGTTCGATCTGGTCAGCAGAGAGGGCCTTTTCAAGATCCTGCCAAAGATAGGATGCCCACCAAAGTTGCAAAGCCTCATTGAATCGTTTCACACCAACATGCAGGGGATAGTGCAGCACTATGGCAACGTCTCAGAGCCATTCAACATACGCAGCAGAGTGAAACAGGGCTGTGTACTTGCGCCAACCCTCTTTGGGATTTTCTTTGCTATGCTGCTGAGGCATGCCTTCAGCACAGCAACAGAGGGAATCTACCTGCACACAAGATCTGACGGCAGGCTTTTCAACCTCGCCCGCCTGGAAGCCAGAACCAAAGTACACGAGGCTCTAATCAGAGACATGCTGTTCGCAGACGACGCTGCAGTCGCAACCCACACACAGCAGGAGCTTCAGAACCTGATGGACCGCTTCTCCCAGGCATGCAAGGACTTCGGGCTTACCATCAGCCTGAAGAAGACTAACGTCTTGGCGCAAGGCATGGAAGCACCACCAACCATCACCATCGATGACTACGAGCTGGAGGTCGTGAATCAGTTCACGTACCTGGGGTCCACGATCAGCAACAACCTCTCCCTTGATACAGAGAGCAACAAGAGGATTGGAAAATCAGCCTTCACACTCGCTCGCCTCACCACACGAGTGTGGGAGAATCCCAAACTCTCTGTCAAGACGAAGATGGCAGTGTACAACGCCTGCGTCATCAGCACACTGCTCTATGGGAGTGAGACATGGACAACATACGCCCGGCAGGAAAAGAGACTGAACTCCTTCCACATGCACTGCATTTGCCACATCCTGGACATATACTGGCAGGACAAAGTACCCAACACAGAAGTTCTGTCCCACGCCGGCCTTTCCTCCATGTTCACTCTACTCAGGCAGCGCAGGCTCCGCTGGCTAGGCCACGTTCACCGTATGGAGGATGGCAGAATCCCCAAAGACGTCCTCTACGGAGAACTGGCAACTGGCAGGAGAGACGTTGGCCGCCCACAGCTGCGCTTTAGAGACGTCTGCAAGAGAGACATGAAGGCCCTGGAGATCAACATAGAGCGCTGGGAGGACCTTGCAACGGACCGCTCCAAATGGAGAGGCACCCTGACCAGACAGCTCAAGGCGGGTGAAGAGAGACTGACTGCTGCAGCAGATGAAAAAAGGACCCGCAGGAAGAACCGCCACAGACCCAGCAGCACGGAGACCACCCACAAGTGCGACCTGTGTGACAGGGACTGCCATTCGCGCATCGGCCTGTTCAGCCACAGGCGGTGCTGTTCCAGCAGAGTAGACGTTTAGGATTCTCTTCCATGGTCATCATAGACCGACGGAGGCCGACGATTACATATGTCTGAGCGTCTGTCCTCAGCGCTCAGAATTTACTTTGTTGTTTTGAGTGTTTTCTCTGTTCATTATTTTCCTGTTAGTCCTATCATGTTGTATTTATGATTTTTTTTTTTTTTTTTTGTTACTTATTTGTACCCGTAGGTAGATTTGGTTTGCAGTCTGGTGACAAGCCACCGGCTGCCAGTCGCTGCGTGCGCGAGCGCCCTAAACCTACATGTTTTTGGTATGCGGGAGGAAACCGGAGAAATCTCGGAGTAAACCCACGCAACACGGGGAGAACATGCAAACTCCACACAGCTCACTGTTGGTCGGGGGCTGGAATCGAACCCACGATCTCATGATCCCCGCGATCCCCCGGCCGAGGGTAAAACTGTACTGCCACAGTGCTAAACCACTGCGCCACCGAACCCCTTTTCCTCATTCCAGACAGCCATCTCTCTCTCGCAGTCTGTGTCTGCTTCTCAGCTGTGAGTGATTATGTTTCTTTTTTGTCTCTTGCCTTTTCCCTCTCTCTCTGCTCTCAGGCCTCTCTCCCAGCAGCTGAGAGCAGTTAGTCTATTAGTGTTTTTCAGCCCGGCTCGCACACCTGCATCCCATCACTGATATGTATTTAAACTCAGCATGGCACAGTTTAAAGCCAAGAGTAAGACATCGATAAAGGTAGTAAGAGAAATGCTCTTTGCCGATGACAGTACTGTAGTTGCACACAGTGCAGAAGATATGCAACCTTTAGTGGAGAAATTTGCAAGAGCAGCTAGCCAATTCAGCCTCAAAATCAACATCAAGAAGACAGAGTGCCTTTATCAACCACCAAAGTTCCAGTTATCAACATCACTACCAGAAGAAATCAGCACTGGCACAGAGCCACTAGTCAAATGCAAGACCTTCAAGTATCTAGGGAGTACTGTTTCAGAGAATGCTAGGCTGGAGGATGAACTATCTCTCAGAATGGGAAGAGTGAGCGCTGTGTTTGGAAACTTGAGGGAGAGACTGTGGAACAATCAACATGTCTATCCATGTGAAATACAAAGTGTACAGAGCGACAGTACTGGCTACTCTATTGTATGGTGCTGAAACTTGGACTGTCTACAGAGTGCAGGTAAAGAAACTCCACGTGTACATGATGAGACACCTTCAAGCCATAATGAACATCTCATGGAAAGACAAGATAACCAACATAGAAGTGTTGAAACGAGCTGGTCTACCATCAATGGAGGACATGCTAATACAGATGAACCTGAGATGGCTCGGACATGTTGAGAGGATGGACCACCAGTGTCTCCCTTGGCAGTTACTGTACTCACAGTTATGCGAGGGTAAACACAATCAGGGTAGACCAAGGCTCAGAATCAAAGACACTGCAAAAAGAAACTTGAAGAAGTTGGTTATAGACAGGAGCTCCTGGCAGCGGAAGGCTAAGGACAGAGCTGCATAGAGGAATCTGATCAGACCTAAATGAAACAGTCATTGTCGCCCACGACAGACTCCTATGATGATGATAATTTCCACCCTGTGTTGTCGCAGCCTCATCCATTCCAGACTGACTTCTGTCCTCGGCTCAGTCGCCCACTCCTATACTCTGTGTAAGTTTACCTTGTTGGCTTGTTGTATTTGTTTGCATCTTTTACAGTGCATCCAGAAAGTATTCACAGCGCTTCATTTTTTCCACATTTTGTTATGTTACAGCCTTATTCCAAAACCGATTAAATTCATTTTTTTCCTCAAAATTCTACCCACAATACCCTATAATGACAATGTGAAAAAAGTTTTTTTTGAGATTTTTTGCAAATTTATTAAAGATAAAAACTAAGAAATTACATGTACACAAGTATTCACAGCCTTTGCCATGAAGCTGAAAACTGAGCTCAGGTACATCCCGTTTCCAATGATCATCCTTGAGATGTTTCTACAGCTTAATTGGAGTCTACCTGTGGTAAATTCAGTTGATTAGGCAAGATTTGGAAAGGCACAAGCCTGTTTATATAAGGTCCCAGAGTTGACAGTGCATGTCAGAGCACAAACCAAGCATGGCGTCAAAAGAATTGTCTGTAGACCTCCAAGACATGATTGTCTTGAGGCACAAATCTGGGGAAGGGTACAGAAAAATTTCTGCTGCTTTGAAGGTCCCAATGAGCACAGTGGCCTTCATCATCCATAAATGGAAGAAGTTCAGAACCACCAGGACTCTTTCTAGAGCTGGCCGGCTGTCTAAACTGAGCACTTGGAGGAGAAGGGTTTTAGTCAGAGAGGTGACCAAGAACCCAATGGCCACTCTGTCAGAGCTCCAGCATTCCTCTGTGGGGAAAGGAGAACCTTCCAGAAAGACAACCATCTCTGCAGCAATCCACCAATCAGGCCTGTATGGTAAAGTGGCCAGATGGAAGCCACTTCTTAGTAAAAGGCACATGGCAGCCCGCCTGGAGTTTGCCAAAAGGCATCTGAAGGACTCTCAGACTATAAGAAACAAAATTCTCTGGTCTGATGAGATAAAGATTGAACTCTTTGGCATGAATGCCAGGCTCAAGTAGGTTCATTTTATCTTCTTTTAATTATTTATCTTTTGTTCTTATTAAAGACAAAAATAGAAAGGAGATGTTTTTTACCTTCTTTACATGTTTCAACTGTTCACTGCAGCCTTCATCAGAAGTGTCAGCTGATTGCTGCCAGGTGTCATTTTATCAGCTGACTTTCATCATTCTTATGAAAGTCATAAGAACAAAAGGTAAATAGAGAATGCCAGGCGTCATGTTTGGAGGAAACCAGGCACCGCTTATAACCATGTCAATGGTAGTGGCAGCATCATGCTGTGGGAATGTTTTTCAGCGGCAGGAACTGGGAGACTAGTCAGGATAGAGGGAAAGATGAATGCAGCAATGTACAGAGACATCCATCCATCCATCCATCCATCTTCTACCGCTTTTCCGGAGGTCCGGGTCGCAGAGGCAGCAGTTCAAGCAGAGAAGCCCAGACTTCCCTCTCCTCAGCCACCTGCTCCAGCTCTTCAGAGAGGATACCAAGGCGTTCCCAGACCAGCTGGGAGACATAGTCTCTCCACCGAGTCCTGGGTCTGTCCCGGGGTCTCCTCCCAGTGGGAAGTGCCTGAAACACCTCAAGTGGGAGGCGTCCAGGAGGCATCCTAATCAGATGCCCATACCACCTCAACTGACTCCTTTCAATGTGGAGGAGCAGCGGTTCTACTCTGAGCCTCTCTCGGATGACTGAGCTCCTCACCCTATCTCTGAGGGTGAGTCCAGCAATCCTACGGAGAAAGCTCATTTCAGCCGCTTGTATCCATGATCTCGTTCTTTCGGTCATTACCCAAAGCTCGTGACCATAGGTGAGAGTAGGAACGTAGATTGACTGGTAAATCGACAGCTTTGCCTTAGAACTAAGCTCCCTCTTCACCACAACAGACCGGTACAACGTCCGCATCACTGCAGATGCTGCTCCAATCCGTCTGTCGATCTCTCGCTCCATTTTCCCCTCACTTGAGAATAAGACCCCAAGATACTTAAACTCCTCCACTTGGGGCAGGAGCCTGTCCCCAACCCGGAGAGGACAATCCACTTTTTTCCGGCTGAGGACCATGGACTCGGACTTGGAGGTGCTGATTCTCATCCCAGCCGCTTCACACTCAGCGGTAAACTGTCCCAGCAAAAGCTGTAGGTCATTGCTGGATGAAGCCAACAGGACAACATCATCTGCAAACAACAGAGATGAGATCCTGTGGTCACCAAGCATCACACCCTCCATTCCCTGGCTGCGCCTAGAAATCCTGTCCATAAAAATTATGAACAGGATCGGTGACAAAGGGCAGCACTGGCGGAGTCCAACTCTCACTGGGAATGACTCCGACCGAGTGTTGGCAATACGAACCAAACTTTCACAACGGTCGTACAGAGACCGAATAGCTCGTAACAACAAGCCCGATACCCCATACTCCCGAAGCACCCCCCACAAAAATCCACGAGGGATGCGGTCAAATGCCTTCTCCAAGTTCACAAAACACATGTAAACTGGTTGGGCAAACGCCCACGAACCCTCAAGAATTCTCGAGAGGGTAAAGAGCTGGTCCGATGTGCCACGGCCAGGACGAAAACCACATTGCTCCTCCTGAATCCGAGGTTCGACCAACGGCCGGACTCTCCTCTCCAGTACCTTGGCATAGACCTTTCCAGGGAGGCTGAGGAGTGTGATCCCTCTAAAGTTGGAGCACACCCTCCGGTCCCCTTTTTTGAAGAGAGGAACCACCACCCCGGTTTGCCATGCCAAAGGCACTGCCCCCGACCTCCACGCAATGTTGCAGAGGCGTGTCAACCATGACAACCCAACAACATCCAGGGCCTTGAGGTACTCAGGGCGAATCTCGTCCACTCCCGGGGCCCGGCCACCAAGGAGATTTTTAACCACCTTGGCGACCTCAGCCCCTGTGATAGGCGAGTCATCCCCCTCGTCCACAAACCCTGCTTCCTCTGTGGAAGGCGTATCAGTGGGATTGAGGAGATCCTCGAAGTATTCCTTCCACCGCCCGACGATATCCCCAGTCGAAGTCAACAGTGTCCCATCCGCACCATACACAGTGTGGACGGGGAGCTGCTTTCCCCTCCTGAGCCGCCGGACAGTTTGCCAGAATCTCTTTGAGGCAGACCGAAAGTCTTGTTCCATGGCCTCACTGAACTCCTCCCATACCCGGATTTTTGCTTCAGCATCCACCCGAGCTGCACTCCGCTTGGCCTGCCGGTACACCTCAGCTGCTTCGGGAGTCCCACAAGCCAACCAAGCTTGATAGGACTCCTTCTTCAGCTTAATGGCCCCCCTCACCACTGGTGTCCACCACTTGGTTCGGGGGTTGCCACCACGAGATGCACCGACCACCTTGCGGCCGCAGCTCTGGGCCGCCGCTTCAACAACAGAGGTGGAGAACATGGCTCATTCAGACTCCATGTCTCCAGACTCCCTCGGAATGTGGTTGAAGTTCTTCCGGAGGTGGGAGTTGAAGACCTCCCGGACAGGGGCCTCAGCCAGATGCTCCCAGCACACCCTCACTATACGTTTGGGTCTACCAGGTCTGAATGGCTTCCTCCCCTGCCATCGGATCCAACTCACCACCAGGTGGTGATCAGTTGACAGCTCTGCACCTCTCTTTACTCGGGTGTCCAAGACATACGGTCACAGGTCTGAAGACACGATAACAAAATCGATCATCGACCTGCGACCTAGGGTGTCCTGGTGCCAGGTGCACATATGGACACCCTTATGCTTGAACATGGTGTTCGTTATGGACAGACTGTGGTTAGCACAGAAGTCCAATAACTGAACACCACTCGGGTTCAGATCGGGCAGGCCGTTCCTCCCAATCACCCCCCTCCAGGTTTCACTGTCGTTGCCCACGTGCGCATTGAAGTCCCCCAGTAGGACAATGGAGTCTCCAAGAGAAGCACCCTCCAGCACCCCAGTCACAGACTCCAAAAAGGGTGGGCACTCTGAAACATCATTTGGTGCATAGGCACAAATGATGGTCAGGACCCATTTCCCAACCCGAAGGCGCAGGGAAGCAACCCTTTCGTCCACCGGGGAAAACTCCAATATAGAGGCAGCAAGGTGGGGCGATACAAGAATACCCACCCCTGCTTGTCACCTCTCGCCCGGGGCAACTCCAGAAAAGGCCAAGCTCCAGCCCCTCTCCAGGAGACTGGTTCTGGAACCGGAGCTGTGTGTTGAGGTGAGGCCGACTATATCTAGCCGGTATCTCTCAACCTCGTACACCAGCTCAGGCTCCTTCCCCACCAGAGAGGTGACATTCCACGTACCAAAAGCCAGTTTAGAAAGCTTGAGATCAGTCCGCCAAGGTCTCCGCCTTTGACCGCCACCTAATCCACATAGCACCGGACCCCCATGATCCCTCCTGCAGGTGGTGAGCCCACTGGAGGGCGGACCCATGTAACTCCTTCGGGCTGAGCCCGGCCGGGTCCCATGGGTGGAAACCCGGCCACCAGACGCTAGCCTTCGAGCCCCTCCCCCAGGCCTGGCTCCAGGGTGGGGCCCCGGTAACCCCACACCGGGCGGGGTACACTGAATCCTTGATATACAATTTATCATGAGTCTGTTGGATCGTTCTTAGTCTGGCCCTTCACCCAGGACCAGTTTGTCTTGGGAGACCCTATCAGAGGCAAATTGCCCCGGACAACATAGCTCCTGGGATCACTGGGGCACGCAACCCCCCCCACCACGATAAGGTGACGATCCATGAGGGGGACAGATGTACAGAGACAGATGTACAGATGTACAGATGTACAGAGACAGATGTCTCTGTACATCCAGGATGTACAGAGACATCCTGGATCAAAACCTGCTCCAGAGCGCTCTTGAATTCAGACTGGGGCGAAGGTTCATCTTTCAGCAGGACAACAACCCTAAGCACACAGCCAAGATACCAAAGAAGTGGCTTCAGGACAACTCTGTGAATGTCCTTGAGTGGCCCAGCCAAAGCCCAAACTTGAATCCAATTGAACATCTCTGGAGAGATCTGAAAATGGCTGTGCACTGACGCTTCCCATCCAACCTAATGGAGCTTGAGAGGTGCTGCAAAGAAGAATGGACAAAACTGCCCAAAGATAGGTGTTGCAAGCTTGTGGCATCATATTCAAAAAGACTTGAGGCTGTAATTGCTGCCAAAGGTGCATCAACAAAGTATTGTGCAAAGTCTGTGAATACTTATGTACATGTGATTTCTTAGTTTTTTATTTTTAATAAATCTGCAAAAATCTCAGTAAAACTTTTTTCACATTATCATTATGGGGTATTGTGTGTAGAGTTTTGAGGAAATAAAATAATTTAATCCCTTTTGGAATAAGGCTGTAGCATAAAGTGTGGAAAAAGTGAAGTGCTGTGAATATTTTCCGGATGCACTGTATTTTGGACTGCTTGTTTTTCACCAATAAATTGCCTCACTGTGGTTAAGCGCCTGAGTTTGTTTTTGCCCTGGAGGGGCGCTCATGAGAGTAGGCTGCGACCAACGAAAACTCAACTTCTGCAGCGAGGCATTTTTTCACCTTTTGTGTGTTTTTCCATTCACCTGCTCGTTGGAGCCCGATGGATTCGGCAGGTGGATGCAGCTATCCGATGTGCCTGGGCTGGGAGTGCTGCCGCGCCCTTATGGAGATTGACGGTCTCATCTCTTCGGCATGCACTTATTCCATCCCGGAGGATGCACGGTTGTATTTGGAGCTCGAGGAGGCAGCAGCTCGCCGGTGCCCTCAGCTGATGGAGTGCGCTGAGGGAAGAGAAAGGGTTTCTCAGGTGGCTGCACTGCTAAGCGAGAATGGCGGAGGAGTGAAGAATTCCCTGGAGAAGCCCGGGCTCGCGCCAAAGGGGAGGCGCTCCCGGGGTCCCGTAGCTTCAACTCCTCACCAGCCTCCTGCGCCAATTCCTGTTAATCCAGCTTCACGGGGACAACGGCGTCGAGTCCCGGATCCCCGAAAGAACAATCCCGCCTTGTTGGCAGCCGCTCCCCGTGCTCCGAGCCTGGCTATTCCCGCAGCAGACGCTCATTCTCTTTTTCCTTTGCTGGCAGTCCCGCCTGCCCAACTTCCCTCCACTTCCGCTGTGAGGCCATTCCCATTGGTGCTTCCTCCTATTGTTAAAGGGTGTTTTATTGTCCCACCGGCAACTCCCATTCCCATGGTCACAGGGGCGGCTCCTCTACGATCCTCAGGGGGGGCCCAGAATCTTCGTAGCCACAGAGAGGGATGACTCTTTGCCAGCTGCAGCAGGGAACTTCATTTTCCAGGAGAACAGGCAAGCTTCTTTCCATTTTGTCTCAAATATTGATAATAAATCTTGCCTGATCCCTGGTAGAGAGTTTCTGGGTATGCAGTCCCCAGAGACCTCTCCTCCTGCTGCAGTCACCCTCTACTCACCAGCCCTGTCCGTGTCTCCTCCTATTCCCCTTGAGTGTCCGCCAGCCCCGAAACTTGACCGTTGGATGGCCCGTGGC
This sequence comes from Pholidichthys leucotaenia, assembly GCA_020510985.1. Classification (NCBI taxonomy): domain Eukaryota; kingdom Metazoa; phylum Chordata; class Actinopteri; order Cichliformes; family Pholidichthyidae; genus Pholidichthys; species Pholidichthys leucotaenia. The sequence continues at coordinate 50,106,012 of CM035844.1, forward strand.
CTGGGAAACTCCTGTTCCTGTGCCTATGGTGAGTCGAATCCCAGTTGTCATGCCGGAGAAGTCACCAGTGTGGTCCCCTTTGCCCAGGAGTCCAGAGACTGCAACTACCATCATGCACTGAGCTGGACCTCCAAAGGGCTGAGCCCGAAAGTACATTGCCTGGATCGTCGGGAGTCCTGGACGGCGGTGGAGCTCAAGCTCAGGCAAGTGCTCTCTTTTGTCTTTCTCCGTTCCATATTAAAGCAGTCTTGCCTGGCTCTTGGTGAGAAGTGCCAGGTGCAGCCGTCTGCTGCGCCTGAACTCACCTTGCCGGGCTCTGCCACTGCCAGCAACCCTGACCCCGTCCCTCTTTGTGTTTCTTCTGAGCTTCCTCCCAGGGCCGCCGGAGATGTTCCGGAACCACCAGAGGTCTCCGAGGATCCAGGTTCTCCACCGGGTTATGTCGTGGGGCCAGCCTTCCCTGCTGAGGTCACCCCAGATCGAGCTCCTCCTCTACCCGAGGCTTTCGCGTCGGTCGCTCTGCAAGCTGAGTCTCTGTCGGTGCTGCATCCCAGCCAGAGACCCTCATGGGGGCTGTGCCCCAGCTTCAACCCCACGTAGGCGCTGCGCTCCTGCATGGGTCCATCATGGGTGCTAACCCCCAGCCCGGGGTCCACCGTGGGTGCAGCCATGGCAGAGCCGGGGTTCACCGTGGCCCAGCTGGGGTCTGCCGTGGGTGCAGCCATGGCCCAGCCAGGGTCTGCCGTGGGTGCAGCCGTGGCCCAGCCGGGGTCTGCCATGGGTGCAGCTGTGGCTCAGCTGGGGTCTGCCGTGGGTGCAGCCATGGCCCAGCCGGGATCCGCCACAGGTGCAGCAGAGCTCCAGACCGGAGCCACCGAGGATGCAGCTGTGTCCCAAGCTGGGACCACCGAGGGTGCAGCTGTGTCCCAAGTCGGGCCTACCGAGGGTTCTGCTGGCCAGTCTGTGGATGCTGAGCCCTTCTCTCCTCTGCTGGATGCCGTCGTGGTCCCCCTTCCCTGGCCACCGGTCACCGTGGGGGTTCCTCTCCTCCGGTCCGGCTTCCTGTCATTAAACCTTCTGGTGGGTAAGCTGCCTCCTGAGTCACCCCTCTGGTCCTGGTGGCTCAACAGCACTGGCCAGTCGCCCGAAAGACTGAGTCTGGGTGGGTGGCCCATTTTCTCCGGCAGGCCGCCTGATTCTATTCATCGGGCTGTCTGCTTGGCCTGGGACTTTGGCCGGCTACCCGAACCCTTGAGCTCTGGGACTGTGGGGGCTTAGGGGTTTGTCGGGGTGCAGGTGTGAGTCTTGGGCTGGTTTGGTTTTTCCCTCCTGGCTGTTTTCCCCCCACTTCTCTCCCGGGGTGTTTTTTTTTGCTATACTCCTTCTTTTTTGGGGGGGGGGGTCTTTTTTGATGTTTCCTTGGGTATCTGGAATCCACCCCTTGTGGGGTGGGGGGGGGCTCTGTCATATGTCTGAGCGTCTGTCCTTAGTGCTCAGACTTTACTTTGTTGTTTTGAGTGTTTTCTCAGTTCATTATTTTCCTGTTAGTTCTGTTATGTTGTGTTTATATGAGCCCCTTTTCCTCATTCCAGACAGCCATCTCTCTCTCGCAGTCTGTGTCTGCTTCTCAGCTGTAAGTGATTATGTTTCTTTTCTGTCTCTTGCCTTTTCCCTCTCTCTCTGCTCTCAGGCCTCTCTCCCAGCAGCTGAGAGCAGTTAGTCTATTAGTGTTTTTCAGCCCGGCTCGCACACCTGTGTCCCATCACTGATATCTATTTAAACTCAGCATTTCCACCCTGCGTTGTCGCAGCCTCATCCATGTCCAGACTGACTTCCGTCCTCGGCTCAGTCTCCCCCTCCTATACTCTGTGTAAGTTTACCTTGTTGGCTTGTTGTATTTGTTTGCATCATTTATTTTGGACTGCTTATGTTTTTCACCAATAAGTTGCCTCACTGTGGTTAAGCGCTTGAGTTTGTTTTTGCCCTGGAGGGGCACTCATGACAAGCTGTAGCAATGCATATTGCAGAGGCTCGGGTGAGTCAACAGACAGCGTCTCAGTCAGGATGCAGTGGTTAAACATTTAGAGGACAATACTCAGGGATGTCATGGGGAGTTGGCAGGAAGAAGGAGCCGGGGTTTAAGGGGAATGTATTGTGGTGTTAGATGTCATGCAGGGTGATGTGAAATGTCATGCAGATGTGAGATGATCTGTTGGGTTTATAAGGAGAAACCGTGCTTGGCTGTTTCATGCTTTTCTGTGTATGACTGATGAGAGAGTGTGAATAAATTTCATCTGTTCGTAAACCTGCCTCCTCATTTCCCACACTCTCCACACTGGTGACCCTGGACGTATTATGGAACACGAGGCAAGAACCCCGGAGTCGGCCGGACGGGAAGCCCCAGCAATGCGGCAAGCATCCCACAGACGGCCCGGACAGGAACCCCCAGCAATGCGTGCGCTGTTTCAGTCAAGCTACCAGATTTTTGGCAGCACAACCCGCGCTCTTGGTTCCACCACACCGAGGCCCAGTTTGCCCTCCGGGGAATAACGGCGGACGACACCAAGTTTTACTATGTGGTTGCAGCGCTGGACGCTCGCACAGCTCAGCAGGTAGCGAGCCTGCTCGACCAGCCCCCAGCCCAAGACAGATACGAGGCTCTCAAAGCTGTGCTGACCCGGCGCTACACGCTCTCGGACTGTGAGAGAGCAGAGAGGCTCCTGAGGCATTCCGAGTTAGGAGATGGTTCGGCTGTCAATCTGATGGAGAAGATGTTGGCGTTAATGGGCACGGATGACGGGCATTTTCTGTTTGCCCACCTTTTCCTCCGGAACCTTCCAACAGAGGCGAGAGCGGTTCTGGCCAATTCGCCGTTGCTGGCCGCGCGTGACTACCATGTGCTAGCCCAGGAGGCAGACCGGATCATCCTCACCACCAGAGCGCTCACAGTGAACGTGGCGGCGTCGGAGCCCAGCGAGACGACCAGAGGAGGCGAGGAGCCACTGACGGTAGCGGCAGCGGGGGCCAAGGAGCGCCAGAGAGACACACTCTGCTTCTACCACCGCCGCTTTGGAGAGAACGCATGCAGATGTGCGCCACTGTGCCAATTCAAGCGCTCGGGAAACGCCAAGGCCGGCAGTCGGTAGCAGCTGCGACCGCCGGCGAAGAGAACAAGCTGCTCTACGTGACGGACTCGCGCTCAGGGAGGCGTTTCCTCGTAGACACCGGAGCCCAGAAGAGCATCATCCTGCCGACCTATGCCGAGCGGCTGGCAGGACCTAGCGGCCCCGAGCTGGTGGCAGTAAACGGCTCGGACATTAAGACCTTTGGTGAGAGAACACTGGCTTTATCTCTACACAGCCGTACATACGAGTGGACTTTTGTCATAGCAGCACTGAGTTTCCCAATCCTAGGGGCTGATTTTCTGTGTGCACATGGTTTACTAGTTGATGTTGCTAACAGGCGCCTGGTTAATGTACTGTCTTTTGACTCTCTCCCCTGTACAGCTCGAGGGGCCGGGCCAGTAATACAAGCCAACGTCACAGCTCCAGGCGGTAAGTTCCACACACTGCTCACTCAGTTCCCAGCACTCACGGTGCCGACGTTTTCGGCGGCCATTGCTAAACACGGGGTGGAGCACTTTATCACCACCACCAGGCCGCCCGTTTTCGCACGACCTCGGCGCTTGGACGCAGCTAAACTGGCCATAGCTCACGAGGAGTTTGCCAACCTGGAAAGGTTGGGCATCATCAGGCGATCAAACAGCCCATGGGCATCCCCGCTACACATGGTCCCTAAGGCTGAGGGGTCGTGGCGACCGTGCAGTGATTTCCGCAGGTTGAATAACACCACAGCACACGACCGCTACCCGATTCCCCACATTCAGGATTTTTCCGTTCACCTCGTCGGAGCACGCATTTTTTCTAAAATAGACCTGGTCCGCGGTTACCACCAGGTCCCAGTGCGCGGGGAGGACATACCCAAAACAGCGGTAATAACTCCGTTCAGCTTGTTCGAGTTTCTGAGCATGCCATTCGGATTAAAAGGAGCGGCACAGACATTCCAGCACATGATGGACGCGGTGCTGCGCGATCTCCCGTTTGTGTTCGTCTACCTGGATGATATCCTGGTAGCCAGTGCGTCCGAAGACGAACACGTAACCCACCTCAGGACGGTTTTCCAGAGGTTGGAGGAGCACGGGTTAATAATCAACCCAGCGAAGTGCCAGTTCGGTGTGACGGGGATTGATTTTTTGGGGCACCGTGTCTCACCGGAGGGAGCGATACCCTTGCCCGACAAAGTGCACGCTGTGGCGAACTTTCCCCGGCCTCAGACAGTCAGGGCGCTGCAGGAATTTTTGGGGATGGTTAACTTTTATAACCGGTTCCTCCCCCGCACAGCTCAACTCATGCAGCCATTGTACGCCGCGCTCAAGAGACGGAAACCAGCGGATGGAGTCGAATGGACTCCGGAGCAAGAGCAGGCGTTCTCTGAGGTGAAAGCAGCCCTGGCAAACGCTGCACTGTTGGCGCACCCAGACCTGGCGGCCCGGATAGCGCTTACTACCAATGCCTCGGATGTGGCCATAGGGGCCGTCATGGAGCAACGTGTCGCCGGTTCTTGGCAGCCGCTTGCTTTTTTTCAGCAGGGCTTTGCGCGACAGTGAGCGTAAATACAGCGCGTTCGACAGGAAGTTGCTGGCTCTCCACCTGGCCATACGCCACTTCCAGTTCTGGCTGGAAGGGCACAGCTTCACCACGTTCGTGGACCACAAGCCGCTGACGTTCGCGATGGCCAAGGTTTCGGAACCATGGTTGGGCCGGCAGCAGAGACAGCTGGCCGCGATCTCGGAGTTTACGACCGATATTCAGCATGTGTCGGGTAAACTGAATGTGGTGGTGGACTGCCTCTCGTGTGTGGTTGTGGCCCCGGTCTGCGTAGGGATAGATTATACAGCCATGGCCGCAGAGCAGATTAGCGATATGGGCGTGCGGGCGCTCTAGTCTGGAACAACAGAGTTAAGGCTGGAGAGCAGAGTACTGCAAGACGGCAGCCCCCCCCCCCCCAATCTGCAACGTCTCCACGGGACGCCTGCGCCCAGTGGTCCCGGTCGCGTGGCGCCGCCGCGTGTTTGAGTCAGTTCACGCTTTGGCACACCCATGAGTGCGTGCATCAGTCAAAATGGTGGGAGCGAAACTCGTGTGGCCAGGCCTGCGCAAACAAGTGAAAGAGTGGGCGGCAGCCTGCGTAGCATGCCAACGAGCCAAAGTGCACAGACACACGAAGGCTCCTTTGGAGCCGTTTAGTATACCGGCTAAAAGATTCAACCATGTTCACATGGACCTCGTGGGCCCCCTCCTGCCATCGCAGGAGTGCACGCACCTTCTGACAGTGGTGGACCGCACCACACGCTAGCCAGAAGCAGTCCCGCTGGCGGCAACCACGTCCGCGGACGTGGCGCGCGCTTTTTTGACAACATGGGTGGTGCGTTTTGGAATCCCGTTGGACATCACGTCCGATAGGGGCCCTCAGTTTGTTTCCGAGCTTTGGTCCACGATGGCCCGCAGCCTGGGTGTTGCAATTTATCGCACAACTGCGTACAACCCACAGACAAATGGGTTATGCGAGCGTTTTCACAGGTCACTGAAAGCAGCACTCAGGGCTTCGTTGACGGATGCAAATTGGGTTGACCGGTTACCGTGGGTTTTACTGGGGTTGTGTTCCGCACCAAAAGAGGATTTGGAGGCTTCCCCGGCTGAGCTGTTTTTTTCTCAGCCACTGCGGTTGCCCAGGGAATTTTTGCCAGATAATCCCGCGCCGGCAGCTGCCCGTCTCAGCGTTTGCAGTGTAGTGCAGACACAGGTACGCTGCCCGGCCCAGCCCACCACTGTTTTCCACGCGCTTTTGTGCCGAAAACTTTGAAGAACGCGGAGTTCGTGTTCGTCAGACACGATGCCCACCACCCTCCATTGCGCCCACCCTATGATGCCTGTTCAGAGTGCTGGAAACAGGGGACAAGCATTTTTTGTTAGACTTGGGGGGACGTCGGGAGAAAATATGTATAGACAGACTTAAGCCCGCCTTTGTAGTTGCGGACGAGCAAGTGCTGCTGGCTCGGGCCCCTCAGCGTGGAAGACCCCCACTGAGAACTCCCCAGGCAAACGATGCACCAGGACAGCCACACGGGCAAAGCGAATTCCCCCCCCCCTCGCCTTGGCCCACCCGAAGTCAGACACACGTCCAGCAGTCCCCCGCCGGCACAGAGACCCCCGTTACAGCAGATATGGGAGGAGACTGAAGCCCAAAAGACGTGGGGACTGAAACTCTGTCGGGGGGGGGGGCGGTGTAGCAATGCATATTGCAGAGGCTCAGGTGAGTCAGCAGACAGCGTCTCAGTCAGGATGCAGTGGTTAAAAATTTGGAGGACAATACTCAGGGACGTCATGGGGAGTTGGCAGGAAGGAGCCGGGGTTTAAGGGGAATGTATTGTGGTGTTAGATGTCATGCAGGGTGATGTGAAATATCATGCTGATGTGAGATGATATGTTGGGTTTATAAGGAGAAACCGTGCTTGGCTGTTTCATGCTTTTCTGTGTATGACTGATGAGAGAGTGTTAATAAACTTTGTTCGTAAACCTGCCTCATCATTTCCCACACTCTCCACAAAGCGACTGTTTAAAAACCCTTGTTTGTTTGTTAGACTTATTTGTGTGATGTTTTACGACTTGTATTCATAGGTGTTGTATCTTGCACTTTGGGAAATGGCAGTTGTTCAGTCTTCATTATAACTGTTTTAGTTTATATGTGTAGTTTATAGTCTATCATCAATAACAATCTATAACAGAACACAATAACAAATATTTGAGACCCATTCTAGTGCATCCTTTTATATTTTAGCAATATTATAAGTACAAAACAGCCAACGTCATTATACACAGCAGAATGACCTGTTTGGCTGCAAATGTTGGATCATTGTTGCCCATTTGTCAGTAAATAAAAAATGATTTTTGTTATTTGGGCGTTTTTGTGTGTCTGGTCACAGTCATCGCTTAGTCAAAAGCCTGCAACTGTGTCTGCACATGATATGCAGTTGATCTGGCCATTCCACTCCACAATCATGGTGGTATTATTAACTTTTAATTTTTAGATAGCTGTGCAAGCACACCAGCACCGGGAGGGGCGTCATGTTGAACCCGCCATCCCGCAAAGGACAGCGGTGGCACATGGGTGAAGCAGCAGCTGAGACTCCCGCTAACCGGGCAGGCTGGGCTTGGCTCCCTGTGAAGGACTGTGGTAAGGCGGTCTGGCTGCTGTCCCCCCACCCCCCACACGCACCTTGTGTTCTCCACATGTGCCAAATTATCCTTTAGAGCCATGCAATCACAGCAACATTACAGTATAATTTTTTTTAAGCATTAAATCTTCAGTATTCTCTTTTTCTGGTCAAATTTGTCACTTTTCACTTCCTTGTTTATGGAGCACTCTGGTGACTGGCTGTGATGCTGCGTATTATCCAGTCGGTACGGAGTCAATCTGAAACCCCGGCCACACTTCTAGAAGCCAGAGCATGAGGGAACGGAGCGGTGGCTAAACATTTATTGATAAAAATTACATATGTGGCCGACACACATTGTGGGCTCACGCTGCCACAGAGACAGGACTGAATGTGTATTGTGGGGTGTCACGTCTGCAAGGACTAAGGACTCGAATCTACAGGAGGTAACAAGGAAGTGTGAGATTTGTCTCTTTGTCCCACAGAAGACGCCCCGGAGGGTATTCCGGTTCATCAGGAAATGAGAGACAATGGTGAAGCTTCAAGGGGATGCTTTGTAACTGTATGTTGACTGAAGACACCATGTGACTTGAATTCTGATGCTGGAAATGTATAAAAGGGTGTTGAAGTATGATTCTTTCTCTTTCCTGCTTTGAGAATGCTAGAAGCTGCGTTCTGTCAAATAAAGCTGGTTTTATGACTGAAACTCAGCCTCGTTATTTGAGCATGCTTCTACACTGGTGACCTACGACGGAGAATGAGCAGACAGAATTCTCCCGAGCAGGGCTCGGTGGAAGCCAGCCTGATGGCCGCCTCCACGATCCGGCTGCCCGATTTCTGGCAGCACAGCCCGCGCTCATGGTTTAGCGCAATCGAGGCGCAGTTCAACCTCCGGAGAATCTCCAACGATGACACAAGATTCTACCACGTGGTAGCGAAGCTGGACAGCGACACGGTCCAGAGAGTGGAAGATCTGGTTAATCATCCACCAGACAGCGACAAGTACAGCGCATTGAAGGACGCGCTGATCAGCCATTTCACCCCCCCAGTCCAACAAAGAGCAGAGGGGCTCCTGGCGCTGACGGAGGCCGAAAACGATAGACCTGCGGACCTGATGGTGAAGATGCTGCAGCTCAAAGCCTCTGAGGATGGCAAATTCATTTTCGCCCACCTTTTCCTTCGAACCCTACCACCAGCAGTGAGAGTGGCCCTGGCAGAGTCACCCCGATTGGCCAGGCGAGACTACCATGGGTTGAGCAAGGAGGCGCAGAAGTTGGTCGACGCCCACAAGCGGAACGCGGTCTCGGCCGCGGCGGCCAGTCCGGGAACGGCGTCCGGAGACAGTGTGGGTCCAGCGGCCGCGGCGCCAGACCCACCAACGACGGCGGCGACAGGAGCCAGACGACGCGGAGCGGAGAACGGCTCGTGCTTCTACCACCGCCGTTTTGCAGAGAGAGCGCACAGGTGCGTCCCACCGTGCAATTTTAAGCGCCAGGGAAACGCCAAGACCGAGGGCCGGTAGCGGCCGCGACCCTCGGCAACGAGAACAGGCTGCTTTACCTGACGGATGCACGCTCGGGGAAACAGTTCCTCGTAGACACGGGCTCTCAGCTGAGCTTCGTCACACCCACCTACGCGGAACGGCTGTCGCCTTCTAAAGCCCCCTGGGTGTCAGTGTCAGCAGCGAACGGCTCCACGATTAAAACGTTTGGTGAGAGGACCATGCTTCTGTCCTTACAGGGCCGTTCATTTGAGTGGACATTTATTGTAGCAGCAGTCAGTTTCAACATGTTAGGGGCTGATTTTTTGTGCTCACATGGTTTATTGGTTGACCTTGCCAATAGACGTCTGATTAATGCACTGTCCTTTCATTCTATTCCCTGCACAGCTCGGGTGGCCCCACCAACTGCACATGCCAGCGTCTCAGCCGCGGGTGGTAAGTTTCACACTCTGCTTGCTCAGTTTCCAGCACTCACAGTCCCCACGTTTTCAGCAACGGTGGCCAAACATGGGGTAGAACATTTCATAACAACCACAGGCCCTCCCGTTTTTGCAAAAGCTCGGCGCTTGGACCGAGCTAAACTGGCCATCGCGCGCGAGGAGTTCACTAATCTGGAAAAACTAGGCATTGTTAGACGCTCCAAGAGCGCTTGGGCTTCGCCATTACACATGGTCCCAAAGGCTGACGGCTCGTGGCGACCTTGCGGCGATTTCCGCAGGTTGAACAATGTTTCAGCTCACGACCGCTACCCGATTCCGCACATCCAGGATTTTTCTGTTCATTTGGCGGGGGCGCGCATTTTTTCTAAAATAGACTTGGTACGCGGCTATCACCAGGTTCCAGTGCGCGCGCAGGATGTCCCCAAAACAGCGGTCATAACGCCTTTCGGCCTTTTTGAGTTCTTGCGCATGCCTTTTGGCCTCAAGGGGGCCGCGCAGACTTTCCAATGCATGATGGATGCAGTTTTACGCGACCTGCCTTTCATGTTCGTTTATTTGGACGATATTTTGGTAGCCAGCATGTCCGAAGGCGAACATGAAAAACACCTCACAGCAGTTTTCCAGAGGTTGGCAGAGCACGGGTTAATAGTTAACCCAGCGAAGTGTCAGTTTGGGGTGGCGCAGATTGATTTTTTGGGACATCGCGTTTCGGCAGAGGGAGCAGTCCCCCTTCCAAATAAAGTGCGTGCCATAACGGATTTTCCGCAACCTCAAACGGTCAAGGCGCTTCAGGAGTTTCTAGGGATGGTTAATTTTTACAACCGTTTCCTCCCAAGCGCAGCACGACTCATGCAGCCATTGTACACCGCGTTAAAAAAACAAAAGCCCGCAAATAAAGTTGAATGGTCTCCGGAGCGGGAGCGCGCTTTTGCCCAGGTCAAATCGGCCCTGGCAAACGCAGTTTTGTTAGCGCACCCAGTTCCAACGGCCCGCATGGCACTCACCACTGACGCTTCCGATGTAGCGGTGGGGGCGGTAGTTGAACAGTTTGTGGCAGGTACCTGGCAACCCCTCGCGTTTTTCAGCAGGACCTTGTGCGATAGTGAACGGAAATACAGTGCGTTTGACAGGGAGCTTTTGGCCCTACACTTGGCCATCCGTCATTTTCAGTTCTGGTTAGAGGGGCGACGTTTCACCGCTTTTGTGGATCATAAACCGCTAACGTTCGCGATGGCCAAAATTTCAGAACCCTGGTCAGGCCGGCAACAAAGGCAACTAGCCGCAATATCGGAGTTTACTACTGATATTCAGCATGTCGCGGGTAAACACAATGTTGTAGCAGACTGCCTCTCGCGTGCAGTAGCACCGCCAAGCCCCATAGGGGCAGACTCTGTAGCCATGGCCGCGGGCCCGGGCAGCGACGCGGGAGCGCGCGCAGCCCCGGTCTGTGTTGGGTTAGATTATGCAGCTATGGCTGCGGAGCAGGTTAACGACGCGGACGTGCGCGCGCTCCAGTCTGGACCAACAGGGTTAAGGCTGGAGCACAGGGTGCAACAAAACAGTATGCCCCCGCTAATCTGCAATGTCTCCACGGGACGGCCCCGCCCTGTGGTGCCAACCGCGTGGCGTCGCCGTGTTTTTGACTTGGTCCACTCTCTCGCGCACCCGGGGGTGCGCGCATCGATCAAATTGGTGGGGGAGAAATTTGTTTGGCCCGGGTTGCGCAAACAGGTCAAGGAATGGGCAGCAGCCTGCGTAGCGTGTCAGCGAGCTAAAATACACAGACACACTAAGGCCCCGTTAGAACCTTTCCACATCCCCGCTAAGCGTTTTGATCACGTGCATATTGACCTGGTCGGCCCGCTTCCGTTATCACACGGGCACACACATCTTTTGACGATGGTAGACCGCACCACGCGCTGGCCAGAGGCGATTCCTCTGACATCAACCACAGCGGAAGAAGTTGCGCAAGCATTTTTAGCAGCATGGGTTGCACGCTTTGGTGTACCGTCGGACATAACGTCCGACAGGGGTCCCCAATTTATTTCCGAGCTATGGTCATCGATGGCCCACAGCTTGGGGGTGAAGATTCACCGCACCACCGCGTATAACCCCCAGGCTAATGGTTTATGCGAACGCTTTCACAGGTCATTGAAAGCAGCCCTCAGAGCGTCGCTAACGGATACAAATTGGGTAGACAAACTTCCATGGGTTTTATTAGGGTTGCGTTCTGCACCTAAGGAAGATTTGCACGCTTCCCCGGTTGAATTAGTTTTCGCTCAGCCGCTCCGTTTGCCCGGGGAATTTCTTCCTGATAATCCCGCACCTAGTGGCCCCCCTGCTCAGCCATGGCAGAGCGGCTCAGGAGCAAACACGCTTCCTGGCCCAGTCCACCACAGTTTCCCCACACGTTTTTGTGCCCAAGGCTTTAAAAAATGCAGAGTTTGTTTTTGTTAAACATGACGCCCAGCGTCCAAGTTTGCGGCCGTTTTACGACGGACCGTTTCGAGTGCTGGAGACCGGGCAGAAGCATTTTCTGCTAGATTTAGGGGGCAGAAGGGAGCTGATTTGCATTAACAGGCTCAAACCCACTTTTGTTCTGGCTGACGAGGAGGTGCAGCTCGCGAGGCCCCCCCGCCGGGGCAGGCCGCCGAGAAGACATTCTCCAAAGCAGGGGTGTCCAACCATGTGCCATGGAGAGCCAAGACCCTGCAGGTTTTACCTCCAACCAGTGTCTTCAACAGCAGATTTCTGTGAACTTCTTCCCACTGATTGCTGATAAGTGAAAACACCTGCTGAAGAGACTGGGTAGAAGAGAAAACCTGCAGGGTCTTGGCTCTCCATGGCACCTGGTTGGACACCCCTGCTCCAAAGTCTTCACAGAGAGGTGCTAACAGCTTTAATCCACAGGTGCAGAGAGATGTTGCAGGTGCAGCCAAGCCAGGGTGCAGCAGATTCGGCAGAAGATTAAAACCTAGGCAGTTGGTGGATTGATTAGCGATGTATGGAGTGCTTTGTGTTTCTCTTTTTGTTATGCCATGCAGATTTTGCCTTACTAGACGTTTGGGGGGGGTAGTGTGGCCGACACACATTGTGGGCTCACGCTGCCACAGAGACAGGACTGAATGTGTATTGTGGGGTGTCACGTCTGCAAGGACTAAGGACTAGAATCTACAGGAGGTAACAAGGAAGTGTGAGATTTGTCTCTTTGTCCCACAGAAGACGCCCCGGAGGGTATTCCGGTTCATCAGGAAATGAGAGACAATGGTGAAGCTTCAAGGGGATGCTTTGTAACTGTATGTTGACTGAAGACACCATGTGACTTGAATTCTGATGCTGGAAATGTATAAAAGGGTGTTGAAGTATGATTCTTTCTCTTTCCTGCTTTGAGAATGCTAGAAGCTGCGTTCTGTCAAATAAAGCTGGTTTTATGACTGAAACTCAGCCTCGTTATTTGAGCATGCTTCTACACATACTGTATTTTGACTGAGCAACTCCATCCTTGGGGATGCACACCCTCTTAACCTCAGCAAAGCACTTATAAAATCTGAGGCCAGTCTGACGAACGGTTTGGGAGATATCTGAGGAACACGCAGACAGAGATCTGTTGCACTTATAGACAGATGGTCTTATATTTGATTATGACTTAAGATAAGATAAGATAAGATAAGCCTTTATTAGTCCCACAACGGGGAAATTCCAGGATTGCAACAGCACAGGGATAGCAACACTCAGAGCAACAATCAGAAGGCAAGAAAAAAAAAAAAAAAAAAAGAAGATATTAAAAAGTATTAGATTTAACATGTTTTATACCCTGTATAATACCCTAACCCAAATTAACTGCTCAAGTGTGTAGCTGCCACAATGTATGTTGCTATATGCTGATAGAAATTTTGATAATTTGGATGCATTTAAAACTGGGATTGAATTAAAAGCCAAAACACAGGATAGGGAGTAGAAGAGACTATTCTACAGCAGCGTGCTCAAAAATGGCTTAATATTTTTTGCTGTTTAAAAATGATGCATGTTGTGTGTTTCATAGTCATTTTACATGAAATAAAACAAATGCATGTTGAGTAATTAATCATTTTTATTAGTTATATTTAGTTTTTGTTTACATGATCCTGATAGACTGCACCAGTGGATGTAAACATGGACACAATGGCCATGTTTACACGCATATGAATAAACCGGTTATGATTGGATTTTTGGAGTAATTTTATTATTCAAGTGGCCACGTAAACAGAATAATCTGATAAAGGCCATGTAACCGAGGTCATTAACTCAAGTGGTTTACCTTCCAATAATCCATTTATTCAGTGTATGTAAAGACAACAAAATTGATTATTCCCATTTATTCCCAGTAATCAGTTTATTGTGACCATGTAACCAGGGTCAGTGAAATCCCTCAAATAAAATATCCATACTTTATTTGGGGTGGGAAAGAAATTCTATAAATATTCTCTTTGAACAGATTCAAATGACTACAGAGACAGTATATAAAAAATGTAGCCATGATATTTCAAAATATAAATGTCAGCCACACCGGTACAATATTATACTAGTATATACTGTATGTTCTTTTTTGCACCAACTTTTTCAGGCACATGTGTTCTGGAAGAAAGAAACTGTTCTACCATTTTCCTTTTTTCCAAGAACCCCATAGCAGCCAAGGACAAACTTGGCAAGTACTCATGAAAAGGTAAGTGACTGTCCTATCACCTGTGTAAATAATTGTGAGGAGGTTAGTTATTGGCAATAGTTTCTAATGCCGATCAGAGCACTGTCATAAGACACAACAGAACAGAGCTTTGCTGTTCAAGATGTCCGCCATGATGGCATTTTTTTTTTTTTTTGTTACTTATTTGTACCCGTAGGTAGACTTGGTTTGCAGTCTGGTGACAAGCCACCGCTGCTGGTCGCTGCGTGCGCGAGCGCCCTAAACCTACATGTTTTTTGGTATGCGGGAGGAAACCGGAGAAATCCCGGAGTAAACCCACGCAACACGGGGAGAACATGCAAACTCCACACAGCTCACTGTTGGTCGGGGGCTGGGATCGAACCCACGATCTCATAATCCCCGCGATCCCCCGGCCGAGGGTAAAACTGTGCTGACACAGTGCTAAACCACTGCGCCACCGCGCAGCCCATTGTCAGGGCATTGCCCTGACAGCCAATATTGTGGTGTACCAGGGTCTAATGTTATTCTCTTTCTCCCTCTGTGTGTGTGTCTAATACAAGATCTTCACCATGTGGAAACTGAAGACTGAATGGAGCACATCTCCTAGACTGATGAGAACCGGTTCATGACCCCAGCCATCACAGGTGAAAACATGGGAGTCATTCACTGTCTTAAATGCTGAAGTTACAGTACAGGAAAGAGTATATCCTGTGACCTAAAACCACTTCTATTTACAGAGGACAGCAGAGAAGATCACTGGTCCTTCACTTCATCCTTTTCAGGATGTTTCACACCAACCAGGACTCATACTGTCTTCAGAACCCCCCACCCCCACCCCATCCTCACCATGCACTGTTCTCCTTGTTTTATTTAATATAATAAATTTTAAACAGAATAGAAAAATACATTTTCTTGTTTTTTAAATTTTCTAGGTACATTTTTGCCTAAAACCAGAGGTGGGTGGAGAAGCCAAAATTTTTTCTCAAGTAACATTACCCTGTTATTGTAATTGTTCCTGTATAGGAAGAGTAGTCACCAAAAACAGGTGAGTATGAGAGGGAGAGAGGGCGAGGAGCTCAGTTATCCAAGAAAAGCTCAGAGTAGAGCTGTTGCTCCTCCACATCGAAAGGAGCCAGTTGAGATGGTTTGACCATCTGATCAGGATGCCTCCGGGACACCTCACATGTGAGGGGTGTCGGGCACATTGCACTGGGAGGAGACCCTGGGGCAGACCCAGGACACACTGATAAGACTGCTTCCCAGCTGGCCTGGGAACACCTTCTCCTCCCTGAAAAGCTGGAGGAGGTGGCTGGGAAGAGGGAAGTCTTTGTTTCTCTGCTTAGTCTGCAACCTGGACCCCCGGAAAAGCGGCAGAAGATGGATGGATGGAAAATTATGTAGTGAGCAATCCAATACTGTTGACAGCTCTGATTCACATAACAAAACGACACTAAGGGTTAAAATACAAAATGTTTATTATTCACTACTGTATTTGACATGATTTCAGTAATCAGTTAATTAGAACATCACAGATTAGTAAACAGCCTTTAAGATTGATTCAGAAAGGAATGCTGCCATGCGGGAGACTGTATATTATATCTGTATAATCTACTAACTCACATGATGCGTTCCAGGTTAACTGTCCTAGACTGGCCATCATTTATTGGTCCGACACAGGAGGAACCTGAGAGGCTGTTTCTTGGCCTGCGATACTTCCTAATTTAGTAAATCCTAATGCATCTTTTGATAATGATGATTGTTGAGGCGGACTTAATAAAGGAGCTACCTTTAAAGGTCCATTGTTAACTCCTGAATGAGTTGCTGTTTCAGCTGCAGGTGTGAGTGGCGCAGCAGCTGATAATTTGACTTCTATGGATGTTGCAGATTTGGATACAACAGAGTCCAACTCAGCAGGAAGTGGAGACACTTGTGTGGTTGGAGATGAGATGACAGCAGATGGTAAAGCTGGTGAAGCTTCTGCGTTTGCAGTGCCGGCAGCTCCAGATGCTGCCTTGGCACTCTCTGCAGCTTTGCTCTCCATCTCGTCCATCCGACGCTGCACCATTGAAGGCATCAGCTGTACGTAGGTCCCCATAAGGCGGTGGTTTGAGCGAATGAGCTTCCCTGCACAGTTGTCCACACAGCGGTCCTGAAACAGACAACAGTGGATACATTTGTGACTTAGGTGTTTACCATAACCCACCCACCTGTTTATTTGTGGAATGTTCCAAAAAGGTGTTTTTTGAGCATTCCCCAACTTTCCCAATCTTTTAGTGCCCCTGCCCCACTATTTTGGAAGGTATTGCAGGCATCAAATTCAAAATAAGTGAATATTTGCAACAAAGTTTATCTGTTCAAACATTGTCTTTGTAGTGTATTCAGTTGAATATACAGTAGGTTGGAAAGGATTTTTAAATAATTACCTCCACCAAGGAGGTAATGTGATGGGGGTGGTTTGTGTGTTTGTTAGCAAGATTACGCAAAAACTACGGCACAGATTTTGATGAAATGTTTACAACAGGTAGCCCCTGGGCCAAGGATGAATCCATTAAATTTTGGTGATGATTTGAGAGTGCATTAATCAGGCAGGCAGGCAGGCAGGCAGGCAGGCAGGTAGATGTACTTTATTGATCCCAAACTGGGAAATTACAGTGTAACAGCAGCATGACAGTAGATGACCAAAACAACAGAAACACACACACACACAGACAAACGGATTACCCATGGAAAGTAAAACTGCCTGAGTTTGCAGAACCTTGTTTGTATTTGTGCAGCAGGATTACACAAAAACTATTTAATGGATTTGGATGAAATTTTTTACCAGAGGTTGTCCTTTGGTTAGTGAAGAAAACATTACATTTTGGTGATCATCCGAGAACGCACACCTCCACCAAGGCTCTTATAGGACCTGGCCAGGCTCAGCCCGAAGAAGCTACATGGGTCCGCCCTCCAGTGGGCTCACCACATGCAGGAGGGACCATGGGGGACTGGTGCAATGCGGATCAGGTGACGGTCGAAGGAAGAAACCTTGGTGGTCTGCTCCCCGGCTTTCGAAACTGGCTATATACAGTTGTGTGAAAAAGCATTTGCCCCCTTCCTGATTTATCATTTTTTTGGACATCTATCACATTTAAATGTTTCAGATCATCAAACAAATTTAAATATTAGATAAAGATAACACAAGTAAACACAAAATGCAGTTTTTAAATGAAGGTGTTTATTATTAAAGGGAAAAAAAATCCAAACCTACATGGTCCTGTGTGAAAAAGTGATTGCCCCCTAAACCTAATAACTGGTTGGGCCACCCTTAGCAGCAACAACTGCAATCACGTGTTTGCGAAACTGGCAATGAGTCTTTTACAGCACATCTCAATCGGATTCAAGTCAGAACTTTGACTAGGCCACTCCAAAGTCTTCATTTTGTTTTTCTTAAGCCATTCAGAGGTGGACTTGCTGGTGTGTTTTGGATCATTGTCTTGCTGCAGAACCCAAGTGCGCATCAGGTTGAGGTCACAAACAGATGGCTAGACATTCTCCTTCAGGATTTTTTGGTAGACAGCAGAATTCATGGGTCCATTTACCACAGCACGTCTTCCAGGTTCTGAAGCAGCAAAACAGCCCCAGACCATCACACTACCACCACCATATTTTACTGTTGGTATGATGTTCCTTTTCTGAAATGCTGTGTTACTTTTATGCCAAATGTAATGGGACACACACCTTCCAAAAAAGTTCAACTTTTGTCTCGTCAGTCCACAGAGTATTTTCCCAAAAGTCTTGGAGATCTTCAAGATGTTTTCTGGCAAAACTGAGATGAGCCTTTATGTTCTTTTTGCTCAGCAGTCATTTTCGTCGTGGAACTCTGCCATACAGTCCATTTTTGCCCAGTCTCTTTCTTATGGTGGAGTCATGAACACTGACCTTAACTGAGGCAAGTGAGGCCTGCAGTTCTTTGGATGTTGTTGTGGGGTCTTTTGTGACCTCTTGGATAAGTCGTCGCTACGCTCTTGGGGTAATTTTGGGTGGCCGGCCACTCCTGGGAAGGATTCACCACTGTTCCATGTTTTCGTCATTTGTGGATAATGGCTCTCATTGTGGTTCACTGGAGTCCCAAAACTTTAAAAATGGCTTTATAACCTTTTCCAGACTGACAGATCTCAATAACTTTGTTTCTCATTTGTTCCTGAATTTCTTTGTATCGCAGCATGATGTCTAGCTTTTGAGGATCTTTTGGTCTACTTCACTTTGTCAGGCAGGTCCTATTTAAGTGATTTCTTGATTGAGAACAGATGTGGCAGTAATCAGGCCTGGGTGTGGCTAGAGAAATTTAACTCAGCTTTCCAAAGATGTGATAAACCACAGTTAATTTATGTTTTAACGGGGGGGGGGGGGGGTCACTTTTTCACACAAGGCACTGTAGGTTTGGAATGTTTTTTTTTTACTCTTAATAATAAACACCTTCATTTAAAAACTGCATTTTGTGTTTACTTGTGTTATGAGGTTGTGCATATTTATGCAAGCAGGTTATTGTAAGTATTTTTTTTTTTAATTTTTCCCCTTAAAAGATTTCAGTTTGTTTTTCAATTGGGTTGTACAAGTTATAGGTCACATTAATGGTGGAAAACATTTTGAAATGATTTATCTTGGTCTCTCTCTCACACACACACACACACACACACACACACGCACATGCACACACACCGGAGAAAGTAACATGTCAACATTTTTCTCATTAAACATATTTCTGATGGAGCCATTGACCTAAGATTTTCAGCAAATATCAGCAACAACCCAAGTAATCCATACATACAAAGAAATCAAGGCAACTGTGATCACAAAACAAGCTATATTTAATAAAGTGGAATGACACACGGAATAAGTATTGAACACACTTGGTAAAATTCATTTAATATTTAGTAGAAAAGCTTGTGTTGGTAATAACAGCTTCCAGACACCTCCTGTATTGAGAAACTAGGTGCAGGCATTGCTCAGGACTGATTTTAGCCCATTCTTCCACACAAACCATCTTCAAATCTTGAAGGTTCAGTGGGTGTCTTCTATGAACTCAGATCTTCAGTTTGTTCCATAGATGTTCAATTAGATTCAGGTCAGGTGGCTGGGCCATTCTAGCAGCTTTATTTTCCTTCTCTGGAGCCAGTTGAGAGTTTCTTTGCCTGTGTGTTTGGGGTCATTGTCTTGCTGAAATGGCCACCCTTGTTTCATCTTCAGCATCTTGGCAGATGGTTCTTATCAAGGATGTCTCTGTACATTTGTCCATTCATCTTTTCTTCAATTATATGAAGTCTGCCTATACCATGTGCTGATAAACACCCCCACACACACCATGATGCTCCCACCTCCAAACTTCACTGCTGGTATGGTGTTTTGGGGCTGATGTACAGTGCCATTTCTCCTCCAAACATGCTGTGTGTTGTGGCATCCAAAAAGTTCAATTTTGGTCTCATCTGACCAGACTAGGTGGGCAGTGGTGGCCTAATGATTAGGGATGTGGACTGGTGAGCCGACGGTTGCGGGTTTGATTGCTGGTCCGACAGGATTAGATGTGGGTGGGCAGTGTTTGCCCCACCTTCCTCAACCCTTGAGCAAGGCCCTTAACCCCAACTGCTCCAGTGGAGCTGCTCAATGGCCACAGGTCAGTCTGTGGTTGTAATGGGCAGCTTCCTGGTGTGAATGTGTAACTGTGTGAGTGTGAACAGGGCATCCTTGAAAAACAGACGTTTCCTCTCAATGGAACTACCCTGTATAAATAAAGGTTAAATTAAAAAAAAAAAGCCCATGTCAGTTGAGTGCATTACTTATTGTTTTCTTTGAAACAGCAGTACCTGCTCACTCCAGGTCTTTCTGGAGCCCTCCATGAGTGGTCTTTGGCTGTTGGATAAATCTTCTGATAAGTCTTTTGACTCCTCTGTCAGAAATCTTGCGAGGAGCTCCTGGTCGTGGCCAGTTTATGGTAAAATGATGTTCTTTCCAATTCCGAATGATGGCTCCAACAGTGATCACTAGAACATTCAGCAGTTTAGAAATGTGCCTGTAACCAATGCCATCATTATGTTTTGCAACAATAAGGTTGAAAAGGTCTAGAGAGAGCTCTTTGCTTCTAGCCATCATGAGTTCTTTGTGGTGCGACAATCTGATATTCACAGACCTTTTTAAAGGCTATCAGTCAGGACTTAACCAGCTGAAATTAATTTGTACTGATGGGGGATGGCATGGCTTCCTAAATTCTGACTGATTTCAGCTGTTTTTTTGGCCTTCTATGCCCTTTTGCACTGCCTTTTCTTCATGTGTTCAATACTTATTCCCTGTGTCATTCCACTTTATTAAATATAACTTGTTTTGTGAACACAGTTGCCTTGATTTCTTTGTAGGTACTTTGTTACTGACATCTGGTGAAAATCTCAGGTCAATGGCTCCATCAGAAATATGTTTAACCACTTGCACTCCGTTGTTCCGCGGACGGGCAAGTCTCTGCGTCCTAGGGCGCACGAGAGCGCACTCGTGCGCCCTCGTGTGCATGACGCATGATAAGGATATTGATGGTGATGGTGTAGGTGGTGTGGCCTCCAAGCGCCACTGAAAAAAAATCTGCAAACACAGCCGCGAACAGATTAGTTCATCTGATTGACCTCTCATTCGACTAATAAGAGCCTTGAATTGGGTTTCTGAAACCTTGAAGAACCAATGAATGAAAACCTAGGAAGGAGGACCCACCTCCCAACGCTTTGAATGCAGTGAGCCAATTGAAGCAGAGAAGTTCGTGAGCTGTTTTTTTTTAAGGCTGGGTGAAGACTGGCTGCTGCAGCGGATCAAAAAAGGACACAGGAAGAGCCCCACAGACCCAGCAGCATGGAGACCATCCACAAATGCAACCTGTGTGACAGGGAGTGCCATTCGTGGATCGGCATGTTCGGCCACAGGCGGTGCTTATTTTGTATTGGTTCCAGCAGAGTAGACGTTATGATTTTCTTCCATGGTCATTATAGACCGACGGAGGCTGACGACGAAGGTTGAGTGACACACACGCCTTCGCCAGTCTTTTTTTAATTACTACTGTTATTTGTTTTGAAAAATCGTTCGCCAAAAACCGCAATCATGGAAGCACAAAACCGCAATAATGGAATTATGTTTTGATCGAGTCGCGAGACCAGAACCAGAGCGGACCAGCGTCGCGTTCGTCTGACAATGAGGAAGACAAGTTCGCCAAGACTCCGCTGTGAAGAGGTAAGGTGTTATAAGCTAAATTATTCTCTATCCCTGAAAATTGTAATCCAAAATGACTTTTGACCGATCAGTAAATTACAGCTGTGCGGTTCACGAAGTCTGAAGTTTGTGCGCCGCGGTACAAGGGGTTGCTCGCAGTGTACAGGCTGTGAACGCCCCCCCCCCACACCCCCGCTATTCTTCTGCAGCGAGAGGGGGGGGGGGCCGCGGTGACTGCACTGCTGTCCTACATCACCACATAAGGCTAATCCGTTGTGTAGCGATGGCTGAAGTCCATCCTCTGTAGCGAGAGGGGGGGGGGACAACCCCCCCCCCACACACACACACAGTAGCGAGGGGGGAGGGAAGCCGCTGTGACAGCGTTGCTGTGGAAACATGCAACGAGTGTAATCCGTCATGTAGTGAGGGCCGAACTCTGTCCTTGGTAGCGGGGGGGGGGGCGCCCCCCCCCCCCCCCCACACACACACAGACACAGCCCTGAGTGTGACCTTTCCTTTGAGCCTAAAATGAAGCTTCTACATTGAATTATTCAAAAGTTACAGACGTTTTTCCAAACTGTGCCATTTGGCACAATTTGGCACAGTTCCAAAACGCCTGGGAACAGCCTGAGAACAAAGCTGTGTAAAATATTCATTTTTTGTGGTATTGTTACCAAATTTGGATCTCAGCTGGATAACACTTGGTTCTACATTTCTGTTGCATTTTCCAGCCGAATCGGACAGCTGTGTGTTATTTACAAGCATTTGTATCCAAAAAAACACCATGTCCAAATTTTTTTTCTTCAAGTTCAGTATGTTTAGATGACTGTAACTCAGTGGCCGGAGCACGTAGAGAGATTATGTTTTTTTTGCCAAAAAATTCAAAGTGTTTTCTTTTAAATGAGACCAACCCCATGAAGATGCTGCAAAGGGTTGAAGAACAGCTTTCAATTTAGTTTGGGCACGTTATTTTTTGGCATTTTTTGGAAAATTGCCCGGAGTGCAAGTGGTTAATGAGAAAAAATGTTGACGTGTTCAATACTTATTTTCCCCGCTGTACCTGGGAGTTACTCTTGACAGAGCATTGACTTTCAAACTGCACTGTGAGAACGTTGCACAAAAACTCAAAAACAGATGTGCAATAATTTGAAAACTTGCAGGGACCAACAGAGACGGCAAGCAGTCGGTCCTTAGGACCTTGGCCCTGGCACTATGTTACAGCATTGCTGAGTACTGCGCACCAGTGTGGTGCCATAGTGCCCACACAAATAAACTCAGTGTCCAACTGAACTCAGTCATGCAAACTGTCATTGGCGCCATTAGAGCCAACGATGGCAGCAATCGCTCCTCCTCATTTGTGTAGAAAACAGATGACCCAGAAGCAACAAAGATGGATTCAGCTTAGGGATGCAAGTTAGTGACTAATTCATTTATCAGTTGATTCACCTTATCGATTGATTAATGATTAATTGATACTAGTGCATACCCGTGCATGCCCGGAGAAACCCGTGCATGCCCGTAGAGGGGATGTATTGGAACAGAATTCTTTCCAGTTACAGGACAGCTGGTATAGCAACACAGCACTAAGTGGCAATCACATGTGACGGCTTTTGTATGCAGCAAAACATAAAAATCACACAAAATATGCCCTGCCATCTGGGGCTGTTTGCCCCTGCTTGTTTCTTCTTCTCCTGCCTGTCACTGTTCTGTGTTATGTTGCTTACCTGTGCCTATATATATGGGTGTTTTTATTTATTAGGGGTCCAATGTGTGACATTGGTGGCAAAATTTAAAATTGATCAAATCTGCACATGAAATTGACTAATCACTATCCAATTGTGTCAGGTTTATGAAACTATTAACTATTTTCGTAACGGCATTCGCGTTCAGGAACTCTTGAGCATGAGCGCTCACTTCAACTACTTGTAAATGGAGACGTAAACGGGACACTCGGGCTTTTGTTTCCCCGTGCGCCAATGCACTTTGCAATGGCACACGTTTTACACGAAACAACTTCAACACTTCCAGTATTTTTCACGCATCAAAACTCATCAACAGCTACATTTTCATGACATATTAAGATGTGATAACGTGTATACATACCTTCAAATTCTCCCTGTTTGGTGGATAAGACGTAAAATCACAAAAGGCGTAAATGCGGGACATGGAAGTTTGGACCTTCGATAACTTCAATATAAAGTGACCACGGTTAATCCTCTCCACATGGGTTGAGCACATCCGGGGTAGAGAAAATAAAAGTGCTTTCCCAGGGCGCTCACCTCGCCAGACGGGGCTGCGCGCGGCCGACCAAGACCGAAGACGTAAATTTTTTAAAGGACACCATATTCGATGTGTCATAAATGTTTGAGATTTTATTGAAATATTCTACATCTGAGCTTCACAAAGACTGATCTCCTTTTTACGTGTACGGTTTGGGATTTGAAAGGTGCAAAGTGAAAAGCATCAGCACTTCCTTTTTTCTTGTTACTTTACCAAATAACTTGCATGTTGCTGCGTAAATTTGGGGACACGGAAATTTACGTCATACGAGTAAATTTGCAGGGGTCGCCGTACAAAAACCATAGATCCGATCACATTGGGGAATGTTTTATTTTGAATTTGCATTACAACTCTGTTATCTCTTGCATAAATGAGTAGAAAGAGTTACTCAGAGATCACTTTACAGTACTTTGAAATTGATACGATTTTCATGTCACACAAAAACTGGGAAAAATGAGGGGACACGACCAATAGTTTCGATTCTAACGGCAAAATCAATGATTTTTTTTTTAAAAACTGCAATGCAAGTCTGAAACTCTTTTATGTTCCCTTGCATACTATAAAAACGAAACCGACATCTGCAAATTACAGAAAAAGAGAGAGCGCTTGAAAGTCGGATACCCCTGATATAGTGCACTGGACCCCCCCCCCCCCCAAAAAAAAACACCCATATGTCTTGTAGGGAGTCATGTGCTCTGTCTATGTGCCGTCATATATACATCATCTGGTGGGTCTTCTTCGTTCAGACCACTGAAGGGCGTGAGGAGAGTACACTACACTACAGCGAGTGTTTGAACATTTTATACATATTTAGAAGTAAAATCATTACTACATCTGGTCAATGAGCTTTAAAACTGTTAATCTCCGGTGTGGACGGACAAACGCACTCACCCATCTCTCCCCCCCCTCGGCGTCCCACTGTAAATGAAAGGTGTGTGTGTGTGTGTGTGTGTGTGTGAGAAAACCGACGTGCAGCAGACAGACAGGTAGGCATGGACAGAAAGAGAACATTCTGTATTTTTTTCCAGAAAAAACACAGACTCCTATAGCCAATACAGTGCAACAGAACAATTTATTTTTTCCTCTCCACTTGGTACCGAGTGGTTGGAAACCGTAGGGAGTTTTCAAATGAAGGTGCTGTCAATAATTTCCAAATCTCTACTCTTTAACATGCATTCAACGCAATTTAGCTGTTGTAATGGATATTGTGTTAATGTTTGTATTTGCTGTTGCACAAGAGTTTTTCTGTATAGCAGAAGTTTCTGCTTAATTTACAAATCACTATAATAGGACATTTTTGACAATCCTGAGCTTTTCTTGTATTGTTATATACAGGTACATCTCAAAAAATTAGAATATCATGAAAAAGTTCAATATTTTTTGTCACTCATTTCAGAAAGTGAAACCCATATATTATATAGATTCATTACACAGTGATATATTTCAAGTGTTTGTTTATTTTAATTTTGACGATTATGGCTTACAGCCCATGAAAACCCCAAATTCAGTTTCTCAAAAAATCTGAATATTATATAAAATTAATTTAAAAAAAAAAAAAAGTTTTTTAATAGAAATGTTGGCCAACTGAAAAGTATGTTGATGTACACACTCAGTACTTGGTCGGGGCTCCTTCTGGATTAATTACTGTATCAATGTGGCGTGGCATGGAGGTGATCAGCCTGTGGCACTGCTGAGGTGTTATGAAGGTCCAGGTTGCTTTGATAGTGACCTTCAGCTCATCTGCATTGTTGGGTCTGGTGTCTCTCATCTTCCTCTTGACAATTCAAAACGAGGTATAAACATTATTTGCTGAAAGAATATATGTTAGAAGGGTAGTATTTATATGTATGATTCACTATGCTCACTATGGGACACTATAGAATGGTGGGTGGGACAGTACTGTGTATATTTGTGTTGTTTGGGGCTGGTTTTGATGTATGGACTGTATGTATGTTGGGATGGATGGGTGTTAATGTTGATATGTACAAAATATAGTTAATTTTTTACTTGGGGTCTTAAATGTGGTAATTTGAATATATTTCACATGGGTTGTATTTATGGAAAAGAGGAGTTGGAATTAATAAGTGTTCACTTCTTCCTTCTCCCTTTCGAACACTGTACACTGTTACTTTATTGCACTTGTCATTTGTTTTGTTTTTGTTTTACTTTTTTGTTCGAAATAAAGTATGTATCTATCTATCTATCTATCTACAATACTCAGTAGACTCTCGATGGGGTTTAGGTCAGGAGAGTTTGCTGGCCAGTTAAACACAGTGATGCCATGGTCATTAAACCAGGTTTTGATACTTTTCGCAGTGTGTGTGTGTGTGTGTGGGGGGGGGTGCCAAGTCCTGCTGGAAAATGAAATCAGCTTCTCCATAAAGCTTGTCAGCAGAGGGAAGCATGAAGTGCTCTAAAATTTCCTGGTAGACGACTGCGCTGACTTTGGTCTTGATAAAACACAATGGACAAACACCAGCAGATGACTTCTGTTCAGATAAAAGTAACTTTTGCATTTCATTTGTAAAGCAAAGTCCCAGAGTCTGGAGAAAGAGTGGAGAGGCACAGGATCTAAGTTGCTTGAGGTTTAGTGCGAAGTTTCCACAGTCAGTGATGATTTGAGGAACCATGTCATCTGCTGGTGTTTGTCCACTGTGTTTTATCAAGACCAAAGTCAGCGCAGTCGTCTACCAGGCAATATTAGAGCACTTCACGCTTCCCTCTGCTGACAAGCTTTATGGAGAAGTTGGTTTCATTTTTCAGCAGGACTTGGCACCTCCCCACACTGCCAAAAGTGTCAAAACCTGGTTTAATGACCATGGCATCACTGTGTTTGATTGGCCAGCAAACTCTCCTGACCTAAACCCCATAGAGAATCTATGGAGGATTGTCAAGAGGAAGATGAGACACCAGACCCAACAATGCAGACGAGCTGAAGGTCACTATCAAAGCAACCTGGACCTTCATAACACCTCAGCAGTGCCACAGGCTGATCACCTCCATGCCATGCCACACTGATACAGTAATTAATCCAAAAGGAGCCCCGACCAAGTATTGAGTGTGTACATGGACATACTTTTCAGTCGGCCAACATTTCTATTAAAAAACTATTTTTTAAAATTAATTTTATGTAATATTCTAATTTTTTGAGAAACTGAATATTGGGTTTTCATGGGCTGTAAGCCATAATCATCAAAATTAAAATAAACACTTGGAATATATCACTCTCTGTGTAATGAATTTATATAATATATGGGTTTCGCTTTCTGAAATGAGTGACAAAAAATATTGAACTTTTTCATGATATTCTAATTGTTTGAGGTGTACCTGTATAATATCACTGCAGTAAACTGAAAAAAAGCATCTGCTTTAAAATTTGGAATTCTTCCCACAACTTTTAGTGCAAAGAACACTCTAAAAATACTACAACTTTTGTCGCAACTTTTTAAAAAAGCTCCCGCAAATTCAGGCTTTTTGGCCCGCAACAATCATGAAAACATTCCGCAACATCCTGGAGGGACTGACTAACACTTCTTACTGACAAGGCTTATAATTAAGCAATATTACTCAAAAGTGTGATATCATATCACTAAGGTGTGGTAGTGGTAATAAATGAGCATAATATAATAAAGACTGGACTGTTATTTCACTTACAAAATAAACATTGTCCAATGTTTACAGCACATACCTCTTCAGGGTTTGTGGGCCACATCACATGCATGGCAGCTAATTAGCTTGTTAGTTGCGTTCAGGGAGCCCTTTAAGCACCTATGACTGTGTTACCACAACAGAGTAGGTCAGAGGCTAACAGCGACAGCTTCAGCTCCATTTAATGTTAGCATCTGTGCACTTCACTCACTTTTTCTTGGCATCTTCAGTAGGAACAAAGAGCCCGTCATCACATTATATGTAGACGGAGACCACATTTGTTTTCCTTACACGCCATCTTTAATTGCTCCACCCGTGTTCTGCTGCATCTGAAAACTAACGCCACTACTACCGGAGTTATACGCCCGTGCATTAACTCTGCAGGCACGTCTTAAAGAGGTAGTACATGAAAAGCTCTCACATACACACACACAACAGGGAGAGGCAAAAACTGACATGAGAAAGATGACATCAGTTCTACACCCCAAAAGTCAGTTTCGGTTTTACTTTGGGTAATCGTCCAGCCCCAGCAGGCAAGAAATACCGCCCCCCCCCATTTATTTAATTTATAATTTTTTCCTCATATGATGCTATACATCACTTAGTGCACAGATTTCGATCTGTTTCAGACTGCAGTCCAGTCATCTCAGAAAACTGGGCTGCAGCCGCTCACTCCAACCAACACGAGCAGCCCATTCTACCCACCTATCATGGCCAAAATCTAACAACAAAGGTCAGAATGGCTCAAGAAACACTGCATAACTGACCACAGAGTAGTGAACCAGCTGGTTTAATATGGTGACTAGAATTCACAATAACGGCCCAAAAATCCAGTCGCACTGATATGCGTTGCTCTGTATACCCGACACATGCCTGCCAGAAATAACAAAAATAGGCAGAATGACCTCAGATATATTTTTGACTGTGGATTAATGAAAAAGCTGGGAATGTAGATGTCTAGTGGGGTGACCAAAATTTCCAGAGAAGAGCTCTAAAAACCACAGTCGGGTCACTAGCTAAGACAGCTGCACTGTATCTCTGAGTTTGGAGGCTCAGTGGAAAACTTGCCCTTGTCCTCGGAGTGTTTGTGTGTGTGCCAGACTAGCCATGGGGCAGGTCTGTATCTGGTCTAAGTAATGACACGATAACAACAGTAAAGCCAAAGGAGTTGTTTCCGCTAGATTTGTAGTCCTAAGCTTTTGTGGGAGACAAGAACTCCTGTGCAGAAAAACTTTGGGTTACTGGACTTTGCAGACTACATAATTTCACAAAAATATTACATAATCCACTAAAAATAAAAGGGAAATCACAAATAGCATAATGGGGGAACGTTAATGCTTTCACTTGAGTAAAGAACTTGAATCAGGGTTAATACCTCTCATTACATGGGTATGATGATGTACTTTTACTTGAGTGAACAATGTGTACGTTTGCCACCTCAGCTTTTAACGAATAAAGACTTTGTGGGCAAATGGGAGCAAACTGACAGCTAGGGTTAGGGCATAGTCACAGAGTGCATGTATGTTATAATAAGTAACACAACATCTACTGGACATATAAGTGGTCATTGAAACACAACCATTGTTGCAACTCCTCATTTTTTTGTAACAACCCCTCTGCACTCCTCATCCTACCTCATCCATGGTGAGGTTCCTGTAGTTGAAGTTGCTGGTGCATCTCTGAAAGCAGATTTCAGTCATGCGGTTGTAAACTAGGAGGAAATCCCGCAGCTGCAAGAGAGGCGTCCAGGTTCACGATCACAAACAGTGTTTATATGCACATATGTCAAAGAGCAGGATGCGGATCTTACATTTCTGAGCTGTTGGTCGGGGTCCATTCTGCAATTCAGTCAGCTGTAAAACGCTACTAGGATAACATGGGGGAGCTCAGAATAAAGTATTACAGCTGTTCACTGTCTGGAATGAATAACGACATCCGGGTCCGAAACATGTAATATTCAGGTGAACGTTACGGTCACACAGCTCACCTAAAACGGACAGGCTGAGGAGCAGAAGAGCATAGTGTGACTTTCACATGCGCGCCGCCATCTTTGTTTCAGTTGCCGAGAGAGAAGCAGTTTCATTTCCGGTTTGCATTCTTTCAACTTTTATGGAGTCAGTGTTTGTCATTCATTATTTTCAACATTAAAAGCAAAACTAATAGAAAAATGCAAATTTAAAAACGAAATAGAAAATATAAACGAAAAAGGGAATTTATTTTGAAATAAAATTACGACACACTTCCTTTTACAAACATTTCACGATTTAAAAATTATCACTGATTTTTAGAAAATCAGATTAGATGATTATTAATTAGCACAATTTATGGTTTTTTATGACTATAATATTTTCCTTAAAAAATAAAAAGAAACCTACATGCCTACAAACCATAAAAACCGACAAAATTCTTTCTTTTCTATCAAAATAAGTGATGAAATTATTTTCTTCAACTCCTAAAATGTCATATGCAACAACCGTGCAAGCACAGAACAAATAATAATAATAACAATACATTACTTTTCTGCATTACATTGGGGTTTTTTTTCAAGCAAAAAGATAGGTGAAAATAGTTTATTTTGAAGTTTTAGTGACCCCAAATTGTTTTGATTTTGTTAAAGGGGCAGACAGTTTTCAACCTTTTCAGAATGCTAAAGCACCACCAACTAGCGCAATATCTGCCCTTTCTCCTGTGAAAAAATGTGACTTTTTCAGTTATGTTTAAATTTCAAGCAGCCTCATAAACCGGATGCGGTGGTAAAACAGCTGAAAACCCACCTAGCCAGCTACCTTCCTGGATCATGAACGGATAAGTAACTACAGCCCACCTAAAAACAAGTCATTTTCTTTATATATTTTTGTAACCAAAATAAACATGTCTTCTTTGATTAATTTTAACCTCATTATTTGTGAAAGATTTCAACAAACCTGTTTACCAGCAGCCATTTTTTAAATTACCAAAGAACAGATGTTTACATTTTTTTCTTCAAAAATGCACTCACATAAGAGTAAAAATAACCCCTCCTACAATAAAAGTACAGAGTAAAGTTTTTTTTTTTTTATTTTAACTTTTTTTAACAGTCTTACAAGAGGTAAGAAGGATAAGATAAAGTAATAAGAATAGTAAATAATAATAAGATAAAGTAACTAAAAGCATAATAAAAGTAGACAAAAAGAGAAACGGGGGGTTCTTTTCAGTCCAGAGTGTCCAGAGTTCTAGGGGTTTTCCATGAGTTTCCGATCATCGACCAAACAGTGGAGTTTCACAGCATTCCGCTTCTTCATGTGTTTCAGTGATGAGAAAAAAAGGCAGAGTTCTTTATGAAATACATTAAAATTTGGCTTGCATTTTAAAAATCTATTTTTGTGTACATAAAATTTTCCCAAGATTACGAGGGTGTTAATAGACATATCATGCAATGAGTTCTTAATAATAAAGCCATACAAAATATTCTGACAGTTAAAAACAGGGGTTGGTACATGTTTAGATAACCAGTGATGAAAATCATCCCAAAACGCAATGGTGTACATACAGTAAAAGAAAATGTGATCTGTACTTTCTATATGTTCATTACAAAAGGAACAGTTATTGTTCTCAAAGCCAAAGCGTTTACTTAGAAACTCAGCAGAAGGATACATTCCATTTAAAACTTTATAGTGGATCTCTTTTGCTTTCGGTGAAATAGGAAATTTAAAGAATTTAGATCTTAGAATTTGAGCTTCTTTTTTGGAGAAAAAATTAAGAATAGCAGCTCTAGAAACTGTTGCTGGGAAGATTTCTTTATTAAATATTTTCCTAATCGTTAAATTGTTTAATTTTGAGTCATCTAGGCGGAAACCATTCACCAAAAGCAAAGGGAGGTTTGGGCAAGAGCCAAATCTATTTAAAGTTGAGGCCATTAGTATAACTGTCTGAGGTATTGCCTCCATTACTTGGTTAAGTACAGAGTAAAGTACAAATTAGTTAACAAACTTATCCACCTTATTCCTAGGCCCCGTGATGCCTTGCGTGAATTATGGTCGCAACTTCCGGTACTAGTTTAGAACATATGGGCTGTGTTCGAAATGTTCACTCACTCACTCCGTGACAAACGCGTAATGCATTCTGGGATGAGTAGGTTCAGCGATTGTAAAGGGACTGCAAGCACACAGCGCCTCGGCATTTCTTGTGAATGAACGGAAAAAAAAAATCACAAAATGGACCGTGCGAAGGAAAATTTAAAGGGACCGTACTCTGCCAAATTGAATGGGACTGCAAAGGCACGCTATTTGGCGAAGCTTGAAGGGGTTAATGGACTAGATCCCTACCAACATATCACATGGAGTTCGGATGTAAACATTCTGTCAAACTTCGACCATGCCTTCATTTATAATTATATGACTTTAAGCATAAGTCCATACACGCATGAAGTTTTTAGTAACTTTAGGTCTTTGAAGCAAGAAAAAGTGCAGTTCACAGACGGATGGGTGCATGACTTGTAGATGTACAAGGTAGACTTGAAGACAATTGTGCTCATAAAGGTGTTTTTTTAATTTCTTGTCTTGATTACAAGTATTTATTTACTAAATAAAATAAGTGCATGCCATAAATTGAATTATGCATCCAATATACATGAATGAATGAATGAATGAATGAATGAATGAATGAATCTTTATTTCGGATAGTACAGGTTAAAAGGAACTGAATAATATAGCAAAAGGGGGAAATAAAATCCAACAAGGTCAAATTAGACAATAACTCCTCTGATTATACAGTTCAACAAAAGTTATCTGAAATGGGTGATGGCTGAAGCCGCAGCTTATATTGCTCACCCATATTCCATCCAAGAATTCAAAAGAAAAACAAAACAAGAGCGATTACAATTCAGAACAAAGCTAAGACAAAATGTGACAAAAAAAAACAAAAAAACTAAGTACCGGTAACAACACAACACAGACTGGATATGACAATCCTTATGTGATTTTACATGTCATCTTGTGTATATGTTTGGAGTATTTCTTCCTTTAGTTTTTGTTTAAATTGTCCAAGCGTTGTACATGATTTTAATTCAGGTCCAAAATCGTTCCATAATCTGACTCCTTGCACTGAAACACAGTGTTGCTTGGTGGTAGTTCTCACTGTAGGCTTTTGAAATATACATGTTCCTCTGAAATGATATTGTTTCTCCCTTATTTGGAACAACTTTTGGATATTTGCGGGCAGTGATAAATTCTTCACTTTAAACATTATTATTGCAGTTTTAAAGTCAACCAGATCTTTCAACTTGAGAGCTTTTAGTTTAAGAAAAAGTGGGTTTGTTGGTTCCCTGTAAGCTGCTTTGTTTATTATTCTAATAGCTCTCTTTTGAAGCATAAAGAGTGGATGTACGTATGTTTGTTTTATATGTATTTCCCCATACTTCATTACAATATGTCATGTATGGGAGTATTAATGAATGATACAAGGTATATAGTGTGGGCTGATTCAGCAAATATTTCACTCTGTGTAATATTGCAATTGATTTGGATACTTTACCTTTAATATAATTAATATGTGACTTCCAACACAGTTTATTATCAATTATTACTCCAAGAAATTTAGTTTCAGATACCCTTTCAATCTCTACACCATTTACACTGAGTTTAGGTACTGAGTTGTTGTGATGGTTGTTAAAGACTATAAATTTTGTCTTACTTAAATTGAGCGTTAATTTGTTTGAATCAAACCACAGTTTAAGCTTTCCTAATTCCTTTCCGAGTGTTTCCAGAAGTTGTTCCAAATTGTTTCCACTGCATAATAGATTAGTGTCATCGGCAAACAATATTAAGTCCATTTATTTCCATATTCTGTATTGAAAGATCTTCAAAATGATAATTTGTAGGAAGTGCGCAAAAACTGAAAGTGTGAAAGTGTGCTTATAATATAAGCTCTGAGCGCTGCTTTAAGCAACCTGTGAAAACGTTTGCATAACCTGTTAGCCTGGGGGTTGTACGCGGTGGTGCGGTGGATTTTGACCGCCAGGCTCTGGGCCATCGTGGACTAAAGTTCTGAAACGAATTGCAGACCCCTGTCAGAAGTGATGTCCGACGGGGATCCAAACCATGCAACCCAAGCTGACAAAAAGCGCGAGCCACTTCCCCGGACGTGGTGGAAGCCAGCGGGACCACTTCAGGCCAATGCGTGGTGCGGTCCATGATTGTCAAAAGATACGTGAAACCTTGTGACAGCAGGAGGGGGCCCACCAAATCCACGTGGCCGTGGTCGAACCTCCTGGCCAGAATTTGGAACGGCTCGAGGGGGTCTTTGGTGTGCTTGTGCAATTTGGCCCGCTGACACATGATGCACGCTGCAGCCCACTCTTTCACGTCCCCGCGTAAGTGCAGCCAGATGAATTTTGCCCACACCAGTTTAACCGAGGCGCACAAGCCAGGGTGTGAAAGGGAGTGGACTGACTCAAAAATGCGGTGGCGCCAAGAGCTCAGAACCACCAGGCGTGGGTGACCGGTGGAGATGTCGCAGAGCAAGGGAAGGCACCCTTCTTGCTCCACCATGCTCTCCAGTTTTAACCCAGTAGGTGTGGACTAGAGCTCGCAAATGTCCGTGTCCCAGGTTTGCTCCACGGCCATGGCGGGGAAATCTATTCCCATGTAGACCGAGGAGACTAACGCTCATGACAAGCAGTCGGCCACGACATTAAGCTTACCAGCTACGTGCTGGATGTCGGTCGTGAATGCCGAGATCGCAGCCAAATGTCGTTGCTGCTGGGCTGACCACGGTTCCGAGACGTTGGACACTGCATACGTTAGTGGCTTATCTTCAGCGAACGCGGTGAACTCACAACCTTCCAGCCAAAACTGGAAGTGGTGTGTCGGCAGGTGGAGGGCCAGCAACTCTCTGTCAAATGTACTGTATTTGCATTCATTGTCGTGCAAAGTACGGCTGAAAAATGCGAGCGGTTGCCACGCACCGGAAACGTACTGTTCCACCACTGCCCCTATGGCAACGTCAGACACATCAGTGGTGAGTGCTATCTGCGCTGATGGGGCAGGGTGGGATAGCAAAGCAGCGTTAGTGAGCGCTGTTTTGGTGTTTGCAAAAGCCTGGACTCGCTTGGGGGTCCAGTCGATGTTTTCCGTGGGCTTCTTTTTCTTGAGCGCAGCGTACAACGGATGCAGCAGCTGGGCTACTTGGGGGAGGAAACGTTGTAAAAGTTGACCGTGCCCAAAAATTCCTGCAGGGCCTTCACGGTCTGCGGACGCGGAAAGTCCAACACAGCACGCACCTTATCAGGCAGCGGAATCCTGCCCTCTGGCAAAATGCGGTGACCCAAAAAAATCAATCACTGGCACACTGAACTGGCACTTCGCTAGGTTAACGATAAGCCTGTGGCTTCCATCCTCTGGAAAACTAGTTTGAGATGGGCGAGGTGCTCCTCCTCGGATGTGCTAGCCACCAGAATGTTGTCCAAGTAGACAAAAATGAAAGGCAGATCACGGAGCACCGTGTCCATCATTCTTTGGAAGGTTTGTACCGCGCCCTTTAACCCAAATGGCATATGTAAAAACTCAAAAAGGCCAAAAGGAGTTATTACCGCTGTTTTGGGAACATCCTCCGTGCGTACTGGGACCTGGTGGTAACCGTGGACTAGAGCCACTTTTGAAAAAACACGCGTCCCAGCCAGGTGCACGGGAAAGTCCTGGATGTGCGGGATGGGATACCAGTCGTGTTCCATGGCATTGTTCAAGCACCAGAAATCGCTGCACGGTCGCCACAACCCATTGGCCTTAGGCACCATGTGTGGTGGGGATGCCCATGGGCTGTTGGCGCGCCTAACGATGCCCAGCTGCTCTAAGTTGATAAACTCCTCACGCACGCTGGCTAGTTTAACCGCGTCCAGGCGCCGAGGTCGTGTGAACACCGGCGTGCCGTTTGTGGTTATGAAATGTTCAACCCCGTGTTTGGTTACTGTAGCAGAAAATGTCAGAACCGTGAGTGCTGGGAACTGTGAAAGTAAATGCTGGTACTTACCCCCTGGAGCTATAACGTTAGCCTGTGTTGTTGGCCCAACTCCCTGAGCTGTGCAGGGCAAGGAGGGAAAAGAGACAGCATCCACTAAACGTCTGTTGGCAACATCAACTAACAACCCATAAGCACATAAAAAATCTGCGCCTAAAATGGGGACAGAACATGCCGCTACCACAAAGTCCCATTGGTAATTGCATCTGTGTAAGCACACTGTCAACGTCTGTTTGCCAAATGTCCTGATGTTGGATCCGCTGGTGGCCATGAGTTCGGGACCGCTGCCTCCTGCTGATCTGTCTGTGCTGACCGGCAGAATGAGGCTCTTCTGGGAGCCAGAGTCCACTAAGAAACGTCTTCCCGAACGTGTGTCTGTGATGAAAAGCAGCTTGTTCCTGTCGCCAGCAGTTGCAGCTGCTACTGACTACTGGCCATACCATTTCCCTGGCTTCTTGAATTGGCACGGCGGCAGACAGCATTGGGCATTTGAGCTGAAGCGGCGGTGATAGAAACAGAGTGTCCCGTTCCTGCATTTCTTGGCGTCCATCCCAGTTCCCGCCAACGGCTCCTCGACCTCGCTGGAGCCCTTCCTGGATGCCGGTGTTGTTGCGTGCACGCTGAGCATTCTGGTTACTAGGATGCTGCGATCCCCTTCATGCGCCAGAGCACGGTAGTTCTTGGTTACCAGCAGCAGCGAGTTGGCCAGGATCGCCTTTGCTGTAGCAGGTAGGTTCCTGAGGAAGAGGTGGGCAAACAGGAAGGATTCGTCGTTCTTCCCCATCAATGCTAACATGCTCTCCATTAGCTCCACAGCTGATCTGTCACCTAACTCTGAGTGTGTTAGGAGTCTCTCTGCTCTCTCAATGTCCAACAGGGTATACCGCTGAATTAGCATCTGCCTGAGTGTGTTGTATTTCCCCTGGGCTGGCAGTTCCTGGAGCAGGCTCGTCACTTGCTGCGTGGCGCGCACATCCAGCACAGCGACCACAAGATTATATTTGGTGTCGTCCGTTGTGATCCCAAGGAGTGCGAATTGGGATTCCACATGTAGAACCCAAGTGGTTGGGTCATGAAGTCAGAAGTGTGGGAGCTTGACTGTGACAGCGCATGCTGCGCTGGTGTTCTCCCTCTGGATTGTGTCCGGGACGGTGCTCGGCTCGTTCTCCATTGCATGTCTTAGGGTCACCAATGTGGAAGATGAAAGCAGACGAGACAGTGAGCTGGACAACACTCGACCTTTATTCAACTTCCAACATTCAACACAAAACAACTGACTCCTGAGTGCCTGAGCAAACTCTCTTATACACTTTTATTGTCGCCTCCGGGACACAGGGTAAACACATTAACATACAGATGTGAAAGACATGTACACTCATCAACATAACATTGACACACACATCACAGAGCAGGTCTTGCTACCATACATTTGCACCCCTGCGTCCTCAGGTGTGAACCTGGTGTGGCGGGGGGCGAAAAGCACATCTTTGTTTGTTTAGCTCCTCTCACCTTTCTCCATTGGCATCCCTAACTATGTTTTCCCCCACCAACCCTGTTGTCCTGGGTGGAGTGCCATGTGTATTGTGTCCACCACACTGTCAAACAACTTTGTGACTACTCATCAAAGTGACCAAAAG
The DNA here is from genome assembly GCA_020510985.1 of Pholidichthys leucotaenia. Taxonomy (NCBI): domain Eukaryota; kingdom Metazoa; phylum Chordata; class Actinopteri; order Cichliformes; family Pholidichthyidae; genus Pholidichthys; species Pholidichthys leucotaenia. The sequence goes on from CM035844.1 coordinate 50,142,685, forward strand.
ATGGAAGCCCTTTGGTGTCATAGACTAATTAAACAACTATTTTTATTTAACCTCCCCATGTAACCGATCATCTAAATGTGATCTGATCAAATGTGGAGGAGTTAAATGGAGTGATATTTGTGATGTTTGGACGTGGTGGCTCCCCGTAGGTAATGTCATCACGTGGCGAACTGGCTGTGGCATGGGACAGCGCCACCCATCTGTATATAGTAGAGTGCGCTGTAAATAAAGTGTGTGTTTGGTTCACGTCCGTTCTCGGTGAGTTATTTCCAGACACAACAGTGGCGGTGAGGGTAAAACCTACTATGATACGACCCATGCAGCCATTCCTCACCTTTCCAGGTGAGCCACCGATCCCTTGGCCCTGCTGACTTGAAGGATTCAAAACTTTTATTAATGCTGCTGGGCTGAACAACGCTAGCGATGAGAGGCTAAAGGGGATGCAAATCCAGTCTTGGCGCTGAGGGGCAGCGTGTGCTTCACTCCCTAGGCTCGGCAAGCACATACAAGGACTGTGTGGCTGTAATGAGCAGATATTTCACTGACACATGCAGTTTAATGTCACAAAGAATCGTTTTCAACCAACAATGTCAGCGTGTGTACGAGATGACCCTTCAGTTTGCCAACAAGCTCCGGTTCCTGGTGAGCACGTGCACCTTTGGCCACTTAGAAAAAGAGCTAATATATGTAAAGCTAGCGAAGAATGCTAACAACAAGTGGCTTCATGATCAGTTGTTACTGGCAGGGAATGATCTAAAACTTGACGAGGTTGTGAGGATGGCGTCCCAAATGGAAGTGGCCACCCAGCTATGGAGGCAGCTAGCGGTACCTAGTCAGCAGGCCCCTCGCCTTGCTCCACGAGTGCAGGCCATCACAGCTGCCACCCGACGCTCTGTCCCCATATCTCCCCTCTACAACCGGAAGAAGCCGGGTAGGAAATGGGCTAACGTGGGTGAGTGCCCACCCTGCAATGACTGTGGTTCATCCAGACACCAAACTCATTCACCTGCCTGTGCAGCCAGAGGGCTGAAATGCTGCTGCTGTAAAAAGGCTAATCACTTTGCCAAAGTCTGCCACTCAAACCCCACAAATCCAACGGCCCACCCGTCAGGCCCAGCCACCGTCCACACAGTTGGCACCAAAACCTGGCCGTTCAAATGATACACAATACAGCTGGACCGTATCGACGTGCCACTGCTGTTGGATCCAGCAGCCTCAATGTCCCTTCTGAGCGTGGCCACGGTCAGGAAGCTGTTTCCCCGGAAGGCCATCACAGCGAAGGTGGACAATTTATTCGGCTATGGACACGTCAAGATCGGCATGGTGGGAACAGTTCAGGTTCAGGTTCAGGTTACTTTATTTGTACCCGTAGGTAGATTTGTTTTGCAGTCTGGTGACATCCATATTTACAAGCTACTAATTACATTCAACATAGACACAAACACAGGCACACATGAAGCTGACTATAAACATGATAAAAATACTCAAGGCTCCATCAACTTGCTTTTCTGTACATTGCGGCCCTAAAACCATCCCATCGTTCACTTTCCAAGTAACACGCTGGGGAGCTGACTTGTTGGGCATCGACTTGATGAGTGAGCTGGGTTTCTCCATCACCGACCCAATGGGCTCTACCATTCTGACAGTCTCTTCATCTTAGCAGCAGCATTGGCCGGCGCTCTTCTCGGGACTGGGCGCTGCACGGTGATTTCAGAAGCACTAAAAGGCCGCATCTTGACCCTGGTATACGAGGGCCACCTAGACGTTGTCAGAGTCAAACAACGGTATAGGGGCTTGGTCTGGTGGCCAGGCATCAACAAAGACATAGAGATCATGGTGAAAAACTGTGTGCCTTGCCTGGCCAGTGGAAAAACTGGGGTGCCACCACCCCCGCCCCTGCAGCCACTGCCATACCCACCGACTCCGTGGAAGCACATCAAATTGGACATATGCGACGAACTGCACAGCACTCCCGTACATCAACATTTTCTACTAGTGGCCTATGACCTTCATTCAAAATGGCCCAAGGTGTTACCCACCGGCTCAGTCACCACTGATGTAGTCACTGATTTCCTCACCTCCCTCTTTGCCCGGTGGGGTGTGCTAGATGCAATCACAATGGACAACGGATCGCAAGTCACCTCAGCGGACTTTGAGGCCTTTGTGAGAGAAAGGGGCATGAAACACAGGAAAACCACCTTCTACTACCCTCAGGCAAACGGGGGTGGGGGGTGGAAAGATTCAACCAGACCCTCAAGAACGGTCTCAGGGCACACCTGGCAGATGGGCTCCTGTTTTCGGCCGCACTGCAGAGCACCCTGCTACATTACAGAGCGATGCCTCATGCCACGATGGGCAGCTCCCCGGCCCTACTAATGCTAGAACATGAGATGTGCCTTCTCCTGGACCGACTACGCCCCCCATTGGACGCTACCCCAAAAGAAAGGCCCTCACCTAGGTGGAGGGTGGTCGAACAACAGCAACGCATGAAGCAAAGGTTTGACAGGAGACACCGGGTGAAACAACCTCGGCTCACAGTGCTGGATTAGGTCTGGATCCGGCGCCCCAACCACGTCCACAAACTGCAGTAATTTTGGACAACACCAATGCAGATCACAGTGCAGTTGGGCCCAGTCACCTTTCGTCTCGCTGATGGGTCACGGTAGCACACCAGCCACCTCAGCAAAGTGTCACTGACTTCGGCCCCGGATCAGGAGATGACTGCGGACACGACGGGACCGAGCTGGGACTTTGGCGACATGGGGCCCACAGCCTCTGAAGAATGTCCACCGGAGCCTGTGATGGGGATACAGCCTGAGTGCCACTCGGTCCGGGTTCGGCAGAGATCCCGTCACCTAAAGGACTTTATGACCAACTTTTGAAGTCTGGACTCTTATATATATAGTTAGGACGTGACCAACAACAGTGGCAGAATAATCCACTCGGTCATGTTGGAATACCGGTGGTCTACCTGGGTGCCCGGTTAGCTGTACATAGCTCTTTGGTTTTTTTTTCAAGGGGTGGTAAATGTAATGTTTGGACGTGGTGGCTCGCTGTAGGTGACGTCATCACGTGGTGAACTGCCGTGGTGTGGGGTGGTGCCACCCATCTGTATATAGTTGAGTGTGTTGTAAGTAAAGTGTGTGTTCAGTTCACATCCACTCTCGGCGAGTTATTTCCAGACACAACAATACTCATAAATAAATTTTAGCTAATATTTCAGTGTAATCTGGCAGGTGTCAAGTCAGCATAACACTTAAAGGATCATATGTTCCCTCAGTTATTGTCTTTTTATATACTATGAAAAACTAAAATAATTAAAAATCAAATATCAAAAATATCAATTGTTACTTCTGACAACAGTGGGGACTGCAGATCATTATAAACAAATTACCAGCAGCTGAAGACAAAAGCCTAAAAGCTTATAAAATGAGCAGCTGTTCTCTTGTATGTGGTAACAGCAATTAGGACATGTACCTCACCTCAAATGATGCTGCTGGATTTTGCTCCGATTTACTGTATGTTCCCCACAGTCACCAAGAATCAACTAACACATTAAATGTTTTTTTCCCCAAACTCTACATCATTTACCAGAGTGGTGGCTCAGTTGGTAGAGCATCCGCCCCACACCCGGGAGGCAGGGGTTCAAATCCCGGCCGGGTCATGCCAAAGACCATATAAAAGTGGAACTTCCTGCCGTCCAGCTTGGTGCTCAGCAATAAATGGAATGGAGGAGGGAACTCTGTGGCGGCGCCTTGCATGGCAGCGGCCCTCTGATTCTGCACTTGGGGTGTGTGTGATTTACACTGTAGATAGGTAAAGCACAATCTCGTTCTACTGTACATGATTGGTTGTACGGTTGAATGACAATAAGGGTGATTTAATTTTAATTTACCTGATTTGCTTTATTATCTATCAGACATATTTTCTGAACACCATCCGAGCTTGTAGCTGAAACAGAGATTTCTACAGATTAAACTATTGTTGTTAATAAGTAATACTTTCATTCTTGACATAAATCTTTTTTTTTTTTTGCAGTGAAAAATAACTGAAAGCAAATTTCTTTCTACTACTTTTCACTAATGCCTCCTCTTGACACCTTAAAACGATACTTTACAATAAGACTACACTAATGAAGGATTTATAAATAGTATATAAGAAGGTTATTGATTAGATTATAAATGCTAAATGCAGGTTAAAAGACATTTGCTTACATTGATGTACGACTGCTATTTGGCATGCTATTGGCAGACATCTGATGGTGAAAATCTAGCTGACAAGAAAGAAGAGTAATTTGAACAAACTCACAGCCGGGGTTTGAAAGAACAGATACAGTGGGGCAAAAAAGTATTTAGTCAGCCACCAATTGTGCAAGTTCTCCCACTTAAAAGATGAGCGAGGTCTCCAATTTTCATCATAGGTATACCTCAACTATGAGAGACAAAATGAGAAAAAAAAAATCCAGAAAATCACATTGTCTGATTTTTAAAGAATTTATTTGCAAATTATGGTGGAAAATAAGTATTTGGTCAATAACAAAAGTTCATCTCAATACTTTGTTATATACCCTTTGTTGGCAATGACAGAGGTCAAACATTTTCTTTAAGTCTTCACAAGGTTTTCACACACTGTTGCTGGTATTTTGGCCCATTCCTCCATGCAGATCTCCTCTAGAGCAGTGATGTTTTGGGGCTGTCGCTGGGCAACACGGACTTTCAACTCTCTCCAAAGATTTTCTATGGGGTTGAGATCTGGAGACTGGCTAGGCCACTCCAGGACCTTGAAATGCTTCTTACGAAGCCACTCCTTCATTGCCCGGGTGGTGTGTTTGGGATCATTGTCATGCTGAAAGACCCAGCCACGTTTCATCTTCAATGCCCTTGGTGATGGAAGGAGGTTTTCACTCAAAATCTCACGATACATGGCCCCATTCATTCTTTCCTTTACATGGATCAGTTGTCCTGGTCCCTTTGCAGAAAAACAGCCCCAAAGCATGATGTTTCCACCCCCATGCTTCACAGTAGGTATGGTGTTCTTTGGATGCAACTCAGCATTCTTTCTCCTCCAAACACAACAAGTTGAGTTTTTACCAAAAAGTTCTATTTTGGTTTCATCTGACCATATGGCATTCTCCCAATTCTCTTCTGGATCATCCAAATGCTCTCTAGCAAACTTCAGACGGGCCTGGACATGTACTGGCTTAAGCAGGGGGACACGTCTGGCACTGCAGGATTTGAGTCCCTGGTGGTGTAGTGTGTTACTGATGGTAGCCTTTGTTACTTTGGTCCCAGCTCTCTGCAGGTCATTCACTAGGTCCCCCCGTGTGGTTCTGGGATTTTTGCTCACCGTTCTCGTGATCATTTTGACCCCACGGGGTGAGATCTTGTGTGGAGCCCCAGATCGAGAGAGATTATCAGTGGTCTTGTATGTCTTCCATTTTCTAGTAATTGCTCCCACAGCTGATTTCTTCACACCAAGCTGCTTACCTATTGCAGATTCAGTCTTCCCAGCCTGGTGCAGGTCTACAATTTTGTTTCTGGTGTCCTTTGACAGCCCTTTGGTCTTGGCCATAGTGGAGTTTGGAGTCTGACTGTTTGAGGTTGTGGACAGGTGTGTAGAAGAGCTCGCAATGACGAGGCGATGTGACTTATAAACCAAAGTTTATTATCAGCTTTGCTCCTCTAACAAGTCTCATCTGGTGCAGCAGCAGAAGAAGTAAGAGAACGAACACATTCGGCTCTGTGTACTTATACTCACACACAACAAAAGACATGCATACAAAGCTGACATCCCCCATTAACTTAATTATCCTCCTTTGTCTCCGTACCCCTCCACCTGGCCCTGGGAGGTCAGGGCGACCTATCTGGTCTCCACCGCAGTGCCTCGGATGCTCTTTGATCTTCACTGGCGGTTGAGACCCTTTGTCCTGTTCTGAAGTGTGAAGTCGCTTTACATATGTAATCACCAAACATTCTCACATGCTTATACATATGTAGGTTATGGGATATATGATTACTATAGACCACAGTTCCCCCCCCCCCCCCCAAACGACTAAGAAAAGGACAATAGGAAAATTCACAGTTTAAGATAATTATTATGACATACTAACTGCTACACCTCTTGACAAAGAAGAAACTTTCCAGCAGCTATGCTCCTGTAGAGAATTCAGTGGTAATCATAAGAGCATAGTAATATCACAAGTCAGTCCTAAACCGTTACAGCACAATTAGTGAACAACTTTTGAGTAGTTTGTATCAGTCCTTGTGCCGTCTGGGCTTTAATCTTCTTCCGAATCTGCTGTGGGTCCGTTCGGGCGTCCTGGTGGGACCTTCCTGTAAGGAATCTGCAGCTTGGGAAGGAGAGTGATTATTTGTTCCCTGCAGGGGGGCTGAGTCTTTTCTCTTGGGGGGTCTACCCCGCCGAGGTGCTCTCGCCAACCGTGCAGGCTCGTCTCTCAACAAGAAGGCAGGTTTAAGTCTGTCAATGCTGACTGTTTCTTTTCTGTCCCCATAATCAAGCACAAAATGCTTATCACCAGGTTCCAGCACTCTGAATGGTCCATCGTATGGTGGGCGGAAGGTTGGTTTTAAAGCTTCATGCCTAACAAAAACGAATTCAGCGTCTTTTAAAGCTTGGGGGACAAAAACCCGTGGAAAAGAATGACGTGCCGGCCCGGGGAGAGAGTCCGGTTCGTTGCTGCCTAAAAACCTCAGGGCTGGAAGATGCCCTGGCTCTGGGTTCTCTGGTAAAAATTCACCTGGGAGCCTGAGAGGTTGTGCAAAAACTAATTCTGCTGGGGAGGCGTCTAGATCCTCTTTAGGTGCAGCACGCAACCCCAATAAAACCCAAGGAAGTTTATTTACCCAATTTGTATCCGTTAGTGAGGTTCTGAGGGCGGCCTTTAAAGACCTGTGAAAACGCTCGCATAACCCATTAGCCTGAGGGTGATAAGCGGTGGTGCGGTGAATTGTCGCTCCTAAGCTGCTGGCCATGGCTGACCAAAGCTCCGAGACAAATTGAGGCCCCCTATCAGACGTGATGTCCGATGGGACACCGAAACGTGCCACCCAGTTTGTCAAAAAAGCGCGAGCGACTTCCTCCGCTGTGGTTGACGCCAGAGGGACCGCCTCCGGCCAGCGCGTAGTACAGTCTGTCATTGTTAACAGATGTGTGAAACCTTGGGAGGAAGGTAGTGGTCCCACGAGGTCGACATGAACGTGGTCGAACCTTCTAGCAGGGATTCAAAAAGGCTCTAGAGGGGCTTTTGTGTGTTTGTGTATTTTGGCGCGCTGACAAGAAATGCAAGTCTTTGCCCATTCTTTTACGTTTTTGCGCAGGCCAGGCCACACAAACTTTTCGGCGACCATTTTAACCGAAGCGCGCACACCTGGGTGCGCGAGGGAGTGAATTGAGTCGAAAATACGGCGGCGCCATGCAGCTGGAACTACCGGGCGAGGTCGGCCGGTTGAGATGTCGCATATTAGGGGGGGCACACCGTCGCGTAAACCCCTTTCCTCCAGCCTTAACCCTGTTGGTCCAGACAGGAGTGCGCGCACGTCAGCGTCACTACTTTGCTCCTCCGCCATGGCTGCATAATCTATCCCTACGTGGATTGGGGCTGCGTATGTGTCCGCGTTGGCGAAGAGTTCTGCGGCTGAGGTAGTATAATCTGTCTCCTCGCGCTCTGGCGATGTCACAGCGCGAGAGAGGCAGTCTGCTACCACGTTAAGTTTGCCTGCCACGTGTCGAATGTCTGTGGTGAACTCAAATCGCAGCTAGCTGTCTTTGTTGCCTGCCTGACCACGGTTCAGAAATTTTAGCCATCGCAAAGGTGAGCGGTTTGTGGTCTACAAAAGCCGTGAAACGCCGCCCCTCCAACCAGAACTGGAAGTGGCGGAGGGATAAATGAAGCGCTAGCAGCTCCCTGTCAAAGGTGCTGTATTTACGCTCAGTTTGGTTCAGCGATTTGCTGAAAAATGCCAAAGGTTGCCAGGTTCCGCCGACGTGTTGTTCTACAACCGCCCCTATGGCCAGGTCTGAAGCGTCTGTGGTTAGCGCAATGCGGGCCGAGGGATCAGGGTGAACCAACAATGTGGCATTAGCTAGGGAACTTTTTACTATTGCGAAGGCGCGTTCGCGCTCCGGGGTCCATTCGACCGCGTTGGAAGGTTTTTGTTTTCTGAGCGCGTCATATAGGGGCTGCATGAGCTGAGCTGCGCGGGGGAGGAAACGGTTGTAAAAATTAACCATTTCCAAAAATTCTTGCAGCGATTTGACCGTTTGTGGCCGTGGGAAGCTTTTTACTGCGTGAACTTTGTCTGGCAGTGGGACTGCCCCCTTCGGTGACACTCTGTGTCCCAAAAAATCAATTTGTGACACGCCGAATTTGCATTTGGCTGGATTGATTATTAACCCGTGCTCTTCTAGTCTCTGAAAAACCATAGTGAGATGCTGTTCGTGTTCTTCCTCAGACGAGCTGGCTACCAGCATATCGTCGAGGTAGACGAACACGAAAGGGAGGTCGCGTAATACTGCGTCCATCATCCGCTGAAAGGTTTGAGCAGCGCCTTTGAGGCCGAAAGGCATCCGCAAAAATTCAAAAAGGCCGAAGGGGGTTATTACAGCTGTTTTAGGAATGTCTTCCGCTCTAACGGGGACTTGATGATAGCCGCGGACCAGGTCTATTTTTGAAAAAATGCGCGCACCCGCCAGATGTAGTGAAAAATCTTGGATGTGAGGAATTGGGTAGCGGTCATGCGCTGTCGCATTGTTTAATCTGCGGTAATCGCCGCACGGTCTCCAAGAACCATCGGGTTTAGGGACCATGTGAAGCGATGACGCCCAGGGGCTTTTTGAGCGCCTGATAATGCCTAGTTTTTCAAGGGTGGTAAACCCGTCCCGAGCTATGGCGAGCTTGGTCGCGTCTAAGCGCCGAGCTTTGGCGAATACGGGCGGGCCCGTTGTGGGAATAAAGTGTTCGACCCCGTGCTTAGCCACTGTAGCTGAGAATTTGGGAATTGTGAGTGCTGGAAATTGGGTGAGGAGTTGATCAAACTTACCTCCTGTTGTAGTGACGCTGGCCTGCACGAGTGGTGGAGAAACTCAAGCTGAGCAGGGAATAGAAGCAAAGAACAATGCATTAACCAAGCGTCTGTTCGCTAGATCGACCAATAACCCATGTGCACACAAAAAGTCCGCGCCCAACAAGTTAAAACTTACCGCCGCTACAACAAATGTCCATCTGTAGTTGCGGCCATGGATGCGGAGGGGCAGGTTCCTTTCGCCAAAAGTGTCGATGATGGAGCCGTTGGCTGCCACTGCTCCATTACCCCGGGGGCCCATGGCCCGGTCTGCTTGGGAGGGCATTATAAAACTCAGCTGAGCTCCCGTGTCAATGAGGAACTGCTTGCCGGTGTGTCCGTCCGTCACATATAGAAGCTTGCTTTTTTCGCCGAGAACTGCCGCTGTTAACGGTTCTCGGCTTTGGCGTTTTCCCGAAATCGTGAATCTGCAGGGGGGAAGGCATTTGTGAGCCTTCTCGGTGAAGCGGTGGTGGTAATAACAGATGTCGCTCCGTCTGTTACGTCTTGGCCGTGTCGCTGCCATGGCGGGCGGATTCTGCTCAGTGGTTTGAGGCTCCCCGTGGCTCCGGACATCGGCGTTGAGGCCTGCGGATGCTGCTGTGGGTGTCTGTTCCCTGCAGGCGTTGACGAGTCGCTGCGCTTCGCGAGCCAGCATGCGGAAGTCTTGCTGGGTGCTGCATCGCATGTTGGCAAGCGTCCCTCTCATGTGTGGCGGCAGTGTACTGAGGAATATAAATTGGAAGAGGAAATTGCCATTGTCCTCTTCTTTGAGTTGCAGCAAGTCCTCCATGAGGGCCTTGGGTCTGCATCCTCTGTGGCCGTAGACCGCCAGGATCCTCTCGGCTCTCTCCTCGGCAGAGGGGACGAAATTCGCCACGATGGTCGCTTTTAGTTCTCTGTATTTGTCCTGGGCCGGCGGCCGCTGGATTATGCTCCGCGCACATCTCAAAGTGGCGGCGTCGAGTTTGGCGACGATGTGATAGAACTTTGTATCGTCAGCCGTGATGCCCGCAAGTGCAAACTGGGCTTCAGCTTGCTGAAACCACGAGGCGGGGTCTTCCTGCCAGAAGTCCGGCAGGTTGACAGTGACGGCGTTTGTGTGGACCGTCACTGATGTGTCCGCAGGGTGAGAGTGTCTTCCTTCGGTTCTCACAGCAGCGCTGGTGCTCGGTTGAGCCCTCTCTATCACTTCTGCCGTGGGGGAACGTCGTCCATCTGTTCCCCTGTCTGCATGGGCGCCGGCGTCTGCCTGGGTCGCCACAGATGAGTCGATCGCTGGGGAACGCCTCTGGTCCATCCTCGCGTCAGGGTCGCCAGTGTAGAAGAGCTCGGAATGACGAGGCGATGTGACTTATAAACCAAAGTTTATTATCAGCTTTGCTCCTCTAACAAGTCTCATCTGGTGCAGCAGCAGAAGAAGTAAGAGAGCGAACACATTCGGCTCTGTGTACTTATACTCACACACAACAAAAGACATGCATACAAAGCTGACATCCCCCATTAACTTAATTATCCTCCTTTGTCTCCGTACCCCTCCACCTGGCCCTGGGAGGTCAGGGCGACCTATCTGGTCTCCACCGCAGTGCCTCGGATGCTCTTTGATCTTCACTGGCGGTTGAGACCTTTTGTCCTGTTCTGAGGTGTGAAGTCGCTTTACATATGTAATCACCAAACATTCTCACATGCTTATACATATGTAGGTTATGGGATATATGATTAATATAGACCACAAGGTGTCTTTTATACTGATAACGAGTTCAAACAGGTGCCATTAATACAGGTAACGAGTGGAGGACAGAGGAGCCTCTTAAAGAAGAAGTTACAGGTCTGTGAGAGCCAGAAATCTTGCTTGTTTGTAGGTGACCAAATACTTATTTTTCACCATAAATTGCAAATAAATTCTTTAAAAATCAGACAATGTGATTTTCTGGATTTTTTTTTCTCATTTTGTCTCTCATAGTTGAGGTATACCTATGATGAAAACTGGAGACCTCTCTCATTTTTTAAGTGGGAGAACTTGCACAATTGGTGGCTGACTGAATACTTTTTTGCCCCACTGTAAGTGTAGGCTCACAATTTGGCAAGAAAAATGTCATTGTTTGCATTTTTATTGCATGTGTTATAACAGCTTATTAATGAGCTGAGTTACATGGACACTATGGCCATGTTTACATGCACACAAACAAACCGATTATAATTGGATTTCTGGCATGATCTGATTATTCAAGAAGTCATGTAAATTATAATAGATTATTATAGTATATTAGAATAATCAGATAAAGCCCATTATCAGGTTATGAGAAATTACATTAACTCAAGTAGTTCACTGCCCAATAAACCATTTATTCAGTGCATGTAAATACATCAAATGTGATTAATACCATAATCTGTTTATAGCTACTATATTAATGTGGCCATGTAACTGGACTCAGCGATTTATGAAGTGTTTACAACCTAATGAGTAACCTACTTATGAGCTATTTATAAACTATAGGGTTAGTCTTTTTAATAACCTTATTACGTGGTACTCTTAAAAGCTTGATCTCTACCTTTTAAAAAAAAAAAAAAGATAATAGCATTTCCTATTTGCTGACACTCAAAACAACCTGAGCTATGATATACAATGCAACTTAAAGGGGTCATTGCGAAATGGTGCATTTCTTGGTTTTAACCTTCTGAAATGTGTCTATCTATCTATCTATCTATCTATCTATCTATCTATCTATCTATCTATCTATCTGTCTATCTATCTAATGAAATTCCCTGTCTTTGAATTGGCAGGCAGGGAATTAATTGTCAGGGATAAAATTAAATATCTGGGACATTTTATTAATGATAGAATGACTGATGATGATGATATATATTTACTTTTTGTGTATTTATAATATTTATAATATTTATGTTAAATGTGAGCCAGGCTGTTATATTTGTGTATTTATAATATTTATAATTGTGTATTTATAATCTTTCTGCATTGATGTATGTGGTTATTGTGTTTTTTTTTTTTTTCTTTACTTGATTCTCTTTTCTAAAGCCCATCCAGGGACAAGAGTTGCAAATTAGCTAATAGCTATACACTCTATGTGCAACACATCAGATTGATTGTCTTTGATTAATTGTCTATGTTTATTGCACTGTCCCTGTCAAATAAACTAATCTATCTATCTATTTTCAGACAACGCTGCAAAATCTACATGCAAGCAAATATTCTTGCACGCAGGTTTGGTTTTTGTTCAGATGAGGTGAAACTGGTTCTTTTTAAAACCTATTGTACACCTTTATACATTGCTCATTTATGGATACATTATAGGAAACTACAGGTTGCTTACAATGATGCTTTAAGAATTTTACTTAAAAAGCCTCGATGGTGCAGTGCTTCCGAGTTATTTGTCTCATCACGTGTAAATACAGTGCATGCAGTAATAAGGAATCTTATGTATAAATTCATCTGTCGGCTTGATGTATCTAGAAATGAAATCATTCAAGTCATGTCTAGCATTAAGCTCAGTTCTATTCGCTGTCAGTCACAGTTTAGAAGGCACTGGTACAGTAGTCTTTTTAAGTCTTTTTAAAGTCTGTACTGTACTGTTTTTGTACTTCTTTTAGTAGTTGTGTCTTATTGTTTTGTAACTTTTTGATTGTTTTTCTTATTAACTGTTTCAATTGTCTTGTTTTATTTTATTTATTTTATTTTATTTTTGATGGACCATGAGTCTTGAATAAAGTCTTTGATTGATTGATTGATATCTAAATTAGATTAGATTATTTGTTTATTTGACAGGGACAGTGCAATAAACATAGACAATTAATCAAATGACAATCAATCTGATGTGTTGCACAAAGAGTGTATAGCTATTAGCTAATTTGCAACTCTTGTCCCTGGATGGGCTTTAGAAAGGAGAAACAAGTAAAAAGAAAAAAGGATAAGGATGTAGAAGAGCTTGAAATGATGAGGCGATTTGATATAAACCAAAGTTTATTTATCAGCTCTCCTAACAAGTCTCATTCTAGTGCAGAGGTAGCAGAAGGAAAAGAGACCGAATATGTCGTGTGTCTGTGTGTGTGTGTGTGTATATATATACGTATATTTTATAGTAATATGTACATAAGATAAGATAAGATAAGATAAGATAAGATAAGATAAGCCTTTATTAGTCCCACAACGGGGAAATTCCAGGATTGCAACAGCACAGGGATAGCAACACTCAGAGCAACAATCAGAAGGCAAGAAAAAAAAAACAAAACAAAACAAAAAAAAAACAAGCAAGCAAGAGCAGCTAATATACATATGTACATATTACTATAAAATATATATATACACACACACACACACAGACACACAGTGCAGAGCATTGTAGCTGGATGGAATAATATGTAGATATATAAAAACACAGTGCGGAGCATTGTAGCTAGATGGAATAAATATATAGATATATAAATATAAACACACCCAGTGCTGAGCATTGTAGCTAGATGGAATAAATATATAGATATATAAATATAAACACACCCAGTGCAGAGCATTGTAGCTAGATGGAATAAATATGTAAATATATAAACACACACAGTGCAGAGCATTGTTGCTAGGTGGGATGAAACAGCATAACCGTCTATTTAGTTATCCTACATGGTATGATTATGTGCCCATACATATTCTCACCCTCCATAGCGACCGGTATGTTCCTAGTTGTATGCCGGAGAGGACCATTGTGTAAGTCTATTGCATCTTTTGCATTAAAAAAAAAACAAAAAAAAAAAACAACTATTAGTTTGTTACGTCTTTTTGCTATCTCTGCGAGCAGCCCTGCTTAGGTTGTACAGTCTGACAGCCGTTGGTAGGAAGGACCTACGAAACCTCTCGGTTGTGCACCTGGGATGATGTAGTCTGCTGCTAAATGAGCTCCTCAGTGCATCCAGTATGTCCTGCATAGGGTGGAACTCGGACTCCAGCAGAGATGACAGTTTAGCCACCTTCCTTCTCTCTCCTATCTCCTCCATCGGATCAAGGCGTTGCCCCAGGACAGAGCTAGCTTTCTTGATCAGTTTGTTCAGTCTCTTCCTATCGGCTGCAGTAATGCCACTGCCCCAGCAGACCACTCCAAAAGTGATGGCTGATGCCACCACCGTGTCATAGAATGACTTCAGCAGTGCCCCTTGTACACCAAAAGACCTGAGTCTCCTCAGCAGGAACAGCCTGCGCTGTCCCTTCTTGTAGAGTGCGTCAGTATTGTGTGACCAGTCTAGTTTATTGTTCAGATGAATACCCAGGTACTTGTAGGATGTCACCATCTCGATGTCTGTTCCCTGTATATTTACTGGTGCTGTGAGGGGCTGCCCATGCCTGCGGCAGTCCACCACCAGCTCCTTAGTTTTCCTCGCGTTGATCTGGAGGCAGTTCCGATGGCACCAGTCCACAAAGTCCTGGATAAGCCCTCTGTACTCAGCTTCATCTCCGCTGGAGATGAGACCAACGATCGCAGAGTCATCAGAGAACTTCTGTAGATGGCAATGTGTTGTGTTGTGTGAGAAGTCCGCAGTATAAAGAGTGGACAGGAAGGGAGCCAGCACCGTTCCCTGGGGGGCCCCCGTGCTACTGATGATCGTGTCGGAAACACAGTCCCGGGTTCTCACAAACTGAGGCCGGTTCGTGAGGTAGTCCAGGATCCATGATGACAGGTGCTGGTCCACCCCTGCGCGCAGCAGCTTGTCCTTCAGGATCATCGGTTGGATGGTGTTGAAAGCACTGGAGAAGTCAAAGAACATGATCCTCACCATATTCCCGGGCTTCTCCAGGTGGGACAGAGAACGGTGAAGGAGGAAGATCACCGCATCCTCCACCCCAATGCCATGCTGGTAGGCGAACTGGAGTGGATCCATCGCTGGTTCCACCAGGGGGCGGAGATGAGCAAGGAGCAGTCTCTCCAGGGTCTTCATCAAGTGGGACGTCAAGGCCACCGGTCTGAAGCTGTTCAGGTCTTTGGGGTGGGAAGTTTTTGGTACAGGTACCACACAAGATGTTTTCCACAGCTGTGGTACCCTCCCCAGTTTCAGGCTCATGTTGAAGATATACGTCACAATCCCACACAGCTGGTCTGCACAGGACTTGAGGAGCTTTGCGCTGATGCCGTCCGGTCCCGCCGCCTTCCTCGCCTTGATCTTCCTCAGCTCCGTCCTCCCCTGGGTCTTGGTCAGGGTCAGGATGGGGGGCTGTGTGTTGGGAGTGGGGGGGGTGTCGGTGGAGTGGGGAGTGGGTAGCAGGACTTGATTTCTTAGAGGCAGCAGTGGTTGTTGTGCAGACAGGGGGGAGGGCGGTTGGTCAAATCTATTGAAAAACAGATTCAGGTTGGTCGCCCACTCCCTGCCCCCCGTGGCCTGGGGGGAGGTATTCTGGAGCCCCGAGATGGTTTTGAGGTTTCTCCAGACCCCGCTGATGTCGCTCTGTTGCAGCTTGTCCTCCATCTTCTTCCTGAAGCTGTCCTTGCCTTCTCTGATCTTTCTCCTCAGCTCCCTCTGTACGGACTTCAGCATCTCCCTGTTCCCCGACCTGAAGATCCTCTTCTTCTCTCTCAGAAGTGTTTTTATCTCAGGGTTGATCCAGGGTTTGTTGTTTGAGTGACGCCGTATGGTCTTGGTGGGAACGGATTTGTCCACACAGAAGCTGAGGTAGCCCGTGAAGGTGTGAATGAGGCCATCGATGTCCTCACCATGTGGATCGCAGAGCTGCTTCCAGGCAGTGGCTTCAAAACAGTCCTTTAGAGTGTCCATTGTCTCCTCAGACCATAACTCCACAGTGTGCATGGCCGGAGGTTGTCTGTGCACTAGGGGTTTGTACACCGGTCGGAGATGAACCAAGTTGTGATCCGATCTCCCAAGTGGGGGGAGTTGTGATGAGGTGTACGCCTCCTTAGTGTTTGCGTAGAATAAATCCAGTGTTTTATTGTCTCTAGTGTGGCATGTGACATACTGGGTGAAAGTGGGCAGAATGGGAGACAGTGAAACGTGGTTGAAATCGCCTGAGATGAGGAGAAGAGCATCTGGGTGTTCTGTCTGCAGCCTGCTGGTTACTGAATGGATGACGTCACGCGCTGTCCCAGCGTTCGCCGTCGGATTTGCATAAACAACAATGCAGATCACGTGTGAGTGTTCTCTCGGGAGATATGTAGGCCTCATGCTAACAGCTAGCAACTCAATGTCTTTGCTGCAGTGTCGTTGTTTAACAGTGATATGTCCCGGTCTGCACCAGTTGTTGTTAACATACATTATCACTCCACCGCCCCTAGTTTTGCCACTCTCTGGTGTTCGGTCAGCTCGTATCGTGTGAAAACCCTCCAGCTCAATGTTAGCATCTGCTGCTAGTTCAGTTAGCCACGTCTCAGTAAACAAAAGGAGAGAGCACTCCCGGTAAGTGCTATCATAACGGGAGATAGCCGCTAGCTCATCTAACTTTCCCAGTATCGACCGTACATTTCCCATGACAACAGATGGAAGGGAGGGTCTGTACCTTATATTTTTTGTCCTCCGCCTTACTCCAGCCCGGCAGCCGCGGCGTTTTCGCCTCAGTTCTCTCGGTATGTCGAGTTTTTCCAGTGGGACCGGGTGGCGGTTAAATGCTAGCAGCTCTTCCCTGTTATATCGTATCCTGCTATAAACAGTGGCTCCGTCCACCGGCTCAGGAGACATTTGGGACGATCTGTGTGTCCGTGATATAAGTGGGGTGAAAAAAAAAAAAAGTGATCAAAAGAGAGAGGAAGGGAAAAAAAACTCGGAATCGAGCCGCTGTTGCAAAAGGCAGCCGACTGGTGTGGCGCCGAGAGGAGAAAAAAACATATGTATATTAGCTGCTCTTGCTTGCTTGTTTTTTTTTTTTTTTTTTTTTTTCTTGCCTTCTGATTGTTGCTCTGAGTGTTGCTATCCCTGTGCTGTTGCAATCCTGGAATTTCCCCGTTGTGGGACTAATAAAGGCTTATCTTATCTTATCTTATCTTATCTCCGGCTCACTGACTTTATACTTGCACATAACAAAAGACATGCATAACAAAGGCTGACATCCCTCATTATCTTAATCCCCCCATTGTCTTGGTATTTCCTCTCCTCGCCCAGGGGGGTGAGGGTATACTACAGTTCAAAAGTTTGGGGTCACCCAGACAATTATTTTGTGTTTTCCATGAAAAGTCACACTTATTTACCATCATGAGTTGTAAAATGAATAGAAAATATAGTCAAGACATTGACAAGGTTAGAAATAATGATTTGTATTTGAAATAATAATTTTTTCCTTCAAACTTTGCTTTCGTCAAAGAATCCTCCATTTGCAGCAATTACAGCATTGCAGACCTAACATGATTGCACAAGGGTTTTCTAATCATCCATTAGCCTTCTGACGCAATGAGCAAGCACATTGTACCATTAGAACACTGGAGTGATAGTTGCTGGAAATTAGCCTCTATACACCTATCTAGATATTGCACCAAAAAACAGACATTTGCAGCTAGAGTAGTCATTTACCACATTAGCAATGTATAGAGTGTATTTCTGATTAGTTTAAAGTTATCTTCATTGAAAAAAAGTGCTTTTCTTTCAAAAATAAGGAAATTTCTAAGTGACCCCAAACTTTTGAACGGTAGTGTAGCTCCTCCGGTCTCCACCGCAGTGTCTGGGAACGTCTTTGTTCTTCACTTGGCGGTTGAGAGCCTTTGTCCTTTCAGAGGTGTGAAGTTGCTTTACATATGTAATTACCAAACATTTCCACATGCTTCAACATATGTAGGTTATGGAATATATGATTAATATAGCCCACAGCCCCCCCCCCCCAAACGACTAAGAAAAGACAATAGAAAGGTTCACAGTCTAAGATAATTACTATGACATACTAAGTGTTACATCTCTTGCCACAGAAGAAACTTTCCAGCAGCCATGCCCCTAAGAGAGTTCAGTGGTAATCATAACAGCATAATAAAATCATAAGTCAGTCCTAAACTGTTGCAGCACAATTAGTGAAAAATTGTGGAGTAGTTTGCATCAGTCCCTGTGCTGTCTGGGTTTTAATCTTCTCCCAAAACTGCTGTGGGTTCGTTTAGGCGTCCTGCTGGGACCTTCTTGTGAGGAATCTGCAGCGTGGGAAGGAGAGTGGTTAATTGTTCCCTGCAGGGGGGCTGAGTCTTTTCTCTTGGGGGGTCTACCCCGCCGAGGTGCTCTCGCCAACTGTGCAGGCTCGTCTTTCAACAAGAAGGCAGGTTTAAGTCTGTCAATGCTGACTGTTTCTTTTCTATCCCCAAAATCAAGCACAAAGTGTTTATCACCATGTTCCAGCACTCTGAATGGCCCATCGTATGCTGGGCGGAAAGTTGGTTTTAAAGCTTCATGCCTAACAAAAACGAACTCAGCGTTTTTTAAAGCTTGAGGGACAAAAACCCGTGGAAAGGAGTGATGAGCTGGACCGGGGAGAGAGTCCGGTCCGTTGCTGCCTAAAAACCTTGGGACTGGAAGATGCCCTGGCTCTGGATTCTCTGGTAAAAATTCATCTGGGAGCCTGAGAGGCTGTGCAAAAACTAATTCTGCCGGAGAGGCGTCTAGATCCTCTTTAGGCGCAGCACGCAACCCCAATAAAACCCAGGGAAGTTTATTTACCCAATTTGTATCCGTTAGTGAGGCTCTGAGGGCGGCCTTTAAAGACCTGTGACAACGCTCGCATAACCCATTAGCCTGAGGGTGATAAGTGGTGGTGCGGTGAATTGTTGCCCCTAAGCTGCTGGACATGGCTGACCAAAGCTCTGAGACAAATTGAGGCCCCCTATCGGACGTGATGTCCGATGGGACGCCGAAACGTGCTACCCAGTTTGTCAAAAAGACGCGAGCGACTTCCTCCGCTGTGGTTGCCGCTAGAGGGACTGCCTCTGGCCAGCGTGTGGTGCGGTCTATCATTGTTAACAGGTGTGTGAAACCTTGGGAGGAAGGTAGTGGCCCCACGAGGTCGACATGAACGTGGTCGAACCTTCTAGCAGGGATTGGAAAAGGCTCCAGAGGGGCTTTTGTGTGTCTGTGTATTTTGGCGCGCTGACAAGAAATGCAAGTTTTTGCCCATTCTTTTACGTTTTTGCGCAGGCCTGGCCAAACAAACTTTTCAGCGACCATTTTAACCGAGGCGCGCACACCTGGGTGCGCGAGGGAGTGAACTGCGTCGAAAATACGGCGGCGCCATGTAGCTGGGACTAACGGGTGAGGTCGGCCGGTTGAAACATCGCATATTAGGGGGGGCACGCCGTCGCGTTTCTCCAGCCTTAACCCTGTTGGTCCAGACAGGAGTGCGCGCACGTCCGCGTCACTGCTTTGTTCCTCTGCCATGGCTGCATAATCTATCCCTGCATGGATAGGTGCTGCGTATGTGTCTGCGTTAGTGAAGAGTTCTGCTGCTGAGGCAGTATAATCTGTCTCCTCGTGCTCTGGTGATGTCACAGCGCGAGAGAGGCAGTCTGCTACTACGTTAAGTTTGCCTGCCACGTGTCGAATGTCTGTGGTGAACTCTGAAATCGCAGCCAGCTGTCTTTGTTGCCTGCCTGACCATGGTTCTGAAATTTTAGCCATAGCAAAGGTGAGCGGTTTATGGTCTACAAAAGCCGTGAAACTCCGCCCTTCTAACCAGAACTGGAAGTGGCGGATGGATAAATGAAGCGCTAGCAGCTCCCTGTCAAAAGTGCTGTATTTACGCTCAGTTTGGTTTAGCGATTTGCTAAAGAATGCTAAAGGTTGCCAGATCCCGCTGACATGTTGTTCTACAACTGCCCCTATAGCCAGGTCCGAAGCGTCTGTGGTTAGCGTGATGCGGGCCGAGGGATCTGGGTGAACTAACAATGTGGCATTAGCTAGAGCGCTCTTTACTTCCGCGAAGGCGTGTTCGCGCTCCGGGGTCCATTCAACCGCGTTGGAAGCTTTCTTTTTTTTGAGCGCGTCATATAGGGGCTGCATGAGCTGGGCTGCGTGGGGGAGGAAGCGGTTGTAAAAATTAACCATTCCTAAAAATTCTTGTAGCGATTTGACCGTCTGTGGCCGTGGGAAACTTTTTATCGCGTGAACTTTGTCTGGAAGTGGAACTGCCCCCTTCGGAGAGACTTTGTGTCCTAAAAAATCAATTTGTGACACGCTGAATTTGCATTTGGCTGGATTGATTATTAGCCCGTGCTCTTCTAGTCTCTGAAAAACCGTAGTGAGGTGCTGCTCGTGTTCTTCTTCAGACGAGCTGGCTACCAGCATGTCGTCGAGGTAGACGAAGACAAAAGGGAGGTCGCGTAAGACCGCGTCCATCATTCGTTGAAAAGTTTGAGCGGCGCCTTTGAGGCCGAAAGGCATTCGCAGAAATTCAAAAAGGCCGAAAGGGGTTATTACAGCTGTTTTAGGAATGTCCTCCGCTCGGACTGGTACTTGATGATAGCCACGGACTAAGTCTATTTTTAAAAAAATGCGCGCACCCGCCAGATGTAGTGAAAAATCTTGAATGTGAGGAATTGGGTAGCGGTCATGCGCTGTAGCATTGTTTAATCTGCGGTAATCTCCGCACGGTCTCCAAGAACCGTCGGATTTCGGAACCATGTGAAGTGGTGAGGCCCAAGGGCTCTTCGAGCGTCTAACAATGCCCAATTTTTCAAGGGTCATAAACTCGTCCCGTGCTATGTTGAGCTTAGCCGCGTCTAAGCGGCGAGCTTTGGCAAATATGGGTGGGCCCGTTGTGGGAATAAAGTGTTCAACCCCGTGTTTAGCCACAGTGGCTGAGAATTTGGGAATTGTGAGTGCTGGAAATTGGGTGAGGAGTTGCTCAAACTTACCTCCTGCCGTGGTGACGTTAGCCTGCACAGGTGGTGGAGAAACTCGAGCTGAGCATGGAATAGAAGCAAAGGACAGTGCATTAACCAAGCACCTATTTGCTAGATCCACTAATAACCCATGTGCACACAAAAAATCTGTGCCTAACAAGTTAAACCTCACCGCCGCTACAACAAATGTCCATCTGTAGTTGCGGCCGTGGATGTGGAGGTGCAGGCTCTTTTCGCCGAAAGTGTCGATGTTAGTGCCATTGGCTGCCACCGCTCCGTTGCCCCGGGTGCCCATGGCTCGATCTGCGTGGGAGGGCGTGACGAAACTCAGCTGAGCTCCTGTGTCGATGAGGAACTGCTTGCCGGTGTGTCCATCCGTCACATACAACAGCTTATTCTTCTCGCCGAGAACCGCTGCCGTTAACGGCTCTCGGCTTTGGCGTTTAAATATGCAGGGGGGGACACATTTGTGAGCCTTCTCGGCGAAACGGAGGTGATAATAACAGATCCGTCTGTTACGTTTTGGCCGTGTCGCTGTCACCGCGGGCTGGATCTGCTCAGTGGGTTGTGGCTCTTCGTGGTTCTGGGCATCAGCGTTGAGGTCTGCGGATGCTGCTGTGGGTGTCTGCTCCTTGCAGGCGTTGACGAGCCGTTGAGCTTCGTTGGCGAGCACGCGGAAGTCTTGCTGGGTGCTGCATCTCATGTTGGCGAGCGTCCCTCTCATGTGTGGCGGCAGCGTGCTGAGGAAAATGAATTGGAGGAGGAAGTTGTCATTGTCTTCTTCTTTAAGCTGCAGCAAATCCTCCACGAGGGCTTTAGGTTTGCACCCTCTGTGGCCGTAGACCGCCAGGATCTTCTCAGCTCTCTCTTCAGCTGAGGGGATGTAATTTGCCACGATGGTTGCTTTCAGCGTTTCATATTTGTCTTGGGCCGGCGGCCGCCGGATCATGCTCCGCACACACCTCGAAGTGGCGGCGTCGAGTTTGGAGACGATATGATAGAATTTGGTATCGTCAACCGTGATGCCCGCCAGTGTAAACTGGGCTTCAGCTTGCTGAAACCACGAGGCGGGGTCTTCTTGCCAGAAGTCTGGCAGCTTGACAGCGACGGCATTCGTGTATACCATCACTGCTGTGTCCGCAGGGTGAGAGTGCCTTGCTTCGGCTCTCACAGCGGTGCTGGTGCTCGGTTGAGCCCTCTCAATCCCTTCTGCCGGGGGGGAAAGACGTCCATCTGTTCCCCTGTCTGCGTGGGCGCTGGCGTCTGCCTGGGTCGCCACGGATGAGTCGATTGCGGGGGAACGCCTCAGGTCCATACTCGCGTCAGGGGTCACCAGTGTAGAAGAGCTTGAAATGATGAGGCGATTTGATATAAACCAAAGTTTATTTATCAGCTCTCCTAACAAGTCTCATTCTAGTGCAGAGGTAGCAGAAGGAAAAGAGACCGAATATCTCCGGCTCACTGACTTTATACTTGCACATAACAAAAGACATGCATAACAAAGGCTGACATCCCTCATTATCTTAATCCCCCCATTGTCTTGGTATTTCCTCTCCTCGCCCAGGGGGTGAGGGTAGCTCCTCCGGTCTCCACCGCAGTGTCTGGGAACGTCTTTGTTCTTCACTTGGCGGTTGAGAGCCTTTGTCCTTTCAGAGGTGTGAAGTTGCTTTACATATGTAATTACCAAACATTTCCACATGCTTCAACATATGTAGGTTATGGAATATATGATTAATATAGCCCACAAAGGAAAAGAAAAAATTAAAACAGAATAAATAATAACCACATACATCAATGCAAAAAGATTATAAATACATTATAAATACACAATTATAAATATTATAAAGATTATAAAGATTATATATATTATAAATACACAATATAACAACCTATAATAATAATAATAATACATCAGTCTTATATAGCGCTTTTCTAAATACTCAAAGACGCTTTACAAAGCAGCATAGGGACAAACATATAGAGAACGAGTAAACAGACAAGGTAGGTACACATAGGTAGAAGAGGCAGTCAGTTTTTGTAGGTAGATTTGAAAAGATGGGTTTTGAGTTCACTTTTAAAAGAAGCAAGTGTGTTGGCAGACCGGATGTGAAGGGGCAAGGAATTCCAGAGGGTTGGTGCGGCAATGGCGAATGATCTATCACCCAGGGTGCGGAATTTTGTCTTGGTGATGGGGGTAAGAAGGTGAGCGTCAGCAGAGCGGAGGAGACGAGTGGGAGAATGACGAGACAGAAGGTCCGTTAGGTATGAGGGGGCGAGGTTATGAAGAGCTTTATAGGTGATGAGGAGGATCTTGAAGTTGATGCGCTGTTGAATGGGGAGCCAGTGGAGCTGACGGAGGAGAGGAGTGATGTGGTCTCTGGAGCGGGAGTGAGTAAGTAGGCGGGCGGCTGAGTTTTGGACATACTGTAGTTTTTGGAGGATGGTGGAAGGAAGTCCATACAGAATGCTGTTACAGTAATCAAGTCTGGAGGTGATGAAGGCATGGATGAGTATTTCAGCAGCAGAGGGTGAGAGGGTTGGACGGAGGCGTGCAATATTACGAAGATGAAAAAATGATGTTTTGGTGATATGGTTGATGTGAGATTTGAAGGAGAGGGTGGGGTCCATGATAATGCCGAGGTTTCTGGCCAGGGGGGAGGGGGTGACTGAGTGACCATCGATTTGGAATGAAAAGTTCTGGGAAGAGGGTAAAAGAGATTTTGGTCCAAAAATGATGATTTCTGTTTTATTGCTGTTTAGCTTGAGAAAGTTGTTAGTCATCCAGGTTTTTATGTCTGTAAGGCAGTTGGTGATGGTGGAGAGAATGGCGGGGTTGATGGATTTAGAGGAGATGTACAGCTGGGTGTCGTCGGCGTAGCAGTGAAAGTGAAGACCATGTTGACGAATGATGTGACCAAGCGGAAGCATGTAGAGAGTGAAAAGGGTTGGACCGAGCACAGAGCCTTGAGGGACACCGTGTGAGATGGGGGTGGTGCGTGATTTATGATTGTTGATGGAGATGTACTGGAATCTCTCAGACAGGTAGGAGGTGAACCAAGAGAGGGCGGAGTCAGTGATGCCAATAGAAAGCAGACGACGGAGCAGGATGGAATGATTGATGGTATCGAAAGCAGCGCTGAGATCGAGAAGGAGAAGAATGGTGAGGGAACCTGACTCACATTTGCCTATTTCAGGCCTCCCTCCCTTCGTCACTCACTATAAACAAACACATTCATTCTTTCCCTTCATTCACTCTCACCCTGCAGACAATCATTTCATACATGGGTACATTCTTGCTTATTTTTCAGCCAGTTTTTAACCTTTTTAGTGAATGTTTTAAAGTCCGTTGTTATTTTAATTTCATTTGGCATTGTGTTCCAGATGTGACTGCCCTTTATAGAGAAAGCTGTTTGTCCAAATGTGGTTCTGCGGTGGAATATTTTACAGTTATTGTTTACAGAATTCCTGGTGGCTCTGCTGCTGTCCTGTCTTTGGATGAAACCAGCAAGTGGCTCAGGCGCTGATTTATGGAAACATTTGAAAATTAATTTCAGAAAGCAGAGGTCAATGAAACTCTCAAAACTCAATAGGTTGTATTTTTTTTAAAATATAACAGTGATGCCACCTAATGGGCTTTTTGTCCAAGATTTTTAGAGTTTGATTATATAATGAACCTATATGTCTTATTGTAGAAGCGCTTTGAGTGGTCTTTGTGACTAGAAAAGCGCTATATAAGTGCAGGTTAGTTAGTTAGTTAGTTAGAAGGGGCTGCTTGAGCCCAGACTGTCAAACAGTATGATATATGAGAAAAAACCATAGAATGCATATACAGTGCAGCTGCTTCGTGTGGTATGTAATATCTAATTAATTTAAAGCAGTTCAGATTTTTTTTTACTGTTTTTGAAATTTTCTTTATATGAAGATTAAATTTGAATTGAGGATCTAGTACAATGCCAAGGTATTTGAATTCTGTAACTAAACTGATGTCTTGATCATGTATATTAACTTTAAAACGTTGCAGGTTACATTTTTTGATTGAAAAGCACATAGAAACTCATAGAAACTGTTTTCTGAAGGTTCAGCAATAGATGGTTCTGGAA
Source organism: Pholidichthys leucotaenia (assembly GCA_020510985.1). Lineage (NCBI taxonomy): Eukaryota > Metazoa > Chordata > Actinopteri > Cichliformes > Pholidichthyidae > Pholidichthys > Pholidichthys leucotaenia. The sequence goes on from CM035844.1 coordinate 50,167,672, forward strand.
GAGCCACTCTTGGACATCAACCATACTTGTGGACAGTACATCTGCAGCCTGTGCTGGAGTCTTGGCAGCTGTGTAAATAACTGCATCATCTGCATAAAGTTGACATGTTGCAGCTGAGCAGTGTAGCGGCAAGTCATTAATAAAAATGCTGAAAAGTAAAGGAGCAAGAATGGACCCTTGTGGGATACCCATACGGTTGTTTAAAAATGAGGATTTATCCTGGTGAACTTTTACACACTGTTCTCTATTCTGGAGATAAGATGCAAACCATTCTAATGTATCAGGAGAGAAGTTAAAAGATACCATTTTGGATAAAAGCAAACTGTGGTTTACAGTATCGAAAGCCTTTTTGAGATCTAGAAAAACAGCCCCTACCACATTACCCCTGTCCAAGGACTGTTTGACATTTTTAATAAGGCAACAATTTGCTGTTTCTGTTGAGTATCCTGGTCTAAAACCAAATTGATGTGGATGAAGAAGTTGACTGTCTTGTAAATAGTCTATCAGCTGTGTAGCTACAACTTTTTCAAGAACCTTAGACAGGACTGGTAAAATAGAGATTGGGCGGTAATTGCATATATCGTCTTTACTGCCTGATTTATGAACTGGTATGACAACAGCTTTTTTCCAACCAGATGGAAATGTACTAGACCTAATGGAGAGATTAATGAGATGAGTCAGTGGTTTGATTAATATTTTGCTGTGCTTTTTGAGAAAGGAAGTGCTCATATTGTAGATATCATTAGTTTCTGAGTTTGACAGTGTTTTAACAATACCAGCAATTAACTCCTCATTTACCTCATTGATGTGAAAAGAATCTGTTGAAAGTATTGATTTTGTGTTGTTGAGCACATTTGGCAGCACAAAGTTTTTTGTTAAGTCTTCCACAGAGTCCACAAAATGTGAATTAAATTCATTTGCCAATGTAGCCTTGTCACTGATGGTCTTGCCATTGATTCTAAGTTCCTTCACCCCCTTCTGAACATTTTTTTTTATTAGTTAAGTTATTTAAATGCCTCCATAGGGAACTGTTGTTACCCTTTGCATGATCTATCAGTTTATTGTCATAAGATACTTTTGATTTTCACAGCTCTTGTACCACTTAATTTCTTAAACTTTTGTACACAAGGTGATCATTTTGTAGTTTAGAGGTTAATGATGTTTTCAATGCAGAGTCTTGCCTCTTCATAAGTTTTCTTATATAACCATGGTAGGTTAATCTTCTGTTGTCTACTTTTAATTTGCTTTGTAAATTTTTCTATCTATCTATCTATCTATCTATCTATCTATCTATCTATCTATAAAAAACCAATCACTTCTCTTAAAAAACACACACACAGCCTTTATATAGTTTTTCACTGCAAGAAGCCAATTTGACTCTTCTGGGTTCACCTCGGGATGGTAGACCCAGCCCAGTGCTGTTCGTCATACCCACATGCTGCTCGATTATTGGCCAGCATAGTTGTCTATCATGTAGATGGACGGGAGCCAGAGGCGTTAGCTTCTGAGCTAACAGTGGTACTAGGAAGCTCGCACCAAGTGTGGTTTATATTGCTATATTCTTTAGATTTCAGTCACCCCATACATATCCCTGTTTCCACCCGGTTCACTAATCCACAGTCGATACTGTAACTCAGTCATTCTGGCTTATTTTATTATATTTTCGCTGTGACGCTGACGTTAGCATGCTAGTCGGGTGAAACCGATCAACGTAACCAGATACAGTTCACCTCGGCGGGGAGGAGGTGAGGAGGTCACACCCCCTCTACTTCCGCATATGGGACCTGAAATCAGAAAAATTCTCTAGAGAAATGAATGGCAAAAACGACATTATATTTTGATCCTGATCGAATTTTGCCACGAGTTACACATACGATGTTTGTCAGTTTAAAAGATAATTTTCCACGGAAATAATGTAGGTTGTTGTCTAACTGTTAAGGTATAAGGTTATGAAAATATGTAAATTAAAAGACTACAAACACAGAGGCACGTACGGTACCTAACATCACATGTTCAAAGCGTGCCCAGGGTGAAGTAACTAACAGTCCTCTGGATCAGTTGAAGCTCTCAAAATACAAAATACCTTTGTGGTGTTTTTCTCCTCTTTGGATCCTTCTTTCATCGGTCAGGAAACAGGAGGTGAGGTTTTAGTAATCTCCCACCATGATCGTGTTTGGTGATGTGGGATGATGGGAGATGTTTACTGCTAATCGTTTAAACAAAAACTAAATATTACTGTTATTATATGACAATTAACAACTTTAATTACATGGAAAATTATCTTTTAAATTGACAAACATCATATGTGTCATGGTGGCAAAATTCAATTGGGATCAAAAGGCTCTCTATAGAGAGCTTTTCATGTGCTTCCCCTTTACGACATGCCTGTGGAATTATGTGCCTGTGCACCCTGGTTGCTCCGCACTTACAGCTGTGGACAAAATTGTTGGTACCCCTCTGTTAATGAAAGAAAAACCCACAATGGTCACAGAAATAACTTGAATCTGACAAAAGTGGTGATAAATAAAAATTCTATGAAAATTAACCAATGAAAATCAGACAGTGCTTTTGAATTGTGATTCAACAGAATTATTTTTAAAAAAACAAACTCATGAAACAGACCTGGACAAAAATGATGGTACCCTTAACTTAATATTTTGTTGCACAACCTTTTGAGGCACTCACTGCAATCAAACAATTTCTGTAACTGTCAATGAGACTTCTGCACCTCTCAGCTGGTATTTTGGCCCACTCCTCATGAGCAAACTGCTCCAGTTGTCTCAGGTTTGAAGGGTGCCTTCTCCAGACGGCATGTTTCAGCTCCTTCCACAGATGTTCAATAGGATTTAGATCAGGGCTCATAGAAGGCCACTTTAGAATAGTCCGATGTTTCGCTCTTAGCCATTCTTGGGTGTTTCTAGCTGTGTGTTTTGGGTCATTATCCTGTTGCAAGACCCATGACCTGCGACTGAGACCAAGCTGTCTGACACTGGGCAGCACATTTCTCTCTAGAATACCTTGATAGTCTTGAGATTTCATTGTACCCTGCACAGATTCAAGACATCCTGTGCCAGATGCAGCAAAGCAGCCCCAGAACCTAACAGAACCTCCTCCATGTTTCACAGTAGGGACAGTGTGCTTTTCTTGGTATGCTTCATTTTTGCGTCTGTGAACATAGAGCTGATGTGCCTTGCCAAAAAGTTGCAGTTTTGTCTTGTCTGTCCATAGGACATTCTCCCAGAAGCTTTGTGGCTTGTCAACATGCAGTTTGGCAAATTCCAGTCTGGCTTTTTTTATGATTTGTTTTCAACAGTGGTGTCCTCCTTGGTCATTTCCCATGAAGTCCACTTTGGCTCAAACAACAACGGATGGTGCGATCTAACACTGATGTACCTTGACCTTGGAGTTCACCATGAATGTGTTTAGAGATTGTTCTGGGCTCTTTTGTCACCATTTGTATTATCCGTCTCCTCCTGCGGCCACGTCCAGGGAGGTTGGCTACAGTCCCGTGGATCTTAAATTTCTGAATAATATGTGCAACTGTAGTCACAGGAACATCAAGCTGCTTGGAGATGGTCTTATAGCCTTTACCTTTAACATGCTTGTCTATAATTTTCTTTCTAATCTCCTGAGACAACTCTCTCCTTTGCTTCCTCTGGTCCATGTTTAGTGTGGTACACACCATGTCACCAAACAGCACAGTGACTACTTGTCACCCTTTAAATAGGCCGACTGACTGATTACAAGTTTGTAGACACCTGTGATGTTAATTAGAGGACACATCTTAGTTGAACTTGTCCCTATGGTCACATTATTTTCAATCTTTTCTAGGGGTACCATCATTTTTGTCCAGGCCTGTTTGATGAGTTTGTTTTTTAAAATAATTCTGTTGAACCACAATTCAAAAGCATTGTCTGATTTTCATTGGTTAATTTTCATAGAATTTTTATTTATTACCACTTTTGTCAGATTCAAGTTATTTCTGTGACCATTGTGGGTTTTTCTTTCATTAACAGAGGGGTACCAACAATTTTGTCCATGGCTGTATAACTGTTAAAAAGCAGCAGCAAAAAGTGCAATGGCTTGTAACAAAAAGAAATGTGGTCTCTGTCCACATATGAGTAGTATGTGATGACTGATTATTTCATCTGAAGATGCCAAGAAAAAGTGAGTGAGGTGCATGGAAACTAACACGTAGATGCCTGAAGCTAAGTTGCTGTTAGCCTCTGACAGCTATCTGTGTCTTCTCAGCCATTTTTTTTCTTTGACAGTATAGATGACCATAATGGACAAGCTAAGGCTGCTGTCATGAGTCATGTGACCCATAAGGCATGGAAACACACTAACTTCTACTAGTGATATGATACTGCACTGTTGTGCAATATTGCTTAATTATGAACACTGTCAGTGAACTATAAGAGAGAAGAAAGGAGCCCCCCCCCCCAAAAAAAAGAAAAAGAAAACCAACCTGAAAGAGGCAATAAACTGTGATGCTGATTTAAATTTAAGGTCAAATTGCCCAACCCTACTATTTTCTGTAAATTCTATTCACCTCCCACTAGAATCCTTGCTCATCTAACAGCATCTGACCATATATGTCATTCTAAGATGTTAATTTAGCTTATTTTCTTGTAGTATTATCTATAACTGTGAACAAAGGCTTCTAAGCTGAAGCTAGTTGTTAAGCCACTCATTCATGAATGTTTCTGAGTAGGGATGCAAGTTATCGATTAATTCATTAATCATTAGTTGATTCACCTTAACAGTCGATTAACAATTAACTGAGAAGCAGCATTTTCCCCAAGAATCTGAATTTTCCATGGTATCAATATGGCCTATCTATAATATAAAAAGCTAATTGTTGTTTAGGATATACTGAACAAAAAATTCACATCATATTCCTCAATGATTTATTGATTTTATTGTAATCTGTTGCATTAACAATACAAAATAAATTCAGAAAAGTAAACAAAAGATTTAGGCTACTTTAACATGAAAATTTGTGCACTGGCTGATATTAAAAGTTCAGCAACATAAAATAAATTCAAAATTTAAAAAATCTGGAGAAGCTGGATTTATGCACCCACGCCACAGTGATGCTGTTATCAACATTTTTTTTTTTCTTGTCTGCTGGTTTTTTGCGCTGCCAAAACTGGTTTCTGCTGATGGGCAGAGTGATTTGTGTTTGTCGCGTGTTTTTGGTTTATTAAACAGCGATGGGCAGGAGCAGACTGTGATGGAGCTGGAGCTCATAAAAGTAAAAAACCCAACTTTTCATGCGATCGCTGCAACAGAAAAAAAAGAGAAGACGCCAGAGAAAACAGTACGGACGACCACTGCTGCTGCTGTCGTTTGACATTTTGACGAGTCATTGGAATGAGAGATGTCTTTTGATACATGTGCAATTTCAGCCTCCACCGATAACTGGACGTGAGTCAGAAGAAATCTATAATGAGCCACCCTCGCAATATATTAAATGTCTCGCTCCATGCAAAGTGCAGCAACAGCCAGGACTAGCTTGCTAGCTCACATCTGCTTTCCCTTGTAAGTAGCTCCCTAAATAAATAAATAAATATCAAAATTTAGAAACAATTGTTGTAAAAACCAAAGTAAACTGTTCAGTTGATAATGATGTTGATTTGAGGTCACGTCGTCCAGTCCGAGGTAGAATATACAGTATGTGACAGTTATCGATAGTTGCAAGGGTCTTTCTGTGTGGCTTCCTCCCTTTGTCAGCAAGAGCTGCATCCAAAATGCCTTAAGCCAAAAATGAATCCTTAGAGGGGAAGTAGGTCACAGTGAGTTATTGAAAATCTGTTGACAAACGGCTTGTGTGCAGGCTTGTCACTGCCGAGTTCACTTCAGTGCTCATCTCCCTCAGCAGAGAGCAGGGCAGTAAATTACCCTGCCAGGGGATTACAGAGGGGGAAATATTCATTTAAAGCAGATGGCACGTTAGCCCATCAGTGCAGTAGATTATGACTGTAATGACCATTATCGCTTCTCTGACTTAGGAACTCCTCTGCGACTGAAAATCGCAACAAAGCAATACACCCATGGGAGAAACAAAATGTGATCGTTTATGTCCCTATTTTAATTGCCACCTCATGGTGCAGCTGTTGTCAGCCGGACAGATTTACTTAGGCTTCATGCATTTTTTTCCAAGACAGTAATTCCTCTAAAAGTTTCACCATCGCCCACAAAATTGGAAACAACTGTAAGATTTATTTTCTTCACATCCGTCATGAGACATTCATTGCTGATGCGTGATTGGGAGACACCAAAAGAGTGAAAGTTTCTTCCATGTCCTGTGATGATGTCATGTTTCCCTTGCCTTTTGCAATAAATCAAAAAAAAAAAAAAAAATTCCACGTAGCTCTTGACCTCTAAATGTCACAGACAGAATTTCCTTTTCAATTTAAGTTACATCCTCTGCACAGGTACATTTTTGTTCCACACTTGCTCAGTGAGGAGAGTTCAGAGGTGTTTTATCTACATCAAAGAGGAAATTGCTCAATACTGTAAAGTTCTCTAAATACTGAAGATAATACCTTTTTCATGTACAGACAGTAATGGACTACAGTTCAGAACAGCTGTATAGTTTGGTGTGTCCCTAGTCTGTTTGTTTGCCATCATAGCTCAAGCCGCTAAAGGAAGCATCTGTGCTGGTCTGAATCGACCTCTGCTCTCTCCATAAGCAGCATATTTACCTCACCATCACTACCACGCTGTTTGTCTCTTCTGTCTTCACTTTCTTCATGTCCTTCCCATTCTCTGCTCCCCCCATCGTTACTTATCCTCACACTGTCCCAGCCCACATCCTCCCTCTCCATGTTTACGTTCCATCCTCTCTCCATCATCTCCTCCGTCTGCTGGGCAATCTGTTGGCTGTTCAGGTAGATGCTGCGGTGTGACACCATGATGCTGGTGTCTCCGGAAGGAAGACAGGTATCCACGTCTACATCTACCTCAGAGAAAGTCTTGCCGGGAGGCGAGAGGTGGACCGGTGGCTCGTCTTGAAGTTTGCTTCGTCCCTGCCTCGGGCCTTGGTGATGGTAGTGCTTCTTGTTCTTGCGTTTCTTTGCCATCTTTAGGTCCAGTGAGGCGTAGTTCAGGCTAGGCTCTGGAGGCTGGTATCAAACAACATTGGAGTGGTGGGTTAATAATTTCAGGCATAGGTTTCTTTAAAACAAATTCTTTTGCCCTGTGCACCAGTTTCAGTAGTCTGGGTAGTTGCTTCTGTGTCTGTTCTCATGCATGCGTTTGTCAAGTCTATTTTTAGATCTCGTTCTGCTCAATTTTGTTCATTGGTTTGAAGTTTCATTGACCACAGTGTGCTTTTGTTGTAAGTTGCTTTCCGCTTTGAAAGCAAATCTGTTAGCATTGTTTAAACCAGGTAGCATAGACTAGATAGCATACATGATTCTATACACAAACATCCATCTTCTTCCACTTAATCCTTTTTGGGTCGCGGGGGGGGGGGGGGGGCTGGAGCCAATAAGTTTCAAATAAAATTTCTTATATTTTTGAAAAATGAAAAATTACAATTGGTAAAAATGAAAAGAGTAAGTACAAATAATTAGTTTTGCATCACACTATAAAGAAAAAATCTGCAGATAATCAAAATGTATTTTTAGTGACATCTTTATCTTCCACTGATTAGAATTACGGTTGTGTTACAAAATTAGTGCATCTATTTCTTTGACACAAGTGCACCCGTGTCATTAGCAGACGTGATAGAAAGAAAGTCATCAGTTGAAAATTCTGTAAAGATTTGCAGCTTTTAACAAAGGCTCGATGCTTAAGATAATCATTACATCAGCGGTCTCCAACCTGGGGCTCCTGGAACGTTCAGGTTTCTGTGTGAAATTTTCTCATTTCACTTCTTTATTGGTCCAAAGATTTGCAAATAATGTGCTGTTGTTGTGCATGGGTGCAAGTGTGCCGACAGAACACATGCACAACAGTGACAAATTATTTGCAAATCTTTGGACCAATTAAGAAGTAAAATTAGAACATTTCTCACAGAAACCAGAACGTTCCAGGAGCCCCAGGTTGGAGACGCCTGCATTAGATAATCATTCAAATATGTGCAGTATTAATATACAGTAACTGTGATCAGGTTTTTTGCAATTTCAGCAAGTATAACGTTTCTTCTTGTCACTCTGCTAGTAATACCAGACACATTGGTACATATTTTCTTGTTTAATCTTGTATGTTCAAGATAAAAAAAAAATCAACATTTTTCAGGACTTCAGGGGCTTGGTGCAAGGTCATATCATGAGCACTAATAGTCATAAGCGATCAGAATTAAGACAAACCTAAATCCGTATTAAGAAAACAACTTGCTCTTTCACGTTACAGAAGTAACACATAGTACATTAAACAATATGCAAAAATATTTTTCCAGGTCCTTTTAATTAGGCTTATCTAAAGCCAATTCACAGTTGTCTCATCCAGATGCATGCACAGAACAGTGGTAGCGCTCGAGCACCACCTCCTTTGCCCTCTGCCCTCTCAAATGCCCTTCTGGAAAGCCTCTTTTGCTGTTGTTGGTTTTTTTTTTAAGGTATTAAAGATTTTTATTTTCCCTCACAGAGATAGAAATTGCCGATCAAATGTGTTTAAATGTCCGGTACCTATGTTTTGACGTCCAGTTAATTCTGTGCGACCAGCACACCATTTTGCTGATAAGGGGAATGGCCTTTTAAAATTTTTTTGCAAAGATTTATTTATTTTAAACAGATATTTATAGTTCAATGGAAGCTGTTCATTTTTCGTAATTGACCTTTTGTCATGTAAATACATAATTATGATGAAGACAATGGCCTCTGTGTGAGCTGACATTTTTTTTTAGAAATCTATGGGGTATTAAATATCTCCATGAACGTATAGGCATTAAAATAAAATAGATATACCAAGTAAGTGCAGTAAAATTTGCACTGCTGCATGTAACTTTACTTTTTCAGTATTTAGCAGTCCCCCTTTTTGGTGAGCACCTAAATGTCTGTGCACGATCTCAGGGGCATATATATATTGCTAGGACTCTATGTTACAATATTAGGAATTATAACACAATAATATATCAAAATCAGCATATAAATCGTAACGCTAATGAACAGTTGTTACCTTTTTACAATTTCTTGTGCGTTGTTGCATGGCCATCATCTCATAACAACCCTCTCCAGAACCTGAGGTAAAACACTCATGTCATTTTTACATTTTCAAAGTTCATCTAAATGCTAAATATAAAAATGAATAAACGCTACAAATTAGAAAGAAGACAGCTGTGAATAAATTTACAGTGGTATGCAAACATTTGACCGCCCCGCATATTTTTTTAGTTAAAAAGATGTAGAGTGTCACTATATGGAAAAAAAAACCCATATTACCAGAAAACAATAATACATAGGTATTTTTAATTTCATAAATAAAGTAAAACTAAAAACACAAATAAATAAACACAATGTTGTCATGTGCAAAGGTCTGGAACGCCTACATACTTAAACCATTAAACAGATCAATTGAAAAATCACTGAAATATGCTATTGTCAAGGATTGACCACATTGTTGCACACCACTGTAATTAACAGCTGTTAGAAAAATCAACATTAACGTCTGTGTAAACCAGCTTAATATTTTATGCTGTACCTAAGTAGTTTATTTATCTGAATGCTTATCCTTCAAATTCACGTATGAACCTTGCATCAGCTACTACTGCTGCTCATTTATGCCGATGAACAGACCTAAATTCAGAAAGGAGAAGCGTGCTCTCACCTCTCCTGTCTGTGCTGATGTTGCCATAGATTGGATTTTCTTGTTGCTCCCGATGATTGTCAAGATTTTCTTGTTCCACATGATTGAGGTCATGAAAGTCATTGCCATCATTCTGTGAGAGCCTTTAGTGAAATATCAGAGAGTAAAATCACAGTTTATTTCCACACCACAATGAAATTTGTAGATTATGATTTGTAAATATGAAAGACAGTAGAAAATGTATCATTGCTTAATTATCTTTATGATAATATGTATCATGAGTAGCTTTGCACTGTAATGTATTTTACCAAATGACATTTTGCTTCAAGGCACACATGTTAAATGCAATTTAAAAAAAACACAAAAAAAACCTACTGTTCTCCATCAGAAATGTGGGGGCAGCGGGATTCATCTGTGTCTGTGTGAACAAAAAAAAAAAAAGGCATGTTGTAGAACCTTTTGTTGTTCTTGTAAAAGCAACATTTTACAAAGATGTTTCCACACTCCCCCCCCCCCGCCAAAAAAAAAAAAATCACATAAAACTATACCTTTGCACAAAGCCGCTCTTCGTTTGACATAAAAGATGACATTCAGACACAGCGAGATCACCAAGGCTACAGCTAACCCTGCCAGACCATACGAGTAAAAGTTACATCCTAAAAACAATAGACATCAATAACAATCAGTGAATATGAAATATTTAGCATACACAGTTATTCAAATCAGTGACTAATAAGATGAAACATTTGGAATAAGTTTTAGCAGTCATGAAGGCTATCATCCATGTCTCTTCAGTTAAAACGCAACTCTATAATGCCTGAAATGACTTCTAGGCTACTTGTTTTTCCGTGTAAAGTTCCACTTCTGACCTTTTTAAAAAACTACTAAACACAGAACAATGCACAATGGCACATATGAATGTGATGGCAAACTCACTGTTACTTTAGGTAACCCCCCCAGTCTTTATTTTAATTAGTTGTTCTGCCATGTGTGAGATGAGGTCTCGGCGCATTCTGCAATTGTTTCTTTATTTTGCTAAAATGCATCTTTTGAAGAATGTATTTTCAAACGTACAATTCTAAATAGGAAGAAGAGTTCAGAATATTTAAATATATGTACATAAATGTAGAAATTCCTACCGTTTGACATTGTCACATTCCAGCCGTCTTGAACAAAATATGTTGCCCGTTTGAAACAACAGCTCACATGCTACGGGGCATCAGTGTGTTTAATCAGTGAGGTGCTGTACAATGTAGTCTATTTTTACTCTGCCTTAGTTACCTCCTTGTTATCACAGTGCTTTGAACACTGTTCTTCAGTTACAAACAGGAAGCAATGTAACCTCATTCTAAGGCACACAGTCTTAATACCAGTGAGAGGTATGATTGTAGGTACGTCACTGTGTTACTTAAAACGTGGCTTTTTATATTGTAGCAAGTGGATTGTAATCTGTAATGAAACTACCAAAACTGACGAACTGTTAAACAATGAACACACCTAAGTGGCCAGTGTATAATTTACAGAATTCAATTCACAACTTAGACCTAAAAGCTAATTTTAAACCTATCTCCCCCCCAAAAATGCCACAACACTGCCACGCACGCATACATTTCTCTTCAGTAGGTTATTTCAGCTTTATTGATCATGTGCTGAAGGCTTGGATAGATTTACTGAGGTACTTTGCGATTTTGTGGTTGGAAAGAAAAACTGCAGGTGTGAGAGGTTTCTCAATAGACTTAAAAATGTTTGTGTAAGTGTGCGTAAATGAAAGGGAGGTCAGTTCTGATTTGAATAACCAAATAGGAATAAATAAATAAAAAAAAAAAAGCATGATCAGTAAATGGGATAAAAAGTAAAATGTAAACATATCAAAGGCTGGACTGTACATTTGCTAAATCACCCACGTATTTCTGATAGTTGTCTTCAAGTGGTTTATACGCTAGCCATTGAGCCCATGTGGTTTGTGGTCTTAGGCCAAATTTGTCGAAACATCTGTCACTTCTGTGGTATTTCTGTGGACAGCAGCGGTCTTTGTTAGTGAAACTTTTGTGAATCTGTAACACCAGGTCTAAACAGGAAGAGGGAGTGATTGGGCTTCTTGATAGGCAATCCTAAATGTAGCATAAGCACCAGATGTTCAAAGGAATATTTGTTTCACTATACTTTTTACATTTTTTTTTCTTTGTAGAACTAGATCGCACACAGCTGCATTAAATACAACCAGTGTTTTTTACGGTGGCCCTGAGAGCTCAAACGTGTTGCAAGTTAAAAAAAAACAACTACAAGTACAAGAATCAAAGCATCTGCATCAAAATGGCAACAGACAGGTACTGCAAGTGCTCACAGCAACTGTAACTTCAAAAACGTGCAGCAAATGCTCACAGCAACTGCAAATGAACAAAACAAACTTGACTTGCAGCGTGTTTGAGCTCTCAGGGCCACCCTAGTTTTTCCGCTATAGCTTTTTTACCAGTTGTTAAGGTGTAATGATACACATGCAACCTTTTGTAGTTGCATTTCCCAGAAACCACAGCTGTCAAAGTCAAGGCTTGGGGAGCAGATGCAGCCCTCCAGTATATTTTGACTGACCCGCTATTAAATTTGTTGTAAATGTGTGACTTTTTCTTTAAATTTGCAATTTTTTTGATCCCTCTTTTAATTTTTGCAACTTCTCACTAGTCTCATCTTGCAAATTTACAACTCCTCCCCTTTTAAATTTCTGACTTTTTCCCTGAGTCTCATGAATTTGTTACTTTTTCTGGTATTGCAGATTTGCAACTGTTTGCCCTCTCCTAAGTCTGCAACTTTTCTCCCTCTTAAAAATGTGCAACTTTTCAGAATCTTGTAAATTTATGACTCTTTCCCAGTTTCATAAAAGTGTGACCTTTTCCGTAAATTTGCGACAGTTCACCCCTCTTGCAAATTTGTATTTTTTTCCTCTAAATTTGTAAGTTTTCAATCATCTCATCAATTTATGACTTCTTTTCCAGTCTAATACATTTACTTTTCCCCCTAAATTTGTGACTCTCCAATCTCATAGATTTGCAACTTCTCCCCCTCATAAATATGCATTTTTCCTATCTTTGTGACTTAATTTTTTTCCTCTGCTTCTTTTAAGTGGAAACTGTATTCTGAATGCACACTAGATTTTTGCTGGATCCATGGCACGCTTGTCAGCAGCATCCCAGCCAGGATCCCACACCAGCTGGGTCGGCTCCAACGCTGTGAACCATCAACCATCTGGACAGCGGTTGGTCTCAGCTGCGTGGCGATCTTCATAGGTGTCGTGGTGGTGATGATGTTAACCCTTTAACTGCCCAGATTAAAAGGACAGGTTGCGCCCCCCCAGTGGCACAGTGCAGCAACTGCACGTGTCAACTTAGTGACGTCCCTCAGCTATACTGAGAATTTGTACTAATCTCTATTGATCTGACAGTTTAGAAGGTGGCAGACACACGGCAAAGGAATCATGGCTGACATGGAATATAGCAAAGAAGAAGAAATCCTCATTATTATTCTTCCTTTTTCCGCTTTGAGCTCACACACCAATGTGGATGCCGCCATGTTTGGTCATCGCTGCTGCGATGATGACTGAAACTGCATGGAATGGGAAAAATAGTTGTGTAATACAAGCAAAATTCACATGGAATAATCATAACAGTTTGTAGATGTGGTACATGGGTGTAGATTACTAAGTAAACGCGATACATTGACCACGATGGATGAAAAACTGAGCTACCAGTACCAAAATGGCGGCACCTGCGATCGTCATGCTTTCTCACAGGAAAACTGCATTTTACAGGAAGAATAGCCGTGTAATATAAATGAAATTCACGTGGGGTAATCATAAGAGTTTGTAGAGTTGTACACGGTGTAAATGGCTGAGCAAACACACAAACATTGACTACGATGGACGAAAACGGACCGGTCACGTGGGTGGGTGAGCCTCCCCCACCCGGCAACAGGTAAAGAAATACGTCTTTTTGACATTTTATTGATTTTCTGGTTCATATACTTTGAAGATTAGATAAAAACATACCCCTGTAGACAAATCGGCGTAAAAAAACCAGACCATTCTTTATGTAAATGTGTCCAAAGTCCACTTTTGACTGAGTTATGTAATTTATATAGCTGCCATGACATTATGCAAATTAGATGCTTAAATTTATTCCTATCTGAAACTTTGGATCATATTCTGCATCTTTCTAATTGACAGGGAGCCATTATCTCTTGTAACTTTCAAGTTATAGCCTTGGAAATCTGAACTATTTTATTGAGAATTTTTTTTTACCACTCTTGACCACTAGGGGGGGCCTTGAGTTGCCTTGCGTTTCCCCAGGCGCCACATGGCTCCTAGGGCAGTTAAAGGGTTAAGTCCAACTGCAGGTCCGGTCACTTGGTTCTGCAGACCCAAACCCAGTCTATGTCTGCGACTGGTGCGCTGTTCAGCTGCATTTGGCATCGCGGCTGTGATGGTGTGACTTTCACATCTGCTGTGGGGTGTCCACCAGGTTGTGGTGGTTCTGTGGCATCCTGTTGGGTCACGGACTCTTCATCCGGTGACTCAGCGGCGGCTCCTGGAGGCTTATGTTGGGCATGGATTTGGAAGCAGTCCAGCTTGTTCTCTCCCTCACCTGATGCTGGTCATGGCGATATGTTGCCATGTAAATGTTATGTCTGGAAAACTGGAGAAGGACCAGCAGGGAGTGGTGTTTGCTGAGAACACAAACTTTATTACACAAGGCACAATAATGGATACAGACCGTGGTTGAGAGGCTGCGTTGTAACGGTGAGCAGAAAAGAGAGAGCAAAGAGCCAAGGGGAAAGAGAGCACAAGATGGCTGTCCCCTAAACTTATATGCTCGACGGGATGTCACCAAGCGGCCGCGTCATCATGCCGATGCCAACCAAACTTGTGATTACCTTACACCACAGTGATGGCAACCACATTTTTTTAAAAATCTTTTATTATTATTTTAAAAGTTACATTTCTAACACAGAGAGAAGGGACAAACACACCTCCATACATTGAAAACAATAAGAGAAAATACATTCACACGTCTCCCAGTTTCTCCCATCCAACATCTAGAGCCCCGAAGACAACACGAAAGAGAAAAATACAATAAAATTTTCCCCCCATCTTCCTGATACCCACAGGCCATTAAAAAGTCTTTTCACTGTACAAAGATTTCTGCCACTCCCTGCCACCATCACTAGCAAAATCCCCAGAGATAACCATGCCTCTACATAAACCAAATATACAGGAAAAAATATCCAGAAAAAGACCTAGTGTACATCTGTAAATACAAAATAAAAAAATATAATTTCAAATCATCATGTTTGCATCATTTCAGGTCTACATAACTGATATTCCAAGTCATTATTATTATGATCCATTAAATCAACATCATTGATATTCTGAATCAACATGATTTTAGCATCTAAACCAATAATAACACAACAAAATTTTTTGTAAGTTGTCTGTGTTTTTTCAACTGATTTAAGACAATTTTGCACCGCTGAATCCGAAAATGACATCCGTTTCTCTCGATCAGATCAGGTTTTTATGTTAAGTTATAAGCAGTTGTACAGCAGTTGTACAGTTGTACTGTAAACTGAATAGTAGACATTGATAAAGGTAAGTACATGTCAATTGAATGTTATGTCATCATTGTTCAAAATTCAGAGAATTTCAAGAAATAAAAAAGAATTTTGCATCATATAAAGCGAAAATACCCGTACATGTAAACAAAAACATAAGAAAGCATGTGACCATAGTTCAAAAAGTTGACCTGATTGAGCAAAACCAATGTGATTTTTGGATTCAGCACATCAAAATTGTCCTAAATCGGCTAAAAAAACCTTAGACAATAAATTTGGTGTTGAACAGTGTAAGTATTATTTTAGCAATCAGTTTTGACCAACGAGTAATTGTTGTCTTGTATGAAGCCCCACTTCTCCCCATTTATTGTGTGTTGCACTTTACAAAACTGAAAGCTAAAATTTCACCTTAAATTTTTTTTTGTTCAAAATATGGTTTATGTCATATATAGTTTTTATCACACAGATTTAGGCTCAGGTGTTTGTTTTCAGATTAGATTTACTTATTAGATGCCGAAAAGGATTAAGCGGAAGAAGATGGATGGATAGATGGATGGATGCTATGAAAAATGGAGGAGGGGGGTCATGATTGAACATGGTTGTGATTGGTGATTGAGGGGGCTGCCTATAGAGAGCCTAAGTCACGTCCCCTCTACTTCAGCATCTGTGACCTTATGTTGAAAAAAAATCGTAATTTTAAAGGGGTCATTGACTGCATCTTTTCCACATTTTAACAGCTCACTCATGTCTTAATGAAGTGTTTGTGACATAATTTGTTCACATTTTCTTTAATTTTTTTAATTATTGAAGCAAATTTTAAAAAAAAAATTTCTTGACTTTCTTGAAATGCTCTGATTTAAAGCCTGTCACTTTAAGAAACATCCTTCAGCTGTTCAACTCCACCCTTCCTCTTACATCAGTTAGCCATTAGCTGAGTAGCTTTTAGCTCCCTTGTAGCTTGGATGAGCAGCGCTGGTTCGCCGATTCACAGTCATTTGGGCATCTCGCATCATCCCGGCCCACCCCCCAACAACCCTGTTGAAATGCCAGCATTGTGCTCCAGGCGAGCCATCGATTGCCGTAACCCGAGGCCACTGGCCAAGTCACGGGATCTCAAAGGGCATTGTCTCACTCCGCAGTACTCTGCTCCTGTCCCACGTCCAGCCTGGGGATGCTCTGTCATGAAGCAGCTGCCCCATGCTACCTGTGAGAGTATGCCAGGAGGATGGTGGGGGAGCTGAGCCAGCAGCTCCAGGCAGCATCCCCCGGCAACTGCTGCAGCGCAGGCAGTTGCCGCGACCCGGGGATGCTGCCTGGAGCTGCTGACTCTCAGCCCCCTGTGACTGGCATGCCGGCGCCCCGCTGTGGAACCTCGGCAAAACCACCAGGAGACGGGCCGGAGCGATGCAAGGCACATTGTGGACCATGGACCGGTGAACCAGATGGTAACAGGGATGGTTTTTAGGGTGACTAAGATCTGAAGAAAATAACAATATAAGCCACGCTCATTTCGAGCTTCCTGTTACCAGTGTTAGCTTGGGGGCTAATAGCTCAGGGGGCTAATAGGCTACCTTTAGCACCACTTCCATCTGCATGATAGGCAGCTAGGCGGGCCAATAATAGAGCAGTGGGCTGGTCTCAAGGACGGCGATGGGTTGGCTTTTTTGATTCATGAGGTTAGAGAGTTTCACAGAAAAGTCGAAAATGTTTCTGGCGTTTCTGGGAGAAAAACGAGATAAAAGCTGTGTGTGTGTGTGTTTTTTAAGAGAATTGACTATTTTGAAAATTTTTTGATAATTAGGTGAACAGTAGACTCATTTCAGATAGTTAAAACCTATAAACATTTACAAACCATTTTCAGTCAATGACCCCTTTAAATTGACAAACATCGTGTAACTCATGCCGAAATTCGATCGGGATCAAGATAATTTCCCTCTCACCATTCACTTCAGTGGAGATTTTTTACGATTTAAGGTCCCATATGCAGAAGTAGAGGTGGCATGATTTACCGTTGCAGTCCATTACAGCTGTGATCTGGACTCCACAGCAAGTAGTTCCCATTCTGCTTAATGTTCTGATCCCCACCTTGTCCGAACCACTAAAGAATGAATCCAGCTTGTCGGATTTGGATCGCTAATGAAAGCCAAGGAGTCTGTTTTTGATTGATGCTGGATCCAAGCCACAAGAAAATGCAGCGGTATCTCGCGAAATTTAATGGCTGTTTGTACATTAAAAATTATTTAAGGATCGTCTGTTATTTTCTAAGGTCTACTCCTCCACCACTGTGTCAGAGAAGATAAAAACTTTGACATAACATATAAACACGTTATAGAATTAAAATTAACAGGCTACTTACGTATTATTAGAGCACAAAAATCCAGGTGGAAAGCGGCTACATCACACTTCCTTGTTGATATCACATGATCACAATCAGTTAATCTCGTTTATTCTCGGGTCTTTCTTGAGATCTCGTGTTATTTTGTATGATTCTCACGCGACCTTGGATTTCGAACTCTGTTCTTATCCATACCGCTGCAAAACACAGAGTTGGTAGGGACAGACGCAAGGGTTCATCCGTACTGCATCTGCAATGGACTGCATCCGGAGTCAGTGACCATGTTTACATGTACACAAATAAACCGGTTATGACTGGATTTCTGGAATTATCTGATTATTCAAGTGGCCATGTAAACAGAATAATCCAATAAAGGGCATGTAACTGCTGTCATTAACTCAAATGGTTTATCCTTCTATAATCAGTTTATTCAGTGCATGTAAACACGAGAAAATGGATTACTGCCAGCATCAGTTTATTCTCAGTAATCGGTTTACTGTGACCATGTAACCGGGGTAACGGTAAGAAACTTTGCCTGTCTGCAACTCACTCAGACGGTGAATTCATGTCTATTCACGTGTTTACACTGAGTTATAATGTAATTGTGGCATTCCAAAGGCGCCTGTTCACCTTTGGTCTGAACACACCTGTAGGCTCTCTATGGGCTGAAACATCGGTGGGTGTACTGGCTGATGTTGACATGGCAGAAATCCAAAATTCAGAAAGTAGAGCTTCACTTTTTTTTATAATTAAAGAAAGTGGTGGCACATTGCCCATATTTACATACAGTCTGTGCTTACTCCTTACAACCTTATTTTACAGCAAAAGCCAAATATGAAAACATATTCAGTGTTAAATTGGATATTGAGAGAAAGTAATTAACTCAGTCACATGCTGTTTAATCAATCAAAGAAAATTCTGACAGATGTTTGAATTAGATATAATTCATTTTTAAAAGTTTCCTATAGTACAGGATTTTATTGCATTTATGACAAAGCAAAGAGAACATAAATATAAAACAGCCTCCATTTGAAAAGCCATGCATTTGTAATACTATAATAGTAGCCACAAGTGAAAGCAAAGCATTCTATTTTCCATGTAACCAAACAGGAAGCGTGTTAGACCATAATCACTGCTGAGTTGCACCTTGAAATGGGGAAAAACTGAGTTGCAGTCTCACTCTGTCTTGCTGCTGTGTACTTGACTGGAGGTGGAGGAGGTTTAAAGGGAGGCGGCGGGTCCATCCTACAGAGAGAGAGTTAGTGCACAGATTTTGACTGTTGGCATTGCTGGACACTAAGCATTGGACAGAAGGCAGGCAGATATTATGGATCATGTACATCATTTGAAAATAAAACTATTAGATGTCTTTCTGTGTCATGCTGTGCTCAAATGCAAGCATGTGTGAGTTTTGGTTGAATAGTGGTGAGAGTTCACCTTTTCTTCATCATGTTTCTTCTGCAAATGAAGCCAGCCACAACAATCAGTACCAGCATCGGAACAAGGATTAATGGCAAAAACAGATTGTTTGATGCATCTAAGGAGCAGATTGTGGAGAAAAAAAAAATTATTTTGTGCACCACAAGCGTTACATGTACTTTTCAAACACAGTGATCGACTTGCTCTGGTGAAACAGCGCAGGCTCCCACAAATGTGGATGATAATGACTACAGTGGAACTTTTTGCCTTGAGGTACATTAGTGTCTCTTGCTGTCCTCCCCGTTTTTATGCATCAACCCCAGGACACTGCTTTTAATGAGTTTTCTACCTTGAAAAGGCATCTAGCCCTGAGGCTGAGAAAACTGAAATCTTTTGGGGATTTCTGCGTATAATTTTTTTTGTATTGTATACTTTATTGATCCCCAGAGGGGAAATTGAGGGCATCCACCTGGATGGATGAAGCAGCCACGGTACGGCGCTATCCCTTCACCATTCACACACATTCACACCTAGGGCCACTTTAGAGTCTCCAATTAACCTAACCTGCATGTTTTTGGCCTGTGGGAGGAAACCGGAGAACTCCCGGAGTTAAACCCACGCAGACACGGGGAGAACATGCAAACTCCACACAGATCACTGTTGGTCAGGGGCTGGGATCGAACCAGGGATCCCATGGCCAAGGGTGAGTTGCTGTGCTGCCGCAGTGCTAACCACTGCGCCACCACACATATAATGACGATGCAGAAGGTGAATGGAGAGGAACTGTAGCTTTTAGATCTGCCTTTAGGTAGTTGAAGCCTGCAAATTATACTGTAATTATTACAGTATGACAGTTATGGTGTGAATATACAATAATTATGGTGTAAGCAGAGTGTAACTATATTGAGCATGAGAATATAGAGTGGATATAAAAAGTCTACACACCCCTGTTCAAATGCCAGGTTTTGTGATGTGAAAAATGAAACCAAGATGAATCATTTCAAAACTTTTGCCACCATTAATGTGAGCTATAACCTGTACAACCCAACTGAAAAACAATCTGAAATCTTTTAAGGGGAAAAATAAAAAACTTATTATAACCTGGTTGCATAAATATGCACACCCTTAAACAAATACTTTGTTACAGCACCTTTGGCTTTTATTACAGCACTCAGTCTTTTGGGTAGGAGTCTATCAGCGTGGCACATCTTGATGTGGCAATATTTGTCCACTCTTCTTTGCAGAAATGCTCCAAATCTGTCAGATTGCGGGGGCATCTCCTGTGCACAGCCCTCTTCAGCTCACCCCACAGATGTTCGATCAGATTCAGGTCTGGACTGTGGCTGGGCCATTCCAAAACCGTAATCTTCTTCTGGTGAAGCCATTCTTTTGTTGATTTGGATGTGTGGTTTGGGTCATTGTCCTACTGAAAGATGAAGTGCTTCTTCATCTTCAGCTTTCTAGTAGAAGCCTGAAGGTTTTGTGCCAACGCTGACTGGTATTTGGAACTGTTCCCTCCACCTTGACTAAGGCCTCAGTTCCAGCTGAAGAAAAACAGCCCTAAAGCATGATGCTGCCATCACCATGCTTCACTGCAGGTATGATGTTCTTTTGGTGATGAGCAGTGTTGTGTTTGCGCCAAATATACCTTTTGGAATTATGGCCAAAAGTTCAACCTTGGTTTCATCGGACCATAACACATTTCCCCCATGTGCGTTTGGGAGATTTCAAATGTGTTTTTACAAAATGTAGCCGGACTTGGATGTTTTTCTTCGTAAGATAAGGCTTCTGTCTTGCCACCGTACCCCACAGCCCAGACATATGAAGAAGACGGGAGATTGTTGTCACATGTACTAAACAGCCAGTACTTGCCAGAAATTCCTGCAGCTCCTTCAATGTTGCTGTCGGCCTCTTGGCAGCCTCCCTCACCAGTTTTCTTCTTGTCTTTTCATCAATTTTGGAGGGACGTCCAGTTCTGGGTAAAGTCACTGTTGTGCCATATTTTCTCCACTTGATGATGACTGTCTTCAGTGTGTTC
Source organism: Pholidichthys leucotaenia (assembly GCA_020510985.1). Lineage (NCBI taxonomy): Eukaryota > Metazoa > Chordata > Actinopteri > Cichliformes > Pholidichthyidae > Pholidichthys > Pholidichthys leucotaenia. Next base: position 50,188,821 of record CM035844.1, read on the forward strand.
CATGGTATATTTATTGCCTTGAAAATTCTTTTGTACCCTTCTCCTGACTGATACCTTTGAACAATGAGATCCCTCTGATGCTTTGGAAGCTCTCTGCGGACCATGGCCTTTGCTGTAAGATGTGACTACAAAAATGTCAGGAAAAGCCTACTAGAACAACTGAACTTTCTTTTGGGTTAATCAGAGGCACTTTAAATGGTGGCAGGTATGTGCTGACTTCCATTTAATATGAGTTGAATGTGATTGGTTAATTCTGAACACAGCCACATCCCCAGTTATAAGAGGGTGTTGTGGCGAAGTTAAAATAAGGCACGGCGAACTGGAGTTTTGAAGGAAGTTTATTCATCAATCATCGCCATCATAGGAACTCACTCCAGCCCTGTGCAGACGGGCTGGCTGGTCCTCAGGCTCTCAGGCAATGGTGTGGCCAGTTGAGCAGTCAGAGTGAGAAGAGGATGAGTTACAGAACATGTGCAGTATTTATACCCAGTTACAGACAATACATGAAAGGCATGTTATCATCAAAGAAACTGCAGTCAGGCATGGGACATTTACATTTGAGTACAGAGCAGGAAGTCATACATAACAGCAGGATACTGGCGCCTGGATTCTCCTCTGCTCCGGGGCTGTAGGACAAAAGAGGTTACCAGGCACATCTACATATTGTTCTCAGTCCATAGATCACACTGCTATGTTAATTGCTCCCGCTGAGCGCTCTGCTTGTCCGTGGCTGTTGTGGGGGTTACCCATACACTCCCCCCCAGAGGGCTTAGCGGGGAGCTGAGGCCTCGATAGTCCGGCTTTGGTGGCGAGCTGCGGGGAAGGCTCGCTGCAGGCGGTGGTGAAGGGGGGGGGGGTAGCAAGTGCCGGCCCGTTGTCTGGGCTGCGCAAAGGCTGTCCGTTTGAACGTGCGGGGATCCACAAGAAGAAAAATTAGTCACTGACTCCTCTCGCGATTAAGTCCTGCAAGGATTAATAGCAGCCGTGAAGAAAAACAGAAGCAGCGAGGCTGCATGGCGGCTGTAAGAAAAAAAAAATAGAAGCAGAGGGACTTGGCGTGTTGACTTTAGGTGCGGGCACAACCTTAAAGCCTTCGGGGACCGCAGACTGCTGAATTCCCATTGTGTGCCATGGCTAAGAAATTAGAAAATCCTGTGAGTGAGCTGCATGCGTGCTTCAGGTGTACGAGCAGCCCTGAAGGCTCTGTGTGCAGCGGCGAAGGAGGATGGCGGTCAGTGGAGCTGTATTTGTCCCGTGCGTGGTGCGCCGTCCTCGTAACTCCCCGGTGCGTGTGCTGGGGCGCCGTGCGTGGATGAGCCAGCTGGAGAGGAGAACCAGGGTCAGGTAGCTTAATCATCCCTGTTCAATGTGTTGGAGTGGTGAAAGGAAGTAGACGATCTTTGTCCCTCGGGCTCGTGCAGATGCGTTGGAGCGGTGAGAGGGACGAGACGATCTTTGTCACTCGCTCGGCCATGGTGCGTTCAGGTCCACGCGCTGCGTTCTCCGTCGGCCATGGAGGTCGCCGTCGTGGAGAGGGGACGAGGTGCATGCGCTCTCGTGTGGAGGAGCTGTGAGCGCGGCCGGTCCCAGCGTGGACGTGCAGGTCTCACCATGAAATGTTCCTCAGCTTTCCCGGTCGTGGGTGGTCTCCGGAGAGTTTCGCCTGGAAACTCTGCGTCGAAGTCTCCCTAAAGCAGAAGGGAGGGCAGATCAGTCAGGCTGCCGCATTCGCTTGTCGTCGGAGAATCACCGCCGGGTGCTGCGTTTGCTGGCAGCGTGTTCTTTTCAGCGTCGGGTCACCAGTGTGGCGGCACAAAAGATAAGGAGCGAACTGAGAGTTTTTAAGTAGGTTTATTGAATCATACCGCCATCATAGGAACTCCGCTTCAGCCTTTGTGTGAGCAGACTGGAGCGGGGTCCTCAGGCTCTCAGCAAAGAGACACAGAGTGTGTGTGTCAGCAGCAGTTGAAGGAAAGAGAGAGTGAGAAGAGGATGAGTTACAGAACATGTGCGGTATTTATACCCAGTTACAGACAATACATGAAAGGCATGTTATCATCAAAGAAACTGCAGTCAGGCATGGGACATTTACATTTGAGTACAGAGCAAGAAGTCATACATAACAGCAGGATACTGGCGCCTGGATTCTCCTCTGCTCCGGGGCTGTAGGACAAAAGAGGTTACCAGGCACATCTACATATTTTTCTCAGTCCATAGATCACACTGCTATGTTAATTGCTCCCGCTGAGCGCTCTGCTTGTCCGTGGCTGTTGTGGGGGTTACCCATAGTGTGCATATTTATGCAACCAGGTTATTGTAAGTTTTTTATTTTTTATTTTTCCCCTTGAAAGATTTCAGTTTGTTTTTCAGTTGGGTTGTACAGGCTATAGGTCACATTAATGGTGGAAAAAGTTTTGAAATGATTTATCTTGGTTTCATTTTTTTGCATCACAAAACCTGGCATTTGAACAGGGGTGTGTAGACTTTTTATATCCACTGTAAATACCCCATAGGACCCCATAAGTATTTTATAAATATTTTGGAGATATGTTGTAAGTGCCACAATTGAATCGGTGAATTCAAAAAGGGCCCAAGTCCACACTTTTTCAGTGGGGACTTGGGCCCCTTTTGAATTCACCGATTCAATTTATACCATAATTGCAGTGTGAGCATGATGTAATTATGGCTTGCTTACGTTATAATTATGGTGTAATTTGCACTCTATATTACAAAGTGCTACTGTTATTGTTTTTAAATCATAAATATAGCTTTTTGGCCTTGCCTTAATAGCCACAATCAGTCTGCTGCACTGCTGGCAGACCTGCTGCATTCACCAATTCATCACATAGCAAAACAATAAAAAGGTAATTCATGTACAAGGGCAGCTAAAATGTTTACATAGTGTTTGTCTTATTACATGTTTTCCTTTTTATTTGTTGGAATACATTTTCCAAATTAAAATACAAGTAGAACAATTCAAGTATGGAGTATTACCTTGATCTTTAATGACTACCGTTTCCAATTCAGTGGGCTCTATTGTTGTTGCCGCAGTAATGTCTGAAGTGCTTTCCACTGTCGCGGTGTCATCTGGCTGCTGTGTAGGCAGCTTGGACTCATTCTTCATTTCGTCAGTAGCCATTTCCTTTGTTGTGAGTACTATGGGACCATAACTTAATGAAGTAGAGTGGAGTAAATGGCTGTCGTCAGAGTATGTTCCCGGGAAGGATGTATTAATATGTGTAGAATTCGTAAAAGAGGATGTATGCCCTGTAAGTCTAATTGTAGCATTACTGGTATTGGGGTTATTGGTTCCAAGAGTTGTGGTCCAATTTGTAAAAGTTGGAAACTCAGTCATTTGTGATGGAGGAAGACTGGTGCCTGTTGAGTCAGTCAAAACCTGTGGTGACACTGTTATGGAAAAACAATAGACACAAGATCAATAAAAGAGTTAGCAGATGCAGCCTGATATGATCTTCAACATATTTTCTAGAAGCTATCAGGCACCATCAGAACAGAAACTGAGATGCCAAACTACCTATTACTGACATAAATACTGCAACTTTAATTGTTACTTTAAAATATGAACACATTTCAGTTCATGGTGTTACTTAGACTTTTGGGACTGTTTTACTAAATGCCAAATGTTAATGTCTGTTATAAAAATGACCCACATTTATACATTTGTCACTTTTTAAATCTTATTGACTTATCCAAGTATTTTACACCACAACTCACACACATAAATAATTTTACTTATCACAGACAATAAGATAAGATAAGATAAGATAAGATAAGATAAGCCTTTATTAGTCCCACAACCGGGAAATTCCAGGATTGCAACAGCACAGGGATAGCAACACTCAGAGCAACAATCAGAAGGCAAGAAAAAAAACAAGCAAGCAAGAGCAGCTAATATACATATGTACATATTACTATAAAATATATATATACACACACACAGACACACAGTGCAGAGCATTGTAGCTGGATGGAATAAATATATGAATATATAAACACACAGTGCAGAGCATTTTTTTTTTTTTTTTTTTTTTTTTTTTGTTACTTATTTGTACCCGTAGGTAGACTTGGTTTGCAGTCTGGTGACAAGCCACCGGCCGCTGGTCGCTGCGTGCGCGAGCGCCCTAAACCTACATGTTTTTGGTGTGCGGGAGGAAACCGGAGAAATCCCGGAGTAAACCCGCGCAACACGGGGAGAACATGCAAACTCCACACAGCTCACTGTTGGTCGGGGGCTGGGATCGAACCCACGATCTCATGATCCCCGCGGTCCCCCGGCCGAGGGTAAAACTGTGCTGCCACAGTGCTAAACCACTGCGCCACCGTGCAGCCCATTGTAGCTAGATGGAATAAATATGTAAATATATAAACACCCACAGTACGGAGCATTGCAGCTAGGTGGAATAAATATGTAAGTATATAAACACACACAGTGCGGAGCAATGTAGCTAGATGGAATAATATGTAGATATATAAAAACACAGTGTGGAGCATTGTAGCTAGATGGAATAAATATATAGATATATAAATATAAACACACCCAGTGCTGAGCATTGTAGCTAGATGGAATAAATATGTAAATATATAAACACACAGTGCAGAGCATTGTTGCTAGATGGGATGAAACAGCATAACCATCTACTTAGTTATCCTACATGGTATGATTATGTGCCCATACATATTCTCACCCTCCATAGCGACCGGTATTTTCCTAGTTGTATGCCGGAGGGCACCATTGTGTAAGTCTATTGCATCTTTTGCATTCAAAAAACTATTAGTTTGTTACGTCTTTTTGCTGTCTCTGCGAGCAGCCCTGCTTAGGTTGTACAGTCTGACAGCCGTTGGTAGGAAGGACCTGCGAAACCTCTCGGTTGTGCACCTGGGATGATGTAGTCTGCTGCTAAATGAGCTCCTCAGTGCATTCAGTATGTCCTGCATAGGGTGGAACTCGGACTCCAGCAGAGATGACAGTTTAGCCACCGTCCTTCTCTCTCCTATCTCCTCCACCGGATCAAGGCGCTGCCCCAGGACAGAGCTAGCTTTCTTAATCAGTTTGTTCAGTCTCTTCCTATCGGCTGCAGTAATGCCACTGCCCCGGCAGACCACTCCAAAAGTGATGGCTGATGCCACCACCGTGTCATAGAATGTCTTCAGCAGCGCCCCTTGTACACCAAAAGACCTGAGTCTCCTCAGCAGGAACAGCCTGCGCTGTCCCTTCTTGTAGAGTGCGTCAGTATTGTGTGACCAGTCTAGTTTATTGTTCAGATGAACACCCAGGTACTTATAGGATGTCACCATCTCAATGTCTGTTCCCTGTATATTTACTGGTGCTGTGAGAGGCTGACTCAATAAGGGCTTGAGTCCTCTTTCCATTAACTTTTTTGATTGACAGCCACTGTGGTTTTCCAAAGTTGCGTAGTATCCACTCAGCATTTTCACCAGCCATGGGTGTGTAGTCAGGGAGCTGTGTTTGATCTAATTAAAATTATCTATGGTGTTTTCCGAGCCTGTCCTCCAACAGAAAACGACCATATAGAGATCATTCATACCAATGAGTTACATTTTTGAAAAAGGAGCCCTCAAGTGGATGCAAAAACAACTACATACGGTGAGATGACATAGGGAGAGACGTGTGAGAAATTCATCCCTTCATCCTCCCTGAGCCCTAACCTTAACATTTTCCCATTTTTATTGTACTCATTGGCAATCCTTAATTGTGTTCCTGAGTAAAAGAAGTGAATTCTGAACCAAGAAGTGAAAGTGAAACAAGATTTGCACCTTGATTTGAACACTGGTTGCCTGTATGGGAACGTTTTTTTTAAACACCGTCACTTAACGTCAGTCTACCACAGGTGCCAGTTCTGCTTATTTCACGTGACTTCGCCCCCCCCACCCCCCGCCACCAGGGAGTTGCCAGTGAAAAATGATTAGTTATAGGTTTTGGAGTCTGTTTTTTAACACAAGGTGGCTTATTGGGCCTCTTCTCTTACTCTCTTACTCTCAAGTGAGTTTATTATATATTGAAATATTAATGTTTTTTGCTGTCAATAGCTAATTCATTAGTGCTACATTTTTTGTTTTTATTTTAAAATGAAGTAAACTGAAAATGAAACCATGCAGTCGTCTTCATTTTATTTTATGTTAAAATGAATTATTTATTTATTTAGCGAATGCAAAGTCCTTAAGCCAAGCAGTTGCCTCCTGGTTTGCTGTATGGAGGGTGTGTAATCCTCCTTCCAGTCTTTGGAGCGGGCAAGCCTCTATGATGTGTTCCATTGTTTGCTCCTCTCCACATGCGCACAGTGGGCTAGGGCTACTGCCCCATCTGTGAAGGCTGGCCAAGCAGGGGCCATGTCCAGTCCTGAAGCGATTGAGTGTAGACCACTGTCTCCTTGGGAGGTTGGTGCCCGGGACCTGTTGGTTGGGGTTTATCACCAGCTGTTTGTTTGGGACCTCCTTGGTCTCCCATTCCTCTTGCCAAGCTGTCTGGATGGTAAAGTCAGCTGGGGGAGGGTTTTTCCAAATCGGCCGTCTGGATGAAAGTCGGGCAGTGGGTGGGGTGTAGATATCTGCATGGATTGGTAAGTGAGGAAAATCTTTAACTTTTTGGAGCATCCTTTGAGTTAATGCTGCTCGCCGGATGTGTGGAGGGGCTATGTTTGACAGTACAGAGAGCCAGGGGAGTGGTGTTGAGCGGATTGTTCCAGTTATAGTTCTCATGGTTGAGTTGAGCTGGGTGTCTACATGGTGTGTGTAAGATGACCTGGACCAGACAGGGGCACAATATTCTGCTACAGAGTATGAAAGGGCCAGTGCTGAGGTGCGCAGGGTGGAGACTGCCGCCCCCCATTTTGCACCAGCGAGCTTGCAGAGCAGGTTGTTTCGTACTTTCACCTTAGCAGCCGTCCCCTTTAGATGTTCCTTGAAGGATAAGGTCCTATCAAGGGTCACTCCAAGATAAGTTGGATTTGGGGCATGCTTAAGCTTGAGTCCGCTCAGGTGGATGTTTAGTTCTCTGGCAGCTTTTGCATTGTGGAGATGAAATACACTGGAGACGGTTTTTGCTGGGCTTGGTTTTAGGCGCCAGATTTTGCAGAACTGGTCCAGTTTAGCAAGATCTTCCGTGAGCACCCGTTCCAGTGGTTCAAAGTCTGGTGCTTGGAATGCCAAACAGATGTCGTCTGCATAGATGAATTTGCGGGATTTTGTAGTAGGCAGGTCGTTTATGTAGAGGTTGAACAGAGTTGGAGCTAGAACTGAGCCTTGTGGGAGTCCGTTTTTCTGCATTCTCCATGCACTTGTGTTCTGACTGAGGTGGACTCTGAACCTTCGGTTGGTCAGCAGGGTTTTTATAATTGCTGTTGCCCAAGCAGGGATCGCCTTTTTAAGTTTCAGGAGGAGGCCTTTGTGCCAGACCGTATCATAGGCGGCTGTAAGATCGAGAAACACAGCCCCTGTCTTCAGTCTGCTCTCGAAGCCATTTTCAATGAAGGTGGTTAGGGCCAGTACTTGTTCTCCTGTACTGCGGTCCTTGCGGAAACCTGCTTGATCCACACTTAGAATATCCTCTATTTCTGGGGAAATGCGTTGCAGTATTAGGCGCTCCATGATTTTGTAAGGAACGCTGAGTAGGGAGATTGGGCGGTAGCTTGCTGGTAGTTTGTGGTCTTTGCCAGGTTTTGGGATGGCAATGACCTTTGCTGTCCGCCATTTCTTTGGGATCGAGTTTGTTTGTGTGATCCTTGTGTAGAATTGTGTCAACCAGGTTAGGGCTCGGGGGCCAAGATTTTTCATGAATTCTGGGAAGATGTTATCGTATCCTGCTGCCTTTCCACATTTCAGGCCCTGTAGGACTTTCTCCAGTTCAGCAGCCTCGAAGGGTTCAGGGTTCGTTTCCTCTACAGGCATTTTTTGGTGTTTTTTTAGCTCAGTTGTAACTGCTCTTCTGGTGTCTTTGTCTTGGGGTGCTTTGGCGATAGTCAAAAAAATGAATGATGTGTAGGGAACCCACGCTGGGATATTCATCTCAGACTGGAAGCCGAGGGGAGGGGAATATTCCCTCTGCCGGCAGAGCGTGGGGGATTTAACGGAGGAGGACAGTACGTATTGTAATGGGAGAAGTTATGGTAATGCAGCAGGAAGGAGTAGCTGCGGGGACAGTAAGGGGTGGATGTGTGGATGTATTGTGATGCAAGATTTCAGGCAGCAGGGGGAAGGAATGGAGTGATACAAAAGGAGAGACCCTGGTGTATTGGAGAGTTTTTTTCTGTGTATGAATGAAGTGAGAGAGAGAGAGTCTGGTTCCTTTATTTGCACTCTCCACACTGGTGACCCTTGACGAATTATGGAACACGAGGCAAGAACCCCGGAGTCGGCCTGGACGGGAAGCCCCAGCAATGGAGCAAGCATCCCAGAGACTGCCCGGACAGAAAGCCCCAGCAATGCGTGCGCTGTTTCGGTCAAACTACCGGACTTTTGGCTGCACGACCCGAAGTCTTGGTTCCTCCACACCGAGGCTCAGTTCGCCCTCCGGGGAATAACGGCAAATGACACCAGATATTACTATGTGATCGCAGCGCTGGATGCTCGCATGACTCAACAAGTAGCGAGCCTGCTCCAACAGCCTCCAGCCCACGATAAATACGGGCTCTCAAGGCCGCGCTGACCCGGCGCTACACACTCGGACTGTGATAGAGCAGAGAGGCTCCTGACGCGCTCCGAGTTAGGAGATGGGTCGGCAGTCAAACTGATGGAGAAGATGTTGGCGTTGATGGGCACGGACGACAGGCATTTTCTGTTTGCCCACCTTTTCCTCCGGAACCTCCCAACAGAGGCAAGAGCGGTCCTGGCCAACTCACCGTTGCTGGCCGCGCGCGACTACCGTGCGCTAGCCCAGGATGCAGATCGGATCATCCTCACCACCAGAGCCCTCACAGTGAACGTGGCGGCGTCGGAACCCAGCGAGACGACCAGTGGAAGCGAGGAGCCGGCGACGGTAGCGGCAGCGGGGGCCAGAAGGCACCAGAGAGACATGCTCTGCTCCTACCACCGCTGTTTTGGAGAGAACGCACGCAAATGTGTGCCACCGTGACAATTCAAGCGTTCGGGAAACGCCAAGGCCGGCAGTCAGTAGCAGCTGCGACCGCCGGTGAAGAAAACAAGCTGCTCTACGTGAGGGTCTCGCGCTCGGGGAGACGGTTCCTCGTAGACACCGGCTCCCAAAAGAGCCTCATCCTGCCGTCCTACGCCGACCGGCTAGTGGGAGCTAGCGGCACCGAGCCGATAGCCGCAAACGGCTCGGACATTAGGACTTGTGAGATACAGTCAGTGAGAGGACACTGACTGTATCCCTACACGGCCGTATGTACGAGTGGACTTTCGTCATAGCGGCATGCAGTTTCCCAATCTTGGGAGCTGATTTTCTGTTTGCACATGGGTTGCTAGTCGATGTTGCTAACAGACGCCTGGTTAATGCAATGTCTTTTGATTCTCTCCCCTGTACAGCTCGAGGGGCCGGGCCAACAACGCTAGCTAACGTCACAGCTCCAGGCGGTAAGTTCCACACACTGCTCACTCAGTTCCCAGCACTCACGGTCCCGGCGTTTTTGGTGGCCATCACTAAACATGGGGTGGAACACTTTATCACCACCACTGGGCCGCCCGTTTTAGCACAACCTCAGTTTAGCTGCCTGGACACAGCTAAACTGGCCAGAGTGTGTGAGGAGTTTGCCAACTTGGAAAGGTTGGGCATCATCAGGCGCTCAAACAGCCCATGGGCATCCCCACTACACACGGAGATTTCCGCAGATTGAATAACGCCACAGCGCATGACCACTACCCGATTCCCCATATTCAGGATTTTTCCGTTCACCTTGCCGGGGCATGCATTTTTTCTAAAATAGACCTGGTCCGCGGTTACCACCAGGTCCCGGTGTGTGTGGAGGACATACCCAAAACAGCGGTAATAACTCTGTTTGGCTTATTTGAGTTTTTATGCATGCCCTTCGGATTAAAAGGCGCGGCACAGACATTCCAACACATGATAGATGCGGTGTTGTGCGATCTGCCGTTTGTGTTTGTCTACCTGGATGACATCCTGGTGGCCAGCGCGTCCGAGGACGAACACGTAGCCCACCTCAGGACGGTTTTCCGGAGATTGGAAGAACAGGGGTTAATAATCAACCCGGAGAAATGCCAGTTCGGCGTGACGGGGATTGACTTTTTGGGGTACCCCATCTCACCGGAAGGAGCGATACCCTTGCCCGACAAGGTGCGCGCTGTGGCGAATTTTCCCCGGCCTCAGACAGCCAGGGCGCTGCAAGAGTTTTTGGGGATGGTTAACTTTTATAACTGGTTCCTCCCCCGCCCAGCTCAGCTCATGCAGTCATTGTACGCTGCGCTCAAGAAACAGAAGCCGGCGGACAGAGTTGAATGGACTCCGGAGCGGGAGCAGGCATTCTCTGAGGTTAAAACGGCCCTGGCAAACGCCGCACTGTTGGTGCACCTGGACCTGGCGGACCAGATAGCGCTCACTACCGACGCCTCGGACGTAGCCATAGGGGCCGTCGTGGAGCAATGTGTCGCCGGTTCTTGGGAGCTGCTTGCTTTTTTCAGCAGGGCTTTGCGCGGCAGTGAGCGTAAATACAGCGCGTTTGGCAGAGAGTTTCTGGTTCTCCACCTGACCATACGCCACTTCCAGTTCTGGCTGGAAGGGCGCAGCTTCACTGCGTTCGTGGACCACAAGCCGCTAACGTACGCAATGGCCAAGGTTTCGGAACCATGGTTGGGCCGGCAGCAGAGACAGTTGGCCGCGATCTCGGAGTTTACGACCGATATTCAGCACGTGGCAGGTAAACTGAATGTGGTGGTGGACTGCCTCTTGCGCGCAGTAGTGGTCCCAGTCTGCGTAGGGATAGATTATACAGCCATGGCCGCAGAGCAGATTGGCGATGCGGACGGGTGAGCGCTCCAGTCTGGACCAACAGGGTTAAGGCTGGAGAGCAGAGTACTGCAAGACGGCAGCCCCCCCCCCCAATCTGTGACGTCTCCACGGGACGCCCGCGCCCGGTGGTCCCAGTTGCTTGGCGCTGCTGAGTGTTTGAGTCAGTTCACGCTCTGGCGCACCCAGGAGTGCGTACGTCAGTCAAAATGGTGGGAGCGAAGTTTGTATGGCCAGGCCTGCGCAAACAACTGAAAGAGTGGGCTGCAGCCTGCGTAGCGTGCCAACGAGCCAAAGAACACAAACACACGAAGGCCCCTTTGGAGCCGTTTCGTATACTGGCTAAGAGGTTCAACCATGTTCACGTGGACCTCGTGGGCCCCCTCCCGCCATCGCAGGGGTTACGCACCTTCTGACAGTGGTGGACCGCACCACACGCTGGCCAGAAGCAGTCCCGTTAGCGGCAACCACGTCCGTGGACGTGGCGCGCGCCTTTTTGACAACATGGGTGGCACGTTTTGGCATCCCGTCAGACATCACGTCCAGTAGGGGCCCTCAGTTTGTTTCCGACCTCTGGTCCACAATGGCCCATAGCCTGGGTGTAGCAATTCATCGCACAACTGTGTACAACCCACAGGCCAATGGGTTATGCATGCGTTTCCATAGGTTGCTGAAAGCAGCGCTCAGGGCTTCGCTTACGGATGCAAATTGGGTAGACTGATTGCCGTGGGTTCTGTTAGGGTTGCGTTCCACACCAAAAGAGGATTTGGAGGCGTCCCCGGCGGAGCTTGTTTTTTCTCAGCCACTGCGGCTCCCCGGGGAATTTTTACCAGATAATCCCGCGCCGGACAACTATCTGTCTCAGCGTTCGCAGCATAGCGCAGATACAGGCACGCTACTGGGCCCGGCCCACCACTGTTTTCCACACGCTTTTGTGCCAAAAACTTTGAAGAACGTGGCGTTCGTGTTTGTCTGGCATGATGCTCACCACCCCCCATTGCGCCCACCCTATGATGGCCCATTCAGAGTGCTGGAACCAGGGGACAAACGTTTTTTTGTTAGACTTAGGGGGTCGTCGGGAGAAAATATGTAGAGACAAACTTATGCCCGCCTTTGTGGTGGCGGACCAGCAAGTGATGTTGACTCGGGCTCCTCGGCGTGGAAGACCTCCACTGAGAACTCCTCAGGTAGAAGATTCATCAGAGCAGCCACACGGGCAAGTAGAATGTCCCCCCCCCCCCCCCTCGCCATTGCCCACCCGCAGACAGACACACCCCCAGGAGCCCCCCACCGGCACAGCAGCGCCATGGAGTCGAAGGACCCTCGTTACAGCAGATATGGGAGGAGACTGAAGCCAAAAGAACGTGAGGGTTGAAACTCAGTCTGAGACTCTGGTGGGGGGGGGGGGGGGGAATCCCACGCTGGGATATTTATCTCAGACTGGAAGCAGAGGGGAGGGGAATACTCCCTCTGTCGGCAGAGCGTGGGGGATTTAACGGAGGAGGACAATACGTATTGTAATGGGAGAAGTTATGGTAATGCAGCAGGAAGGAGTAGCTGTGGGGACAGTAAGGGGTGGATGTGTGAATGTATTGTGATGCAAGATTTCAGGCAGCAGGGGGAAGGAATGGAGTGATATAAAAGGAGAGACCCTGGTTTATTGGAGAGAGTCTTTTTCTGTCTATGAATGAAGTGAGAGAGAGAAATAAAGTTCGCCTGTCGTGCAAGTCTGGTTCCTTTATTTGCACTCTCCACAGATGATTTATTTTTTTCCCTCTATAGTTTCATTGTTTTCCTTTAAGAAAAGGTTGCAGATGGGTTAAATAGTTAATTTAAATTTAGCTTATCCATTTGGACATCCATCCAACTGGAGTGGTGGCCTAGTTGGTAGAGCATCTGCCCCACAACCGGGAGGTCCTGGGTTCAAATCCTAGCCGGGTCATACCAAAGACCATACAAAAATGGTACTTTCTGCCTTCTAGCTTGGTGCTCAGCATAATAGAATAGGGAAGTGAAAATTAATGCACAGGGCTACCAGAAGGGCCGACACCCCATCCCCCCCACTGTAGCTTTCACTACTTACAGTAGCTATTATGTCTACCTCCGGCGGACAGGTAAGATGGACTCCTACAGCAGGCAGTACTCCAGGGTAATATGATGATTTATTAATAAACAGAAATGAACAAACAAAATACAGCACGTGGGCTGTAAAATAACTCAGGACAGGATAAATAACAGAACTCACAGGGATTCAAGACGCTAGGATCACCGGCAGGGAATATCAGATGACAACGACGGCACACCTGACAGACACTGAACACTGATATATATACATCATCATCATAGCAGTCTGTCGGGGGCGACAATGACTGTTTCATTTAGGTCTGATCAGATTCCTTCACGCAGCTCTGTCCTTCACTCTCCGCTGCCAGGAACTCCTGGCCTTGTTAACCCGGGTGACGTCTGAGCTGGTATGAGTTGCTTTCTGACAGACGAGAGACAGCTGGGGAACAATTAAGGGTAGCCGGGAAGTGGCTGTAGGTGAGCAGACAGGACGGGTGAGGCTGTACAGACAATTACAAGCAGGGGATGCTCATGAAACATGACAATGATCATACAGAACAACAATACAGGAGTAATACAGAGAAGGCAGTAGCTAGGGGTACGGAAAACATGAGGAGCAGGAACAACAGGTAAACAGATATGCACACAGACCCAGGATCAAACAGGGGAAGACACAGAAGACAATGACAAGGGACTCAGGGGAACACAGAGGGCAAATGGTGCAAATAATAGCTAATCACAGAAAAGCAATAACGGAACATAAAGCGTGGGCTTGATCTTAGGTGGGCTTGATCCTAAGATCAAGCCCTGATTATGACAGTAGCTGTGTGGCCTAGAGTCAGTGAAACGGAGACAGATGCCGCCCCATACGCCACATGCTGTGGAAAAGGATTAACTTAACTTATCCATTTAGAATTCATTTTTATGCATTTACATGCTTCATTATAATTTTGTTAATACTGTTCAACACTTATTTCTCAGTGCTGTTAATTATGGTGTTTGTCAATAATGAACAGACCTGTTTTTCTTTTCCTTGTATTATTTTTCCTTTTTTATTCTTTGTTTAATTTTGGTTTTGAAGCAGCTTGTTTGGGGCTTGTTTTTAGTGATAAATTTGCTTGTTTGTCACACAAAATCTAGCAACAGTGCAAGCTATGTACCTTCAATGCAGATTTGATGGCTTATAAGCACATCGTGTATTTTTGTGTCGTAACAGGAGGACAAGGACTTACGATGACAGCGTTTGAAGAGTGTTTTCTAGTCACTAGTGCATGGAAATCAACAGAAAAGCAGCTCATAGCAGTTGAAGTGTCATAGTGTCATGAGTGCAATGGATTAATAATTGCAATTGCCTTCTGAGAAGTCTACTATATAAGAATATGCCACCTGCCAGTTCTCTTACTGTGGACCATAAGAGTGGATGCGCTTCCTGCTATGACCAAATAATTCAACCCTGCACAAAATTTAGAGGCTCTTGGGGTGTTTATGGCTCCAGGATTAAGTGAGTCTTCAACAAATTACAGGGGTAACATTTTGATTTTCACTTGCTGGCCCCCCCAAAATTGCTCTGAAATATTGTGTGTTGATTTCCACTGTGTTTGGGTGTAACTATAATTTACAAAAAGTTGACAAAGCTAAAACTTGATTAACTTTGAAACTCAATAATTTATTTTCAAGGTATATTCAAAGTACAAGTTTTTGTTACAGAAAATTTTCTGAAATCTGTGTTTGCCAAGCACTCTTGATAAGGAAAGGTGTGTGCATGTGTAAGAGCAAGTGTTTTTTTTTTTGTTTTTAAAGTTTAGTTTCTCTTAATGTGACACCCGGCATCTTAAGCTATTCCTTAAATGAACTTCACATTGAACTTGAATTAAAAGCCAAATTATAATTAATGCGCCACAAAACTTTTTTAAATTTTTAAATTCCCTCTGCGTGTTGAAGCATCTTTAAAACATGGGCCGAGTGGGCATTTGTGAGCATCTTCATGATCAATACCAGTGAAATGATCAAGTGTCTGGGTTGTGAAGCCATAGGCGCAGACTCCTGAGGCAAAGCTCTAGGCATGAATTTGAAAGGCGGAATATATGTTCGAGGGTTCAGGCTATTTAGGACAGTGTATTGCTTAGATGTCAGTGACCACTCGAATCCTCTGGACCACTTGCAGCAGCAAAAAGTTACAACTGAATAGAATGATGCTACTTTTTGAAAATCTGCAAGCATATTAACTACTGTTTTATCGTGTGAATTAATACTATATGGGGGGAAGCGGGGCTGAAAAGTTCATAGGCTGAAAAGTTCATAGTGGTCAAATTTTGACCAATTGTAGTTTATTTTTCAACATAGTCTCCCCTCCGGATCACACACTTGAGGCTGAAAAATAAACCACATTTGGCCAAATTTGACCACTATGAACTTTTCAGCCCCCCCGGTACATCTTAATATTTTCAGGCCTTCATCTACTGTACTACACCAGTTTGTCCAGCAGATTGTGCTCTCTCCCCACTGCACTATTCAGAGCTGCTTTTGTAGCTGGACTCCGTGTGTTCTTGTGGTTTGGAAGCTGACAGAAGAGAAGAACAAGAAGTAACTTTTGATGTCTCTGTGGCTTGTATTTGCTCTTTTGTTGCACAGTGAAATTCTCATAGAAACATATACATGGCATGAGAAAGTAGCTCACTGAAGATTATTTTTCTACAGAGTCACCTGAAAATACTATGCAAAGTTATTAAACCAGGGGTAGTGGATGATTTGCAGCTTGAATTGGCTCTCATACGGTAGATAGACCAAGTGGGACAGGGCATTAAGCCCAAGTGGTGACAACCAACAGGGGATTTGAACTCTTAACCTCCTGCATCCTGCTTATGTTGAGAGTCGATCCACTTGGCAAGCCAAGTAGATATGTTTTGTATTAACTCTGTTACATGCATATATACAGTGGAGAAAATAAGTATTGAACACGTCAACATTTTTCTCATTAAATGTATTTCTGATGGAGCCATTGACCTGAGATTTTCAAAAGATATCAGTAACAACCCAAGTAATCCATACATACAAAGAAATCAAGGCAACTGTGTTCACAAAACAAGTTATATTTAATAAAGTGGAATCACAAAGGTAATAAGAATTGAACACACTTGGTGAAATTCATTTAATATTTAGTAGAAAAGCCTTTGTTGGTAATAACAGCTTCCAGACACCTCCTGTATGGAGAAACTAGATGCAGGCATTGCTCAGGAGTGATATTAGCCCATTCTTCCACACAAACTGTCAAAACTTGAAGGTTCCATGGGTGTCTTCTACAAACTCTGATCTTCAGTTTGTTCCATAGATTTTCAACTGGATTCAGGTCAGGTAACTGACTGGGTCATTCTAGCAGCTTTATTTTCCTTCTCTGGAGCCAGTTGAGAGTTTGCTTGGCTGTGTGTTTGGGATCATTGTCTTGCTGAAATGTCCACACTCGTTTCATCTTCAGCATCTTGGCAGATGGCAACAGGCTCTTATTAAGGATGTCTCTGTACATTTATCCATTCTTCTTTCCTTCAATTATGTGAAGTCTGCCTGCACCATGTGCTGAAAAACACCCCCACACCATGAAGGGATGTGCATTGCCATTTCTCCTCCAGACATGCTGTGTGTTGTGGCATCCAAAAAGTTCAGTTTTGGTCTCATCTGACCAGACTACATTCTCCCAGTATTTAACTGGCTTGCCCAAATGTTGTGCCCAAAACTTTAAACAAGCTTCAACATGCTTTTTTCTTCAGCAATGGAGTCTTGTGAGGTGAACGGGCATACAGCCCATGTCGGTTGAGTGCATTATTTATTGTTTTCTTTGAAACAGCAGTACCTGTTAACTCCAGGTCTTTCTGGAGCTCTCCAGGAGTGGTATTTGACTGTTGGATAACTCTTCCGATAATTCTTTTGACTCCTGTGTCAGAAATCTTGCAAGGAGCTACTGGTCATGGCCGGTTTATGGTAAAATGGTGTTCTTTCCACTTCTGAATGATGGCTCCAACAGTGCTGACTGGAACATTCAGCAGTTTAGAAATGTGCCTGTAACCATTGCCATTATTATGTAGGTCTAGAGAGAGCGCTTTGCTTCTACCCATCATGAGTTCTTTGTGATGTGACAGTCTGATATTCACAGACCTTTTTAATGGCTATCAGTAATGACTTAACCAGCTGAAATTAATTTGCACTGATGGGGGATGAGATGGCTTCCTAAATTCTGATGGATTTCAGCTGGTTTCTTGGCTTTCTACGCCTTTTTGCACCGCTTTTTCTTCATGTGTTCAATACTTATTCTCTGTGTCATTCCACTTTATTAAATATAATTTGTTTTGTGAACACAGTTGCCTTGATTTCTTTGTAGGTATGGATTACTTGGGTTGTTACTAATATCTGGTGAAAATCTCAGGTCAATGGGACCATCTGAAACACATTTAATGAGAAAAATGTTGATGTCTTCAATACTTACTTTTCCCGCTGTCTAAGTTAAAACTGGTGGCCTAGGTTACTGTGAGATGACCCTTATACTGTTGCTGAGAAATAAATTGAACAAAATCCATCCATCTTGTACCACTTTTCCGGGGATCTGTGTCATGGAGGCAGCAGTTCAAGTAGAGAATCCCAGACTCCCCTTTCCCTAGCCACCTTTTCCTGCTCTTCTGAGGTGACACTAAGGCAGGGATGTCCAATCATGTGCCATGGAGGGCCAAGACCCTGCAGGCTTTACCTCCAACCAGTGTTTTCAACACCAGAGTCCACTAAATTTCTTCCCACTGATTGCTGATAAGTGAAAACACCTGCTGAAGAGACTGGGTAGAACAGAAAACCTGCAGGGTCTTGGCCCTCCATGGCACATGATTGGATACCCCTGCATAAGGTGTTCCCAGGCCAGCTGAGAGACATAGTCTCTCCAGTGTATCCTTGGTCTGCCCCAGGGTCTCCTCCCAGTGGGACGTACCTAAAACACCTCAAGTGGGAGGCATCCAGGAGGCATCCTAATCAGATGCCCAAACCACTTCAACTGGCTCCTTTCGATGTGGAGGAGCAGCGGCTCCGCACTGAGCCTTTCCCTGATAACTGAACTCCTCGACCTAAGGGTGAGTCCAGCAACTCTCCTGAGAAAGCTTATTTCAGCCGCTGGTATCCGCAATCTCATTTTTGCAGTTATTACTCAAGGTTTGTGACCATGTGTGACGATGGAGTGTCACCACTGTTATGGTTTATTATATGTGTGATTATATTGTTTGTGTAATATGTGTAAATGTCAATATGATGGTTTGTTAAAAATGCACACATTATTCTAGGATCTGTCTTTGGACTAATTGGAATGCCCTTGTGAGATAATTGCTATGGTTAAACATTTGGGTAAAACAATTGGTAATGATTTAATCCACATACCTTTGCCAACATGCTTCCTGAGGGTGTCCGGGCAAAAGACTCTGTTAGGGGTTGAGGGCCTTTTAAAGGACACCAGCAGGAAGGAAGCATGTATGGTAAGTTAGAGGGGTGGTTTAGAATTTGTAAATAGGGGTCTGAATTATTTATTGAATTATTTATACTGTTATTTATTCTATGTTATTTACTGTATATTTACTCTGTATATAGCTGGGGAATTATTTATGCACTTTTAGATATCAGTGGGTATGTGTAAAGAATGAAAAATGTTATTGTCTTTCCTGGGACATATGGTATGTTCTAATTGTCGGTAATTATCTCTAATAGTATATAACAGGTGTTGGGTATATTTGGTTAAGTCTTTCAGTCTAGAGTCTTCGTTGTAAGATTCGTTGGTTGTCAAGAGAATGATGATGATGATTGACTGACAAATCCAAATCATGGTAAATCGTGTCAGATGTTTCTTTTTGGGAATTATTACCTGTAAGTTTTTGAAATAAAAAATTGACAAATTGAAGATCTGGCCTCGCCTCCGCAGTTATACGTTACATTTGGTGGCAGCGGTGGTCCGTTCCCAGGACGAGGCGTAACGTTTGGTGGAAGTGGTGGAAAGAGCACGGGATGGAAGGATTAATGGCCAGAAGAAAAATGACGAGACAAGAGGAGCAGTCTGACGTGGTCACAGGTGAGATGAGATGAGATGAGATTCAACTTTATTGTCATTACAACATGTATGAATACAAGGTAACGAAACGTGACTTGGCATTTGGGCACGCTCTGCAGAGCGCATCCAAAGCCGGGGCAGCCGCTATGGCAGCCAAGGAGCCGGGAGTCAGCGGACTGGGCGAGTTCGAGGAGCTAACGTGCTTGGTGAAATCTTTGGTTCGTTCGCTGACTCTCAGGGATCGTCGGATGGAGGAAGAAGCCGCTCTTCAGGACCAAAGGTGGCGGACTGTGGATGATCAAATCCGTCGGATGGAGTCGCGGGTTGCGGAGTTGAGAGAGGAGTATGGGAGCCGGGCTGAACACAGTGGTGACGACGGCGCTTCGGGGGAGGACCCCAGGGTGACGGACAGTCGGGTCGGCCCGCAGGAGGATGATTTGCAGCTGCAGGTGCAGCCAAGGAGGACACGAATGCACCACGAGCCCAGGCTGAATCCTCTCTCTCCCGAGGATGACATCGAGCACTACCTGGCGACGTTCGAGAGGATCGCTACAGTCTGCTGCTGGCGTGAAGAAGAGTGGGCTATCCAGCTAGCTCCTCTGCTTACAGGTAAAGCGCGAAGCGCGTATGTTTTGATGGATATTGCTGACACGAACAATTATGGAAAAGTGAAGGAAGCAATTTTAAGCAAATACGAGATTACATCCGACACTTATAGGAGGAGGTTTCGGTCCCTGGACGTTTATCAGGACGAAACCCCTTGTGAATTGTATGTACGTTTAAAAGACCTGTTTTGTAAATGGGTTAAACCAGAGACCGCAACTGTGGAAGATATTACGGAACTACTGATTTTGGAGCAGTTTCTGCGGATGGTGAACCCGGAACTGGGAATCTGGATACAAGAGCGGGACCCGAAGACTGCAGAGGGCGCTGCTCGTCTAGCGGAGGTTTTTCTGTCAGCCAGGTCTGGGAGCAGGAGACCTACTCTCGGCCGTGACGGCTCTTTCACCTCACGGAGTAAGTTTGATGGGGGTGAAAGGGGTGGTCAAGCGCAGAAAAAAAATGTATTCCAGCTCCAGTCAGGTCACTGTTAGCAAACATAGTGGGGGTAGAAAGTCACGTTTTGTTCCAAGTCACGATATACGCTGTTACCAGTGTGACAAAATTGGCAACACACAATATTCATGTCCTGCCACAAGAAATAGCAAACCATCACTATTATGTTCAGTTCCTAGACCCACTTTTTCAGCCCCAGTACACAGTGGAGTGTATAAAATGAAGGTGTTGCTTAATGGGCAGTGTAAAGAGGCCCTGTTAGACTCAGGTTGTTTTCAAACGGTTGTGCTGCCCAGTTTGGTCCCTAGGGATTTGTGGAATGAGTCTAAAATAAATATCAGTTGTGTCCATGGGGATAAAAAGCTGTACTCGACCGCTGAGGTTTATTTAACAGTGGGAGGTCAGATTTATCTCCTTCCTGTAGCCCTTGTGCCTGATTTGCCATATTCAGTGATTCTTGGCAGTGATGTTCCAACTTTGTTGGACATCATACAACAGGTTAGGAACGAATACCAAACGGAGGAGAGACAGGCAGGTGGCGCTGTTGAGCAGAGAGTAAAGACACCTGTGGTGAAAAATTGTAATATGGTGACAACCAGGGAGCAGAGGGCTGCCAATGTTCTTCAGGAGCTGCCATTTTATGGTTCTGAGATAGAGGCAGGCCCTATTAAACAACCTAAATCCAAGGCTTAGAGGAGAAGAGATAAGGTGTTAGCTTCAGCAAAGAACTTGGGTGAAGAAACACCACAGCTAAATCAGTCAGTAGAGTTTGACATCCCTCCTGACATAGCTGCATTGCAGAAAGCTGACCCAGCACTTGGACCATGGTTTGAAAAAGTCTCGGAGATTGAGGGTGTGAAACAGGGTAGAACGGATTGTTTGGCTGAGGCCATGTATGTCATTAAAAAGGGCATTTTGTACCAGCAACAAGGTGAAGTTATGGCCATAGCTTTGCCACAGGACCTCATACCAAAAATTATGGAACTGGGACATGTTATTCCTTGGGCAGGTCATCTAGCATTTCATAAAACTTTACAGAGAATTACTAGAAGGTTTGTGTGGCCGGGAATGTATACTCAGATAAAGGAGTTCTGCACAACATGTTCAATATGTCAGATTACATCACCTAGGGGAGTAGCCCGTGCCCAACTGCAACCATTACCAATCATTGGAACACCTTTTGACAGAATAGGGATGGATGTAGTTGGCCCCCTAGAGAGAAGCTCCTTGGGTAATAGATACATTTTGGTAATTTGTGATTATGCTACTCGGTACCCAGAAGCCTTCCCCCTGAAATCTATCAAGGCTAGGCAGGTTGCCAACTGCTTTATCCAGTTATTTTCAAGGGTAGGCATACCTAGAGAAATTCTGACAGACTGTGGAACAAATTTCTTGGCCAAACTGTTGCAGCAGGTATATAAGCTGTTGGGTATTAAGGGTATTAAGACCACCCCATATCACCCTCAGACTGATAGACTAGTGGAGCGATTTAATCAGACTCTAAAAAACATGCTGCGGAAATTTGTTTCTGAAACGGGCTCGGATTGGGACCAATGGGTACCATACTTATTGTTTGCTTATTGGGAGGTGCCCCAGGCTTCAACAGGGTTCTCACCTTTTGAACTGCTGTATGGTCGTCAGGTGAGGGGCCCACTGGACTTATTAAAGGAGCACTGGGAGAGTCCACCGAGTGATCAGGACAATGTGGTCTCTTATGTCATCAAGATGAGAGAGAAACTGGATCGAATGACTGCTTTGGCTCAGGAGCACATGAGGACGGTGCAGGCCAAACAAAAAACTTGGTATGACAAGAAGGCCAGGAAAAAGGTTTTTCACCCAGGTCAGCAGGTTTTGTTATTGCTGCCCTCGTGTGACAGTAAGCTGTTGGCTCAATGGCAGGGGCCGTATGAAATCTCTAAAAAACGAAGCGCAGTGACATATGAACTATATATGCCTGACAGGAAGGTAAAACATCAGACCTTCCACATTAACTTATTGAAAGAGTTTCAGCAGCCTGTTCATCATCAGCAGCAACCTGTTCTTCAGGAGACACATCAGCTCTTAATTTGTGCGACGGAAGTGGATGAGGAGAGAGAACAGTCCTTTCCCACAAATGTGTCAGAGCCTTACTTGTTTCAAGTGTCTCATTTACAGGTGGATCAGCAGAGAGAATTCGAGGCACTATTAGATCCAGAATTGTTTCAGGAGAGACCTGGTTTCACCACGCTGGTGCGTCATAAGGTTCATTTGAAAGAGGAAGCTGTTCCACATAGGAAATCTTATAGGATCCCGGAGCAATTGGTTCCAAAGATGAAGCAGGAAATTGACTTGATGTTGCAGCTGGGAGTGATCGAGGAGTCAGTCAGTGAGTGGTGTAGCCCGATTGTGCTGGTACCCAAAAAGGACGGCTCTTTGAGATTCTGTATTGACTTCAGATATCTCAATTCAGTGTTCAAGTTTGAGTCATACCCCATGCCCCAGATTGATGAATTGTTAGAGAAAGTGGGCAGGGCTAGGTTTATTTCTACTCTGGACCTATGCAAGGGGTATTGGCAGGTGGCATTGGCACCGGAAACAAAAGAACTTACAGCCTTTAAAACACCTTATGGCAGTTTCCAATTTAGGGTCATGCCATTTGGCCTTCAGGGGGCACCTGCAACTTTTCAGTGGCTTATGGACCAAGTGTTAAGAAGGGTATCAAATTTTGCGGCTGCCTATTTGGATGACGTAGTCATCTATAGTCAGACCTGGGAAGAACATTTGGTACACCTTAGGCAGGTCCTTCAGTTGATTAAGAGGGCAGGATTGACGATTAATCTACGCAAATGTGCGTTCGGACAGCAGCAGGTGGAGTACCTGGGACATGTGGTTGGTCAGGGGGTCATTAGACCACGAGTAGGTAAAGTGGATGCCATCCGGACCTATCCTGTGCCCACTACTAAAAAGAAGGTACGATCATTCATGGGAATGGTAGGATGGTATAGTAAGTTCATCCCCCACTTTGCTGAAAGAGTCGCAGTTTTGACTGACCTCACTAAGGCTTCAGCACCAAATAGGGTAAAATGGACAGAGGAGTGTGACAGAGCTTTTGAGGATTTGAAGAGGGCTATTTCTGGGGAGAAGGTTCTCTACAGTCCAGATTTTGCTCGTCCATTTATTTTACAGACAGATGCTTCAGGAGCTGGCATTGGAGCAGTACTTCTCCAGGAGGAGAGACACCCAGTACTGTTCTTGAGCCGTAAGTTGTTGGACCGGGAGACAAGATACTCTACAGTAGAGAAGGAATGTCTTGCCATGAAATGGGCAATAGGGTCTCTTAAATACTATTTACTAGGGCGTCATTTTGTGTTGGAGACAGATCATCGGGCCCTACAGTGGCTGGACAGGATGAAGGACATGAACAGTCG
The DNA here is from genome assembly GCA_020510985.1 of Pholidichthys leucotaenia. NCBI lineage: Eukaryota > Metazoa > Chordata > Actinopteri > Cichliformes > Pholidichthyidae > Pholidichthys > Pholidichthys leucotaenia. The sequence goes on from CM035844.1 coordinate 50,212,369, forward strand.
TCTCACAGGGTGGTATGTGTCCCTTCAACCGTATAATTTTACTGTTCGGTATGTTGCAGGGAAAACTAACCTTGTGGCAGATAGTCTCTCAAGAGTACATGACTCGTAGAGTACTGTACTCTTGGGAAAAGGGGGGAGGAAATGTGATGATGGAGTGTCACCACTGTTATGGTTTATTATATGTGTGATTATATTGTTTGTGTAATATGTGTAAATGTCAATATGATGGTTTGTTAAAAATGCACACATTATTCTAGGATCTGTCTTTGGACTAATTGGAATGCCCTTGTGAGATAATTGCTATGGTTAAACATTTGGGTAAAACAATTGGTAATGATTTAATCCACATACCTTTGCCAACATGCTTCCTGAGGGTGTCCGGGCAAAAGACTCTGTTAGGGGTTGAGGGCCTTTTAAAGGACACCAGCAGGAAGGAAGCATGTATGGTAAGTTAGAGGGGTGGTTTAGAATTTGTAAATAGGGGTCTGAATTATTTATTGAATTATTTATACTGTTATTTATTCTATGTTATTTATATTTACTCTGTATATAGCTGGGGAATTATTTATGCTCTTTTAGATATCAGTGGGTATGTGTAAAGAATGAAAAATGTTATTGTCTTTCCTGGGACATATGGTATGTTCTAATTGTCGGTAATTATCTCTAATAGTATATAACAGGTGTTGGGTATATTTGGTTAAGTCTTTCAGTCTAGAGTCTTCGTTGTAAGATTCGTTGGTTGTCAAGAGAATGATGATGATGATTGACTGACAAATCCAAATCATGGTAAATCGTGTCGGATGTTTCTTTTTGGGAATTATTACCTGTAAGTTTTTGAAATAAAAAATTGACAAATTGAAGATCTGGCCTCGCCCCCCTGTTAAACGTTACACCATGTGTGAAGGTAGGAAGGTAGATTGAGTGGTAAATTGACAGCTTTGCTTTAGAGCTCAACTCCCTCTTCATTACAACAGCCCGATACAATGTTCACATCACTGCAGATTCTGCTCTGATTCGTCTGTCAGTCTTCTGCTCCATTCTCCCTTCACTCCTGAATAGAACCCTAGATACTTGAACTCCTCCACTTGGGGCAGGACCTTTATCCCAACCCAGACAGGACAATCCACCCTTTTCCGGCTGAGTACCAAAAACATGGATTTGGAGGTGCTGATTCTTATCTCAGCTGCTTCACACTTGGTAGCAATCTGCTGGTAGCAATCAGCAGGACAACATCATCTGTAAAGAGCAGAGACAAGATCCTATGGTCACCGAACATGAAACCCTCCGTTCCTTGGCTGTGCCTAGAAATCCTGTCCATAAAAATTACGAACAGGATCCAAGACAAAGGGCAGCCTTGACGGAGTCCATCTCTCACTGGGAACAAGTTAGGCTAATCGTTGGTAATTAGATTAGATTAGATTAGATTCAACTTTATTGTCATTACACATGTATGAATACAAGGTAACGAAACACAGTTTAGCATCCAATCAGAAGTGCAAAGGACAGCAGTGCAGTATATACGGTAATTAACAGTATGTGCAATTTAAGCAAATATATGCAAATATATGCAGCAGTGCAGAAAATTAAGAGTACTGTTATGTGCAAATAATGTGCAATAAGTTAGATGTAGTTATGTAGTTATGCAGTTATGTACAGGTGAGGATGGTAAGAGATGATGGTAAGAGAGTCAGCGGGGAACTAAGTTCAATAACGTGACAGCTGTTGGAAAGAAACTGTTCCTAAACCTGCTGGTTCTAGTCTGAAGGCTTCTGAAACGTCTTCTGGAGGGGAGAAGCTGGAACAGTCCATGAGCAGGATGGTTGGAGTCCCTAAGAATGCTGCGTGCCCGGCGCAGACATCTTTTCCTGTAGACGTCCTCTATAACTGGAAGTGGAGTCCCTGTGATGCGTTGGGCGGTTTTCACCACCCGCTGCAGCGCCTTGCGGTCAGCGACAGAGCAGCTCCCATACCAGACTGTGATACAGTTGGTCAGGGTGCTCTCTATCACGCAGCGGTAGAAGTTGCCCAGGATGTCAGTTGACAGATGGTTCTTCTTCAGTGTCCTCAAGAAGAAGAGGCGCTGATGGGCCTTCTTGATCAGGCTGGTGGTGTTAACTGACCAGGACAGGTCCTCCGAGATGTGGGTCCCCAGGAATTTGAAGCTGGGGACACGTTCAACAGCTATGCCATTGATATGGAATACGTATGGTAATACGAACCAAACTCTTGCAACAGTCGCATCGAGACCAGATGGCTTGTAGCAACAAGTCCAATACCAGATATTCTGGAAGCACCCCCCACAAGAAGCCATGAGGGATGTGGTTGAATGTTTTCTCCAAGTCCACAAAGCACATGTAGACTGGTTAGGCAAACACTCATGAACCTCCAAGGATCCTTGAGAGGGTGAAGAGTTGATCCGATGTGCCACGACCAGGATGAACCTGAATGTGAGGTTCGACTAAACGCTCCTCTCCAGTACTTTGGCATAGACCTTCATAAGGAGGCTGACGAGTGTGATTCCTCTAAAATTGGAACACACCCTTGAATAAAAAAAAGATAAATACAGCCGTGGACAAAATTGTTGGTACCCCTCTGTTAATGAAAGAAAAACCCACAATGGTCACAGAAATAACTTGAATCTGACAAAAGTGGTAATGAATAAAAATTCTATGAAAATGAACCAATGAAAATCAGGCAATGCTTTTGAATTGTGGTTCAACAGAATTATTTTAAAAAACAAACTCATGAAACAGGCCTGGACAAAAATGATGGTACCCCTAGAAAAGATTGAAAATAATGTGACCATAGGGACATGTTCAACCAAGATGTGTCCTCTAGTTAACATCGCAGGTGTCTACAAACTTGTAATCAGTCAGTCGGCCTATTTAAATGGTGACAAGTAGTCACTGTGCTGTTTGGTGACATGGTGTGTGCCACACTAAACATGGACCAGAGGAAGCAAAGGAGAGAGTTGTCTCAGGAGATTAGAAAGAAAATTATAGACAAGCACGTTAAAGGTAAAGGCTATAAGACCATCTCCAAGCAGCTTGATGTTCCTGTGACTACAGTTGCACATATTATTCAGAAATTTAAGATCCACAGGACTGTAGCCAACCTCCCTAGATGTGGCCGCAGGAGGAGACGGATAATACGAATGATAACAGAAGAGCCCAGAACAACCACTAAACACATTCATGGTGAACTCCAAGGTCAAGGTACATCAGTGTCAGATCGCACCATCTGTCGTTTGAGCCAAGGTGGACTTCATGGGAGACGACCAAGGAGGACACCACTGTTGAAAACAAATCATAAAAAAGCCAGACTGGAATTTGCCAAACTGCATGTTGGCAAGCCACAAAGCTTCTGGGAGAATGTCCTATGGATAGACGAGATAAAACTGGAACTTTCTGGCAAGGCACATCAGCTCTATGTTCAGAGACGCAAAAATGAAGCATACCAAGAAAAGAACACTGTCCCTACTGTGAAACATGGAGGAAGTTCTGTTATGTTCTGGGGCTGCTTTGCTGCATCTGGCACAGGGTGTCTTGAATCTGTGCAGGTACAATGAAATCTCAAGACTATCAAGGTATTCTAGAGAGAAATGTGCTGCCCAGTATCAGACAGCTTGGTCTCAGTCATAGGTCATGGGTCTTGCAACAGGATAATGACCCAAAACACACAGCTAAAAACACCCAAGAATGGCTAAGAGTGAAACATTGGACTATTCTAAAGTGGCCTTCTATGAGCCCTGATCTAAATCCTATTGAACATCTGTGGAAAGAGCTGAAACATGCCATCTGGAGAAGGCACCCCTCAAACCTGATACAACTGGAGCAGTTTGCTCATGAGGAGTGGGCCAAAATACCTGCTGAGAGGTGCAGAAGTCTCATTGACAGTTACAGAAATTGTTTGATTGCAGTGAGTGCCTCAAAAGGTTGTGCAACAAAATATTAAGTTAATGGTACCATCATTTTTGTCCAGGCCTGTTTCATGAGTTTGTTGTTTTTTTTTAAATAATTCTGTTGAACCACAATTGAAAAGCATTGTCTGATTTTCACTGGTTAATTTTCATAGAATTCTTATTTATTACCACTTTTGTCAGATTCAAGTTATTTCTGTGACCACTGTGGGTTTTTCTTTCATTAACAGAAGGGTACCAACAATTTTGTCCACGTGTGTAGAAGAATTAGCCATTACAACGGCTAAATTGCATTGAATGCATGTTAGAGAAGTGGTCCCCAACCACCAGGCTGCAGAGAAAAAAAAATTCTGTTCCTCTGTATTAACTATCAAAGTCTGTTTTATTTTGAAAAATTACTGAATATTCTCTCTCTTCCAATTCCTGACTTTTTGCTTGTCGTGTCTGTTTGTGAGTCTTGATGCACATCTGTCTCATCAGATCTTGAAAATTAAAGCCACAAAACAATTTTTGCTTTGTTTGAGTCTTATCAAGAGGAGCGGCTCCTCAAGGGTTAGCCAGGGGATGTGCGTGTCTCCGGGTCGGGAGCGCATGCTCCTTGTCTCAAGGTCATCCCGTGTGGGTTCCTGGAGCAATGCACCCCGGCTGCCAGCAACTGGCCCCCAGGGCACTTTGGTGCACAGAATTGAGTGAGCTTCAATATATTACCAAAAGTTCTTATTTCTGGTCTGTTTAAGTTTAAGTCATTCAGTCCCTGCTAATTCCACCCTGCAAAAATGTTGAAACTGAAAAATGACAGAATTGGCTCACCTGTCCTTGAACTTGTGTTTGCTGTTAGCACTGTGACCACAAATGTTTCCTGCAGACTTGTGCTTCCTGTGTTGACAGTCACTGTATAAACCCCTGCATCGGTGTCAGTCACCCACCTCAGCTCCAAAGATTCAGTCTCTGATAACAGCGTCTCATTCTGGGCCAAAACAAATCATTCAGCACATAAATATTGTTCCTACTGAGGAATACCATTTTGTAATTATCTGTAGGCTTTTGTTGTTAGATTTATTCCAGTCATCTTCACATCAGGAGCGCTATTGTGGTAGGTGTGGGTTGTAGTTACTGTTTTCTTATTTTTTCCATTTTCTTTTTACCTTGGTCCACATGTACTGTGCATTGGAAAATGCAGTGCAGCGAATTGTCACATTTTCACCTTCATGGACCTTGATAGTTCCATTCACATTACACTTGATTTTGAAGTCATCTGGAGAGAACATTTAAGATTGATTTGAAATCGTGACAACACATGAACATTGTGAAATTAATGCAACAAATTTAGCTGGAAATTAATTTGCAATATTAATGGTTAATGCTATTTCAGATGTAGCCCACTGGAACAAGATATTTTCTAAACTGATTTATGTCATAACGTTCCATCAGCTGAAATGAATAATGCATGTATAATGTGCTTGTGCCATTTCACTAGTACAATGGCTGATGTAGAAAAGGCCACACAGAAAAAAAAAGTCCTGCAGCGAAAAAGACTTCTCGACATGTTCTTGCAATCATTACTTGCATTTGCTTAAAAGTAAATAACTGCTGAGATTAGCAGAGCATCAGCAAGCTGATGCAATAATGAGTAATATGAAATATATGTAATTGATCATAAGATAGAAAAACCTCTTTGCAAATATTGAGTCATAGTGTGTGTTCTATTTAGGTATGGATTTCCATGCAATCTTCTCTTACCTCTGATGATCAGCTCTGTTTCCTTTTTCAGAGAGCCAGAAGGAAAAACTGAATTGTCACACATGTAGGTGCCACTGTCCCATTTCTCCACCCTTGAAAGTTGTAGGTAGGATCCCACCACCTTACCTGCTTCATTTTTCTCTGATTGGATGGTGACATTAGGCCAAAATAATACGGTTCCGTGTTGTGGATGGTACAAAGCCAGCTTTGTGCTATTATTTTTTTTCTTAGTCCATTCAATACTGACAATCTTGTAATCAGTGGCACTTTTTAAAATGCAAGGTAAGGTGATATTCTGGCCCACTACACCCTCTATTTTTTCATAATGGACAACCTCAACATCCTGGGACCCTGTCAGACACATTAGATACCGTTAGAAACAATACAAGCCAGGAGACAACATCACTTATGCTGCATTCCATAAAAGAGTAATGCTGTACTTAGGCTACTCGTCACACCAAAATCCAGTACACTTTTCAGAAGTACTGTTAAATCATCTATGCTGCAGTGATATAATGATCAAAGTACATGTGGATGTCCAGGATTACCTTGAGTGATGGAGGCAATGAGCAGAAAAACTAGGACCATCCCTAAAGCATTTCCAGCCATGTTTGAGCTCCCAAAACTAATTATGATCAGTCAGACTGAATCTATGGAGCCTGAATGAGGGATTCAGAAAAGACAACAACAGCACAGTGTCAGCAAAGGTTAAAGAACTGGGTAGAGATTATGATGCTGACAACAGGATGAACCACCTTCACAGGAAGCCACACATAGAGCAGTCAGTCATATGTGCAGTGCTGAAGCTTTGTTGTGGGGGAAAACCTGATGTAAAGTGTATTTATGATAGCATAGGGTTTTTGTTTCTGCTCTCACAAATTGTGGGACAACTACTTTTTAGATTACTAGAGTGAGAACCTAAATCATCCTGGAAAAGCCTATCTCATATTAAAAAAAAGCATATCTCATATAAAACTATCACATATGCATTTAAAAACATGCTGCACTCATGCTGCAGCGTTCCCTGGTCACTTGTGGTAACGCATCATCACTTCCTGTATTGCTGTCTGTCCGTGTGGTTAGCTCTCCTCACTCTCTTGAGGATTTTGCTTTTAATTGTATTCTAACCACTTTTTTCCATCTACCGTTAGTTCTCATTTCTGTTTATCAAGCCTCCTGCACCTGTGTGCGCACTCAGTGTCACCTAATCACCCTCTTTAGCCTTCTGTTCACCTTTCATCGGTGTTTTTGTTAGCTTCGGGTTAGCCACTAGCTATGGCGACTAGCGCTCCTTCCTCTCCTCCTCTGGTGTGCTCTCTCTGTCAGATGTTTAGCTACACCTCTGCCTCTTTTAGTGATAACGGTAAATGTAATAAATGTTGTCTTTTTGAGGCGCTCGAGGCAAGGTTGTCTGATTTGGAATCCCGGCTCTGCTGCATTGAAACACCGTCTGCGCCAGTTAATCTTGACGGACGTCCCCTAGCTGCAGCGGAGCTCCCTAGCATAGGCCCTGTTAGCGGTCCACCTCAGCAACGAAGAGACTGGGTGGGTGACGGTGAGAAGGAAGCCTAGCCGCAAAGCCCCGGTTAACCACCAACCTGTTCACGTTTCTAATCATTTTTCCTCGCTCAGCGACACACCCACTGGGGAAAAAACTCTGATCATTGGCGACTCTGTAGTCAGAAACGTGAACCTAGAGACTCCAGCGGCCATAGTCAAATGCATTCCTGGGGCCAGAGCAGGCGACATCGAGTCAAATTTGAAAATGCTGGCTAAAAGTAACTGTAAATACTCCACAATTGTTATTCACGCTGGCATTAATGACATCCGTCTCCGGCAGTCGGAAGTCACGAAACTTAATGTAGAATCGGTGTGACTTTGCCAAAACAATGTCTGCCTCTGTAGTATTCTCTGGGCCCCTCCCCAATCTGACCAGTGATGACATGTTTAGCTGCTTGTCATCCTTCAACCGCTGGCTGTCTGTGTGGTGTCCTGCAAACAACGTGGGCTACATTGACAATTGGAGCTCATTTTGGGGAAAACCTGGTCTTATGATACGAGACAGCATCCATCCCACTTTGGATGGTGCTTCTCATTTATCTAACAATCTGGCATCTTTTTTATCCAAATTTCCAAAATCTTGACAACTCAGAGTTGGGACCAGGAAGCAGAGTCGCAGTCTTACACGCCTCTCTGCAGCTCCTCTTCATCCTCCACCCCTCAACTTAACCCCTGTCTTCCCCATCAGAGAATCATTGTCTGCTCCCTCCAAAGCAAATAAAAATATAATGTATAAGTATCCCAAAGTGATTAAAGAAAAAGTTGGTAAAACTCAAATTAAACATGAAGCCTCTAAATTGAATGATTTGGCCTCTCTTCCTCCTCATAATTTAAAAATTAAATGTGGTTTATTAAATATTAGGTTGTGGAGTGTGTGAATAAAGAGGCAGATTCATGGACAGACGGTTTATTGACACTTGACAAGAGCATGGGTTGTGCTGCCAAAAGTCCGGTAGCTTGACTGAAACCGCGCACGCGTTGCTGGGGGTTCCAGTCTGGGCTGTCTGTGGGATGGCTGCTGTGTCTCTGGGGCTTCCCAACCGGGCCGACTCCAGGGTTCTTGCCTCGTGTTTCATAATTCGTCTAGGGTCACCAGTGTGGAGTGTGTGAATAAAGAGGCAGATTCATGACAGACGGTTTATTACACACTTCACATCTCACAAGCACAGAACAGAATGAATCATTTCAGCAAGCTCTCCTCTTTTACCCAAAGCACTCTTCACACGTTTCTTGGCATTTCTCATCACACAGCATGACATTTACATTACACTGCATTCAACCCCCTATGTCCTTGACTCCTTCCTGCTATCTCGCCAGGAACCCCCTGGGCATTGTTCTTCCATGCTTATTCACTGTCTCTGTCTGAGATGCTAAATAATCTGACTTCCCCAAGGTCCTACACCGCCACCCCAGCATCTTAGATAGAACATTAGTCCACACGCTGTTTTGGCTTCCGTCTCCTCCCATATCTGCTGTAACTGGGGTTTACCGCCTCCGTGGCGCTGCTGTGCCAGTGGGGGGGCGGGGTGCTGGGAGTGTGTCTGACTGCAGGTGGGCCGTGGCGAGGGGGGGGGGAACTTCGCTCTGTTTGTGTGGCTGCTCTGGTGAATCGTTTCCCTGGGGAGCTCTCCGTGGGGGTCTTCCACGTCGAGGGGCCCTAGCCAACAGCACTTGCTCGTCCGCCACTACAAAGGCGGGTTTGAGTCTGTCTATGCCAATTTTCTCCCGCCTACCCCCCAAGTCTAGCAAAAAATGCTTATCCACTGTTTCCAACACTCTGAACGGTCCATCATAGGGTGGGCGCAATGGAGGGCGGTGGGTGTTGTGTCTGACGAGCACGAACTCCGCGTTCTTCAAAGTTTTAGGCATGAAAGCACGCAGAAAACAGTGGTGGGCCGGGCCCGGCAGCGTGCCTGTGTTTGCGCTATGCTGCAAAAGCTGAGACCGGGAGCTGTCCGGCGTGGGATTATCTGGCAGAAATTCCCTGGGCAGCCGTAGAGGCTGCGCAAAAACAAGCTCTGCCGGGGAAGCTTCCAAATCCTCTTTTGGCGTGGAGCGCAACCCCAATAAAACTCACGGCAACCTGTCCACCCAATTTGCATCCGTCACTGAAGCCCTGAGTGCTGCTTTCAGTGATCTATGAAAACGCTCACATAACCCATTGGCCTGTGGGTTGTACGCAGTTGTGCGATGAATTGCAACACCCAGGCTGCGGGCCATCACGGACCAGAGGTCGGAAACAAATTGAGGGCCCCTGTCGGACATAATGTCCAACGGGACTCCAAAACGCGCCACCCATGCTGTTAAAAAAGCGCGTGCCACGTCCGCGTGCACCCCTGTGATGGAGGGAGGGGGTCCACGAGGTCCACGTGAACATGGTCGAACCTCTTAGCCGGTACCCGAAACGGCTCCAAGGGAGCCTTCGTGTGTCTGTGTACCTTGGTTCGTTGGCACGCCACGCAGGCTGCAGCCCACTCTTTTACTTGTTTGCGTAGGCTCGGCCACACGAACTTCTCTCCCACTATTTTGACTGACGCGCACACTCCTGGGTGCGCCAGAGTGTGAACCGACTCAAACATGCAGCGGCGCCACGGGACCGGGACCACCAGACGCAGGCGTCCCGTGGAGACATCGCAGATTAGGGGTGGCATGCCGTCTTGCAGCACCCTGCTCTCCAGCCTTAACCCTGTTGGTCCAGACTGGAGCGCGCGCACGTCTGCATCGCTAATCTGCTCCGCGGCCATGATTGCGTAATCTATCCCCACATAGACCGGGGCCACTACTGCACGCGAGAGGCAGTCCGCCACCACATTCAGTTTACCCGACACATACTGAATATCGGCAGTAAACTCTGAGATCGCAGCCAGCTGTCTCTGCTGCCGACCCGACCACGGTTCTGAAACCTTGGCCATCGCAAACGTTAGTGGCTTGTGGTCTACGAACGCAGTGAAGCTGCGCCCTTCCAGCCAGAACTGGAAGTGGCGTATGGCCAGGTGGAGGGCCAGCAACTCCCTGTCGAACGCGCTGTATTTACGTTCGCTGTCGCGCAAAGTTCTGCTGAAAAAGGCGAGCGGCTGCCAAGCCCCGGCGACGCGCTGCTCCACAACAGCCCCTATGGCTACGTCTGAAGCGTCGGTGGTGAGCGCTATCCGGGCCGCCGGGTCCGGATGCGCCAGCAGTGCAGCGTTTGCCAGGGCTGCTTTAACCTCCAAGAACGCCCGCTCTCGCTCCGGGGTCCATTCGACCCCATCCGTGGGTTTCTGTCTCTTGAGCGCGGCGTACAATGGTTGCATAAGTCGCGCCGCATGGGGAAGGAAATGGTTATAAAAGTTCACCATCCCCAAAAATTGTTGCAGTGCCCTGACCGTCTGAGGCCGGGGAAAATCCCCCATGGCGTGCACTTTGTCGGGCAACGGGATCGCTCCTTCCGGAGAGACGCGGTACCCCAAAAAATCAATCTCCGTCACGCCGAACTGGCATTTCGCCGGGTTGATTATTAACCCGTGCTCCTCTAACCTCCGGAAAACCGTCCTGAGGTGGGTTTTGTGTTCATCTTCAGACGCACTGGCTACCAGGATATCGTCCAGGTAGATGAACACGAACGGGAGATCGCGCAGCACTGCATCCATCATGCGTTGGAACGTCTGTGCCGCGCTTTTTAACCTGAATGGCATGCGCAGGAACTCGAATAAACTGAATGGAGTTATTACCGCTGTTTTGGGTACGTCCTCCACGTGCACTGGGACCTGGTGGTAACCGCGGACCAGGTCTATTTTGGAAAAAAATGCGTGCTCCGGCGAGGTGAATGGAAAAATCCTGTATATGGGGGATTGGGTAGCGGTCGTGTGCTGTGGCGTTGTTCAACCTGCGGAAATCACCGCACGGTCGCCACGACCTCTCAGCCTTAGGGACCATGTGTAGCGGGGATGCCCATGGGCTGTTCGATCACCTAATGATGCCCAACCTTTCCAGGCTGGCGAACTCCTCGCGCGCTATGGCCAGTTTAGCTGCATCCAAGCGCCGAGGTCTTGCAAAAACGGGCGGCCCGGTGGTGGTGGTAAAGTGCTCCACCCCGTGTTTAGCGATGGCCGCAGAAAACGTCGGGACCGTGAATGCTGGGAACTGAGCGAGCAGTGCGTGGAACTTACTGCCTGGAGCTGTGACATTGGCTTGTGCTGTTAGCCGGGTCCCTCGAGCTATACAGGGGAGAGATTCAAAGGACAGTGCATTAACCAGGCGCCTGTTAGCAACATCCACAAGTAAACCATGCGCACACAGAAAATCAGCGCCCAGGATCGGGCAACACAGTGCTGCTATGATAAAAGTCCACTCGTGCGAGCGGCCATGTAGCGATAAGGCCAGTGTTCTCTCACCGAACGTCTTAATCTCCGAGCCATTTACTGCCACAAGTCCGGGGCCGCTAGGTCCTGCCAGCCGGTCAGCATAGGACGGCAGGATGACGCGCTTCTGGGCTCCGGTGTCGACGAGGAAGCGTCTTCCCGAGCGTGAGTCCGTCACGTAGAGCAGCTTGTTCTCTTCACCGGCGGTCGCAGCTGCTACCGACTGCCGGCCTTGGCATTTCCCGAGCGCTTGAACTGGCACGGTGGCGCACATCTGCGCACGTTCTCTCCGAAGCGGCGGTGGTAGAAGCAGAGCGTGTCTCTCTGGTGCTCCTTGGCCCCCGCTGCCGCTACCGTCGGTGGCTCCTCGCCTCCTCTGGTCGTCTTGCTGGGCTCCGCCGCCGCCGCGTTGACTGTGATCGCCCTGATGGTGAGGATGATCTGGTCTCCCTCCTGGGCTAGCGGACGGTAGTCACGTGCAGCCAGCAACGACGAATTGGCCAGAATCGCTCTCGCCTCTGTTGGAAGTTTCTGGAGGAAAAGGTGGGCAAACAAAAAGTGCCGGTCGTCCGTGCCCATTAACGCCAGCATCTTCTTCATCAGGTCGATGGCCGAACCATCTCCTAACTCGGTCCGCCCCAGGAGCCTCTCCGCTCTCTCACATTCCAAGAGCGTGTAACGCCAGGTCAGCGCAGCCTTGAGCGCCTCGTATTTGCTGTGGGCTGGAGGCTGATTGAGCAGGCTCGCTACCTGCTGGGCTGTGCGGGCGTCCAGCGCTGCTACCACATGGTAGAATTTGGTGTCGTCTGCCGTTACTCCCCGGAGGGCAAACTGGGCCTCGGTGTGGTGGAACCAAGAGCATGGGTTGTGCTGCCAAAAGTCCGGTAGCTTGACTGAAACCGCGCACGCGTTGCTGGGGGTTCCAGTCTGGGCTGTCTGTGGGATGGCTGCTGTGTCGCTGGGGCTTCCCGACCGGGCCGACTCCGGGGTTCTTGCCTCGTGTTCCATAATTCGTCTAGGGTCACCAGTGTGGAGTGTGTGAATAAAGAGGCAGATTCATGACAGACGGTTTATTACACACTTCACATCTCACAAGCACAGAACAGAATGAATCATTTCAGCAAGCTCTCCTCTTTTACCCAAAGCACTCTTCACACGTTTCTTGGCATTTCTCTTCACACAGCATGACATTTACATTACACTGCATTCAACCCCTTAAGTCCTTGACTCCTTCCTGCTATCTCGCCAGGAACCCCCTGGGCATTGTTCTTCCATGCTTATTAACTGTCTCTGTCTGAGATGCTAAATAATCTGATTTCCCCAAGGTCTTACAAGGTCTCTAACTCCCAAGTCTCTGTTAGTCCATGATCAATTAACATAATTGATCATCAGATTGATTTAATATCCCTTACAGAGTCTTGGTTAGGGCAAGAGGATTATGTTGGTTTAAATGAATCAACTCCCTCTGGTTATTTAAACTGTCAAAATCCCAGAAGTTGTGGTCGTGGAGGAGGAGTAGCAACAATTTACCATTCCAAACTATTAGTTAATGTAAAGCAAAAAAACATGTTATAATTCCTTTGAGGGCCTTGTCCTCAGTATTGGGCACTTTAGCAATTTTAGACTAAACCCAATTTTATTTGCCATAGTTTATCATCCTCCATCAACCTACTCAGAATTTTTATCTGAACTTGCTGAATTCTTAGCTGATTTAGTGCTGAAATCAGATAGGATAATTATAGTAGGGGACTTTAACCTCCTAGGACCTGGCGTCCACATATGCAATTAAAAATGCATGCCATGCAAGAGAGTTCGGGTCTTAGGAGGTTAATATACATGTAGATGTAGCTAGTGACTGCCTTAATGTGGCATTTAATTCAATATTAGACTCGATGGGGTTTTCTCAGAAAATAAGAAATTCTACCCATTATTTCCACCATACGTTGGACCTTGTTCTGACATATGGCATAGAAATAGAAAATCTGGTAGTGTCTCCTCACAACCCTGTACTGTCAGACCATTGTCTGTTAACCTTTGATTTTACTATTTCTGACTATTTGGTTCCTAAAGAAAAATATTACTACAGTAGATGCCTCTCAGATGATGTTGTTACCAAATTTATGCAGATTGTTTCCTCTATGCCATGTGTCAACACAACAGGAAATAAGCTATAGACAGCTTGCTCCTTCTGTAATTGATAGCATGGTAGATAGTGTTACAGCTTCTCTGCATCAGACTCTAGACTTGGTGGCCCCTTTAAAAAAGAAAAAGTCTAATAAGAGATTTCTAACTCCTTGGTTCAACACAGAAACTTGTAGCTTAACCCCTTGCACTCCGGGCAATTTTCCTAAAAATGCCAAAAAATAACGTGCCCAAAGTAAATCGAAAGCTGTTATTCAACCCTTTGCAGCATCTTCATGGGGTTGGTCTCATTTAAAAGAAAACACTTTGAATTTTTTGGCAAAAAAAACATAATCTCTCTACGTGCTCCGGCCACTGAGTTACAGTCATCTAAACATACTGAACTTGAAGAAAATAAATTTGGACACAGTGTTTTTTTGGATACAAATGCTTGCAAATAACACACAGCTGTCCGATCCAGCTGGAAAATGCAACAGAAATGTAGAACCAAGTGTTATCAAGCTGAGATCCAAATTTGGTAACAATACCACAAAAAATGAATATTTTACACAGCTTTGTTCTCAGGCTGTTCCCAGACGTTTTGGAACTGTGCCAAATTGTGCCAAATGGCACAGTTTGGAAAAACATCTGTAACTTTTGAATAATTCAATGTAGAATCTTCATTTTGGGCTCTAATGAAAGGTCACACTCAGGGCTGTGTCTGTGTGTGTGTGTGTGTGTGTGTGGGGGGGGGGTTGTTCCCCCCCCCGCTAAAAAAGACGGAGTTCGGCCCTCGCTACATGATGGATTACACTCCTTGCATGTTTTCACAGCGCCCCCCCCTCGCTACTGTGTGTGTGTGGGGGGGGTTGTCCCCCCCCCCCCCCTCGCTGCAGAAGACGGCCATCGCTACATGAAGGAATAGACTCATATGCTTCCCCCCGCGGACCGGGGGCGTTCGGACCGTGAACACCCCCCCGCTCCTCTTCTGCAGCGGGGGGAGGGGGGCGTTCACGGTCCGAACACAGCAAATGAACCGTTTATCGCGGCGCACGCACTTCGTACTTCGTGCGCAGTACAGTTGTAATTTACCGATCGGTCAAAAGTCATTTTTGGATTACAGTTTTCAGGGATAAATAATAATTTAGCTGATAACACCTTACCTCTTCACAGCAGCAGAGTCGTGGCGAACTTCTCTTCCCTATTGTAAGACGAACGCGATGCTGCTCGGCTCGTGGATCCCGATCAAAACATAATTCCATTATTGCGGTTTTGGTGAATGATTTACGACCTTTGTCGTCGGCCTCCGTCGGTCTATGATGACGGAAGAGAATCCTAAACGTCTATTCTGCTGGAATGAGTGCAGGTCCCACTTGTGGGTGTTCTCCATGCTGCAGGGTCTGTAGTAGATTCGTCCAGCGTCCTTTGTTTTCATCTGCTGCAGCAGTAAATCTCTCTTCACCCAGCCTGAATTTCTGTGCTTCAATTGGCTCCTGCATTCACAGTAGGCGGGTCCTCCTTCCTAGGTTTTCATTCATTGGCTCTTCAAGGTTTCAGAAACCCAATTCAAGGCTCTTATTAGTCGAATGAGAGGTCAATCAGATGAACTAATCTGTTCGCGGCTGTCTCTGCATTTTTTTTTTTTAGTGGCGCTTGGACGCCACTACATCACCATCATCACCTACATCACCACAATCTGGTCTATGTGTCAGAGTGCGCACGAGTGCGCCCTCGTGCGTCTTAGGACGCAGAGACTTGCCCGCCCGCGGAACAACGGAGCGCAAGTTAAAACAGAAGACTCGTCAATTAGAAAGAAAATGGCGCTCCACTAATTTAGATGAAATCTATGTAGCTTGGAGAAATCATCTTTTAATTTATAAAAAATCTCTTAGAAAAGCTAGAACGAGTTATTATTCTGCATTAATAGAAGAGAACAAGAATAATCCCAGGTTTCTTTTCAGTACTGTAGCCAGGTTGACAAAGAGTCAGGACTCTGTCAATCCTAGCATTCCCTTAGAGCTTACTAGTCAGGACTTTATGAACTTTTTCAATAATAAAATTTCATCCATCAGAGATAAAATCAATCAGATTTTTCCCACCGTTAACTTAAATACAGTAACTACTACAACTCCTTCAATTGATATCTGTCTTGATGAGTTTACTCCAACTGACCTTTTAGAGTTAGACAAAATAGTTTCCTCATCCAAGCCTTCAACTTGTCTTTTAGACCCTATTCCTACCAGGTTATTTAAAGAAGTCTTCCCACTTATTGGTAGCTTTATTCTTCATATAATCAATTCTTCATTAACTTTAGGCCATGTACCGCAGGCTTTTAAAATGGCTGTAATTAAACCCTTACTCAAAAAAACAATGCTGAATCCAGGAGCTTTAGCTAACTATAGACCAGTCTCTAATCTCCCTTTCATTTCAAAAATCTTAGAAAGAGTTGTTGCTACGCAATTATTTGACCACCTGCAGGGAACTGGTTTACTTGAAGAGTTTCAATCTGGGTTTAGAATCCGTCATAGTACTGAAACAGCCTTAGCGAAGGTCACTAATGACCTCCTCATCGCATCTGATAATGGATTTGTTTCTGTACTTGTCCTTTTAGACCTTAGTGCAGCTTTTGATACTATCGATCATAATATTCTACTTGATAGATTAGAACATTATGTTGGACTTAATGGAACTTCGTTGCAGTGGTTTAGATCTTATTTATCTGATAGGTTCCAGTTTGTTCATGTCAATAATGAGTTTTCTTTCAACTCAAAGCTCAGTCATGGAGTTCCACAGGGATCTGTGCTAGGCCCTACTCTTTTTAGTTTATATATGCTTCCGTTAGGCAACATTATTAGAAAGCACTGTATACATTTTCATTGTTATGCAGATGACGCACAATTATACCAGTCAATGAAGCCAGATGATAGTAATCAATTAGCCAAGTTGGAAGCCTGTCTTAAGGAAATCAAAGCTTGGATGACTTGTAATTTCCTGCTATTAAATTCAGATAAGACTGAAGTCATTCTTGTTGGTCCAAAAAACCTTAGAAATACCTTTCCAAATCAAATTTTCAGTTTGGATGCGGTTACTCTTTCTCTTAATAGCTCTGTGAGGAACCTTGGAATTATTTTTGATCAAGATCTGTCTTTCAATTCACGTATTATATTTGTTTCTAAGACTGCCTTCTGTGGTCTATATTAATCATATATCCCATAACCTACATATGTATAAGCATGTGAGAATGTTTGGTGATTACATATGTAAAGCGACTTCACACCTCAGAACAGGACAAAGAGGTCTCAACCGCCAGCGGGGATCAAAGAGCATCCGAGGCACTGCGGTGGAGACCAGATCGATCGCCCTGACCTCCCAAGGCCAGGTGGAGGGATACGGAGACAAAGGAGGGGGATTAAGATAATGTGGGATGTCAGCTTTGATATGCATGTCTTTTGTTATGTGTAGGTATAAGTATGTAGAGCTGAATATGTTCTGCCTCTTTCTACTTCTGCTTCTGCACTTAGATGAGACTTGTTAGAGGAGCGAAGCTGATAATAAACTTTGGTTTATAAGTTGCATCGCCTCGTTATTCCAAGCTCTTCTACACCTTCTATCATTTGCGTAATATTGCCAAGATTAGGAGCATCTTGTCTCAGAGTGATGCTGAGAAGCTGATCCATGCTTTTGTTAGCTCTAGATTAGATTATTGTAATTCTTTATTATCAGGTTGTCCTAAAACATCTTTAAAAAGTCTTCGGCTGATCCAAAATGCTGCAGCAAGAGTTTTAACAGGTACTAGAAAGAGAGGTCATATCTCTCCGGTTCTGGCCTCCCTTCATTGGCTTCCCATAGAGTTTAGAATTAAGTTTAAAATCCTTCTTCTTACTTACAAAGCTCTAAACAATCAGGCCCCTTTTTATTTAAAAGATCTGATACTACCGTATTATCCTAACAGAGCACTACGCTCCCAAAATGCAGGATTGCTTGTAATACCTTCCTACCTACCTTGGATTGGGCTTCCAATCCAAGATGGCGCCCACAGCGGTCGACATGGTGCTTCGCTGCGCTCTTTGTTTGTTTTTGTTTGTCAATTGTGTGTCTGCTTGCACTTATACCCGTGAAGAACTTTTAAATATCAGGACTTTGACCCCCACGGACCTCCTCCCAGTTTTTCTAGCCCCTGCCACCGATCTGGTTTATTGTTTGGCTCGGAAAGTGAGACGGCGGAAGAGAGGAAGACGAGCGGGCGCTCTCGTACGACTTCGCAGGAGAGGCTCGCGAACGGCGCTGCCTGGCATATTTCTGTCCAATACCAACTCTCTCTCTAACAAGGTGGATGAACTGAGACTGCTGATGCGTTTTAAGGACCTCGCCTCCTCAGCTGTCCTCTGCTTTACTGAGACCTGGCTCCGGGAAAATATACCGGACAGCGCGCTGCGCCTCGACGGCTTCCAGCTCTTCCGTGCTGATCGTGACACAGAGCTTTCCGGCAAGACCACAGGAGGCGGAGTCTGCTTCTACATCAACTGTAGCTGGTGCTCTGATGTAACGGAAATTTCCAAACACTGTTCTCCTGCCTTGGAATTTCTTGTTATCAACTGCAAGCCTTTTTATTCCCCACGGGAGTTTGCTTCTTTTATACTGATCGCTGTGTACGCCCCTCCTGACGCGGACACGCGCGAAGCTCAGCGCGTGCTCGCGGATCACATTCAACACACAGAGCGGAGTTTTCCAGACTCGCTGATTATTGTGGCTGGCGACTTTAATCAGTGCAATCTGAGCCACGATCTCCCCCGCTACAAACAGTTTATTAAATGCCCCACCAGAGGATTAAACACACTGGATCACTGTTACACCACAGTGAAAGACGCATATTGCGCTGTCCCTCGAGCTGCGCTGGGATTATCTGATCACGTGATGGTTCACCTCATTCCCACATACAGACAGAGATTGAAGCTCACTAAACCTGTTGTGAGCACTACGAAGATACGGACCAGTGATGCTGAGGAGAAGCTGGAAACGTGCATGGAAATATCTGACTGGGGCATGCTTAAAGGAGCCACGCATGATCTGGATGAGTACACGGACACTGTGAACTCATATATCCACTTTTGTGAAGAGAACATTCTTCCATCACGCACCAGGGTGAGTTACTCTAATGACAAACCCTGGTTCACAGCTAAGCTCAGACAGATCAGGAAGGAGAAGGAAGCAGCGCTGAAAAGTGGAGACAGGGACTGCTACAGGGAGGTTAAATATCGGTTTAACAGAGAGCTGAAGAGGGCTAAATCTGTGTACTCAGAGAGACTCCAGCAGCAGTTCACTGCTAATGATTCGGCTTCCGTGTGGAGAGGACTGAGGCAGATCACCAACTATCGGCCTCAGGCTCCTAAAGGTCAGGATGACAAAGCCCTTTGTCAGAGACTGTCCCAACACTATGCCCGTTTTGACACCTCGTCATCTGTGTCCAACTCCCCCCCTCCCTCCAGCTCCACAGCCTCCACATTCCCTACTTCATTTAAGGCACCCCCCCCACCTCCCCCCCTCCCCTTATCATCAGTGAGCAGGATGTGCTCAAACAGTTCTCCAGACTGAACCCGCGCAAGGCCCCCGGCCCAGACGGCGTGTCTCCCTCCACCCTGAGACTCTGTGCGAAACAGCTGGCTCCTGTATTCACAGACATTTTTAACACCTCCCTTAAGTTATGCCACGTGCCATCCTGCCTCAAATCCTCCACCATCATCCCTGTCCCCAAGAAGCCACGGATCACTGGACTTAATGACTACAGACCTGTAGCGCTCACCTCTGTAGTCATGAAGTCCTTTGAGCGCCTGGTCCTGTCCCACCTCAAGTCCATCACCACCCCTCTCCTGGACCCGCTGCAGTTTGCCTACCGAGCTAACAGGTCTGTAGACGATGCAGTCAACCTGGCCCTCCACTCCATCCTGCAGCACCTGGACTCCCCGGGAACCTACGCCAGGATCCTGTTTGTGGACTTCAGCTCCGCATTCAACACCATCCGCCCCGCTCTGCTCCGGGACAAGCTGTCCCTGCTCAACGTGCCTGACTCCCTCTGCAGGTGGATCATCGACTTCCTGACGGACCGGAGGCAGCATGTGCGGCTGGGAAAGACTGTCTCAGACTATACTAGCATCAGCACCGGATCACCCCAGGGCTGTGTACTTTCCCCCCTACTCTTCTCCCTTTACACCAACTCCTGCACCTCCAGCCACCAGTCTGTCAAGTTGATCAAGTTTGCGGACGACACCACCCTCATCGGGCTCATCTCCAACGGCGACGAGTCCGCCTACAGGAGAGAGGTGGCCCAGCTGGCGTCCTGGTGCAGCAATAACAACCTGCAGCTGAACGCTCTGAAGACAGTGGAGATGATTGTAGACTTCAGGAAAGTCACTACTCCTCTGCCCCCCCTCACCCTCTCAGGCTCTCCCATCACCACTGCTGATTCCTTCCGCTTCCTAGGCACTACCATCACCAGGGACCTCAAATGGGAGCTGACCATCAGCTCACTCATCAAAAAAGCCCAGCAGAGGATGTTCTTCCTGCGGCAGCTGAGGAAGCTCAAGCTACCCACCAAGATGTTAGTGCAGTTCTACACAGCCATCATCGAGTCCATCCTCACCACCTCCATAACCGTGTGGTACGCAGGAGCCACTGCCAGGGACAGACTAAGGCTGCAGCGCGTCGTGCGCACTGCTGAGAAGGTGATCGGCTGCAAGCTCCCATCTCTCCAGGATCTGTACATCTCCAGGACCCGGAGGCGTGCTGGCCGGATCATAGCCGATCCCTCACACCCTGGTCATGTACTGTTTGCCCCCCTCCCCTCTGGTAGAAGACTTCGGTCCATCCAGACTAAAACCTCCCGTCACATGAACAGCTTCTTCCCCTCTGCCATTAGACTGCTGAACACTAAGTGACTCTCGTGCACCATGTACAGCAGCTCAACCAGACTCATGTCAATCATCACTGTTTTCTTCCTGCATTACCGACTGCACTATATAGTTCTCCACAGTATCTGCTGCTGGCTAATATATATTTTAACTGTTGACCAGTATCACTTAATCTTATCCTACACTTTATTACATGTATAGTTTATTTCTCTTATCTTATCATGTTTAATGTTGCAGCATTGTACCGAGACAAATTCCTAGTTTGTGTACTACATGAACAATGGCAATAAACCTGATTCTGATTCTGATTCTGATTCTGATTCTAATACCTAGAATCTCCAAAAGTACAATGGGAGGCAGAGCCTTCAGTTATCAAGCTCCTCTCCTGTGGAACCAGCTGCCAATCTGGATTCGGGACTCGATCTCTGTTTTTAAGAATAGGGTTAAAACCTTCCTTTTTGATATAGCCTACTATTAGGGAGGGATCATATGTTTCTGAACCCTCCCTTAGTTATGCTGCTAATAGGTTTAATCAGCCGGGGGACCTCCAATAATGCACTGGGCCTCACTCCTTTCTTCACTCTCAATGAAATATTTTTTTTTGCTGGTCATTAACATCTGTTTGTTCTCTCCCATAGATTAAGTCCCCATCGTGCTGTTTGCTCTCTACATGTCTGTTCTTTTCATCTTCTCTATCCCCTCACCCCCCAGCCAATTGCAGCACATGACTGCCCCTCCCTGAGCCTGGTTCTGCTGGAAGTTTCTTCCTGTTAAAAGGGAGTTTTTCCTCTCCACCGTCACCAAGCGCTTGCTCACAAGGGATCGCCTGATTGCTGGGGTCTTTCTGCAACTGTGGGGGTTCCTCCTACAGTTGAAAGTGCTATGAGATGACTGTTGTTGTGAAATGGCACTATATAAATAAAGTTGAATTCAATTGAATTGACACAATCTACCATCAGTAGTTGGTATATACAGTATATACATGTTCAGTGAGCGCTTAAACAAAAACAAAAAAACTAGATCTCTTGTTTTGCCTATTTGTATTTACATTTTCAATGGAACATATAGAAGACAGAAGATTATATAGCATTATGGCCATGCATGTAAGAGGTGTGATGACCCAATTGTTTGATAGAAATCATTCAACCCCCATTGTAGTGTATGTTCATTTTGACAAAACAAAAAGCAAAACAACAGACATTTAAATAATTCAACTTTTATTTATTTAAAGTTAGTCAATTTGTAAAATATTTTTGAAGTAGCAGCTGATCTATTTCAAGTTCACCTGTAAGTTGTAAAGCATGTTGTTTCATTGAAATAAAGGGCCCTATTATAGCAATCTAGTAAACAGTCTATTTTTTTTTTCCGGTTCCGGTTCTGCCGGAACGGCGGCGCCACACGAGTTGGCTGCCCTTTGCAACTGCCTTTTTCTTATCTTCCTTCTTCTTTCTACACCTTTCACTCTATATATATATCACGGACACACAGATCGCCCCAAGGGTCTCCCGAATCGGCGGACGGAGCCACTGTTTGCAGCGGGGGACGATACAGCAGGGAAGAGCTAGCTAGCTGGCTAGCTAGCTCCAACCGCCACCCAGTGCTAACGGAGAAGCTCGACATGCCGAGGAACTGTGGCAAAAACGATGCGGGTGCCGGGCTGGAGTTTAGGCGGCGTGCAAGAAATATAAGACAGAATAATAAAGAGCGATGGCAAGAACCAAGCAGACCGCCCGTAAGTCTACTGGAGGAAAATGCCCCCCAGGAAGCAGCTAACCACCAAGGCTGCTCGAAAAAAAGCGCTCCGGCCACCGGCGGAGTGAAGAAGCCTCACCGTTATAGGCCCGGTACCGTGGCTCTGAGAGAGAGCCGTCGCTACCAGAAATCCACAGAGCTGCTCATCCGTAGGCTGCCCTTCCAGTGCCTGGTGAGGGAGATCGCTCAGGACTTCAAGACCGACCTGCGCTTCCAGAGTTCCGCCGTCATGGCTCTGCAGGAGGCCAGCAAAGCCTACCTGGTGGGTCTTCGTGGACACCAACCTGTGCGCCATCCACGCCAAGAGGGTCACCACCACCATGCCCAAAGACATCCAGCTGGCCCGCCGCACCCGCGGAGGGAGAGAGAGCTTAGACTTTCTGCTGCACATTCACCAACCACAATGCTCCGCACTGTGTGTCTCTCTCTCTCTCTCTCTCTCTCTCTCTCTCTCTCTCTCTCTCTCTCTCTCTCTCTCTCTCTATATATATATATATATATATATATATATATATATATATATATATATATATATATATACACGGTGGGGCAAAAAAGTATTTAGTCAGCCACCAATTGTGCAAGTTCTCCCACTTAAAAGATGAGAGAGGTCTCCAATTTTCATCATAGGTCTCTCAACTATGAGAGACAAAATGAGGAAAAAAAAAATCCAGAAAATCACATTGAAGGATTTTTAATGAATTAATTGGTAAATTCCTCAGTAAAATAAGTATTTGGTCACCTACAAACAAGCAAGATTTCTGGCTCTCACAGACCTGTAACTTCTTCTTTAAGAGGCTCCTCTGTCCTCCGCTCGTTACCTGTATTAATGGCACCTGTTTGAACTTGTTATTAGTATAAAAGACACCTGTCCACAACCTCAAACAGTCAGACTCCAAACTCCACTATGGCCAAGACCAAAGAGCTGTCAAAGGACACCAGAAACAAAATTGTAGACCTGCACCAGGCTGGGAAGACTGAATCTGCAATAGGTAAGCAGCTTGGTGTGAAGAAATCAACTGTGGGAGCAATTATTAGAAAATGGAAGACATACAAGACCACTGATAATCTCCCTCGATCTGGGGCTCCACGCAAGATCTCACCCCGTGGGGTCAAAATTATCACGAGAACGGTGAGCAAAAATCCCAGAACCACATGGGGGGACATAGTGAATGACCTGCAGAGAGCTGGGACCAAAGTAACAAAGGCTACATCAGAAACACACTACGCCGCCAGGGACTCAAATCCTGCAGTGCCAGACGTGTCCCCCTGCTTAAGCCAGTACATGTCCAGGCCCGTCTGAAGTTTGCTAGAGAGCATTTGGATGATCCAGAAGAGGATTGGGAGAATGTCATACGGTCAGATGAAACCAAAATAGAACTTTTTGGTAAAAACTCAACTTGTTGTGTTTGGAGGAGAAAGAACACCATACCTACTGTGAAGCATGGGGGTGGAAACATCATACTTTGGGGCTGTTTTTCTGCAAAGGGACCAGGATGACTGATCCGTGTGAAGGAAAGAATGAATGGGGCCATGTATCATGAGATTTTGAGTGAAAACCTCCTTCCACCAGCAAGGGCATTGAAGATGAAACATGGCTGGGTCTTTCAGCATGACAATGATCCCAAACACACCGCCCGGGCAACAAAGGAGTGGCTTTGTAAGAAGCATTTCAAGGTCCTGGAGTGGCCTAGCCAGTCTCCAGATCTCAACCCCATAGAAAATCTTTGGAGGGAGTTGAAAGTCTGTGTTGCCCAGCGACAGCCCCAAAACATCACTGCTCTAGAGGAGATCTGCATGGAGGAATGGGCCAAAATACCAGCAACAGTGTGTGAAAACCTTGTGAAGACTTACAGAAAACGTTTGACCTCTGTCATTGCCAACAAAGGGTATATAACAAAGTATTGAGATGAACTTTTGTTATTGACCAAATACTTATTTTACCAAGGAATTTACCAATTAATTCATTAAAAATCCTTCAATGTGATTTTCTGGATTTTTATTTTCTTATTTTGTCTCTCATAGTTGAGGTATACCTATGATGAAAATTGGAGACCTCTCTCATCTTTTAAGTGGAAGAACTTGCACAATTGGTGGCTGACTAAATACTTTTTTACCCCACCGTATATATATATATATATATATATATATATATATATATATATATATATATATATATATATATATATTTATAGTAATATGTACATATGTATACTAGCTGTTCTTGTTTTTTCTTGCCTTCTGATTGTTGCTCTGAGTGTTGCTATCCCTGTGCTGTTGCAATCCTGGAATTTCCCCATTGTGGGACTAATAAAGGCTTATCTTATCTTATCTTATCTTATCTAAGGCGGAGAACACATTTATAGGCATGTCCAAGTCCATTTCACTATTGCAGCAGCACAAAAACAAATGTTGTGCCTGGTACATAGTGCAATGAGGCTGTCCTAATGCTCTTAATTATTCAGAGGTGTGGTTTGGGCATAATGTGAAATAAACCACTCTCTTTGCTCTCATTCTCTTAAACAGGGATGCAAGCTCCAAGGTGTAATACTAATACGACAGAGTTTAAATGCCAGGACAATTTTTTTTGTGTTGAGGACAAAGCGGACTCATTCACAAAGTGAAAATGCTTTTAAGAGCAGGGAACTTGAAAGGAAATTTTTTAAGCTTGTCTACAACCCTGCATGCACTAGGGAGACATGATCATAATTATGCAACCATGAAAGCTGTGCAATTGAGAGGTTATGTCAGTCTTTCTCTTTGTCCATAGTTTTGACAGAGTTGTAAAATTTTTTAAAAATCATAATACCATGGGACATGGGAGAGCTGGCATATCCTTGACACTGTCATCCGAACTGCTCTGTGAAACCACGGAAGAGTGGGCCATTCGTCTAGCAGATCTCAGGCCTCTGCTAAATGCACAATTGTTCTATTTTAACTAAAAAAAAACTGTCCTGTCATTTAGAATCATTCTATTAAAAGAATTACTGTGAATGATGATAATAAATTTAAAAAACTGTCATAAATCAGATAATTATGGATGGCGACACTGTGCGGACCTGCTGGCTCTCCTCTGGCCACAGTGACTGTTCTTTTTCCAGTGGGGCAGATTGGTTCCACTATGTGACAGCATGGAAGTCTGATGGGTAAATAAAAAAAATAACAATGATCCATAATTTGTTCACTTCAGGAGAGGATAAATGAATAAATGGATCCTAATGTATGTACTTGTCTGTAAGTTTACAATTCATTCATTCATCTTCTTAATGGTCCTTTTTGGACACAGGGGGCTGGAGCCTGTCCCTGCATCTTTGGGCGAGAGGTGGGGTACACCCTGGACAGATCACCAATGAATGAATGAAAGATCAGGTAAGGGATTATGAAAGATTTTACAAAATCAATCCATCAAACATAATGGACACTGAAAAATTCTAGCCCCAGTGTAGTAACAGGCATACGTACACATTCATGCCATTCAAATACACTGCTGAAATAGCGGTTGTTAATGTGTTGCTGATTTCAGACCTGCTTTTTGATAATTAAAGACACATTGGCAGAGAATGTATCTTAATACCTACAAATGAAGAGTTCGTTTGCAAAAACAGATAAGTCCAATTGTTTTAATAATGAGAAAAACAACTTTTCATCTGTTGGTTTATATGTGTTAGTATTTCCAATTCAGCTTCTAAGACATAGTCACTTGAAATATGAGTATCTCAGACATTATAAAGCAAAAAATTGAACATCAACTCATTGTTATTTTTTGGCAATTTATGAGTACTGTTTTCCGCAAAAACAAGTAAGTCCACAACCAGTGTTGGGCAAGTTACTAAAAAATAGTAACTAGTTACAGTTACTAGTTGCTTCTTTTCAAAAGTAACTGAGTTGCTTTTGAGTTACTGCATGATTAAAGTAACTAGTTACTTGGAAAAGTAACTTTCACGCTACTTTTAAATGCATACTTTGTGGGAATGTAGAAATGAGGAGACAAGTTTCTCTCAAGTCAGCTTTATTCACATTCGCCAACATCTCAAAGAAGAAAAAAGACATTACAGGAAACTCTCATCCTTAAATACCAGGACTCTCTCAGTTCACAAGTCAAACTGCATCACAAGTCACATTACATTATAAACCCAGTAACAATGCATCTCCTCTTTAATCCTCCAAATTCACCCCCACAGTCTCAGGCCCTGCATCCCAAAGCTAACCTCTTCACAGCTTCCTGTTATCTCCAAGGAAGCTCTGTCTTTGTTCTTGTCTAAAATGTGAGGCCTTACATCAGTCACAAAGTAGGTCACATATGTGTGGCCACACCAGCCCCCCCCCCAAAAAACATTTTAGACGAACCAGAGAATACAGTATGCATGCCGTGATAGAATCAATACACATCAGTCTGCATGCTGTCTAGGCTTCAGTCTCCTGCTGTATCTGCTGTAGCCCGGATTCAACGTCTCCGCGGCGCTGTCACGCTGGGGGGTTGCCGTCTGGGGGTGAAAACCTCTTGTCAGTCCCTGCGGGTGTTCTGGGGAAACATTACTCTGTGAAGCCCCCCGTGGG
Source organism: Pholidichthys leucotaenia (assembly GCA_020510985.1). Taxonomy (NCBI): domain Eukaryota; kingdom Metazoa; phylum Chordata; class Actinopteri; order Cichliformes; family Pholidichthyidae; genus Pholidichthys; species Pholidichthys leucotaenia. The sequence goes on from CM035844.1 coordinate 50,239,263, forward strand.
GGTCTACCTCGCCGCGGGGCCCTTGCCAACAGCACTTGCTCATCCGCCACCACAAAAGCGGGTTTGAGTCTGTTTATGCCACTTTTTCTTTCCTACCCCCCAAATCTAGCAAAAACTGCTTGTCCCCTGTTTCCAACACTTTGAACGGTCCGTCATAAGGCGGTCGCAGTGGAGTTCGATGCGCATCGTGTCTGACAAAAACAAACTCTGCGTTCTTCAAAGCTTTAGGCACAAAAACGCGCGGAAAACTGTGGTGCACGGGGCCGGGCAGCGTGCTTGATTCTATGTTACTCCGCAACAGCTGAGACGGGGAGGTGTCTGGCGCGGGGTTATCTGGGAGAAACTCCTCAGGCAGCCGAAGTGGTTGCGCAAACACGAGCTCCGCTGGGGAGGCTTCTAAGTCCTCTTCAGGCACAGAACGCAACCCCAATAAAATCCACGGTAACTTGTCTACCCAATTTGCATCCATCAGTGACGCTCTGAGAGCTGCTTTCAATGACCTATGAAAACATTCGCATAACCCATTAGCCTGTGGATTGTACGCGGTTGTGTGGTGAATCGTGACACCCAGGCTGCGGGCCATCGTCGACCAAAGTTCGGACACAAATTGAGGGCCTCTGTTGGACGTAATGTCCAACGGAACTCCGAAACGCGCCACCCAAGCTGTTAAAAACGCGCGCGCCACCTCCTCGGCCGTGGTTGATGCCAGCGGAACCACTTCAGGCCAACGCGTGGTGTGGTCCACCATTGTCAGAAGGTGTGTGCACCCCTGTGACGGCGGGAGGGGGCCCACGAGGTCCACATGAACGTGATCGAACCTCTTGGCAGGAATGTGAAACGGCTCCAAAGGAGCCCTCGTGTGCCTGTGTACTTTGGCTCGCTGACACGCCATACAGGCTGCTGCCCACTCTTTAACTTGTTTGCGCAGACTCGGCCACACAAATTTCTCTCCCACCATTTTGACCGACGCGCACACTCCCGGGTGCGCCAAAGAATGAATCGAGTCAAAAACGCGGCGGCGCCACGCGGCCGGTACTACTGGACGCGGCCGTCCAGTGGAGACATCGCAGATTAGGGGGGGAAACACCGTCTTGCAGCACCCTGTTCTCCAGCCTTAACCCTGTTGGTCCAGACTGGAGCGCGCGCACGTCCGCGTCACTAACCTGCTCCGCGGCCATGGCTGCGTAATCTATTCCTACGCTGACTGGGGCCGCCACGGCGCACGAGAGGCAATCTGCCACCACATTCAGTTTGCCTGCCACATGCTGAATATCAGTGGTAAACTCTGAGATCGCGGCCAGCTGTCTCTGTTGCCGGCCTGACCACGGTTCAGAAACCTTGGCCATCGCGAATGTTAGCGGCTTGTGGTCAACGAACACGGTGAAAGAGCGTCCTTCTAGCCAGAACTGAAAGTGGCGGATGGCCAAATGGAGAGCCAGCAGCTCCCTGTCGAACGCGCTGTATTTACGTTCACTATCGCGCAAGGTCCTGCTGAAAAAGGCGAGGGGCTGCCAAATCCCAGCCACATGCTGCTCCACGACCGCCCCTATGGCCACATCTGATGCGTCAGTAGTGAGCGCTATGCGGGCCGTTGGGTCTGGGTGTGCCAACAACGCAGCCTTTGCCAAGGCTGCTTTTACCTCCGAGAACGCTTGGTCCCGCTCCAGGGACCACTCGACCTTATTCGCGGGTTTCTGTTTTTTGAGCGCGGCATACAGCGGTTGCATGAGTTGCACCGCGCGGGGGAGAAAACGGTTATAAAAATTCACCATTCCCAAAAACTCCTGTAACGCCCTGACCGTCTGCGGCCGTGGAAAATCTGCTACCGCGTGCACTTTGTCAGGAAGCGGAACCGCTCCTTCGGGGGAGACGCGGTGTCCTAAAAAATCGATCTGCGCCACCCCGAACTGACACTTCGCTGGGTTGATTATTAACCCGTGATCTCCCAACCTCCGGAAAACTGTGGCTAGGTGGTTTTCGTGTTCGTCTTCGGACGCGCTGGCTACCAAAATATCGTCCAAGTAGACGAACACGAAAGGGAGATCGCACAGCACCGCGTCCATCATGCGTTGGAACGTCTGTGCGGCCCCTTTAAGCCCGAATGGCATGCGCAAAAACTCGACTAGGCCGAATGGAGTTATTACCGCTGTTTTGGGTATGTCCTCAGCGCGCACTGGGACTTGGTGGTAACCGCGGACCAAATCTATCTTAGAAAAAAAACACACGCCCCTGCCAAATGAACGGAAAAATCTTGGATATGCGGGATTGGGTAGCGGTCGTGCGCTGTAGCGTTGTTTAACCTGCGGAAATCACCACAAGGTCGCCATGAGCCGTCAGCCTTCGGGACCATGTGTAGTGGGGAAGCCCATGGGCTGTTTGAACGCCTGATTATGCCCAACCTCTCCAGGTTGGCGAACTCCTCGCGCGCTATGGCCAGTTTAGCTGCGTCCAAGCGCCGAGCTTTTGCAAAAACGGGTGGTCCGGTAGTGGTAATAAAATGTTCCACCCCGTGTTTAGCGACGGTTGCCGAAAATGTGGGGACCGTGAGTGCTGGGAACTGAGTGAGCAGTGTGTGGAACTTACCGCTTGCAGCTGTGACGTTGGCTTGTGCTGTTGGCGGGGCCACTCGCGCTGTACAGGGAATAGAATCAAAAGAAAGTGCATTAACCAGGTGCCTGTTAGCGAGATCAACCAACAAACCCTGTGAGCACAAAAAATCAGCCCCCAACATATTGAAATTCACTGCTGCTACAACAAAAGTCCACTCAAATGCACGGCCATGTAGAAACAGAAGCAGAGTCCTCTCACCAAAGGTCTTAATCTCCGAGCCGTTCGCTGCTGCCACCCCGGGACCTCTGGAACCTGCTAGCCTGTCCGCGTAGGAAGGTGTGATGAAACTCAACTGGGAGCCTGTGTTCACGAGGAAATGCCTCCCTGAGCGTGCGTCCAACAAGTAGAGCACCTTGTTCTCCTCCCCGAGGGCCAGGGCTGCTACCGACCTCCGGTCTTGGCGTTTCCCAAACGCTTGAACTGGCACGGTGGTACACATTTGCGTGCCCTCTCTGCGAAGCGGCGATGGTAGAAACAAAGGGCGTCTGATCCGCGTTCTCTGGCCCCCGCTGGCGCCGTCGTCGGTGAGTCTGGTACTGCTGCCCCTGGCCCCCCGCCATCTCCGGTCGTCGTGCCGAGTTTCGCTGCAGCGGCCGTGGCCGCGCGCTGTCTGCTGGCGTTGACAATTCGCTGCACCTCCTGGGCCAGCGCGCGGTAGTCCCGCTGGGCCAACAGTGGCAAACTGGCCAGGGTCGCTCTCGCCACTGACGGTAGGGTCCTGAGGAAGAGGTGGGTGAAAATGAAGTGGTGGTCGTCAGAGCCTTTCAATCTCAACATCTTCTCCATAAGGTTCCCGGGCATGTCATCTTCCAACTCAGTCAGCGCCAGGAGCCTCTCTGCTCGCTCCTCAACCGAGGGGGTGAAGTGCTGGATGAGTGCAGCCTTCAACGCGCCGTATTTGTCTCTGTCCAGCGGCTGGTCGATCAGGCTCTCCACATGCTGGGCCGTGTGGTTGTCCAGTTTTGCGATCACATGGTAGAATTTTGTGTCGTTTACCGATATCCCCCAGAGGTTGAACTTTGCCTCAACCGCATGGAACCAGGAGCGCGGATTGCTCTGCCAAAAGTCCGGTAGCTGGACCGTGGCGGCATTCGCTTGGCTGGGGGTTCCTGACGAGACTGGCCCGGGGGAATTCTCCTCTCGCTGCATGCTCGTCTTGGGTCACCAGTGTGGGAATGTGGAAATGACGAGACAGGTTTCTCTCAAGTCAGCTTTATTCACATTCGCCAACATCTCAAAGAAGAAAAAAGACATTACAGGAAACTCTCGTCCTTAAATACCAGGACTCTCTCAGTTCACAAGTCAAATTGCATCACAAGTCACATTGCATTATAATCCCAGTAACAATGCATCTCCTCTTTAATCCTCCAAATTCACCCCCACAGTCTCAGGCCCTGCATCCCAAAGCTAACCTCTTCACAGCTTCCTGTTATCTCCAAGGAAGCTCTGTCTTTGTTCTTGTCTAAAATGTGAGGCCTTACATCAGTCACAAAGTAGGTCACATATGTGTGGCCACAACTTAAATCTTCTTGCACACACAGCAAGATCAAGGGCCCCTTGTTCTCATCAGAAAAAAGAAGAAAACTGATGAGAAAAGAGTCTAATCTTACAGAGAAAAAAATGTCTGATTTACACAAACTATTGTAATCAGTGGAAAGTCCGAAATTTACTAGAAATAAAGCTGTGACTTCACAGAGAAAATTTTGGATCCCTGGTGGACTGTTTTTGGCCCACAAGCCATATGTTTGACACCCCTGGACCAGCCCATTAAAAACACATATTTATGGGATTTACTTCCATGAAATAGCTGCATATCACAACCGCATGTAAATGAAGGAGATAAAATAAAATAGAAAGCACAGATACAGCAAATGAAAGTTCACCGCTTAGAAGCTGTTTTTTACTGCAACAAATCAGTCACTTTTTCTCTGTGCGCAAGAAAACTTTAAATGCTTTAAATCTTGCTCAAAAAATACTCATGTTTAACCACAGAGGTAGGAGCTGTAGGGTCTACTTACCGCTGGGACAACAGGTGATCAGGGCTCGATATGAGAAGTCACCACCGCCACGGTATTTCTCCCCACTGGGTTGTGACGTGAACTGGGGCAGACAGGAAACCTACCCGTGGAGGAGACTGTGATGGCTGCGTCAGTTACAGTAGGGTCCGTTTATATTTATTTGCTTATTTATCTGCTTGTCTTTGCCTTTGGCATCACAACCTCCAGTGGCTTGAGGCCGCTGGTGGCGCTGGGGATGGCAGTTGTCCCGCCCATAGCCACCGAAACTGTGTACAGTATTCATCCCTAGCTGGCAGCTGATGAGGAGGGTGTCTGGCAACTGCAACTTGTGTGATCGCCAATTTGTGCTAAAATATCTATCCAAATTAATAAAACGAGTAACGCGAGTAACGCATCTGATCAAATTTCAGTAACTGTAACTAATTACTAAATTTTTATACAGGAATTTTGTTACACAGCACGTTACTGCAAAAGTAGTGGCGTTACAGTAACGCATAATGGCGTAGTGGCGTTTCAGTAACGCGTAACGTGTTAGCTTGTAACGCGTTACTCCCAACACTGTCCACAACACATACTTTTGCAAAAACAGACATGTCCCGAAAACCATGCTAGTTTGTCTGGTGAACACGTCACTGGTTCATCTGCATCATCAAAATTATCCATATTCGACATAAAATGCAACAAAATTGTAAAAAAAAAAAAAAAAAAAAAACTGGCAGGGAAATCATGCAAAGCAGGGGTCCCCAACCCCTGGTCCCCGGACCGGTACTGGTCCGTGGATCATTTGGTACCGGGCCACAAAGAAAAAAAAACTGTGGTTAATATTAAAGCTATTGTTTCCATTAGTCTTGCGGAGATTTTATTTTGAAAATCAACTGTTTCTGCTCTCGCCTTACAACCGCTCTTGACACTGGCACGACATTTCACGCATCAGTGACACAAGCTAACTCTTGAAAAAAATGAGCCAAAAACAAAATTGTAGTTTCAGGGAAACAAGCCCAGAGTTCCTACTGATTATTTTGAGTTGATATTATGCTGTAGAATCATTGTAATTGCCTAATATTAAGTGTAATAGTTTCAGATTACATGGTCTGAACTGACAAAGGTTTTTGTTATTGGAACTCCCACACCTCTACCCGGTCCGCGGAAAATTTTCATGCATGAAACTGATCCCTAGTACAAAAAAGTTGGGGACTGCTAATGCAAAGTGAGCAGACCCAAATAGGAGTCTCTGCAGAACGCTGCCTCAGCAGATAGACACATGATTGGCTGGTCTCAGCATCTAGACACGTGATTGGCTGATCCTCGCTGCACCATGGAGTCCCATCACCCAAATACCATTGCCGTGTGTGGAGTTATCTGGTCTTGTAAAAACAGGGTCCTGACGTTTATTGGCTTTTGAAAAAAAATAACATGAACTTCGTAGTATATATTACATAGGAAATATCGGATTTTCAGATAAAACAACTTGAACTTCTATAAGTAGGTAATGTGAACAGTTGTACAGAGGGAAATTTTCTTGGAAGTGGCTTTTATCTGCAACTTTAACAATGACAGATTTCAATAGAAGGTATGCATTGGAGCACAACTCTTGGCAGTTCCATGGCGGTTACCATAGTAACACAGCACTGAGTGGCAAACACGTGCCAGCTTTAGTTTGTATGAGGCAAAATGTAAAAATTACACAACATATTTAGTCACAGCAATACACATATACCCTTTTACACTTTAGATCTTAATACCACACTGTATACTTGACTGTGGTGATGTGTGGGTAAGAGCACACATGAGTGAAGAACTAGTTCTGAGTCTTTCATTATTTATTTATCTATTTTTTTGTCAATTAATACGAGATGGAAAGATAAAATTAGCCCTTCACAATGCAAACAGGCACTCTGTTTACTGTTGGGACTGCGTGCTGTGTGCATTTTTTGTGTTTTACTGCATACACCCTATGATGCCACTCATTTCTGCCATTCAATGTTTTTTTTAACCGCCATGATGAGTTCTGTGACAAGTCTGAAGATTAAATTGATCTACTTTTTCTTAAGATGATATTCAGAAAAAGTTTTCTTCTAAAATTATTCTTTAGTGACTCTAAGAAAAGATGTTTGATAAATGAGAGGCTGTGGTGGTACGGGTGGGGGATTCTCCACCCAGAGAAGGTAGCTGGGGAAAGGGGGAACAATGGACTGAAAGAGGAAGTGTCACCGGGGCACCTCAGATGGAACATTAAGGACTATTCACCCCCCGGGGAGAGGAGAGAACGCTGGAGCCGCTGGAAGAAGAAGGGTGTGAGAAGCGGTGCCAGCGTGATGTTATGTTAATGTGCCACACAGGTCTTTGTTCCAAACAGTGTATTATGGCCGGAAGTTCTGGGTCTCGATGCATGGAATTAAAGGTATAAAAGGAGAATGCAAAGAGACCTGGGAGATCTTTTACTGTACTGTATGTTGGAGAAGATACAAAGATTCAAAGAGATTCAAAGGCTTTATTATCATTTGCACAGTTAAGAAATGCTACATTTCCTGAGCATTGAAATTCTTACTTTGCTCTCCGAACAAATGCCAAGTTAAAGGTACAGAAACGACAATTCTAATAGGTCATGACACACTAACACAGTAGCTCAATCCTAGTACTGATGAATGCTAAGATACATACACCAACACACAGTTAGGCAGTAGAGGAATGAAAATGAAAGCCACCGGATGACTAAAGTGATAGTGGTATATTGATATCAGAGATGATGTGAACCTGAGATGGCATGAACCTATGTACAGTGTGCAGATGAGCAGTGTGCAACCTGATGTGGACCTTAGATGGCATAGACTTATGTACAGTGTGCAAATGAACATTGTGCAACCTGACGTAACCTGAGATGGCATAGACTTATGTACAGTGTGCAAATGAGCATTGTGCAACAAGCAGTGTATAATTGCAAATTTTTGATAAGTAGCAGCAGAGATGATATGGACATCAGACAGGTGATACTATATCTACTGTACAGGTGAGCAGTGTGCAAATTTAGCAGGTGGTGTGTGAGTTCCTATATGCAAAGCTGTGTTACAGAGTTTTGGGAGTTGTTGTCTGTTCATGAGTCTGATGGCAGTGGGAAAGAAGGAGTTTTTCAGTCTGGTTGTCTGGCATTTCATACTTCTGTACCTCCGGCCTGAGGGTAGAAGTGTGAACAGTCTGTGTTGGGGGTGGGTGGGGTCCCGGAGGATGGTGTCTGCTCTCTTTTGGACTTTGCGGTGGTAGATGCTCTGCAGAGAGGGGAGTGGAGTCCTGATGATCTTCTCTGCTGTCTTCATCACTCTCTGCAGCCGTTTGCGCTCCAGGGCAGTGGTGTTTCCGTACCACGCAGTGATGCCGTTGGTCAGGATGCTCTCGATGATGCAGCTGTAGAAATTGTTGAGGATCCTGGAAGACATGCCGAACTTCTTCAGCCTCCTCAGAAAGTACAGTCACTGTTGAGCTCTCTTGACCAGCTCTGTGGTGTTGTGTGTCCACTCAAGGTCCTCGCTGATGTGGATGCCCAGGTATTTAAAGCTGGTCACCCTCTCCACCTCAAGCTTCTGGATGAACAGCGACCGATGGGGTCTCCTCCTCCCTTTCCTCATGTCCACTATCATTTCCTTTGTCTTGTTCGTGTTGAGGGTGAGATTGTTGTCCTCACACCATGACACCAGGTTGGCCACCTCCCTCCTGTACGATGCTTCGTCATCACCAGTGATACGTCCTATCACTGCTGTGTCATCTGCAAACTTTATGATGATGTTGTCTTTGAGGGAGGCAACACAGTCATGGATGAAGAGGCTGTAGAGGATGGGGCTGAGAACACAACCCTGCGGGACACCTGTGTTTGTGATGATGCTGGCTGAGGTCCTGTTACCTATCCTGACAGACTGGGGCCTGCCAGTTAGAAAGTCCAGTAGCCAATCACAGAGGGTGGGGTGCAGGCCAAGTGAAGACAGTTTTTTTTTTTTTTTTTTTTTTTGGTTACTTATTTGTACCCGTAGGTAGATTTGGTTTGCAGTCTGGTGACAAGCCACCGGCTGCCGGTCGCTGCGTGCGCGAGCGCCCTAAACCTACATGTTTTTGGTATGCGGGAGGAAACCGGAGAAATCCCGGAGTAAACCCACGCAACACGGGGAGAACATGCAAACTCCACACAGCTCACTGTTGGTCGGGGGCTGGGATCGAACCCACGATCTCATGATCCCCGCAATCCCCCGGCCAAGGGTAAAACTGTGCTGTCACAGTGCTAAACCACTGCGCCACCGTGCACAGTTTGTCGGTGAGTTTGTGGGGGGATGATCTTGTTGAAGGCGGAGCTGTAGTCGACAAAGAGCATCCTAATGTAGGAGTCTTTATCTTCCAGGTGGGAGAGAGAATAATGGAGTGCTACCGCGATGGCATCTGAGGTGGACCTGTTGGGCCGGTAGGCGTACTGCAGGGGGTCCAGGGTGCCCGGTATGCTGTCCTGATTGAGGGGCAGCACCACTATCTCAAAGCACTTCATGATGATTGGAGTGAGTGCTACCGGTCTGTAATCATTCAGACAGGTTGGCAGGCTCCTTTGGGGGACGGGGATGATGGTTGTTGTTTTGAAGAAGGAGGGGACTATGTTCTGGTTGAGGGAGGGGTTGAAGATTGCTGTGAAAACATCAGTCAGCTCTGTAGCGCATGCTCTGAGGGCCAACCCAGGGATGTTGTCTAGTCCTGCTGCCTTGCGGGGGTTGATATTCCTTAGTGCTTTGTTTACCTGGTCTGGTGTGGGTGTGTGTGGGGGGGTGCATGAGTGTGTGTCTTTTCTCTGTGCTGTGGCTGATGGTCTCGAAGCGGGTGTAAAAGATGTTGAGATCGTCCGGCAGGCTGTCTGTAGAGCTAGCAGTGCTGCTGTTGGTCTTCTTGTCGTCTGTGATGTATTGCAGGCCTTGCCACATGCGCCCCGGGTCAGGAGTGGAGTAGAGGCTGTCCAGCTTTTCTCTGTACTGCCTCTTGGCTGTTGTTATAGCCTTCCTCAGTCCATATTTTGCAGCTTTGTACTCAACCTCACAGCCTGATTTAAATACATGAGAGCGAACATGCAGTATCTGACGTACGTGACTGTTGATCCAGGGCTTCTGGGTGGGGAACTTCCTGACCTGTATGGTGGGTACAATGGTATCAACGCATGTGCTGATGTACGCAGTCACGTATTCAGCGTAGTCCTGTATGTTAACAGTAGAGTCTTCTTGAGTGACTGCAGTTTTAAACACATCCCAGTCTGTGCAGGCAAAACAATCTTGCAGGATGTTCTCAGTCTCTGGAGTCCAGTGCTTAATTTGCTTAATAACTGGGTTTGTTTGTTTCGGCTTTTGTCTGTAGGCTGGGTAAATAAGCAGTGAGATGTGATCTGACCGTTCGAATTGGGGGCAGGGTGCCGCTCTGTAGGCGCCACGTATGTTGGAATAAACATGATCCAATGTGCTTTTATCGCGGTTGGGAATGTCCACATGCTGGTAATATTTGGGGAGTACGGTCTGTAAATTGCAGTGGTTAAAGTCGCCAGCAACAATAAAAACAGCATCAGGAAGTTTTGTCTCTACTGAGCTAATGACGTCGTGGAGTTTGTTTAGCAATACTGTGGAGTTGCTCTGTGGACAGATGTATACAGTGGCCAAAAACACAGCGGTAAATTCCCTCAGTAAATAATAGGGACGGCATTTCAGCAAAAAAACTCCACATTGGGTGAGCAGTGCTTGTAAACAGTCTGTACATCTCTGCACCATGAGTGGTTTATAAATACACCCCGCAACCCCCCACCCCACCCCCCACTTACCCAAGTAAGTTCTGTCTGCCCGGTGTGTTGAGTGTGTCTGGAGCTGAATAGCGCTCTCCGGGACTCTGTCTGAAAGCCAAGTTTCACAGAATATTAGGGCACAACGCTGTCTTGTCTCCTGCTGGTCTTCAATCCTTGCTCTTAGTTCATCTAGCTTATTTTCCAAGGACCGAACATTTGCAATTAAGAGACTGGGTTGTGGTGGCCGGCTGGAGCAAGCCTTTAGTCTAGCATGTATCCCTCCTCGCTTGCCTCGCCTTCGGCGCCTTCGACCCCGCCTCCAACGCTCTTTCTTCGGGTCAGCATGCTCACGCGGGCTCGGTGCTTTGGGGCCTTCCTGGGGGTGCTGATGGTCACCGCTGGGGCGGACAATGCATTGCAGGTTGGGTGGTATAAAGCCAGTAAACTCTGTGTGGCTGCTTGACTTGGCGATATCCAGTAGTGTTTGTCGGTCCCATGTTAGCAGTGCATGATCTCCATGCCCTGTAGAAAGAACAACAACTATGCAAAAAAGCAGAAAAGTCGGCATTCGGGAGCAGAATGAGCAAAGACGTTCGCCAACGGTGGGCGCCATCTTGTTGATGAAGTTCAAGAAGGAATGAAGTTTGTGTGTTGTCCATCTCGTTGCCTCGCTTGTTTCCTTTCTCCACATTGGTGACTCCAAGATGTACCATGGAGAGCGAGATGAGCACCGCCCTGGAGACTACCTGGAGGGAGAGCACCAGCGCCGTGTGCGCTGTCTCAGTCCTCCCGGACTTCTGGCTTCACGACCCAACCGTGTGGTTCCTGCACATAGAAGCCCACTTCACACTCCGCGGGATAACAGCAGACGACACGAAGTATTACTACATGGTCACTGCGCTGGATGCGTGCGCCATGCAACAGGTGACAAGCCTGCTCCAGGAGCTGCCAGCCCAGGGAAAATATGAGGCGCTCAAGAGGATGCTTATCCAGCACTATACCCTTTCTCACAGTGAGAGGGCAGAGAGACTCCAAACACGTTCGGAGTTAAGGGACAGATCAGTCGTGGAGCTCATGGAAAGCATGTTGGCACTGATGGGTAGGAACGATGAGTCTTTCCTGTTCACCCACCTGTTTCTCAGGAACCAACCGGCTGCAGCGAGGGTGATCCTAGCCAACTCGCCATTGCTGGTGACCAAGGACTACCACGCACTGGTGCAGGAAGTGGATCGCATCATTTTAGGGACCAAAACTCTCAGCGTGAATACAGTGGCACCGGCGTCCAGGAGGGACTCCAGCCAGGTCAAGAAGCCGTTGGTGGTAGCTGGAGCAGATGCCAGGAGACACAGGAACGGGGTGATCTGTTTCTATCATCACCGCTTCAGTTCAAATGCCCAACGATGCCTGCTGCCATGCCAATTCAAGAAGTCGAGAAACGGCATGGCCAGCAGGCAGTAGCAGCTGCAACCACTGGTGACAGAAACAAACTGCTTTATGTGACAGACACATGTTCGGAGAGACAGTTTCTGGTGGACTCCGGCTCCCAGAAGAGTCTCATCCTGCTGGTCAATGCAGACAGGGTGGCAGGAGGCAGTGGTCCCGAGCTCACGGACGCCAATGGATCCACCATCAGGACATTTGGTGAGCTGACATTGACGATATGCTTACACCGACACAACTTTCAGTGGGACTTTGTAGTAGCTGCAAGTTCCGCCCCCACTTTAGGTGCAGATTTTTTATGTGCTTATGGGTTGTTATGTCGATGTTGCTAATAGGTGATTAGTGGATGCTGTCTCTTTTAGTTTTTTTTCGGCGCAAGATGGCGGCGCGTGCACAACGCAAGGCTCAGCGTCCTACCAGATTCTGGGGACTAGCAGTGTTATTTCTGCTCATTTCGGGTATGTTCGTTCAGAACAGCTCTGCTTTTACATCTTACACCCGAGATGAGCTTTTGAATATTGGTTTACAAAACAACGATAACGACCTTTTTATCAGCAACCTACGTCTGAATCTACGTCTCATTCCGGAGCTCTGGAGAACTCCCGACGCTCGGCAGGCTTCCCGACCGACCAGAAGTGCTCGCAGGCGGCGTAAGGAACGTAAACAAAGGAGGGGTAAGCGCGGTGGGCTAAGAGCTAAGCTAAAGCTAACACCGCACCGGCTATCGCTACCCAGTATTTTCCTTGCTAATGTACGGTCTCTGGCGAGCAAAATGAGTGAACTACGGCTTTGGATCACCAACAATAAGAAACTTATGAACTGCAATATCATGATTTTTACGGAAACATGGCTTCACAGTGGAATACCCGACAATGCTATCGAGCTAGCCGGCCTACACACGCTCCGGGCAGACAGAGCAGCAGTTGACTCCGGTAAGACAAGAGGGGGGGGATTGTGCATTTATATTAACAAGGCTTGGTGCACGAACTCTGTCACTGTTGAGAGACACTGCTCAGCTAACCTGGAGTTTCTCATGGTTAAATGTAGACCTTTCTATCTGCCACGCGAGTTCACTTGTACCATCATAACAGCCGCTTACATTTCTCCGGATGCTAATGCTAAGCTTGCTATGAAAGAACTGCATGCAGCTATTAGCAAACAACAAACTGCACACCCAGAGGCAGCATTTATTGTGGCGGGTGATTTTAACCACTCTAACCTCAAGACAGTGCTTCCTAAATTCTACCAGCATGTCTCCTGTCACACAAGAGGGGACAAAACATTGGACCATGTTTACACCAATATTGTGGGAGCCTACACAGCAACTCCCCTCCCCCACCTAGGTCAGTCTGATCATTTATCCTTGTTCCTTACCCCCAAGTATGTACCGCTTATCAACCGGGTGAAGCCATCAGTGAGGACCATCAAAGTGTGGCCAGAGGGGGTTGACTCTGTACTCCAGGAGAAGTTTAGGAACACAGACTGGAGTATGTTCACCTCTCAGGCTACCTGTGGCTCCCACATAAACATCAACTCTTACACCCACTCAGTCCTGGACCATATCAACACCACTATTGACAGTGTCACCACGGAAAGACAGATCACCATGTACCCAAATCAGAAGCCGTGGATGAACAGAGAAGTGCGACTTCTGCTAAAAGCACGTAACAATGCCTTTAGATCTGGTGATGCACAGGCCTACAGTTCATCCAGGGCAGATCTGAAGAGGGGCATCAAGAAGGCCAAGCACAGCTACAAGCTGAAGGTGGAGGAACATTTTGGGGACTCTGACCCCCGACGTATGTGGCAGGGCATTCAAGCTATCTCTGATTATAAGCCCAGCAACTCCATACCTATAGCCATGACTGTGCCCTTTCTCAATGAGCTAAATAACTTCTATGCTCGTTTTGACAAGGACAACAATGAAAAGAACATCAATTTCCCACCCTCTGATGACCTCCACCACCTCACACTCACCCACACCGACGTCCGTAATGCACTGAGTCATGTCAACGTACGCAAGGCTGCTGGCCCTGATGGCATTCCTGGGCGTGTGCTGAGGGCATGCGCTGAGCAGCTGGCAGGGGTCTTCACAGACATCTTCAATCTGTCCCTGGCCCAGGCCGTGGTACCAGCGTGCTTCAAGACCACTTCAATAGTACCAGTGCCAAAACATTCAACACCATCGTGCCTAAATGACTATCGCCCTGTGGCACTGACGCCCATAGTCATGAAGTGCTTTGAGCGACTGGTCTTGGCACAGCTCAAAAAAGGCCTGCCCCCTACACTGGACCCTCATCAGTTTGCCTACCGGAGCAACAGGAGTACAGAGGATGCGGTTTCTACAGTGCTGCACTATGTACTCTCACACCTGGATGACAAGAACACCTACGCAAGAATGCTGTTTACTGACTTCAGCTCAGCATTCAACACAGTTATCCCCTCCAAGTTGCTCACCAAACTTGGGGACCTGGGAATCAGTACCTCCACCTGCAACTGTATCATGGATTTTCTGACCAACAGACCCCAGCATGTTAGGTCAGGCCCCAACCGTTCTTCCGTCATCACACTCAACACTGGTGTACCACAGGGCTGTGTGCTCAGCCCATTCCTCTACTCCCTCTACACCCATGACTGCAGGCCTATGTATGGATCCAATTCCATCATAAAGTTTGCAGATGACACCACGGTGATTGGACTCATCAGGGACAACGACGAGTCAGATTGCAGGGCAGAGGTTGAGCACTTGGCTACTTGGTGCGCTGACAATAACCTGCTCCTTAACACCAGCAAAACCAAGGAGCTCATAGTGGACTACAGGAAGGAGAGGGAAGAGACACATGACCCCATCCATATCAATGGCATAGATGTTGAACGTGTCCCCAGCTTCAAATTCCTGGGGACCCACATCTCAGAGGACCTGTCCTGGTCAGTTAACACCACCAGCCTGATCAAGAAGGCCCATCAGCGCCTCTTCTTCTTGAGGACATTGAAGAAGAACCATCTGTCAACTGACATCCTGGGCAACTTCTACCGCTGCGTGATAGAGAGCACCCTGACCAACTGTATCACACTCTGGTATGGGAGCTGCTCTGTAGCTGACCGCAAGGCGCTGCAGCGGGTGGTGAAAACCGCCCAACGCATCACAGGGACTCCACTTCCAGCTATAGAGGACGTCTACAGGAAAAGATGTCTGCGCCGGGCACGCAGCATTCTTAGGGACTCCAACCATCCTGCTCATGGACTGTTCCAGCTTCTCCCCTCCAGAAGACGTTTCAGAAGCCTTCGGACTAGAACCAGCAGGTTTAGAAACAGTTTCTTTCCAACAGCTGTCACGTTATTGAACTTAGTTCCCCGCTGACTCTCTTACCATCATCTTTTACCATCCTCACCTGTACATAACTGCATAACTACAAAGCTACATCTAACTTATTGCACATTATTTGCACATAACAGTACTTTTAACTTTCTGCACTGCTGCATATATTTGCATATATTTGCTTAAATTGCACATACTGTTAATTACCGTATATACTGCACTGCTGTCCTTTGCACTTCTGATTGGATGCTAAACTGTGTTTCATTACCTTGTATTCATACATGTGTAATGACGATAAAGTTGAATCTAATCTAATCTAATCTAAGTACCGACAGTTACTCGCACATTTCCCAGCTCTCACGGTCCTGACTTTTTCGGCTATGATAACGAAACACGTGGTTGAACATTTCATAACTACAAAAGGCCTGCCAGTGTTCACGTGACCTTGGTGGCTGGACGTAGCTAAACTAGCCAGTGCGTGCGAGGAGTTCGCCAACTGCATCATCAGACACTCCAACAGCCCGTGGGCATCCCTGCTACACATGTTGCCTAAAGCCAATGGGTCATAGCAACCGTGTGGCGATTTCTGGCGCTTGAACAACGCCACGGAACACGATCGCTATCCTATTCCACACAGCCAGGATTTTTCCATGCACCTGGCCGGGGCGCATGTTTTTTCGAAAGTGGATCTGGTCCACAGATACCATCAGGTCCCGGTGTGCGTGGAATATGTTCCGAAAACAGCGGTAATAACTCCTTTTGGCCTTTTCGAGTTTTTACGCATGCCGTTCAGATGAAAAGGTGTGGCACAGACTTTCCAGAGGATGATGGATGCAGTGCTTCATGACTTGTCCTTCGTTTTCGTCTACTTAGATGGCATCCTGGTAGCTAGCACATCCGAGGAAGAGCACATCGCCCATCTCAAGATGATTTTCCGGAGGTTGGAAGCGCACGGGCTTATAGTGAACCCGGCGAAGTGCCAGTTCGGTGTGCCAGTGACTGATTTTTTGGGCCACTGCATTTCGCCAGAGGGCGCGATTCCGCTACCGGACAAGGTGCGTGCCGTGTCGGACTTTCCACGTCCGCAGACCGTGAGAGCCCTACAGGAGTTTTTGGGAATGGTTAATTTTTATAACCGTTTCCTTGCCGGGCAGCCCAGCTGATGCAGCCGTTGTATGCCGTGCTTAAAAAAAAAGAAGCCCACGGAAAGCATCGACTGGACTCCCGAGCGAGTCCAGGCTTTCACAAACACCAAAACAGCACTTGCAGATGCTGCATTGCTAGCCCACCCGGATCTGTTGGCACGGATAGCGCTCACTACGGATGCGTCGGATGTTGCCATAGGGGCAGTGGTGGAACAGTACGTCTCTGGTTTGTTGCAGCCGCTCGCATTTTTCAGTCGAACTTTGCGCGACAACAAATGCAAATACAGCACGTTCGACACAGAATTGTTGGCTCTACACCTGGCGATGCACCATTTCCAGTTTTGGATAGAGGGGCACGAGTTCACCGTATTAGTGGACATAAGCCGCTGACGTACGTGGTGTCCAAGGTCTTGGAACCGTGGTCGGCCTGGCAGCAACGGCATTTGGCCACGATCTTGGAGTTTACGACTGACATTCAACACGTTGCCAGTAAGCTCAACGTCATGGCCAATTGCCTGAGATGCGTGTTAGTCCCCCCAGTTTACATGGGAATAGATTTCCCTGCCATGGCCGCGGAGCAAGCCGGGGATGCGGACATTTGCGTGTTCCAGTCGGCGACTACTGGTTTAAGGCTGGAGAGCAGGGTGGTGCAAGAAGGGTGCCCTCCCTTGCTTTTCGACGTCTCCACGGGCCGCCCATGCCCGGTGGTTCCGAGCTCTTGGCACTGCCGCATTTTTGAGTCAGTCCACTCCCTTTCGCATCCAGGCGTGCGTGCTTCGGTGAAACTTGTGGGGGCAAAATTTTTCTGGCCACGATTGCGTAAGGACGTGAAAGAGTTAGCTGCAGCTTGTGTCGCGTGCCATTGGGTCGAAGTGCACAAGCACTCCAGAGCCCCCCTCGAGCTGTTCCATATCCCGGCTAGGAGGTTCGACCACGTCCATGTGGATTTGGTGGGACCCCTCCCGCCGTCGCAAGGCTTCATGCTCCTTTTGACAGTCGTGGACCATACCACGTGCTAGCCTGAAGTGATCCCGCTGGCTTCTACCACGTCCATGGAGGTGGCTCACGCTTTTTTGTCGGCATGGGTTGCACGGTTCGGATCCCCATTGGACATCCCTTCTGACAGGGGTCTACAATTTGTTTTGCAACTCTGGGCCACGATGGCTCAGAGCCTGGGGGTCAAAATTCACCGCACTACCGCATAAAGCCCCCAGGCTAATGGGTTGTGCAAGCGTTTTCATAGGTCACTTAAGGCAGTGCTCAGAGCTTCACTCACGGATACAGATTGGGCCGACCACCTGCCATGGGCTCTTTTAGGGTTGCACTCCATGCCTAAGTTGGATTTGGCAGCCTCCCTGGAAGAACTTGTTTTTTCTCAGCCTCTGCGGATCCCTGGAGAGTTTTTACCGGAAAACTTCGTGCCCGAGGCCTATCCACCTGCACAATTTTTGCACAGTAGGGAGGCTTTTAATGTGTCGGGCCTGGCCCACCATTGTTTTCCCCACACTTTCGTCCCCAAGAGTTAACAGAACGCCAGCTTTGTTTTTGTCAGGCACGATGCGCACCGGACCCCGCTGCACCCACTGTACAACGGAGTGTTCAGGGTGATGGAACCTGGGGCAAAACATTTTGTGTTAGACTTGGGGGGCGTAAGGAGACCGTCTGCATCGACAGGCTGAATCCCGCTTTTGTGTTGGCAGACAAGCAGGTGGTGTTGGCCCAAGCTCCCTGGCGTGGACGGCCACCGTTAGTGGCTCCACAAGTTGGTGTTCCCTCGGTAGGGAACTGTGCCCGCAAAGCTGATGTGTCCCCCCCAACTCCCTTTTCCCTCCACAGACTGACGTGCCTTCCTGTACACCTCGCCAGCAGGATGTTTTTGACTGGATTGGCGACCCCCCACCACAGCTGTTATGGGCGCCAGCTCAAGCCCAAAGGACGGGGGGGGGGGGGGTAGTGCCCTTTCTGGGTGTTTGGGGGGGCTGTGTGGTGGTACAGGTGTGGGATTCTCCACCCAGAGAAGGCAGCTGGGGAAAGGGGGAACAGTGGACTGAAGGAGGAAGGGTTACTGGGGGGGCTCAGACGGGACAGTAAGGACTTTTTGCCCCCCCGAGGAGAGGAGAGAACGCCGGAGCCACTGCAAGAAGAAGGGTGTGAGAAGCGGTGCTGGCGTGATGTTATGTTAATGTGCCACACAGGTCTTTGTTCCAAACAATGTATTATGATCGGAAGTTCTGGGTCTCAATGCATGGAATTAAAGGTATAAAAGGAAAATGCAAAGAGACCTGGGAGATCTTTTACTGTACTGTATGTTGGAGAAGGAATGAAGTTCGTGTGTTGTCTAGCTCGTTGCCTCACCGGTTTCCTTTCTCCACAAGGCTATATTTATTACAGCTAAACAAAGCTGCTTTCATTATCTAAATTAAACGAATGGAAACAGTACATTTGCAAAATACTATTTTTCAAACATCTTGCCCATATATCTTTTTCACGTATTATGAGCTTTCTTTGTTTATCTGACCTTTATAACTTTTATTACGGCTTAAAGCAATGACTGCCTTCCAGCAGGAGATTTCTATAAGTATTCTATCAGTGTTTTATCAACATATTACAGGACCTTGGTGTATTAAACCATTTTATATAGGCACCATCACTTCCCTGGAGCGTCCTACAAATTTCAGGGATTTCTGACACGGGCAACATCACTGTGATTAGTTCATTTATTATTCCAAGAAAAGGGGTGAGAACAGAATGAAGGGTATTTGACAAATGTGTATTATTGCAGCTTTTTAATCACTTTCCAGTGTTTCTGAGAGAAATAATTATTAAGAATAATTTTTCACATTCTTGCTGTCTTAACAGTTAAGTAGAAGAAAATTGTCACTGGGCTTAGCAACCTCTCTTTCGTTGAGTCAAGAAGGGTTGAAAGTGCTGTAACCTGCTACCCCTCTTGCACATACCGTCAGTCATAGTTCCACATCGAGGTCACCACAGCTCAAAAGGTCTCTAGGCTTCCTGAGTACCACTGTGACCTGTGGGAAATTCCGCTATTCGCAGATTGCAGCAGAGCACTAATTGTAAACTGTATAGATATTTGCGGTTGTACATTTGTATGTTTGCTGATCTAGAGGAGGGGTGTGAGCTCAGTGCTACTACTCTTCCACATGCTACTCTGCTCATTTGCACACACTCATGGCTCAGTTAGACTGTGAGTGCGGTGTTATCTCAGTGAACAAGTGAAATTTTTAGAGCTGATGTATAATTAAAATCTGAACATGTAGTGGAGATTAGCTACAAACCAGCTAAACCCCCTAGAGACAATTTCATTATTCTTCATCAAAAAAAATGTAATTGAAACTTTCACAGCTTTTATATTCCTAATTTCTGGTAATCGCTGCACATCAGAGTATTGATTTTTTTTACAATACAGACCTGAACGTTAAGAGTGCCAAAGAGTGGTCTTTGTTGTCAGAAAAAGTATAATTATTGCTTTGTTTAACCAGCGCATCACAACCCACAATCTATTTTTATATTGTTGAGTTTCAGTATTTTACAAAACTGAAACTACAGAGAACTGAGAACCACTCTTTAATCAGTCCAGGTCGGTTTAATAGACCTACTTTACTTTTCACTGCAGTAAAATGTATAGAGAAGGTCAGAAGGAGTTGCACTGTGTCTTTGTGGATCTAGAGGAAGCATAGGGTGCCAAGAGAGGAAGTGTAGAACTGTATGAGAAAGTCAGGAGTCACAAAGAAGTATGTGAGGGTGGTACAGAACATGTATGAGGACAACGGGACGGTGGTGAGGTGTGTTGTAGGAGTGACAGATGGATTCAAAGTGGGGGTAGGATTACATCATGGATCAGCTCTGAGCCCCTTCTTGTTTGCCATGGTGATGGACAGGCTGACAGATGAGGTCAGGCAGGAGTCTCTATGGACCATGATGTTTGCAGACAACATTGTGGTCTGTAGTGAGAGTAGGGAGAAGGTGGAAGAGAACCTGGAGAGATGGAGGTATGTTCTGGAGAGAAGAGGAATGAAAGTCAGTAGAAGCAAGACAACATTTATGTGTGAAAGAGAGGAAAGCAGGTGTGATGATGAAGATGCAAGGAGTAGAGGTAATGAAGGTAGATGAGTTTAAATACCTAGGATTAACCATCCAAAGCAATGGAAGATGCACAAGAGAGGTGAAGAAGGGAGTGCACGCAGGGTGGAGTGGGTGGAGATGAGTGTCAGGGGTGATTTGTGACAGAAGGATAGCAGCTAAAATGAAAGGGAAGATTTACAAGATGGTAGTGAGACCTGCTATGATGTACTATAGTTTGGAGACAGTGGCACTGACAAAAAGACTGGAGGCAGAGCTGGAGGTGGCAGAGCTGACGATGCTAAGATTTTCACTGGGAGTGACTAGCAGGGACAGGATTAGAAATGAGTATACTATCAGAGGGACAGCTCAGGTCGAGTAGTTTGGAGACAAAGTAAGCGAGGCAAGGCAGAGATGGTTTGGACATGTGCAGAGGAGGAATAGTGGATATACTGGACAAAAGATGTTGAAGAGTGTAGCCAGTGTACTCCTAGTGGAGGGTTGTGTCAGGAAGGGCCCCTGGTGTTTAAAAAAAAAAAGTCCTTACCAAATCAAATGTGTGGACTGTGATCCGGTGTGGCGACCCCTGATAAGAACAGAATAGAATAGAATAGAATAGGCTTTATTGTCATTGTACAGTTGTACAGCAAAATGAAATTGTGGGTGCTCCACCAGGCTACTGCACAATAAAGTAAGTGAGAAGAATTTGAAATAAAACAGTTACAGAACACACGATTAACCATACGACTGAAGTAAAAATAAAAGTAAAAATAATAAATAGCCCATTGGTATATACACAGGTACGGTAGTGGCTTCGAGGGTGGAACTGTGGACATAAGTGAACAACGAGAGCAAGTTTTTAGCCAAAGTCAAATTCCTTGTATGTGTTGTGCATACTTGGCCAATAAAGCTGATTCTGATTCTGATTCTGAGTGCAGAACACGTAATAGAGTAAAATGGCCCAAGGATTATGGAAAATATGTACAAGTAGTGATTTCACGGATGGGTCAATATACATGAAAGTGAAGAGTGCAAAGACAGGTGAGTTATAGTGATAATTTAAAGGTCCTCAGTTCTGTGCATGTGAGCGTTCAGAGGGAGGGGGGTGGGGCCTCTGACTGTTTGCAGTTCAGATGGCTCAGGGGAAGAAACTGTTTGTCAGTCTGGAGGTGTGGGACCTGATCGATCTGAACCGTTGTTCAGAGGGAAGCAGGTCAAAGAGGTCGTGGGTGGGATGTGAGGGGTCTCCTGTGGTGGCCTTGATCCTTCTGAGACAGGAGGATGTTGAGATGTCTTCCAGGGAGGGCAGAGGGCTGCCGATAATTTTTTTTGGTGATGTTGATGACCCTCTGCACAGCCTTCCTGTTCTCGGCCGTGGACCCAGCGTACCACACACCCAGACAGTAGGTGAGCATGCTCTCCACTGAGCAGCGAGAGAAGGCCCGCAGCAGCTTCTGGTCCAGGTTGTGCTTCCTCAGGACACAGAGGAAGTGCAGCTGCTGCTGGGCTTTCTTCACCAGGGACTTGGTGTTGACAGCCCAAGAGAGGTCAGAGGAGATGTGGGTGCCCAGGAACCTGAAGGCAGGGACATTTTCCACATGGTCGCCATTTATAGGGGGGGGGGGGGCTGTCTGTTCTTCCTCAAGTCCAGAATGAGTTCTTTGGTTTTTTGGACATTCAGTTTCAGGATTCTCTACCTCCGCCCAGTATGCCTTCTCATCGTCGTCGGTGATGAACCCAACCAAGGTGGTGTTGTCTGCGAATTTCACGATGGCGGTTGTTGGGTGGGTTGGAATACAGTGAAAGGTGTACAGGGAGTGCAGTAGAGGGCTTAGCATGTATCCTTGGGGGGAGCCAGTGCTGAAACAACATTTATAATATTTTTATTTTATCTCTGTATAGTCTCAATTGACTAGTGACATCTACGTAGTTTGTTATTAGGTATTGATAAATGGGCTAGACCAGTGTTTTTTTTAAATGTTCTGACAGAGATTCTCTGTGCCCCTACAATTCCTTAAAAACTTCCGCCAAGGGAGGAGGTATTGTTTTCAGTGGCGTTGGTTGGTTTGTCTGTTGGTTTGTCTGTTACCAACATAACTCAAAAAGTTATTAACGGATTTTGAGGAAATTTTCAGGAAAGGTGTATAATGGCATGGGGGACAGACGATTAGATTTTGGTGATGATCTGAGTGTGCATACCTCCATCAAGGGTTTTGTTTGTATTTGTGCAGCAGGATTATACAAAAACTGGATTTGGATGAAATTTTCACCAGAGATGGTTCTTGGGCTAGAGAGGAAAACTATTACATTTAGTTTAGTTTAATTTTGTTAGTTTATTATTAGTTTAATTTTGTTTATTAGTTTATTTGTCAGGGACCATGTACAGAAAAAACAAACAAACAAACATTAAACACAGGGTAAAGATGCTCTGTACCAGATTATAGCGTTCTCACTAATTTCCATCTGTAGTCCCTGAGGCAGGCAGGAAGATATTAAAAGAAAAACAGCACATATAGAAAGCAATTCAGGTCAGGTTTCAGAAACTGTTGACCCTGAAACAAGCAAGAAGTTTAAATGGTAAAAAGATAAGATAGATAGCACACATAAAAACAATTTAAGAGTACAATTTCAAATCCCATTTAAGAGATGCTGAGAAAGCATTTGACCGTTTGGAATCGCCTTATCTCTTTTCTATACTTCATCGATTTGGTTTGGGGGACAATTTCATTAAATGGATTCAGATTCTCTATACTTTCCCTCTTTCAGCTGTAATTTCCATTGGGTTTAGGTCAGGTTATTTTAGGGTTGAACGGGGCACAGGCAGGGCTGTCCCCTCAGCCCTCTGTTATTTGCTATAGCTATGGAGCCACTAGCAATCTGCATACAACAGAATGATGACATTAAAGGAATTTTTGTAAATAATCACCATCATAAAATCTCGTTATATGCAGATGATTTCTTAATTTATCTGGATGCCCCAAGAGAATCCATTCCAATTTTGACTGAGATAACTGCTAATTATGGGTCCTTTTCTGGATATAAGATAAACTTTTCTAAGAGTATGGCCATGCCCCTTATAGCATGTAACAATTTACTATAAGTGTGATAAGGTACAAGGATTATTTAATTTATATTTAGAGTTGTGTGTGTGGAGACGAAGGTTCACTTCGAGTCCACATACAAACTCGTTTTTGGGGCACCAGCCCAACTTAGACAATTTATTAATAAATAATTCTTGAACCTGTCATTAACCAGTCTCAATATTCATGAATTTTTCTGCCGTGACCCAGAAAAGCACACACACAAAAGAAATCAAGCAGAGACTTCTCTATACCATTAACAGTTTTAATAATCAGACTCAGGTTAAATGACATTACTTTCAATTGATTTGTAAGCAGGTGACATGATCAACAAGTGTCAACACACATCAACAAGTTGAATTTTTCATCAACACTGAAATAGTCTTGGAAACAGACTCTTGTCTCCTTGACCACTGCAAATTATTGCAAAACTGCAGCAAAATGCCACCTAAGCCAAAAGCAGAGGCCAAATCCAAGGAGGAATATGTGTCCCATCCATCCATCCATCCATCCATCTTCTACCACTTTTCCGGAGGTCCGGGTCGCGGACGCAGCAGTTCAGGCAGAGAAGCCTAGACTTCCCTCTCCCCAGCCACCTGCTCCAGCTCTTCAGAGAGGATACCAAGGTGTTCCCAGACCAGCTGGGAGACATAGTCTCTCCAGCGAGTCCTGGATCTGCCACGGGGTCTCCTCCCAGTGGGACGTGCCTGAAACACCTCAAGTGGGAGGCGTCCAGGAGGCATCTTGATCAGATGCCCATACCACCTCAACTGGCTCCTTTCAATGTGGAGGAGCAGCGGTTCTACTCTGAACCTCTCCCGGATGACTGAGCTCCTTACCCTATCTCTGAGGGTGAGTCCAGTAATCCTACGGAAAAAGCTCATTTCAGCTTGTATCCGTGATCTTGTTCTTTCGGTCATTACCCAAAGCTCGTGACCATAGCTGAGAGTAGGAATGTAGATTGACTGGTAAATCGACAGCTTTGCTTTAGAACTTAGCTCCCTCTTCACCACAACAGACCAGTACAACGTCCGCATCACTGCAGATGCTGCTCCGATCCGTCTGTCAATCTCTTGCTCCATTCTTCCCTCACTCGTGAATAAGACCCCAAGATACTTAAACTCCTCCACTTGGGGCAGGAGCCTGTCCCCAACCCAGAGAGGACAATCCACCTTTTTCCGGCTGAGGACCATGGACTTGGACTTGGAGCTGCTGATTCTCATCCCAGCCGCGTCACACTCAGCGGCAAACTGTCCTAGCAAGAACTGTAGGTCATTGCTGGATGAAGCCAACAGGACAACATCATCTGCAAACAACAGAGATGAGATCCTGTGGTCACCAAGCATGACACCCTCCATTCCCTGGCTGCGCCTAGAAATCCTGTCCATAAAAATTATGAACAGGATCAGTGACAAAGGGCAGCCCTGGCAGAGTCCAACTCTCACTGGGAATGAGGGCGATCGAGTGTTGGCAATATGAACCAAACTCTCACAACGGTCGTACAGAGACTGAATAGCTCGTAACAACAAGCCCGATACCCCATACTCCCGAAGCACCCCCCACAAAAAAACACGAGGAACGCGGTCAAATGCCTTTTCCAAGTCCACAAAACACATGTAAACTGGTTGGGCAAACTCCCACAAACCCTCGAGAATTCTCAAGAAGGTAAAGAGCTGGTCCGATGTGCCACGGCCAGGACAAAAACCACATTGCTCCTCCTGAATCCGAGGTTCAACCAACGGATGGACTGTCCTCTCCAGTACCTTGCCATAGACCTTCCCAGGGAGGCTGAGGAGTGTGATCCCTCTAAAGTTGGAGCACACCCTCCAGTCCCCTTTTTTGAAGAGAGGAACCACCACCCTGGTTTGCCGTGCCAAAGGCACTGCCCCCGACCTCCACGCAATGTTGCAGAGGCGTGTCAACCATGACAGCCCTACAACATCCAGGGCCTTGAGGTACTCAGGGCGAATCTTGTCCATCCCCGGGGCCCGGCCACCAAAGAGATAGGTGTGATAGGTGAGTTGTCCCCCTCATCCACAAGCTTTGCTTCCTCTGTGGAAGGCATAGCAGTGGGATTGAGGAGATCCTCAAAGTATTCCTTCCAGTGCCCGAAGAGATCCCCAGTCAAAGTCAACAGCACCCCATCCGCACCATACACAGTGTGGACAGGGAGCTGCTTCCCCCTCCTGAGCTGCTGGACAGTTTGCCAGAATCTCTTTGAGGCTGACCCAAAGTCTTGTTCCATGGCCTCACTGAACTCCTCCCATACCCGAGTTTTTGCTTCAGCAACCGCCCAAGCTGCACTCCGCTTGGCCTGCCGGTACACCTCAGCTGCTTCAGGAGTCCCACAAGCTAACCAAGCCTGATAGGACTCCTTCTTCAGCTTAATGGCCCCCCTCACCACTGGTGTCCACCACTTGGTTTGGGGGTTGCCACCACGAGATGCCCCGACGACCTTGTGGCCTCAGCTCTGGGCCACTGCTTCAACAATAGAGGTGGCGAACCTAGCCCATTCAGACTCCATGTCTCCAGACTCCCTCGGAATGTGGTTGAAGTTCCTCCAGAGGTGGTAGTTGAAGACCTCCCGGACAGGGGCCTCAGCCAGATGTTCCCAGCACACCCTCACTATATGTTTGGGTCTACCAGGTCTGAATTGCATCCTCCCCTGCCATCGAATCCAACTCACCACCAGGTGGTGATCAGTTGACAGCTCTGCACCTCTCTTTACCCGAGTGTCCAAGACATACAGTCGCAGGTCTGATGACATGATAACAAAATCGACCTGCGACCTAGGGTGTCCTGGTGCCAGGTGCACATATGGACACCCTTATGCTTGAACATGGTGTTCGTTATGGACAAACTGTGGTTAGCACAGAAGTCCAATAACTGAACACCACTCGGGTTCAGATCAGGCAGGCCGTTCCTCCCAATCACCCCCTCCAGGTTTCACTGTCATTGCCCACGTGCGCATTGAAGTCCCCCAGTAGGACAATGGAATATGGAGTTTCTAAACTGGCAACAAGTGTCCAATATCATATTAACTAGTAATGGATTCCTGAGCATGAAGTCTATAATTAAACCTTTGTGGAAACAAGAGAAACCAGATTTTGAATTTGTGACTGTAATGCAATGGGAGACTATGGAATAACTGTAACAAAAATATGCATAAAATTGGACGCAATTCTATGGGAAAATGATAAAAGCTGATTATATGGAAAAGAAAATTCTGAGTTACTCTACAAAAAGAACAGAGGTTATTGAAAAGGGAATATTAATTTTCCTTCAGCTTATAGCTCCTATCGTAGCTTATGGACTAGCTTTAACATGAAAAATTGGTCATATTCAGTTATAATTAGAAATCACATTTAGCCCAGCAGATAGGAAGTAGAAGTGTGGCTTACGAACAGCTGCGTCTTCAGAGTCCAGTGGTGATCTTGAACACCAGCAGATGGCACAAAGCAGGAAAGACTGCCAGCAGTCCTTTCAGTTACAGTGGTGATGGCACAGATTTAGCAGCAGGTGTCCAGAGAGTGGAGCCAGTGGTAGAATGAATGGCTGGCCCCGGGGCAGGTGTGATGTCTTTCTTGAGCAACAGATCCTTTCCTGGCCCGCAAATTTAGAATGTCCACCAGCTGATAACAAAACACACAGGCTGAAGGAAAATGGATGTGAACAGTTCCACCCATGAAATCCTAGTTCTCCTGACGTCGTGGGTGAGGCAGGGAAAAAGTCTAAAAATCACTATCAGTCCACTTTAATGGCAAGTTAAAGAAAATCAATAGAAAAAGTTCAGCAGAATAAACATGGCTTCTGATGAAAGGGAAAAAGGCATTTTGGAGTTTCACTCCAAGTAAGAAGGTTTGAGCTCAACAAGAAAGGATGATCTCTTCTCAGATGCCAGAAAAACAGAAAAACACCTAACAAAAGACAACTTTAAGAATTTTAGAAAACTCGACAAAGACTAAAACAAAGACTGAACAAAGACTTAACTGAACTGAAACAAAAACTTAACTGAACTGCTAGGGCGTTTCCTCTATTTAACAGAGTGTGCTCCTTGGATCATAAAATATGACTGGCAGTAGGAAGAACCAATTATCGGCCATCGTGGGAGATTCGAATGGGCTATGGTCCAATAAGAAAGCAGTCCTTTGTCTGTAACCGACCAAGAGAAAGAAAGGGGCGTCATCCAACAGAGATGGCCTAGGGATTGGCTGGTATCAGTCAGATGACTGGCATAATTTTCAGAAGGCATATACACATTTTAACTGTGAAATTCATTATATACTTAATATAAAATCTAAGCTATCTTCAGTGATTCATGACAAACTTTCAGTGAGCATGCACTTTTATAAACTTGTCCTTCTATAATTAACATGCATTAGAATAAGGTTCATTTAAGCATTTTCAAACATGCAACACATATAAAATCAATGATTAATGAAACATTTCAAACCCATCATTGTCCAACACAGAGGCGGTCATCTTCAACAGTGTTCTGAGCATTGTTTCCTGGAAAAATAAAGTCTTGAGGAGAAAGGATTATTTCAGCAGATAAAACCCAAAATTCCAATGTTGATTAAATCCAACATGTCGCTGAGTTGACAGGAGGGGGCAATGTTGAGCTGTGGATAATTCCTAGCGACTTGTGGAATGCAGTCAAGGGATCTGGGGTATCTCACAGAGTATTCTAAGCATAAAACTGCCTGGTTGGGGAGGAAGCTTCGGGATTTATGACTCGTAAAGGAATCTGTTCCTGGCACAAAATGGGATCCTTATCAGCCCTTTTACCATGGAATGTGTTTTCAAACTGTGGTCCTTAGGTGAAGGAAACAATTCTTGACCAGACTTTTGGTTGAAACTGTTTCTTTAAGGGGAAGAGTGCTTTTATAGATT
The DNA here is from genome assembly GCA_020510985.1 of Pholidichthys leucotaenia. NCBI lineage: Eukaryota > Metazoa > Chordata > Actinopteri > Cichliformes > Pholidichthyidae > Pholidichthys > Pholidichthys leucotaenia. The sequence goes on from CM035844.1 coordinate 50,267,633, forward strand.
GGAGCCACATGGATTGATACTACACCCTTAGTACTTTGACTGCTTTTTAGACCCAAATATATCACATCCTTTCCATTGGTCCCCTGCTGTTTTTTCTTATTTGGGTATAAGGATATCCCCGTGTTTGAAAGACTTTTACAAATTAAACTATGCCCCAGTTTTCAGAACCATGCAGGATGACCTTGAAAGGTGGTGTGGCTTGCCCCTATCCTTACTAGGTCATATTCACTTGATTAAAATGAATATTCTTCCCAGGCTTTTATATTTTTTTTCAGATGCTTCCAGTCACCTTATTGAGGAAGACTTTCACACAGCTTAATAGTTTTATAATTTCATTTATCTGGTGCAAAAAAAGACCAAGGCTGAGATATAGTTTTCTCTGCTTACCCACTAAATGAGGTGGGCTAGCAGCACCATGTTTTTGTTTTTATTATTTGGCTGCACGAAGTAGGTTTATTGCAGAATTAATGGTGTTTAAATGATTTTAATTCCACCTGGCTCAGTTGTGAATCGCCCTCCTTGGGTCAAGTACCCTTGTGGAACTTACTCTTTATCTCCCCTAGAGAAACATCAGCTTTAATCCAAAACAATATAATACTGAAAAATATGTTGTATGTATGGGGTCAGATTAGAAAACTAGAAGGTCATGTTAACTCTCTCTCTTTATTAACCCCCTTACATGGAAATCCTGGCTTTTCTCCTGGACTTCGTGGTAAATTTACTGACTGGAAACACAAGGGTTGCACGGTGGCGCAGTGGTTAGCACTGTGGCAGTACAGTTTTACCCTCGGCCGGGGAATCGCGGGGACCGTGAGATCGTGGGTTCGATCCCTGCCCCTGGCCAACAGTGATCTGTGTGGAGTTTGCATGTTCTCCCCGTGTTTGCATGGGTTTACTCCGGGATTTCTCCGGTTTCCTTCCACATGCCAAAAAAACATGCAGGTTAGGGAGTTAAGGGGCGCTTGCGCACGCAGCGACCAGCAGCTGGTGGTTTGTCACCAGACTGCAAAACAAATCTACCTACGGGTACAAAATAAGTAATAATTTAAAAAAAAAAAAAGGGTATAAGGGTAATTTGTGACCTGATGAATGGGGGTTCAGTTCTGACATTTCAACAAGTTAAAGTGAAGTTTGATATTTCAGATAAGGATTTTTTTAAGTTTATCCAGGCCCATAATTTTATACTGCACAAACTTAAGGAGTTTAATGGCAGATCAACCATCTCTCCCATGGAATCAATGCTGTCTGATAATAGACAGCTGAAATTTATTACTAGAAAAATGTACAGGGTATTTTGTGATGTTAAAGAGGACAATTCTAATAAAATCAAAGATAAATGGGAATCTGACTTGGCTTCTGTTATGTCCATATCCTGGGAAACAAGGAGGAGGCTGAGGATGCAGTTGAACGTACTTTGTTATAAACAGAACCAGTATACAATGGACGCTCCGTACAGGCCAAGGGGTCCATGACAAAGAGACAGAGTCTTCTTCTTCTTTTAGATTTGATTGGCGGTTGGCAACCAGCTTACAGGTGCATTACTGCCACTGACTTGATTATCATCACTCTATATCTTTGTATAATGAGTCCTTAAAAGGAGTTCTGAACAGCTCCTTATGTGTGAAAAAATTATTCGTCCTTGGACTGTGTCAGATGTGTTGTTGACAACAGGAGACGGAGTCTCTTCCACCCTTACCTTTTATACCCCTGGTGACGCCACCACCGGAAAGGTGGGTCATCACCTCCCACTACACCCAGGGTGCCACGGCTGCCATATTAGTATACCACATTTTCCCCTCCCTGTAGAAAAATGCTAAGCACACAGATTAGGCCCTCCCGAATTTAAACCCGACTCATACGCTAATGACAAAACACATATGTACAGAAACAAATAAACAGGCCTATCCATTCACACAAAATAAACTAGAGGGGCCAGGTGGACTACTGGCTCCCCCTACACGGCCAGGCGGATTATTCTGCTGCCTTGATCATTACAGTCCAAAAGAAAAATAGCCGTGTACATAAAACCAAATTAATCCCAGAACGTTACATATATATATTGTCAAATTTAAATAACACAGCAACCATAACAGATAATATACACTCTCTTATTGGCGGCTCCCCCACCCCAACACACCCACCCCACCATCAGGGCAATCAACAGCAAAACACATTTTCTATTATTTTCTTACAAACAGTGTTGGGGAATTTACTCTTTTTTTTTTTTACAACTCAGGCCAACACACAATAAGAACACTCAAAACATGGCTGCACGGTGGCGCAGTGGTTTAGCACTGTGGCAGCACAGTTTTACCCTCGGCCGGGGGATCGCGGGGATCATGAGATCGTGGGTTCGATCCCAGCCCCCGACCAACAGTGAGCTGTGTGGAGTTTGTATGTTCTCCCCTTGTTGCGCGGGTTTACTCCGGGATTTCTCCGGTTTCCTCCCGCACACCAAAAACATGTAGGTTTAGGGCGCTCGCGCACGCAGCGACCAGCAGCCGGTGGCTTGTCACCAGACTGCAAACCAAGTCTACCTACGGGTACAAATAAGTAACAAAAAAACAAAAACAAAAAAAAAAACATGTTAATTAAATTACTTAGGGTCCTAAATCAAAACAAACACGTCAAACATCGTCCCTAGTCATTTTACTGGCCCACTGAGAAGGGCCATCTTCTGGGTCTCCATCTGGTGGATCCTGTTCGGAGCGCCTCCGCTTCTTGGCCTCCGGGGATGAGCTGTGCTGGTGCCTCTTCTCCTTCACACGCCGCAGCTCATTTGAGTGTCTCCATGACGTGTCCGACAGTCCCAAGTAACCATCTTCCCGGGTAGCCACCACTCGCAGCCGGCCCTGTTCATCTCGTCGCTCTCTTTTCCTATGCACGCCCCTCAGCCGAGCTTCCACCCTTGGTCGGACCTCATCAGCGATGTGCAGGGGAGCTCGATTATGCTTTTGCAGTCCACCATGTTGTGACTGGCCCTGCCTCCCGGGTTGGGTCGGTCCACCAACCTGGTCCGAAGCCATCCTGTAGTGCCGATGTTTGGCACGCCATAGGACTGCGCCTGTTGGCCCTGCCCCACTCTCTTTTCTTTTGACTCCAGCAGCCGTCCTCCCGGGCGTCCCACTGTGCCATTCTATTCTCTTGTTCTATTCTATTTATAATTTGTAATGTATTTGTAATTTTAATTAGCTTAAAAATTTTGTATGTATAGGCTAACTTATGACCTATATAAGCCACCTATGGACTGGTGTTGAGAATTAGCACTTGTGCTATATACACCTATGCAAAACATCTGGTCTCTCCTTGTGATTGTACTAATGTAATTTGTTATGTCCGTATTAAATAAAGAGTAAAAAAAAAAATCCAGTTCCCACATCCAGGGCAACTTGGACACTGGCATCAGGATCCTCCCACCCTGGGTCTCCGTGGTGCGGGAGGATCCCACTCAACTCTGTCCCTGCTCTGCCCCCTCTCCCCCTTCTGCCCCCCACACACACGAATCCTGAAATCTGACACCCCACCCCCCCAACAACTGAACTCTGCCATCCCCAGGTACTGTTCACTCCCACACATGCACACACTGATTTCAGGAGCTTCAAAAACTGAACTCTGTCATCCAGGAACTGTTCACTCCAACACATGCACACACACTGATCTCAGGGCTGCACCAGTCACTTTATGCAGCAATGGACTGTTCTCTTTGCACTACATGCCGCTTTAACCCTCAATGTGCCCTGATTTGTCCCTTAAGTCACTACATCCTGTCTTAATTTTTTATTATATTTAGTTATTTTGCACACCCTTAGTATTTTTAGTTAGCTTCTAGTTGGGGGTTGGTTTTCTTTGCACTGATGTTTGATGTTCAATGTTATACTTTATCAAAGTCAAAGTCAAAGTGCTTTTATTGTCATTCCATTGCTAAAACACAATACAACGAAATTCAGATGCTGCTCCCTAAAAACAAACTATCACACTCACAGTTCATTCATGCATTTAACATCCTCATGATTACAACAATAAATAATGCCTAAAACAATACCTAAAAAAGTTAAATACAGTATGTACATAGCAATAATAAAAACATACTGAGCAGTAAATAAATAAGACCATCTTGTACACAAAGTTATTACCAACAAAATAACCTAAAATAACATGGCATCAGCAGTCTGTATGTGTTATATAAATCCATTCAAAATACATACTGCTGTTGGGAAAAAGCTATGATTAAACCTGGTAGTCGGGTTTTATGGGATCTGTACCGCTTCCCTGAGGGGAGCAAGTGAAAGAAATCATGACCTGGACGAGTGCAATCCATAATGATGGCAGTAGCTCGACTGAGGTACCTAGATCTGGAAATCTCTTCCAAAGAAGGGAGAGATCAACCAGTGATTTTTTTGTGCAGTCTCGATCACTCTCTGCAAGGCTATGCGGTCTGCGGCTGAACAGCCCCCATACCAAACTGTGATGCCATATAACAAAATGCTCTCAATAGCAGAGCGATAAAATAAAACCAGCAACTGTGCATTCAGGCCATTCCTCTTAAGGAGCCTCAGAAAGTGTAGCTGTTGTTGAGCCTTCTTTATCGTAGCTATGGTGTTAACTGACCAGGTAAGTTTGTGAGAAATGTGAACACCCAGAAACTTAAAAGCCTCAACTCTCTCCACACACTCCTTACCTATATATAGAGGCGGAGGCTTGCTACTATGCTTCCAAAAATCAATAATGAGTTCTTTTGTTTTGTTTTTTTTGTATTCAATAACAGATTATTATCTGAGCACCATCTTACCAGTCTCTGGACCTCATCTCTGTATGCAAACTCATCTCCTCCTGATATGAGCCCCACTACTGTTGTATCATCCGCAAACTTCACTGTAATGTTTGTAGAATGAACAGGTGTACAATCGTATGTGTACAATGAATACAAAGTGGGGCTCAGCACACAGTCTTGTGGTGAGCCTGTGTTAAGCATGACTGTAGAAGAGGAATAGGGTCCAAACTATATTCATACTTCCTACTTAGCGTTTATCTTGCTGCACCATGGGTCTCAGAGTAACATAATTTCAATTCTCTGTATGTGCTGTACATATGGCAGAATGACAATAAAGTTGACTTTGACTTTGACTTGACTTTTTCTCATATATTTGGGACTTGCTTATGGTAAATTTGTGACTTTTGAAATTGTAAATTAGTACTTTTATAATATTTTTGCACCTTTATTTTTGCAAATTTGTATTGAAATTACGTTAATACCTTTGTACCGTATGCTAAATTTATGAATATCCCCCCACAATCACCATCCCTGTTGTTAAAAAATAACAAATCACCTACTGTGTGCACTTTCACAACAGCAACAAAAAATGCTGAGGATTAGGGCAAGTGAAACCCTAACCTGGCTCTGAGGACAGGAGACGTGCTGCAGGCTGCTGTGTGACTGGTGCAGTGCTATGGAGGGAGCAGATGGAAACATTGGGAGGAGGGCGTTCAGGGGTCATATGCTGGTCACAAAATTAATTGGACATCAAAATATAGTTACTGTATTAGACATTAAAACACATTTGACTGGCAATTGGTGTCTCTGTGGGGGAAAACAAATCTATAGAAATATTAATGAAAAAACATCTTTTAGAAGGGCACTTCAGAGGGTGGCGGGGGGGGGGGGGTGTACTGGAGCACTACCTGATGTACTGTATATCTGTGCAAGAAAAAACTTCCAAAAGATCAATAGAAGATTATTCCTTCTTTTTAGAACCCAACTAAAGTTGCAACTGATTACATGCAATATTCACCATACTAACGCAACAAAACAAAGAATTAAAATAACACATACTGTAAACCTCATTATGCAAAATCATTATGCAAAATCTGCAAACAGTATCTACAGTCTAATGCGATTACACAAGTCAACTCAGGACAATAATAAAATCCAGCTAAATCTGCAGCTTCTGTAAGACAAAGACTGCATAAATAGTTTACATAACAAAAAGATTTGAAAAGGAATTAGGAAAGCTTAAACTGTGGTTTGATTCAAACAAATTAACACTCAATTTAAGTAAGACAAAATTTATAGTCTTTAACAACCATCACAACAATCCAGTACCCAAACTCAGTGTAAATGGTGTAGAGATTGAAAGGGTATCTGAAACCAAATTCCTTGGAGTAATAATTGATAACAAACTGTGTTGGAAGTCACATATTAATTATATTAAAGGTAAAGTCTCCAAATCAATTGCAATATTACACAGAGTGAAATATTTGCTGAATCAACCCACACTATACACCTTGTATCATTCATTAATACTCCCATACATGACATATTGCAATGAAGTATGGGGAAATACATATAAAACAAACATACGTATATCCACTCTTTATGCTTCAAAAGAGAGCTATTAGAATAATAAACAAAGCAGCTTACAGGGAACCAACAAACCCACTTTTTCTTAAACAAAAAACTCTCAAGTTGAAAGATCTGGTTGACTTTAAAACCGCAATAATAATGTTCAAAGTGAAGAATTTATCACTGCCTGCAAATATCCAAAAGTTGTTCCAAACAAGGGAGAAACGATATCACTTCAGAGGAACATGTATATTTCAAAAGCCTACAGTGAGAACAACCACCAAGCAACACTGTATTTCAGTGCAAGGAGTCAGATTATGGAACAATTATGGACCTGAATTAAAATCATGTACAACGCTTGGACAATTTAAACAAAAACTAAAGGAAGAAATACTCCAAACATATTTACAAGATGACATGTAAACTCACATAAGGATTGACATTTCCAGCCTGTGTTGTGTTGTAGCTTAGTCTTTTTTTTTTTTTTTCTTTTCTCTCTGTGACACTATGTCTTAGATTTGTCTTGAATAGTAACTGCTTAACTTAGCTTAGCTTAGTTTTCTTTTTTTTTTTTTTTCTCTCAGTCACACTTTGTCTTAGCTTTGTTCTAAATTGTAATCACTCTTGTCTTGTTTACTCTTTTTTCTTTGAATTCTTGGATGGAATATGGGTGGGCAATATAAGCTGCGGCTTCAGCCATCACCCATTTCGGATAACTCACGTGGAATTGTTTAGTAGAAGGAGTCTTTGTCTAATTTGACCTTGTTGTTATATTATACAGTTTCTTTAACCTGTACTGTATTATCCGAAATAAATAAATAAATAAATTCAAATTCAGATTGGTGGAACACTTCATTTCATTTTGAGGTCACTTGCTTGCTCAGTATGTACTACAGTGTTTCAACAATGGCTCCCGGAAAAACTCATAATAAAGCTTAACTTAGACATGCACTGTTGGTTGTCTCAGAGCATATTGGTGTTCTTTAAAAGCCATCAAAATGCCCGCTGAAAGCTAATAATCCCCAATTAGCCACTGGATATGAATAAAATATCTTTTTTTCTTGTTTTGTTTTTTGCTTTTTTTTTCTCTTTTTTCTTTTTGGTGTACATTGTTGACACAACTTGTGATCAGCACTTTAACCAATCATCCTTCCTCATTTAATAATGGAAGTGTATTAGGTCAAATTGAAGCTGAAACCTTTGTAAATACTGAACAGCAACCACAAGATATTTTAGGTGATACTGACCCAGATAACAACTACTTTAATCATATTAACAATAAGTGTACTTATTATGATGAACAACAATTAAATGGAATTATGAACTCGGATCAGACATTGACAATAATACATATTAATAGTAGGAGTCTCTATGCCAACTTTGATAGTATTAAGGAGTTTATAAATCAATTTATCACCCCATTTAGGATTATAGTAATAACTGAACCATGGATTAATGAAGAAAAAGATGTAAATTTTGAATTACATGGATAAGAGATGTTTACACCAAATAAGAAATGTAAAAGTGGTGGTGGTGGTGGGGGGAGGTAGCACCGGATGTTGATAGAAATTTCTAAAGTAAAAAAGTGGACAGCATGACATCAACAGTGAATGAAATTATGGAATATTTAACAACTGAAACTACAATGGAAAATAGAAAACACATAATAGTAAGTTGTCTATATAGCGTACTGAGATCTGATATGGAAACAATTAGAAATGGTATGGAAAAGATGTATACAAAAATAAGACAAAAAGATATCTTTATTTGTGGTGACTTTAATATAGATTTAATGAAAACAAAACAACTGTGATGGCCTGCTTGGATGTGATTATCCTCTCCAGCTGCGCACACTCCTGTTTCTCATCATGGCTGGGGCTATATAATCCACATTGCCCTGGAATCCATGCGGAGTCGTCTGTCTTACTCCATAAAGACCATGCACGCCCTCTTTGATTCCAGAGACCGTAGCCTCAGCCTGACTGCTTTCCTGCTGTCCACCTACAACCCGCCTGCGCTTGGAAGGAAACTCTCCACCACGCAAGTAAGCCTCAGCCTTCCCTCACCATCTCCATGTCAGTCCCCAGTGCACAGGTGGAGCTCCGTGGCGGCGGACTGAACCTCACCCTTTCACGGATTACACCTCCATCATCTATACGCTGCAACGGGCTCAGTGGACGCTGTCCTCCTGGCCATAGCCGCCGTACTAACCTGAGCATTGCTATATCTCTACAAACAGTAAGCTGCAGATTAACCAGCACATTCTCAGCTGGGAAGCCACTTACCATCCTGTCTCTGTTTGTCCCTAGGGTTGCCAGGTCGAACGGCGTTCTGCTCACCCCCAGCTGCAGCAAGAACACACACCCACACATTCACACACTTCACTTTATTGTAATAAAGATAATTGTATTTACTCTGGTCTCCGAGTCTCCTCACTGGGTCAACAAACCATGTCAGTACGACTCTGCCAAAGTGACCCAGCAGACAGCGCGCTGACGCGCAAGGTTAACAACCTCAAGACCCGAGTAGACCAGTTAGCTTATCAGCAGCAGATTATTTTGAATCAGTTAGCCTGGCTAACGGACCGGTTGGATCGTTTGACTAGCCCGCAGACGCTTCCACCGGCTCCATCGTTCCCTAGTAGCTCCTCGGCTCCCGCTAGCCACCAACCCAGGCACGGGTCTTCTCCTCGGCTAACTCCCGTCCCCACTCCCACCCGTTTTAGTGGAAAGTTAGGGGGGGCGCGGGGTTTCATTATGCAATGTGAGATAGTGTTTCAGCGGGTACCAGAGGATTTCACCACAGATCACAGCTGGATAGGCTATGCTATTAATTTGTTAGAGGGGCAAGCTCTAGCTTGGACCTACGCCGTCATGGCTAGGGCAAATTGTTCCAGCATGACTTATGTGCAGTTTGTTAGAGAGTTCAAGGAAGTATTTGACCATTCTGACCATGATGGTGTGCTTACCTCCCGGCTGCTTAACCTCAGGCAGGGAACCCAATCTGCGGCAGATTACGCTGTCGACTTCCGGGTGGTTGCTACAGAGGTCGGGTGGGAAGATGCTTCACTGTGCAGTATTTTCATTAAGAGTCTTACCCCTAGCCTGCAGGATGAGTTGGCTCCCTTGGAGAGAAGCCGGGTAGGCTTTCTGGATTAATCTCCTTAGCCATCAGTCTTGATAACAGATTAAGGGAGCGGGCAGCGGAACGTAGGTCCACTGGTCGTTCGGGTGCCCAATCTCGTCATTCCCCACGGCCCTCTCTATTGGCCCTGCCTTCCTCAGATTCCCCGGAGGGTCTGGAACTGACGTCAGCTAGGCAATCCAAGCTTTCTTCGGCGGAGAAACAGCGCCACCGTGAGTGGGGGTTGTGTCTGTACTGCGGGAGCGAGGAGCATAAGGTAGTGTCATGTCCTGAGCGGCTAAAAGGGGGGAGTCCGTGTGTCGCAGCAGGAGGACTCACGGACTCACCTGTAACCAATCCCCTATCTAGTTTACGTCTCCCTATTCACTTCATTCACAAACATACTGAAACAGGGACACATGCACTGATAGATTCGGGGGCTGAGCAGAACTTCATCACAGGGGAACTGGCAACCTGGTTGGGTCTCCCCTGCCTATCACTCAAGGTTCCATTGAGACTGATCGCTCTGTCCAAAGCCCCTCTTGTTACCGTATCACAGCACACCATCCCAGTGGCCGTCATTACATCTGGGAACCATCGGGAGGAACTGAAATTCTTTGTGTTGCTGGTTTCTTCCTCCCCGGTTATTCTTGGGTATCCATGGTTACGGCTTCACAATCCCTCCATTGACTGGCGATCTGGGAGTATATTATCGTGGAGTTCGTTCTGTCTCGACGCTTGTCTACAATCGGCTGCTTGCTCGCTGTCATTGCCCCTGAATGTTTCCACCATCCCTCCCCCCATCTGTCCAAAGTGCCCCTGGAGTATCATGACCTTGGAGCCGTGTTCAGTAAGACCCAGGCCCTTTCCCTCCCCCCTCACCGCCCTTATGATTGTGCCATTAACCTCCGTGCCAGAGCCCCGCTACTGTCAAGTCGTCTCTACAGCCTGTCACTTCCGGAGCGGGAAGCCATGGAGGCTTATATTAAAAAATCATTGGCCTCCGGCATAATTCGGCTGTCATCCTTGGCGGTGGGGGTGAGGTTTTTTTTGTGGGAAAGAAGGACGGTTCGCTAAGGCCGTGTATTGACTTCAGGGAACTGAATAACATCACTATTAAGGATACAGTAAATACACCCTGCCTCTTGTTAACTCGGCATTTGATTCCCTCCAGGGGGCCTCCTGCTTCACCAAGCTGAATCTGCGGAACGCTTACCATCTGATTCGCATTCAGGAAGGTGATGAGTGGAAGACGGGGTTTCGGGCTCCCAGTGGTCACTTTGAGTATTTGGTCATGCCGTTCGGGCTGAGCAATGCCCCCGCTGTGTTCCAGTGGAACACAAACCATCCTGCCTAACCATCCTGCCTCTGTTTGTCCCTAGATAAGATAAGATAAGATAAGATAAGATAAGCCTTTATTAGTCCCACAACGGGGAAATTCCAGGATTGCAACAGCACAGGGATAGCAACACTCAGAGCAACAATCAGAAGGCAAGAAAAAACAAGCAAGCAAGAGCAGCTAATATACATATGTACATATTACTATAAAATATATATATATACACACACACACACAGACACACAGTGCAGAGCATTGTAGCTGGATGGAATAAATATATGAATATATGAACACACAGTGCAGAGCATTGTAGCTAGATGGAATAAATATGTAAATATATAAACACCCACAGTATGGAGCATTGCAGCTAGGTGGAATAAATATGCAAGTATATAAACACACACAGTGCGGACCAATGTAGCTAGATGGAATAATATGTAGATATATAAAAACACAGTGCGGAGCATTGTAGCTAGATGGAATAAATATATAGATATATAAATATAAACACACCCAGTGCAGAGCATTGTAGCTAGATGGAATAAATATGTAAATATATAAACACACACAGTGCAGAGCATTGTTGCTAGGTGGGATGAAACAGCATAACCGTCTATTTAGTTATCCTACATGGTATGATTATGTGCCCATACATATTCTCACCCTCCATAGCGACCGGTATGTTCCTAGTTGTATGCCGGAGAGGACCATTGTGTAAGTCTATTGCATCTTTTGCATTCAAAAAAAAACTATTAGTTTGTTACGTCTTTTTGCTATCTCTGCGAGCAGCCCTGCTTAGGTTGTACAGTCTGACAGCCGTTGGTAGGAAGGACCCACGAAACCTCTCGGTTGTGCACCTGGGATGATGTAGTCTGCTGCTAAATGAGCTCCTCAGTGCATCCAGTATGTCCTGCATAGGGTGGAACTCGGACTCCAGCAGAGATGACAGTTTAGCCACCGTCCTTCTCTAGAGTTGCCAGGTCGAACGGCGTTCTGCTCACCCCCAGCTGCAGCAAGAACACACACCCACACATTCACACACTTCACTTTATTGTAATAAAGATAATTGTATTTACTCTGGTCTCTGAGTCTACTCACTGGGTCAACAAACCATGTCAACAACATAAACCAACTGAAGATTTCTTAGATACACTGCATAGCTTAACCTTATTTCCAAAGATTACAAAACCTACAGGAATAACAACACACTGTGCTACCTTGATAGACAACATTTTTACCAATGTTACTGAATGTAATATGGTGAGTGGTATATTAATAAAGGACATTAGTGACCACTTGCCTGTGTTTGATTCTTTAGATGTTAATTATGAGGTTAATGAGAGTAATAATAATAATAAACCATGTAAAAAGGTTATTTATAAAAGAATACGAACAGAAGATACAATCAGTGCTTTAAAAGAAGACTTAATGTTACAGAATTGGGATGTTGTCTATAGAGAGAAAGAAGTGGACTTGGCATACGATAAATTTATTGATATATTTAAATCATTATATGATAAAAACTGTCCAATTAAAGAAATTAATAACAACTATAAATACAAAAAATTGCCCGTGGTTAACCAGGGGGCTACAAAATGCTTGTAAAAAGAAAAATTATCTCTATAAAAATTGTATTAAATTAAGAACTAAAGAATCTGAAAAAAGATATAAAACATATAAAAATAAATTAACTGAAATAATATGAACTAGTAAAAAAATATACTATAGGAAAATGTTAAATGAAAATAAGATTAGTATAAAAGGAATCTGGGATATATTAAATAAATTAAGGAAAAATGGAACTAAGAAAACGATATATCCAGAGTATTTTACTGATAATTGTGGTGATAATTATAATAAGAACATGGTAGTAAATAGAATGAATAAATTTTTTTGTAAATGTTGGACCAGAGTTGGCAGCAAAAATTACAAACCAAGGAAGAGACACCATGAGTGAAATATTGATTGGAAATAACCCTCGGTGTCATGGTGCCCTCAGGGCCATCATCAACCTCAGCTGCTTGCACACCTGCTGCCAATCATCAGCGGGCTTTAAAAGCCAGACCTGCCTGTGACTCAGCACGGAGCCGTCTGTCAAACTCCCTCCGACATGTCTCTCGTCAACAGCCACGTCCTGGCTCATCGCCTGATTCCCAGACCAACGCTTCACCACACGTAAGCTAAACATTGACTTACCTTGTCAAGTTCATCCTCCCCTGTGCACAGGTGGATCTCCCTGGCAGCGGATTCCTTTCTCCCCGGCGGCGGTTCAGCTCCACTCCAGCCACAGGGTAACGTGCACTCTCCCCTGCACAAGAACCAGACGCTGTCTCCCTGGCTGTTGCCCTCAAGGCCAACCTGAGCTCACCACCACCATCTGCAAAGTAAGCTGTTATTCATTATAACGCTCTTTGCCCAGGAGCTGAGCTAATACTTATGCTTTGTCATAATAGGGTTGCCAGGCTGAACGGCATCCTGCTCTTCCCCCTGCATGAGTCCTACACTACACGCACTGTACATACACGCACGCATACACGAGCACTGTTAGCTAATAAAAGGATAATTGTAATTCCCTCGAGTCTGTCTTTTGTCCCCTGGGTCCAGAATTATGTCAGTACGGCTCCGTCAGAGCGACCCAGCGGACAGCATGCTAGCACGCCGGTTTAACAATCTAGACGCTTGAGTGGAGCAGCTAATTTACCAACAAGGTATTATCCTCAATCAGCTAACACTAATTCACAGCCGGTTGGATCGTCTGGATGGACAGCGGACGTTCCGTCCGGTCTCCCGGAGTCTGCCGGCTCCCGCTAGCTCCCCCCCTAGCCAGGCTAGTCAGGTTCCCTCGGCCCGGCTCACACCGGTCCCCACACCCGCTCGCTTTAGCGGCAAGCTCGGGGAGGCCCGTGGGTTTATCTTACAGTGTGAGACGGTTTTCCAGCAATTGCCGGGGGACTTCCCCACAGACCATAGTAGAATAGGCTATGTGGCTAATCTGCTAGAGGGTAGGGTCCACCTTGGAGGGGTAGGCGAGGGGCAGGGTTCACCCTGGACAGATCGCCAGTCCATCACAGGGCCAACACAGAGAGACAGACAACCATTCACTCTCACAGTCATACCAAAGGACAATTTAGAATCCCCCAAAATCTAAAAAAATAAAATGCAGTTAATTCAGTTCTCTGCATTTATAGCTTCTATTTTCACACTTCTGTTTCACCCTTCAACCTATGAAACTACTTTCTAACAACTTTTGGATTTCAGCTGATTCCTGGCCTTACCATGCCTTGGTGTATTGATCTTTCTAATGTTTGTAATTAATAATTAGTAAATAATTAGTAATGATTGCCTTTTAAAACAAGAACAAAAAAACTCTCCAGATAAAACACTATGTTGGAGGATCCTACTGTTACACAACAGGAAAATTAATAAAACTAAGGAGGACCAACTTTAACTCAAGCAAACATATTGCTGGAGCGCAACACATGAAATGTGACGTTTAGAGCTCCATTAAAGACAAAAACGTAAATGTGTGAACGAGGCAGTAGCTTGGGCTTACGCCATGATGGCTAAACCTAGCTACTGTATGCTAATCTCACTTACCGAGGGTTTACTGCCAATTTCCTTGAGGTATTTGACCATTCCGATCGGAATAGCGTGCTTACCACCCGGTTGTTAAATCTCCGACAGGGCGGTAGGTCCATGGCGGACTACGCTGTCAATTTCCGGGTGGTGACCGCTGAGGTCGGGTGGGAGGATGCCTCGTTGTGTAGCATTTTCTTCCGGAGCTTAAGCCCCGGCCTATGGGACGAGTTAGCTAGGTTGGATAAGCCGGAGAAACTCACCGAGCTGATTTCACTCACCATTAATTTGGATAATAGACTGAGGGAGCGAGCAGCCAAGCGAAGAGCTTCCAGTCGCTCGAGCGCGCAGCTTTTCCGCTCCTCCCAGTGGCCTCGTTTGGCCCTGCCTCTGCCGGAAGCGCTAGACAGGCAGGAGGATATGGTAGTCAGGCGCTCCAAGATTCCTTTAGTGGAGAAATAGCGCCGCAGGGAGTTAGGGCTGTGCATGTACTGTGGGAGTAGTGAGCATGAGGTAGAAAGTTGCACCATTTGGCCAAGAAGAGGGGGTCCGTGCATTGTGGTAGGCAGACTCACGGACGCGTCTCAGTCAAAACCCCTCACCAATTGCCTCGTGCCCATCAGGTTCATCTACAAGCACAAAGAACACACCACACATGCACTGATTGACTCGGGGGCTGAGCAGAGTTTTATATCAGGGGACCTGGCAACCCAGTTAGGGCTTCCCTGTCATACTCTCCAGCCACCAGTCAGACTAATAGCCCTATCTAAAGCCCCCTTAGCTACTGTCTCTCAGCAAACCGCCCCAGTGTCTGTGATTGTTTCTGGGAACCATCGGTACGCCTGCTGGTGCTGCCCTCCTCCACGTCCCCAGTCATCCTGGGTTACCCCTGGCTGCGGCTCCACAACCCGTCATTTGATTGGCGGACAGGGAACATAACGTCTTGGAGCTCGTTCTGCCTCAGCGCGTGTCTGCAGTCCGCAGCATGTGCCCCATCGGTGTCTTTGGCCCCCCGTGCGCCCCCCCCCCCCCAGATCTGTCCAAGGTACCACCAGAATATCATGATCTGGGGGCGGTATTCAGTAAGTCACAGGTGCTGTCACTCCCCCCCACCGCCCCTACGACTGTGCTATTAATCTCCAGGCTGGTACCCCGCTGCCGTCGAGCCGCCTATACAACCTGTCAGCTCCGGAGCAGGAGGCAATGGATACATATATTAAGGAGTCGCTGAGCTCGGGCATTATCCGCCCATCCTCCTCAGCGGTGGGGGCAGGATTCTTCTTCGTCGGCAAAGATGGCTCCCTGTGGCCATGTATCGACTTCAGGGGCATCAACGACATCACGGTAAAGGATAAGTACACTCTGCCCCTCATGGACACGGCCTTCGACTCCCTCCAGGGGGCCTCTTGGTTCACCAACCTCAACCTTCGCAACGCGTACCATCTCGTGCGGATTAAGGAGGGAGAAGAATGGAAGACGGGATTCCGGACACCAAGCGGTCATTTAGAATATCTCGTTATGCCGTTTGGGTTGACCAACGCGCCGGCCGTCTTCCAGCGCCTGATAAACGACGTTCTCCGGGACTTCCTGGGCATCTTTGTCTTCATCTACTTAGATGACATCCTCATCTTCTCCCGGTCGTTAGAGGAGCATCGGGTGCATGTAAGACGGGTCCAATGACTCCTGGAGAACAAGCTGTTCGTGAAGGCCGAGAAATGTGAGTTCCACACTAACAAGACTTCATTTCTCGGCTTTGTGATCTCCCACAACCAGGTTCTTCCCGACCCGGTGAAGGTCAAGGCAGTGGTGGATTGCCCCCTCCCACATCCGGGAAGCAACTCCAGCAGTTCCTGTGGTTTGCCAACTTTTATCGCCACTTTGTGCCCAGGTACAGCATGGTGGCCCGCCCCCTGACCTGTCTCACGTCCCCGAAGGTACCCTTTCGTTGGACAGGGGAGGCTGCAGCGGCGTTCGGCACCCTCAAGAGGGAGTTCTCGTCGTCCCGCGTCCTCACGCAGGTGGACCCGTCCCTCCAGTGCTTGGTTGAGGTGGATGCTTCAGATTCCGGGGTGGGGGCAGTGCTCTCCCAGCACTCTCCAATAGATGAGGTGGTCTGACCCTGCGCCTTCTTCTCGCACCGCCTGTCTCCAGCAGAGAGAAACTACAACATCGGCGACAGGGAACTCCTGGTGGTGAAGCTCGCGCTGGAGGAGTGGCGCCACTGGTTGGAGGGGGCCACCCAGCCTTTCGTGGTTTGGACCGACCACAAGAACTTGGAGTACCTGAGGACCGCCAAGCGGTTGAACTCCCAGCAGGCCCGCTGGTCCCTGTTTTTCGGTCGGTTTGATTTCACAGTCACCTACTGCCCCGGGACCAAGAACGCCAAGCCGGACGCCCTCTCCAGGCAATTCTCGGTGGAGGTATCAGAGGACCGTGAGCAAACCATCCTTCCTCCATCCTGTGTCATTGGCGCCCCCTCGTGGGACATCAGGGAAAGGGTTGTGAAGGCGCAGGAGGCTGAGCCCAATCCTGGAGGTGGCCCCTCGGAACGGTTGTTCGTCCCCACATCGGTTCGGGGTGAGGTGGTTCAGTGGGCCCATGCTTCGAAGTTTGCATGCCATCCAGGAGTGTCCCACACGGTGGAGCTCCTCCAGAGGTCGTTTTGGTGGCCGGGGCTGCGGAAGGACGTCACTGCCTACATCTGGGCCTGCGCTCAGTGCACCACCGGGAAGTCGTCTTCTTCTCCACCGGCCGGGCTCCTTCATCCTCTGCCAGTCCCTAGCCGCCCCTGGTCCCACATCGCCCTGGATTTTGTGACTGGTCTCCCACCGTCCAACCACTTCACTACGGTCCTTACCATTGTCGACCGATTCTCCAAAGCTGCCCACTTCGTTCCTCTCCGGGGGCTGCCTATGGCATGAGAGACAGCGGACCTATTGGTGCAGCATGTCATACGCCTCCACGGGATCCCCACTGACGTCGTCTCTGATTGTGGGCCCCAATTCGTGTCCCAGGTCTGGAGGGCGTTCTGTAGTGTACTGGGGTCAACCGTAAGCCTGTTGTCCAAATACCACCCGCAGAGCAATGGGCAGTGCGAACGGGCGAATCAAGAGCTGGAGGCTGCTCTGCGCTGCGTCATCGCCTCCAGTCCATCTTCTTGGAACAGCCACCTGCCTTGGATCGAGTATGCCCATAATTCTATGGTTTCCTCGGCGATCGGCATGTCCCCCTTCAGGGCCTCCTTAGGATACGACCCCCCACTGTTCCCTGAGGAGGAGAAGGAAGTGGCGGTGCCTTCTGTCCACGCCCATGTGAGGCGCTGCCGCCGGCTCTGGACCACCACCCGCAGAGCTCTCCTTCGGACCACTGAATGTAACACCAGGACGGCTAACCGCCGCAAGAGACCGGCTCCTGAATACAAGGTGGGTCAGCAGGTATGGCTGTCAACTCAAAATATTAATCTGAAAGCTGAGAAACGGAAGTTGGCCCAGCACTTTATCAGGCCCTTCCCCATTATTCGTGTGGTTAACCCTGTGGCTATTCGCCTAGCTCTCCCCTCCTCCCTCCTCATCTGTCCGACCTTCCATGTCTCGCAGGTGAAACCCATCTGCTCCCGCCCTCTCTGCCCTCCTCCCAAGGCTCCACCTCCACCAGTGGTGATAGATGGCGACCCGGCATGGAGAGTCAATTCCATCCTGGACGTTCTCCGCCGGGGTCACGGCCTGCAGTACTTGGTGGACTGGGAGGGGTACGGCCCCAAGTGAAGGTCCTTGGTACGTCCGTCATTCGTACTCGACAAACAACTCATCAGGGACTTCCACCGGACGCACCCGGGTAAGATAGGACAGGTGCCAGGAGGCACCTCTAGAGGGGGGAGTACTGTCATGGCGCCCTCAGGGCCATCATCAACCTCAGCTTCTCGCACACCTGCTGCCAATCATCAGCGGGCTTTAAAAGCCAGACCTGTCTGTGACTCAGCACGGAGCCATCTGTCAAACTCCCTACGACACGCCTCTCATCAACAGTCACGTCCTGGCTCATCGCCTGATTCCCAGACCAACGCTTCACCACACGTAAGCTAAACATTGACTTACCTTGTCAAGTTCACCCTCCCCTGTGCACAGGTGGATCTACCTGGCGGTGGATTTCTTTCTCCCCGGCGGCGGTTCAGCTCCACTCCAGCTACAGGGTAACGTGCACTCTCCCCTGCACAAGAGCCAGACACTGTCTCCCTGGCTGTTGCTTTCAAGGCCAACCTGAGCTCACCACCACCATCTGCAAAGTAAGCTGTCATTCATTATAACGCTCTTTGCCCAGGAGCTGAGCTAATACTTATGCTTTGTCATTATAGGGTTGCCAGGCTGAACGGCGTCCTGCTCTTCCCCCTGCACGAGTCCTACACTACAAACACTGTACATACACGCACGCATACACGAGCACTGTTAGCTAATAAAAGGATAATTGTAATTCTCTCGAGTCTGTCTTTTGTCCCCTGGGTCCAGAATTATGTCACTCGGTCAATCTTTCTCTCAGCGGTGGATGAACTAGAGGTAAAATCTGTTGTTGAAAAGTGTAAAAATAAATTATTGTGATGTGATTGTGATGATATTGCTATGGCACTAGTAAAAAGAACTGTTGATGGCATATTAAAACCATTTACATACTGTATATTTGTAATCTATCATTTCAAACTGGCTCATTCCCACAGAAAATGAAAATAGCAAAAGTGATACCATTATTCAAGCAAGGAAATAAACACCACTACACAAACTACAGACCAGTATCGTTCCTCCCACAATTTTCAAAGATTCTGGATAAAACTTTTCAACAACAGATTAGAAAACTTTTTAAATAAACATGATCTGCTTAACCAGAATCAAAATGGATTTAGAGTAAAGAGTACAACATCACTGGCAATAATGGATGCAACAGAGGAAATAATAAATGCATTAGATCAAGGAAAAAATGCAATTGGTGTATTTTTAGATTTTAGAAAAGTATTTGATACAATAAATCATTCAATACTTCTTGATAAACTGCGCTTGTATGGTATTAGGGGAGCGGCACTGAATTGGGTTACAAGTTATTTTTCTGAGAGACAATAGTTAGTGAAGATGGGAGAATATCTGTTTGGGTGTATGGGAATTGCCTGTGGGGTCCCCCAGGGGTCAGTATCGGGGCCCAAATTATTTAACAATATAAATTATATATTCCAAGTTTCTAAATTATTAAAAATAATGTTATTTGCTGATGGAAAGGAAAGGATAAGGAACTAATCCATACTCTAAATAATGAATTAAATAAGCTTAAAAAATTGATGGATAGTAATAAATTATCACTAAATATAGGTAAGACTAAGGTAATGATATGTGGTAATTGTAAAAATAAAGAAGATATACGTACATATTCATATAGATAATGTAATTATTGAAAATGTTAAGGAGATCAAATTTTTAGGTGTAACACTAGATGATAAAATTAGTTGGAAACCACACATCAGATACAAACAAAACAAAGTCGCAAAAAATATTGCAATTATAAATAAAATTAAGCAAGTCCTAGGTTACAAATCACTTCATATCTTGTATTGTTCATTAGTACTTCCAAACTTGACCTATTGCATAGAGGTCTGGGGTAACAATTATAAAAGTACACTTAATTTATTGCTAATATTACAAAAAAGGGCAGTCCGTGTTATAGACAAAGTCGGGTATCTTGAACGTACTAATTTATTGTTTTTACATTCAAAGTTATTGAAATTACAGGATCTGGTTGATTATCATACAGCACAGTTAATGTTTAAAGTCAGTAAAAACTTTTTCATTTGATTTTGTATACCTTATTGATCCCCAGAGGGGAAATTCAGGGCATCCACCTGGATGGATGAAGCCGCCACAATACGGCGCTATCCCTTCACACACACACATTCACACCTAGGGCCACTTTAGAGTCTCTAATTAACCTAACCTGCATGTTTTTGGCCTGTGGGAGGAAACCGGAGAAATCCCGGAGTAAACCCACGCAGACACCATGCAAACTCCACACAGATCACTGTTGGTCAGGGGCTGGGATTGAACCCAGGATCCCATAGCCAAGGGTGAGTTGCTGTGCTGCCACAGTGCTAACCACTGC
Organism: Pholidichthys leucotaenia; assembly: GCA_020510985.1. Lineage (NCBI taxonomy): Eukaryota > Metazoa > Chordata > Actinopteri > Cichliformes > Pholidichthyidae > Pholidichthys > Pholidichthys leucotaenia. Next base: position 50,288,143 of record CM035844.1, read on the forward strand.
CCCACCACACCACCCAATATACAAAATATACTGCCACACAATATACAAAATCATTTTAGTCAGAGAGAAGGGAAATACAATTTATGGGGCAATACAAAATTTAATATGCACCTAGTAAGATCTACTAGGAAAAGTTTTTGTGTGTCTGTGTGTGGGGTAAAATTGTGGAATGGGTTGGGGAAGAAACACAGGCAATGTCCAAACATCCATATATTTAAATCAACATATAAAGAAATTATTTTTGAACAATATAAAAATAAAGGACAGTAATATTACAATGTGTCTTTAATGAAGAAAGGTTGTTATTGTTTAATATACTAATGCATACCTGTGCATGCCCATAGAAACCCGTGCATGCCCGTAGAGGGGATGCATTGGAACAGAATTCTTGCCAGTTACAGGACAGTTGGTATAGTAACACAGCACTAAGTGGCAGTCACATGTGATGGCTTTTGTACGCAGCAAAACATAAAAATCACACAAAATATGCCCTGCCATCTGGGGCTGTTTGCCCCTGCTTGTTACTTCTTCTCCTGCCTGTCACTGTTCTGTGTTTTGTTGCTTACCTGTGTCTATACAGTATATGTCTTGTAGGGAGTCATGTGCTCAGTCTATGTGCCGTCATATAGACATCATCTGGTGGGTCTTCTTCTTCTTCATTCAGACCACTGAAGGGTCTCCTCCTGTCGCAGACGGCTGTGTTGTTCACAGTCATGCCTGTGGTGTACTGGTGGAACCTGAGGTGTTTCATGTTCACGGCATCCTTTCTGACGTGCAGCAGTTCTCCTCATTCTGTTGCTCTCCATCTGGTGGGTCTTCTTCTTCTTTGTTCAGACCACTGGTTGAGGGATAGGTGAGTCGTAGTTCCAGTTCATGGGCACAATTCTGAAAAAGTGGCTTTTGACCCTGTTCAGGACACTTTGTCTGAGTTCAAAGACACGTGGTCTGTGACATCATAAAGACACATTTGTATGCCTGAGGTCTATGTGACATCATAAAGACACACTTGTGTCCTATGATGCCTGAGATCATAGGACGTCCTATGATGGTCAGGCAGAGATCATAGGCCGTCCTATGACGTCCTATGAAGCGTGACACACAGACACACAGACACACAGACACACACACACACACACACACACACACACACAGATTTCTTGCTTTTATAGAGTGATATGCTGTTATTGTTGAATATATACATGCTGAGTTATTATATATGCTGAGTAGTATTATTATTGATATTATTATTACTAGAATATTACAACAGTATTATAGTATTATGATTGTTGTTTAGGATGGAATTATTTAAAGTATTATATAGGCCAGGTGTCATTTTTATTATTATTATTATTATTATTATTATTATTATTATTGTTATTATTATTATTGTTGTTGTTATTGTAATATGGCTACTTATTATTATGGTTGCTATTATATGGTTACTTATTGGACATAGGTATTGTAAGCCATGTGGAGGTATATGGTGGTATATATGGTGATTATAATGATGATAATATTGTCTATAATTATATTCAACATACCAGAAGTATTTACTTATTATTATTACAGTTATTATTAGATGTTGGTATTATTGTCACTATAAACTATCGTTGCATTATTTCTATTGCATAATTTAATTATTCATTCATTCATTCATTCATCTTCTTCCGCTTAATCCTTTTCGGGTCGTAGGGGGGGGGGGGGGGGCTGGAGCCTATCCCAGCATCTTTGGGCGAGAGGCAGGGTACACCCTGGACAGATCGCCAGTCCATCGCAGGGCCAACACAGACAGACAGACAACCATTCACTCTCACAGTCGTACCTAAGGACAATTTAGAATCCCCAGTTGATGCCAATTAACCTAACTTGCATGTTTTTTTTGGCATGTGGGAGGAAACCGGAGAAATCCCGGAGTAAACCCACACAGACACGGGGAGAACATGCAAACTCCACACAGATCACTGTTGGTCAGGGGCTGGGATCGAACCAGGGATCCCATGGCCAAGGGTGAGTTGCTGTGCTGCTGCAGTGCTAACCACTGCGCCACCGCGCTGCCCTAATATAAGATGCATTATACACTACCGTTCAAAAGTTTGGGGTCACTTAGAAATTTCCTCATTTTTGAAAGAAAAGCACAGTTTTTTTCAATGAAGATAACTTTAAACTAATCAGAAATACACTCTAATATCTAATATACATTGCTAATGTGGTAAATGACTATTATAGCTGCAAATGTCTGGTTTTTGGTGCAATATCTACATAGGTGAGGCCCATTTCCAGCAACTATCACTCCAGTGTTCTAATGGTACAATGTGTTTGCTCATTGCGTCAGAAGGCTAATGGATGATTAGAAAACCCTTGTGCAATCATGTTAGCACAGCTGAAAACAGTTCAGCTGGTTAGAGAAGCTATAAAACTGACCTTCCTTTGAGCAGGTTGAGTATCTGGAAAAAATTATTATTTCAAATACAAATCATTATTTCTAACCTTGTCAATGTCTTGACTATATTTTCTATTCATTTTACAACTCATGGTGGTAAATAAGTGTGACTTTTCATGGAAAACACAAAATAATTGTCTGGGTGACCCCAAATTTTGAACGGTAGTGTATATTATGGTATTGTATAATGAATGTAATTATGGGATGGATAATCACTAGAATGATATCATAATTTATTGGGTATGGAGAAGGGGCGGGACTATATAAGCACTGGCTTCTTCCCACTCCTTTTGAACAAGGCATTTTTTTTGTTATGTTTATTTTTTGGTTTTGATTCCTTGTTTTTATTTTTTTGTCTTGATGTTCAAATAAATAAATAAATAAATCTCTATTAGACAAAGCATAAAGGATGAATAAAAATAAATGTGACAGAATTTTTTTCAAGCAGATTTTTTTTTCCATTGCTATCTTGTACAACAAAAGAAGTGGCATTCGTCCAGTCACTTTCCACTGCTGTTGAAGGGAGTTTATTGTGGTATATCTAAAATTATTTGTGAGCTTATGGAGATGCTGAAACAAGAGTTTTAAATGGGATTTCCTGTCTGTGAAATGCATTAAATTCTCATGTTTTTCTTGAATCCATTTATATCCATTTACTCCCACCAGTGGCTGAGCTATGCTTTATCTTTTACTGTCATTCATTTTTATGCATTGCTCTGATAGTGCAAGCACATTTTGTAAATTTGTTGGTTTTTGCTTTTGCTTAGGGCCCCTTTACACAGCACTGAGATCGTTGAGAGATTGGGACAATTTTTGTTCTTTGGGATTGTTTGGGAGATCCTTGTGTGTTATCGACTGAGTCAAAACTTTGAGGAGACCGTGACAACTGTGAAGATCATTGATAGATCAATAAGTGGCCAGATCTCTCAATGATCTCTCAGTGATCTCCACCCATGTGTAAATGGGGTATTAGTTATTAGTACAATTTAACTTACAGTTTCACAACACTCTGGCTCTTAATGTTGTCATCGTACCATGAGAGTGCCTTAAAGTAAAGCCAAATCAGGCTATTGAAATTTGTTCTTTTTGGCTGTAATACAGAACCATTTCTGCGACATCTTAGGGCTTTTTTTTTTTGCTTCAATTCAAATCTTCTGGGAATCTGATTTAGTGCACTGAGGAAGAACTAACTCAGCAGACAAGAACCTTGGGCAGGGATCTGTAAACCCTTCATTGTAAAGATACACAACTTTGTCACACACTTGATGATGTCTTCTAGCTTTTATTTCTTGCTTATTTTTATGCATAATATAGAGAAAATGGCACAGAGTTGAATCATGGTAGGCTTAATCTATGGGTTAATCACACATAAAATGTTTGTGAAACTCATCTGTGGCAGTAAAGGGTTGTTTTTAAAATCTGTTTCAAATCCACTGCACACTTGCATAAAGCAGCTGACAGAAAATGTGTGACATGGTAACATTAAAAGAAGGGGTAGACCTAGTTCTTTTTCTTTGACAGTGAACAAAACATTGGCAAAAAGGGAATTAATATCTGACCTGAATTCAAAATCACAAGAGCATCAAAGACAATATGTTGCACTGTATCTCCTTCAGGGCTGATTCTGGCTTTTTAGGAGCTCATGGAAGATTGTGTTTGGTGGCCCCTATTTTTCTAATGGGGATGAGTTCAAACCCTTTTGCATAAGTCTAAAAAAGGCTAGATGTGTGAATCAAAAATTGAAAGGTCACAAGTTGGCCCAAGCAATTTAAACCTACAGAAAATTATAATAAAATAATAATAATAATGCATCAGATTTATATAGCACTTTTCATAGATGCTTTACAATGGATACAGTATTCATTCACTCTGCACACAATGGTAGTGGTAAGCTACTGCTGTAGCCACAGCTGCCCTCATTATCATCATGTTTTCCCGCGTGGCACGTGATCGGCCTTGGGGCTCTGGTGCTCAGAGCATGGAAATCGAATTTCCAACATTCGCTTGAAGTCTTCTTTCCTCATCATTGTCTTCAGGGCCTGCTGTTTATCAACACCAAGCAGTTCTTCAACCCTCCTCCAATTTTTCCTCTTGTCAAACATAACAACGTTCTGGATTGCATCATTTGGCATTCTGCACACATGCGCTATGTATTTCAGATATTGGATGTGACAGAAAACTTCAGTGGGTTGTGACTGGGTTATTTGGTAGAGCTTACTGTTCAAGATCATGAAAGCCCAATCTAAGTCCCCATCGACTATGGATGCTGGGTCTGTCTTCTTATATTGACTTATGAGCTGTGTGTTCTTCCTTGCATAGCCCCCAGCTCTCATTTTTCTTAACGTAACAGAGTCAATAAAAGCATTCTTACTTGGCTTGCCAAGTGGGTTGACTCTCTTGGCAACACAGGTAGAGTGCTGGACTCTGGAGCCGGAGGTTGTGGGTTTGAACCCCCAGTTGGACGTCACTAGTAGGGGCTTAACTGCCTGTCCACTTGGCTACAATTGGCATTTTTGGCAGGACTTAGTGGTAGTGGATTGGTTCTATTCCCCAGATACCACTAGTGTGTCAGTCCCGCAAGTGGTGCTTGGTCCCCACCACAAGAGGCGTTGCTGGTAGGACTCACTGGTGTTGACATAGTCAGAAGGCAGACACCCTTAAAGCTTAAATGCACCTCTGACACCAGGACAATGTCAAAATCTGAGGGGGAATATGTAACAGAGTCAATTAAAGCATTCCTACTTGGCTTGCCAAGTTGGTCGACTCTATTGGTGACACAGGTAGAGTGCTGGACTCTGGAGCTGGAGGTTGTGGGTTCGAACCCCTGGTTGGACGTCACCAATTGGGGCTTAACTGCCAGTCCACTTGGCTACATTAAGAAGCCATTCCAAACAGCATTGAGCTTCTGGAGTTCCGCACATGATAGCTCCCATGTCTGCACGCTGTACAATAGCTGAGACCACACACGTGCTATCAAGATTTTCATCCGAGTATTGAGATGGATTTCACGGTCAGTAAGCATGTGTTTCAGCTCTGTCCATTTTTCAAATGCTGATGCTATCCTGTGGTGCAGGAACTTTGATGAGTGTTGGTAATAAGGTGGCCAAGGTAACGGAACTGTCTCACGTTTTTTATCTCGATGTTGTTAACCGTTGGTAGGATCGTTCTAGATTGTATACTTTTGTCAACATTAAAGGTCTCCATCTTTTTGTACGACATCTATAAACCAAATCTTGAGAAAGTGTTATATATCTCTAAGATTTTCTTTAGTTTGTCCAAGCTCTCGGAAAACACTACAGTGTTGTCAGCATACATGAGCTCTAATATGGAGTAGCCTGACAGAAACATAGCTGCCAATCCACGCCAATGGCCTCTCCGACCGCTACCGAGCATTTATACACATTCATGCCCAGTGTCATGGACGCTGGAGGCAAGGTGGGTAAAGTGTCTTGCCCAGGGACACAACGGTAGGATGTCTGGGGAGAGTGGGATTCAAATTGCCAACCCTCTGGTTATTAAATGACCCCGTTCTACCTCCTGAGCCACTGCCACCCACATTTCCCTCCTCCATTCCATTTTTGCTGAGCACCAAGCTGGACGGCAGGAAGTTCTATTGTTAGTTCCAAGTTCTATTTTCCATTTTGGTCTTTGGCATTACCAGGCATATTACATGAAATAAAAATACAATAAACAATTATAATAATAAAATCAAAATCCCAAGAAGAGTTATAGAGATTGAAAGAAACCAAACTTCTGGTTTGAGAGGACAAACTATAAAATGTATCAATTATGATTTAACTGAATATAATGTCTGTTAGTTGTAATAAAAGCAGAGGTGTGTAGAATAGGCAAATTTTATTCAAGTAAAATTAGTGTCATGATATTTACTCAAGTATACGTAAGAGCAGTCACCCAAAAAAATCAATACTTGATTGATGTGAGTGTCTACTAAAACAGTTACTCAAGTAGTAAGGACTTTACTGTCACCAATTTTAGTGAGGGTTTCTTCTCAAATTTGTAACTTACTTCTTTTGTATGATGTTGTAGTAAACCAGAACCCAAAAGCAGACACAAGAACCAAATCAGAGTCGAGATGCGAGGTTGGTATTTATTGTACAGCTTAATTAATAAAGTGATTTACCAGCACTCCTGAGAGGAGAACTGAGATGATTCAGTGGACAGAAGGGGGTGGGAATCACCAGAGGCCTCACAATATGATGCTATCACAATACTTGGGCTGTGCTGCGATACAAATTCAATCTTGTGATATGCACAGTATTGCAAAATCATATATTGTGATTTCCCATCTTGATCTCTGTCTTGTTCAAATCCTGTCTAGATCTCATGAGTCATTCAATAAGAACACAAATACAATACATGTACAGAGTCAATACTTGTCGGGGCTCCTTTTGCATGACTTAATGTATCAGTGCAGCTTGACATGAAGGTGATCAGCCTATGGTACTGCTGAGGTATTATGGAAGCCCAGGTTTCTTTGATAGAGTCCTTCAGCTCGCCTGCATTGTTCGATCTGGTTTCTCTTATCTCCCTCTTGACAATACCTCATAGATTCTCTGTGGGGTTTAGGTCAGGAGAGTTTGCTGGCCCGTCAAGCAGTGACACCATGGCCATTAAACCAGGTTTTGGTACTTTTGGCAGTGTGTGCGGGTGCCAAGTCCTGCTGGAAAATGAAATCAGCATCTCTGTGGTAGACTGCAAGTCTAATTCAAAACATTACTGGCACATGCCTCTAGGGGGAACTACCTGTATTGTTCAGCACTACTATTAAGGGGACATATTAGAATAAGAGTGTGAAAACCCCGCGCAGAATCCATGTTCAGTCATATTATGTGTGTTGCAGAATAAACGGCAGAGTTAGCCAAAGAAATAACTCAAGTGTGATCATTGCTACACGGTAGGATATCACACAATTGGCGACGAGGATTAAAAGAAAAAAATCAGCGGCGAGAAACAGAGAACATTGCAAGTGTGGCGAACTCAAGTGACTCCAGTAGTTCGAGTGCAAGTTCAGAGGAGGAAAAACGAGGTTTCCCCACCACGACGAGCAATGGCGGCTGTAATCGGAACGGTAACCCCTTTTGATAACTCGACTCAGTCATGGGAAGAATATAGTGAAATGTTGGACTTTTTCTTCCAAGCTAATGAGATTGAGGAGCCAGACAAAAGGAAGGCTGTACTGTTGAGTGGAGTTGGTGCAACTACTTACAGTTTGTTGAGAAATTTAATAAGCCCTGCATTACCGAAAGATAAAACGTACGACCAGCTTACTGCTGAGCTTCAGAAGCACTTCAGCCCCAAACCGAGTGAAATCGTGCAACGATTCAAATTTAATTCACGCATAAGGAGGAACACTGAGTCCATAGCAGAGTATGTGGCAGAATTGAGGAAATTAACACTGCACTGTGATTACAAAGACTCATTGGAAGAAATGTTAAGAGACAGACTTGTGTGTGGAGTGAATGATGACCGAATGCAACGGCGACTTTTATCTGAAACAAAACTCACTTTTGCAAAGGCTTTGGAATTATGCCAAGCGATGGAAACAGCATCTAAAGATGTGAGAGAGATGCAAGGGAAGCTAACAGAGGACACAGCAACGCATGTTCGTGTGCCTAAGACCCAAGTAGGTGTCCACAAAGTGTTGACTGACAAAACTCAGCACAAATTCCCCAGTTGTTATCGCTGCAAAGGCCAGCACAATGCCGCCGAGTGCAAATTTGCCACTGAGCTGTGTCATAATTGTGGCAAGCGAGGGCACATTAAGAAAGCATGTAGAATAAAGGTGGACAGCGCACAGGTGCTGAAAGCGACAGTTAATGGGCAAAAGTATGAAAACAAGGGCCCAGGAAAGGAACAGCAAGCGAATCAACTGAGAGGGGAGGGAGAAAGTGATACAGAAGACATGGATTTTCACACAATTTACAACACGTCAGAGGAGCTGACCAAGGTAGCGCCCATCACGCGTACCATGAATGTTAATGGAATGAAAGTAACATTTGAAGTTGATACAGGCTGTGGAGTAACCATATTAAGTAAACAGCAATATACACAACTGTGGAAGAAAACAGACACAGCAGAATTAAATCCCTGTTCATTAAAATTAAAAACATACACAGGAGAGAAGCTAGACGTGCTAGGCATGGCACAAGTGAAGGTGCAGCACGAAAACAAAGAAAAGGACTTACCTGTAGTAGTAGTTGGGAGCGAAGGACCAAATCTACTAGGGCGAAGTTGGCTACAAGAACTGGCCATGATTGATCAGTTGGTGAATAAAGTGGAATCTCAGCCCAAATTGCAGCTGGAGGAGATCCTCGAAAGACACGCTGAGGTGTTCAAAGAAGGCTTAGGACAGCTAAAAGGTGTCACTGCAAAGATTAATGTGGACAAGGAGGCCCAACCACGATTCTGCAAACCCCGACCGGTACCCTATGCAGTCAAGCCACTGGTCGAAAGCGAGCTACAGAGGCTGCTGGATGACAAGATCATTGAGCCAGTGCAGGTTGCAGAATGGGCGGCGCCCATAGTCCCAGTGAGAAAGCCGGATGGCTCCATTAGAATATGTGGAGATTACAAACTCACTGTCAATCGAGCATCACGGGTGGATCAGTATCCAATTCCTAAAGTGGAGGACCTCTTCGCACAGCTGAACGGCGGCCGACACTTCACGAAATTAGACATGAGTCACGCCTACCAACAAGTAGTCCTGGAAGAAGAATCAAGAAAGTATGTAACCATCAATACACACAAAGGCTTATATACCTACACACGCTTACCATTTGGAGTAGCTTCCAGTCCTGCTATATTCCAGAGAACTATGGAGGGCATCCTAGGTGGAATTCCGAATGTTGCCGTTTATTTGGATGACATCCTTTGTACAGGACCAAATGAACAAGAACATCTGAAAACGCTGAAGGAAGTGCTTCAACGGTTGGAGAAAAGCGGTCTGAGGTTGAAAAGAAGCAAGTGTGAGTTCATGGGAAAAGAGGTGGTGTTCCTAGGCCACAAGATCAACGCCAGTGGTCTACACCCTCTAACAGACAAAGTGGAAGCCATTGCGGAGGCGCCTGAGCCACAAAATGTTACTGAGTTAAAAGCCTACCTGGGCTTGTTGAACTATTACCATAGGTTCCTCCCAAAGCTCTCCACGCTGCTGGCACCACTACATACCTTACTTAAGAAGGAAGAAAAATGGTCATGGGGGGTCAAGCAGCAGAAGGCGTTTGAAGAGTCCAAAGTGCTACTTCAGTCCTGTAGTGTGTTAGTGCACTATGATTCAAACAAACCACTCATCCTGGCGTGTGACGCATCACCCTACGGTGTGGGTGCTGTACTCTCTCATCGTATGGAGGATGGCTCAGAGAGACCCATAGGGTTCGTCTCAAGAACTCTTAGTGCAGCTGAGAAAAACTACTCCCAGCTAGACAAGGAGGGCCTTGCAGTAGTATTTGGTGTAAAAAAATTCCACAAATACCTGTACGGGAGACAGTTCGCTATAGTGACTGACCACAAGCCACTAATTTCACTGTTCAGTGAAATGAGAGCCATACCCCAGATGACATCTCAGAGAATTCAGAGATGGGCCGTTACATTAGCAGCGTATGAGTACACCATCGTTTACAAAGCCGGACGGGACCATACGAATGCTGACGCGATGAGTAGGCTACCCTTGGATGGAGGAAGAGACAGCACGCCTGAGGAGGAGGAGAGAGTGCTATTGTTTGAAGATATCGGCGTGCCCCTGGTGAACGCACAACAAATAAAGAAGTGGACAGACAAAGACCCTGTTCTAGCAAGAGTGCGAGAATACATCTTGAGAGGATGGCCGAAGATGAACAGTCCTGAGTTCATTCCCTATGCCCGACGACAGGATGAGCTCAGCACCCAGGAAGGTTGTATCCTGTGGGGAGGACGCGTGGTTGTTCCACCACCTGGTAGGAATGCCTTACTGCAACAACTACACCAAGCACACCCTGGCATCACTCGCATGAAAGCGTTGGCGAGGAGTTACATGTGGTGGCCCAACATGGATGCAGAGGTGGAGGCGCTTGTGAAGTCATGTGCGGCATGCCAGGAGAACAGGAACAGTCCTCCAGCAGCCCCACTACATCCCTGGGAAGTTCCAGATAAACCATGGAGAAGAATTCACATTGACTACGCAGGTCCATGGATGGGAAGAATGTTCCTGATCATAGTTGACGCATACTCAAAGTGGATCGATGCATATTCTGTGAGTAGCTCTACTTCTACTGTTACCATTGAATGTCTTAGAAAGAGTTTCAGCCAACATGGGCTACCTGAAATCATAGTATCAGATAACGGTACATGTTTTACGAGTGAACAGTTCCAAGAGTTTTCTGAAAAGAATGGCATACGTCACATCACGACTGCGCCATACCATCCTTCTTCTAACGGCTTAGCCGAGAGGGCCGTGCAGACGTTCAAGTCACTCATGACAAAGATGACAGGAGACTCTATTGAAACCCGAATGTCGAGAGCTCTGTTCAGCTATCGAATAACACCCCAATCTACAACTGGCAAGTCACCAGCTGAGCTGTTGTGTGGAAGGAAATTGAGGTCAACATTTGACTTAATACATCCAGACTTCAGAAACAAAGTGCATGATAAACAAGAGAAACAAAAAGGTTATCATGACATGCATGCTAGAGAGAGAATACTGAGAGAAGGAGACGTGGTCTACACCCGCAACTTTGGCTCAGGACCAGCCTGGGTACCAGGAGAAATAACAGAAAAGACAGGCCCTGTGTCATTCAAGGTGACATTAGGTCATGGACAAGTGGTGAGGCGACACATCGACCAAGTTCGTGGTAGGAGCTCCATTCCCCTGCCGATGGCACCCGAGGTGTTGTCTGACACCCATCCTGAGGAGAGCATCAATGAACCACCACTTCAGGTGAAACCTGAGGTAACCGTCTCTGCAGATTCTACGGGCAGCACTGCAGCAGCCGAAACAGTGGAGCAGTCTGAGTCTTCACCTGCAGTTGGCTCACCCGCCGTGAGAAGATCTCAGCGAGCTAGGAAAGCTCCAGACTACTTGAAGGACTATACTTAGTCAGTAGTGAGTTCCCCAGCCACAGGACAAGAATGCGTCCTGGAACCGCACTGGGATGCGGTAGTCAAACCAAATCCCCAGTTAGACTGTTATGTGTGTTATACATGTAAAAAAAAAAAAAGAGAGAAATTATGTGTATGGCACATGTGTTTAAGAAGTTAAAAGTAACTGTGATTGTTTAGGGTTAAATGGGAGTTCCAGGATGTCTAGCATAATTGGCTAGTGTAATTAAAAGTAGTTTAATCTAGAGGGGAGGGATGTGGTAGACTGCAAGTCTAATTCAAAACATTACTGGCACATGCCTCTAGGGGGAACTACCTGTATTGTTCAGCACTACTATTAAGGGGACATATTAGAATAAGAGTGTGAAAACCCCGCGCAGAATCCATGTTCAGTCATATTATGTGTGTTGCAGAATAAACGGCAGAGTTAGCCAAAGAAATAACTCAAGTGTGATCATTGCTACACGGTAGGATATCACAATCTCCATAAAACTTTTCAGCAGAGGGAAGCATTAGGTGCTCTAAAAATGTCCTGGGAGACGGTAGGGGTGGTAATCTCTAGGGACCCAATGATTTGAGCCAATTATGAGTCAGGGGGCTCCGATTCGAGCCGATTATGATTCTCACTGCATCTTTTTTTTCTATTCAGGATTTTTTTCCCCTCCTACTGTGTGACAACTTCTTACTTTTAAAGCATTTGCAATGGCCCATGAATTTACTTTGAATATCTTGTTTCAAAAAAAGCAACATGAAAAGTGCAACTGTAGCAGCACATTTGCTGCTATAACACAGACTTCAGAGTATCCTGAATTTTAAAAAAATAAGACAACAAGCATTCTGTTATGTGCAACAAGTAACTGAGTCCTTCAGTCAAAAATACTCAGAATTTCTAACAGAAATGTTAAACTTCTAATGAAAGCTCTCCTGTTATATGCAACAAATAACTGATCCTTTAGTCAAAAATACTCAATTTCTAACAGAAATGTTAAAACTTCTAATGAAAGGTCTCCTGTTATGTGCAATAAGTAACTGAGTCCTTCAGTCCAAAAACCAAGAACATTTTGCTGTATCAAAAACAGATTTACCTTTTCTTTTTTTTTTTTTTTCTCTCGGCGCCACACGAGTCGGCTGCCTTTTGCAACAGCGGCTCGATTCCGAGTCTTTTTCCCTTCCTCTCTCTTTTGATCCGTCTTTTTTTTTCACCCCACTTATATCACGGACACACAGATCGTCCTAAATGTCTCCTGAGCCGGTGGACGGAGCCACTGTCTATAGCAGGATACGATACAGCAGAGAACAGCTGCTAGCATTCAACCGCCACCCGGTCCCATTGGAAAAACTCGACATACCGAGAGAACTGAGGCGAAAACGCCGCGGCTGCCGGGCTGGAGTAAGGCGGAGGACAAAAAATATAAGGTACAGACCCTCCCTTCCATCTGTTGTCATGGGAAATGTACGGTCGATACTGGGAAAGTTAGATGAGCTAGCGGCTATCTCCCGTTATGATAGCACATACCGGGAGTGCTCTCTCCTTTTGTTTACTGAGACGTGGCTAACTGAACTAGCAGCAGATGCTAACATTGAGCTGGAGGGTTTTCACATGATACGAGCTGACCGAACACCAGACAGTGGCAAGGCTAGGGGCGGTGGAGTGATAATGTATGTTAACAACAACTGGTGCAGACCGGGACATATCACTGTTAAACAACGACACTGCAGCAAAGACATTGAGTTGCTAGCTGTTAGCATGAGGCCTACAAATCTCCCGAGAGAACACTCACACGTGATCTGCATTGTTGTTTATGCAAATCCGACGGCGAACGCTGGGACAGCACGTGACGTCATCCATTCAGTAACCAGCAGGCTGCAGACAGAACACCCAGATGCTCTTCTCCTCATCTCAGGCGATTTCAACCATGTTTCACTGTCTCCCATTCTACCCACGTTCACCCAGTATGTCACATGCCACACTAGAGACAATAAAACACTGGATTTATTCTACGCAAACACTAAGGAGGCGTACACCTCATCACAACTCCCCCCACTCGGGAGATCGGATCACAACTTGGTTCATCTCCGGCCGGTGTACAAACCCCTAGTGCACAGACAACCTCCGGCCATGCACACTGTGGAGTTATGGTCTGAGGAGACAATGGACACCCTAAAGGGCTGTTTTGAAGCCACCGCCTGGAAGCAGCTCTGCGATCCACATGGTGAGGACATCGATGGCCTCATTCACACCTTCACGGGCTACCTCAGCTTCTGTGTGGACAAATCCGTTCCCACCAAGACCATACGGCGTCACTCAAACAACAAACCCTGGATCAACCCTGAGATAAAAACACTTCTGAGAGAGAAGAAGAGGATCTTCAGGTCAGGGAACAGGGAGATGCTGAAGTCCGTACAGAGGGAACTGAGGAGAAAGATCAGAGAAGGCAAGGACAGCTTCAGGAAGAAGATGGAGGACAAGCTGCAACAGAGCGACATCAGCGGGGTCTGGAGAAACCTCAAAACCATCTCGGGGCTCCAGAATACCTCCCCCCAGGCCACAGGGGGCAGGGAGTGGGCGAACAACCTGAATCTGTTTTTCAATAGATTTGACCAACCGCCCTCCCCCCTGACTGCACAACAACCACTGCTGCCTCTAAAGAAATCAAGTCCTGCTGCCCACTCCCCACTCCACCAACACCCCCCCACTCCCAACACACAGCCCCCCATCCTGACCCTGACCAGGACCCAGGTGAGGACGGAGCTGAGGAAGATCAAGGCGAGGAAGGCGCCGGGACCGGACGGCATCAGCGCAAAGCTCCTCAAGTCCTGTGCAGACCAGCTGTGTGGGATTGTGACGTATATCTTCAACATGAGCCTGAAACTGGGGAGGGTACCACAGCTGTGGAAAACATCTTGTGTGGTACCTGTACCAAAAACTTCCCACCCCAAAGACCTGAACAGCTACAGACCGGTGGCCTTGACGTCCCACTTGATGAAGACCCTGGAGAGACTGCTCCTTGCTCACCTCCGCCCCCTGGTGGAACCAGCGATGGATCCACTCCAGTTCGCCTACCAGCATGGCATTGGGGTGGAGGATGCGGTGATCTTCCTCCTTCACCGTTCTCTGTCCCACCTGGAGAAGCCCGGGAATATGGTGAGGATCATGTTCTTTGACTTCTCCAGTGCTTTCAACACCATCCAACCGATGATCCTGAAGGACAAGCTGCTGCGCGCAGGGGTGGACCAGCACCTGTCATCATGGATCCTGGACTACCTCACGAACCGGCCTCAGTTTGTGAGAGCCCGGGACTGTGTGTCCGACACGATCATCAGTAGCACGGGGGCCCCCCAGGGAACGGTGCTCGCTCCCTTCCTGTTCACTCTTTATACTGCGGACTTCTCACACAACACAACACACTGCCATCTACAGAAGTTCTCTGATGACTCTGCGATCGTTGGCCTCATCTCCAATGGAGATGAAGCTGAGTACAGAGGGCTTATCCAGGACTTCGTGGACTGGTGCCATCGGAACTGCCTCCAGATCAACGCGAGGAAAACTAAGGAGCTGGTGGTGGACTGCCGCAGGCATGGGCAGCCCCTCACAGTACCAGTAAATATACAGGGAACAGACATCGAGATGGTGACATCCTATAAGTACCTGGGTATTCATCTGAACAATAAACTAGACTGGTCACACAATACTGATGCACTCTACAAGAAGGGACAGCGCAGGCTGTTCCTGCTGAGGAGACTCAGGTCTTTTGGTGTACAAGGGGCGCTGCTGAAGTCATTCTATGACACGGTGGTGGCATCAGCCATCACTTTTGGAGTGGTCTGCTGGGGCAGTGGCATTACTGCAGCCGATAGGAAGAGACTGAACAAACTGATTAAGAAAGCTAGCTCTGTCCTGGGGCAGCGCCTTGATCCGATGGAGGAGATAGGAGAGAGAAGGACGGTGGCTAAACTGTCATCTCTGCTGGAGTCCGAGTTCCACCCTATGCAGGACATACTGAATGCACTGAGGAGCTCATTTAGCAGCAGACTACATCATCCCAGGTGCACAACCGAGAGGTTTCGTAGGTCCTTCCTACCAACGGCTGTCAGACTGTACAACCTAAGCAGGGCTGCTCGCAGAGATAGCAAAAAGACGTAACAAACTAATAGTTTTTTGAATGCAAAAGATGCAATAGACTTACACAATGGTCCCCTCCGGCATACAACTAGGAACATACCGGTCGCTATGGAGGGTGAGAATATGTATGGGCACATAATCATACCATGTAGGATAACTAAGTAGACGGTTATGCTGTTTCATTCCATCTAGCAACAATGCTCTGCACTGTGTGTGTTTATATATTTGCATATTTATTCCATCTAGCTACAATGCTCAGCACTGGGTGTGTTTATATATTTATATATCTACATATTATTCCATCTAGCTACATTGCTCCGCACTGTGTGTGTTTATATACTTGCATATTTATTCCACCTAGCTGCAATGCTCCGTACTGTGGGTGTTTATATATTTACATATTTATTCCATCTAGCTACAATGCTCTGCACTGTGTGTTCATATATTCATATATTTATTCCATCCAGCTACAATGCTCTGCACTGTGTGTCTGTGTGTGTGTGTATATATATATATTTTATAGTAATACGTACATATGTTTATTAGCTGCTCTTGCTTGCTTGTTTTTTTTCTTGCCTTCTGATTGTTGCTCTGAGTGTTGCTATCCCTGTGCTGTTGCAATCCTGGAATTTCCCTGTTGTGGGACTAATAAAGGCTTATCTTATCTTATCTTATCTTATACAAAAATGTGAAGTTACCGTTACAAATGCAGTGTTGCCAGCTTGGTGACTTTCTTGCTAAATCTGGCAACTTTTCAATTCCTTTTGGTGACTTTTTTTGTCAAAAGTGACTAGCGGCAAATCTAGTGACTTTTTCTGGTGTTATTGGAGACTTTTCTGGTGTTGTTGGAGACTTTTCTGGTGTTCTGGAGACTCTGATGTGAAAGCACTGTTGCTCTGCAGTTCCTGTCCTCAACAAGCAGCAGGTGCTACCATGAGCCCTTCCCCATCCCAAAGCACTCACAAGCATCAGTCTCACAGTAGTCTCATGCAGCAGTTAGCTACAGTCAAAGAGGCGACCCACGTCACTCGCGTCCAGACTGCAAATGAATTGCGTGTGTACAACCCCCCCGCTAATGTAAATGTTTCTTCACTGTCATTGTCACACTAATAAATCACTGCATTTGACTTACAGCCTCAGTCACCTAGTCACTTCATCCACTGTGTGTTTGTCTCTCTGTGACATAAGCTAAACATCTAGCTAGTTAGCTCATCAAGTCACAGTCTAAACTGTATGCTCAAAAATATAGAAAGGAGTGGGAATCAAACCCTGAATTCAATGGTTGGTTGAAGCCATTTATTGGAAATGATACATGGGCATACTGCCTGCACTGTAAGGCTGATTTCTAATTCTATGCCAAACTTTGTGATATAAAAAAAGCATTAAAGTCATGAAGTTATTTTGAGAAGGATGGCCTATTTAAATGTCAAAATTAAAACAAACAAACAAACAAACCAAGAATCAACAGAAGAAAGTTAATTTGTAGTTCTAAACATAGTTAGTCTTATTTACTCATTTTTTGTCTCTCCCACAACATTATTCTAGGGATGGGCAATACCAGCATTCTTCCTTTGGATACAATACCATTAATTTATGGAACTTTTTCTTCCATACCGACACCAGTACTTTTTGCCCCTTAAAGGAAAATCACATGATTGCAGTTTCATTAACAACTTTATTGCAAGGGCAATATGAAATATGAATAAAACTCATGAACATAAATACTTGAAAGAAATGCTTATAAAATGATAATAAAATAGAACAATAAGCAAAGTAAATAAAAATAACATGGAAGATAAGATAAGCCTTTATTAGTCCCACAATGGGGAAACTCCAGACATGTAATTCAGTTATAATAAAAATAATTAAGACTTAAACCAACAAATGCTTAGTGTGTTGCCAACATTCACAACTTATGCACAACAATAGTCTAACTTATGCATAACTTATGCATCTCTTATCCTAACTTCTGCATAGCGCAGTCATGCCAAACTGCCGTTGCCTTCCCATCCATGAATCCTGACCGACCTGGCAGAGCTGTTAAATCTGTCAGGTCGGTCAAATCTAAAACAGCTGGTGTGACACGTCAGGAACGTTAGATGACAGTTTTCACAACCTGGCTCAAAGGCAAACTGATGGTGATAAAAAAAAGTTTATTTTCAATGAAGTGAAAAAACAAGATGATGCATGGAGTGTGCTTTTGCTGGGAGGCGCAGCCAACAGCAAAGTGTGATTTATCATGGAAAACAGCTGAGCTCTGTGCTTCAGCGATCAGCTGATTGGATCCACTTCCTCCAGTGTTCTGACATTTTGTCATATCTATCAAAACACTGGACAGCTGGTGGTACAGACCGCAAAGATTTAGAAATATGCATTTTTATAAAGCACTTTAAACAAAGACTCCCAGTGGTGGAAAACATGTATTTGACTTTTGAGAGACAGACCCCCACCCTAATCACCAGATGCCAAAAACTATTTTGTAGCTAAATTTGGGCCAAATCCTGTGGACTAAACAGCCCAATTATTGGACTATTTTTTGCCCAATTTTCAACAACTTTTTTTCTGATTAAATTTGGTCTGTGGTAGATGGACTAAACACAGCTCAATTTTCAATGTCTATTTTTGGGTTAATTGCAGTCCATACTGGATGGACTAAACACAACCCAATTTTCAACATCTATTTGTGGGCTAAATTAAGGTTCGGACCGACGGACCTGATTTAGCCCAAAACACAATTTCTAAATTACGGCTTGTGCTGGGATGGTTGTCCAAGTCTTTTTTCCCTTCAACTTCATAAAAGCCAAAGTACTGCCATATGCTTGCTTTTAATGAAGAGGGTGCCAATCGTATACTCTGCTCCACCATTTTCTTTCTTTTGTGTCATGCCATAAAGAGTCTGGACAGGTCTGGGCACCGACTTTTTCATTCCAGCCAAATTAATTACATTATTAATAATATTTAATAACTGGAATTGTGACCTTTGTGCATCGATTCAGAATCGTTCATGTCCGCATTGAGATGCATCAGAAAAATTATTATTTCTCCCACCTCTAGTAGACTGCTGTGCTGACTTTGGACCAACACCAGCAGATGACATGGGTCTCCAAATCAGGTGCCAAGCCCTGTCATGTGGAAATCAAGGTCCCAGCATCTGGAGGAAGAGTGGAGAAGCACAGAATCCAACTTGGTTGAGTCAGTGATGACTTGGGGAACCGTGTCATCTGCTGGAGTTGGTCCATTGTGTTTTATCAAGTCCAAAGTCAGCACAGCCATGTACCAAAAAAATTATAGAGCACATTATGCTTCTCTGTACTGACAAGCTTTAGGAAGATGTTGATTTCATTTTCCAGCAGGACTTAGCACCTTCCCACACCACTACCTGGTTTAATGACCATGGTATCAATGTGCTTGTTTGGCCAGCAAACTCTCCTGACCCAAACCCCATAGAGAATTTATGGAATATTGTCAAGAGGAAGATGAGAGACACCAGACCCAACAATGCAGATGGACTGAAGGCCACTATCAAAGCAACCTGGGTTTCCATAACACCTCAGCAGTACCACGGGCCAATCGCCTTCATGCCACGCCACACTGATGCAGTAATTCATGTACAAGGAGCCCCAACCAAATATTGAGTGTGTGCATGGATATACTTTTCAGTTGGTCAACATTTCTATTAAAATTATGTTTTTTTTAAATTGATCTTATGTAATATTCTATTTTTTTAGAAACTAAATTTTGGGTTTTCATTATCTGTAAGCCAAAACCATCAAAATTAAAAGAAATAAATGCTTCAACTACTGTATATCACAATGTGTAATGAGTCGATATGAATTTCATTTTCTGAATTGAATTGCTGAAATAAATTAACTTTTTGATAATTTTCTAATATATTTAGATGCACCTGTGCTAAAAGCAATAAGCTGAGACTACAGAACTCAGACTTGTGGCAGCCTCTGTGAGGTGTGGTGTTTTGAAGAATTGTTAAGAGTTATTGCATGTGGCAGAAACGATTTCATGTATCTGTCCTTGTGGCGGCAGAGCTCGATCAGTCTGTTGGAGAAGAAGCTTTGCTGCCACTCTAGGATGGTGGTGGAGAGGGTGTGAGGGGTTATTCAGAATGGATAACAGTTTGTCCAGAGTCCTCCTCTCCACCACAGCTTCAAAAGTGTCTGATTTGCAGCTGATCACAGAGTCAGCCTTCTTGATCAGTTTGTTGCTCCTACTGCAGTCCCTGACTCCGATGCTGCTCCCTGAGCACACCACAGCAAAGAACAGTACACTGGAGATGACCAACAGAATATATATAATATATAATATTTATAATATAAATATCCAATATCTTGCTGTACACTTTGAAAGATCTGAGCTTCCTCAGTAAGTAGAACCTGCTCATGACCTTTTTCGACAGTTCAGTCTGTCGTCAATGTGAACTCCCAGGTACTTATTGTCATGTTCACTGCGTAACTCCGCAGCGAACATATGAAATGGCAGCAAGCCCAAAACGCAGAGTAAGTAAGTCAGTCCAGGGGTAAACCAACAGAAGAGAGTTCAGATGTCCGAGGTTGACATTGTGAAGTTGCCACAACAGCTGGTCACATTCTACCCTATAAATACACAAACCCAGAATGAGGGAAAATGGACACAGCTGTGTGGCCACCCGGTGCGTGACTGATTGAACAATGTGTGTGTGAGTGTGAATGTGAGTGTGTGTGTATGTGTGCGTGCGTGCATGAGTGTGTGTGCGTGCATGAGTGTGTGAGCGTGTATGTGGTGAATCATACCGCTGGTGGATGCCTGGTGAGGAGGAGGCATGGCCATGGGACTGATGGAGAGCAAGGCTCAATCCATCAGCTGGAATTAATAATCAATAATTAAACCCAACAGCCACAAGTCATGCTCGGGGTGAAGACCCCGAACATGACAGTGCCCCCCCCCCAAGGGGTGGACACCAGACACCCACCATACCATCAAAGCAAAGAACGAAACCCGCCCCCCCACCCCCACCCAAAAGACCAACACACCAAACCAGGGCGGGAGGTGGGGGAAACAGGTTAGGAGGGATCAATCAAAGATGGGGAACACCACAAACAACACAATGGCAACACACTCCCCAACCCCCAAATTAATTAACCCACCCCACCCCCAAGAGTCCCATGGTTCAGGGGGCCGGCCAGAGTCCAAGGCCCAGCAGGTGGCCTTCAGAACAGTATCATGCGGCCTGCCAGAGAAAAAGGGCCACTTGACTCAGGACCCTAATCCTTCGGGTGGCCTGCCCACACGATCGGGATACCAGGCTGAGAGGGGCAGATGAGGCGGTGGTCTACCCACCAGAAGGCTGAGAGGTGGGTGGCCAGACAGGGGAAGGGAGACCCCTGCGGTCACTGGCGGCAAAGGGAGAAGGACCCCGACGGTACCCGACAGAAGGAGGAGGAACACCCACAGGGCCTCCAAAAGGGAAAGGAAGACCCTGGCATCCCCAAACTGTCCTGTGGCACCCCCGGTGGTCCCGACATAGGACTGGAGCATGGCTGCACCCTCGATGGTCCCGGCATGGGACTGGAGTGCGGCTGCACCCACGATGGTCCCAGCATGGGACTGGAGCGCGGCTGCACCCACGATGGTCCCGGCATGGGACTGGAGCGTGGCTGCATCCACGATGGTCCCGGCATGGGACTGGAACTCTGCTGCACCCTTGATGGACCCCAACCGAGCCATAGTTGCACCCACGATGGAGTCCAGTTGGACCCCTGCTGCACCCGCAGTGGGACCCGGCTGGGCCACTGCTGACCCCAATGCCATCTTGGCCATGGGCCAGCCTACCCGTAAGAACACCCAAGCGAGGAGGCGGTCGATCATAGGCACCCTGGACTGGGTGCCGACAACCATCTCGACCGGACCTTCGGTGATCTCTGGTTGTGAGCCTGGGTCCACAGACTCATCCGGCGATGGAAGACCCTCTCTGACGACTCTGGAAATGGACTCAGAAAGAGAGGGGGAAGGGTCAGAGTTGCCGGCAGCGGCAGAGCCCGGTGAGGCGAGCTCAGGTGCAGCATTTGGCTGCAGCTGGCTTTCCTCACCTAAAGCTAGGCAAAAATGCTCAATTATGAAAAAGAGAAAGAAAAAAGAGAGCACTTGCCTTAGTTCAAGCTCTACCGCCGTCCAGGACTTTGGCGAGCTGGGCAATGTCTCCTCAGGTTCAGCCTCCACAAGGTTCTGCTCGGGTGCTGACTCTGCTGTGGCGGCCTCCACAGCAGGTGTGATGGTCTCTGCAGTCTTAATTCTCCCAGCTGCCATGATCCACGCTGGTGACTCCTCCGGCATGGCGGCTGGGACCTGGTTCACCATGGCTGCAAGAGGACATCCCTCCTGGACCTCTGGCTCCTCCTGATCCAGACTGCTCGGCTCCGGTAATGGCAGGCACACCAAGGGAAGAGGAGAGAGGGCTGGTGAACAGTTTTTAACAGCAGCAGGCAGGGAGAGCTCAGGGGACTGCTTTCCCTGAGCCTCCCTACCGGGAATCAGGCAAGACTTTTCATTTTTAATGTGAGTCAAATGAAAATGTACTTGCCTGTTCTCTCGGTTTATGGTGTAACTTGCAGCTGCTGCTGTTTGGACGTCTTCACCCGTCCGTCCGGGAAAGGCGGTGCTAGGCTACTTGATAGAAGGTATGGGAGCTGCCCCTCTCACCTCAGGAACGGGAGACCCCGGTGAGAAATGCAGGTGCCCCACTGCTACCGGTGAACAACCCGAGGAGGAAGACCTCACAGCGGATGCGGAAGGAGATCCTGCAGACAGGACTGCTTGGGACTGATGATCCACTGCGGAGGTGACTGGGCTCGGTGTTGGAGCGGGAGCATATTGTGGGGTGAAATCATCCCTCCGGGATTCCGGGTGACGCTGACATGATGGCTGCCGGCTTGGAGCAGGAGATGGAGCAGAGGGGAAGATGGCCGCTGACGGAGAAGAGTGTCTCTTCCATTCACTCGTGGAAGGAGCGGGAGAGCTGCGGAAGGAGGAAAACTTCTTTTCCCATGAGCGCCTCTTCTGTGTAGGAGACCGTTCCTGTGCTGGGAATTCCCTCCCTGGTTCTTCTTCACTCAGCGCGAGGATTGCGTGAAGTATGTCGGCCGACTCAGGGAAAAACAGAACGTCGGGACAATGCTCCAGGACCTCCACTGCTGTGTTTTGAGCAGTGCAAACGGCCTCGGGAGAATACTGCCCTTGTATCTGGGAGAAGGCATCCTCCAGACGGGCCAGTCCGTGCAGCTCCGCGTCGCTCCAGTAATCCATCATAACTCCAGTGGCAGGTAGGAAAAACACAAAAATGAAAGTAACACGCTACTTGCTGCTTGGGCTCAATTGGTGGCAACTTTCTGTCATGTTCTCTGCGTAACTCCACAGCGAACATATGAAATGGCAGTGAGCCCAAAACGCAGAGTAAGTAACGTGTTTATTTACAATGGGTGTATGTATAGAAAGTCCAAGTAAAGTCACAGCACAAAGGAAAGACACCCGGCTACAAACTTGATTGGTCTACGGGAATGCCTAACGTGCTCCAATTAAGCAGGAGTGGAGAAAAAGGCACAGGGAAGACTTACAACAGTGTCAGAGCGGAAAGGCTCTGAGGGAACAACACGATTCAGTCCAGGGGTAAACCAACAGAAGTGAGTCCACATGTCCAAGGTTGACATTGTGAAGTTGCCACAACAGCTGGTCACATTCTACCCTATAAATACACAAACCCAGAATGAGGGAAAATGGACACAGCTGTGTGGCCACCCGGTGTGTGACTGATTGAACAATGTGTGTGTGAGTGAGTGTGAATGTGAGTGTGTGTGTGTGTGTGTGTGTGTGTGTGTGTGTGTGTGTGTGTGTGTGTGTGTGTGTGTGTGTGTGTGTGTGTGCGCGTGTGCATGAGTGTGTGTGCGTGCATGAGTGTGTGAGCGTGTATGTGGTGAACTATACCGCTGGTGGATGCCTGGTGAGGAGGAGGCATGGCCGTGGGACTGATGGAGAGCAAGGCTTAATCCATCAGCTGGAATTAATAATCAATAATTAAAACCCAACAGTCACAAGTCATGCTCGGGGTGAAGACCCAGAACATGACACTTATACCATAACCTAACTTATACCTACTGATACTCTCCGCCACCCAGTCAATGTCCTCTCCCAGAATACAGAGGGGCTGCATTATGGTAAGTACCTGAATGCACTGGAATTAAGCATTTTTGAAGAAATGTGTTGTCCCATGCTGGGTATTAGATAGAATGCAGATTTAAGACACTTCTTCCTTGGCTACATTTACAGTGGTGTGAAAAAGTGTTTGCCCCCTTCCTGATTTCTCATTTTTTGTATGTTTGTCACACTTAAATGTTTCAGATCATCAAACAAATTTAAATATTAGACAAAGATAACACAAGTAAACACAAAACAGCTTTTATATGAAGGTGTTTATTGTTAATGGAGAAAAAAAATTCAAACCTACATGGCCCTGCGTGAAAAAGTGATTGCCCCCTAAATCTAATAACTGGTTGGGCCACCCTTAGCAGCAACAACTGCAATCAAGCGCTTGAGATAACTGGCAGTGAGTCTTTTACAGAGCTGTGGAGAAATTTTGGCCCACTCATCTTTGCAGAATTGTTGTAGTTCAGCCACATTGGAGGGTTTTCAAGCATGAACTGCCTTTTTAAGGTCATGCCACAGCATTTCAATCAGATTCAGGTCAGGACTTTGACTAGGCCACTCCAAAGTCTAAATTTTGTTTTTCTTAAGCCATTCAGAGGTGGACTGACTGGTTTGTTTTGGATCATTGTCCTGCTGCAGAACCCAAGTGCGTTTCAGCTTGAGATCACAAACAGCTGGCTGGACATTCTCCTTCAGGAATTTTTGGTAGACAGCAGAATTCATGGTCCCATTTACCACAGCAAGTCTTCCAGGTCCTGAAGCAGCAAAACAGCCCCAGACCATCACACTACCACTACCATCTTTTACTATTGGTATGATGTTCCTTTTCTGAAATACTGTGTTACTTTTACGCCAGATGTAATGGGACACCTTCCAAAAAAGTTCAACTTTTGTCTCGTCAGTCCACAGAGTATTTTCCCAAAAGTCTTGGAGATCATCAAGATGTTTTCTGGCAAAACTGAGATGAGACTTTATGTTCTTTTTGCTCAGCAGTGGTTTTCATCTTGGAACTCTGCCATGCAGGCCATTTTTGCTCAGTTTTTTTCTTATGGTGGAGTCATGAACACTGACCTTAACTGAGGCAAGTAAGGCCTGCAGTTCTTTGGATGTTGCTATGGGGTCTTTTGTGCCCTCTTGGATGAGTCGTCACTGCGCTCTTGAGGTAATTTTGGCCACTCCTGGAAAGGTTCACCACTGTTCCATGTTTTCACCATTTGTGGATAATGGCTGTCACTGTGGTTTGCTGGTGTCTCAAAGCTTTAGAAATGGCTTTATAACCTTTTCCAGACTGACAGATCTCAGTTACTTTGTTTCTCATTTGTTCCTGAATTTCTTTGGATCACAACATGATGTCTAGCTTTTGAGGATCTTTTGGT
The DNA here is from genome assembly GCA_020510985.1 of Pholidichthys leucotaenia. Taxonomy (NCBI): domain Eukaryota; kingdom Metazoa; phylum Chordata; class Actinopteri; order Cichliformes; family Pholidichthyidae; genus Pholidichthys; species Pholidichthys leucotaenia. Next base: position 50,313,362 of record CM035844.1, read on the forward strand.
CTACTTCACTTTGTCAGGCTGGTCCTATTTAAGTAATTTCTTGATTGAGAACAGGTGTGGCAGTAATCAGGCCTGGGTGTGGCTAGAGAAATTAAGAAATTGAACTCAGCTTTCCAAAGATATGATAAACCACAGTAAAATTTATGTTTTAATGGGGGGGGGGGCAATCACTTTATCACACAGGGCCATGTAGGTTTGGATTTTTTTTTACCCTTAATAATAAACACCTTCATTTAGAAACTGCATTTTGTGTTTACTTGTGTTATCTTTGTCTAATATTTAAATTTGTTTGATGATCTGAAACATTTAAGTGTGATAAACATACAAAAAAAATGAGAAATCGGGAAGGGGGCAAACGCTCTTCATACCACTGTGTCAGGCTGAGAGACTTTTTATTCTATTTTATTTTATTGGCCTTTGCCTGTATTGGTTGGAACAGTGGAGAGAGACAGGAAGGGGGTGAAAAGCAGGGGGGGAGGTGAACATCATGCCCTTATGAAGAGCGTCTTAACCCGCTATAGATCAATAGATGCCTTTCAGAGATGTATGTATTTATTTATAAAGAAAAAAATTATTGGAAACATTATGAAAAATGGAGGCAAATGTTTTTGACCTGCAAGAATCTTCAAGTAGTAAAACACACACAGCATGACAATCCAAGACCATTGACCACATCTTGGTCAGTGGGTGCTGGAGAATTGCCACTGACTGCTGTGTCTTCTGTAGTGCTGAGCTGGGGCGGACTGACCATTGACTCCTTGCCGCCACTGTCTGCCTGCACCTCTGCCGCAATGCCCCTCCTGGCCCTGTCCGACGCCGCCTCCCAGACAATGAGAAGCTTTGCACCCCTCAATTTGCCTATTGCTACTCCCTCAAGGTCACAAACCGTTTTGCTGCCCTTGACCACCCAGAGAGCCTTGAGGTTGCCTAGGAGCAGATTACCACCACTCTCACTTTGGCTGCCACAAACATCCTAGGTGATCGCTGCCAAAGGATTCAGCCATGGATCTCTGATGCCTCCCTGGAGCTGGTTGATCAATGCCGTAAAGCCAGACTCCAGGAAAAGGACGATTACCACAAGCTGAACATAGAAAGACGCTGCAGCCTCTGGCACGATGAAGTCTCTTGGCTCCACCATATCGCCAACAAGGCCAACAACAGCTTCCAAGTAGAGAACCTCCAGTCTGCCTACCAGTCAATCAAGGAGCTGTGCCAAACAGCAGTCGTTGTCATTGTTGTTGTAGCCGCCAATGGCATAAGTCTTGTCACGGATCCGATGACCAAACTCCAATGATGGTGGGAGCACTGCGTCAGCATCCTCTGCTAGCCCCCTCCTCCCACCTCGGATAAGCTGCAGCAGTATGCCGATGCTGGTGCTGAAGACAACTCGATCAGCCTAGCTCCGCCCTCAATCAGTAAGCTGTCAGATATCATCTAGAAGCTCCCCTCTGGGCGAGCCCCTAGCACTGATAGAGTTACGGCAGACATGATGAAAGCCACCCTCACCTCTGTCATCCCTCGGCTGGAACATCTGTTTTGCTTCATCTGGGCAGAAGAATGCGTCCCTGGGGAGTGCAGGGATGGGGTCATTCTGTTCTTCTACAAGAACAGGGGTGACCGTCGGCGCATAGCCAGCTATTGTCCCATCACGCTGCTTTCCATCCCCGGCAAGATAATCACCGCTGTCATCCTGAGCCATATCCACCCCTGTTCCTCACCAAGTGCCACCACCAGCAGGCTGGCTTCACCCCTCACCGATCCACAGCAGACTGCATCCTTGCCTTGAGTGTCTTGGCGCAGCAACAGAGGGAATACTGCCAACCTCTTTATGCGGCCTACGTCAACTTCAAAGCTGCCTTCGATTCCCTAGACAGGAACACCCTCTGGCAACTCCTCCATGGTATTGGAGTCCCGGCCAAGCACATCAGCATTCTCCAGGACCTCTACTCCAACACCACGTGCAGGCTCTGTACCGAGGGTGACATGTCAGACCCTTTTGTCACCACCTCTGAAGTCCAGCAGGGATGCGTTGCTGCGCCAAACCTCTTTAATGTTCTGGTTGACTGCTGGGTCAAGAACACGATGGAATGCTGCCTCAATCTCGGAATTCACTTCCACTCTCACTTCACAGATCTGTGCTACGCAGACGACATGGTGCTTTTCGCCACACATATAGACATAATCACTGAGGCACTGGAGCTCTTGCAGAGTAAGCATTACCCCTGGGCCTCACCATCAGATGGGTGAAGACAAAGATCCAGTCACTGTCAGACTTCTTGCCACCACCACCACCACAAGTCATCACAATCAACAACGAGTTGGTTGAGATTGTCAACGACTTTGTATACCTTGGATCTAAGATCACCAGCTCCTGCTCGTCAAACCCAGAGATCATTCGCTGCCTGCAGTTGTCTTGCAGTGCTTTTGGCTGCTTCCAGAGAGTCTGGCGTAGTGGGAAGATCTGCACGTCCACAAAGTTGTGAATCTTTAACACCTGTGTGATCCCTGTCCTCCTTTACGGGTCCGAGACCTGGACCCTCTCCACCATAACCACCGACCATCTGGATACATTCCATCAGACCTGCCTCCGTAACATCCTCGGCATCCGATGGTTCCACCACACAACAAACAATGAGGTTTACAGGAGGGCTGGCTGCCCCATCCCCATTTCCACCGTCATCAGAAGAGGGAGGCTACGGCTCCTCGGCCATGTGGCCAGGTTAGAAGATGGGACACTGACCAAGCAGGCTCTCTCCGTCAGCGCTCCTCCGACCCCCCAGGGCAGACATCGCCTCCGACGTTGGCCCAGACTGTCCTGGATGACCCAGATCACAATGATAAGATCTCTGGCTGACCTCATTGCCCGAGACCAAGATCGCCCTGCCTTCAGACAATTGGCTGCAACAGTCACTTAAGTGGCCAGTTAGTTAAGTAAGTAAGTCCAGGTCAGCTGATGAAAATTTTGAACATCGGGAGATTTCCATGGAAATAGCCTGGCTTCTTCCCTTTTTCTCCTTCTCTTCTGATGACCATTCATACAGTGCATCCAGAAAGTGTTCACAGCGCTTCATTTTTCCACATTTTGTTATGTTACAGCCTTATTCCAAAATGGATTAAATTCATTTTTTCCTCAAAATTCTACAAACAATACCCCATAATGATAACGGGAATTTTTTTTATATACATATTTTTGCAAATTTATTAAAAATAAAAAAACTAAGAAATCACATGTACATAAGTATTCACAGCTTTTGCGCAATACTTTGTTGATGCACCTTTGGCAGCAATTACAGCCTCAAGTCTTGGGGTGCACGGTGGCGCAGTGGTTTAGCACTGTGGCAGCACAGTTTTACCCTCGGCCGGGGGATCGCGGGGATCATGAGATCGTGGGTTCGATCCCAGCCCCCGACCAACAGTGAGCTGTGTGGAGTTTGCATGTTCTCCCCGTGTTGCGCGGGTTTACTCCGGGATTTCTCTGGTTTCCTCCCGCATACCAAAAACATGTAGGTTTAGGGCGCTCGCACACGCAGCGACCAGCAGCCGGTGGCTTGTCACCAGACTGCAAACCAAGTCTACCTACGGGTACAAATAAGTAACAAAAAAAAAAAAAAAAAAAAGTCTTTTTGAATATGATGCCACAAGCTTGGCACATCTATCTTTGGGCATTTTCGCCCGTTCCTCTTTGCAGAACCTCTCAAGCTCCATCAGGTTGAATGGGAAGCATCGGTGCACAGCCGTTTTTAGATCTCTCCAGAGATGTTCAATTAGATTCAAGTCTGGGCTCTGGCTGGGCCTCTCAAGGACATTCACAGAGATGTCCTGAAGCCGCTGCTTTGATATCTTGACTCAAATTCAGATTCAGATTCAGATTCAAAGGCTTTATTATCATGTGCACAGTTAAGAAATGCAACATTTCCTGAGCAATGAAAGTCTTACACATCAATACTCATCCACCGAGTGACAGTCATACTCATCCTACAAGTGACCGCCGATGATGATCGGTGGTCACTCGTAGTCGAGTATGACTGTCCTCCCTCTTGGTCCTTGTGGGTCTTCAGGTGGGCATAGAGGCCAATTCTGGACCTGATTATTCTGCTGCAATGTGGGCAGGGGAATGTAATGATGGTGGGTTTGGGTTGGTCCTGATTGTTGGTTGCTGTCTCCTTCCTGAGTCTGCGTTTGTCTTGTGCAGCATGATGGAGGTCAGCGTTGTACTGTGCGGCACCCTCACAGACAATGTTTCTCCAGGTCACCCTGTCGGTTGCCATATTTTCCCAAGCTTTTAGGTCTATGTGGCACTTCTTTAGATTTGTTTTTATGTTGTCCTTAAATCTCTTCTTCTGGCCTCCTGGAGCCCGCTTCCCTTCAGCTAGCTGGGAGTACAGGACTTGTTTTGGGAGGCGAGAGTCAGGCATTCGGATAACATGGCCAGTCCATCTGAGCTGGTTTTGGGCAATGGTGGCAGTGATGGTGGGAAGGTTAGCCTCCTCCAAGACGCTGGTGTTGGTGCATCTATCCTCCCAACTAATCCTGAGGATTTTTCGGAGGCATCTCTGATGGTGTGCCTCAAGTGCCTTTAAGTGCCTGCTGTATGTAGTCCAGGCTTCTGATCCATACAGGAGAGTGGGGAGCACCACCGCTTTATAAACCAAGATTTTGGTATTCACTTGGAGATCGCGGTTCTCAAAGACTCTCCTCCTTAGCCTTGAGAAAGCCCTACTGGCACTGCTGAGGCGGTGGTGTATTTCATCATTGATGACGGCTTTTGATGAGCGGCGGCTGCCAAGATATAAGAAGTGGTCCACATTTTCCAGTCGGATGTTATCAATGGAGATGTTTGGGGGTATGGCAAGTATACTGCTGTTTGGTGATGGCTGGTGGAGTATTTGTGTCTTTTTTATATTGACGGCCAAACCGAGCTGTTTGTATGCTTTGGCAAAGGCAGACAAGATGCACTGAAGGTCCTCTTCTGAGAGGGCTACGAGAGCGTTGTCGTCTGCATACTGCAGCTCCATGATGGATATGGTGGTGGTTTGACCTTTAGCTCTAAATCGGTTGATGTTGAGAAGTTGACCGTCAATTCTGTACGTGATTTTGACTCCCGGGGGCAGATGTTGGTTCGTGAGATGGAGAATAGCAGCAATATAGATGGAGAATAGTGTTGGAGCGATGACACATCCCTGTTTGACTCTCGTGTCAACCCTGAAGGGTTCTGTTTTGTCTCCACTGCCACTGAGTACCGTGGCAGACATATTGTCATGCAGCAGTCTCAGTACCCGGATGTATTTTTCTGGGCAGCCAATCTTTGCCAGAACCAGCCAAAGGGCCTGACGGTTTACTGAGTCGAAGGCTTTGGTAAGGTCTATGAAGGCCATGTATAATGGTAGATTTTGTTCCCGGCATTTTTCTTGCAATTGGCGAGCAATGAAAATCATGTCTGTGGTGCCTCTGTTTGGGTGAAAACCACTCTGGGACTAGGGAAGAATGCTCTCTGACAGGGGGATGAGTCTATTGGCCAAGACCTGGGCAAAGGCTTTCCCTATGGTGGACAGGAGAGAAATGCCACGGTAATTCCCACAAACTGCCCTGTCCCCCTTTTTAAAGCTGGAGACAATCAAAGCATCTCTGAGCTGTGCAGGGATTTCCTCTACTTCAAATATTTTCAGGAGCAGGGCATGGATGTGCTTCAGAAGATCAGGACCGCCTTTCTTCAGGACTTCTGCTGGGATGCCGTCAGGTCCAGCAGCCTTGTTGTTTCTCATCTTCCTGATGGCGTCCTGTACCTCATCCAAGCTAGGTGGTTTTTCCATGCTTTCCTCTATGGGCTGTTGAGGGAGTTGATCAAGGGCCTCCATCTCAGGACTGCTGTCCCTGTTTAAGAGGTCCTTATAATGCTCTTTCCACCTGTCTGCAATTGCCTCCTTGTCCTTCAGAAGCAAGAGCCCATCTTTGAAGTGAAGGGGGGTTAGGCAGCGGTGGCTGGGGCCATATACCACTCTTGTGACATCAAAGAATCCTCTCGTGTCTCCAGAGTCGACAAGCTGCTGGATCTCCAGGGCCTTCTTTGTCCACCACTGGTTCTTCAATTTCCTAACAAGTGTTTGTACGGCTGCCTTCACTATGGCATGGGCTACTCTTTTAACCTTGCAGTGAATGTTGTTTTGCCAGGTAATAAAAGTTTGCCGCTTGATGTCGATGAGCTGTTGGATCTCACTGTCATTCTCGTCAAACCAGTCTTGATGTCTCCGCTTTTTATGACTGAGGATGCTTTTGCAGGAGTCCACGATGGCAGTGGAAAGTGTGATACAGTGTTTTTCAGTATCCTCTGGGTACTGTTTGGGCAAAGCTGCCTTAAGAGTATCCTGCAGCTGTTGTTGGTAGATAATGTCGTCCAACAGCACGATGTTAAGCTTTGGCCGATTCTGTCCTTTCTGCAACCCTCTTTTCCGCATTAAGCGGATAGACATGATGGCACGAATGAGGCGGTGGTCAGTCCAGCAGTCATCTGCGCTGGTCATTGCTCTGGTGTTAAGGACATCGCGGCAGTCTTTGGAGCGGACTATGATGTAGTCAATGAGATGCCATAATTTGGAGCGGGGATGCATCCATGATGTTTTGAACTTGGTTTTCTGACAAAAAAGTGTGTTGGTGATGACCAGGTTGTGCTCTAAGCACTTGGTTATCAGTAGTATGCCATTGGAGTTTGTGTTTCCAACCCCTTCTCTCCCCATCGTGCCACTCCATAGATGATGGTTTTGTCCCACTCTGGCATTAAAGTCTCCAAGCAGGATTAACTTATCCTCCTTTGGGACTTCAGATAGTATTTTGTCCAGGTCAGCATAGAAGGCCTCCTTTACTTAATCCTGTGCATCAAGCGTTGGAGCGTAGGCACTAATAACGGTGGCCATTTGACTGCAGGCAAGCATCAGACGAATGGTCATTAGGCGCTCGTTGATGCCCACAGGGAGTTCATGGAGGTGGTTGATGAGGCAGTTCTTAATAGCAAATCCCACACCATGGATTTGTGGCTCATTTGCAGGCTTTCCCTTCCAAAAGAAAGTATACCCGCCTTTTTCCTCCTTCAGCTGCCCTTCATCAGCCAGTCAGGTCTCAGAGAGTGCTGCGATGTCGATCCGGGACTTCCTTAGCTCTCTGGAGATGATGGCAGTTTGCCTTTCAGGTCGATCACTGGCTTGTTTGTCCATAAGGGTTTGCACATTCCAGGCTCCAATATGTAGTTTTGTATGTTTCTGACTGCGTGGTGGTGATCCCTCTGGATGCGGTATTCCAGACAGGATTTTGTGAGGCAGGCTATGTTTGGGGTACCTTTTCTAACCCCCTCCCCTACTGGGGTGAGCAGAGTGGATCCTAAATAGGGCTGCTCAGTCATGAGTGCAGCTGCCGAGAAGCTCTTTCTGCCTCAGTCCAAGAGCTTAACGACTGTATCAAGCACCCATCGCCTGTGTGCCAGGTCGTTTCTAAGAACTCCCAGACTTCACTGTCCTGTCCCCGTTACCACTTCCTGATGGCCACAGGACTTTATCTTGTCCAAGATGTAAAGTGGATGGGCTTCCTTCGGGAGGACGCCTGCGCTTGACGTCTTTTATAATGGGGAGACTGATGCGCTTGCAGCCACCACACGGTCCTTGGCAGAGAGGGGCCTGAATCCAGTGGCATGGAATCCAAGATGACTGGAGACCACTCTCTGTTGCAGCCTACATCCGCCTTCAGTGCCTTTGTGACTCATGGTGTCATCCTCCGCCACTCCCGCCGTTGAGGTCTTTCTTTCTTTGGATCACTCTTGGTCTGGACCTCCTCGACCTTACCGCCATGGGTGACCCTACCAGGAGTCAAAAGGCCCCCGACGGCATCGCTCTCAGGATCATTGGAACACACAAGGTTCTCCACCGCGACAAGGTGGCGATCCATGGAGAACACATCAATACTAATAGGGTATTAACACACCTAATACTAATGAATACTAATAACACACACTAATAACACCCATTAGGCAATTGGAACACATTAAAGATAAGATAAGATAAGCCTTTATTAGTCCCACAATGGGGAAATTCCAGGATTGCAACAGCACAGGGATAGCAACACTCAGAGCAACAATCAGAAGGCAAGAAAAAAACAAGCAAGCAAGAGCAGCTAATATACATATGTACGTATTACTATAAAAAATATATATATATACACACACACACAGACACACAGTGCAGAGCATTGTAGCTGGATGGAATAAATATATGAATATATGAACACACAGTGCAGAGCATTGTAGCTAGATGGAATAAATATGTAAATATATAAACACCCACAGTACGGAGCATTGCAGCTAGATGGAATAAATATGCAAGTATATAAACACACACAGTGCGGAGCAATGTAGCTAGATGGAATAATATGTAGATATATAAATATATAAACACACCCAGTGCTGAGCATTGTAGCTAGATGGAATAAATATGTAAATATATAAACACACACAGTGCAGAGCATTGTTGCTAGATGGAATGAAACAGCATAACCGTCTACTTAGTTATCCTACATGGTATGATTATGTGCCCATACATATTCTCACCCTCCATAGCGACCGGTATGTTCCTAGTTGTATGCCGGAGGGGACCATTGTGTAAGTCTATTGCATCTTTTGCATTCAAAAAACTATTAGTTTGTTACGTCTTTTTGCTATCTCTGCGAGCAGCCCTGCTTAGGTTGTACAGTCTGACAGCCGTTGGTAGGAAGGACCTACGAAACCTCTCGGTTGTGCACCTGGGATGATGTAGTCTGCTGCTAAATGAGCTCCTCAGTGCATTCAGTATGTCCTGCATAGGGTGGAACTCGGACTCCAGCAGAGATGACAGTTTAGCCACCGTCCTTCTCTCTCCTATCTCCTCCATCGGATCAAGGCGCTGCCCCAGGACAGAGCTAGCTTTCTTAATCAGTTTGTTCAGTCTCTTCCTATCGGCTGCAGTAATGCCACTGCCCCAGCAGACCACTCCAAAAGTGATGGCTGATGCCACCACCGTGTCATAGAATGACTTCAGCAGCGCCCCTTGTACACCAAAAGACCTGAGTCTCCTCAGCAGGAACAGCCTGCGCTGTCCCTTCTTGTAGAGTGCATCAGTATTGTGTGACCAGTCTAGTTTATTGTTCAGATGAATACCCAGGTACTTATAGGATGTCACCATCTCGATGTCTGTTCCCTGTATATTTACTGGTACTGTGAGGGGCTGCCCATGCCTGCGGCAGTCCACCACCAGCTCCTTAGTTTTCCTCGCGTTGATCTGGAGGCAGTTCCGATGGCACCAGTCCACGAAGTCCTGGATAAGCCCTCTGTACTCAGCTTCATCTCCATTGGAGATGAGGCCAACGATCGCAGAGTCATCAGAGAACTTCTGTAGATGGCAGTGTGTTGTGTTGTGTGAGAAGTCCGCAGTATAAAGAGTGAACAGGAAGGGAGCCAGCACCGTTCCCTGGGGGGCCCCCGTGCTACTGATGATCGTGTCGGACACACAGTCCCGGGTTCTCACAAACTGAGGCCGGTTCGTGAGGTAGTCCAGGATCCATGATGACAGGTGCTGGTCCACCCCTGCGCGCAGCAGCTTGTCCTTCAGGATCATCGGTTGGATGGTGTTGAAAGCACTGGAGAAGTCAAAGAACATGATCCTCACCATATTCCCGGGCTTCTCCAGGTGGGACAGAGAACGGTGAAGGAGGAAGATCACCACATCCTCCACCCCAATGCCATGCTGGTAGGCGAACTGGAGTGGATCCATCGCTGGTTCCACCAGGGGGCGGAGGTGAGCAAGGAGCAGTCTCTCCAGGGTCTTCATCAAGTGGGACGTCAAGGCCACCGGTCTGTAGCTGTTCAGGTCTTTGGGGTGGGAAGTTTTTGGTACAGGTACCACACAAGATGTTTTCCACAGCTGTGGTACCCTCCCCAGTTTCAGGCTCATGTTGAAGATATACGTCACAATCCCACACAGCTGGTCTGCACAGGACTTGAGGAGCTTTGCGCTGATGCCGTCCGGTCCCGGCGCCTTCCTCGCCTTGATCTTCCTCAGCTCCGTCCTCACCTGGGTCCTGGTCAGGGTCAGGATGGGGGGCTGTGTGTTGGGAGTGGGGGGGTGTTGGTGGAGTGGGGAGTGGGCAGCAGGACTTGATTTCTTTAGAGGCAGCAGTGGTTGTTGTGCAGTCAGGGGGGAGGGCGGTTGGTCAAATCTATTGAAAAACAGATTCAGGTTGTTCGCCCACTCCCTGCCCCCTGTGGCCTGGTGGGAGGTATTCTGGAGCCCCGAGATGGTTTTGAGGTTTCTCCAGACCCCGCTGATGTCGCTCTGTTGCAGCTTGTCCTCCATCTTCTTCCTGAAGCTGTCCTTGCCTTCTCTGATCTTTCTCCTCAGTTCCCTCTGTACGGACTTCAGCATCTCCCTGTTCCCTGACCTGAAGATCCTCTTCTTCTCTCTCAGAAGTGTTTTTATCTCAGGGTTGATCCAGGGTTTGTTGTTTGAGTGACGCCGTATGGTCTTGGTGGGAACGGATTTGTCCACACAGAAGCTGAGGTAGCCCGTGAAGGTGTGAATGAGGCCATCGATGTCCTCACCATGTGGATCGCAGAGCTGCTTCCAGGCGGTGGCTTCAAAACAGCCCTTTAGGGTGTCCATTGTCTCCTCAGACCATAACTCCACAGTGTGCATGGCCGGAGGTTGTCTGTGCACTAGGGGTTTGTACACCGGCCGGAGATGAACCAAGTTGTGATCTGATCTCCCGAGTGGGGGGAGTTGTGATGAGGTGTACGCCTCCTTAGTGTTTGCGTAGAATAAATCCAGTGTTTTATTGTCTCTAGTGTGGCATGTGACATACTGGGTGAACGTGGGTAGAATGGGAGATAGTGAAACATGGTTGAAATCGCCTGAGATGAGGAGAAGAGCATCTGGGTGTTCTGTCTGCAGCCTGCTGGTTACTGAATGGATGACGTAGGAAGGGATGGTCTGTACCTTATATTTTTTGTCCTCCGCCTTACTCCAGCCCGGCAGCCGCGGCGTTTTCGCCTCAGTTCTCTCGGTATGTCGAGTTTTTCCAATGGGACCGGGTGGCGGTTGAATGCTAGCAGCTGTTCTCTGCTGTATCGTATCCTGCTATAGACAGTGGCTCCGTCCACCGGCTCAGGAGACATTTAGGACGATCTGTGTGTCCGTGATATAAGTGGGGTGAAAAAAAAAGACGGATCAAAAGAGAGAGGAAGGGAAAAAGACTCGGAATCGAGCCGCTGTTGCAAAAGGCAGCCTACTCGTGTGGCGCCGAGAGAAAAAAAAAAAAAAAAAAAAACACACCTAAATACTAAGAAGTAATACTAATGAACACTAATAACACACATTAGGCAATTGACTGTGTGCTTCGGGTCATTGTCCTGCTGAAAGATGAACCGTCGCCCCAGTCTGAGGTCCAGAGCACTCTGGAGCAGGTTTTCATCCAGGATGTCTCTGTACATTGCTGTATTCATCTTTCCCTCTATCCTGACTAGTCTCCCAGTTCCTGCCATTGAAAAACATCCCCGCAGCATGATGCTGCCACCACCATTAGCATGGTTATGAGCGGTGCCTGTTTCCTCCAAGCATGACGTCTGGGATTCATGCCAAAGAGTTCAATCTTTGTCTCATCAGACCCGAGAATTTTGTTTCTCATGGTCTGAGAGTCCTTCAGGTGCCTTTTGGCAAACTCCAGGCAGGCTGCCGTGTGCCTTTTACTAAGGATGGGCTTCTGTCTGGCCACTCTACCATACAGGCCTGATTGGAGGATTGCTGCAGAGATGGCTGTCCTTCTGGAAGGTTGTCCTCTCTCCACAGAGGAACACTGGAGTTCTGACAGAGTGACCATTGGGTTCTTGGTCACCTCCCTGACTAAGGCCCTTCTCTCCCAGTCGCTCAGTTTAGACGGCCGGCCAGCTCTAGAAAGAGTCCTGGTGGTTCCAAACTTCTTCTACTTACAAATGATGGAGGCCACTGTGCTCATTGGGACCTTCAAAGCAGCAGAAATTTTTCTGTACCCTTCCCCAGATTTGTGCGAGACAATCCTGTCTCAGAGGTCTACAGACAATTCCTTTGACTTCATGCTTGGTTTGTGCTCTGACATGCACTGTCAACTGTAGGACCTTATATAGACAGGTGTGTAGCTTTCCCAATCATGTCCAATCAACTAAATTTACCACAGGTGGACTCCAAATTAAGCTGTAGAAACATCTCAAGGATGATCAATGGAAAAAGGATGCACCTGAGCTCAATTCTGAGCTTCATGGCAAAGGCTGTGACTACTTATGTACATCTGATTTCTTAGTTTTTTATTTTTAATAAATTTGCAAAAATCTCAAAAACACTTTTTCACATTGTCATTATGGGGGTATTGTGCGTAACATAACAAAATGTGGAAAAAGTGAAGTGCCGTGAATACTTTCCGGATGCACTGTAATTTAAGTCAAATGTTATATTCGGAAAAATGTCCATCGTTTTGCCATATTCCATTAATGTTGCCTTAAAGTGCTGACCAGGAGTCGACAGTAAATAACGGTTAGTAAATAACAGTTACTAGAACACCTTTAAAGCGGAGTGACACATATCCATTGAAAACTGGAGTGCAGTTATTGTGGATTTTAGTAACTCCTGGAATCCCTATTGTCCAATCAAATTGCTCGGTCGGACCTAACTGTGGTATAAAGTGCAGTAATGAATGTTGACTGCACAGTTCTCTGTTAAGTTATGCGTGCGCTTCCATATGTTTTGAATAAGATGCACACTAAAAGACCACATATTTTTATTCCTGCTGCCAAATCATAGTGGCAGTGTTTGTTTTTGGCTCCTGCTGTGTATAGCATGCTTTGTTTCTGATGTGACACAGCTGGTATTTGCTGTGGCATTAGCCGCAGCATCTGCTTTATCAAAGTGCTGTAATGTCTGAGCATGGCAGCGGTTTGTTTTACCCAAAACAATGCAGTACAACAAAAAACAGCCCTTCACAAACTTTTCTGTTGTAATACTTTTGAAAAATTGCACAAAAAGTAGTTCAGCGATGGCATTTTTCTTTTGAGGCACCTCTGTTTTGCTGATTTTTTTTTTTTTTTTTAACGTCAGAGCATGAAAACTGTGGTGCCTGGGGCCACATAGAAATCCAAGTTGTTTTGGTATTTTGATTGCATTAATTCCTTCTAAGTCTGCTTCAAAAGTCTCAAAATGTTACATTCTAGCTCTAAAATAAAAGGAAAAAAAATGTTCAAA